>OU342766.1:14800000-16200000 GCA_910591435.1 Acronicta aceris
GGAATACAGACTACATGGTATGTTATATTATTATAGAAATGTTTTTTGACAGATTTGCAAATCTATTATTTTTTAATAACTGGGCAATTGTTTTCAATAACTAGTATGTCGGATGCCATTTACGTCTCAGGCTCTAAAGATTTTTAAACAATAGTGTGTAATGATTCCTTAATTAAAACTGATAATTCTACCTCTGACAATAATCTCTTTAACTAGCTATTTTATGATCATGCATATGATTTTATGAAAAGCGAGCATCCGTTGTGTTTTAGATAAAATATATTTTAGATTTAAGTTATGGTCTCATCTAATTTGGACGTTACACGATGGATGTAAGGTCAAAAATGCTATGTAAATTTCGTGACGCTTCGCTTCCATTCCGCAGCAATACAGATTAAGGCAAACAAAACAGATGCTCATCTCCGCTCTCGTCGACATCAAGGTCACAACACGAACATCACACACCTTGCAGCTGTCGGTTGAGCAGCGCAGTGATGCCGGGCCCATCACCCGCCTTCTTCACCACCAGCATCGGCTTGTCCTCGCCTTCCTCGTAGCTGTTCGGCAGGTGCCCGTTCGAAACTGCCATTGTTTCGCTCACCTGAAGATTACCAAGTAATAATAATTATAATGAACTGAAACTAAGGAACTGGAGCTCTGGATGACTTGAATATCTTTCTAGAGAAGTGCAAGGAAGAAACAAATTAGCAAGAAAAGTAGGAGACCTTTGCTGGGGTGTGGGGAAATACAGACTACTAAAAAAATTGAGCGCCTCATGTTTTTGTACTGGTTTTTAAGTCTTTACGGTATTTATAAACCTGTTTAGTTTATTGATCTTTGTTATAAAACTACAAAATAGAAGTAAACTAAATTCTCAGTAGTAACTCAGGAGTTTGGAATGGTCTTTCCAAACTCCCGAGCTACTACTGAGAATTTCAACACGGAATTTCAACGGGTCTAGAAATAGAAGCTAGCACCTCTAACGTAGCAGTCGCACTCACGGCTACTAAGACTAAAGAGACAGTTTCTAAAAAAATACATAAATAACGTTATATTTTGTAGTTTTATAACAAAGATCAATAAACTAAACAGGTTTATAAATACCGTAAAGACTTACAAACCAGTACAAAAACATGAAACATAAAAATACAGACGGAAAGTGTTATTAGAAACTATCCCACATATTTGTATTTATTGTATAAAGCTGTTTTCGTCTGTCTGTTGCTCCGCTGACTTCTTCTAAACCACGCAACGGATTTTGATACTGTTTTCACTATCATTTAAGGGCGATTTTTGCATCGCCAGATAATTTTATCAAAGGAATAAATTCGAATTTTTAATAGTTTTTCTATACAAAATCTGTCAATCATCAATTTGATTCCTCAGTTAAAAGTTATCTGGCGATGGAAATATCGGCCCTTATAGATGTTTATTTTTTTTCGGAAAATATATATGTATAATACATACATATTATATTAGAGAAAAGCCGAGAATCAATCGTGCGAAGTCGGGGCGCGTCGGTAATCTAATAATTATATTCTGAGCAAGTTCCACGGAAATACTTTCAAATCATTAAGACTTGGAGCGTATTCAAGAGTAGGCTCGCAAAAAGTCCCGGTTAACACGGACAAAGGCTAAATTACCCCGAATGTATGAAAATAAGTTCCCAGGAGAAATCACAATAACACGTAGCGATAGGCGATCGCTTGTTAGAGCAAAATGTAACCTATAGGCTCAAATTTAGGTCAATAGAATTTTCACTGAAATACTGAATAGTGGTAGTGGAGTGAATAAATAATTTCAGCGTGGTATTACACTAAATATAGATCAAGAATAATATAGATTGGGCTCTGTGGCGTTCACTAGGAGAGGCCTACGTCCACCAGTGGACGAACATAGGCTGATGATGATGATGTACTAGTCATAAAATCTAGTGTTTTTGATTAGTTAAGTAAGTGCTTTGATGATGTGTGTATTTTACCACATAGTTCATTTATTTTCTTATAATGACATCTTTCTTCTTGTAATTATCGACTTTGGTCCAACTTTGACATTCAATGTTCACACATCCTTAGATCGCAATATTGTACCAGTGAAGATTGTAACACCAGATATTTTAAAAGAGTGTCCATTGAGTTTCTTCCCGGATTCTTCTCCATATGATCAACCTTTTGGAACCTTGCAACTAGAATCATAACGTTTCATAAACGCTTGTAAAGCTTATTTGAAATAAAATTATTTGAACTTGAACTTGAAGCAATACCTACTATTTCAATATTACTAACTTATTTCAGAACTACCTAGATTTTATTAAAGTGAACTTTCACTATTGATAGTGGACTAGTCGGGTCTAATCGATTCGATGGATTAAATAAAAAGAATATATGAAATTAATTATTAACAGTTTGTGTTATATTTTTAATACTAGTCGTTGCCTGCGATTTCACTTGCGTCCCAAAAGGATCTACTAACTGTAAAACTCGGATTCTAGCCCGTGTATGAAGATGAAACATGCAAGAGATTTTAACTTAGACCTCCAGCAATATATCTTTGAATATTGCATCAATTTTATACAATAGTTGGCGTGAGGCGCGTACAAATATGCAGACAAAAATTCTAAAGATTTTATAGAAATTCTATAGTTTTGGCTTCTATTGCTCATAGAAAGACCACTAATGTAATTTTTCTCAAGTATCTCTTAATGTACTAGGTATCACTCATTCGTATTACTTTTTTTTTGTTTCGTGCAAAAATCAAACCCATGACCCGTGGGGCTAAAGTCGATCGGTCAGCCGCTGTTCCATTCCTGTCGTCATCTACCATTAATACCATCAACCCATAATGTGTAAACTGACCTGCATAAGTTTGTGCACAACGTCTCGACCCAGTATGTGGTCGAACACGGCCTGCAGGAAGCCGTCGGACATGATGGACAGCTTCAGCTTGTCGCGGTGCCACACCAGCACCCGTGACTCCTCCATCGCCATTATTGACACCTGCAACGTGTGGACAGGACACCATTAGAGGAACCTTTCAATTGTTTAAACATTTAGTAAAAATGTATGAGGTATATATCTAGCTCTTGCCCGCTATTTCACTCGCATTTAGTGAGCTGGAGCAGTTAATCAATTATTTTTTAACCAATTTATTAATTGATTGAAATTTTAATAGTTTATTTCCCAACACTACTAGCATCCCAAAGGACTTTTTGAGACAAAAGGTAGTCTATATCCTTCACCAAATTCTAATATATCTCTATACCTAAATTCATCAAAATTAGTTCAGCCGTTTAGGCGTGAATATATAACAATCAAACAAACAGAAGGACAGCTACTTTCGGATTCATAATATTAGTACTTACAGATTTGCTGTACTTTTTTAATTCTGAATCTCAATAACGAAAGGTCCCTCTCAAGTTCCAGCATAGTGCTTGTCTGAATAGGATCAATTATGTGAAGTCAGAAAATATTGTCCTCACAATTTAAATATTCTATGTACACTCAACACTGCATACTCAAATCTTACCTATTTGTAAAGCAGTATGTACAAACATACAAGCTATGGCAAACATAGTTCAGCCTAGATTTCACACGGGGTAGCGTGCCTGCCAGTAAGATCCGAAAAGCAGTAATACCGTTTTTTTTTAAACAACCGCATCAACCAGTGAAACGTACTACTCCTTAAACAAGTGACGATCTATTGACATTATACGTCATGATGTGAAGAAAATGTAAGGTAATTGACATTTGCGCACACTCTATTCGATCACGTGGTAAGTGTCAATGCCATACATTTAAATATTTTCGTGACGAATTCACGCTCACAGAATGTTTATCTAGACCATTATTTCCCCAAACGGTGGAACAGCGAATGGTTCGTAACGAAGCTGGTGGGTCAACAGCGAATATTGGATTAAACCTGAAAAATTCACAGACCATCATTCATATGGTTAGGTCCCATTTTTCTATATAACAGCAATATTGTGAATCCCGAATTTGGAAGTTTTTATATGATGAATCCCAGTCCAGTTTGGAAATCGCTGATCTAGAGGGCATGTCATTTAAAACACCAAATACGTCCGTACCAAGTACCTATTATTACCAAGGAAACAGGTCAGAATTGTATTTTCTAGCTGCAGTAGAGATATAGACTTTGGAAGTAAACCTATTTCTTTGGACCGTCTTGCTTTCTACGGATGTGTTATTACGTCATCTCTATAACGAGTCCTTCGTTCTAGATTGCATTATTTTATCTCTAGTTCTGAGAGAAATGTGCGTCATCTCATCATGTAGACGACTTTAATTTTATATCATTCTAGTCCCCAAAGAGTTACAAGCTAAAAAAACCGTAATTATTAATAGGCGTGGCAAAGAACTGAGATGTACATAATATTTTGCCCGAAAAAGGTCATCTAGGCTCGTTGGATTGGAGCCTAAGTTATTTATATCTAACCTTTCAGAAACAAAAAACATCGACGCTTATGCTATTAAAAATAGAAATTATACATAAATATACAGCTTCTGGTAAGGACTTGTAAAAACAAAATAAACTATCTGCTACTTAACTACCTGTTGTGTATCGTTTTGGAATCTATGACATTACAATAAGCTCGCGAATCCTGACCTCCGAGTACAGGAATGGAATAAACAATGGTTTAAGTCCGTTTATGCATACTTTTCTCATAGACAAGAGACTATGGGATATAAAAAATTGTTCAAAATTTGCTTCCAAGCCTACGCGAGACTCACAAGTACAATTAGAAATTAATTTCCTCATTCATAATAGCATTAACTGAATAATATACGAGGCGTAACTTTTATTATGCGCTGAGTAGAACAAAAACGCCCACAATCGTTATGGTAATACTGAATGAGAGTGAAATCATGACGGGATCATATAATATTGCATAAACAGACTGGACACAATACAAGAAGAATCTGACGAAGTTACGCTTCTATGATACGCTCAAATTGGCAACAGAGATCCATCTTTTGAGCCAGGCACATATTATAATACAGACTTTTTCAAAAGAAGAAAAGAATAATAGGTACTGGACGCTCCGTCTGAGTTAAATTTTGATTGTGACGATTGTATTAGAAAAGCGCAGAAGCCCTTACGATAAGCGTCAGATGTTTCTGAAAGCAGCCGAGCTAAAAAGAGGTAAGACAACTTCTGTATGGACAGCAGAGAACAGCCCACTTTACAGTAGGAATGAACCTTCTGTTTTTCTCATTTAGTGGCAAGCGGGTCGCAAGAGACACCCACCTGCGCTAAGGCATGATTACGACAGGAACATGTACATTTTCATAACATACAGGTACATAAATAATATTTTACACATCTGTGGGTGGATATGGCGAATGCTCCAACTTGTATTGGATGGAAATGGGCCGCTTCCGAAGTACGTAAAGTATGTTATTTCCTTTCGATAAGAGAGTTAGTGTAATGTATTATCGACTATTTGCGATGTTTACAGTGCTTTAGGAACAGAAAGCTTCAAGGGATGGTTGTATTATGAGAAATGGTGATTTGCTCATTGAAATGAATAATAAAAACTTGAGATATTTTGATCAAGATGTTTCGTTACAAAAGCAAACAATAAACAAAGACGCTGAAACCTTACATAATAGTTTTAAAATAGAAATAAACTCTTGATGAATTAGGTGATGTCCAGATGATCGGAGGAGAAGAAGCCTTTTTATGACAAATTCATTTCATGTAGTCTCTTCTGATAATAAGGAACATTACCAGTGGGTTGTGCCAAATGTGCCACCTACTAAATCGTCTAGAGCTATATTTAAACATTATGAAATCAGATGAAAATATGGAGCACTTATTCTGTGCCCGAATATAGCCGACTCCCAAGACCAATTCATAAATCTGCAAGTAGAGCAGTAGGTTATACATCTGACAAGGTTTTTGGCTGGAGCTACTTAAAGCAAAATCGCTACCTAAAAGTATGCAATTGTTATCGTTTGTAATGTATCATGGTTGACTCTGATTGCATGACATATGAATGGGATATTATCATCACCTTTATATTCTCGTATCCTTCCATACATATAGCGTTAGAAATCTTATATCATTTTTTACCCAATTAAGTTCTTTTCGTTTGATAAACTTACTTGTTTTTTTTACAACCTTTTAGTAACCTCTCGCAAGTTGCATCGTAAAAGGCACTATTCGATTTACACATTGATTTGTGGTCGCACTACACGGTCATTCTGTTAACAGGCCTATAAGATCAGTTTACACTTTAATTAGCACCAGCCACGGCCTTTACTCAAATATCCGACGTGTTACAACAAAAATATGAGTAAACACATTAACCTGGTCCTACATGCTCGCATTTTAACGAGTCGACTGACAAATTGGTCTTAAGGTCGTGTAAAAGGGCTGTGGATTGAACACAAGTCACAGTTCAGTTTGGTAAACATTTTATCGAAGTTAAAAACAGTGGTAAACTCTTATGTTTATTGGGACTTCACCTTTTTCCAATCTGTATTGAAATTTGACATATAGAAAAAGAAATTACGTTACAATTATTCTGTTAAAATTGAAAGCTATATTCTCCTTAGTTCAACAGTCAAGTGTAGTTACTTACTTGAAAAAACTCATCTGTGGACACGCCAAACCACTCGGGCGAGTCTAAGAAGTGATGCGGGAACACTATATGTAGCGCGCGCTGGTTCTGAGACACCACTAGTCTGAAACATCGTACAATCGCACATGAAGCCAGAATTATTATAGGAATAATTTGAGAGATTTCATCGGCGTCAGGCAGATGTCCACTGCTATACAAAGGCTTCTCCTATAAATTTCCATAATGGTGGATTACATTCCACCTATTCCCAGGGAGGCAGCGACCTTTATTAGGTCGTCTATCTATCTCGTCCTATGCTGGTCTTTATAAATCATAATAGATCTTTATCAATTGTCGTATACTGTTTTCGGAAGACCCTTCATCTAACTCTTCAAAAAAGATATCGTGAAAGCTTTCAAATTGAAGATCTTCCCAACATACCCAGTTCAGAACTTGTGTACTGATTTTGGCAAAGGAAGACTTCGTAAGCAAACCTGGATTAAACGGATATTGAAACGGCTATAGATTGCGTTAGGTATATTGTTATACCTAATTAAATCCCGATGTTTCGGATCCTTAAGTATCGATGCATTCTGGTCTTAAGTTGCCAATATTATGTACCTACTAAAGCAAGTATTAGACTAAGTAGTTATTATTGAAAACTAGTTATTATTGAAGAATTCGATGATTCTATATCTGTAAGATTTTAAGTGTTTGTTTTGCAGTGGGAAAATTACAAGCAGCACCGTCTTCAATGTAAATAATATGTACATAGATGTATAAACACTTTAGGCGAATTCAGGAGACTTATCTCCATAATAATAAAGTTTTAAATCTTTCGGAGTACATTATAGGAGACGTTTATTAACCGCGCTTTATAACAACAGTGGGTAATTAAAAAGCTGTGTACATAACGTCTGCGGTAAGCCCGCAAAATACAATGCACTATACCTACACGTAACATGTATCACAGATCACTGCTGTGTGCCCTAGGGTTTATTGCATCCGCAACGTCCAACATCATCGTCTGGTTTTGGCTGAATGCACTTGGATCATTAGTCGACATGTATAAGCTTAAAGGCTGACAATTAAAAAAAACGAAATTTTAATGTCTTAAGTTATACTTAATCAAATCCAAAAAAAAAGAACTGTGCATATAATTTATGACTTTAGAAGTGCTGGCAGCCCTTTTGAAATACTAACGTTGTTTTGAAACTAGCGAACTATTCCAAATCGGTTAAAAAAAAACATGGTAAACTAACAATTTAATAATTACTAATAATCAAGTTCCTGCAAGTCAGCACGATGACAAAGTTCCAACGCAGATACTAGCAAAGCACATAATTTATTGACTACATGTATTTGACTTCTGAAAGGTACCTACACGAAAATTCAAAATAATTTAAAAGTTTTAATAATGATAGTTTAATAACCACAGTATTACAGGGAAGGTGCTAATTAAAACGTATTGCTTAAAACTCCTCTGCGGTCGTATAGCACAGTGCTACGTTCGAGGGTTCATTACCTGCGCCTTGCGGTCGACGGTTGCAAATAATGGCCGAAAATTCTGAAATATAGTCCAGTAATCTTCGTAGCCAAAATACAGGTAATTTAATTTAGAAACCAACTTGATTTAGAGAGAAAGTTTAGTAAACATTAAGGAAACGCTTCATTATTTCCGTTGAAGGATTTTGGAGAATAACTTTCTTCGTTCCTGTTTGCGACGATTTCACAAATAGGATTAATTAAACTTTATAAATAATTCTAAAAATATATTTCATTCCACGTGTAATCTGAACTTGAGAAGTAATTATTTTGTGACGTCAGAGTCTCAGAAGATTTCTAGAAGATTGGTTATTCGAAATATTATTCCAAATCAAGACGACAGTAAATGAAGTCCAATAAAATTGCCAACAAAACTAATCACGAGGAACCCCGACTTGTAAACGCGATAAGCAAATTGCTTTTCCACAAACAAAATGTAATAAACCAGTGTTTACTTTTTCAATCATAAATTGTTTCCACCCGCCCTTTAGGACTTTGGATCGTGATACTTGACATTATGTCTTTTATACCAAAATAAAAGGTAGATTTAGGGCTGTACCGTCTAGATCGATTTCTCACTGCCAAAGCTTTATCAAAAGCTACAATCATGGCCCACATTTTTTGGCCAACTCCAACATTTGAAGTCTTATTTAAAATATTTATTGGCACCAATTTTTGTAAAATAAGTATTAGTTTAGATACACAAACTTTCTCTTTATAATTGTCGGGATTTTAAATTTATTTTGGTCCGGTTTATTCCACCATTTTCAAAATGTAGTGTCTACCAACCCTGTGTGATAATAAGTCCCAAATCTTGGTGGTGCAAAGGTCGCCTCCATAATAGAGCTTCGCGAAAATAAAGCGCTCACCGAAATATTTTCCTTACACAAACCCTTAAAGGAAAATTGTCGCCAATTTTCTCAAGAGTATCACTTTTTTCTTAACGGAGAAACAGTATGTATTTTATAAATATGTATAACAGGGCCCCTAATTTTCATCATCGTTAAATCCCCACCCACGTTAGGTCATCAAACTGCATGGGCGGATGAACTATTACAAAATTGATTGTTAATCTTGGTGCCTTTACTTTTAAATCGTTCACATCCTCTGAACAGCTACACAAAGACAATGACAACTGTTACCGCTAAAGGTCGGTAAAAATAGGTCCGTACAAAGTGCGTAAGTAACGCAATGTGGGACTGGCTAAGTGGCTGGAAAGAGGGCTCCGTTCAAAGTTGTCGAGAGTCGTATGAAGTCGTATATCGATAGTGTTGCGCCAGCTGTGCGCACCACTGTTCAGAATCAGGTCAGGAAATAACGAGACTTTATTTCTCGAGTCGAGTCTTGAGAAGGCAATCCATTACACATTCGTTTACTAGAATGTCTTCAGAAGCATTTACGGGATAAATCTTAGCGCCTTATACAGTCTCGTGTATAGCATTTAAATCATCTGTTTTAGGACCTAGAACAGTGTTGTTTATAAGGATTTTTGTCGCTTTATTGCAAAATGACTGCGTCGTAATATTATAAAGTATTTCCTACCGCGAAGTGCGGTACATCTGGCGACACTACGAGGCCTCGTAAATAAAGCTTAAAGCGCTGCAATTACTACGTCTGAGTCTGTACAGCCACGATTTTATAGCACAGTCGCTAACGCGGGACGAGTTGTTAAACTTTATGTCGGGCCTAACTAAAAGTACGGTGTGTACACCGTAGCACAGTAATTTTCTATAATATTTTTTACAAGGCGGTTGTTACACGGTGGGTATTTTTTAGCTTTTGCCGTAATGTGGCAAAAGCTTTATATTTAAAAGATTCAAAGTTTTTGAGGTAAAGAGTTAGATAGGTACTATACCACGTGTACCTATTTCAAGAAAGATACATTACTCATTCTACAAGAATATACTATTTATAGAGAATAGATACAGAATATGTTGAATGCAGGAATAGACACTTTAATAAGTTTGAAACACAGCAACTTTTCCAAGCATAACATAAAAAGTCCCGAGAAAATAAAAAAAATTATCAAAATTCTTAATATTTTACAACAGAAAAAGTTGCCAGAAACCGATTAGGTACTTACTTAAAACAAGATCAACAAAAATCAAACTTTGCTTAGATATGTTGAGGTGGCAATTTCTTTTTTAAACAATATGAGCCATGTCAGTGATTTGTTAACCGTAAATTCGCGAAGATTTACTGACTTGGATATATTTTTATATGTTGCTACGCAATATTAAAAGCACCTATTTAATTATGCAGATGTAAATTAATCTTTACTACCAACGCAATAGAGACTACGAGCCTATACTGAACAAGGTTATCGAAAACATGCTTAAGCGATCGACCTTAAAAACGAAAAAGGAGTGACAGGCTACTAGGTTACCATTAACCAAAACAGGTATCAATATTCAAGGTCTTAGCACCCTACGTGTGTAAGATCCAATTTCATTTGGGTTTATGGACAATGGACATATGCCACTTTCAAGCGACATTCGTACAGACAAATCCATTGTCAACAACTTCAGAGATAAATTGTTTGCAGTTAAGCTAAAATTAGAGCAAGCTGCAGTTCAATAACACAAGCCCAGACTAAATCCTGCAGTATACAAGGTACATGTCGTACAAAATACAAGCGAAATTCGTAAAGAGGTCAGTCTGTGCTAGACGGTTGTGCAATGCGCCTGCGACACTGTATACCGTATGTCGATAATTTCCCTTTCAATGGACGGTTCATTCACAAAAAAACAACCACTATGTCAAGGAGAACGTGCGATTTTTTACTACATAATGTGTGATTAAGCTTGAAATGCGTCATACATTCTTAATTGGCTGTTTGGGTTTAATAAAGACTAAACAGTGTAAATATTATGCACTCGCGCCTTGTACCCAAACTAAAATATTGGGGGTGATGGATGTGCAATAATTGGGAAATTTACAAGCTCATATGTAGTACATTTAAATCTTAGACTCGTTTGAGAGAAAGATAGGAATAATAAGAAACTTCTTTGATGAAACCCGAAAACCCTAGAAGGAACCTTTAATAGCTTTGTTGATAGTAAAGTAAAAGTTTCGACACTGTTAGGTATAATGCTTAGTTTAATGTATAGAGTACCTACGCGCGCGCACCCCGCGCGCGCCCTTTATACCTACTTTTGTATGTGTGCGTAAGATGCATAATATTGTCAAAATATGCCTAATAAATTTAGTATGCAACTGACTCGCGGTTTGATTGCACGCGTCCCGCTCTACACCTCAAATACTCAACAGTGGCGACGAGATCGAACCTGTCGATATGTTTTCTAATGGAGCCTTCGGTACACTTAATAGTTTTGACCATCTCACGTGTGAATGGGAAACCTACAAGTCGCGCCTCACGCAGTGGTTTATTGCAAACGACGTCAATGATGAGTCGGACAAAGCCAAGGTCAAAAGGAGAGCAATATTATTGAGTGCATTGAGTGAGTCGAGCTACAAACTAGCGAGTGACCTGGCGTTGCCGCAAAAACTGGAGGAGGTCGAATACGACGACATTATAAAGCTGTTGGATAGTCACTTTACTCCAAAGCGCCTCGGGTTCGCCGAGAGATTCAACTTTTACTCGGCAATGCAGCGACCAGGTGAAAGTCATACTCATTGGGCAGCAAGGATTAGGGGATTGGCAGCACACTGCGGGTTCAAAAACCTGGAAGAGGCCCTTCTAGACAAGTTTGTTATGGGAATGGCAGCGGGTCCTGAGCGTGATAAGTTATTCGCGAAGGAGCTGCAGGAACTGACGCTGGTGAAGGCTGTAGAACTGGCAGAGAGCGTGCGTGCGGCGCGAAAAGCGTCTACTACCGCGACCGCGCCCTATAGCAGCGGCGCGGGCTGCGCCACCGGCGCGCCAGCGACGGTCACGGCGGCGTCGGCGGCGGCCGGCCCAGCGGCCACTGACGGCGTGTTCAGTATCTCCAGGAACGAAAAGTGCAGTGTGTGTGGTTATACCAATCATAAGTCCAATCAGTGTCGTTTCAAAAATTACAAGTGTAAAAAATGTAACCGTAAGGGTCATTTAAGTAGGATGTGTGCGGCTAACTCGAAAGTAAATTACGTCGAGAAAGGTATTGCGGATGTCGGAGACGATGGTGAGTCACCTGTATTTAATATTAAATGTGTGAGAGGTAGACCGATGTCAGAATTCGTAAAGGTCAACGGCATATTGTTAGAATTTGAGATAGACAGTGGCTCAGCAGTTAATGTTATCTCGGATAAGACATACCACTCTTATTTTAGAGAAGTACCATTGTCCGACACCGATAAAAAATTATTTAGTTACACGGGGATTAAAATGATGACATTAGGTTGTGTCCGGATAACTGTGACGTATTTAAACAGCACGCATACCCTCGAGTTCTTCGTGGTACGCGGGGGCGGGCCGCCGCTCCTCGGCCGCGAGTTTATACGTGTGTTTAACTTAGAATTTGCCCCGGCGTCAGCCGTTAATTATTTAGATAAATCGGAGGACAACACGCGGACGAACATCGTATCCCGATTTCCTAAATTATTTTCTGATAAGTTAGGGTGCTTCAACAAATACCAGGTTTCCTTAAATCTAAAACCTAACGCCAAGCTATTATTTTTCAAAGCAAGACCTGTCGCATTCGCGCTAAGAGAGAAAATTGAAACAGAATTAAATCGTCTCGTGACTTTAGGTATATTAAAACCAGTAGAATACTCGGATTGCGCGTCCCCGATTGTCCCTGTTTTAAAAAAAGACGGTAGCGTCAGGATTTGTGCCGACTACTCCGTGACAATAAATAAGCAATTATTAATTGAAAAGTACCCATTGCCAACCGTTAATGAAATGTTCTCTAAATTACACGGTGGGGAACAATTCACCAAGCTGGACCTCTCGAGAGCCTATAATCAGTTTTTACTCAAAGAAGAGTCGCAGTCTCTAACTTGCATAAATACACATCGTGGTCTTTTTAAATATACGAGGTTAGTGTTTGGCCTGTCCAGCGCTCCAGCTATTTTCCAGCGCGCAATGGAATGTATACTGGCAGGATTAGACGGCGTTATAATATTTTTTGATGATATTTTAATTACCGGTAACAATAGAGAGGAACATGAAAAGAGGTTAGTTCTAGTTTTACAGCGGTTAGAAGACGCAGGGTTAACCCTGCAGCAAGATAAATGTGAATATTTCAAGGACGAAATTTGTTACCTTGGTCATATTATAAATAAAAACGGCATAAGAAAATCACCGGATAAAGTCGAGGCTATATTAAAGGCTCCGAAACCGACGAATAGTTCACAATTACAATCATTTCTCGGGTTAATTAATTACTATAGAAGCTTCGTTCCAAATGCTTCCTCGTTATTAAGCCCATTATATGAATTACTGCATAAGAACAAAAAATGGGAATGGGACTTAGTTCATGATCAGGCATTTGAACGGATAAAGGAACTCCTTGCTTCTGATCAGCTGTTAACCCATTTCGATCCCAGTGCAAAATTGATTTTAACCGTCGACGCGTCGCCATACGGATTAGGCGCTATATTGTCGCAAGTTTCGCGTTCCGACGGCCGTGAGCGGCCGATTGCGTTCGCTTCAAGGACGCTTACGCCAGCCGAGAAAAACTATTCTCAGTTACAAAAAGAAGCTACCGCAATTATTTATGGGGTTAGGAGATTCCACCAGTACTTATATGGCCGTGTTATGCCATTCGTATTACGAACAGATCATAAGCCGTTGATTTCAATATTCGGCCCGTATCGCGGCATTCCCGAGGTCTCAGCGAATAGACTGCAACGGTATGCGATATTTTTATCGGCGTATAATTATACCATCGAATATGTTCGTAGTGCTGACAATAGTGCAGACTATTTTTCTAGGGCGGTTTTGGTGGGAAAGCAGTCGAGTGAGCAAGAGAGTGAGGAAGACGGTGTTTGTGAAGAGCGCGCTGCATATGTTAACTTTGTTGTGGAAGGAAGCCTACCAATTACAGTAGAACAATTGCGTTGCGAGACTGAACGCGATGAGGTTTTAAGAAAAGTTAAAAATTATGTTTTACATGGATGGCCGCGTAGATCACATGACCTTGAATTGCAACCGTATTTTGATTGTCGTTTTCAGTTAGCTTTGGAAAATAATTGCTTAATGCGTGGTCATAAAGTAGTTATTCCGCACTCTCTTAGAGACAGAGTATGTAAAGAACTTCATGATTCTCATTTCGGAGTGGTGAAAATGAAAGCTGATGCACGTAAACGGTTTTGGTTTCCCGGCGTCGACGCGGCACTGGAACGTTTGGCGGCGGCATGCAGTGTATGCGCACAACTGCGACCGTCCCCGAGCCGCGTGCCCCCCTCACCCTGGCCGTATCCACCGCATGCTTTTTATAGAATTCATTTAGATTTTCTCGGACCTTTTAATAATCAAATGTATTTAGTTATCGTTGACGCATTTTCTAAGTGGGTAGAATGTTACATAACTAGTTCTTCATACGGGTCAAAAACTGTAATAAATAAATTATGCGATTTTATGTCTAGGGTTGGGGTACCGCATACTTTAGTGACCGACAATGGTACTTCTTTCACTTCTCAGGAGTTCAAAAATTTTTGTTCATTAAATGGTATCCACCATATCTTGTCACCCGCCTATCACCCGTCGAGTAATGGACAAGCAGAAAGCTTTGTTAAAATAATTAAAAAACGTCTGAAGAGCCTTATATTAGAAAGAGATAGCGGTATACCTCTTGAAGAAAAATTAGCAAAATTTTTATTTGATTATAGAAATTCCAAAAATAGTACTACGGGTAAATCCCCGGCGGAATTAATTTACGGTCGACCTTTACGTTCGCGATTGGATTTGATAAATCCATGTCAAATTGCTCCGACTTCCGCAAACCTTTCTCAGACAGTAGAGAAAAATCAGTCTTCGCAGATTAAAAATAAAGGAGGACAGATAAGACCCAAATTTGGAATAGGTAACGAAGTTTGGGTTAAACGTTTCTGTGCGAACAATCGATTCTGTTGGGTAAAAGGCATTATAAAAGAAGAAATTGGAAATGTTATGTATTTAGTGTACATTCCGGAATTCAATCGCGATGTTACGCGGCACATTGACCAGATTCGTCGTTTTGAAGCGGAAGGAAACTTGACTGGGCCAAATGTCAACAATGATTCGGACATAGACGAATTTGAAGATAATAACGTGTCAGACACACCCGGAACCCCACAGTTGGAAGGTCCCGCCGGCTCAGGCGAGGAAGCACATCCACCACCCTGTGTTGTGTCCTCCCAATCAGAGGAAGAGGAAGAGTCGTCACGATCATCTTTGACTCCTGCGGATTCCAGAGATATTATAGGTTTGGAGGCATCAATGCCAAATGCCGCAGCAGTAAATGAGAACGAAGCAGAAGCAGTCCAACAGAATAGACGATCAAAGCGGCTGATTCGACCTATTAATTATAAGCCTTTTTTTTAACTATATGGGGGAGGGATTGTTAGGTATAATGCTTAGTTTAATGTATAGAGTACCTACGCGCGCGCACCCCGCGCGCGCCCTTTATACCTACTTTTGTATGTGTGCGTAAGATGCATAATATTGTCAAAATATGCCTAATAAATTTAGTATGCAACTGACTCGCGGTTTGATTGCACGCGTCCCGCTCTACACCTCAAATACTCAACAGACACGAAGTACATACAACACTAATTCGGCAGTAGATGAATTTCCGCTGTCTGTCCGTCAATGACATCGCGTAAAACCTTGATGTCTTCCGGCAGTATAAAAGAGATAGTTTGTTCTAAGGGACTATTAAATATACTGAATTTAAAACTTGCATGACACATGAACCGCATAATCGAAAATAGAAGAAAAAAATCTATTATATATAATTCCACTACCGAAATTATTGAAGCGAAACCATTTCCCAAATACAATGGCAAACTGTTATCGGTCCTTACTTCAACTTCCACGTCCCTTACATCAAGGACAAAACCAATTTAGGAATTGTCCAAACGTACCCAACTATAAATGGATTTACTTGATTTACTAATCATTGGGATGACCAAACTCGATGGAGTAGATTGTTTCTTTTTGATATATCTTAGATATTCCATTAATTTATTCAGGCATACGGTCTTATTATCCAGCTCAGTAACCTTCATTAGACTTACAACAGATTAGTCAAGTAATCTAAGATTAAAACCAGCAATCTTATTTAGTCTTAGAATTCGTAATAACGATCTATCTATTATATTCTGAAGAACAGTTTTGCAACCGTTATTGATTCTTGCTTGTGGGAGATGACTAAGAATACTGAACTTCCCTTCCAAATATTGGGAAGGAACTGTTGTTGAAAAACCAACCAATCTCAGCACGCTTGGTGGCAGGATCTAATGATCCAATTGGTAGCTACCACTGTACCACATAACACATGTGATAGCTCCAAATAGCTTTACATTCTGTATTCTGTCCCGTGTATGGAAGAGCTAGAGCCCAGAATGTGGTTCGCGACTATTTACTATACATATATTATTATACTTATTATTTACTTAAATTGATTTCTCCAATCTGGCTCACCTGGTTATGCTTTCCATTTTGTAAGACAAAGACCAAAAGCGTTTCAGTCAAAAGTAACATAATCGTAAACTTTTATTCTTAAAAAGAAATTGTATTCTAGAAGCAATACTTACTTATCCCTTATTGTATTTCCCTTTCTTTACGCACACTAAAAACTGGAACCGCGTCCGCGTAATTGTCTGGCTTCAGAAGTCGAAAATCAATCAATATTTTTCGACAACAACATTGTCATTTCTCTGAACATAACGAATGACATTGAACTGTTACATAAAGAACTCGTTAGCAATTTAGCATTGACCGCATTTGGATGATATAATTCGTTTTGATTAATTTTACTTGTAACACGTGATATTAATTAAATCATTAAATAAATATCCACGCAGAAGAGAGAGGAGTAAACATTAAGTTTTAATGTTTTCTTCTTTTTTTATTCTAGATAGGCTTACGCTTGACCGCCAGTTCGCCTGATGTTAAGCGATACTGCGATCTACGAAGGAGCGCGCTTACCTAGAAGGAACCGATTCACATGTGATTTAACAACACCCAGATTATATCTATCGGGAAAGACCCACTCGGGAAGCACATCCCACATTTCAGCGGTATGCATATTTCGTTCGGGATTTTGGAATGTCCACCCTCCTGCGTACGACACATAAAGTACCATTACAACTTGAATCATCATCTCAGCCTTTATAGAGGTCAGCTTGCAGCTAAACTAGATACGGGTTTAATTTTTGGGCAATACCATAAGAATTGAATAGGATATCCTCGACTTTCCGGGATTCCGATTACCACTAATAGTTATTGTCATAGGTGTTCGTGTGATAACTGGGACTGATGGCTTCACATACTCTCCTAAGAATGATCACCCATCAATAGACTGACCGTAGCGAGCACAGCTACGCCTTGCATCTCGATTCGGCGTAGTTATTACTTAGCCACAAGTCTCAAATACATCGCCACTGTGTAACTAAAAAATATTATCCGAATCCATTCAGTGTGAATCTCCCAAAGCACTCAAGCGCTCGCATTTATAATATTTTGACATATCGTTTAAACAGAATTGCTGGTTGTTGGAGGACGCTGCGGCACTTCGTGAAGTCACAATGCAAGCATTACTCACAGCCAGAGAATTATATATAAAGGGAGATCTTTTTTGAAGAAGACAGAAAAAGGGTATTTGACCAAATGCTCCTAATAATCGGTGAAAAAAATTGGATAGAACATTGCTAATTAAGCAGTTTTGTTTACATAACTAATTGTTTACATAACTAAGCATCAATACTTGTTTACTGTTAACCAGATTTATAAAATGAACACAATAAAAATAAAATTCACACAGCTCGTGCACTTAACACTGATGTCTCACTTATCTCTTCTGCAAGATCGCCTGATATAAAAAAGAACGATACTGTTATAATATTTTACAGCTAGTGACGTTCTAAGAACATGTGAATCACTTGTTTGCTGAAGGATTCTGGGTATTTTCAGGAACCGTTAACCGCAAAATGACCGATGTGAGCTGTTTGTTCATCAACCAGCTCACTGTATTCACTTTGATGGCAGACTCAAGTTTTGCTAATTGAAATGAATCATAACCCTTTAGATTCATTTCACTTTTTATTTTTTTTCCTTTTTATCGAATTAATTATTTATATGCGACATGCTGAAAATGGTCAGTTGTAACATTGACATGGGTGTTATTTATCAATAGTGTTGTTTTGGGTTTCCTAATGTTTTTATTTTTAATTTTGGAACTACAGCAAGTTTATACTTTTGATTATTGTTAGATCCAAGACGGTGCTATAGCTAGAACATATGATATTCATATTTAATTAATTTCTATATATTCTTTTCAGGCGCAGCGCAAACGAAATAACGAGTCGTGTTATTTTTGTGTAAACATGTACTCGTCAGCTGTCATAAAAAGTAATAATTCATACATTTGCATACGATTGCAGATTCTCAACAGAAAAGTGGATTCATACCATCACGCCTGTATTCTTTAAGGACGGTAGCAACAGAGGTATCAGCGCTATGGAGCTATTATTGTGAATTCATAGAAAAAGCCTCTGGACCTCACGTTTTGCACCCACCAACAAGGCAGCAGCGTAAAAATAGCTCTGTTTCCCCTCAGGTTTTTTCTTCTTTATCAAGATCAGTAAGTTGCAGATTTAAGGTCGCGTAACGTGTCAAGTTATATAAGGATATAGCACTACAACCCGTAACAGGGTCAAAGTCAAACACCTAAGAGTAATTAACACAATACGTCACACTAATTGTGTTACGCTAACAAGCAACAGTGATTAATACTAAGTTAACAATATGGATGAGCAGGGCTGTTCCAGTGGACAATGATCGAAATCTCTCCAACACTATGCAGACGTAGATTAATGACTGTTTACTCTGAATATAACACATTATCGGATTCGCACACGTTGTATTAAACTAGTTAATTAATACTTTGAAACTTCAAAGCGAAATTCTGAAAATTGTTTGGGTTTTCATTCAACATTTTCCAAATCGATATGGCACCTGATGTACCCTGGTTTAGACTGGCAAAAGACCATTTATATATATAACCTAAAAAAGACAAGAACTAGTGTCACTGGCGATCATATGCTACTTCCATATTATAATTTCCCTGACTTGTTGAAAGCTCTATCTGAGGGAAGAAAAAAATGTAACAGGACCAGGCCTCGACATTTCTCGTTTAGCAGGAGAAAAATATAAATGAATTCTACCACTCACTTGCCAGACAGCACTAATGAGAGGCTGTCTACTTTAGTGACCTTCTCGTGCGCGTACAGCTCATGGCACTTTAAGTGCCTCACGTTGCGCATGCACATCAGCACGCGCCGGAACTGCCGCCGAGAGACGCGTAGAGGCTTGAAAAGTGCCACGTACACCTGCGACAACGGGAAAATGCGTAAGAATTGTTATCATACCGTGACTTCAGCTTATATTTGTATAATAATCGGCTAGACCATTACCCCTCCGGTTTAGGAGGCTCTCTATGATTTGGTTTTAGTAGGTATTTGTAAGAAATGAAAGCAAGTCTAATTTTTAACATCAGATTCATACTAGAGTACTAATTTAGAACGCGGGGCAGACCTAAAAGCCACTTAGTTCCCTTCGCTTTCATGACTTAAAAGAAGATTAATAATGATAATTTGATTTGTACTAGTTTTATACAGAAATCAAATCATTCATAATCCACGGTTGACCGTAAACGTTCCAATATGAAAATAAATTTATATGGCGTAAATGACATACATCCAAAGTGTACGAAGTTAATTAATGCCAGCGAAATCAGAATAGTGCAATGATATGAAGTGACAAGTCACTAGCTCATCGCGTACCCACAGTGGCCCACTTCCGACATCTGACTGACAGCTTGCGGACGAGATATACCGCGGTTTATATTTTATTTTTGTTTCTAGCAACATTAGCCCTCGTCAGATTTAAGTGATAGTATCAATCAAGTGTTCCAATTGAATTGTTTTCAAAGAAACACAAAAATAATACATTTACACGCGATTCCGCGTCATTGAATGCAACCTATTTATTGCAGTAAATAAACGCCTACCTAGAAATGCCAACTAAGTATTCATAAATATTTGAGTATTCAACTTTAAAAAAAGGTTAATCAATAAATACGATCATGAGTTTTGACAAAAGCTTGAGCGATTTCAAATAAAAAGGGTAAACGAATCAACGAAAGGGACCGTGAATATGACACCGAAGAAAGCCCAAGGGGGTATCAGGTGTCGTATTAAAACGAAACTCTATCTACCAAGATAATCACTGGCTACTATATATTATTTACAAACTGCAAGTTAATAAAGTAACTTCTGCAATAAGAGAGACACAAACAGACACTACGTTTTACAAATCTAAAAGAATTTGAGACTCAAAACAGAATTTTGCAACTTCAAAATATGCTTGCTTTAGTAAACAGTCAAAACCTTTATTTAAAAAGTAATATGCATACATTACTTTTTAAATAAAGTTTCATATGACACAGGTCAATATTTACAGAAGACGCGAGGTAAACACGCGCGAGGGCGGCCGAGATGAATATTTTTCTACGCGCGCACTGCGCTGACACAATAGCACCGAACAATATGGCGCCCGGAATTTCGCCATTCTCTAAAAAGGTTCTATTGTTTTGCTACTAAACGTGGGCGGAAATGCAGCTGCGCTTTTGCTGGATTAGGCTGATTAAAACGTTCAAAACAAATAGAGTTTTTAAGGATTTCAGAAACAATGGACAACATTAATGAGCCCGCCACTTAATACTGAGGACTTCCCGACATTAACGATAGGATATTTTAGCTACTATATAGTTACAACGTCTAAACCCAGGATCACTGAACTTCTCACAGCCAGTCCTACTTTTGAATCATGACTCATTACGAATTGCAAACTCACGAAGTAGCCCAAATGTAGATAGCTTAACCAAATGAAGACCTGATTTCTAATTCTGGTGACGTGCAAAGCACCTTAGATTCTCAACATACGAATTAATCTTGCATTGCCTAACATCTATTTACAAATTGATTAATTAACTCGACAGATGGACTGTTTTAGTGCACATATGGTAATAGGACAATGAATATTTTATTCTTGTTCGAAGGTGTGCTATTTAGTCGAATGGTCTCTATAAATAGTGTTCCCAGAGCTGTTTATTAATTAACTTCTTAGAATTTTTCGTCGACGCCTAACAACCGACGTTACTTCATATACCTACAGATATACAAATGGTTTTGAAGAGACGATGATTGCGAGAATTCACAACTGAAAAGGGACTGTAATTTATTTGTGACTGCGAGTAATTGTTGGCAACAGTATCAACTGTCACGTTGTCTATTATGTATGTATCAAAAGCTACAATTTGTAAACATGTATTTTTTGCAGCTTTGCTTAGGGACGTCATAGACGTTATATTACGTACTACATCTTTTACCACATTAGTAATTAATATTAGAAAGATTGCAAAACAAATATTTCCAGTAGTAACATGTATGCAAATGGCTTATGTTTATATACAAATGAACACGAATTCTTGTGATAGTTGAGTGCCACTTTCAACATGTTGCAACGGTTTGAACCGGGGCATAGGGCAACGCGCGCCAATTTCAGATTGCACAGATAACCAAACAGGAAAAGCCCTTTAATGGAGTACTGATAGCCTGTTTCATTGGCTGTTAATATGCAACGTGACACCTAATCGATGTAAGCAAGCGGTATCGGAATACAAATTAAATGTAAACATTGTGGGGAAGTGATCGGAGACGCAAACACACGGGACAAACAAGGTTATTACTGTAACCGCGTGGAGTGAGCCACTACCATGACTTATTATGGCTCTGCTGTATCTGAAGATGTTATGAACTATACCTTATTCAAAGCAAGAGAATATAAACTGGTTTTGACCAATAAGGTGTAAACAACACACTAGCTTCATTAAAGGAACTTTCTTTACCTTACATTGCAGAGCCCTGTTCACGCAGTTGCTTCTAATATCAAGCATGTGGGTAATGCATTATGCATGACACATGACTCCGTGAAATACATTTTATGAGAATGTTGCCAATAAAACAGGGCTTAGTTATTTAAGGTTCAATATGAACACCGTACTTTAGAAAACATGACCTGAAATCGTCGGCCAGATTTCAAAGAGGAATGAACAATGAAGGAGGCTAAAAAGAGCACAGAGGGCAATTCTTGTGGAATCGATTCATAATTCGAACTCGAAGCAGATAGTCAGCAATATACTAATGTAAATAATCTTATGATCATTTTACTTAGCTAATTTAAGATATAGGGGTAACCGATTCAATAAGTACTTTTGGCAAAGTGAGGCAGGGTAGGAGAGTAAGGTTGGAGGTATAAATTGTGCCCGGACCGTTACTTATGTCTTCAATGTAACATACTGGTCCCTAGAGACCTTAGACTCATGTCCATTTAATTCCTTGAATGCTATGAGTAGAATAAAGATTTACGCAAGTATTTATTTATTGATACAATTTTATACGTGCAGTTACAATGATATTGGTAAGTACCTAAGATTTCAAAGGATTACGAACCAATCTTGAGATGTCAATTTTCTTCCTAATCCCGACATTCCTAAGACTCGTCATTCACGGACATGTGTAACTAATGTTTTTTTATTTAGGTAACAATTCTTGACACGAATTTTGTGAACAAGAAAATCGATAAATGGCTAAAGGCTCAACGTAAAGTTAAGACGAAATGCGTAACCTAACAACAACAGGGAATATAGGTACATGATTTTAGATAAAGATATCTATTTCGAGAAAACTCACTACACACTACTATTTGATACTACTAAGTTAGCATCCATTTATTTAATTGCATCTGTTATTTCCACAATATCTTACATTTTAAACCAATACTGATACACTAAGAGTTTATTCTTTTGAACTACTAAATTTTTGATGTTGAGGAATTCATTGACTTTGTAAGTAATTTTGCATAAAGAATGTGGACAATAAAAGTGACGTAAGCAAAAAGTATCCTTCGATCCCAGTCAATTAGCAACTGACATTATGGCTAGACGAGATAATGGTATACGAAGTAAGACAAATTGAGTTCGAAATTTCATACAAACAAATACTTCAAGCCAATCACTCGAAACGTTACTCTAGTCAATAAATTGAGGCATTCAAATGTAGAAGCTTGAAATCTTCTTGAATACAGCTTCAAGACAGTGACGGAACAGTACGGAAAAGGTATGAGCTCATCGATGCCATCAAGCTAAACTTGATTATGAGTCCAGGATTCTTTAAAGTTATAAAATAGTGTGTACATGACTACTAGGAGGTAGAACTTACGAACGTCATTTTTACATTTCAGACAGCTCCCAAAGGGCTCACCCTTCTTTTTTATGGGATAGGGGGCAAACGAGCAGACGGATCGCCTGATGGTAAGCGATTACTGCCGCCCATGGACACCCGCAACACCAGAGTTGTCACAAGTGGGTTGCGTTCTTCTCTTTCTTCTATTTATGAATGAATGATTGTCAACAAAATACAAAAGGTTTCAAACAAACCGCTAGCAGCAGTCCCGTGTACATCAGGACCCCGTATATTTCCACCACTAATAAGGTCGAGCTAATGACTTTAACATCGGTGACAAGGCTGACTCGCAATGCCTTTTAACTGCTCACCTAATATTTGATTTAAAAACCTGTTTCTCCTTAATGTGGAATGTTTGATATACCTACGTAAGAACGGTAGCGTACCACAGATAGCGCTTTGACACTTGAGGGCGCTGGAGGCTCTCGGGGGGAATCAAGAGAAAATTTACAATACATACCATCATGCCTGTATTCCCCGAAGGGTAAAGCAGAGGTATAAGTCCTAATGTACACCTACAATTCGCCGGTATGTTTTAGGTTCCATGTAATTGGGACGAGCCTATTGGCATTAACTGGGCACGAATCCAGACCCCAAGCTGCTACTGAGAATTCCATAGGAAAACCCAATAATACTTTGCTCGACCAGAGGATCGAAACCAAGACATCTAGCGTAGCAGTCGCGCTTGGGACCACTAGACTAATGAAGCAATCAAAATAACGTAATAATAATAACGCAAGTTAATAGCTCTTATTAAGTTGTACTAGCATCCACACCCATCTTGCTAGATTACCTTACGAAGAATTTGGATGCCATACCATGCTAAGAAGCGGCAGCACCAGCTATGGTGATAGTACTTCCAATTTTTATTGCTACTTATGCTTTTTTCTGATTTAAAACTATTTATCTGATATATCTGCAATAGTCAAGGTGAATCAGCCGCTTATCATAATCCATTTATCACCAACTAGACCTATTTACAAGAACGATAACCAGATGGCTAATTCGTGAAGTAATCGTAATGCAGACATAATAATGTATCACCATATACCTACTCTAATTACCTAAAATTTTTAAGCGAGGAATCAGTTATCATTGAATGACATCACTTGCTCCTTACGTAATTAGGCAAAGTCATATGACAGCAGTCAGGCTTGAAAATAATTATAATTTTATGTCAGTAAAGTAAGTATTCATATGTAAATATATAATCGTAAATACTTTACATAACAAAACATTAGTACCATCACATTTGCCGGCAACCCCGAAGTGTTAGCCAAAGTTTTACAAATACACACCTACATGACGCTGGTATGTTTTTAGGTCTTATTTAATAGGAGCCGAGCCTATTGCCATTATTAACCGGGCACCAATCTAAACTTCGAGCTGCTATTAGGAATTTCATTCAATTCAATTTTAGAAATCCCTGGCGGCCGAACCCTGGCTCAGCAGCCATAATTGCCACCACGAGAGTCATCCGTAAATACCAATAGTTCTGTTGTTAGTGAGTCATTTGCTTCGGATATAATGCCTGTAAATCTATCTAATCTTATCTCAGAAACAGTTGGATTGTAACAATAATTAATCGTAAAGTAACTACCTACTACGATTTGCATTTTATCACCTTGTAGGATTAAGTACAGTCGATAAACCTGCGGAGGTCGTGGAGGATATTGAGTGAAACCAGGGGTTTCCAAACTTAGGTACTAAACAACGAAAATCACACAGAGTTACTGCTGACCATACAGCTGGTTGTACGATGTACGTGATAGAAATTGATTCCGAAACCGAAACAGAAGAAATCCTCCAGAGTGGAAGAAATGAGAGAATCGGAGAGGAGAAATCCTCATTCATGAGAAATCATTTATTCAATAGAAACCTCTTCACTAATTGTGATAAATTGATGAATTTCTAGTTTTCCATGGATATAAACTGCATGGGCAATTAAATAATAAGCTCAGAGTCCCGAGACCTTCAGCAGTCTTCACCAATCAGAGAGCCGAACGCGGTTGATGCGTAAAATCGAGATGGTGAAAAGAAACTTACACTAGGCCCTCAACTCTTTTATACAGACTACAACTTGCGGAAGAAACAGAATCGTTATAACGAAAATCCCAATTTAATTCAGATCGACCTAAAAGATAGGTAGCCATACCTACTCCATTGTTAAATAATTAGAATCGACAAAAAGGTTGGCATTGAGGACTGAAGAACAATACCCATTGACAAGCAACTGAGAAAGCCGTGAACTGACAATGTGCCGTTTGCTATTGAATTCAAACTTAATTATTTACTTCCCTGTGATTCTATGGGAGCTCTACATTGGTATCGATAATAGTTGCGTTCCCAGAACCACAGTTAGAACTGTCTATTACGAACTAAAATCTATTTCCTCTGAACTAGTCTTCGCCTGCGACTTCGTCCATATTGTGTTGGCTGAAGTAAGTTATAACTTGTGTATAAAATCGATTTGAACGTTTAGAAAAACATGTACCTAGGTATCTTGTCTTTTTGCCAGCTTCAAATCGACGTTTCGTCATAATCGGTTAGACAATTAGATCGACAACATGCAGATAATTTTACAATGGCCTAAATTATTGGTCCAAAATCTAATCAAACCGCTCTCAGATCAAAAAAACAGTTTTATGTTCGTTATTTCAAAAGGATTCCCATCTGCACTTAACTTGCCAAGATTACGTGAGCAGGTTAGTCATTTAAAATGGGCAGGTAGAAAGAAGGCCTTAGCAAAAAATAAAACATCAATCTTGGCGCCAAGCAACCCGATTGTGACTTAAAACTCAAGATACCAAGAGATATTATGTAAGTACATCACAAACACTGTTATCGTTATTCAAAAATTTGCGAACAGCAAACAAAGTCATGAATGTGTACAACATTCAGTTGCTAGCATATCCAATTTTCTGTCCTCTCCAATGTGACTTTCTGTTCTGCTGAATAATTTCGTTGGTTGACAGCGCATTCGTCGCTGCTGCAAGATTTTATATGAGTAGAGCATTTCATTGTTACCAGATTCGGACTGACATCGAATAGTTTTCGTTACTAAGGTCATCTCTTTTTTCCCAATCCAATGTAAGAATATTCCAAAATCCCATCCTAGTGCACTTCTACGTTTTATGTATATGGAACTCCTGCACAAAATTTCATGTGTCTAGATTCTAAAGTATAAGCTATCAGGTAAGTATTTACTGTCAATATTATAGTGTAAGTAGACACCGAATCCTTCGAGTTCAGAAAACCCCATTCTGTACTCCATACAAATACTGAACTAGATTTTGAAAGGCTTTTAAATCTGGGATCAATTTCTATGGACATATATAGGACTAGCTGCAGCCCTCGGTTTCACTCGCATCCCAAAACGACTTCTTGATACAAAAGGTCTAGACCTATGTCCTTCTCCAGAATGCAACCTTTCTCCTTGTCTAATTTTATCGAAATCTGTTCAGCGGTTAGGGCATTAAAAGGTGACAGAAAACAAATAAAAAAAGATGGCATCGTACGACACTGAACTAACTGTAAAGTAAGTCGTGTCGGTTGAGAAGTAAGGTAACTTGCCTCTCATAGATGTCACCAACGTCACCTTATGACGTAAATTCAGAATGTGAAGGCAAAATTTCAATCATGCGGGTAGGGTTCGCGGTGGCTTAGAGGTCAGAGCGTCTGGTATATCAATCCAGAAGACGCAGGTTCGAATCCTGCCCGCGATTGATTTTTTTCCTTTACTAAAATATAACTAAATAAAAAAAGAGTTAGTTTCGCATTTACAATCTATATTCTAATTATAATATAATGCGAATGTCAATATTGTATACCCAATGGTATAGCTGTTTCTCTCGGTTTCATTTGCAGGATCTTTTTTTTCTTGAATATCAATACAACGCGTACTCAAGTATTATTATTAGGATGGAATTAATAGAAATTATTTCGTTTCATATATAGGTACTGTTTCTACACCGTGGAGGTTTCACGTTATAAAATGACTTTGTCTACGTTCCTTCAAAGGAAGGAACAACTGTCATGTCATCTTAAATGACACCTATAATGTCAAATCAAATAATGAATGATGTAATAATGACATCGTATTAGTTGTTAGAGAAAAAATGTACAGCCTTTGTTAACTTCTTTACTTTACTCTAAAATTGGTTAAATCATACATACATACAGACATTTTTTTTTCAAAAACCATTAATTCGGCTTCAGTATCCCTTAATTAGTCTTCTCCACCTATTTTTTCCCAATTATCTTGCAATTACAGACATGACTTTTCTACAGACATATGTATATAGATAACATTTTCATACAATTAATATTAAGTAACCTCCATCTACAAAGTCAACAAGATTACCAAGGAACAATCCAGGATAATATTTATTTTGTCGCAACTCGGAACAAATCCAATCAACTGTAGTGCTTTCAATTTTAAACAAATCCATGACTGGCAACTGGTTGTTGGAATTGTATTTTTTTTGTTGACTAACTTTTTTTAACTAGGTAGGTACTTTAAGTTAATAGATTAATAATTACTGAAGATACCGCTTAAAAGCTGCTGTCAGGGGTCGTAGACAGGTTTAATAGAACGTTCGAATCAACAACCGAATTGAAACGAAATGTATAGAAATAACGTAAGCATTGGACAAATCGGGCATTGATAAATGTCACTTCCACTCTTTAAGCTACTCTGTTCTTTTATAGCACAGCGCCGTTCAAATCTAGTGTTAGTGTTCAATCTACCAATAATGCAATCATGAGTTCACATAGTAGCGAATCTGTAGGCAGGCAATACCGGCATCGCATTTAGGGTGCAACACACCTTTGCATAAAATCAATAGCTTCGCTACCAAACACCTCCGCTTTGGTCGCGTGATTTGTAGCCATACACCCTCATTATGAAAACTCCTAATACATTTTTATTTTAAATCGCTAAGAGGATAACGACCTCGGAGTGATCCTAATGCCATACAGTTTTTCGCGAGGCTGAGATCCTATGATGAGATATATTTCGTCCTCAATATCTGAATAAATATTCATAAAAGACATTATATAAGTAAGCAAGAGTCAAATCATGGTCTCGTCACACGACGGTAGAATTACAATGATTATACTTGCGTCTCTTAATTTTTATTAAGTATTTCATATGTTGTTAAGTACGTACGTAATAGCCAAGGTGAAGAGCCAATTAAACATGTTCCTCCAATTGTTTACTCGGACACAGCGTAACAGTGTTGCGTAAGCGGAGAAAGTGGGCTAGGAAAATATGAGTCTCTTACGTCGAATTAGGAATTTATTAGTTTTTGAGTCTCTGTGACAGATGTAACGTGTAGACTGAAAGCTTCAGTACCTACCTGTTAATAAATTGAAAGTACAATTTTTCCTACCCTAAAAGAACATTATTGTCACATTTGGTCCCGTATAATTTGTTGGATAGCCAATTTTAAATGCATTCGTTAAGTACCAACTCCGCTATCCCGCAATACGCATTACATATTGCGGAAAAGCTTATGCGATACAGATGATATTGAATTGGGAATACAACTAAACTCCTCGTTTATAATCTAATTAGTATCCACTCAGAACTTAGGGTTTGATTCTTTGAAATCAAATTCCAAAGCCCCCACCAACATGTCATAGTATATAGTTATTGCATTTATTATTATCTTGAGCGGTTTGATTTGTAGAACATCTCAAGACCTTCCAACTTTTCCAAGAAGTTTATAAAAAGGAAACTCGATATCCCGCCGATAACAGGCAACAACTGCAAAGTTCTGTGCTCCATCACAAATGTGAAACTTTAAGTACGTTTAACCCTCGATGGGTGGTAAGTGAAGCGGTGACGTCACGAGCTGAAAGGGCGTTCACATCGTCTTGCCCCACTGACCTCTGGGTATACGCTGAAAGGACCGACGCTGTAACCATTAATCCCCCTTCGAAATGCGGTGACCTAACATTTTAAATTCAAATTCTCAACGTTCATCAGCCGATATTTCACTATCGCCTCGCTAGCTTTATAATAGATAGCGAAAATGTCAAACTCCATGTTATGAACTGTGTTTTGTCACTGCTTTAATTTGCTATCTAGACACGTCCAGGGGACCAGCATCTCCGGTTATTATGCGAAGACCAAACCTCCTTGAATTGTTTAATAGGTTCGAACATTAATTTCCGTCGACGCAATAATTGAACGGAGTGGAGTGGCTTTTGATTAATCATTTACGAATTTTGAATGTTTCGTTTACGTTACAGAATTATTTACGAGTGCCATCAAATGCGAATATCGATTGTCAACAACACTATCGTATGCCCAATTAAGCATGCATTTATAAATAATTAGAAGAGAGCGGTAGGTTTCATCTAAAAGCATCATGGGGCCATGGTTTTATCTAAAAGAAGAATATTCCATTTTTCTATCTGTAGTGAAAATATTGGTCAGTCAGCACATTGACGAGACTACCCGGCTGCAGGCTTTTCACATGACATACACTTGATACAGGGTGTATATAATTTTCCCTCTTTTTACTTTATACGAAGGTTTGGTACGATGGTTTGAATGGTTTACTAAATGATTGACTTTTGTGAATAAACTTCGTAGTAGATTCCCGCACGGAATTAACATTTGTTTGAGCAACAGATAGGCAATGAGTCCATTTATGTATTTTTGTGAATAAGGAGACACGAGAAATTTCCAAGTGAAAATCAAAGAATAAGGATAGGAAGCTATATAAAGCGCCACAATCATAATTTGCAGGTGTCTCGGTTAATCTAGCGATAATATCAAAGTCGATATTTTACAGAAATTCAGTTTTATCGCACTTTTATTACGCCATTTAAGTTGAGTACCTACTTAGTGTTACGATATATATGGCGCTTAAAAGATTAAGGGAAAAGGAGACAATTACTGCGTCTGGCTATTAATGAAGACATAAATCGCTGTGTTTAATCAAAAGTAGTTCTACCGGCAGCAAGAGAGAATACTTTTGAGCTTTAAGGTTTCGGGATTAAAAAGGCTGTATATGGACTAGTTGAAGCTCAACTCAATATCTCTTAATTATGATCAACCTACAGGTGTTTCGTGATCATGAATCGTAAGATCGCAATCCGGTTCAAGTTCACATTTATTATTATTAACTACTTTTTGATTTATGATGTTAAACATAATCATATTATTAAACCCATCGAAGCCGCAAATTGTATGAAGGATACGAGAACGCTGTTGAAGTAATTTGCATTTAAAATGGAGCACATTCTGACACAATCCAGACATCAATTAGAAACGGTCGTGTTTGCAAGGAACAAATAAAATAAATCATAATTCTCAGATATGATAAACCATTTATATTTTTAGAAATATGACTGTCAGAGTTCAGGTTTGTTTTTGCTTTATTTGCGCCATTCACTTAATGAGCTTTTGTAGGGTAAACAAATTCAAAGGGACGGTGATAGGTTCTTCGCGATAATAAGCAAAAAGTCGATCTCTGCTTTTTGCCACTAACAATAATTAGCCTGCCTTTTATTTGGTATGGAAAATCCTCAAGGATCATCTGGGGAGGCAGTTGGGTACTGTCTGAATACTGCACTTGCGTTCCCGTGCCTTATAGTCACGGCCATGGGATTCGAGACATTCGCCATGACCATGGCAGGGCCATGATAATCTGCCTGCAGTTTAGAACTTTATAATTTAAACAGATGAAATGATTTTACGATATGTGGTGATAATGTAAACATGCAAAATGCCTCAATTTTTGTTATGCATTACGAAAGTACTGCAGCTTACAAAAAGATTAATACAGAAGGACTAAATTGACCAGATATAGTACAGTATTATGGTGTAGAGAAATCAAGGCTTTTTCATAAGACATCCATAGAAATCTTAATGGGAAATGATACATTCCTGTTTGATTTAAACATATTAAACGAAGATGACATCAAAACCATTGGAAAAGCTACTTATCTGTAATGTATAACAAGGTATTAGAGTATAAATAATGTTCATGAACACACAATGTTGATAACAGTGACAACATACTTAAAGCATATTCAAATCAGTAAACTCTGAATATTACACTTAGTAGTGACACAGTAAAAAAGAAATAGTTGGGATACAGTGTATTTGTTTGAGTTTGCCTATCTTTTAACATGTATCAATCATACACCAGAATTTAAAATAATATGGTCACCCTATTTGAATTTAAAATATTATCTTGTATATTTTTTTAGGTGAAATTTTTGCCAATTTAAGTTGAATTTTGTAAATAAGTTATTGAGTTACTTACTTGGCCAAAAACCTTATCATAATACCCAATTATTTAATGTACCTAATTATTAATTTATGTTTTAACATATGGCTGAAGATACCAGGTATCTCTTTACCTTTTAGTTTTTGGATGTAAATTATGCAAGTTAATCAATTAATTATGCAAGTTGAAGTCATCCCATACTTCTGAATTATGTGTGAATCAATTTATACGGACATAATTTAAAAAAATCTTAGGATAATATAACAATAATATAACTGTTGGGAAAGAAACACAGATTGACAGAAGTAAAAAATATGACTTATAACATTATTTAATCCAGTCTGAATGAGAGTTAGAACTTAGCTAGTACCTAGTGTGAGTATTTTGAATTTAAATGATTATATAATTAAATTGTTACCTTAGTTATCAAACAGTAGTTCACTTTGTATATTATGAATAAATAATTACCTAATTAAAAATATAATGGTAACTATAGTTCTGTAAAGTTAAAGTGAAAGTGTTAGGAATAATGAATGATTAGATTATGTGAATGAATTATTACAATAGAGACAAACTATAATACCCATAGTAGAGGTAAGTTCAAAGTAGGGAGTAAGAAATTTAAATATGTGCTATGTTGTATAATTGCAGAGAATTTTCCGCTATACCTTTATGTATAATTAATCTACATAGAAATAAATAATAATTACCTCTTCAATATCTTTGTGAAACTTGATAGGGCGCATCAAGTAGAACTGTATAGAGAAGTAAATAAAGTTTATCACAATAAAAGCACTGTTCCACAGCACAGCGTCCAGGTAGCACTCGATGCTCCACGCCCACATGCCCGAGAACGCGCAGCCTAGCATCAGCGCCACGCGCAGCCAGATCAGCCCACTTGGCGTATGCGGCGCCAAGAACGACAGGAGGAAAAACACATTAGCCACTTGAAAAAATATGTGGTTGATCGGCCGCCACTTAGGGCAGTGGTTTAAGTACATGTCCCACATAGAGGGCTGCTCGTGCACTGTCACGTTCACCAGATCACCCGATTGTGACGACAGCTTGGTTGTCTCTACCAACCCCATCTCTTGCACCGCCCGCTCCGGCGCGCTCGTCACCGCGCTGCCGTCACTGCTTGCCACCGTCGCTGGCACCTCCGTCGTGACATTCTGAAGACCACTTATCATACCGATCGCTAAGGCACTGAGAAACAACATAGTCCCACCGCGCTCTCACACACACCCCAATTGAAATTGAATTTGTCATCGAAATTCCAGCGACAATTAGCATTTGAGTTTTGAATTACACTAAAAACCGGGTTTATTGTCTGTATTGAAAAACAATAGCGCTTTTATTTATTTTTCAACTAAAATTATAATCGCACCGCTACACATAAATATTATAAACTAAAACGCAAATGCACCGAGAAAATAATAAGGACACCAGTTACTTAAATTATTAGAATAACATAATTTTGAATCATTATTATTTCAAGAGTCCAAAATAAAACGTTAGGAAACAGTAAAAGCAAACAATCGAAGCACACAAATGACAAGCAGCACTGTCCTGTCTGTCTGTATTATTGACAGAAACCAAAGACAAACTGACTGTCAAAAATTTCAATTAGCCGTTAGTGCTGAACGAAAATCGACTATGTAAAGAAAGTCTAAATAGTAAACTATCCTCAAGTGTTTTAGACCTCTGCTAAAACACTTGAGGATAGTTTTATCTGCAGAGGGTCAAGGAACATCAAAGCATCAAAGTATAAGCCTATTCCCTGCAGTTCCGAGTATTCCCAATTGTGTATTAACTGTATTAAAATCCAAACTGAACTGCTAATGGGAATTTCATAAAAAAAACCAATAATAATATTAAAATCTCGGATCGGTTTAGTACGTACTACAATGGTCATTGGTGAATTGCAAGTCCAGTTCATGCTTTCTTAAAAAACTCGATTATGGATCGAATTAGTCGTAAGGGCATTTATGCACCCATCGGAATACTTGGTGTATTTTGTCTAGATTCGTAAACAAAAACGTAAGTGTTACTGTCAGTGAAGGGTCACTGTCATGTCAACCGTACCGTGCGTAATGTCAGCTGGTGTCCTCTGAAGAAAGGCGGCATGAAATTCTAAAAATATTTTTATATCTTTTTACTTTATTTATGTGATGTTTTGTTCCTATAATGTCGGTACCGTTTGATATGTTACTACATCCTGAACTTTTGAGTAATGAACAGCTAATATGTATCATTGAGGAGGTAAAGAGAACACTTTTCTGTTTTGTTATTGTATCAAAACAAAAAGGGAGGCCTAATTTTGTGTTATATTTCTATTCCCAGAGACATCTGCGCGTACCGAACATGGGACATATGCGAAGGGATGAACTATTGGATATATTTCATCATTACTGTGTACCTTACGGTCAACGAAAGTACAGAGATTCTGGTAGGGGTAAACTATTGAATAAAACCCGCCAACCGAGTCCTGAACCAACGATGAAATTGAATGTTAAGATTGTTCAAGAAAATTTACGGAATAAAGTGAATCCTAAGTGCGAGAGGCTTAAACCACCCCCAGACTGCTGGTCTGAACAAACTAAGAGGATAAAAATTGAAACTACAATTTCACCTCTACCAAATCCGGACATTTTCAAGTGTGGGAAAAGAAAAATCACTTTTGATTCTGTAAGTATATTGGTAATCAAAATCTGCCAGATACTGTTACACAGACCAAAATATATAAGGCCTGTATCTAGTGGTGGATCCAGGACATCATTATTATTGAAGTAGGATAATATAAAGTTTAATTTATGACCTGACAGGGGTGAACCCAGATGTATTTCGGGGCACTTAAGCCACCACAGTGCCCTGGATCCGGCACTGATTGTATCACAATACTTATAATCTTTGAATGTTAGTTTATTTGTATGTTTTTCAAATGAATTGTTTTATAAATTACTGTTGGTTGTATGGAGAATGCTATGGGAGAATATAAGGAAAGGTTTGCCCACATTCTATAAAATTAAAATTGCTGATTTAAGAAAAAAAAAAAAACAGTTTTTTTGTAATGTACTCTGTTTGTAAATGTTTGTTTTCAATTTTTTTTTTCTATTTCAGATGGCCCTGGCAAGTGAAAGCCCTCCACAAAAGAAAGAACGGAAACCAATCACATGGCCATAAACTAATTAGCTAAATTAAAATAAGATATTAGCTAAATGCAATATGGATGAATTTGTAAGAATAACTGCTCATAGTAATTTGACCAGTATTCTGATGTTACCATTCCGTTATATCACTTTCTCTGAGTAACAGTTCCAAAAATGAGTTTCAGGACTTTCAGTCAAGGCTATAGACATGTCATTCTGTAAGAAATAAACAGTTTTTTTTAATTTCTATAAAAATAACACTGTTCTTAATCTCGCATAGGCTTCTGCTAACATCACACAGGTTAATGTTATCCTGTAAAAAAACTATCAGCAATTAATTGAAAATACATAATAGAAAAATAGTTATTTTGACCCTTGTGAGGCTCACAGTCTCTTTATTTATGAAATTGCAATTTTTTGACATACAGTCTTCAAATTGTAGGTATCAGTGCATGTCCCATCAGCTGTCATCCATAGGACATTCACCATGTTATAATTTATGATAGTACAGTAAGTACTTCAAGATGAATAATGGGCATCGGCTAACTTGGTGTTTCCAAAATGATCGGAACATCTAGACAGTGTAATGATACAGAGTGCTGTTTTCAAATAGCCCTTGTACCGTAGTTGTAAATATTACACCAAAACAAAACACGATGGAGGGATATATCAGCTCTGTATAGTTCTACAAAACGGTAGCACACATCCTTCCTGATTTCAATACTATCTGTAACTGACTTATTAGTGACACCGGCGCGCTGTTCGCAAGGCCTGCATATACTACGCCGTTCTTAAAAATGACATTGACATCTATTTCATTGGAATAAAGTATAAATTGTAATTGAGTTTAGGGCTGAACTACTTTTTGTTAATTGTTTTTGTTATGTTAGACGATTGTTTTCGATGTTTTCCTCTGCCCATTATTTATCATGAAGTACTGTACTGTTTTAATTATTTTAAATGTTATTTGACAAAATTAAGTCTCTGAGCAGCTACAAAATGTTCTTATTTGTCCAAAAAATATGAGTAAGTTATGTTATTGGACACAATTTTAACTATAATTTGAGCAACCTATTTTATAAATAAGTTTATTCAGTAAGTACATTTATTTAATTGTAAGTTTAGTCACAACCGGTACAAAAAAATATGTAAAATAACCCTTAAAATGAAATTGAGAGCCACATAATCTTTGGGATTTGTTTTCTATATTAATCTTTACACAGTTTACTATTAATCAGAATGTATTTGTCAGAACGAAGTACTAAATGATTAGAGGTAACAAAAGTCTAAATCACACTACCAGACTTCCTTCTAATGGCCAGTCCCTATATCAAATCTGTTGATAGATTTGCTTACTAGAGATAGGATTTTGACATTACTTGTATGAACCTTATGTCAAAATCCTATCTCTAGTAAGCAAATCTATCGACGGATTTGATATAGGGACTGGCCATAAATAAACCTAATTAAAATTTTCTACAGCTAGACACAGGCACTTAATTTTTGCACAGTATTATGTGGTTTGTGCATAGATTACGTTTTCGTAAGGGTCTTTTTACAACCAATCTATACTCTATAGTTGTAGCTTCTACTACAGAACAAATTCTGTAAACATTAAATGGACAGGCAATATTGATTTTATTGAATTTGACTATAAATCTCTTACCTGACTGTGCTTCAGCAATTGAAGGGTTATGCTTATATGCAAATCTTAATAGTGGTAATAATGAATGTTCTCTAAGTATGTAGTACAATTTCACGAGTCCTTATTCTTAAATGCTCATTAACAATATAAATCATGTGTCCTCTCGGTGTTTGTTTAAAAATACACTTGAATATAGTGTTACGGCTAATTTCATAGCACTTTTATGAATAAGGGAATTATTTCTCCGATTTAAATAAATGTCTATTTAAAAGTAATGGAATATTATACATTTTTATAGTGTATCATTGTAATAAGTTACAGATAGTAATTATAATGTTTTGCTTCAACCATATCCAATAGGTAGATAGTGTAAGTGTTACATGCTTGTTAATTCAATAATTGACTATTCCCAGAGTTAATTGACATAATATTAAGTAGACAAACATAAACATTGTTCTAGAAAATACTATGTGTTCTCCGTTAGAGTAGAAAACTAAAATTATGTTAAAAAAAAACTCATAAATCATACAGCTCCCATGTCCACCCTAAACACGATTCTTCATAGCAAAATATAGCTTAATCCCGATACAATAAGGCACGCGCAGGGGTGCCAAATTCAGGAGGACTGTGTTCATGGTGGCCCTTGAGTTTCACATGAAATAATACGGTAGGTATACATGTAAATGTAATAGCAATCAGTGTTTGTAATCAAAAATAGTCATTTTTCAGTGTTGATAAAACCTATTTAATAAGTATATTTGGGACCTAATACCGTCACCGTAATAATAAATACTAGATTATCTATCACCCCTCCGAAAAATATAAATTAATCCATCTATGCTAATATTACAGTACGCGCGGCATAAGTTGGCCGGAGTGAAGTTCGCCGTTTTAATGCGCAGTGGATTGTTTACGTTAAAAATTGTGTACTGCGCAACCAAAAACTGACAAACAGCTAACTTCAGTCCGGCCAAGTTATGTCGCGCGTACTGTATAAAGCTGAATAGTTTGTTTGTTTGAGCGCGCTAATCTCAGGAACTACTGGTTGGAATTGAAAAAATCTTTTTGTGTTGGATAGTCCATTTATCGAGGAACGTTATAGGCTATATAACATTACGCTACGCCTCTTAGGAACGGTGTAGCGCAGATGAAACCGCTGGCGGGTCGCTAGTTTACTTATAAAAGCGAAAGTAACTCTGCCAGTGTCTCCGTTTGTTATCTTTATAAATTGGTAATACCTATTTTGATGGATTTTGATAGAGAAAGACATATGTTACCTTTTGTATCAGAAAACAGTTACATAATCTATACTTATAATAAATCTGTAGAGAGGTCAATTCTGTACATGAAATATATTTCCAAAATAATTATCAGCGGGTGATTAGTGATCGATACTGACGCCAAAAATGCAATCAGTAAAATTTTTGTCTCTGTCTGTCTGTCTGTCTGTCTATCTGTCTGTATGTTCGTTATAGAAACAAAAACCACTCGACGGATTTCAACGAAACTTGGTACAATTGTTCATCATACTCCTGGGCAGGTTATAGTATACTTTTCATCACGCTACGATCAATAGGAGCAGAGCAGTGAAGGGAAATGTTGGGAAAATGAGTGATTCATGAGAAAGGTTTCAAGCTATAAAACATCACGCTACAACCCTTAGGAACGAGGCAACGCAGGTGAAACCGCGGGCGAAGAACTAGGGAACAAAGTAACTATTCCACGCGGACGAAGTCGCTGGCAAAAGCTAGTATTAAATAAACAGCACGATTAGGGCATTGGTCAAGCGGTCGACTCCTACTCCTATTAGGTGGTTCGATTTCCTCAAGATTTTTTTTGTATGGACTGCAGACGTACAAACAATTATCACAAGTCTATGAGATGAGAAATCAAATGTAAAGCACCCACGAATCTCATAATGTGTAGGAGGAATTTCAAATATTGGGACAAATAAAAAAAAATACTGCATAATGGTTAAATTTATAACGTGTATGACATTGATATTATTTTGTTGACTTTATTTTTAGTTTTTAACGTATGAAATACAAAGCAAACACATTCTTAGGCCGCGTTTCATAATGGCGGAGTAGCCGTTACTCAGCAAATAAATTTTAAAAAATAGAACGAAACTTGTATGAAATTAACTGCCGAGTAATTTAACGGGAACTTACTCGGAATAAGATGCCGCTTTATATGTAGGTATATTTTTCTGTAATTACCCTCGCTATAGGTTTGGATTTCCGCATTCAAATTAAAAACGCATTGCCCGTTTCTACTTGTCTCTCTGTTTTGAGTTGTGTTGGCGTGACGGTATTGTAAAAAGAGTTAGGTGTGTTGATATGCATTTTAATCATAAACTGTGTACATTAGTATCTACGCCTCTGCCTAACCCTTCGGGAAATAGAGGCCTGATGGTATATTTGATGTCTTAAACGGTCACATTGTAAGTTAATTTTAGGATAATAATAATAATAATTAGGTACTTATTATGAATTGTATATTTTTTTATAGTTACTTGGTAATAATCTGCGTTAAGTTATATGATTGCTGAATACGATTTTCCATAGCAAAATATACCTTAATACCTTTACAATAGATCAACTGCATGCATTTTCGGAGAGCTCGTAAAGTTTAGCGCAGACTATAAATCATGAAGCTAAATAAGTTTGAAATATTATTGTTTGTATGACTATTTGTCCAATTCATTGATGTAATGTTGTTCGTTATAAATTCAATTGAATGGCGAATTAAAACAGAGCATATAAATTCAGCTCCAGCGGTGGATAGTCTTCAAACCTTGTTGTACCGCTAGCGAGTCACTTCATTCCAGCCAAACTGACCCCACAGACCATCTGGGTGTGCCACCTATCCGCCATAGGCATGCACTACATCATTGATACCCAAAATGGTCTATAACTACCCCCAGGGGTCGACGAAATAGAGATCCCTGAGATATAAATGGGTGTGGTATACCTAATGAATATGCAGAAAAAATAGATAAGCAGTGGGGCCACTCAAAACGGAAAAAATGGCAAGTGCTCGATAAGACGAAAAAGTATTGGTACCTCTGGACTACTTACATGAACCACATAACAGTAGTAGGTAACCTATCGACTCAGGTTCAGAATTTAATAAATTGCTCTGTTTACATCTGCTTTCCTGCCTACCTAAATTGCAGTAGGTAGTATCACTTGTATATGTCGCCAAATGTTCGTGCAATTTTAAGATTTTATTTTAATGGACTTGTACAAATTTTTGTATGCAGGTAAGTTATTTTGTATTGATGAAATCGGAAATACATGGACGTTTAAAAATATAGCTTGGTATTTTTATTGCGCGGAACGACTTAGGTAGTGTCTCCATGAGCTCAGGCCGGAGATCTTAGCGCCCTCTTGTACCCGGTGCTTCTAGTGCGAGAGGTGAATGCTTCTCCCTCCCCACCTCATTTGTCTTGATAACTTGCTCGCAGTAGGAGAAGGCGAGTTTTCAAGCAATTTAGCGAAAAACTTAGCCTCGCAAAACCACAAACTGCGCTTGTATGCCGTTAAATCTATTGAGAGCGCACTTATCTCAATGGTCAAAAAGGTTTTACATGTCCAAAACAAAAGCCCTGCCCTCAAATCTGCCTAATTTGATGACAAAGAGACTTATGTCAAATTACTTTTAAAAAAAGAACTATCAGCTTTAATCAACAAAGCAAATTTATTTATAAATTTACCCAACATTGATATTGATAAATCTATTATCTGCTTTAGCGAACTTCCCAACAGTCATGCATCCTGTACCGAAAAATGTAAAGTCTACGAAAAGTAGACAGGACACGATTAATCCACCCATGTCCAGGACACAGTCACATTTCCTGGTGCCTTCTGAAAAGCTGGATAAAGTCACAAGGAGGGTAATAGCGCCTTACGCGCAAATCGAACGGAAAGGTACTTTAGGAATTGTCCATAATCTTGTATAATATAATCTAAGACGTGTACCTACCTTTGTTATGTAAGCAAACAGTAGACAAATTAGACCGGTGAGTGACCGGTTGCCACCGCATCAATTAAACCGATTCCATTAAACACGGGATTTCCAAATTCATAATGCGGCGAACTGAAACAGTTGAAATATTATTAATGAAACATAAACAACACCACAAAATGCTGGTGAACATTTATTTTTAGAAGTAGACCTTAAGCACACCAAATTTCTTCTTGGTGTTTACTACAGCCCTTCGTGTTGTCTAAATTTCTTTTCCTCTTTTGAAACTATCCTAGAGAATCTTACACCTTCTTACAGTCATACTATCATTATGGGGGATTTCAATACCTGCTTATTAAAACAAGATTCCCGTTCCTCTTCTCTTCGATCTTTGTTGCAATCAGTGAACCTTCATATTCTTCCATTAAATGCGACGCATCATATTCCTAACTGTACTCCTTCTCTCTTGGACCTTATTTTTGTTTCCTCTTCTCAACATGTGAGCAAGCATGGTCAATACCCAGCTGACATGTTTTCTTATCATGATTTAGTCTTCTTGTCATACAAAATTCGCCCACCTAAGGCAAAGCCCAAAACTCTCATGCTGCGTAATTTTGGTGGTATGGACTCTGATGCCCTCCGTGGAGATGCAAGCAACATTGACTGGGCTCCTCTCATGACTGCTAATTCAATCGACGACAAGATTAGTGTTTTCACAGAAAAGCTGACTAAGCTGTACGACGTCCATGCTCCTGTACGTGCAGTCAAGTTGAAACATCTCCCAGCGCCTTGGTTGACTGATTCAATTAGACGCATTATGCAAAAGAAGGCTGTGGCTAAAACAAAACACAAATGTCGGCCAGGGGCTCGTAACTGGGAAGTTTACGTCGTTGCTCGAAATCACTGCAACAGGGTGTGTAGGGATGCACTACGCCACTATATTCATGACTCTATTGAAAAAGGAGATCCGACAAAAATTTGGAAATTTCTCAGAACCATGGGAGTTGGAAAACGGAGCCAAATTGATATCCCTAAAGACTTAGACATTGATTCATTAAATCAACACTTCTCATCTTCGTCCCACTGTAATGGGACCTTGAAAGCGTCTACAATACATCATCTTTCTACCCTTCCAACTCCCGACTACCCTTCATTTGTTTTTAGTCGATTCTCCGATTGTGATGTTAAGAAGAGCATAGTATCTATTTCGTCCAATGCGGTTGGTAGTGACTGTGTCAGCCGAAAAATGATTCTCCCTGTCCTTGAAGAAATCCTTCCAGTCTTATCTTATATACTTAACTATTCCATATCCTCTGGCGAATTTCCCTCTTTATGGAAAGATGCCCTTATCACTCCTTTACCTAAAAAACCTAATCCCAGTAATTTCTCAGAGTACCGTCCAATATCCATACTTCCTTTCCTTTCTAAAGTTCTAGAACGTCTTGTTCATAATCAGCTCAGCACTTTTCTCTGTAAAAATAGTCTCCTTAACCCGTTCCAATCCGGTTTTCGTCCTGGTCACAGTACTACTACAGCTCTAACCAATATCACGGAAGACATAAGGTCAGGTATGGAATGTGGAAATTTAACGGTTCTATGCTTACTGGACTTTAGTAATGCATTTAATACCGTTGATTTTGACATCCTGCTTGCGATACTTGGCTCGCTTAACATATCTCCAACGGCGATTGACTGGTTTCGAAGTTACCTGTCTGGTCGCCGTCAACGTATATCTATAGAAGATAATTCTTCTTCATGGTGTAATACTTATGTTGGTGTACCGCAGGGTGGCGTTTTATCTCCTCTACTCTTCGCAATATTTATAAATTCCATTTCTCATAAACTTCTCTCTTCCTACCACCTATATGCAGATGATTTGCAAATTTATAGACAGGCTTCCCTTTCGGAGCTTCCAAATGCATTTCACATTATCAACATGGATTTAGTATCCATAAACGATTGGAGCAGGGCCTATGGACTTAAGGTGAATCCTACAAAGACCCAGGTCATAATCATTGGCAGCCCTAGAATGTCTGCAAGGATAGATTGGTCTCAGATTCCTCAAGTTAGTTTTGATGGGACTATAATATCAGTCAGCGAGACGGTTAAAAACTTGGGTATCTCAATGGATAAACATTTGTCTTGGGATTCTCAGTTACATGAAGTCAGTCGTAAATTGTTCGCATCATCGGGGTCGCTGAGGAGACTGCGCAACTTTTTACCAACTGCCACCAAAACTGCGTTAGCACAATCTCTTCTTCTTCCTATCCTTGATTATGCCGATGTCAGCTATCTAGATCTCACTGAAATCCAGCTAAATAAACTTGAGCGTCTCCAGAACTTCTGCATAAGATTTATATTTGGCTTGCGCAAGTATGATCATGTATCGGATTTTCGTAAAAAACTCAAGTGGCTTCCAATACGTTTTCGCCGGAACTTACACGTAGTGTCCCTTCTCTACAGTATTCTGTTCAGTCCCATAGCTCCCCCTTATCTCAAAGAACGTTTTCAGTTCCTTCATGACACACATACTAGATATCTAAGATCATCGGAAGATTTGAGGCTTGAGTTGCCAGTGCACTCTACAAATTTCCTCGACAAATCTTTTACAGTGCAAGCTGCACGGCTGTGGAATGCCTTGCCTGTCTTAGTTAGGCGTGCACAAACATTGCCTACGTTTAAAAAAATGGTCAAGGAGCATTATCTGTCGCTGTAGATTATTTGTTCTCCATTATTGAATTAATATATTTATATATATTATAATTATGTATATGTTTAGTAGTATTTATATATTTAGCAGTATGTATATATTTTATTTATTTAGTTTTTTCTTGTAATATATTGATAAAACGTGTTTAAAAATTAAGAATCCTGTTTCTTTCTAAGTACGCCAGACTACCTTAGTATTCGCCTTTCCTTTTCTCACAAGTCCATCCAAAGGTTGTCTGTAAGAGATGGCTATTAGCGATAAGACCGCCCATTGTACCTTTCTATAACTTACAAAATTGTACTTTACATTATTTTTTTGGTGTGCAATAAAGAATACTCTATCTATCTCTATCTATAAACGCCTAAAGTTGATTCGCCAATCCATTTGGCCCCAGCAGCATAGCAGGTTAGGCTATGCTCATATACCTACATGAAGAATTCTACAGTTAATAAGCCTGGGTAAAGACTCGCTCGTACTTACAGCAATGGTGAAGGCTACATATAATTCGATACCTACCTGCTTTCCTTTGAACAGTCAGTGTTTACTATACCTATTGCCGAATTAGCCAGTGAATTGTAACAATTTTTAACTGCGCCAGAAGGAGACTAATTAACTTTTTTTTCTCCAATCTCCCTCTTACCAATATTGATCGCCTGACTGGCTGACCTGGCTTCATATTGTTAAGGTTACTCTGTGGTCAAATCCGCGCTTACTCTTTTATTATCCTAAGTTTACCTTTAAATGTCTGAAGGTCTCAAAGAGGAAGAGGACAAGGCCGGAAGATACCTGGATATAAACAGGTTCAACGTATTTTTGGAAGACACTGTTGATCTCGAATCGCTTTTGTACGAAACTGCCATGGTGTTGAAGACTGTCACCGACAGTTCTGGTGAGTAGGTGGCAAATGGACATTATTAGGGAGAAACCAGACGTTACAATTTAAATGACTTCGTTGTAAACTTCACTTTGTATCGCTGACAGCGGCGACTTCTGAGCCTAGTTAAATAGAAAGAAACATTTAATTTCCATAAAAACAGCGACAAGAACTTGCCTAAATAAAACAAGAACACATAGGAAAATAATAAAAAATAACAAAATTTTAACAAGATAAGTACGGGGAAGAGTGTTAAAACCCCCACCTCCCCGAAACAATTGTCAACTAGTTTCAAATAATATAATTATCTGCTTACAGGCGTGTTTGTCTACATAGTGGATAAGCTGAGAAATGAAATAGTCCTAATGCATCCAGACACAGAGAATCCTGAAAGACATGAAATTAATATGACCATTCGTAAGTTATTATAATTAGGTACCTAGGTAGATATATATCTATTTAGTTGTTCCTCACGAATTACTATGTCCATTGGATAAACCGTATGAAAATCCGTTCGGTAGTTTTTGAATGTATCGCGTCAGATCAACGCGGCGAGGAGACCTTGTTTTATATAACTAAGGATTTTAGTATGACATCATCAAAGAAACGTGACCCACACGCGCGGCGAAGTAGTTCCTGTTCCTATTGCTTGCATTTTTTTTTATGTGATAGGAGGGCAAACGAGCAGACGGATCACGTGATGGTAAGCGATTACCGCCGCCCATGGACACCCGCAACACCAGAGGCGTCACAAGTGCGTTGCCGACCTTTTAAAAGAGGATTGGGCCTCCGGTAACCTCACTCACTCGGCGAAACACTACGTAAGTGTTGTTTAGCGCCGGTTTTCTGTGAGGCCGTGGTATCACTCCGGTCGAGCCGGCCCATTCGTGCCGAAGCATGGCTCTCCCACGTGCATCTTCTGAGAAGTTGCAAAAATACCTACACCATGTATATTATCTTTGTAGGTATGCATCTTCTAATCCCTCCTTGATGAAAGCAAGTGTAATGACTTGGTAATGCAGAAAAATGGATCTACAAATGATGAAAATGTACGAATCTTTTACTACAAAAGAACCATAGAAATTCAATTCTTGTTGTTTATTCTAGAGGAGGGAAGAACAGCAGCAGCTCACGTCGCTTCCACCAAAGAGTTTCTACTTCTAGAAGACGTGCAGCGCGACCGGCGTTTCTCGGATGGTCTGAAATGGATTGACGCGAAGGTCGCCCTCTGTATGCCCGTAGTAAAACCCGACGGAGAATGCTACGCCGTTTTAGAACTCTACAGGACTTATGCGAAAGCTTATGACGACGTGAGAACATAATACGAATTTATTTCTTTTCTTGTGGCATTAGTCTTCTGCTTACAAAAAAGGACTATTTTGCCATTATCATCATCATCTTATAAGCCCAAAGACTAGGCTGGTCAAAAGCCTCCCCATGATTTTCACAAAGACGTTTGGCATATAATCTGCAACGTCTCCATTATTTTGCCATAGACTCACATCATTTGTATACTTTCCTTCCAGAATGTAGTATATACAGTGGTGAGTGTAGCCTGCTGGGCGGGTGCAGCGGTCCACCAGGCGCAGGCGAGGGTTACCTTACAAAAGACCGCGCATCTTAATGCTGAGCTGCGCGCGTTGCTGCAGAACTACTTCTGCGACCTGGCCTCCATAGACACCATGCTCACTGACATGCTGGTAAAAAGTCAAAATCTTAGGTACCTACTTATAGGAAAATTTTAAGAAATGGAGGCTAGCTAAATAGCAATCTTTTATCACACAGACGGTGGTAAAATCGTTTATCGGCGCGATGCGCAGTAGTTTCTACATAATCGATAAGGAGCACATCGGGGAACAGCTACAAGCGGACATGTGGGACGATGGCTGGACTTGCGAGAAGACCACTATGCCCAAAAAGAAACTGAAAGTCAAGTAAGTTAACATACATACAAGCGTTTTGGGAAGACCTAATAATGGTGTTGTGGCTACGGCAGCCGCGTTGGTTATATGTGGGCGAAGCCCTAATACAAGTCAAGTCTGTCAAGACTCCCTAACACCAGACAATATAATTGTAAAAAAATTTAAACATGACACTTCTTTTGAGTGCTTTACCTCCCAAAATTCTACGAGGGTTTCGTGGCTAAGTAGGGTATAATAGACATGATCAACTGATGCAAGGTATAGCTGCCACGGTTTGCACCTGCCGCTGTCAGTGTGTGGTGTGTGTGGTAGGAGACCTCTCCGTGCTTTGCAGAGCACGTAAACATACGAACACTAGCCAATGTGGTAGTCAGAACTCCAAAAAGCCTGACAACCAGTCTATCGTTACGATATCGGTATTGCCCAGAAATTGGGCTGCAGCGGTCTGATGGCGTTATCTCTATACTAATTCCATTTCCCACAGTTTAAGTGCCGAACAGACACCTGCTGGCTATGTAGCCCGAAACGGCGAGCCTCTCAACGTACGTGATGCCTACAAGGATCAACGGTTCGCCAAAGAAATCGACCCCACCACGGGCACGGTTGTCAGGTCGTGCTTGGTGTCCCCCATCACGGATAAACACGGAGTCATTGGTAAACGACTATGGAGTATTATCTATGTTCGGATAGTAAATTTCCTCGGTGGATCCTGAAAATGCTCATGTTTTGACATTACATTAGTTACCTACCTTGAACATTTTTAGATTTAGAATCCTTTTGTGTTTTTTCTCTTTATTATGTTACGTATGTCTGGACTGACCAAAGAAACAGTTTACTTTGTCACAAGAGCATTAATGCTCCGACACCTACTTAAGTTCAATAACAGTATACGTCTGTTCCGTAATTCCGATGCTAAAACTACTGCGGTAGTTTCAAATGGGCCGTTAAACTCTAAACAATGACTGTCCATTGGGACTGATCTAGTCAAAGCCGCTATGGCTTTTTCTACAAAAATTGAGAACCTAATACTTTTATCATATTATGTTTCGATGTTTCTTCTCCAAAGTCTATTATTTAGATTAAGTACTATCCATGCCGACAGAAGGACGTACAAAACACGTTTTTTTTTCTATTATCAGGCGTAGTGCAGCTGACCAATAAAACCACCGCGCAGCCATTTGATGACGAGGATGAACTGATATTTTCCGTGTTCGTGAGCTACTGCTCGCTCATCGTGCACTTCTACAACATGCAACAGAAGAAGATATTCCATGTATGTTATACAGAATTAGAATTAATTGACTTCGAACGTCCTGGGTGTTAATATCCTATCCTAGTCTACCCACTAATCTCTTAACCCCTTATTCTAAAACGTTCATTAGATAAAATATAGCAAAGGTAAATATATTCTCTCTACAGTAGTCTTTTTTATTAACATCAAAATGATAAAGACAGGTGTACACTAGACTAGTTAATATAATAAAGCTTTACTTAATATGTATTTTGAAACAGGGGCAGGGAAGTTTAATAAGGGGACCATCAATATTTAATTTTATCCGATCCGCTTACAGGAGAACTTGAATCATGTATACTCTGAGCTCACGGCGCTACATATGAAGCCGTGCAAGCATGATCTGGAGGAGCTGATGGAGTCCAGCGGCGTGGTGATGCCACCTGGCAACTTTAAAAGGTAAGAACTAAGTATTTTTTAGATAAGGAAGATTTAGTGGTCCTAAACTGAAGGATTTTAACAGGAAGACATACAGCTACATTATTCTTCTAGCATCAACACATTTTATACAGTTGAAAACGTGTATTTATTACGATATTAAGATCCTAGAATATAAAATCCTTACTCTGTTTTCTTTTCTTAACCATTTAATTTTTAATTGAATCCTGCCATGATCTCTCGGTAGGAATATCACAGCACCAAAGTATTTGGACTATTTAGATTTGCCTCAAAATATTGATAGGACTTTCAGTATTCAGACATCAACTTCTATTTGTATTCCAGTTTCGACTACCACATAAGCGAAGGTAGCAAGGAAGACATGGCTAGCCTGGTGTGGTTCATGTTCTCTGAAACTTTCGCGCACCGTAACTTCGAGCGGTCGACGATGGCGGACTTCGTGCTGTCCATCCTCGGCAGCTACAGGGATAACCCCTACCACAATGCAGAGCACGCCTTCTGCTTCACACATACCATGTTCTTGATCCTTATCAATAACAACGGATACTTCGATTTTGATGAGGTAGGTGGCATTGCTATACATTCGGTGCATATTAAAAGGTTGTGTTTAATAAATATTTCATTGCGATAATGGTCGATTCGGGAGGGTTAAAGGCCCTCATACGCGCCCAGGGGCCAACCAGCTTGCCCAGGGAGTGAAAGAAAGATTAATATTGTATGTCTTTCAGTCTCTCCGCAGGACTTAGTTTTATTTGTAATAGCAAATGAGCTTGCCGTTTAGCTAAGCTTACGTAGAGATCACGAATGTCTCGAAGGTTTTAACACTGTTACATTGCAGACAGTAGCTCTGATGCTATCGGGTTTGTGTCACGACCTGAACCATCCGGGGTTCAACAACAACTTCCTGACGCTGTGCAAGCACCCGCTCGCCAGCATGTACAAGTCGTCAATGCTGGAATACCATCACTACTTCCTCGCGAAGAAGCTTATTGAGGTAAAGATTTTTTTCTGTAATTCTCATTAGCAGCTCGGAAGTTTGAATTTGCGCCAGATTAATGGCAATAGGCTCGCCCCTATTACATAGGACCTAAACATAACGACGAAAAGTGGGTGCACATTATTATACACCTCTGCCTTACCCCTAGAAGAATTCGGGTCTGATGATATGATATGTTATATTTAAAGTCTCAAAGTGAATAGAGGGTTTTCTTAGCGTTTTGAAATAAGGATCTACGAAGCAAGTATAAAAACAAATAGGTACTATCCTCTTCATATAAATGGTACGACAATTTTGACATTTCAAACAAAACTACAGAAATCCGGGCCACGAAATGGTTCTTTTTCAGGACAAGAACATCTTAAGCAGGCTGCCGGTCAGTGACCAGGAGCGCATTATGGAGGAGATCAAGTACAACATCCTGTGCACAGACCTGGCGGTGTACTTCCAGATCAGGGCGCAACTGTCGCCACTCCTCGCCGAGAGGGTATTCGACTGGAACGACAATGCGCACAGGAGGATGTTAAAGGTTTAATATCTTTTCTAATAACTGAGGCTCCTAGACCGAACCTCTTACAATCCAAGACGTGAGCTTTGTGCAAAACTTCTTACCTTTTACGATTAGGTTTATCGTTTATGACGTCAGTATAGAATGCTAGTGTTAAATGGATTTCGACGGCGTTCTCACAGGTATCCATTTCATTACATTACTACCTGCCATTTTTTTCTTTTCTGCAATATTGTCACAGCTTACTAACTTCATGTAGTTACTTCCAATGGGGGTCGCACATTACTAGTATTCTTGTTAACCCCTCGTGCTAAGCTAAATACTTGTTACGAGTGGGTTCACGTCGGTAGTGCAATGAGTGGGTTTCAAACCGGCAACCACATGATCGCAAGTCCGACGCCTAATGGCTAGCCATTAGGCTACCACCGCATCAATAATTGCGATGAGGTTTCAGTGTTTCTTTTCAGAGGTCGTCAGCTAGATTGCCGGCGAAATATAATTTATTGGTTATTGTTCTAAAAATCTATTTCCAGGGCATACTAATGACAACTAGTGATCTATCTGGGTGCTGTAAACCTTTTGGAGTGTCGAAGGCGATAGCGGAGTCCGTTTATGAAGAGTTCTACAAACAGGTTTGCTAATGATACGTAAACTTGTGACGGTGGTTTGATATTAGAATATTCTACGGCAAAATAAAATTATTTACTCGCAATACAAAGCAAAATATATTTATCCTTGATCTGAACCATGATTCTGGCTGTACATCTATACCTATAATAAAATTGTAACAGGCCGATGTGTGTACAATAGAGGTTCTTCAAAAAGGGTGTGAAAAGATTTTTAAAGGGTCGGCAACGCGCGAGTGATGCTCCTGGTGTTGCAAGCGTCTATAGGCTACGGTAACAGCTTACCATCAGGCGGGCCGTATGCTTGTTTGTCACCTTAGTGGTATACAAAAAAATACTAAAGAAAAACGAATATGGGGTGTCTTTATTAGAACAAAAGAACCCACACGAGATAAAAAAGAAGGTACATGCTTAAAAAGGTTGGTACTTACATATCGTTCGCCAGGGTGACCGGGAGCGCGAGATGGGCTACACTCCGCTGAGCATGATGGACCGGCGGCGCAGCATTAACCAGCCCGCGGAACAGATCCAGTTCCTGTCCGTGGTGGTGCTGCCGTGCCTACTCATGCTGCAGAACGTGTTCCCCAACACCAGCCCCCTTACTGACAACTGCAGGTAAACTAGATAGATATAACCATAAACGAGAACACTAGAGGCGAATGAAGAAAGCATGAAACTATCTACATATTTATACATTTATCGTGTTATCGGTTGCAATTGGATTGCTTAATTCGCTGTTTTACAAAACAGCGTTGTTTGTAATAAGCATATAACTGAAGTCTGCCTCATTAGTCTAGTGGTCCTAAGCGCGACTGCTACGCTAGAGGTCTTGGGTTCGATCCCCAGGTTAAGCAGTGTTATTGGGTATTTCTATGAAATTCTCAGTAGTAGCGCGAAGTCTGGATTTGTGCCCGGTTAACGGCAATAGGCTCGTCCCCTATTACATGGGACCTAAACATGCCGGCGAACTGTGGGTGTACATTAGTAGGCACCTATGCCTAACGCTTCGGGGAATACAGGCGTGATGTTATGTGTTATGTTAGGAATATAATTTTTATACACGCGTAAATGTCAGAAACAGTGGCGAATTTAGCAGTAGGCTGGAGCCTAGGGCGGCAGATTTTAGGGGCGGCAAATTGGCGCCAAAGTATTTATTGTCATACAAAAATTAAAAGATTCATATCCAAGTACATAAATCTATGAGCTGTGTAGGTATTAATGTATCTTGTTCGTAGGAAAACACAAGAAGCTTGGCATGAGGAGATCGAGATCCGTGGCCAGAAGCTGTGGCGACAGGAGGACGCCGTGCCCAACGGCAAGCACCGCACCAAGGACAACGAGAACGATTCCAACAATTAAGACTTTTACTAATACTTTTATTTTAATACTTAATATAATAATTATATTTCATGGGAAGTACCTACTGGTTTGTTTTTATACCTACTTCCCGTCTTTACCACTATTATCATGTACCTATGTAATAGGTCGTATAAAACAAAGACATTATGCGCGTATGTCTGGTAACACACACATGTTATTACCAAAAACACGTAATACACATTTTAATTTTAAATAAATTGTTTTTATTCTATAAATTTGTTTCGGAAAATTTATGCATAAATAAATGCTTTTAGACAGGATTTGACAGCACATTAGTAGGTACTCAATACTGAAAAATTAAAGCAAGCCGTATATACCTATAGTCTTAGACTAGTTGGTTGGCTAATCTAAGCCTATAGTCGAGGATAAGAATTATAAAGTGACCTTTTTAGCATTTCCTTTTCATAAGAGGATACATTTTAATATTATGTTTGCTAATAACATGTTAATAATAGCAATAGTGGGAGATTCTTTTCGAATGAGATTAATAAAGAAAACGCAATGACATGATAGCAAATTTATTTATCCTAATACGATAGACATAATACATTGTATTCCAATTTTATTCGGTGTACAACGAAAATACATGTAAATTATACTTCTGTGTAACTAAACAGTCGATTATTATCTAGTGATGGACACACTTTATAGCTAGTGATATAAAGCTATATTTTTTGTACACCAAAGGCTCTTAGTGTCATTCCTTACGTGAGAACTTTTTTTATTTCTATAAATAATATTGCCAAACGCCTGTTCACCCCTGTAAAGAAACATTTTTTTAACTAGTAACTAATTTACAATCTATGTTATTCAGATTATTTTTAACTTTCGCTCAACGCACTAACGACCCATTACAATTTTATAAAAAAACTGCTCAGCCGTTAACACATCTTTACATCTATACCATAGATTAACACACAATAAATACAATCAATTTCCTTAACGAAATTAAAAAAAATGAATTAGACATTAAAATAATGAGATTTATAATGCAATAAATGTCGAAATATACATGGCAAACCACAAAACGAAGGGATCAATTAATGAGCTGATCGATATACGAATAATTTCAACAATTCCAATTATATTGCTATAATTTAAACAATAACTTATTTTTGTTCTAATACATTTAATCTGTGAAACATTATGCACGTCGAGTCTTTTACGTTTCCATTAAAAAAAAAATGAAAATAGGATTACTTTTACAAAATTATTATCTGTGGAATGCAGTGCTGTGTAATCTGTTTCGAAAAGATTTCATTTTTTGTATTTTTGAATCACTGAAGATTATTGCAAATTGTGAATCGTAATGGAAACTAGAAGGCAAAGTCATATTTGTGTCACATCTGCAATAACATTCGGGGATGAACTTTAAAACTGCTCACTTGCTGCACGTGGCCTATTCAACATAATTTAATACTTGTATTGTCTTTTTTCTGTCCTAATTAGTATAGAACACATTGTCGTAACACAGATACTGTCTCCATGTACCAGACAGGCAGACCGTAGATAACAAATCTCTGTACTTTACCATTTCAAATGTTTGTAAGAGTAGAGATAGTGCAATCATTTATAGCAAAACATGCAAATAATTTATTTAGAATAAATAATTCTGTGTTGCTAAAATCCTTGCGAATCGAAGTAATATCTTCCATATGCCATCGCGCATTAGAAAAACTCTACATACTCAACTTCTAGACGACGATACATTCGTTAACAACTTTAAAAAGTTCTGTATGTGAGACGATTTGAACGTCACATTTCAATGCTATACGTTCGTTGAGTTGTTGGCGAGTCGTTCTAATAAGCGATGGCCTTTAAATTATTGGTCGAAGAATCACACGCGAGGTTACGCGAATTACGGACGCACACACGGCAATTTCAACATCACGTTTAACAAGGATTATAAAAAAATACACGATAGTAGGCCAACACAGTCACACACAAGGAGGATGGTTTTAAAGTTCGAAGCTCGCATCTGTTTCCGGTATTGTCTATTATGTGTTTCTTATCTTTCCGGGGACGTAGCTCTTGTCTATGGTGGGCTCCTGGAGGAACATGTGAAGGCACCGTTCGTTTTGCGCCAACGGATGGCCAGCTATCTTGTTGATGAATACTTCTAGACCTGTGGAAGGTAGAAAATACTTATAAATAAGCTGTGGAATATCACACTGGTTTTCAGCAATATCTCTACGTATATAATAATTAAACCAGATTTAAGCCATATTTAATATCATAACCTACCATCACGCCTGTATTCGCCGAAGGGTTAGGCAGAGGCGTACCCACAGTTCGCCGGTATGTTTAGGTCCCATGTAATAGGGGGCGAGCCTATAGCCATTAACCGGGCACAAATCCAGACTCCGAGCTGCTACTGAGAATTTCATAGAAAAACCCAATAACACTGCTCGACCTGGGGATCGAACCCAGGACCTCAGCAGTCGCGCTTGGGACCACTAGACTAATGAGGCAGTATTTTTGAGGGTCAGTCGCTTCGAGGAAACCAGTACTTGCCAAGCTGGTCTAAATTGGCAATCATTGAGTATAAGCCCATACCTGTAAGGGCGATAATTTAATGGTACAAGTGTACCTAGTATTTAATACCACTGCGTATAAAATATTATAGTATACACAGAGATATTACCGAGAGCCTGTGCTGATGACAAGATGTGGGTCACTGACCGAGTTTGTGTCAATGAGTGATAAAAGTTTTTTTTTTAATTATAAGTAAGTACGTAGCAGATAGTGGGCTACTTTCATGGATTGAGAGAAGAGTCGTGTCAATATAAAAAAACCTGATTAAAAGAAACAGGAAACAGAGCTGTAAATATTACTCAAATTACATTATGAAGCACCCCATATTTTCCGTGATAAATGCCTCCAAAAATGACAATGTTATCAATTTGTTTTGCTCAATAATCTGCTATGACGGTAAATAATTAATTTTACAATGAAATATAGTGACGTGTCATCAGATTATGCAAACATGTATCTAAACATATCTACTAGTAGGTATGGCAAAAGAGTAATAAACTCTGATCAATTTACAGCAAACAAAAATGTGTGTTATCGAATATAATAGACAATAATGACGGTTTATACTAACAATGGCGTACTCAATGTTTTCGTAGGTAGGTGTGTGTTGTAACAATATTCTAAGCAACATTATTGTTTTAGATTTTTACAAAAAAAATAAGAAACGTTTAAAATCCACCTGTATCGGGCACTGGAGCTCGAGGTTTGAATTTGTGGCCGGTTCATAGCAACAGGCTCACTCGCTAAGCATAACGGTGAACTGTGAGTGTCCAGCACCTCTGCGTAACCCTTCGGGGAACACAGGCGTGATGCGTATAAGATGTGAAAAGATAATTAAATTCTTTAGGAAAGGTCTAATATTATGACTTTCGATCAATGACGTCATTGCTTTCGATCTATTTAAACGATAATTTATAGATAACGAATTTCATTATTTTCTTTATCACCAGCCAAACAACAAAGACATAATCCATGCGATAAAAAATAATAGTGGGTCATATTATCACACAAAACACGTCAAACACAGTCTGTCATATATTCAGCCTCCCAAAAAATAACTTGAAGATAGTTTTTGAAAGATCAGATACAGCTAGCCTACGTAACAGGGCCCCGAGTAAACTATTTTATCTTATCAAAATAATCATTTGATTGCTCCTAAATTGTTGATTCTTAACCCCAGATGCAAAGACAGGGGTGTAAGTTTAACGTGTGTGTCTATGTATCTGTGTGTCCGTCTGCTGCATCGTAGCGCCCTAACGAATGGACCGATTTTGATTTTTTTATTCGTGATAGGCTTACGCTTGACTGCCAGTTCGCTTGATGTTAGGCGATACTGCGATTGAAGATTATCAGCTCTTTTCTGGTTCGTGAAGGGATGTGAGCAACTTCCACAGATCTGATCAATTTGAAATTTGTTATCCTATTACTTCAATGATATTGAAAGAACATTGCAACAATGTCTTGATGCTGCGGGGGATTTTCATTTTAAATTGTGTTATTTAAATGTTTGTCTACGAGATCTGCCAGTCCTTGTTGACCGCCAGTTCGCCTGATGTTAAGCAACACTTCGATCTACGATGGAAGGCGCTTGCCTAGAAGAAACCGATTCTCTCGTGATTTATAGACACCCAGATTTTTCTACTTTATTTTATTATTAATTCATAAATGTTTTATAGGTTCATGGTGTTTCAATATTTTAAGTATATCATTCAATTCAATATGCATCTAATGTTGATAGGATTGGCCAGAGCTGGACTCCATACTAAATTACATGGTGAATGACAGGTGGCACCAAGTCTTGTTGCTAATAAGTAGTTCATAGGACTCAGATTCAATTTTTCATTTCAATTAGACCATCATAACAAGTACTTTGTATTGTTAAAAAATAGGTGCAAGATTTTCTGACCAAGTTTGAGTTCCATTCCCAGATGGAACAGTTTTATTCGGTTTTTCTATGAAATTCCCGGTAGCATGTTGGAGTTTGGTTTTGTACGCAGTTGACCCTTGTTACGCCTTTGCCTAACATTTCATTCACCCACACTTATCTAGATACAGAAGCTCTATTAAAATAAACACTCACCTATACCTACACACACACATCCACAAACACACACGCACGCAAACACACACGCACACACACACACACACACACACACACACACACACACACACACACACACTATACCCTGCCTAAAATTGTATTTAAATTTATGTACCTACCGCTTATCTTGTCGACATAAGATTTGTATTTGACTAAGGAGATGGCACTGGCTCCTGTAATACAGTTTATACTAGCTCAGGAGCCAGAGTTATAAAAAAATAATTGTAACATATTTATGTCAATAAAAATTATACTTATTATTATTTCGGGGAATACAGGCGTGATAGTAGTCACAAATGCTGTTGGTTCCAACATCTAATTAGCAACAAAATACCTACTTACTTGTGGTTGTGATGTATCACCGTTCTTTAAAGCATTACTGCGGTATTGTTACTTTAAATGGGACATTTACTTTGTGTGTATTAACTATTTTTATATTGGCAGTATTGGCACCTTTTCAAACTATGTTTACGCCACAAGTGAAAGACACTAAATGTCACACAATAATTATCGCATTCTTGAAATATTTTCTAAACAAGATGAGAAAAAAGTACAGTAATGTTTTGGTATGATAATTCTGATGTTAATTTTGTTTGGCAATTTAAACTAATTAACCCGTATGGTAAAAAAATATGGACACAATTTAAAATCTAGCCAGGAGCCTGTACGATTTGCTGAATTAACGTCTGCAAAAGTTAGTTTCAGCCGGTTAAAAACATGGGTGAAATGTATGTATTAACCTAGGTATACCTTTGCTCAAATCCTTTTGGGGATACATGTGATGGTATGTTATTTGCTGTGTTACATCTCTCGCGGAAAACCTTATTACAAATTAAAAGCACAATATTCTCAAGCTGCAAAAGCAAGCAATTACTGAGATGATAAACACCCGATTCTAAATAATTATAATGGTATACATTGCATATTGCATGACTTGACCATAACTGGTAGGCATGTTATATACCAATATGTGAATCATTATGTGTGATGTACATTTACATAATGTGGAGTATATTACTGTATAATTATCTCTCTATATTTAATTTATTTATCTATCTGAAGTAATTTTATATTATAACATTCTCCTTTATAGCCAAAAAATATATAATTATAGTAGTGGCGGACTAACGGTAGGGCGAAAGAGGCGGTCTTTCTGCCCCGGGCCACCGGTCCTGGGGGTCCCCAAAATCTCGAAAAGAAGCCCTTTCTGGTCATATTCCTAGCAGATTTATGGTTGTATTTGATTTGTTTACACCTTCTACAGTACGCGCGACATAAATTGGCCGGACTGAAATTAGCTGTTTGTCAGTTTTTGGTTGCGCAGTACACAATTTTTAACGTAAACAATCCACTGCGCATAAAAACGGCGAACTGCACTCCGGCCAACTTATGCCGCGCGTACTGTACCTAATAGGATTAAGCAAAGGGCATTAATAATGAATATTGTAAAGTTTAAAGGGGGCATTTGTACTCTAGTACGTGAATAAACTTTACTACGGGATTACCTCAGAAATCGCAAAAAATATTCTATTCCTATATCATAGTCATAGGGCACGCACGCGCTATGACTTGTATTAGGGGGACCCATTTAGAATTACCGCACCGGGCCCCCGGCTGGCTGAATTTATTACCAGGATAAATTAAAATTTTAATAATTTATGTAGTGATGTTTATTTAAATGAAGCATACAGATAATTATGGTAAATCAATCACAAAGTAATGTTCTTTGGTCTCAGTGTAAAATGTATAATAATATGTATAGTACAATTAGTAGCTTTACTTTTTTTGCCTTGCCTTGAACTGTCAAAGGTCAAGGTCACGCTAATTGCATTAACGCTAATTGTTATCTGTAGGTGAAGTGGGTATTATCTTAAAACCTGCAAGATCACAGTTCAGATAAGGCCTGCAGGAACTTTACTATAAATGAATTTGTGTTATGTTTCCTCTTACAGAAACCCGTTATATGTATGAGTTATAGCTACTAAAAGTAGAAAAAGAGTCATTATTGATTGTGTTAATCCTTCAACAAGGTCAGGTGCGTAGCACTCAACCAGCTCTTATGTATGAGATGTATGAATGTGGAAGAAGCAAAAGAAGTATGCAAGAATCGTAGCAAGTGGTGGTTTATAGTTTCTGCCTACCCCTTTGGGAGAAAGGGGTGAGTGTATGAATGTATATTAATTCACCTAGAATATAGATTGTATTCTTTTATTGATAAATAATTATAATGATATTCAGAATAATTAATCTGTTTAGGAGAGCAATTCTCCAATTATATAAAGAGAAGAGAAACTGAATCTACTGACAGACATAAAAAGTTAATGATAAAACCAACATACCTTTTCTGCGGTCTTCAATGAATTCTTCTTCAAAAATACCATCATCTCCACGGAATGGTAGCTGTCTTTTGAGGGCTTTGCCTGGCAGAGGTGGCACTACAATCTAGAATGAATAATTTGGATAAGTTAGTTAATATATGTTATTTGTTTTTTTTTATAATATCTATTTGATGTGATAAAATTAGAAATAATATAAAACTATAAGTTGAAAGGTCTATTTTCCAAATAAGGTAGGTACTAATGAAAAATTACTGAGGTATAGGAGAAGGCCGCAAACTTGATGGGAATTTGGAAATGTTCAGTATTGTATCTTGTAATTTATCTTATGTTAAAAAGGTGTAATTTCAAGCTGTCGGAAAGGTGTCTTCCAGTTTGCAGTTTTTATTACTCTTATGAATTTTTCAATGATAACAAAACTATCTAATAAGAAATAACTTTATGACTGTAATGTTTGAAATAAACTGAGGCATGTCAAACATTTCAAATTCAAACACTTTTATATATCAAGTCCCGTACAATAGACGGAAAGCAAAATCTTATGTATTGGTCTTTAGGGGGTCATGAAAGGTGATGCTGAATTATAATGTTTAGAGTCTAGTTGCATGTTTCTAGAACAGTTGATCGTATGAAGAAGAATCAAGAACCATAGACACTAATTTAAAATAGTGTATGAAGTCAGGCTGTGGATAGGGAAGGAACAATAAAAATATGGAAACTCAAGTACAGCCAGAGTTTTTTTTAACTTAATTAACCCTTAATATTATTGTTTCATATACCTACCTAGAATAATTTAAAAACACTAAAGATATTATAATATTATAACAATACCATGCTTTAGTTTATAAAAACATTCATATACAGCAGCCAAACCAATTGTGAATGTCACTGGTTCAGTGGCCTTTTTAAACCCAACTTGTAAACAAATCAAGCATAAAAAAATAAAAATAGAGCAATAAACTATAAACATACATTCGCAAAGACAAAATCTGTTATCAGTTAATAGCGACACTGGTCAATAATGAATCATACGCAACAATAAACATTTTTGTTCTCTGATAACAGACAAAAAACATGCATACATTATCAACTCTACAAAATAACATTGGACTTACCTTACTATCTCTCTCCAATTCGTTTCTAAGCCATTCAAAATCGCTGTACCGCCGTCTGACGCTAGATTCTTTAACTTTAAACACTGGCAGGTTCGTCTGCAAGCAAAAACTTGGTTTGATACAATTATCTCATCGTATCGGCGTACAGCCGTGTCCGTTCGTGATACGCCCACAAGTTCACGTTGACGTCTCGATAGCGGCCGTTAATCTAATTATATGACAATAATAGAGTCAACAGCTTACCCTCATGCGAACTTCGTAATCCGTGTAACGTTTCTTCCCTACTCCCATGGTCGTGACTGGGTTCACAACGTCGATTTCTAGGAAGTTTGCCGGTGCCGCGTAGGCATCATCCAGGGTCTGCTTCTTCACATTCAGTCGCCTCGTCGCGTCGGCTGTCGTGTCTTCAGCCATCATTACTCTTTATTTATTGTAACAATCACAAAAACTATGAATAGGACGGTCCACTAATCAAAAAGGAAATGAAAAATGACAAGAATGAAATAGCGATGTGTCAACTCGGTTTGGCAAACCGGGTCAACCCGGGTTGAGAGTAACTCGAATCAAACCGAGTTACTACCTATCCAACTCGGTTTGGGTTTCTAACCGCTAACGCAGACGAGACGGTGCGACGTGCGCGCGACGCTACACATCGTTTGACGGTTTGACCCGATTCGACCCGAAGCCCCGAGCCGAACGATAACCGAACGTAACCGAATTGCACCGAACGAAGTCTTCGCCGCCGAGTCGAGTTAGCGATAGCGTAATTGTAATTAGTTACATGATACTGATTGTAATTCGTAGGTACCCAAATAGTTGTCGTTATGTTTATTTTTGAGAATTTTATTATATGTACTTAAGTAGGTACGTTATTATAGTTACTTACATGAGACTGATTATAATTCGTACCTAAATAGTTTCCGTTATGTTTAGAATTTTATTAAATTTTTGTGATAGTGAGACTGATTAAAATATAAATATTTTTTAGTGTATCTGCTTTTCACTTTATAACAAAAAGTTCAAAATGAAAATTTAAATTTCTCAAACCGTTGCGAACGTTTCGGTTACCTACGCAAATGCAAATATACGCAAGCGACTTTTCGAACCGAATCGGGAACTCTAACCGTTCAAAGTCGTCATCTTCACGAGTTGTCTACCCGCAGCCCGCGGTCGTTTCGGTTTGGATAACCCGGGTTGCAACCCGGGTTGAGTCCAATTTTGATTCGGTTGATTCGGTTAGAAAAATTTACGGGTTGGCCCATCGCTAGAATGAAACATCGTTTGACATTTCATTAAATATGGCGGCGGATAAGAGTTTAAAACTTCAAAAATCTACCAATGTCGATGAACAGCGACTTTCTTTTATTTCGATGTATTATTATTTTTAGATTTAATTGCAGTAATGTGTACCTCAAATCAAAATTTGGTTTTCTGGTATGAGGACATTTTGCTATAAACTCGGAACAATAACTAAAAAAAAACTAAATTTTTAAATGGTAACACTGACTTTTTTTTTTTCAATATAAAACTACTATCGGTAATGGAAATGATTCTTCTACCACATTATAATAATATGACCTCATTATTTTTAAAACTGAATGATTCAATCTTCGATTCAATGATTCACACCGTGAAGTTAAACAACAGTTTTTGTTTTCATTAGAGGTTTTTGTATTGTTATTCACTACAGGCAATGGCAAAGTCACTCAACCTGCTGTATTATTTCCGTTTCTACGGTTATTAAGGTATTAAAAAAAATAGACATGCTTTCCAAGTTTATTTATAATCTTTTTACAAGATTAAATTCATAGAAACTGGCTCATAGGGTCTTCTTCTCGTCTCTTTTTCATCTTGTAAGCCTCCAGTTCATCTTCTGTTGGTGCCTTCACCTCGTACATACTGTTATACGGGCGTTTCCTTTCATCCACTGAAAGCAGGTAGTCAGCACGCTTTTGTTGTCTTTCTTCCATTTCCAGAGCCTGAAACAGAATATTTATTCAGTGTTGCTATTTTCTTTAGTTTTGAACAATTTTACAGAACTTGTAGCTATGGGTTCAGTCTCAAGACGTTTTTCCGTTCTTTTCCCTTGGTATATGATGAAGAAATACATGATAATTATATACCTTTTTCAGCTTGTCCTCCTCCCGTTTTCCTTTTTTAAGTTCCTTCTTCTTCTTCTTTTTAGCTTTCTTTTTGTTCTTCTTTTTCTTGCTAGTCTTCTCTGTTTTGGATCTGATGTCTTGCTCGGAGTCTGAGGAACTGCTGTCTGAACTCGATTCCGATGACGATGAGGACTTGTCCGACTTTTCCTTTTCTGTAAATTTTTTTTTTTCAAAAAACATTGCCCCACACTAGGATTTTCTCCTGTATCGTGGGTGCGTTTACAAACACAAATTCTCACATACACAAACACCCAGACACGGAACAACTACCTGTAGATCATACAAATATTTGCTCCGTGTGGGGATCGAACCCACAACACGTTGCGCAGAAGCCGATCGCTCAGCCGCTACGCCAAACGTGTCGTCAATTTGATCGTTTGGTTTGTTTTTATTATGATAAAACTTCTCGGTAGTATCAAGAGCAATAATTATAGCATATCCGTGCTGGGGTTTTACGTTATTATGACAGATGTAAATATGATTTTTAATAAGCAAGTTATAAAACTGATTTTTACCATTTTCTTTCTTTTCTTTTTCAGGACGCTCATGTGAAGGCGCCGCTTTTTCTTCAGGTACTTCTAACACCACTGACTTGCCCGCCTCACCAACGCAGTATGACATCTACAGATAGAAAGAAATACAGTTTATAAAATAGTTTATGATTGTTTTTTTTTTCTGGTAAAATATACTACATATTTGATAGACGCATTTATGTAGCTACGCAAATAAAGGTATGCTGGATACTTAAAATATTGCCATAGTAGGTACCTTTATAAATGAGTGGCAACACTTGTATCCCCACTGTCCGTCATGCCAGTAGGAGCCCCAAACTGACGTGTGGTTGTTTATCATCACATCCTCCTCGTATTTACTCCTGAAAAATTGTAAATGATTTGTTTCAGACTATCAACCATGTGCTTTTAGGATATACTAGCGCTGATTGTTCCAAATCTGGAAGATTTTATGATAAGGGTTGCCGCCCAGTTAACTATGAGAGCCACTGCTTTAAAGTAAGGTACATATTTTTTTGACTGAAAATGATATAGCAGGACTGGATTCCTCTACTATTTAAACAATGCAAGATACTATTAAAGTTTCAATAATATACATACTTAGCAAGCTGTTTCTCTGGGCCTTGCACCAGTGTACCATCCCTGTTGTATCTGGTGAACACTTCTGTCTGTGCCAGCAGCAACTCCTTAGGCGGCACTGCCAGATGCTCTTCCCCACCATACTTCTCGAGGATTGATTGTTTCACCTTAAAAAATAATTAGTGGGGTTAAAATGATGATCACCATCATAAGAAGAAGCGAGTTGTTATTAGAATTAATAAACTTAATTTGTTAATTTGATGCCCTTTTACTTATTAATTGAAGGTGCCATTTTAATCTGTAATAGGACCTAAAAACATATAATCGAATTTTGTTAAACATGTTTCACTGTTTTCCTCTTCATTTATTTATAATAGGTACACCAATCAATCAATTTTAATTGATAATTCAGTTGCAATTAATTTAAAAAAATATTTATTCTTATTGCAATAAATTATTTAACTAAATGATTAACATTTTAATTTATTATTGCCCAACTGCAGTATGTGTTAGTTCATACCTGTGTCTTGAAATGGTCCTTCTTGTCGTGGTACTGCCGCTGCAGCAGCTGCAGCTTGGTGGGCTCGGCCAGCAGGTGCACGTCGAGCCCGCGCGCCTGCGCCTCCCACGCGAACAGCTGCGCCTCCGCGTGTGAACGTGTGTCGCCGCTGAACCGAACGAAGTTCTCGCCCTGGTAGTCCGACCTGCACAATACAATAAGAATCACAGCCATCACTCTGCTGCCTCATAGCTGCACTCTAATCCAGTGTTGGGTATTACACAACAAAATTTCAATCAATTGATAAAAAATTAAATGCAATTAATTACTTTAATTGCAATCATTTAATTTAATGGCAATTAAAATTTAAAAATTCATTGATTGAAATTTTAATTAATCAATGCCTAAACTTTTTTTATTGTATTGCGTTTGTGTCTAGACATACAACTTACTCAACAGCTACAGGGTTGGGGTTATCCCTCATAGAACGCGTCTTGGGGTCATAGTAGGCTGAATTGGGGTCCAGATTACGCAGATACTTGGCAGTGTCCTCTCTGATACGCAAATTTCGTACTGTGATACGTTGTTTTGAGTCCACCTGAAAAATATAAATATGTTGCATCTGACATTATCCCGTAGTTCTTGCTGCTAAGGCACTAATCTCTTATCTCCTGGATGAACTGAACGCTGGTACCCTAAAAATAGATCCAGTATGTATATTATACTCCAGCACATCTTGGGCTATCACAACTACATAAGTGAGATAATGTTCGCACATGTGCAGATGTGTGTACAATGCTAAACTAATTTAGCAGATAACAAATGCTACTATGAAGTGTGGAGACCAGTGAGGTATCGAGCGTAGGGAGGGGTAGAGAGTAGAAACTCTATAATAATGTAACTGCAACTTGTCTCTATCTGTGTTGTTGTTAGTTTCAAGGCCATAGCCAGGAATTTATTTCAGGGAGGTTTCTAGCTTTGGACAAGAGACAATAGGTAACACTTCAGCTTTTCCTGATACTTTATATCTTTAAAAAAAGGGTGGTGCAACATACATACCTTTGTTCCAGGCATGTCTACTTCATCTACATATTTGTCCTCATCCTCCTCAGCATTGTCATCATCTTCTTTGGCCGTTGGGTCTGAAATATAAGTACCTTTTATGAAGGGATTGATAGAATGTAATAAAGAAGAATCATACCCAGTGTTCTTATACAACAAGTGTATATATCTAATTTACTTGCAAAAGAAATATCCCTCTGTCTTAGCACCCAAAAAATCAATTTATTTTCTATTGAATCTATGACTTGTTTACTGAATATCTTTTTGTGATTTTTTTGCATTTTCCATGCTAAGATTATAAAGTTATTATTGCTTCACTAAAATAACTTGTTTACTGAATTTTTTTCATCACCAAAAATGGTACTAAACAACCAACAGTTTTCATACCTTCTTCTAATTTCTTAGCTCTAAGCTCTCTTTTAGCATCTTCAACTTTCTGATACTCTTCAATAATTGCCTTGTGCTGTAGTGGATCATAGCCATTCCACCTGTCCCTTTTCCCATCATAACTGAGGTTCAAGTTGGGCTGAGCAAACTCATCTGCTGCTATGCCAGCATTTGTGAATCTTGCTCCAACCTGTATCAATTAAATAAATAAATTATTTATTAATAAATCTATTACAAAATTTTACAAATTTCTTACGTATATTTATAGACACACACAAAAAACATGAATATAGAACATATGTAGTACAGCTCCTAGGTGGACTGGGTCTACGCAATCATGGAAGAACAATGGCGAACTCCCATACATTTTTTTGTTGCATCTGCCCATGAAAAATATGTAAAAATATAGAGTTTGAATTTCGGAACCATTTTTGTTTCAGTGTCAATATTATTGGAATGTAGGAATTAAAGATATTCCAGTTTAAAGTATCAGAGGTTATGTTTTGTCAAACATTAAAACAAGTATTTATCTATGCGTTTCATGAAAAGAAACTGCAACCTAAGTGAGTAGAGCTATTAGAATAGTAACAGAGAATATCAAGAGAAACACAAAACAATGAGACAGACCGACTGATAGATGTCATATTATTATTTCTCTAATCACCTTTGTTGCCATACTTGATACATGGTTAGAATTATAGCGATTCCATTTTGTTTATTTTTTTAATTATATTTAAGTTCAACTGAAATTCGACAAAGAGATCGAGTCAACTGTGTTTAAAATTATGATGATTTTGTTTCCAGACCTATGCTTGTCTATATTATTTATGTACATGACATATTTCTTTACATTTTTATTTAAAAAAAAACATTTAAAAATATAACAAATAGTAGCCCACTGGTATCATGAGTAGGGTCCAAGCTAGCGGCGGTTATGGGTCCAGAGATCCATTATTATTATTATAAATGTGAAAAAACCTCTATCTGTCTGTTTCTTACCTGTTCTTTTTTGAATTTTGGTATACCTTGGAGAAGATTATGGTCAATCTTTTGTCTCAAAAAGTCTTTTAGGATGCAAGTGAACCTACAGGGTTAAATATAATCATAGAACATAAACAGTTGTAGATTATAATACGACACACTTACCTTTCTAGGTCTGTCTAAACAATCCTTTTTCTTATGTGTCATGGCACCACAATTCTCACAAGCTCCTTTTCTGTATTTGGTAGCTACTTTTGTCTGTAATGATTATGATAATAATTAATTAGTAGCAAACTTAAAAAGAGGAACCAAGCTTATTTCAATAAAACTAAGTTGATTTTAATTTATCGAATTGAATGGCAAAAATATGGACAATCTGACTGTCAATAATTCTATACAAACTTAGGAATAATGTTAATATTTTATCTCAATATTTGTTGTTTCACTTGTTTCTTCACTCAAGTCTAGATATAATAAAAAAGGTGTAGATCTACATCATGTTGCTACATTAATGGAGCCATGGATGATTAAACAACTTCAGCACATACAATCCACTGTGGATAAAGGTGATAATTAAACTTACAGTATCAACTCCTTTGTGATAGTATGTGTCAAGTTTAGTGAAGTGGCCTTCCTTGTCCTCCTGTGGGCGCTGATGCTTCAGTGTTGGCCCAGCAGTGCCATAGTACCATGGTGCAGAAGATATGTACTGTGGAATATGTGGATTTATGTCCTTGCCTGAAAGAGGAACACTGGGGATAATAAATTAATTACCCACGTGTTTGTTTGCCCCCTTTGATATAACCCTAAGGCGATGTATTATGCAGAGTTAGATCCCCTGAATAAATACTGGTAACCCAATCAATATTTTTACTACCTATATAAAGTACGTACCTACATAATTTTTTTATTCGCTTATACTATATAGGAATTGTTGCACGTACCTGTCTCATCAACAGCAGCTGGTGCTGTACCAGCTTTACGAGCTTCTTCTAACTCTTTGGCCTTTCTCCAATCTTCCCTGGACTTCTTTTTAGGTTCATCTTCTTCCTCACCAACATCGTCTTTGTTGCGCAATATCTGCGACACAGCGGTGCGCATACCCGTCGCCATAATTATAAATTACACTGTTTTTCTTTTAATTACCACTTGCTTACTGAAGAAACCAACTCTAGAAAAATAATTACTTTGCAAGCAAACATTAAGTTTGACAGTACATATTTTTTTTACAAATGGCGTCGTATCATTTTCTTTTGACATTTTGGCTTATCGTTCGGAAACGAATACTATTTTGTTGTAAAAAGTCCGTCTAAAGTTGTATGTATGTTGCGGCTTTTACTTTTAGTAGTTGTTTATTTTTTAATTATGTAGTTATACTGGGCCGACTTCCAGCTGTGAACAAATAATGTTGTAAATCACTGTACTATGTTAATAGGAACGTAGGGACCTCTAGGGTCTAAGGCTAACCGTAGATATGCCCTTGATAAATAATGTAGGTATGATAAAACATACAGTGCGGTAATTTTATATAATGCACTCTTATCAAATCGACCAGAAGCACGAAAAAGCGACATCGATTCATGGTGGACATTCCAAAAACCTTTAGCATGCATACCGCTGAAATGTAGAATGCGCTTCCCGAGCGAGTCTTCCCCGATAGATGTCATGAGTGAATCGATTTCTTCTAGGCAAGCGCGCTCCATCTTAGATCGCAGTATCGTTGAACATCAGGCGAACTGGCGGGCAAGCCTATCATGATTAAAAAAAAAGACGGCGTCAGCCTCATGCCCTCTGCACTGGGGACACAATAGAAGTCTTCTAGTCTGTTTCACTGACCTCTATAATGCTCAATATCATAGAGGAATATAGAGATCAGTGGTCTGCCCTCAGAGGAAAGACAGACAGTCTGCCTTCACCAAGAACCATAAGCTTCACTTTCATCAAATATAAATAAAATATTCAGTAACTCGTTTAAATAAATTCGACACATAACCATAGCTATAGATATATTTATTCATAGATTATAAAGTCATTTAATACAAATAGAATATTAATAAATTCAGTTAAAAGATAGTTATGCATGTATATTTTGTTTACAGTTTACGGCGGGCTCTGGGACGGTGGTACGATGGCCGCGGAACGTATATACGTTCGTTGCTGTCGCCAGTTTGACCGAGTGATTCCTCCAGTGGTTCCGCACGAGGAGTGAACAACTTCCGCCGGCTGCGGGTCACGCTGAGGAATAAGAAACGTTATTGAACTATGGTGCCATCTGATAATACTTTATGGCTGTTGGAAGACTAGAATACAGTAAGGCCATAACAGTCAACCAGTTTGCGTTTTAGTTTATTGTATTTCACTTGTCTATAAGACGTGATGAGGCAAGTTGAGATAGTAAGGCATTGCAATTTGACTGTGACCAAACTGCTATAGTTACTTGCTCACTGTAATCGCACCTGCCACCGCCTATAAATTCGTAATAAAATAAAAGCCCTTTACCACACTGACACAAACATTTCAAATATTACATTAATGTACAGCGACAGCACAAGATGATCCAACTGACCCGAAAACCCAAAAAATCTTACTTGAAGTAAAATACATGCTAGATAGCGTCATGTTTCAAAAACATGTGGCTTAGTACGTAGAGACCGCTTCGAATTTCTCACTTCCCTAAAGAAAAGTATGAAAGAAAAGATAAAGATTTTGAAAAAGAAACAGTGCAGAAAGAAATGTGAGAGCCCAGATAGAATAATCAGTTGTAATAACTAACCTTTTAGATGGACAACTTTGTAATTCCAATAATGGTGGTAAATTTTCCTCTCCACCTCCACCCTTTTCAGGCGATGGTATGTCTTTGACCACTTTGTGAGGAGCAGGCACATCTAACGTGACATCAGAGAATTCACTTTGAAGGTTCACAATATCTTTTAATTTGTCATCTGACTCCTCATTTTTCTTTCGGCGTAATCTGAGATTTCTTTTACGCCCTTTGCTTTCACATTTCGCTTGACTCGCCGTTAATATTTCTTCTTCTTTACTTTTATCAATCTTGATGTCATCAGCTTTATTTTTTTTTCGTAAATTGTATTTAGTGTCTACCGTCTTGTCATGTATTTCAGAACATTCATTGATCTCCTGTGATACTAGTAAATCGAATTCAGTAGCTCTAGGAGCAGTTATATCTTTGTAAATATTTTCAAATGCTTCAATGGTATTGTCTCTTGCATGAGAATCGTTCATTGTCTGATTTGGTTCATCTACAGATGCTGCAGGTTCTAATTTAATGACGACTTTACATTCATTGGATTCTTCCACTGATGACATTGGTTCCAACTTCATTTCTTTTTTTATGTAACTCTGTACTTGGTCATTTTCAGGTTCTATGACTTCTTTAATAGATAATCTAAGTTCTTCATCGCCTTTTTTAGCAGATAGCTGCTGTTCTAGAACCATTTTTTCAATAGATTGTCTAGCGATTTCAACATTGTCTACTATCTCTTTTGGTTTCAATGCAGCCGGTGAATCGAATCCATCAAAAATATCTACTGAATTTTGTTTTTTAGTCAACCTAGGTTTATGTATGGATGAAATTATGTCTGGTTTTGTTAGATTATCACCTAGAAGCTTTTTAATTGTGCTAGGTTCAAAATTATCCGAGACCATGTCTTTGACGATGGACGGCGACCTGTCATCATCAATGTTCATTACTTCATTTAACTTTTTATTGGAAATTGCAACATTTTCGTAGATATTATCAAAATACGTGCGTTTTTCTTTGATCACTGGTTCTTCACCACGAGTGTCTTTATGCTCATCATCTTTAGGCGGAACATCGTCAAAGTATGATCTTTTCTCTTTCAGTATTTTAATATCACCGAATACAGATTTACTCTTTCGGACGTCATCATTGCATTCCTTAGAAGCTTTTTCTAGTTGCTCAAACTGCCTCAAAGATACGTCACTTCCTTGGTTGGTCTTAAAAGATCTCATTATTTTGCCGACCAGTGTTTCAGAGACTGTTTTTGACACCTTCATCTCAACATTCGATTTAGCTCGAATAATTTTGTTAGTTATAGTTTCAGACTCTTTTTCAGGAGTGTTTTGAATATTAGATTCTGAGTTATTTACATTGCACATCTGATTTTCAGATTCTTTTTCTTTTATATCAACATTTGATTGTTCTGGGACTGTTTTATTTTTCCGATTTTCTGAAACTTTATCTGGCACTTTTATATCTATGTTAGACTTCTCTCGGGTTATTGGTACTCTAAATACATCACTACTGTCTTCTTGACAATCAGTTTCACTAATTTTTAAGACATCTTTGACGAAATATGTACCTCTAAATGAATTCGTTTTCGGTTCATTTGTATCTTCAGTGAAATCACCTGCCCTGTTAATTTTATCATCACTAATAAAATAAGTCCCTCTCAAGTCATGTTTGCTCCTTGTAGAAGATTCATTTTTAAACTGTACATCAGTATTTTCATGATAGTCTCTTCTATCGTTTTTAAAACTTTCATTATCGTTGTCATTTGTTATATCGTTATTATATGTTGTATTTACATCATTTTTCATACTATCTTCATTTTTATTACTAATTACTTCGTCATTACATGATATATTAGTGTCGGTTTTGACACTGTCATTTACGTTGTTGTTAGTGTCATCAGCATTATCTTTAAGGGCATCAGCTTTTTTGCTTAAGTCACTGTCTTCGTCTTCACCCGTGGCGTAAGTAGAATTATTAGAAACATTTCCTTCATCTTTAAGTGTTTCATGTGATTTCTCAAGATCACTGTCACATTCTTCATCAATATTGTCAATAGTATGAATGCTAGCGGTGTCACGTTTGTCTTTTAGTAGGACAATGGATAATGATTTGTCCAGTTCCTTCTTGAAGACAGGCTCAAGGCTCTCGTTGAGTGGGTCGTTGTTTTCCTCCTCCGATTCCTGTTCACTGTCGGACAGTGACATTACATCTTCTACTGGCGGTGTTGTGTCTTTGAATGCTTTTTCTGTAACCAAAAATATTATTTAATTACACACTTTTTAACATTAACATCTGCAACATCAGGGAACACGTCATCTTCTATAATTATTTCTCATGAACACCAAAATTTATTAAATTTCTTGCGTTTGCTCTATCATTAACATGTGCTTACCATCTCTCTCTTCTATACAAGTACGAAGATGCTCGACTTCCTTCTCAGCACGCGCTCTTGCCAGATGTTCAGCTGTTAATTTCTCCTAAAATAAACAGTTCAGTTTTACACCATAGTCATATGAGTATATTTCTTGTATTGTTCTATATAAATTAATTGCTTACCTCTAAAACGGCTATTTCTGTCATGAGCTGCGCGACCTATAAGTAATAACAAGACTTTTATAATAGAAATACTAGATTTATGGCGATAAAGGACTTTAGAAAAAACTGGTTAATTATGGACAATAGTCGATAACATTACGGCCAATAGTTGTCGTAGTTTAAGTAGTTACCTTAGCCTGTAGAAACCGAGATGGTGTGCCGGAACTGCGGCTCGGGGGTGGGACAGCCGCCTTAGCCAGCCTTGCCTCGTATTCTTCTATCATATCTTCCATCTGCAAAATAATAACATATCATCACGACTATATTCCCCGAAGGGTTAGGTAGAGGTGTACCTACTAATGTACACCCAATCATGTTAGCACCACAACAATCTTTATTAATAATATCCCAGCTGAGTGACGACCTCTGAGAAGAAATGCTGAAACAAACTCAGGAAATACATAGTAATATAGTAATATAATACATAGTAAGAATACTAAAAACAGAAAAAGTTATGACAAATCTCTCTCCGTACCTCACATCGTAGCGCCTCCAGCTGCGCCTCATAATACTGTTTAGTGAGATCTTTCGCTTCGTCAACAAGTTCCCGCATGGTATTAGCAGACTCTTGCTGGCGCTCCTCCATGGCTGCCAAAATCTCTTTATTGCGGGCTTGTGCTCTGAAAGATATTGATAGATAAAGTAAAAGGTATATAGGTATCTGGGTGTTGTTCACTTATAGAGTAGTTTTTCGGGCGAATTTTAGGCGACAGAAGAATAGCTGATTTATACAACAATGGAATCCTACAGAATAATGCATTATTATGATATAAATATCAAGCCTTCACATATAAAATTCTATACAAAACAAAATCAATATAATAATGACTGTATGTTTAAGCATATATTATACTGCATTGGTGTAGGTTGTGTGGTATTGATTAGAAGACAATTATTCCTGGAAAATCTGTCTAAGAAAGTCTCTATTTATAATTATGTAAAAACATCTTTCATTCATAAAATTTTGAAAGATATACTCACTGAACAAGTTCAAAGTGTAGTCTTTCATTGTCGGCTCGTAGTTTCATGACCTCAGAGCTGCAATTGATGGTGGTCTCCTGTGTACTACTCTCTAGCGTAGTGGTGAGCATTGTGTTGTTTATTTCTGTATGAAAAAAAAGGCATTTATGAGAAACACTCACCATCAAATGTTTCTACTAAGCAATCAAAACTGGTCCCAAAATTGTGCCCTGTGGCAGTCCCATATTTAAAGAAATTATTTTGAAAATATTTTTTTGTTTGTGATAATAATATGATGGTGATGATGACAATAGGGTCGCACCTACATGGCTAACCTATTGTGATCTATCAAAGATGCAATATATATATTATAAATAATATTTTAAACGCTAAAGCGTAATTAAAATAATTCACGAGTATATACTTACGTATATCCTGAGCGACGGCGGCCAAGCCGAGCACGTGTTTGGTTTCGTGCGCGTACTCGGGCGACGGGTTGAGCGTCACAACCATGCTGACCGCTTCCCCGCGCAACCCAGACAGTCCCGTGCCTAGTAGCCGGGTTAGTTTCGATTCCCTGAGAAATATAAGAAGAATGTTGAAGAAAGGAAGGCGTTTATTGAACTTGAGGGTCTTGATTGTTAAAGTTTTCCTCCATATTATTATTATAATGCGAAAGAAACTTTGTTTGTTACATTGTCATGGCTGTATTGTACGAGCTCAAGGTCGTGACCCCCTTCTAACATCGTACACTCTTAAGTCACGAGTACCTACTACCTGTCCTAGCTACCTCTGACTATGCCTTCCCCCAGTCTTTGGCTGAGACCGCACCTGCCGTGTCATAGGTATTGCAGTGAGCACATACCGGTAGGGCACCATGGCGTCGTGGCGGGCGCGTTGCTTGCGGCGCAGCATGTGCAGGCAGCGCTCGAGCACGTGCAGCGAGGAGTTGATGGCGCGCGACTCGGCCATGCGCGCGCCCGTGTTGCGCGTGGCGCGCGCGCGCTCGCAGCCCGCCAGGTCGCACAGCCGCACGTACGACGTGCGCACTGACCCATCACCTACACAAAATGTACACAATATGAGTTTATTTACTAAACTCAACAGATTTACGTTTTAAAATAAAAATATTCTAAAAAATAATAAACAAAATTTAATAATTTTAAAGCCAAAAATTTATGACAATAATTTGTAATAAAAAAAATAGTCTTTAATGCAGATTTATTAGCCCTTTTGCCACAGGACCGGGAAAACAGTACAAATTAAATAGAAAGAGCATACCTGACTCTGTAAGCATAGTGATAGTGAAGATGCAGTGTGATCTCGAGGAGTGAGCGTGGACGCCGGTGGCGGCCACCACCAGGTTGTGTTTGCCCGCCACCATCACGTCGTACGCCTCCTCGCCAGTACGGACAAAGGCTTGCGTTGCGCCCTATCACAAACTATGAACTTGCAAAACTTATTCTATTCCAAAGGCGAGTGATGATAGAGATTGACTTTTAATAAATCCATTAAGCATATTTTTGTGTGTAGGTACTTCATTGTTTGAATTTACGAGTGTACAAATTTGATGTCTGTATACTTATTAGAAGTCGGTTAGAAATAACACTAGACAATATGCTACAATACACTTTTTGCATTCATTTATTTTAAAAAGGGAAATCTAGAAATAATAATTTCATCAAAATTATTCACACTCTTTTTCACTATTTTATATGGTGCAATAATTGCATTTTCATCGGTATCTGGTAATATGCAATTATTTACCTTTTATCAACACAGACTTGTATAGACAACAAACCAATTTGTGCCCAGCACACCACAGATGCGACTGGACGACAGATTTCTATAGAAAAATCGGAAGTTTGGCGCCGAGGGCACGCTTTTTCTATATTGAAGTGGCAGTCAAAGGGTAAAAAAAACAAAGCTTACCTTTACATAAACATTTCCAGTAGTGTCTTCTCTAATTCTCAGTTTGGTTCTCTTCTCTGGAGGTGCCAGTAAATCATATACAGCTTCATTATAAATTTCTACAAAGGATACCTGTCAGACATAAAAAAGTATTAAACTTCTTTTATTTAGATTATAGGAGACTTATTTTTTAGTAAAGGAAAAATTCAATCACGGGCAGGATTCGAACCTGCGTCTTCTGGTTTGATATACCAGTTCGAATCCTGCCCGCGATTGAATTTTTTCCTTTACTAAAAATAACTTAATAATCTTAGCATGGAAAATGCCAAAAAATCCCAAAAAGATAATTATAGGAGACTTCTTTAGAAGCTAAAAAATACAAAATATTATCTTCTTTAGCACCTTTCATTTAGATCATAAATAACTGCTGTTATTTTATCAATTCAACTCACCCACACATAGTGTCGGATCCTGTTGGACAGGTCAATAGAGCTGACGGTGAGGTCACTATGTAGCTGTGCACTCATGCGCCGGTATTTGTCACGTAGTGGCGCCGACACGTGCCGGAGACGTTTCACCCACTGAGGAATAGATCATTGGTGAAAATGGTATTATGTGATCATCATAACAGAAATAGAATCAGAGAGCCAATCAAGCATTATGCAATTACAAAGGTCTTTGTCTTTTTTGGTCTTAAAGAATTTAAAAATGGCACCTCTCAGGGAGCTAATAAAGCCAGAGGTTAGGTTAGGTATTTAGGAATTCTTTTTGATTCAATTTACTGAGCTCTTTAGCCATTTACAAATAAATTTTTCAGTAATTACCTGTAATTCATAGTCCTGCTCAGCATAACTGAGTTTTTCAGCCCCACTCTCAGCAGGTCTGAAGGCGGGTTGCTGTGCAGCATCCACCAATCTGAACACATACTCAAGGGAGCGTGGCACCAGGCCTGGAGCACCCACTGTGCCCATCAGGGTGTATGTCTTGCCAGAACCAGAAGCCCCATAGGTAAGAAGTGTGAAGTTCTGACCTTCCGGGAGTTTCTTTAAGTTATTCTTGACCACAGCTTCAAAAATTTCCTAAAAAATGAAAATAGTGGTCAGTGTAAACTTCTATTTCATGGAAAACTCTTCAACATAGAAGTTGCTTTGTTTGGTTTACATTGTTACCATTATATTGAAACACTACATAGCATAGCAACAACTTTCACAAGCGAAACAATAGGACTTGATTTAGGGGCTAAGTATGTTATTAAATGATAGTTACAAAAGTTTACTGCTGTTCAACTTTTTACCAGTCAAAGATGAAGATCAAAAACAAAAAGGATATGTACTTATACCTACATAATTATCTGGAAGTATTAGATTACTTACCTTTTGATTACACTCAGCGCCAAAAATCTTAGAAAAAGTGTACATTTTGGAAACATTATGCTGTGTTCGGCGACCATGGCCAGCTGTAGCTGTATCCAGAGATGTGACCAGACACCTCTCCGAGCGCACTTCGTAGAGAGTATTAGGAACTCTGCAGGGCTTCATGCGCAAGAACACCTGTAGCCATTCTGGTTCCTCAATCTCTGAATCTTCTTCAAATAACTCCAATAAATTTGTACCCTTCTGAGGCCTGGGGCGCATGAACGGATTTTGTATTAGCGGAGGCCGAGGCTCAATAAACGAAGGAATGTCTCGTCTTGACACATCGTTGTCCGAAAATCTTTGTTCTAACATTTCTATATCTTTAGATTATGCACCAGTTTGCAAAGACATCAAAAATATTATAATTCACAACGAGCAAAACAAACTGCAACGGTTCAACTTTTAAAAAATATTTGACATTTGGGTTTTGACGTTTTTAAGGTAAGTTGGCCTATCCATGGTTGGTAGAACTGAATTATTATCATAGACCATATTTTATTCATTCATTTGTCCCACAAGTCATACCTAAACTACTTAAAAACCTTAGATCTCAGAAAAAAAAATTAAAAAAAAAACAATCAGTCAAATTTTACAAATGTCGGATGTGTACATAGATCTCTTGTATTGTTTTACTGTTGTTTATTTTTGTAATTTAAATGAAAAGTAATTTATGCATGCAGAGAGATATGTGGCGGATTTAGTTGGACGTATTATATTTATACGACTGGACAATTATATAAACGCATAGTAAAGAAAAGTCATTGATGAATCTGAAGAATTTGTGAAGATGCGACTATTTTTCGTATTTGGCGTCGTGCCATAGTTTTAATTGCAGTTTTATCGAGGATAGGAAACATGAAGTGGTCGGCACTTATTATTTTTACATTGTTGTGGGTTCAGGGAGTGTTTGGTTACTGCCCATCGTTGTGTACATGTAAAGGGAACAAGGCGGCTGAGGGGGCGTTAGCAGAGCCCTTGCCCGGGGAGCTGCTGAGGCTCAAGTGTGGTGGGAGCCCGGCGCAAATAACTGAGCTAAAAGAGATAGATTTGAGTAAATTATGGACTATTGTTGTAAGCTTGTAAGTTTTACATTGATTAATCTTAAACATTTTCATTATTGAGAGTATTACTGTAATTTAAATAATTATTTTCGTTACAGAAATCTATCAGGAAATGCGATTTCAACATTGTCAAGGGAGCTATATCTGCCTAATTTACAGAAACTGTAAGTATCACACACTTCAGTCATAATAAAACAACTTCAAACAGAATGTTTCTGATAACTGTCATGATAAAAACATCATTTACTGGAACACAGCATATTTTATGTATGTTTCTCATCTTTTCATGTGTGAAATCTGTTTGAATTCATGATAAAGGCACACTTTGGCAGTGAAGCCAAATGTATGTTCAATAAAGATTTAAATGACACACATTTAGATGTTTGTTTACATAATTCTAAAACTGTTTTACACAGATGTGCAGCATGTGATATGCTGAGTAATGAATATTAAGTGGTTTATGCCAAAGCGAATTAGATTCAATAGGATATTGAACTTAATTTAGAATACTGCTTTTAAAATGGATTAATTTTTATCTAACTATTGATATCTAGGTAGTTTAGAATTCTATGAGAATTTTAGGACTTACAATTTTATAAGTATCACACAATCAAAGAAATATTTATAAACAATATCAATGATATTATAAGTTCAGCTAATATTTATGTATAATTAATGAAATAAGTTCCTACTGTCGTAGTGTAATAATTACTACTTTTGGTGACTACACAACTTCTTGTTCACAGGGATCTAAGCAGAAACCAGATAAATCTAATAGAGTCAGATGCCTTCTACAACATGACATCTATACAGAGGCTAGACCTGTCCTACAATCAGATCAGCAATGTTTACAAGGAGATGTTCAAGGGACTCACCAACCTGGAGCGGCTGATACTGTCACAGAACCACATATCTGCTATGGCTTCTGGGACCTTTGATCATCTTATTGGACTAAAGCAATTGTGAGTAGATAAAGATGAAAAGTCTGAAGGCTTTCAGGTTAAAATAACATGAATGTTAACTTGCTGTTTCAAGATTATTACACTCTCTTCAGATAAAACACATAATTTGTTTTTGAGGTCTATTTTTCACTTTGAATTATTTTCTTTTAAGATAGCGACTTAGAGGTTAAAATTGGATTCAAAACATAACCATCTTTCACACAACAGATATATTTTTCAGAACAACTAAAATAATAAAGTATTTCTGTTTCTTCTACAGAGACATAACAGACAACCCATTAATTTGTGACTGTGATCTGCTTTGGGTAGGGGACTGGTCTCGAAACACGAGTGTGAAGCTAGTAGGCAACCCAAAATGCGCATTCCCGGAAAACATCGCCAACAAGAGTGTCCGCAAACTGAAAATATTCCTAGATCTATCTGCATGTGGCAGTGTCCTATCCTCAAATGCGTTGATAGTCAAACCAACTAACGACCAAGTGGTTTTCGTTGGAGATACATTAACCTTATCCTGCAATGCTCCCTTTGCATCGGTCATTGCAAAATATGAACTACGCTGGGTGCATCCCATGCTGGAAATTTGTGATGTGAATGTCACAAATACGGACATGCAGGAAGAAGGGTTAGCAGAGACTGTAGTCCATTTTCCCAACATCACAAGCCACCATATGGGCAACTGGACTTGTATGTATAGCGACCAGAATCATATCAGACATAATCATACTGTTGAAGTATTGGTTTTATCGAATTCTACGCAATATTGTCCCACTAATTACACCGTAGACAATAAAGGACTGTATTCCTGGCCACAGTTGCTGCTAAACCATACTGCGATAGTGCCTTGTCGAAGTGGGGAAGGTCAAGCATACCGGCATTGTCATTCAAATGCTATATGGGGTCCAGCAAATACTAGTGAATGTTCTTACATAAGTAATGTGACTAAGCTACTTCAACAATTTGCACTGTTGAACGTCAGTTTGGTGCAGTATTCTGCGGTTAATGCTACAGAGAGACTGGCTATGTTGATACGAGAGAAAACTTATCCCCTAGCTGAGATTGTAGATCCTGATGATGTGATGTTTATAGCTAAAGCTATAAGGAATTATATGCAGTATATTGCTGAGGAAAAGGATCTTGGTGAGATTTCTTTCTGTTATATTATAATATTTATATTAGTGTAGTCTGCTGTACCTTACTGTAACTGTTTCCTTTTAATAAAATCATCAACAATTATACGGGGAGAGCTAAACACCGTTGTTTAAGAGGAGAGAATACATTTCTTACATAAATAATTAAAATAAATACTCAATACTATAGTGCATTCCGTAATGTAATGTAGGTAATATTTAATACAGATGTTAGTCTTAAAAGTATAATCAATTACGGACCCTCTATGATAATATAAAAGATATTCATACAAGATTTAGAACAATCTATGTTGCTGTTAAAATCAACAATGATTATACAAAATCTATCATGTTTTGGCTAGTCGAGTTTATATAAGAAAATTTATGGATCTTTTCTTAGTATTTTCACAGATTAGATAAATTATTATTTACATGGTATACCAAAAGTCCCAAAACTTTGTGTAAGTGATTATCTACATTTCCTAAGTATTACTAAAAAATTATAGATGATTTGGTCTAAAATAGATGTTAATAATAAAAACAAATTATTCAAGAGCTTGTTTGTATTTTTTTAATAGCCTAGCCCTCTTATTCGACTGGGCAATGGAATCATCAGAATCTCTACTATTATAAAATCGGAAAAAAGCTGTGTCTGCACATTGAAGATATTTAAAAAAAACCAAGTGGGTTGGAGTATATAAATAACCCCAAACCCGAAACTGTGATTTTTAGAATTCTTGTCTGTTTGTCTGTTTGTTACGGGTTGGGGCATAAACTATTGAATAGATTTTAACTTTGTTATCACTGTTCGAAAACATGTTAATTAATAATATTGTTTTCTAGGTTCAACTTTACTGGATGTGATAAGTTCTACAATGAATATCAGTATGTCAGTATTGGCGCGCGCTGAATCCATGTATGGCGTGTGCACTGACATCGCGCGCGCTGCCGAGGATATATCGCGACACATCGCTAACGTACAGGGACAGAAGGTTAGTCATTATCCTGTGCTAACTTATACCATCACACTTGTATTCTCGAAGGGGTAGCCAGAGGTGTGCTGATATAGAGTTCGCTGATGTGTTTTAGGTTTTACATGACTGATATGAAAACTTGATCATATAGGAATTTAATTGAATCCATACATATTTTCACGCCTGTCTCATTGGGGTATGCAGAGACTGGGGTATGCAGAGACTGGGGTATGCAGATTTTCATTTGCCATTAATTTTCTCATGTATGAATGTAGGTTAAGGGTAATTTGGTTGTGGTACAATCGCCGAGTTTGAACCCTTCGTACTCGTCACGTATACTTGCTTCGTCAACATTGCATAGTTTTAGGCATTCATTGGGCATTGAACAATAAAAATTTTAAGTAATTAAGTTTTTAATCAATTGCAATGGAATTAATCAATTAAATTAATTGCAATTCATTTTTAATCAATTGATTAATACCCGATACTGCCTATAAGCAAAGAACTAGTCAGTCAGTAACTTCTGGAAATATGATAAAAATTTGCACTGGTTTGGAGTTAAATTCGTAATCGTACTTGGCGGGCCCTTTATACTAAGCTAAATAACAAGAATTCTGAAGGGTTTCCTGTCGTGTTGTTGCAGTCAAACCTGGCGGTGGAACGTTTCCGTGTGAGCGAGGGGTTCAGCGGCGCCACGTGCGTGTGGTGGCGCGGGCGGCGCGGGCGGGCGCCGCGCCTGCACTGCACCACCACCAACCGCACCGTGGCGCCGCTGCTCACCGTCACCGACGCGCTCATACACGCCAGTGTACAGGTAACATTCAAAAAACATGCGAGGCAGCCTTTGGTGACTGCCGATAGAAGTTCCGATTAGAAGTTTTTTAGGCCGGTGTCTGGGGGTGTACTCTTGAACTCAATTCCGAAACATCGACATTGGAATTGTTCTGTTTTGTCAAGTTTCGTACTCTTGAATTCAAGACTAGCGCCAAACTGTTTCAATATTGCGCGGTGATTGAGTGATATAAATAGGATTTGGAAACGACCCAACCATTGGCCAATCAGGATGCCGATACAAGGTTAATAGAGCAAGAGCCCGTGAACCCCAGACCTTCGTTATTTTATAAAGGCTGAAAACTTGTTAGCGCATGCTCCTAACACAGGTAAGAACGAAGGACCATTATGAAGTTTGGGTTACCCTGGCTTTGGCAGGTAAACGGTACTAAAGGTGTGTAAAATACCGATCTAAATTCATCAAATAATAAAGTGTGATTTTTTGGTATTACCTTCAGAATATTATTAAAAATCACGTCATTAATTGCCAGACACTTAACATCGTGGCAACCCCTTGCCAGACACCCTTATTGTTCATGAAATTATAATTCTACTTACGTTATAGTATAAAAGCTGAATTTTATATATAATACTTGGTTAATAATTAGATAATGTTTTCTCATTAGCCAGACATTTTTGATAGTTCCAACCCCTTGCCAGACAAGTATGTAGGGTAGCTGTAGGAGCGAGCGCGAGACGGTATATATGGGTGGGTGCGAGTGAGATAGCGAGTTAGGTCTGCCGCGATCCCTACTTGCGCAGTTGTTATTACCAGTGCGCATGTATTGTTTAGTACTTAGTACATGTTTACATCATGATGTATCTATCTTCAAGTATTATTAATTTAATATTCATTAATAATTAACACCATAAAAAATTTAGAATATATACAGACTATAAAGTATATTCAATATTATTAGTGTAACCTTAGTGATACGTACATCATATATTTATAATTTGTTTGTGATTTTTTAAATGTACCTACGTGATTTTGTATTAAATAACCAGTCATGGGTGATTCATTAATTTGTGTTATTTGTAACAAAAGTATTGGCAAAATAATATTATTTTCTGACGAGACATTGAAAAAATGTGAATTAATTTTAAAATTGCGAAAAAAACATAACCTTAAATATAATAACATCATTCTTCCACGTGAATATACAGAGAGTGGTTATCACAGGGAATGTTACAAATCATTCACAGGACTGATGAAAAAATATTTCACCTCAGAACCTAAAAATTCTCAAAAGACTGTTGAAAGAGAGCAAGAAAAAGAAACGTGGAGTAACAGTGACGAAGAAAATGATAACATTGATGATAATGAATGAAATAATATTTTCTGTTATACAGTGTAATAATAATAATCAGTAATGTCATCAATCTATTTTTTTATACTTTATAGTAACTTGTAATGTCATTCATCTATTTTTAATTAAATTTTTGAGTATTGAAATAAAACTAATTTTTACGGATTTTATCGCGTTGTATTGATATTATTTGATTCCCGACGTTTCGGATCCTTTACAGCATCCATGGTCACGGGTAGACTAAGTTGTTGGACGTCTTAATGTTACAATTACTAACAGCTACCTTACATTTTTGTTAATTATTGGCGATCCGATTCACGCAGAACGAGCTCACCGTATCCTTCGGTCTTGCAGTTTTGGACTTGGATTTTGTTTTTATGGAATCTATAATGGGGTTCCAAGCAGGTGGTAAGACCCAGCCATCTTCTCTATTGAAATTTGGATGTTTTTTAATTTCAATAGCCTCACGGATCATCCTGGGAAGGAATCGGTTTTCTTTTGCGAGGACTTGTGGTTTATCAAATCTGATGTAGTGCTGGGCCTTGTCTAGAGTATGTTCACAAACTGCTGACTTCTTGAAACGGCGGTGTTTGACATCAGCGATGTGTTCTTTTACGCGGGTCCCTATACTTCTTTTAGTTTGGCCTATGTAAGAGAGACCGCAATCACAATCTAGCTTGTATACACCTGCATCTTGCAGAGGTATAGTGGCACTTGACAGGTGGTAGGAACTGACTAATCTTCTTCAGCGGCTTGAAGTATGTTTTGATTGAAGCTCGCTTCAAGATATAGCCAATCTTGTCTGTGACTCCTCTAACATATGGTAATATAGCAGGTAGGCGTTCAACTGTGGCACGTTTCACGCGGTTTCTGTGACGAGGGCGCGGTATTCGGAGCTTGTTGTCATGTAGTACTTGTTTGACATGTTGAAGCTCTGCAGCCAGATGTTGCTCATCACAGATCCCACGCGCTCTCTGAAACAATGATTTACCGACGGTAGATAACTGTGTTGGGTGGTGGTGTGATTCATCATTTAAGTATTTGTCTGTATGGGTTTTCTTTCGATACACTGTGTGACTCAAGGTGTTATTGGGATTGCGAATTACTAAAACATCTAAGAAAGCTAAAGAGTTATTGGCCTCTGCCTCCATAGTAAATTGAATTTTGGAGTTTAAGGAGTTAAGGTAAAGTTTAAGTTTAAGGAGGTAAGGTTAAGGCAAATAATATCAATACAACGCGATAAAATCCGTAAAAAGTAGTTTTATTTCAATGTCTAATATTCGCGTAAGTGTCAGAAACCAGTATTTTTGAGTATTATTTTGTTTGGTGTTTTTTATAACCTGTTATTGATAGAATAAATTGAAATATTTAACAATTTAATGTAGCTGTAGCATCGAATGTCTTTTCTTGAGAAGTTTTTGAGATTTACACAGATTATTAGTTATATAAATCTGTGTCAAAAAGTTTATTTGCATAAGTCATTATAGTCATGCTATCTCACTCGCACCCACCCATATATACCGTCTCGCGCTCGCTCCTACAGCTAGCCTACATACTTGTCTGGCAAGGGGTTGGAACTATCAAAAATGTCTGGCTAATGAGGAAACAATATCTAATTATTACCCAAGTATTATATATAAAATTCAGCTTTTATAATATAACGTAAGTAGAATTATAATTCCGGTAACCTCACTCACTCGACGAAACACAACATAAGCGTTGTTTGACGCCGGTTTTCTGTGAGGCCGTGGTATCACTCCGGTCGAGCCGGCCCATTCGTGCCGAAGCATGACTCTCCCACGTAGAAGTTATTAGGTATATTCAGACCTAAAAACCAAATTCTATGTTATTCAATTTCAAATTAAAAATTTTCCAGATACCACAATCTCTACTGTACAGTACGACAGATTCTGGTGTCCTCCTTCAGAGTCACCCACAAGACCTGGTAATCTCGGTGTATGAGGATGCAGCCCTGTTCCCCCTGCTGCCGATAGTGGACAACGATTCGGACGCCCGCCTCACGCAGCACAGGACCAAGGACTACTATGGAAGAAGTACTAAGAGGGAAGATATGAATATGGAGATTACGTCACCGGTTGTTGGATTTCAGTTAAGTGAGTATTTGATGTTGGGTTCAATATGGGGCACTATTGTGATGAAAATGAGTCTTGCAGTAAAGACAAATTTTATTAATCCTACTGATATTATAAACGTGAAAGTTTGTGAGGATGTATGGATGTTTGTTACTCAAAAAGAACGGCCGAACGGATCTGGATGAAATTTGGCATTAGATTATTGTTTGGAATTGCATGTAGGCTTTTTATCGAGGTCGGACCCGATTCTGAAGTCAACGCAGGCGAAGTCGCGGGCAGTAGCTAGTGAATAAATAAAATTCATATCTCATTTAAGTGTAATACTAAAACTCCTCTGGCATGCAGGTGACCTGTATTCTAAAGAATTGTATTGTACACATGTACTGAGTTTAGCTTTAGTTTATCGCCAGCTACATCTAATTTTGAATACTTGACACATTTAAATTGCGTATTTCAGAGGATGTATCGTTACGTGGTGAGTTACTGGAGCCGATCATAGCGACGGTCCGCGCTCGGTCGGTGGGCGGCGTGGACGGCAGGGCCGCCGTCTGGGATCCTGTTACTAGACGATGGCAAGACAACACATCAGGTATATTCGTTTTTACATAAACATAACATATATACCATCACGCCTTTATTCCCCGAAGGGTTAGGCAGAGGCGTGCTAATGTACACCCACAGTTCGCTGGTATGTTTAGGTCTCATGTAATAGGGGGCGAGCCTATTGCCATTAACCGGGCACAAATCCAGACTCCGAGCTGCTACTGAGAATTTCATAGAAAAACCCAATAACACTTTGGGTGACTCTCGACCTGGGTATCGAACCCAGGACCTCTAGCGTAGTAGTCGCGCTTGGGACCACTAGACTAATGAGGCAGTCGTTTTTATTAGTTTTTACTTTTTTCGAAAATCAATTTTATTCACAGGCTGCCGATAGCATTTAAGTCTCACGTTGTTATTTAATTGTGCCATAATCGTCATTCAATGACTAGAAAATAGTTGATTTTTGATAGTTTTGTCAATCAAATCTGTCAGTCCATCTGTTATTGGATAACCGTTTTAATACTATTTAGAATAGTTGAATTTGTGTGATTGAGTTTTGAATTTATTATCAATTTATCACATATACAATACAACAAATGACTATTAGATCTTATTATAAAAGCACTAACATATGTTTTGTACAGACTATATCGCTTATAAAACATTTAGACGTACATGGATAATGGATATGTAAAATAAAACTAATTTTGATAATTACAGCTTCAACACACAAGAATCAAACTTGATTTAAAGTTAGTACGAAGCTGAGAAACATACACACTGTATAATGCGATGTACTATTAGCTACTAGGTACTAAAGTACAGTGCAGTACTAGTACTGTAATGATATATGGTGGTTCTCTCCCCTGGGATAACTTTCCACTCTATACAAATATAATATTATTATTTATGTGACCCGCAGATATTCATCTCAATCATGCGTGTTGTATGTGTTTGTTCTTTTAATTTTCCTTCCTGCAGAAGCTGTCTTTCCAAAAATAAAAATAAATTAAAATTGTGAAAAAACGGTAAAATTATTAGCAATTTTCAATTACTCCTTGATCTTCAAAAAGGTTTTCAGGGGCATTATTACGGGCTTTATTCACCCAAAATACTCAAAACGGGTACGTAAAAAAGATAGCAAAAACATAAAACCAACATTTCCTCTCCACAGATTGCAAGGTCTCGCACGTGGTATCAGAAATGATAATAATCAGCTGCACCAAACTTGCCTACGTGGGTCTCCTACAGAACGTGGAGACCGGAATCTACGGCGCGCGGACCGACGGCGCCAGGTTCAAGGTATCCCATCCAGCCGTCTACGTCGGCAGCCTTATCCTGATAGGCTGCGTGAGTTGCGCAACCCTCACATACATCATGTGCTATCCAGCTATCCAAATGGCGAAGAAGACTAAACATGCGTTAATTAACACCTGGATAGCTATCGGCCTACTCTGCTTCATGTATACTCTGGGCATTTACCAGACTGAAGATGTGAAGCTCTGTCAAATGCTAGGGCTGCTCATACACTATTTGTCGCTATCTTGTCTTTTATGGATGTGTGTTTCCGCCAGTAATATGTATAAGTGGGTTACCAAGACCCATAACCCAGTTAGGACTCCGGAAGATGATATTCCACCGGATGTGCCGGTACAGAAGCCTATACTAGGGCTGTATTTAGTAGGTTGGGGTATCGCGTTAATAGTGTGCGGTATTTCCGGTGCAGTGAATTTAAAAGACTATGCGGGCTACTCGCAGTGTTTCTTAAGCACAGCCCCTGCATTGAGTGCGTTATTCGTTCCAGGAGGCATTTTGTTAGTGTTCTTGTTGATATTGTTCTTATTAATCCGGTGTACGATTAGGAATTTGAATGTACAGTTGTCTGAAGGCACGCAGGCAACTGAGAATGTTGATCTCGAGATGTGGGAGCCGCAAAGTAATGAGAGGGCGGAACGACGGAGTGTTAAGTCTACTTTGGATTCAGAAGTGGAGGATATTGAGCATACTCCGATCATCCAGTTAAGAGCGCAAGTCATTGTGTTGTGTCTGTACATGTCGGTATGGTCTTGCGGCGCAATCGCGGTGTACCGACCATTACCAGCATATCTCCCCTACCAAGAAGATATCTGCAGCATCATATACGCGGTATGCGCCACAGTGTTAGGAACATTCATCCTATTCTTCTACGGTATCGCGAGAAGTGACGTTAGAGCTCAATGGTCCATGATGCACTGTTACTTGCAAAAGAGTAAGCAGTGTTGTAGAAATAGAAGCGTGTTTGATGCTAACCAGCAGAATTTACCTCCGAATCAAACAGCCACGCCTCCAATACAGCCGATACCTAATGATAACAGATCTAGATCAGAAAGCAGGAGTTCCAACAGGACTAATTCTAAAACTAACAACAGCGGCACGTACAAAGCAGCGGCCGAGCTAAACGGGCAGACGCTACAGAAAGATACACTTAAAAACACCAATGGAAAAGCTCCAAATATCAACCTAGTCGTGTTACACAGACAGCAATATAGATCGAATAATTCCATGATGACGTACCCCGATACCGGGACCGTAGGACCAGAGATATTCTACAATCCAAATCAAATGAACGTAGCAAAAAAGTTCTTTAAAAAGCAGAGACAGAATATGAAGAGGAATTGCCTAGAATTACCAACCAGGAGAGATTGTGACAATGACTCGCATTTCTCTTTACCTCTACCGACTAAGGAGGCTTATAATGGCGTAGCAAATATAATTAACTCAGGTTCAAAAGTAAATAACACTAACATACACGTTGAAAGATCTAACAACGGTATCAAAGAAACGAGAAACGTTCTGAACCCAAATCTTTTAGAAGAAGAATCTAAAGACAATTATAAAAGCTATTCCACTGATCGGAAGTCGTGGAATAAGAATGAGGACCCGAAGACAAGTAGAACTCAAATCATGAACATATATACGAACGTCCCTGAGACTCAGGTGCCCCAACATCAAATAGTTAAGGCAAACGTACCGAAAAACTTCAACGGACAACGCAGTAGCGTGTCCGAAGAATGCTTGCAAAGCCACGCGAGCGAGCCACCAGAAATGAGAACGATATCCCAACAATGTAGCCTGGAATATAGTTCTGCATCAGAAATAGCCATGCCTCACACATGCTCCGACCAAACTCTCAACACACACTCAGAAATGACGTCATTGCAAGAAACCCACAGTGCCTTATGTTCAACTAACGAAATCACAGACACAGAAAGCTTCGGACAGTACATAGATTACTTACAACCGGGAAAACAAGACAAAGAAAATATCGTTGACAAATCCCTTCAAGATATTTCCGAAGAGTGCACGATGAACTCTGACGATATCAACAGATCTAGTACCCCACAGCATTTAGATGCAGCTGCGGGAGAATTGGACAATCTTCTCCAACACCAGGATATGGAGGGTTCCAAAGAGAAGTTGGATGATGATAAAGATACGTTCTTCATGGCGAAGACCACGTATGACTTCGAAACGTGCAGCACCAATGCAAGTGAGCAAGGTTTTGAAAACGAGAGTGATATCTACTGCCCTAACTACCAAATGTCTGAAGTGAGCATTCGGAGTCATGGCTTGTACGCACCTTCACCGTCTTCCATGTGTCCAAACGAGATAAGTTTCAGCAATGAGGATGTATCAAACCTCGAAAGTCAGTATGTGAACTACGACCCAGGATGGCGTAAAACAATAAAAAGCAATCCTAAATTAGGAAAATATGTTCCGACGCCCGCGTTAAGCTGTCCCGAAGTGAACCGGGATAGCAGTCCTGTGTCGTTCGCGAGTGAGATAGATGAACTGTACACTCAGATCACGAGTAGAGAGAGAGGGAGAGATAGGACACCGAGGAAAGAGACGGGACTAGACGTGACGTTGAATAGTGACGTCACTTTAAAACCAACAGACAGTGACAGTTGTGTCAGCGAAGCAGTTTCAGACGTTGAAATTAAAGGAGAAACCACTGTGTAGTTAATATGTGACTTTAAATAAACTTTTATAAAGGCATTTTGATACCTTTTAGGTAATTTCTTCTAGCCTTCTTAGTGTTTTGAACTTTGAAGTAATTTATGTGGACTATTGTTTGTTATTGAAAGTTGAGACTGTTGTTTATGGGTCGTAAAGATAGAATATTCTATTGTGAGCAGCTATATAGACTTTTAACATTTTAATTGTCAAATACTGAATTTCCAGTCAACTTGTGTATGTACAGACGACAAAAGAGCAAGGTATGCAGGCAGCTAACGACATCTGTGTCTTGACATAGATAGCGTGATAAATCATTACATAATCTTGAAACGATTTCTCACAATAACAGCTGATATCTTGTTGCCAGGTTTGTAGATCGATGTGGTATAGAGTAAACACGGCACTATCACTGCTGCCTACCTGATAACTACATAGAATGTCTGAAATATGAACGTAACTAACATTATGACAGCCAGCTCGTGCCATTTAACACTTGCTTGCAAATACTGTAAAAATATTTTAGATATTGATTTATAGTATTATTTAAAAGACGTATGCGCAATATAAAGGTAATAAATGAATCTAGTTCGTTGTTAGGATGTTATTGAGGTGGACCTGGTCTTTATGAAGAACTATTATAACTTATAATTATAAGCTATCATAATATCAATACCGTGTTAGCACCGAAATTGTTCCAAAACTCCTCAAAATAATTTTACCCAGTAATTGCATTTATGTTTTTCAACAGTATCTGTGAGCAAGTGTGTGTATAATTTACCTATTAGCATTTAAGTTGTATATGTAGAAGTGTATAGTTATTTATTTTTAAGTTTTAAACGATGAGTGGAGAGGTAAAGCTTCTGTCTCGTGTATTACGCTTGAGTTGAAATACGTAAAAAATATAATAATATGATGCCATGTTTTCTTCAAATCAAATGTTGTTGGGAATTAATACTGCCACATTAAAAATGTATCTTGAAATATTATAGTGATTATAATGCAAAACATACAGTTGTTTATCCAGAGCGCTTTTCCTATTAACTTTGTTCGAGTCATATGTGGATTACTGAGAGTTGCACGGCATGTACAAATGACAAAAGTGCAGGCAAGCAAATGTAAGGAAATAAAAAAAAAATATCTTCCCATACAATGAGACTTGAGCAAGCGTAGATTTGATGTATTTATATAGGTATCTACATATTTTGTGTATTGATATTTTGTCTGAAATTTGTAGAAGCAAATTTTTTTGTTAACCTATCTCAATGCTGGACAAAGGTCTCCTGCACATCATTCCAGACCTTATTAGTCGGCAGAAATACAGATATCTTTGTAATTATTCATACTTCAATATCTTCAGCGACAGACAATTTGTAAATGAAAGCATGGCAGAACATACAATTATAATGTGCCAAATCCCATTAAAACTTTCCGTAATATATTGTATGTACTTAATAAATTCAAAATTGTATTGATAAAATTGACTGAAAATAACACCCGCCTTATCTCTAGTCCTCATTACACGCCGCATGGGTTTAATTGTAACTTTGTTTTGCTATTACATCATGTAAAAAATAATACAATCTTTCAACTTCGCGGTTTTCCTTATAGTTAAGTAAATAACTGTTTAAATAGTCACTTTTAAACTTTTTCAGACGCACGACTCTTTATAGTAATTCGCGATTGTAACAATGACTAAGAGAAATAATATATTTGCAGACAGAGTTACAATTCAACCCGAACAAACAATTCATTTAGAATCAATCCCCATCTCATTTTTGTACGGTTTAGGCCGAGCCCACATTGGCTAAGTGAAAGCGATTTTGTGAAAGTGAAATTAGTCATGATATGGACGTACTTGCATTGATTTTGAATGTACCATTTTTTTTTAGCCGACGATAACAGTCGTAAAATCCTTTAGTATTAAACTTCTAAACATGTCAAAATTCTCGTAACATATAATATTGAAAATTCGATAGTATTGGTTTTGGTTGGAAAAATCCTTGAAAAAATAATATTTAAATAAAAATTGGTATAAACATTTAAAATAAAGTTTTGCACGTAGATCTCTTGTTGCGTTCAAATCGAGAATTTGGGGATTTTTGACAGCATCTGCGTAACGCTTCGCTTTACCAGTGTGATGTGGGCCTTAGTGAAGAGTAAGATAAATTCAGAATGTAAATGAGTCGTGCCTATTTGATGTCTGGCCTAACTGTGTACTGCCTTAGTTGTTGTAACAAATGAGAAGACGCGCTTGTTTATTTTTTAATTTGTTTAAATGCGACATCTACGCAATTTTCGCAATTTGGATGCGCTAGTTTTGTTTTTTTTACTTCTTCCATACATTAATTATGTATTCTGATCTTAGGTAAAAGTGACCACTTCTACCTAAGAGCAGTGGATAAGTAATAAATACAAATAAAACAATACAAAGTTTACGTTAGCATTTTTTTTTTATAATTGGCTAAAACACTGCACAGATTTATTTTAATATCATATTTAGATATTTTATGTTAGGGAGCTCAATTTAATTATTTTTATTATGAATATTTATGTAAATAATGTCGTCTTTCATTTGTTACAACGTATCCCTATGTAGATATAATTGTAGGACATTTCTCTATACAGCTAATGTGATATAAAATCTTCCTTATTTGTCGCATTTGAATGCGTCTAGCGGTTGTAGGTGGCTCTATATTATTATAATATGAGATTTGTGAATATTATATGATAGCGAAAATTTATGAATGGTTAGCTTTTTGTGGAGCATATTGCGTATTAAAGAGGCGTTTGCACATGTTTTTGTTTTATTTATAAAAATAAATTTCTACGTACTTCAATCCGTTTACATAACAAATAAAATAGCAAACACAAATAATATATTAATATTTCATAATAAATTTACATTCAATGATATAATATTTAATTAATAATAACCTGGTATTAAGATGGTCACTGGTATTAGAACATGCTTGAAGTTTTATCATCTAACGGTTTCCCGCACACTGGACACTGTATAGTTAGCGATAAATTTTCGTAGCGGTTTTTATGACACTTCACAATGCGTATTTCTCCAAATATTTGGTGCATACTAAAAAATACCGATGTATATATGCAATCTTTCATATAAAAATATTGTTGTATCTAGAAAATTTATTCAAGGCTATCCATAATTTGCATAGCACTGAATCAATTTTGAAACTTCATTTAGAATCTATAAAAATTTATAACATTTATGCATCTAGTCATAAACATAAAAATATTAAAATATATAAATTATAATATTCTTTTTAACCAAATAGCATTTACTTATTCCAAAACCGTTAAAAAAATCGTATTTTGCACAGCACTCTTCCAAATGCCCACAACCATAAACTCTTAATAGGTAATTCTAAAAATAGTGTAAATAACGCGATGGAATTCTTCCACTACACCTTAACATAATAGGGTATTTGACTGATGTTTGAATAATTAAAAATTAAATACAAATTGTATTCTGAACAAATAATTTAAATCGGTTAATAAAGTTCAAAGATATAAGCATGTAAAAATTTTGGTGGGGATTCAGAGGGGATGCTTTGTCTCTTTCCCCTTAATGAGTGTTAGTATAGGATTTGTATAGCGTATTGGTTTGTGACGTCATAAACAAGTATAGTGCGTTCTCTGTCTAGCATATAATTAAAATGCTTACAACTTCCTATTTTTGGTTGATGGGTTCTATTTATTGTAAACATTTGCATAAGACGATAAAAAATAATCAGTCCAATAGCCTATAACATAATATGTAAAACCGTAATAGGCACGTATCAGGCAAAAAAAATACCCCTAACACTTCCGATTTTTAGTTTGTAAAGGAACAGCCACATCTGTTGCCTGTTACCTGTTAAGGTGTACTGGAAGTGCTCCATAACGTCTATGGCACTTTGACATGTTATTTTATGTATAAAATAATTGAGCAAAAAAACTTAAATCAAATAGGAACCCACATCACTGACAGTAAAAAATAGTTTTACAGAATTGCAAAAGATTGAAAGAGAAAAATCTTTACTTAATATTATTATTATTAAAAGCCCGTAGTGTCTCACTGCAGGGCAAAGGCCTCCCCACTTTCCTTCCACTTCTCTCTGCTGTCTATAGCTCTTAAGGACCAGTCTTTTTGAAAAGAGTCCAGCTCATCCCGCCATCTCCGTCTGGGCCTGCCGCGTTGCCAAGCTTAATAAGCTTCAAAAAAATTAAAATCAATCTATCTAATCGATTGTTATCTTTCATCTCCATTACAACTCCTGTTCGCACAGTTAACTCACTTTTGTGTATTTAATTTAACATTCTAAAAAGACGTATTGTACACTCATAAGTTATCCCACTCACAAAACAACACATTTATTAACATAACTTTCCAACTAAACTTATGCGGGTAGGCATCAATTTATCACGCCTGTGTTGGCGGTAGTACTAGTCTGGCGGTGAGCTCGCGGCCTCTGTCGGCGACGGCACCTAACATACGACCCATTAGTCCTCTTGGCACCTCTTCTATTAGTTTTTCTTTGGCTGGAAAATGAATAAAGATTATCAATTATACTTATAAATAAAGTTATTTAGGAATACATAATATTGGAAGTGCACGAGATATTTTAAGGCAGGTTACATAGGTAGCACGCTAAGGCGCCATCTACACGGACGAGATAATTGGAGTTATAGTTTTGACGTACCACCAAATTCGATACAAATTCTACCGCCAATCTTTAAAGGGCGATACTATTGCCCATAGTTTTATGAAGAGAGAGAGTCTGAGGTGGAAATTGGTAAGTAATGTATTACGCTCACTGGTTTAGGGTTATTACGAGGCATCTCTACTCAGCATGATGTAGATATTAGTTTATGATAAATCGAATTAATAAAGAAAACTCACTTATAAGGAAATCCAACAGCACATCAGTGAGTTCCTTGCTGCTAGGCTCAGGCTTGGCAACTAGTTTGAGTGTGGAGCTGGTGCAATGCTGTGCGCTGGCCACCAGCTGGGCGGCGCAGTCCTTGTTGCCCACCAGCAGCGCTGGGGGCGACGTGCGGACACCTGACTTAACGTGCCACCAGGCGGCTCCTAAAAAGATTTCTAGTGTTTGAAGACATGACCTATTTTTGATTTAGTGAGTTACTGTTGTGGTTTCAGAACGCAAGTATTTTAAACATGATTGTGTGACTCCTAGTGTAGCATTTTTTTTTGGAGAAATATTATCTAGATTTTTTTTTTCAGGATACCTACGCCTAAATTACTTGACTGTTCGGTACACAACAATCAGTCGGTTCTCTTAATCTGGGGCTTTTTTAATTGAATACTATGTGCTATCCAATCAGACTATACTTTTTCTTCAACTTTGTAATGCTAATTTACCTCTAACATAGTTGAGCGCGCCGGTCCAATCGCAGGCTCTCGAGCTTGCCCAGCGGCCCTCCCGGTCGCTGAGTTCGCCCTCAGCTAGCCACCGCTCCGGGAAGTGCGGCCACTGAAGCAAGTACAATGGGTATAGTTTATTGAATGGTATTTGAAAAAATAAGTAGGTACACTGAACATTTTGAAGGTTGAACTACGGAGTGTACCTGATACCTACACTGTATGTCAATAGTAGGTTGCCAGAAAAGAAATTTAAGACCTAATGGGTCTCATATCATCATCAAGTGGTAATCACAGGTAGAAAATCACCCTCTAATGTTCATTAGCCTGGTGTAAAAACATTATTGATAGAAATAGGGGCACTGCTGCCTATATCCTTGTTCACACCTACCTGTTCGTTGGGGAATAGGCTAGCTCCTCTGCTGCGGTTTACTCGGAACATATCTAACTACCCTACTAATCAGAACTGGATTTACACTAGGGGTACTAGGGGCTAGTACCCAGGGCGGCAAAATTCGGAGGTTGAGAAAAATGCACCTGTATAAAATGCTGAGCTCCATTACAGAAGGCGGCGGGCGGATATTGCCAGTGGAGATTCGGATGCGGGGCGTCGATCACTGCGAACTTGCTGATCATTGGGCCGCGGGAATGGACCAGGTACCTGAAATCAAAAACCAAATTTAACTATATTTATAAATGATTATACCCAGGGGACACGCTGATATCGTTTTTCAAGTCCTGATGGGATTTCCTTGGATCCCGTTTTAGCGGATGCCTACCAAATGTCTCGTTTTAGATTCCAGCAGTTTCGACTACGTGTTGCTGTGACGTAAGTTTAGAATAGACTTTTATCTAAAGTAACTGGTTATCTTACTATTTGTTACCTTATCAAGCCTAAACAGCTGAATATATTACAAAAAAAATATTGGCACAAAGTACATAGACATCCAAAGCGTAGGTACATTATCCATTAACTTAAATTACCTACTGTAACTGTTTTCCCAAACTAGGCTAATGCTTGTATTTTAGGAGACAGTGTCCAGTCGGGAAATTATTACACAATAGCTTTATACTATAGGTAGGACGTCGAGGACGCTGTGCACCGATGTTTTCAGGTAAGGATTAAATTATATTTCCATGCAATGTGTGTGGGTGTGTGTTTTGTTAGGGTTTTTATTCAGAGATATTTTTTTTTTCATAAATTTTAGCAAGGAGGTTAATGTCATCCTGAATGAAGGACAATAGCTAGCTTTTTCTCAAAGAGTCATTTGGGATGCTATTGAAACCGCGGGCAGTAGCTAGTATTGATATAAATTCATCGTCACTTGCTAAAATGATACAGGAAAACATCGCAGTGAGCATAACGTTCTTGAATATCTGTGAAGTCTGACAACCACGAGGCCATAAGTCAGGTAGTTATAAGCCAGGTCGTATTTATTCTGAGAGGAGATACTTATAGAAAAGGCTGAAGTAAAATAAAAAAGAACACATTTTGTATATATATTTAGGGTCTATTTCACCATCGCCGATAAAGTTCCCGATAAATTCCCAAAAGACTGTAGCATGGGGTCCTTCAAAAAAGGAGTGAAAAGCTTTTTAGAGGGCCCGCACGCACGAGCGATACTATCTATTGAAAACGTCTATATGCTACGGTAACTGCTTACCATCAGGCGGGCTGTAAGCTTGTTTGCCACCTCAGTGGTTTAAAAAAATATTTCTCGGCACTAAATTCTGTTTCATTTTTTTATTCATTCGCTGAGTAGCGGCTATTCAGACATGGTGGAATAGGCCCTTATTAATCCTAACTTGGCGCCGTATTGTGTATTTTATATATAGGTAAGTAAGATACAGTTATGTAAGTTACTTATCACATCGATAAGTGAAAGTTATAAGCAATGCATCGCTATCTATCAATTAACCGGGACCTCTAACCCATCCCGCGTCACAATTTTAACGACAAGTCGAATGTTTTTAAATTGATTTGATAAAATAACTTCATAGGTATACCTAATGTAATAATTATTTGATTGTATGTATTTATACACTCAGACAAGGCAGTAGGTACTTACCTATCTATATACTCACTATATCGAACAACTTTTAATTTGTACCTATAACTTAAATTAGGAACCAAAATAAATTTTCGTGTTCTCTTATAAAAAGAATGAAATCGACGATTTTGTATGTCATACTTAAATACTCTTCGAGAATTCAAGAGATTATTCGATAAAACCAAAATATTTATATAACATAGGTACATAATGAACCCATTAGGTACATTGTCCCACTGCTAGGTACGGGTCTTCTCTCAGAATGGGAACGATTAGGCTATAGTCCACCACGCTGGCCTAATGCGGGTTGGCAGACTTCGCACGCCCTCGTGAAAATCTCTCAGGCACGCAGTTTTCCTCACGATGCTTACGCGTGATAATTAATTATTAATACGCACATAACTTTGAAAAGTCGAGAGATGTGCCTTTGATTCGAACTCGAGACCTTTGACTTGGCAGTCCAATGGTCATATCACTAGGCTATCACTGCTCCCCATAAAATACCTACTTACGGTCTAGTGAAATTGGTATGGTTTGCCGATTTTGACCTAGTATTTCCCGATTTCTGATTTCTTTGTGTCAAGCGCGCTAAGAATAGAACGGAGAAAGGTTTTCGCAATTCGACATACCTACTAGCCGGCTTCCGACGGTTAGCGATCGAGCCACCAGCTAGTTTCCTAGAGGTCACGGGATATAATTAAAATTTGACGACACATTTATTATTATGACATCATAATAACAAAACAAAACAATTATAAACAATAACATCGTACGATAATTTCCGGTAGCGTATAGTTGCGTAGACGCATACCAGACAATGTGTGCTCATTCGACTACCGTATCTGATAAATTCATACTTAATTAGGTACCTACCTAATTAATTAATTTTTTTGGGACAGAACTTATCTAACCCCTCAGTGATACAGGCGTGATGGTAGTTGTTTTTATGCATGTTTAGCGAAGATAAACTATATCAAACGCTCTTGTTACGTTTTCCCCACCATAATGACGTGAAATTAGAGGTAGTCCACCACGCTGGCCAATAGGCTAATGGTAGTAAGTAGTTACGTGGTTATTTTGTGCCTGCAGGTTCACAAACTCACATGCCGCGTCTTTGAGAAAACAAACAAATAAGTGAACTATAGTTTTTGGCAATTATTTTGAAATTATTTTTTTATTCAGACGTGAAAGCTGCCAGCGAGAAAAGAAAAGCAAAAATTATCGATAATACATGGCGTGTTGTCGATAACCTTTTGACATATTATCTTTTGTTGTTAGGCTAAAAATATTTTAATAACTACACCTCCGTAAAAAATGGGTTTGGGTTTTGCAGGAAGGACTGCACTTCTCCTCTGATGGATGGCAATCAAAAAGTGTTGCTGGACCTTTCCTTTCACTAACCTAGCGAAATAATAAAAGATTACATTAAATTCTTACCATGCAAGCATTCCTCCAATTCCAAAGCCGATAACAACCGCCTGTCTGTTCTCCGATACTCCTAGTGCCTTCATCAATGCAGACAGCTCCTCTACCGCCTTCGGGGGGGACAGCTCGCTTCTAGACCCCCCTTCACTGCCCCCCGTCCCTCTCAGATCCAGGGTGATGACGTGATGATGAGTTTCTGCCAGACGTCTCACCACATTTGCCCAATTAGGTCCCCATAGATTGCCCGGGTCTGGCGCATCTTTAAGAACCAGAACTGTTTGACCAGAACTTGGGCCTGTTTCAACGTAGTGGTATTTAACACCCTGGAAATTAAATGGGAAGTATTTAGTGTGTTTCTTCTAATAAAAAAAAGATGTATTGTGAGTCATAAAATTTTTCTAATTCGGAAATTAACTAATCGTCTATAACTGATCATCAGAGTTTCGCAACTCAATTTCTTGGCAATACCGACATCCTACACCTGTCAGGCTTTTTGGGGTTCTGAGTACCATTACCTACCTATTCTTATGGGCATCAAATTATAATCATATACTGACCGCAATCTCAGCTTTATCTTGTATTTTGATTGATTGGCTTATTATTTAGCCAAAACATGAATACATTTCCTGTCCCTCGGGACCCTCCTGTTTCTTATTTTATCTTTACCATATATATATCACCATAGTCCACTATAGCCTCTCATTCTGATATGAAACCCGTACCCTCCCGTGGTGGCAGTAGGCTAGCTTACTGCGGGTTACCATTTAAGCCACAAGCTACATTTTATTTTAATACATTAACACCAATTGCATTATTTATTAACTGATAACTAAAGTGTTGCCTAAAATTAATTGCCGTTGACACTGTATCACGAGAGTAATGATCGAGTTAATTAATTTATTAAGTACCTACAAAGAACAATATGAGTCCTGTCGTTGATAATTAGTGTTTTATGTAGCCTGGGACGGGTGAAGGCCTGTGTATGGATAACGATAGCCTCTTCAGGATCATTTATCTTCATAACAGTCATAAATTAATCATATTTATTATTGAAGGTTGAACGGTAAAATTCCAATGTTATGCGTATTTCATATCAACTAAAATGAAAAATCGGAAAGGGTATTTTGTCATATACAATTCACTATCTCGACAAGTTTGTATTGGTCCTTTTTATTGGTGTTTCCTCAAGTTATAGAAAGAATATTGTTCTTCTTAATCTTCCTGCCCAATTTTCAATTTATTTGAGGTCGGCGCAGCATGTCATTTTCTTCCATTCATCCCTATCAGCCGTCACCTCATCATTCACTCCCTTTCCCATCATATCGGCCATCCATCATTCGTTTGGTCTCCCTCTACCCCTCCGTCCCTCCACATTCATATTTACTTTCTGTGCTATGAGTTTCTATTACAATACCACCCTTCAGAACTTATTAGTAGATATCACCATTTTCAGTTCCGGCGAAATAAATGTGCGTAGGTATATGAAGTTGTATGCAAGTGGTTATGCATGCTGCGGTCAATTTTACGAAAGACACTTGGGTGTCGTTACCTACTTACTGTACATGTTAATTTTGATATTATTTTTTTGCACACATCTATTTGCGGAACAGCTAACTTTGGACACACACAGTTATTTCGTTTGGACGACATTTTGCAACCCTTTCAAATGAGAACTAGGTACTTTAAGGTTCTGTCAAGATCCAATTGGGATAGGCGAACATGGCAAAACATTGCTTTTTAATCAATGTAATCTGTGACCTGTGTGTGATTGATTTACAGTGTAAATCATTCTAGTATCAAACATGGTATCTATGGTGTAAATTGTACACCACAGAGGCCCTATTTTGGCTGCGTTCAGGCTGTCAGACTGTGTTAACGGGAATTAACGTTAGAATTAACCACCTATCCCGGAATAACTTTCACTAGAAACTAGAATTATAAACGACTAAGTAGCTGTCGCCCCTGGTTTCACTCGCATCCCAAAGAACTTTTTGAGACAAAAGGTAACCTCTGTCTTTCTCCAATACTCTGTCAATGCCGATACAAAAATCACCAAAATCAGTTCAGCGGTTTAGGCGTAAAACGTAACAGACAAAGTTTGTCTTGCACGCAGGGAATAGACTTTTGTTTTTTTGATAACAATAGGTACATCACACAAAAGTAAAAAAGATTGTGCTGACTTGCACTGGCGAAGAGTATTTCTATTCATTCATGACTCACGAAAGCCAGCTTAAGAATAATGTTCTTGCTTGTTTAGCTTTATAAGTACGAAAAAATCATTCATAGTTAGTTTGCCGATATTTGACTGATTTGTGTTCTTATACTAATTCCAACTTTAAATTAAATCTTACCATTATTTAACTCGGTTGTGTAGTCGTCTTTTAAGCTAGAGGTCCTGGGTACGATTTCCAGGTCGAGCAGTGTTATTGGGTTTTTCTATAAAACTCTGACTTGTGATCGGTTTATGACAATAGGCCTGACCGCCAGTTCATGGGATCTTTCTACATTAGTACCTACAGCTCTGCCTTACCCTTCGTGGAATACAACCGTGATTGTATGTTAAATCAATATTAATTTTAACGTTTTTTCACGTGGGAGAGCTATGCTTCGGCACGAATGGGCCGGCTCGACCGGAGTGATACTACGGCCTCACAGAAAACCGGCGCTAAACACCGCTTACGTTGTGTTTCGCCGAGTGAGAGGTTACCGGAGGCCCAATCCCCTTTTAAAAGGTCTATAACGCACTCGTGACTCCTATGGTGTTGCGGGCGTCTATGGGCGGCGGTAATCGCTTACCATCAGGCGATCCGTCTGCTAGTTTGCCCTCATATCCCATAAAAAAAAAACTTATGAAAATTTTCTTACCATTACTTTGATATAACAATGAGTTCCAACGGATGAGTCGACAGTAAGTTCAACAGGCGGCAGATCCTTCACTTTCCTCCGATGCCCTTTCCACAACCGTTTCACAGAAATCTGTATTATTTGCCAAATGCCCACAAACACACATGTCAGTATCAATTCCACAGCTTGCCACCCAGATATCACTTGTAAAACGTTTAAATTTCTTGCACCCATTGCTCACACGTTGTGTTTCATTGGTGTAATGTGAATCACTGGGCGAGTGTCGCGATAAGCTCAAAGGTCTCAAACGAATTACTACATCAGCGTCGGACGATGCTCATATCAGTGTTATCAAAGTTCTGACTGAAGTAAACGGATAGCATGCGCGTTGGATATGTAGTGACGTGAAGATAACACAGAAGGTCTAGTGCAAAGAGTATAATAATACAGTTGTAAGTCTAGTGTGGTCATAGAATTTAGTGATAACGGTTTTACGCACAATGCACACGTTTCTAGCGGTAAATCAGTCGTATTTAATATGTTTACCCCATGAGAGTTACGGTCACAGAACATAATACGTAGATATAAATACACATTACGCCTATGTTCGCCGAAGGGTTAGGCAGAAGTGTAGGTACTAATGAACACGTACAGTTTATTTATATGTATATATGTATATGTTGAACATTAAATTAACCACAGTTCATCGATATATCTCCATGTTTAGGTCCCGTGTAATAGGGAGTTTATTGCCATTAATGGACCACAAATTCCGAGCTGCTAATGGGTTTCTTCCCAATAACACTGCTGGAAGTCGAACCCAGGATCAAGATAATGATAAAAGTAAGATTAAACAAATCTGAACAACATTTTCATTTTGATGAAAGGTTCTTGAGCTTTAAAATCGATTTTACAAATTGCAGATTGACTACTGAAGACCGTAAGCATACAATCTGGACAAGAAAATGTTTGATCTTCTGTCACCTGTTTTATTTTAATTGCAGCAACATCCCTACATAATAATATAGACTGTTATCTATTCATTTTCAAACTAACATAATATATATAATAAGATAATATTATAATAAACATAATTTATTATCACTCCGTGTTGTTAGGAATGACCAAGTCGTGGGACTGACTCTTCTGTATTATTTTATTTAGTGACAACTTTCCGTCAAAGTGACTTCACTATCTCATAACTACTCACGTTTGTTGCATTGATGTGTTGTCTTGTTTACACAACTCGAAATCAGATTAACCGTCTCTTTCTTACGCTTAATGCGTGTTGTTTACATGAAAATAACGTGGAACTACCCACATAAATGATAAATATATATATGTATTTTTATTATGTTTCTAAAAATACCTACAATCTAGATAACCATCAATGGTATCTATAATCTACGGGTATCGGTCATTATACCACTGTTTTGTCGAGTGGGATTTCACTCCGTGGATTTGTAAAACTTGCAAATCATTTTACATGTGCATGGTAAGTAATGCCTTCTCCGTTTTTTCAACTGTTACTGACCTCCTGTGTCTAGCGAAAAATCTATAGCTAGCTAAATAGATAAGTAAATATCTATTTAGCTAGCTATAGATTAAATCTAGATAAAACATTTAACTCGACTCAATACCTAATCTGTTATTGGATTATTTATCAAAACCTTTGAATAAACAACAAAATGCAATATTTATATCTAAACCTAAAGTAAACTATTTAAGTAGTTGATTATAAAGTAGTTCTCATCCAACGTTTATACTTACATAGGTATATAGAGATCCGTGTTTACGAAACATTGTAAGCAGCAAACCTTTTTTTTTGTTTTGGCGGGACAAGGAGACGTCTGCATCACAAGGGTTTATTTAAAAACAAATTAAGTGAGGTTCGAGACGGTAGGCACTCTACTCTCGGATTTGAGAGGATAATGTCAGAAACATATTTAGGTTACAATACGTTATGTTCCTAACCACGATAATGCGTGGAAGTGATATTTTAGCACTTTTTCGGAGTTGTAACATGTCAATTTTAATGTGATTACTGAAAATATAATCATAATAAATTACCTTAGCAGTGTATTGTTTTTCGAAATAAGTATGGAAGGATATTATTAAAAACAAGCAAATGAACACGGCATATTTTTGAACGTTTAGGTGATAGGTAATAATGAGCTATGAACATGAATGCCGTTTTTATACTGTGTTACCATGATTCTATATATTTTTAATATTCTATAATCTAAAATCATAGATTTTAATTATTATTATATTAAATATGCACGCATAAATGCACAAGTGCAAGCAATCCACACATAATAAGTGATGAGGTCACGTCGTGTAGCGTACAATATATATATTCACGCTTAATGGGTAGTAAGAGGACATACAGAAATGGCTAGTCACTGTTCCTAACGACGAGTAAAGTCCAGACATAGTTATTGTGACGTTTAGTCTGCGCCCAGACTACCTTTCACAGGATAAAATTGATTTTCAATTTGATATTATAAAACGCCTGCAAAATGTCAGAAGCAATGAGTTGCGGGTGTGTGTTATTATGCTTGCGTTTGTTATTTTACATGGCGGTTAACGTGAAGTGAAGAGGTAGTGTAATAATGTGATTCGCGAAGTGTAATAAATAATATTGAGTTAATTCTATTGATGCTGTGGGAAAATGTGTGAGAAGTGTTCGTCTCAGTACGTGGTTAAAGGAAGGTTAGCGAGGAAGGTAGCCATATTATTGATAATTTGATATTAATATTGCATTACCTACATATATACATAGGTAGAAGTGTGCTCTTATTAGTGATTTTTGGCACTCTGAGACAGATAAGAGAGGGCATAGTGGAATCTATTTTTTTTTTCTGTAAAATGCTTACGAGCTATGTGGGTCGCAATAGACCGACAGCGGTCGCAGTGATACTATAGAGCCGCAATTTAATAATAATGTGGGTCGCACATTACCAGTAGGTATTCTTGTTAACCCCTCGTGCTAAGCTAAATGCTTGTGTTACGAGTGGGTTCACGTCGGTAGTGCAATGGGTGGGTTTCGAACCAGCAACCACATGATCGCAACTCCGATGCCCTAGCCATTAGGCTACCGCCGCTTCAAAAATAATAATTCCACTCATAATTGGAGCTGCTTGACTGGGGAAGTACCTGTATCTTGCAGAAAATAATAGCCATATAACATAGCTCCGTGCTATGTTGTGTTCCTAACGATGAGCAAGATCGCCAGAGCTCCGCGAGGAAGCGTAGTGTTGGCAGATAGGATAAGCATCACGGATTCTCTCCTGCCAACCTAACTATTCCTCCTTTAGTTACAGGGTCGGTAACGCGCTTGTGATACCCCTGGTGTTGTAGGCGGGGTAACCGCTTACCATCAGGCGGGACGTATGCTTGTTTGCCACCATAGTGGTATAAAAAAAAACTCTGGGTTTTAAAACATGAGTTAGGTATTCCTGAGATTTTGAGACAGTTATTATTTCCAGGTAGTTATATGTGTAAGGCGCAGATAGGTATGCCTCAGTCAGTCTAATCAATAAAACACGAATGTATCTAAGCAAAGATCGAGAATTACCGTCCCCCCTCCCTCTATATTTACGTGCGAACGTGACCCAACAATGTGAGGTGAAACGATCGCAGATAACTTTCATACTTAACTATAAGTACGAGTAAATGAGTATATAGTCGAGTGGGTATAATAAGGGTGATTGCACAACGCTGCACGCAAGTCATGCTGCATTCTTAACGTGCTTTATATTAATGGAAATGTGTGAGTTATTCTTTAGTTACTTAGCTGTTGTTGCTCGCGGTTTCACTCATATCTCAAAGAACTTTTTGAGGTTATGTCCTTCACCAAGATGCAGTCTGTCTACTTGCTAAAATTTATCGACATCTCTTTAGCGGTTTAGGGTGAAAAGGTGACAGACAAACAGAGAGAGGTAAATACTTTCGCATTTCTAATAATAGTACCTATGGATTTTATTTGCTTGTTGTAACTGCAGGCTTTTACAAAAAGAATAAGTACAGTAACAGTAACATAATAACGTAGGTAGGTACTACAAGTAGATAAGTATTTATTGTGTCTTCTTTTCTTCAACACATCTATTTCACTTTATTTTTTAATTAAACCTAAGTAAAATAGTTGAGGAAACTGTCCGAAGTGGTTAAAGGAGATATCCCGATGTGCCTAAAGAGAAGACTGTTCGATCAATGCGTGTTACCAACCATGACCTATGCGGTAGAGACCGGGACTCTCACTATGCAAACTGCACACGACCTGCTAGTCACCCAAAGAGCTATGGAAAGAGTAATGCTCGGTATTTCCCTAAAAGATCGCGTGACCTACGCGAAAATCAGAAGGCGAACTAAAGTAACCCACATTACTCATAGGATTGCTTCCCCGAAGTAGAGATGGGCAGGTCACGTATGTCGTAGAGAGGATGGAAGGTGGAGTCGCAAGATCCTTGAGTGGCAACCGAGGACTGGTCGTAGAAGTGTTGGTCGAACCATGGCAAGATGGGGCGACGACATAGTGAAGGTGGCGGGGAAGACATGGTCAAGACTAGCCCATAGAAGAAACGAATGGAAGATGCATGAAGAGGCCTTGGTCCAGCAGTGGATAACATCGGGCTGATGATAATGAAAATAGTTGAGCTTGGTTAGTACTAAACCAGCCAAGCTCAACTCGGACAGACTCAGACTCGGACGATACCAATTAGTCATTAGTTGTTCCGGGTTTCGTTTATCTTGTACTTAACACAGTGATTAAAATATTATATGAATTATTAGGTACTTTTTTAATTAAATCCCATGCAAAAAGGACAACACCATGTATCTTCAGGCCGACCCTCGTAAGAGGAGGTGACAGGATGCGTCGTCACGTCCTCCGACCCTCGCGACTTAACACCTTTGTGTAGCACCCTGTATATAAGGGGAGCTCGTACCTATCTCTTAGACAAAACACTTTATCTTCAGAAAAAAGTATATCTTTTGAACAGCCTTTTTGTGATTTGTGATGCTTGAAAAGTATTTTCTTTTGTTTAACAATCGTAGACTTTAAAAAAAAAGTAATAGGAACTTACTGAAATGTAATAGGTAGTTAATTACGGTAATAATTAAATCAAGTAAAATAAAAATATAAAAAAGAAGTCACTTAAAAATCACATAAAATGAAAAGTAAAACTTACGCTTTTAAATGAACCATTTCTTTCTCTCAATGCCAGATATTTTTTTTTGTTACCAATACACACGTAATTTATTTTACAACACTATTATATTTTATTCAGTGTAGACTCGGCTTTAGGTGCACTTAGGTGCATTGAAGAATTTGAAGATGAACCTGCAATGTAGGTACCTCGGACCAATAAAAATGCTGATTTTTCTGCTACTAAATCACCATTATGCTGAACTTATAATGGCATATAACTACTGAAATGACATGAATATACAAAAAATCTCCATTAAAAAGTAGGATGGTAACGCAGCGGTTTCGCAGCGGGCGATCAACATGGCGGCGTAATGCCACACTCAACAGTATCTATTAATTTGTGAATACATAATTCGTACAACTATGCTTTAGGATTTAATAGGGACTTTCAGGACAAAAGCGATCCGCTTAGGATTCGCACACGCGACTGACTTCAGATTAGCTTTTCGCGATTCACTTAGCGACGATTTCATGGTAAGTAGTCAACCTAAGTTTTTCAATTTTTATTAATACGTTTTATCAAACATATTGTCCTGTACCTACTGATAACATTTCATCACATCTGTGTTACGCGAAAAGTTAGGTAGGGGTGTACACTGACGGACATCCATAGTTCGTCGGTAGGTTTGTTTTAAGGTCACATGTCCCAACAGCGAGCTTATTGCCATTAACCGGGCTTAAATACAAACTCCAAGCTGTTATAGAGAGTTTCATAGAGAAACTCAATAGCACAGCTCGATAGATATGGTAATCGAACCCAGGACCTCTAACTTAGCAGTCCCGCTTAAGATCACTGGTAGACTAATGTTGCAGTCCCGTTCTGCTCGTTATGGTATAAGTCTGTTTGGCGTATACAAGTAGTTTGTTATCTATACTTAGTGCTTCAAAGGTCTCTAGCTGTCACTCGTGGCACGGTGTGGGAAAAAGTCTAGTTCTACGATAAATCTGCTAATACATATTCAATATCCTTATCGTAGACGTAACACTGAAGATTTTAAGTGATAAGGCTGATGGGGTCGTTTGGGTTAGTGTATGAGTTCACATAATACTGTGTGGAATTAATTGAACAATTTGTATTTTTATTTAGAAAAGTCTATGTCACATGAAGACATTTAAAAGGAATCATATCTAGAAGTGAATGTGGACAGTCTCGCCACGTCAGGTCGTCTTGTCACCGTGTACATGGCTCTAGGGACAGATCGTGCGATTGTCATGTTAATGCCGCGACGGCCCGCCAGGGGGCGAGGCGCCCCGTGCTCTCGCGAGGTGATTAATAATTATTTGACACTTCCCAACTCCCCTTATGTACTGGTGAGATGGATAGACATTGTTATTTTATGGTAAGTACATAGAAATAGTAGCATAATCTGGTGAATCTGTGCATGAGTGTGAGCTTATAATATGTGTGCCCAAATACTCAGTTTGGGGTCTGACTGGCTAGCGACCACCCTTATTCTGTCGTAAAGCACCTTTGTGTGTATTTTGACTGTTGCGCGTAAGAGCCAGTTCTCCCTCGGTTGCTGCATTTGCAATCGCAGTCCGTAGGAGCTTTTAAGGGTCGCCAACGCATTAGCAACTCCTTTAGTGTTGCAGGTTTCCTTGGGCGACGATCACTACCTACTTACCACTAGGTGGCTGCTCAGCTCGTTTGCCGACTTAATCCATAAAAAAATATTTAAGAAGTCGTTACATTTCAAGGTGCTTCTACCACTTTAAGTCATATTGGCAGTGACAGCCTGAGACTTAACGGCATCATAGTTGAGAAGCGACTGAGTATTTGGCTATAAGTGGATGTAAGAGTTGATTTAATTACATTGAATAATTAACTAGCGAATGAAACAAACAAAGAAGGTACAGCAATTCATTCCATGGATGATGGTTAGGTATGATTCTGTGTGACTATGATTATAGTCTATTTGTCGGAAATGGTGCCGAAACTCATAAGAAGATAGATTATAATCCAAGCGAGGGCTTTATTATGTAGTACCTGATCATTACCTATTAAATTTTTTTATTTATTCGATCATGGAAGACCAAAGCTAGTAACAAACGTATTTGAATTTTTACAATAAGAAAACAGGCAGCTAGCTATAAGCTGATTGGTCATAACAATTGCGTTAAACTTCTAATAAGTATAACTTATAACAATGATATCACACAAAAACATGCGTTCCAGCGTTCTACCTTTCTTTTAAGAAGTCTTTATAAAGGAGGTTCTATTTTTTTTACTCGCACGGCGTCGAAGCACGGCCAATTTCTAGAACTATTTGATTGAAACTTAAAATAGGTCGAACGGAAATAGCGTGTCCCTTGAGTAGTAAGCTATTGTAAAATGTAAATTCAATTATAACCTACAACATACTCTGAAGGAACTATTTCTATTATAAAGTTAACCAGATTTGTGGTTTCTCTCGCGTGTAACCCTACACTCACTAATCGGATTTACCTCGCAAACGACACCCTTATTATATACAACGCAAAATTATCGTAACACACGCTGGTATAAAAATACTTAAGATTATGACAAATTTAAATTTGCGTTTAGGTTTACAGAAATCTTCATACATCTCTGCGGTGTAACGTTAGAAGATTTGTTTGAGGGAATGTAAAATATAAGCTTGTTTTCTTATAATGTTGGGCTTCAAATTACAGGGAGGCAAAGAAATAGTCTGCAATAAGATATCTTTATTCATTTCTTCATTCAGTGTAATATAATTTGATAAATATCTCGGTTTCGGTGTGAAATTTAAGGCGTTTATTTTGTTAAGAACTATAGAATGTATACTAGGTATCATTGGTTCGTGCTATTGATGGTTTAGAATGTAATTTGAAATGATTTGTGTTGTGAACCCGGTTTTTGTGGTGGTATTATCATCAACCCATGGGCGTAGACATGTCGTAATTTAATCAGCTTTACAAACCCCTAGATTCCGCAAAAATTGATATAAATGTACATATATCTCAATGGTTGGATTTAAATGTAATTATTTTGCAGAGCATGAAAAAATCATTGTTTATCTTCACTTGCATAATACCTGATCACTTTCATTTGGATGAACAGCTTACACACACAATACTAATTCCAGTAAGCTTTAAATTACTATCTAAATTAGTAAATATCTCCCTAGTTTGTTGGTCCCAAACATTGGTTTTTCTAAGACTTCTAAATTAATTAAACAAATTGAAAACTATAATTGGGTCGAATATACTTCCTTGGGGAACTCCGTGATTTTCCGGCTTTTTTCAGTTACAAGTTGCCAATTACTAGAAAATTGTACGTCAAGAAAGAAAACGTGTAACATATGGCCATGAATGCTGGACATTTTTAAGTACTTAACTGGGAAATGAAATTGTCAAATGATTTTGACCAAGCCGTTTACTTTTATGAAAGCGATCTTTTCGATTTATTTCCTGAGGATAATGTTTTTTTCATTAGCTGCATTCCTGGAACTTAATAATACATCTACCTAGATTATCTGATTGCTATGTCACATATGAATCTGTATGGATAGGATAATACACTGAGTTCTGAGTTATTACCGTAAATAGGATAAACAAATCAATCTATCAATATACACAATTAAAAGTAGCATCCATAGGTCATTAAAATCCATACTTCCCACATGGAAAAAAAGATTGAAAAAGCGCGCCAATATACAGACCGGGCCGGACTGTACTTTTTATTTCCTTTTTTTTTCACGCATTAGCATGCACCGAGTTCGGTCCGTAACTGCGTTACGCGAATTACTCTGTGTACAGTTGAGGACGCGGTCGATTGTTGGGTGAAGTTGAAAGAGATGGGGATAGTATTCTCGACCTTATGCTGATGATGAAAGGTTTATATTGGTGTGATATATTCGCGTAGAAGTATGGTGAGTTTGTGCGTGCATTGTGCCTGAGTGCATTACAACAGGGTACAATACGCGAGAGCCACTCGTTACCTACTTGACTGTGTAACTTCGTTTGTGAGTTCGCGTTGCCTGTTATGTGTTATGCTATAGAGCTCGTGGGACATATAGGGATTATTCACGATACAAACTTAATATATTTTCAAACATTAGGTTGACGTGACTACAGTACGCGCGGCATAAGTTGGCCGGAGTGAAGTTCGCCGTTTTAATGCGCAGTGGATTGTTTACATTAAAAATTGTGTAGGTACTGCGCAACCAAAAACTGACAAACAGCTAACTTCAGTCCGGCCAAGTTATGTCGCGCGTACTGTACTATTGTTGATGTTATGTTACCTTTTTACAGAAACGGGCGATTTCAATCTATATGACAAAGAAATTTTATTGATTTTATATTTTATTTCAAAGTAAGCCGCTAAAGCCACGTTGGTTGCTATTATTGATTTAACGTTAGAAGATTTTTATTATAAGAGATGATTACAAAGTCACAAATGTAGATATCTACCTAATCAGTAAAGATTTATCTGCGATCGTTATCGCTTTTTCGAGCTTTAGAATTTAATCTAAGTACATATATTGGTATTTTGTCCGCTCTGCTCCTATACTCCAACCCAGAATTTTGATTTCCTCCGCGAGGGAGCGTCACTCGTTGCGAGAGCTCGTAACACCTATTATGGCGCCCCCTACAAAAAGATTTATTCAAAATGTTATTTTACACCGTCTATGTACCCTGTTCTATTGTATTCAATCGTGCCATATACAATGACGCTGTAATTTGAAATAATATTGCGTTCGATTTTCAACTTTATCCCCGTGAATTATTAAAAGATGTCATTCGACGCCATTTTGTCGAAGCGAAGGGTGAATGTAACTATTATTGACTCGCGTTATTGAGTTATATTGAGTGGCTAATGGGTTCTGTTACGTTGTTGATTTGTAACGCATTTTGATACAGTTGTTGTTTCAGAAAATATTTCGTAACTGGTTTATTTTCTTTCTTTTCCGAATTAGCATTTATGTAAGTAAATTAGCTTAGGTAGGTAACTATTTAGTATTACACTAAATACATTGGTTTAAATCTGTGATGATCTGATAGGATTTTTACTCAAATTGATATTACTAAACTTGTTACTTTACTTTTGCACAAATCCTACTCAAAGTAACAAAATTTAATATCCTACGTTCCAGCCAAGAACACATGCCAAGGTATTCATAGTAGCCTGTAAAACTGGTGGCCGGGTATCCTCTAACGAACCCAATTTGCCCGGCCCCGTGCCCCGTCCAGTAATGAAGCACTCGCGTTGATGGCGCGAACGTAACACAGATAACAATTAATTTTCTTCTTCATTTTTCTTTTATTGGCACTTGAGTTTTAAAAAGGAGGTTTACATAAAATAAGTGTTTAGTTGAAGAGTGTTATTCGGCCAATCTTTGTATTTTAATTTGATGATGTTTCGTAACATGGAGTTATAAATATGCTGAGTGCGTTGTACCAGGGTGTTTGAAAATACATAGGTACTTATAGGTATTTATCTAGACTAAAAAAGGTTCAAAGTCACGGGTTGGTATTGTTTGGCATGTTAAGGCATAACAGTAAGTCAGCCGTAAAGATATAGGTGCCTACCTAGGTAAAATGATGTAAGGTAAAGTGTCAAATATTAGGCCTACATTTTCCGTCTCTCACTCCAAACCAAATCCCTCCCCATCTCCTCTGATTCCCAATTTATAAAGCGAAACAATTTAGTGCTCATTTACTTTTAAAAACCCTCATATCAGAGACTAACAAAACTAGTATAATCTCCAGTAAAGTGACAGGCAGCTGCCAGTCATGCGAGTGGCTTCGTTAGGGGCCCGAGAGGGCGCTCGTGTCGCCTCGCAGTTTCACGCCCGCTCAGCTTGGCTACTTGAAATGATGACAATTATACAGACTTTGAGAAGGTTTTGTACCTACCTATTATACGATTGTAGGTGCGTTGATTGTTTTTCAGTATTCATATCAATTTTAATGATCTAACACAGATATTTTGACAATACGATTAGATTTTTTGTGGTTTTACCTACGTAAAGATCGAAGCTTACATTGCAACGACAATTTTATTTATTAGGTACCTAACTATTATAAGTAGGTAGGTAATATATATCTATATCTACTAAATGGCCTGTAACTATGACACTGGATTTACAATACTTACAGAGCAGACAGGTAATGGGTTTCCTGCGAGATACTTCTAATAACCAATTATTAAATTAGTTACACACTCATCTATTATTTCCTTACTTTTTATAAATTATTTATTCAATTGTTAATTTCGCTTTCGCAACATAGATGGCGCCACGAGTAGCATGAGTGAGCTTTTCTAAGTGAATGTAGCGTAGAAATAAAAAATGATCTTGAAGACTTGGAGAGCTTACCGTGTCGAATTGGTGTGTTGCTAAATATAATACCTATTACACATACGCAAACAAAGTGCCTACCTATTTTCATGTTTCGTGAGGTTTCATTCAAAGTAGGAATAGGTAGGTCCATTAGATACCTTTATAGGTAGCAAATAAGTCACAAAGATGGTCTTTTTTCGTGTTTCCACTAAATGGAAATTCAGTTTTTTGGCGTGATAAACTCAGATATTTCCTTTTATTTAAAAAAAATAAGATTAGTATCTACTTACCGGTCAGTGAATTTTGTTCTTCAAACGTGCTTGACTCAATTTTACTCGATTCAAAAATACGACTTAATTTCCTGCGCAGCCGATAGCATAGTCTGTTAATAGGTTTAAGTGTTGCTCACATTTGTTAAATGTTAAATTCATATAGTTAACTACTTACTTACCTATTTGTAGGTAACTAGGTAGGTACCTACTTTTTACAGGCGTTTAGTAATTTGATATTATGAAATAATTGTTGCGTCTCCCTGCCATAAAATTGTCGTAAAATATTGCTAATGGGAATACATAACTTGATGTAACAAAATAGCTTGTAAATTGATGTCAGGTCAGTAGGCTTTTTTATATATCGGTCAGTGCTATGGTTCCGCATAGGTGCAAAGGAAACCAACGGGACTCTATTAACATAGAGCTGATAGTGATAGTGATGACATCTGTCAGTTATGAAGACTAGCAAATAATGAACTAGTTTCGTTAGTTTAGTTAGTTTTATCCTTTGGAGACGTTTTTAATTAATCCAACTATTGCACTCCAAAATGGCAATTTACACCTAGATGTAAAATAGGTATACCTACATGTTGTTGTTCTCTTTGGCATCATTAGCCTCAATCGAAAGATTTTTATATTTTGGGATCTTACCAAATAATAATATCTAATTGTAATCAACTCACCAATCCTTTTTCTTGGGGAGTTTCAAATTGCAACCCTTAGTATTACAGAAAGTAATTCAGATTGTGTTTATGTTTTATTAACATAAGTGCTTGTATTTTAAATTAATTTAAACTCTAAGTACTTAAGTATATAGAGTGCAATAACAACAAGCATGGTAATACTGGTATCTAATACTTACCTTCTGTGAACGGAACCTTCAATTTATGGTACGACTAGCACTTGATATTTTTTGTCAATGTCAATTAACATTAAATCTCCCGCCGTTAATAAACTTTTGTATTATTCAAGGTATCCTATAGGTACGTATAGGATAAAATGTAGTAGTACTACTATATTATGATAAATTGAAGGTACCATCCCTTGCATTACTTACGGTCTCCTTTGACATGATAAAATGTTAAAGCAAAAAAAAATAGGTTAAATTTTACTGAAGATTGATGATAAGAAACTATTCAAGGGCGTCCGTCAACTATTGTAGGGCGTCCGGTAGCGACATGGGTCAATGACATCAGTAACTTCATTAGTCTTGCGATTCACACAGGATCGGAAAATCTCTCTTATACCTACTACTTAGAACTGTGATGAGGATTATTTTATTATAAAGAGCCATTACAGAAGTAATTATTACGTAGGTAGGTACTAAATTCAAATACCAAAAAGTTTTACATATTAGCATCACAAATCATTTCTAAAGAAAGTGTACAATTTATGCATTTTATCATCGCATTTATTCCGGTAAACATGTTTATCACGTCGAGTGTTATGAAGTTGTAAATACTGGCGCTAGTGGTGCGCCGGAAGTGACTAACGTTTCCGCTCCAGACAGTTGTTATCTATTTACGAGTACGACTTTTATTTATGGAGTGCCACAAAACCATTGAAGTAGGACGTGCTGAAATTGTTGCCACACGCATTAAAATAAAAATAAATACCTACGTTCAGGGCAGCAAAAGAAAGTTGGACAAAGAGCTAACTTCTATGCTGATAGGGAAAAAAGTTTTCTTATTTCCCGTAAATTAGGATAACTAGGTACAAACAATTGTAGCTGATAAGTACCTAGTAGGTACTGTTAAAATATTATGTACTTATTAGAAAATAATTACCTAATGGTCAAAATATTATGTACCTAGGTTCTAGGTAGGTCAAAGGTAAGCTGATGAACAAATATTTCGTATACCGAGGGATGTTTCAGTTACTTTATACCTCAATGGTGCAAAACTGGAAAATTATTTAGGACCACTTACCTAAGTAGATACAAGAATGTACCTTTAAGTAGGAAAACGTTTATTGCCTTTTGTTATTAAGTTATTATAATAATCCTTGTTTTATAGTTATATTCGTCGATCACTAGAGACTATATCTCGTAAAATATGAAAAGTTGACCACCGCGACCAATTCCGCTAATTGCAAGATTGCAAAAGGTATTGAAATATGAGAAGTAGGTAGATAAGTATAATAGATAATTTTCAATGACAGACCTTAGGTAATATAAACACTATACCTACCTTCATAAACGAACGATCACAACATATTTTAAACCAAACCAAAATACAATTTCAATTAGGTAATCATTCTATTTATTTATGCAAATGGGACAGCTGACCAAACGACAACATTGAGTTACTGATATCATTCGGCCTTTAATAACTCTATGGCCACTTGGCTCTCCTCTATTCTATTGTCTATGGTCACGTATGGTCATTGTCCACTGATTCTTTAGGGTCATCCAACTTGTTATAAAATGATTGTTATATTTTTTCTTTCACTAAATTATAAAAAGTTGTGTTGTGTTCGAGATAAATGCTCGAGTTTGTTATGATAATAGACCCTGTTTACCTCTAAACGGGACGATTATCAAAACAGACGGGATGCTGTGTGTTATTTCAACTGGACCGTGCGTGACTCCTTATTTGAGATGTGACGACGCGTTGAATATTTAATTAGGGTGCTTAGAAGCAGTATTTTTTATCCAAACAATAAGGCTACTTAAACTCCACTGTATTTTATTTACATTAATCAAATGGAATTTACGATTCTACTTTTCAAAATATACAGTAGCCAATACGTGCGTTTACCCCGCGAAAATTTGACAGCTGTCATTGACGTCGTTTAAAATTTGGAATGTTACAGATCATAAATCACGGAGCGGCCCTATTCCCCTACAAGCGTTTGTCTTCGATTGGCTATGTGCTTTTGTATCGATTACAAGCCATTATGTTCTCGGGTAGTCAGTGGGTGGACTTTAGGTGTGCGTGAAATGGATACTGCCCTACTGGGCGGAGTCGATGTCAGCCAATCCTGTAACTGATACTCTACTTCTTCTCAACAAACAATTATGAAAAATAAACTTTAGTCCAACAAGATAAGGTTGGGAATCGCACTGCGTTTATTCGTATTCTTGAAAGCGATACCCTAGTTCTTTATTGCAGAACTTGTATGAAATTAGACTGTATTGTGTAGTGTTAGGATCGAAATTGGCAGCAGAGTAGTCCGTAATTGATATACCTCGTCTAAAATTGGTGTTATTTGCATACTCAGGTCGTTGGCGTGTAATGTTATATACAAAATAACAGTATGTAAAGTCTGTTATACTTAAGTAGATATAGTGAACGTATTTGATATAAACCTATATTTATTTTAAGTAACGTTTGCTTTACTGGAACAAACCAGTGGCTGATTAGGTAAGTAGGTAATATGAGTACTTACTTATGTTACTTTTCTACAATACCTATGGTCGAAATCTGACAAATAGAATTAAGAAAAAAAAAACAATTGATATTCTCTCTTCATTTAATAGTTTATCTATTCTTTGTATCAAGCATGTAACCACATTTATACGAATAAAAATTTGAATTTGAATTTGAAAAAAAAGCAAATTACTGAATTACAAATAGGTAAACTACTAATTACTTACATTAGTCTGATGTTGGGGTCAACGTCCTTCATTAGATAGTCGGTTCACTAAAAACAATATGTCAATTATTAGGTAAAGTAGGTACTTCATTATGATTGGATGTCAATATGTATACTAGTACCTAGGTACCTACCTAAATAAATAAGTATATTTAGGAACATATTTAGAAAAGTAAGTACTTACTTATTAATGAAAGACAATGAAGCCTTTTAAGAGCGATTTGGACGTTATCACGTAAGTGTACCATGCTGCCAATTGCCTATTTTAAAAATAGGTCGTTATGTATTCTACATTCAAACATTGAACAATACACGAAAAAATCATTAGAAAGGGGAGGTAGGGAGCACCTGACGCCGGAAGTCATTAGTAAATAGATGGACACGAAGAAATGCGATAACGCCCCGCTCTCCCCAAAATTACTGAATACCAACTTTGGATTACATCTCTAGATATGTCACTACAAAGGAATAATAACCTTTTTCCATTGCTTGAAGATTGTTTTTAAATTGGTCGGGAGTTTGACAGCTGTCAAAAAATAAATTTGTATTTCGAAATAAAAAATGACATTGTGTGGCCAACACCAAAACGTTAACATCTATTGTTACAATCTAAGGAGGCTTGAGGGTAACAAAAAGATAAAAGTTCTTTTTTTCTGTCGGGTTTCAATATGCTTTATGTTATTTCCGGAAATGTGGCTTTTACTTTATTGCCGTACTTACCCTACCTTAGTTTAGATTATGTGCAAAAAAATCATTAATATCTTCAACTGTCATTCTTAATTTTCATAAACTTAATTCTGTATCTATACTTTTTAAATACACAGTTCAATTTACCTAACCCGTTAATGATAACTTTTTATTTGATTGCTGTCTGATTTTTGCTGAAAAATCTGGGGGACGCAAAAATGCACAGTACCTATGACGTCACTGAAACCACATTTTGGTAGACTCTCAATCTAAATGAAAGTAGGTAGGTACCTAACGGTAATCGTGATCCAGTTATGTCCAAGATAACAATTTTTATAATAAATAATACAAAAGTTATTAATCCGTTTATTCCGTATTAACATTCCACCCGTTCATGTTAACCGTTTCGCCGCGCGCGGGTGTCATAAAGACCCCGCGACTCGTCACCCGCGCCCCAACCCCCACTTATTAACTTACCAAAACCAACAATCGTGATTAAATCGCGCGTGAACTAATAAAATAATAAGACTCGCTCTCCAAACGTTGTCCTTGTCGCCGTGTAGGGTTACATGCTGCTGTTTTGTTCAATACCTATTGATTTTATTTGGATGCGATAAGTATGATTTACTTTACTTACGAATAGGCGAACTAGCGGTCAAGCGTAAGCCTATCAAGATTAAAAAAAAATAGGTATATACAAATTATGTTCAATTTTTTAAATTAATTTGCTGAGTAACGGCTATTCAGACATGGTGAAATAGTGCTTAAGATCAACAAACATCATCTGAAAGTTACTAGATGTTGTTAACACTGGTTAAATTAGATAAACAGTTGTTGGGCCTACTGAAATTAGTTCTAGGATAAGTCGTTCTTCGGTAACTAGACCCAATTTCTCCTGTGTCGTGCGTTGCAAACACAAATCCTTACATATACGAAAACCCAGACTCGGGGGCCTATCTGTAGGCCATACAAATTATAATATATATAATAATAATAACTTATTTGCTCCGTGCGGGAATCAAATCCCCGACCTTTGGCGCTAAAACTGATCACCAAACTAGTGTCGTCAATAAGCGATGAGTCCCACATTTCTGGTGAAGGTATTTTATATTCTATTTCTGCCATTAAAACTTACCTACAAGTGCTCTTAAAAAAAAAGAATTAAAGTGTCGTGCCTGTTAGCTTTGACCACATGTAAGTCTTGCAACCCATATTTGACTTGAACTTAGGTATTAAGCGAGATCGTTAAACTTTAGAAACTTGAATAAAACATAACCACAATTGTTTTGTTTTCGGTTTTTTAATCCCGACTTAACATTCGAACTGTGTATCTAATACATAAATTCATTGCAAATGATCAATTAACAGGTTGCAATCATGATACAAGCAAACTGTGAGCAGCGTATAAATATCCAATATTCAACTGCAAAATCGATTCTCAAGAAATTTAACGCTCCAACGGATCTTTTTGGCGCAAAAAATTGCATAGAAACCGATGACGCTCGCGGGGAGGGGGGAGGTAAATTTCATTACAATTAGCTGTCACGTCGTATGAATAATTCATGGCTGGGGTCTGGGAGGCCCAGCAAACAGTGAAGGGTTGATTGTTGCAGTCTGTTTGCTGGCAGCCAGTAATTTTCGCCCGCCATCGTTCATTAAGCTACGTTTACGTTAGGATTTTGATGTTACCGATAATTTGGTTGTGATTAGGCCGATGGTTAGTTTTGGTTGCAATTAGTCATGTGAGGTTTCTAGTTATCTAGGTTTATAAAGTATTAACCGTGTATCGGCGCGAAATATGTAGTTATAAAACCTATTTGGTGCAAGTTCCCAAAGGAAAACAAATTCTTCATACAATGAAATACCTACCTACATACCTAATAACATTAACTTAAAAGCAAATTACCAATGTGTTAAAAAACGTTTAATTTTTTAACACAGGTACTTTTTAATTAAGTAAGTACTTAGGCACGGTACCTACTAACTATGTCCTAGAAAATTGGTTTTATTCCTGTTGGTATCTTATCTTACTGGTTTCTGACACTTACGCGAATATTAGACATTGAAATAAAACTACTTTTTACGGATTTTATCGCGTTGTATTGATATTATTTGATTCCCGACGTTTCGGACCCGGAACCCGGTCCGGAACCCGGACCCGTTTTTTCGGACCGTTTTGGACTTGGATCCAAGTCCAAAACTGCAAGACCGAAGGATACGGTGAGCTCGTTCTGCGTGAATCGGATCGCCAATAATTAACAAAAATGTAAGGTAGCTGTTAGTAATTGTAACATTAAGACGTCCAACAACTTAGTCTACCCGTGACCATGGATGCTGTAAAGGGTCCGAAACGTCGGGAATCAAATAATATCAATACAACGCGATAAAATCCGTAAAAAGTAGTTTTATTTCGGTATCTTATCTTATCGTATATGGGGCCGAGGCAGCGATGCCTCAGAGCACTTCGACCCGATGGGATCTTTTGTGTTTCCCCTAGGTACCTATGCCTCATCCTCACCCAGTTCTTCAAACAGCTCTTCCATGAGCTTTATAATGAGGCTTGGGGGTATGAGTCTAGTCCTCTGGTCTTGGATAACCCTGCCCCAAGAGGCGCATTCGCTTTCTATTGGTAACCATTTTTATAGTCAATAAATTCTATTTTTTTTGTCAATTTGGTAGGTAATATTTTTTCGCGATCAGCGTACTGAGATGTGCTCGCTTTCTCCTCAAATTGGAACAGGAGCTCGCCTCAATGATGAAAACATAGACTAGGTTCATAATACACTTTTTTATTTCACATCTCATGAACAGCTGATGGCTGTCATTTCCCTCACAACTAAAAGAGATCAGAGGTGAGTTTTTAAAGCGTGTACCTATTCAGCTCTATATATAACGGACGTGTTGACACTGTATTTAGCAGTTCATTACTGCGTGACACGAGTGATGTTAGTCGAGCGATCGCCTTACGACCCGCCGATGATCGTGTTACACTTTAAAATTGACGGCTAAGGTACAGGCAACAGCGATTTTATTGTAACTTGAAAATAGATGAGGTTATTAAACGAAGACAGAGGTATAATCATGAACCACTTCTTACGTGTGTACGTATTTTGAAAATAGAAGGAGACAGTTTTATATTTAGGTACCTTATTTCTATTTTCAAAATTGGGATAGTTAATGTTACCTACCACTGTACCAATTATACAAAATAGAACAACACTTATATTTCAATATAAGTAACTAAGTCGTCGAGAAATGTTTGAAAATTCATGTTAATTCTCTTTCAAATTAATTTGTGTTATTATTCGGATTCCGATACCGTTCATCTAGGTTCCTACTCTACTATTTCGTCAAAAATATTTCACTGGAAATTAATGTAAGCGAATGCAATTCTAGATAAAATTTTGATAAAAGATAACGTTTTGATAAAATATTGTTTGGATTACGATTTATGTTGGTATTACGTTTTTGTGAGCAATTCACGATCCGTGATAAAATCTAAACAGCGTTTGAGGGCTTTTGTGACATTAGGATGCTTTAGACGTTCTCGGCTATCACTTGCACCACATGTTAGTGGATGGGTGTGCGTCTGAGACGGTCCAACTGCTCGTCTGCGCCGGCGCCATGGCATCCGTCCTGTCATGTTGCTCCTACTGCCTATTTAATGCAGTGTATGATTACCTAGCACTGCCATATTTTATACCAACATAACAGAGTTGAGTTCTAACTAACTTTCATGCTAATTTCGGAGTAAAAACATTGGCATTCGTTGGGAAGCACAAGTTGTAAATCCATGACCATGTTTTAATGAAAGTTTAAACGTCTAAAAGTTTTTGGGCTAAGAAAAAAATATAAATCAAACTTTTTATCGCGTTATATCGTTTTTCCGGATCCTTTATGACAGACATGGTCATGACATACTTATAATGTACCCTAAATAAATAGTATAAATAGTGGTCATTGTGTCACAGGTCATCGTTAAAGCAAAGATTAGATTAACATAATAATTGGTTAGAGTTGAGCCGCATTACGTGATTTTCTTTGTTCACAAGCGCCGACTTGTCTGTAGATATCATAATACATACCTACTTGTGATTGGTTACTGAAAAGCTACGAATACGATCATAATATTAAAAAATATTAAAATACTCTTTAAATGGAAGGGGAAACAAAGTCCTTACCTCAACTGAAATACAGTTAATCGTTTGCAAAAACAACATGAGCAATACACTAATGTTTTGCGACGACATCGCCCAATATTATTCTACTTACACAGACGGGCCTAAGCAAACAGACAGATACTTCCGATATGACATTAGAACTTTGCAAAAAATAATATTTAAGTATTAAATTACGAGGGTATCTCTATGTTTTTCCAAGTTCTCACGTGGCGTGGCGCCATGGGTTTTTTGTTCTATTTTTCTAGCATGAGAAGACAATTTTGGTGGGAGTTAACGTAATTATGTCATTGAGTGTCTCTTTCATATTGTTATCCCGTATTCTTTAAGTTATTTTCATCAATAACGAAAAAAGAATTATGTGCGTCAGCAGTTTGGAAGGACTCCTTTTGTCTGAAACTCTTTTGATTACTACTTAGGTAATATGTATTTTGGAGACCATTTTGCCTGCGAATGGAAAGAAAGGGATATAATAAGTTGAGTTGATCCCTTTTTAATTAATGTACAACTTCATAATAATAATATGATATATACTATGTAGGTACATATAATATTAAGTTTCAGAGGCTTCCGGCGACTGGGACCGCATTGAACTCGGACCGCGATCCCAGATCCATTTAATTTTAATATTTTTCTTCCAGCGACTGGGACCCCAATTAACTCGAGGTCCCAGCCTCAAGTTTCACACTTAATAATATATAATTAATGTTTCTGCGGATTTTTGCGGCTATGATTTAATATTTCAGAGCCAATACCACTGGGCCACTTTTAAATCTGAAATAAACCGGTGTATTCTTTACTAATTAAGGGGAAGCCACCAACATACTTATATCTACAGTTTCGTCATTACCATTCAAACAAAAAACTAACCCCACTTTAAAACCTGCAAGTCACGTTGACCCCAAACATTCGAATGCATTTAATACTAAAATTGCAAAAAACATGTGTAATCTTTTTTTAATTAAACGGAAGGGAATGAAATGTAGTCATCTCTTATAATTACAGGTTGGTGAGGAAGGGAGGCACGACGGTAATGACTGACGTATTGTAAATGAAAGCTTATGATGTTTTAACAGAAGTGATGAATTTATTTTAAATAATATAATGTAATGAGTAAATAATTATGGCAATGATATAAATTGAATGATTTTATGCTTCAGGAAAACATCATAATTCTTATGGAACTTCAATATAATATTTAGGTACTATGGTATGTAATTTAGTATTATTAACTTAGTATTGACAGTATGTAACTTCTTACTATCCTACATATATGTAATATGTTTAAGGTAATGTCTAAAATATAACTAAAGAATAGATTCTTTACTAAAATTTTACGAAAGTTACTTGTGTAGATATCTAATACTTAAAAAACAATAACTCGACAGGATTCCATAACAGCTATCCGATTTTACCGATTTGCATAATGATTCTTTATAAATATGGTACTTACGTAGATTGTAATTTTTAATTGTTTTAGGATAAAAAAAAAATAGTTTTCTAACTTTACATTACCTTTCATGACTTTAATAAACTGAATACGAAACTGCGGATGTAATGATTAAATAAATTTAAAAACTTATACTTATTTGATAAGCATTGTATTGGGTGGTACTTACGGAGCTAATTGTGCTCATATTCTATGCGGTAATTGAAAACTAGTACCTACATATTCTCATTATACCTTGCAGGGTAATGATATTAATTCAAATACATTACGCTCGTTGTCTTATCACCTTGTCTTTTGACGCAAAGATTAGATACATTGTACTAACTTTGAATTTGAAAAGGTTCCTGCCTAATAATATCCAATATTCTTAACAAACTACGCAAAAATTGCGAAACAAACAAAGACAATTTACCTATTTAGATACTTAATTACTAAACGTTTATAGGTAAGTACTTCTGTAACAATTTGGTATTTCTGGAAATCTAAGTAGGTAATGCCTGAGGCTCTCAATAATGTCTCGGGAAAATTTAATGCCCGATTAATTCAACTGATGTCGCTGATTTATGTTCAACAAAACAAGCATAAGTCGCGTTTTGGATAATTGACATACCATGACTATAAGCATTAGGGTTTATTGTTTTTTTTTATTAGTTGGAGTTTTCCAAAAATAACATTATCGTATTTTTTTTTCTTTTATTTTTTTTTATTTTTTTTAAAAAACGTTGCCCCACACTAGGATTTTCTCCTGTGTCGTGGGTGCGTTTACAAACACAAATTCTCACATACACAAACGCCCAGACCCGAAACAACTACCTGTAGATCATACAAATATTTGCTTCGTGTGGGAATCGAACACACAACACGTGACGCAGAAGCCGATCGCTCAACCGCTACGCCAAACGTGTCGTCGAATATTATAATCGTAATAATAGTATTTATTACGAGTAGTAGGCGATTGATCCGAAACATGTACTTGGGTAATGTAAAAGTTTTAAAATTGGAACGCAATTGTTCGGGAATAATCAATTCCAAATTATACTTTGAGACACAATTGCCACAAGGAAGAGAAAAAAAAACAAAATACTTCCGCGTCTTGTATTTGAAATTGGAACTTAGAATGTTATATTGTTCTCGTCAGTTGCAGGTGTACTTAAATTAATATTTGGAGATACTTATCCACTTTTCTTTACTTTCTGCACTAAGTCGCTGTTCGATTTTCAGACAGTCAGTATTTGATTCCTATCAAAGGTGGATTCACGAGTTATTACTTAGTACCTACCGTTTATGGTCACCTCTGACCTCATGTTAGAACTATTCACTATATCAAAGGTGCCGAAAACGTGTGATTTATTTACAAACTATGTTCCGTGTGATACAAGTACTAGTACCTACTAAACGAATCTGGATATCAAGAAGGAGCGCTGCCACGTACTTGGCTAGTACGATGAAACCTGCCTTTGAGGTTAGTTGTAGTTTTAGTTTACAGTATTATAGGTATTACACTTATAGCATTCTTACCGATCTTTCAGTATGAGTTCGTATTTTTTTTTTATTCGTGATATGCTTACCTACGCTTGACCACCAGTTCGCCTGATGTTAAGCGATTAGGTCTTATTATTATCCTCTCTACAAAGAACAGAATAAGCAGTGTCGTATCTGTGTAATTAATTCTGTATTCTGTGTGTTGCATATTGTTACGTTGTGTTATCCCAAGCGTTCTCTTGTTCCGGCTGGCGGGCTGTTATGAATCACCTGTGCCGTGAGCTACGGTGCCCATACTTAGTAAGCCATTATTGCCTTTGAGGTACCTACCTATTAGTAATCATTTGTAAGTTCGTTGCTAATAATAAAGCAGTAGCTACCTACGTCATCGTAACCAGTACAGACAGCACAAGTTTCAATTCCAAAACTATGGCTGAAGAAGTCATAGGACTTCTGTAATATTTTGTGTAATAAGCAGATTTAAAGCTTCTGGGACGCCATTGAAGAAAAAAGCATCGTGATAAACACAAACATTTTATAGTTATTTAAAAAAAGTGTTGGGTATTTATCCGACCTTTAATAAAAAAGCTATTTCAAAAGTTAATTCATTGTACCAAAGCGGAGTTTCGTAGTACCTAAAGGAGAGAAAAAAATATTGTTCATGGTGGATTTATTCTTTTTTTTTTCTTTCACATACTTAATTATTTATAACTTTATAATTATTATGATGCTAGTATACATATCATAGGATGAAAATAATTTCTACGTATGACAATATAATGTGTCTTACGTGAAAAAGAAGAGCATGTTGTAATGTTGAGGTTCTTTTGTTTTACGATAGTCCTCAATATGGTAATTGTGATTTTTCAGTAGGTAAAGATAAATGCACGTAAATGTTGGAAATCAAACATTTATGATTTCGGTATTAGAAACAAGCAACGAAAAAGTTAAAGTTATATAAACAGTTATATATAAACAGAATACAATTTCTTATTTGACAATTTGACGAAAACTTGATTCATCAATTTTCTTGATATTTCGTTTAGTTTTCAATAGTTTTCCGCTGCAGTATTTCCTTGCAGACGTGGGAACTGTCCGCCTGATGGTGTTTGTCCGAGCTTCGAACTTAGGAGCTGCAGTCCGCGATCACGAGATGTTTTTAAACATCCAGTATCTCGCGTTACTGCACACATTTTTGGTTAGGGCTGGCACTATATAATTTTGATTAATAATGAATTACATAACATAACATAACATATCATCACGCCTGTATTCCTCAAAGGGTTAGGCAGAGGCGTACTAATGTACACCCACAGTTCGCCGGTATGTTTAGGTCCCATGTAATGGGGGCGAGCCTGTTGCCATTAACCGGGCACAAATCCAGACTCCGAGCTGCTACTGAGAATTTCATAGAAAAACCCAATATCACTTTGACACTAGAATTGATAGAGATAGCTCTATCAATTCTAGCTACTTAGATCATAGCTTTAACAAGTAGATACTTTAACGCTTGGTGTGGGCAAGGCAGAATTCAATATACAATGGAATAGATATTCTATTACCATTACCCAAGTACTTTTTACGTGACTGTTGCCATTGATAAGAGAACGAGGAGTCGCTCTTATGCAAGAAATTGCATAAACTGCTTTATGCTTAATCTTTTTTTAAATAGAAATGAAGTTCTTGGTTGAAGTTTAGATTACAGCAACGAAATTATTTGACAATGGATTTATTTTTACATAAATACATACTTACCTATTATGAGAGTCTAAGTGGTTTCTAAGCCATAGCAATTATCTAAATAGTCATTGGTTTCTGGCGTTAAAATATATAACGTTTTACTATCTATATCCAGTACACTGAAAGATGTGCTGTATTTTTCATTCGAAAACTATCAACCCTAGCAAAAAACATGTCTGTTGACTTGTGTTTAAAACTGAGTAAATACAAGAGTCTCAAGTTACGGGGATCGATTTTAAAACAATATTCAGCTACGGACGGAGGCGCCTGCGAACAAACATGTCCAACTTAACCAGGGGTGCTCAACCTTTATTATTAGATAAGTACGTACAGCACCTGCAAAAAATACCTATCTCCATTTTTTTCAAGAGATTTCTTCTTGAGTATTGTTCTGATCGGATTGGATCATAGTCCAATGTATGGTCCAATCCAATCCTCTTAACTAGCTGTTGTAAAAATAAAATATTAGCTGGTCTAAAAAAATTTAAAGGTTTGGATTTCTAAATAGAATCCAAAGCTTTTATAGGTACCTATTTAGGTATAACTATGAGAATTCTTATTTTCACCGGGAATTTGGCAGAGGAATTGCTAAATGTGGACTTTTTAACTCCCAAGTGTGTACAGATGACACAGTTTATGCCAGGTGTAGTGCAGCGTCGCGTTAGAATTAAATTGTAAAATCTTAATCAATATTGATTATTGGGAGTGTTTCATTTAAAGACATTCTTTGATTCTCAATGTACAGTCTACCAATGAAATGCAGTAACCTTACCAGCAGGTATTATTCAGTGATATTTTGAGAACCTCTGATGGAGATTGAAGTAAAAACACAACCCCTCTCATAAGTTTAGTAGTTGGGTAAAAAGGTGAAGTGTTTCCAAGAACCTTTGGTGTGAGACAAACAGTTTGGTGTGTGTTTCGAAAACAATCCAGATGATATGAAGATGTTGGTCAAACAGGAATAAATACGGGTGTCACGATGGTAGTCAATGTTATTATTATTTCCTGTATTCATATCATTGCGCCGATATAGGGATTTTAAGGGCGGCAAGCCGGCAACGCATCAGCAACTCCTTCGGTGTTGCAGGTGTCCATGGGCGGCGATGACTACTTACCATCAAGTGACTCTTTTACTAGTTTGCTTTTTGTCTAAATATGTACCTAGGTATACATATAATAGTAATAACAAACTTTTGCCTGACTGACTGTAACATATTTATTCATTATTTGAATAAACAAAGAACAAAAAATATATACAATCAAGAAAATACAATCATGCAAAACATTGCTTTCAAATTTTTGTGTATCTTTGATGTTTCAAATATACCTAGATGATTTGAATAAAAAGATGTCTTTAGACAAATTAAAATACAGTGTTGTGGGTAAACACAGAAGTAGCAGTTATGATTATTTTACGCAATGTTTATAATAATTTACTTATCTATATACTTATTTACGGTCTGTTAAAAGATACCGGTATCGTATGGTTAGTTTTTAAACCTGTCACACTAGAACAAAGATGTAGTAACCGCCTAGTTAATAGGTGCAGCAATTACGTTCGTTAACATAACCGTCACTTGTATCTGAAACGATTCGTATATAATACGCGATTACAGAATTATGTCACAGAGACATTATAGAAGTTTCATTCAACATCGTTACATGTGAATAACATAACATAAACACATAATCAACTCATTACATTGTCCCACTGCTAGGCACGGGTCTCCGCCCAGAATGACAGGGATTAGGCTATAGTCTACCATGCTAGCCTAATGCGGGTTGGCAGACTTCACACGCCGTCGAGAAAATCTCTCAGGCATGCAGGTTTCCTCACGATGTTTTCCTTCACCGTTTAGGCGCGTGATAATTAACTATTAATACGCACATGACTTCGAAAAGTCAGAGGTGCGTGCCTTGCATTCGAACCCGAGACCTTTGACTTTGCAGTCCTATGGTCATATCACTAGGCTATCACTGCTCAGCATGTGAATACCATTGCAGGATAATTAGTTTCCTAGAAAAAGAAAACCGAATCAAGCATATTCTGGTGAATCTTCAAAATCCATGTCATACACCAGTAAAAATCTAAACGCATATTCTATCAGATAAAATATAACTGCCTCATTAGTCCCAAGCGCGACAGCTACGCTAGAGGCCCTGGGTTCGATTCCCAGGTCGAGCAATGTGTTACTGGGTTTTTCTGTGATATTTTCTCGCCCCCTATTACATGGGACTTAAACATACCAGGCGAACTGTGGGTGTACATTAGTACGCCTCTGCCCTCTCCACCTCTACCCCTTCGGGGAGTACAGGTAGGCGTGATGGTATGTTGTTGTCTATGATATTTTCAGTAGTAGCTCGGAGTTTGGGATTTGTGTCCGGTTAATGGCAATAGGTTGGCCCCTTATTACATTGGAACAACAAACATACAGGCGAACCGTGGATGTACATCTACAGTGAATGAAGCAATAAGCTGTGGAGGAAAGCTATTGCAGCGCAATCGATTTGCGTCTCTTGATGTAGCCACATGAGTCTAAGGTTAGGTACCCAAGGACGGTAATTGTGAATATGGCACCCCTGCAGGAACTATTGTGCTTCGTAGACATAATTCGCATCTAGTCATATTCAAGCCATCACAATTCACAGCTAGGCCTTCTGTGCTTCGTTCCCGGTCTCGGGAGCAGGTGGTGTCGCAAAAAGTAGCGGTCGATCGTCCCGGGAAAAACAATCAAAAGGCGCCGCGGCATCACAGGAGCCGCTTTGATACCGGGACAATTACCGCCCCCCGCGTCCCGCGCCCCCCGCCCCGCACCGCAGGGAAACTCATTTTCCAACGCGGAGTAAACCTGAGCACTTATTAGATGTCCACAATATTACATTTACATTTTAAATATATTAAATTGAACTGTAATTTCACTAGCATTGGGTTGAGTTTGATGTGATTTTATTTTAGGAACAACGGTTGTGTTTTGTTCAGTTCGCGCGACAGCAATGTAAAATTTGCGATTGGTGTTACACACGAAATACTTTGTTGCGTTGTGATAAGGTCGATTTAAGCGTGGCAGATGGTTTTGGAGCAGTATATATAGGGTGGTACAACAGTTCTCGCGCCGCGGATCGACCGTCAATCATCCCGCGATTCGAGTCTTGACAAAGGAAAAATCCTTGAACGCGAAATAACTCGAACATGATCAAAGTGCTGTGTTGACACCGTCAGTAAACGCACGGTGAGTTAATTTCGCCTTTGACTGAATTTATGGCGGGTGCGGGTTCAATTCCCTGTTACAGACATTTTTTTGTGACGCGCCGCGTGAATTGGAAGGCATTACTGGCTAATTTGATGCTGGGAATGTGTCGCCTTTAAAGGTCGTTTGTTTTGTTTTAACAATTGATTGAATAATGGAAATCGGACGTTAAAAGTGAGTTTTGAGTACCTTTGATAAAATACTGTCAATTAAGTCTGTTTAATATCTACATAATATCAACATAGTTTAGCGTAATATTTATACAGTACTTATGATCACTTTATTCAATCAGTTAGTGTGTTCATTATGCAAGTTTTTTAGGGAATAAAATTACATTCATTTCAGAGTACCTACCTACATATGTTATCTTTTAAGTGGTGACCAATGTCAAAATTCATAATATTTTCTAATATAGCAAGCGGAGTGTGAACTTTACTCGACTGAACTGTCTCATGTCGAATTGTCAATCTGTGACAAAATGATATATCTTTTTTAGTAGGTCCTTGTAAAAGTAAAGAGTACATATAGTTTACAAATTTTTCTCACGTGACTTAGCGTGACATAAAAGTACCAACATATCTACCTACTACGTCTTGAGGTCGATTTAATATCTCGCACACATTCCGCGACGCGTCTTGAACAAACCAATGAAATTGGAGATTACACGGATCCCATTCATCTCATACAGACGTCGTTTGAAACGCGATAACCCTGACAATGGCACACCAGCGACAAATATTCCTACTAATTTCACCTACCAATTTGCGGCCCACATTCTTTTTAATGTAGGGTTGTCGCGACGTTTGTCCGATAGTACCTATATTTTGTAACGCTAGATATAACTTCATCTAAGTATGTGCACTAAGCTAAGATTCCTCAGATGTGTTTTTTACTGTTTCCATTTTAAAGTGTTATTAATATGGAAAGGCATGTTTGCATGGCTTACGGCTGGACCAAAAGGTATGACTACACTTTGCTCGACCTGGGAATCCAACCCAGGACCTTTATCGTAGCAGTTGCGTTTGGGACCAAAGAAAAATAAAGAAATCTATCTAGACTAATGAGGCGATCTATAAAATTAATTTGATTTATTTATTTCCAAGACCAGAAGCTTAGCTAAGATAATAAACAACTGCCTTAAAAATATTGATTAAAATTAAATCTTGTTAATAACCAAATTAGCAGTAGTCAGCCCTGCACACCGTCATACAAATCGGCGTCGTTTGACATGTTCGCTTCCTGCGCGTTTCATACCATTCATCGCACAAAATGGCGCAGTATCGGCATTATATGTTCATTTGCGGTGCATTGAGGTCGACACGCGGCCACACTAGCGGCTTCCTGCTCTCACATCAATTAGCCTGGAGGACAATAGCCGCCGGTGTTTATTAGGAAAGCGGTGCATATGCTAAATGCAATCAATCTTTAGCCTATAGAAATTCTATAGACAATGTTAAAACAAATCTTTTAAAAGCTTCCCACAAGCGATGATAAATTGGAATCATATACCAAGGGCTTAGTGGATCGAACTATTAATTGAAATAGCACTTACCATAGTCAATTCATGGATGGTTAAACTCTCTTAAGCCTGTTCAGTTGAGTGGTCCAGTTAGTTGTCCAGTAGTCGAATACATACATTGACAATCGTCGATTCTGCTGTTAGCAATGAAGCCTTCAACAGTATAGTGTTGTTTTAAGCGCCCGATATACCACCCCCGACAATATCCTGCTGTTACAAAAGTTAGATATCAGAAAATAAAGGTATACTACTTAACTGTTGTCCGCGGTATAAGCACGTCTAGGTACCTATGTCCTTCCTCAGGATGTAATGTATTATATCCTTGCTAAATTTTATTAAAATCAGTTCAGCGGTTTAGATGTGAACAGGTAACAGGTGAGCAGATAGGCAGACAGAGTAACTTTCGCATTCATAGCATTACTTAGTATGGTTTGTCCATCAAATAAACCATTTGATCTCACAGGTGTAAATAATATGACAAAAATATAACATAAACGTCTTTTACGTGGGAGAGCCATGCTTCGGCACAAATGGGCCGGCTCGACCGGAGTGATACCACGGCCTCACAGAAAACCGGCGTTAAACAACGCATAGTGAGTGAGGTTACCGGAGGTCCAATCCCCTTTTAAAAGGTCGGCAACGCACTTGTGACTCCTATGGTGTTGCGGGTGTCCATGGGCGGCGGTAATCGCTTACCATCAGGTGATCTATCTGTTAGTTTGCCCTCCTATCCCATAAAAAACAAACTCTTTATTTACATGAAAAGCGGGGTTAAACATTGCCTAAAGTTACAGCTGTTAGTATACAATATATTCGAAAACCAATAACTCTAACCCTTGAGCTTCTCTTTATCCAATCCCTCCTCCCTTTTCCTCCCTTCTACATGGTATTAAAGTATCTTCACACGAAATCTAATTAGTGCACCATCCTAATCGATCGCAGTTCACTTCATACCCACGGTATCATGTCGCTGACTACGTTAACCGTGTAAGCACGAATTCGCTGGCCACGTGTCGCGTCATCAGCCGCCTTTGTTGTAGCTAGGGAGAGCACTGGGCCGAGAGACGATGAATATTTTACACATTTTACCATAATATTGTAGAAATTTGATAGAAGGGGAGGGGAATAGGGAAATCAAGCTGCATCCAAAGGTTCAAAGACTTTTCACTAATACGCCTGATTCTCCGAAAGGTAAGGTAGAGGTGCTGCATTTCTAAAATGATAGACGACTGGTGTTTGATTTATTAAAAATCCTATCGAAAAATGTAGGTAATCCTTACTAATATTATAAACGCGAAAGTTTGTATGTATGGATGTTTGTTACTCTTTCACTCCCGAACGGCCAAACGGATCTGGATGAAATTTGGCACACAGATAGATTATAGCCTGGAATAACACATAGGCTTTTTATCCAGGTCGGACCCAACCCTGAAGTCCTCGCAGACAAAGTCGCCGGCAGAAGCTAATTAAATAGAATTCGTAGACCGAAAAAAAATGTTTAAATAAACGAATAAAGATCTAAGACAGTTTTAAGTGGGGAGCCCCTCTCAATACTTACCAAAAACTCGTGCTCGATATGACATCACAAATTTTCATTTTTGTCGTTCGGCTTATAAACGTGAAAGTTTGTGAGGATATATGGATGTTTGTTACTCAATCACGTCGGAACGGCTGAACGGATCTGAATGAAATTTGGTACGGAGATAGATTATAGTCTGGGCACATAGGCTTTTTATCCAGGACGGATCCAATTATGAAGTCCACGCAGATGAAGTTCCGGGCAGAAGATAGCATAAAATCCTTAGGGATCGTCCTTCATTAGGGGACGTGTGGCGTATATCCCACATTTGCCTTCCCTTGTCCTATATTAATGTACGATCATAGGTCTTGTGTTCACATTGGCAACGACCCTGACAGGAAGCAAAATTAAATTTAAATAGCAAGTCTTCTTTTTTCTATTATAGCCTGTCCTATATCCTGATTATTGGAGCATGATCAGAAATAATTTGTGGTAGCCCTGACACATGCAATATGTATGATCATAAACTTATCATACCTTTCGTTCTTTTATATTTCTCTCAATCATCTGACAAATTGCAGCATCTAAAACAAATATGCAGAAAATTATACATCTCTCCTACGTATCTTTTCAACACCCGTCGTAAGTCAATACCTACCGATCGAAGCGTATTTTTATTCAAACGGAACCCTACACGCCGGGTTCCGCTGGTAATTGTCAAATTAGCGCGTGCAGATCAAAGGCGGCGGCGATTTGTCGCGTTTTGATAATGTGATAAGTTTCGCCCGCGATTACGATTGGGTAGGGTGCCTTTGATAGCGGGAATTAAGATAGTACCTAAGTATTTTCATTTTGAGTCAAGTAATAGTAAATCAGTCATGAGATTTGCTTATTAGTGATACGATTTTGACATAACGTCCATACAAGTAATTTTAATTCTTTTAAGATATTTTAAGATTTTAAGACTTCAATTTCAATTCAATGTTCGACTATAATGATATAAAAGCCTATCAAAGGAATAAAACCAAAATTATTTGAAAGAGCAACTTTGGACGTCGGTAAGATAACACAAATTTAAGCCCTGAGGCTGTACCATATTTTTAGACAGAAGAGACACTTACAAACTAAGTAAAAAGCGCGATCCATTTTTTACAGCCCAAAGATTATTGCTTTAGAACGTTAAAATATAGCTTCTGGTTTATTCTAAGTTCAATAGTAATATGCACAAACCTGTTGTAGTAGGTCAAATCTATGGATGATTATACTGTTCAAATTGAACAGTTTTATAAAGAAATTTCCACAGAAGAAAATTCGTTGAAAGTGGCACCCCACCCAACGTGTTGTTGACTTTAGCCCCCTCGAACTCCTTGCTAGGGGAGCAAAGTATTCAAGTAGGGTAATTTGTTTTGTTCCACAGTAACGGATTACTATTAGTAATTTTATACGACAATATGAGCTTAGCAACTTTAGCAGAAGTTTTGAATCAATCGGGCCGTGAATTCATTTGAAGTATAAGATGAACAAATTGATGAACAAAGCCCCTTCTGGACATAGAATTTTCCAAAAAAGATGGTTTGAAAATAGGTCTCCAACCAGGCTACTTGTGAAGATTGAAGAGTTTTTAACTACATTAAACACGTAAATACATATTATATAATGCTATACTGAAACTGAAAAAGTAACTCGTTGAAATCCTGTTATTTCATCAGCAAATGCACCGGGGCTGCAGGAGTTTTTCTATTTGATATTTACATAAAACGATTGCCATGTGGGTATTTTTCGCGATACAGTGACTGAAGTTAGAATGATCCCCAAATTCGTCATAACATCCAAACAGGGCACGCGTCACACGGGTTACACCATACATACCCGTGTGACATGTAGATACACTGTTTGGATATGTCCTTAAAATATTCTGTAGTAAGCGCTGGTCAGCAGACCGTTCGGACCACACTGCTGTTAATTGGACACGACCTCTTCAGTAAGCTTTACCCAGGCGGTAATTAGACATAGACATGGCAACATTTACTTTGTAAGGAACTGGACGTGAACTTACCGCATTAACTAACCAGTTCCATTGTAAGTTCACTCACTGTCAACCCTTTAGAATAACATGACCCGATAAGTAAGAGGGGTGTAGGTCTTCGCTGTCAAACAAAGTTTTTAAGGAGCTATTTATTCCTTGTCTATGAAAATAAGCACGTTAAGGCGGATCGTTCACCTGAGTCTGCCAAATTCAAATTTCGAGTGGTTTTTCGCAGTTTGTAGGTCTATAATAAGTACTGCATTCATGGTAATGGTAATTGCGACATTAACTATACAAAATTCACAATTTTAATCTAAAACCATTGCTTAAAAAACATTATTGTAGCTAAAAGTAGTGTACAATGTCAATTTTGACCAATTACACAGATTGCGCCAAGTTTTTGGCTTGATAAGGATTTATAAGTAAAGGTTTTAGTTCTCAGTTGTGAATGTTGTATAGTTAATGTCGCAATTACAACTGCCATGAATCTAGAACTTGTTATAGACCTACAAACTGCGAAAAATCACTTGAAATTTGAATTTCGCAGGCTCAGCTGAACGATCCGCCTTAAACAAACCTCATTTGTATTCTTTAAATTCTAGAACAAACTAGAATATTGAATTTACAAATAATTTATAGATCGTTCATTATTCTGCATGTCTGGTTACTCACCCGTCCATATCATTATTGAATTCCTCGAAACTTTAATGTCATTGTAAAACAAAAATAAACAGTTGCTATCATTATCGCAGCTAAAAACCGCCACTCACGGGCATTTCTGATGGCTGCCATCGGCTCAGTGCTAACTCGACAGAATAAAAATTAAAAAAAGAATTTAAAAAATGAAATAATAATCGTGAGGCGTCCGGTAGCGGCCGCGACGCCATTGTCCGGCCGTCACCAGTGACTTTACAAAATACTAACGACCCGAAATGTTTTTAGAAAACAATTTAAGAAGCTTCCGTTTAAAAGTTGGTTTATTTATCCTATTGTGCGTAAGCGGATCGTTTCGTATCGTAATTGTTGACTGACAGACGTAGCTGTGGGAAGCTAAGAACAGTTTTTTTCTTGAATCAAATAAACATTAATAATATTTCAATATGGCGGCCACGTCTGTAATTATTGTGGTCTGTTATTGGAACGGCAACTGACGTGTGAAACGGAATTTTGAACTGTTCCTAATGAAAATAGACTTCAGTTTTGGATTTTAATATTTATTTTGTTTGGGTAGCTGACCGTTACGAGGCCAGAAGGCGTTGTTTGTTAGGAAAAACAATGCTTATTAAACTTTTACCCTAAAATTTTATAAATCACACAATGAATGACACAAAATGTTGTCGTAAGGGGATGATTTCGGAAGGTTTCTTTGCCACAGAGACCCCAAAGCTTTCTCTTTTCCTTATTTCTAGGGACTGAATCCACTGTCATAGGATTTAATATTTTACCAGTTCTGTCAAAGTAAAAACAAACTAAAACTTTTCTTGAAAAGTAGCTTTTCAATACTTAAAAGTTTTAATTTGACAGACAACACAACAATATCTCGCAGTGTTTTTGGAAGTCGGATATTTATATCATGACGAAGCTCCTCTTCAACATCCCTGGCTATCAGGGGCTGGTATCCTAAGCAATGTTCCCACCACAACTAGCTAATAATAGCCATACCTATTACGGTTCCTAACGTGTCCGATTGTACGAATTGCCGTCATCCGTGCGGCAATGAGGATGCTGCGATCTCGTCGATTGGTTGGCCTGCCGGATGTGCGCCTGTTCGCCCACTCGTGCGCACCTCCCTACTGCGCCGTGTCAATCTTTATTACTGGGCATTTATGTGTTTGTATGTATAACACGTAGATACATGTAGAGTGTAGGTATCTGAGTTCTGTAAGGCTAAAACGGACGCATTCAATTAATCATTTATGTAAAATGATTCACATTTGAAAATTGGTTAGGATATGCTAAATCTTAAATAATATATTGCTGAATGAAGCCCTCGTTTACTTCCAAGTAAGTATACCTATCCTATAATATGTACACAATTTGTAAAGTTCCATGTCATGTTTTGGGGCGCGGGTATTGGTCTTTCGAATTTCGTTGTGATTAAAAAATTCTGCCTCATTAGTCTAGTGGTCCCAAGCGCGACTGCTACGCTAGAGGTCCTGGGCTCGATCTTTAGGTAGAGCAAAGTGTTATTGGGTTTATATATGAAATTCTCAGTAGCAGCTCAGAGTCTGGACTTGTGCCCGTTTAATGGCAGTACGCTCACCCTCTATTACATGTGATCTAAACATACCGGCGAACTGTCGGTGTACATTAATACGCCTCTGCCTAACCCTTCGGAGAATACAGGTGTGATGGTATGTTATGTTTTTAAAAACTTAAATGGCCAACCAAATGTATCAATAAGTATTAGAAATTAAATTGGCAATGGCTGTAAATGGAAAAAGAAGAGGGTAGTACCTGCCTATACGAGAAAGTTGAAGTAACTCTTCATGTCCAAACCGGCGTGAGGCGGGCCGGCAGCGGCGGCGGCAGGGCTCTGTCAGAAACTATCCTTTACTAACCAGTAGAGACTATTAAAGAAAAATGCCAAGAAAGGGAAAACACAATTAATATATAGCTGAAAGCGAGAAAAAGCCAGACATTTTCAAGACATATGTAGCATAATCTTCCTTGGGACCTACTCTAAGTTACCAACTTTTTCGATACTTACGATGGAAAATCGTGAAAAAATACTGCGCGCAATACTGAACATCTGAATTAAAATAACAATACTCAATGTAATCTAATAAACTCTTCAGATATGACATAAAATATTAATGTTTATTTTTTTAACAAGCTCGGCCTTTATTTGAAAAAAAAAGAAAACAATTTAAAGCTGACAGAAGCTCACTGAGCAGCGAAACGTATTCAAATATCGAAAATTGTTGACAAATTAAGTTCCCTACGACTCCCTTACCACTTGAGAACGACTCGACGAAATTTTAAACTGTCTAACAAACTTCATTATGTAATTCTCAAATTGTAACATGAACCATAATGCGATCTGTTAAAGTTCGAATTGAGATTTTTCTTGGTTTATGGGATGCGCTGATAAGTTGGTAATGTTATACGAAGGGACGGTACCGAGCCGTTCGTTTTACTAGTTACTCAATTAGGCCTTTTGTATTTGTTTATCTGAGTTTGTATAGAGCTAGAGAGCGATGGCAATAGAATTTTCTGTGTATTAGACAGAGACGAGCTATGCAAAGTAATTTGAGACAGTTCTTTTCACTGGCGCGGTAATACGTTCCTATTTTGAATGGCAACACGAAACTGGCGGGAAATGCATTCAAATTGTGTTCTGTTTTTACTTTTTCTAATTTGTGTAATGGCCGCTAGGATACGGATTTTCTTTGATACATTCTTTTTTCAAGCTGTATGTCCGTCACAGTTGGACTTCTTGTAGTTGGAATAGCGTTAATATGCATTTAAGTAACTGATTTTATATGTCAAGTTTAAAATCTCTGACTTTAACTTTTTTTCTACAAAACCGTAAGCAAAAAAGAAAGAATTCCAAGGCGCCAACAATACGTCTATACCTACTGAACAATTTCACAATCAATTTAATTTGAATTCGACGTCTGAGTGAACATTATTGACACTTGATCTTTTATTCCTGTCATACGCTCACTTTAAGGACGGTACATTCAGCTGTCGAGAGTGTGAAAAAAGATATCTCATAGACTAGCTATTGCCTACGGTTTCACTCGCATTTAAATATTTAACTTTTCCAGGCAAAAAGTAGCCTATATTCTTCTCCAACGTCCAATATTATACAATCTATACACAATGTATGGATAAAGATAGATTGTATTCCCCGAGGGGTTAGCCTGGAACTGGTTAGGCTTAAATTGGAAGTGAACCTCAACATGGTTGAAAAAAGCCTAAAATTGAGAAAAGAAAAAAAGAAAATTTTATTAATACGATAATTTTACTCAATAAATAGCAATATAATCAATAAAACAGATTCGTAGAAGTAAGCTTACGTACACAGAATGCGAGATACATAACTTGTAGGACTGATGGCCACTGAGGCAAAACCTCGAGTCCAAACCACGCGCCGGAAAGTGGTTTCGACTCGAGATACAACTCGTCTTCCAACAAGATCGAAGTTGAATGCAGGCAGCATAAACTAGTCCTTGCGAAAATCTATGAAACCCCATGATTTAGTAATACAGTGGACGATATGGTGTTTAAATAGCGATTCGATATAAAAGCATTATTCGTAACTGTATCTTTGACGTAATTTAAGAAATTTGGTATAACAGCCCTTACTTCAAAGTGTAAGCCAAAAAATACGTGCAACCCTCTCGCCCTCGTGTCTGATTGAGCAAATATCGTAATATCAATGTGACTGCGATCACGACCGATGGTGCATAAAACATCCCCGCGATCAACCCAAACAAACTGTGGATGGTGTTATGCAAAATGTAATAAATGTTGCATGCACTAATTGTTGAAAAAGCAGTTTTAGAGATTTCCAGTTCAAAACCATCAAACGCACCTTTAATATCGAAATCATGTATTTTTTTATGGATTAAGTCGGCAAACGAGCTGCCGAGCCACCTGGTAAGAAGTCATCGTCGCCCATGCCTCCAACACCAGAGGAGTTGCTGATGCGTTGCCGACCCTTAAGAGCCCCTACGGACTGTAAAGGGAACTGGCTCTAACTTACTTACTGGCTCTAATGTATACTAATGTTCTTATTGCTCCGAATAAATTTGATCTAATTATACTTATATAATTGACCTACATAGGTATCTGAGATAAATTTTTGACAGCGTGCAGTTAGCAACGCGCACTAGGCCATCGTATTGGACTGCACCTCTCAACAAATTAATCTCCGAAGGGTTAGGCAGAGTTTAACTAACGTACACCTACAGTTCGCTGTACGTGTTGGTCCCGTGTAATAGGGGCGAGCCTATTGACATTGACCGAGCACAAATCCATACAATCCAAAAGTAACATAATTTCCGTTTCCCAAGTCCTATCTATCTCAATACCAAAATTCATCAAAATTGGTCTAGCGGTTTAGGCGTAAAAATGCAATAAACAAACAGACAGAGACAGAATTGTTTTTGCATGTGTAATATTAAGTATGGGTTTTTCATAAACGTCAATTTCTTTCACTATTTTAACATTATTATTCATATTGTATCGCCTATGACGCCGTCCCATCCACCCCCGATCGGCGATCCTCGGTAATGAACTCTGAATCGCGGCCGTGTGCAAATCCCCTTACATTTGTTGACACGCAATCATACACGCAGACACTTTCGGATTTACTTGACTTATGTCGCCATTTTAAATATTTTTTATGCGATGATCTTACAGATAGCGCCATTTTGAATAGGAGAGGCAATTTCAACTTGGATAATGTGAACATAACATACTTTTTCTCCTGTTTCCCCGAAGGGAAGGCAGAGGTGTACTGTGGTACTTACCTTGAGAGCTTAATTTTTTTTTTATGGAATAGGGGGCAAACGAGCAGACGGATCGCCTGATGGTAAGCGATTACCGCCGCCCATAGACACCCGCAACACCAGAGGAGTCACAAGTGCGTTGCCGGCCTTTTAAAAAGGAGTACGCTCTTTTCTTGAAGGTTTGAACGTCGTTGAATTTAAGGTCTGAACTACGTCTACTAAGGTACTATATTTAACAAAAAAGTAAGCCAAACAACATCGACCTTTGACCCATGACGAGGGCTGGTAGCCTTTGCTTATGCTTAGTAAAATCCGATAACTAGTTGGGCGTCAAATTAATTTTAAATTTTCTTTTCTTTCTACATAACTACTTCTAGACTTCCAAGTAGCATTAGTCATATAACGGCAAAATGGCGACAGTTAGATACTGTGTCAAATTGGCAGAATTACTGCATTTTAGAGTTTAAAAACTTCTTTGTACTAAATCACAAAAATTACGGAGCTTATTACGCGGTTTAGATGGATTACAGTCAATGGTCGCAATTGGCATTTGGTATTCGCCTGTCTGGAGAACTAAGTACCTTTAACTAAAAGAGCTAGCTAGCATAGTGACGCGAAAAAATCCCAATATTTTATTCCCACGTGAAATCATACAAGTTACAAAAACATAAAATTAGAAACAAAATACGCACTAAACTGTTGACTTTTTTCAATTGCCTCTCAAAATCGAGTGGTGTTTACAAAATACAGCTGAATTGTGTAGTGAAGCCAACCCTTTGTCTTTGAGGGTCGCTCCTACCCTTAGGAACACTTGATTACTGAAGGGTTATTCGTCGTTTTGCGGTCGTCGGTGACTGGGAATTTTATGGACTACTTAATTGTTAAATTTTGACTTTGTAGCATTGTAAGGGTTAAGTACTTATTTTCTTTTAATATTACTTTTACTTACTATTTAATTAGTGAAGGGGTTTTCACAGCTTTGAGCTTGTGGCGCTCGGACTGGGACCTTTATGAACTAATTGTTATAATCTGACTTTCCAGTATTGTAAGGGACTTGCACTTGACTTTTTACAGTTGAGTTTTAAATACATGTACGCGACTTTTAATGAACTTATTTTTTTATTGTATTGTTTTAATAAGACCGTGGGAGAAAATTAATGTATTACTTTGAACTTACAATTAAATGCTCGAGACTTGACTTTGTAAAGGTTTGTAATTCAAAAAGTGTTTACAACTTTCAATCAATTTGGGACTTTTTCCAGTGACGGGCAGCAAGTCTTAATGAGGGTAGCTCGTTATATGTTTCAAGTGCTCTCCAATAATTCATTCCAGTTCTGTTTGGACGGCCTAGCTGACGACCTGGGAACTGTCGTTTGTTAGTCGTTACACGAGCATTTAGCTTAGCACGAAGGGTTAACAAGAATACTAGTAATGTGCGAGCCATATTGCTAGTAAGCTTTTTCTTTAAAAAAAATGTATATATGTTATTTTGTTACGTACATATTTACGCCTAAAAAGCTAAACAAATTTGGATGAATTTTGTTATCAATATAAATTTAAGAAGAACGTACGCCTTTGGCCTTAAAAACTTTGGATGTTATTGAATCCGCTGGCAATAGCTAGTCCGTTATTAAAAAGTGAAATTGATAGGTAAAGGTATAACATCACGCCTGTATTCTGAAGGGTTAGGCAGAGGCGTATTAATTTACACCCACATTTCGCCGATATGTTTAGGTCCCATGTTATAGGGGGCGAGCCTATAGCCATTAACGGGGCACAAATCCAGACTCCTAGCTGCTACTGAGAATTGTGTAGGTATGTTGCCTTATTTTTATTGTTGCTAGCTACAATGGGTTAGATAGGTTACGATTATTTTTTAAAGAAAAGTGAAACAGCGATGTTTCTGCTACCTTATCGACGTGTCACAAACTCTGTTAGGTAACCTTTTAGATATATGGTCCCATCCCTTAAACAACAAACGCAGCTAGACTAAGTACATGCTCACAAAATCACAAGATACCAACATTCCCATACATGGATACTGGTACGTAACTACATAGATATCTATCAAGAGGATGGTTCCCATGCTCGGGCAACACTGCTTGACTTTTGACACCAGACTGTTACTGGCAGTGTCTTTCACTTTAAAAAAATATAGACAGGTCATTCTATTGGTGGCGATGTGCATTCTTTATTTGAATAAAGCTTTAATCGAAATTTGAAATAATACGTTAGATCAACATATAAGTATAACATCACGCTTGTATTCCCCGAAGGGTTAGTCAGAGGTGTACTAATGTACCTACCTACAGCCCTAGTTTGCCGGTTTGATTAGGTCGCATGTAATAAGGGGCGGACCTATTGCCTCAATCCAATCTCCAAGCTGCTACTAAGATTTTCATAGAAAAATCCATTGATACTATAGGTATTAGTCCTGGGTATCGAACATAGATGTGGCAGTCCTTGGAGTTAATTCTTTTGTACAATCTGGAAATTATTGTGTCTGGTTTTTATGGAGGCAATATTAATTAAAAAATCACAATACACAGAGGGCTAATTCTACATTTTTTTCTCCATAAATTGTTAGAAATCAGCCAAAACAAAATTCAATTAGAAACAGAATCAGCGAAAGAATAAGGCAGCTACCGTACCGATGCGGCGAAGCGATAAATATAGTTAAGCGAGAATTGTTCGTCAAAAATACGAATAATTTTAATTGCGACGTTGATAGAGGCGGCATTATCGCGTTAATCACGCTCTCTGCTCGCTCCCCGTTCTACTCGCTCAACTTAATGCTCCTCTGATTTTTATGACAATTACTTGTCTTTTGTTCTGACTACTAAGTTGAGTAGCTGTGTTTATTTAAGACATTTTTGTGTTGAAAAATTTTCAAATCTTATTGAGTTTATCTTTATTTTTATTCTAACGCAACGGGATATAAAATCAGTAAAGGTATAACCGTAAGTCGAGGATTAGGGGTTGAATATTATTTACCCTCAAACCTATAGAATTACATAAAATTCGCTAAATTTATTTGTTTTTAATTTATAGGAAACTTACTTTCAATTTTTGTTTTTTCACTCTGCCATTCACAGCTTTCGATCAAACTAAATATTTGGCATAAGCCTCATTATTCCGTTTTGCAAAAGCAAAGCAATCCCTATTTGCGACAAAATATACGATAGCCCGACACAAAATATCGATTCAAACATTTCCAAAACACAACTTCAGAAAACAATCTAAAATCAAATAAATATACAAGTACGCGGTATCGTTGTAGTGAATGTAATATACTGACAATCTCAGCGTATCATCGCTGGGCACAAATCGAATCAGCCGCAATCCCACAGACATATTGTTCTGTGGAACAGATCCAATCTGCAGATTTGTTGACATCACCCGTGGGGCACGGCACGGGTAATGCTAACCAAATAATTTCGATATAGATTTACATTAAGAGGAGACGATATTGTCAGGACAAGACATTGAAGTTAATTATAGATGTTTTGTAAAATTATGATTTAAAAATAGTACCTAATCTTACTTTAACTTGGCATATGTCACCGATAGGTGTTGTAAGACGCGTTGCTTATATTATGGGAATGCTATGATAATTCTATGATAACCTTACCAATATACTGTGATGCTGCACTTTCGATAAGTTTCTAATCTTTAACGAATAAAAAAGAGCAATTATTTTACCATGTACCTGTTCCAATATCAATTCAATTCATATTTTGTTTCGTTTTGTCTAGTTACTTTTTATGCCACAGGGTGGCAGGGTGGTTTTAAGACCTTGCCACGCAAAATTAGTGCAAATACTTTTACCTAATAAGAAATAATATATTAAAATAAATCCCAACGTCTGAACACAGGATTTAAAGAAATCCAAAACCTCGTTAGTATACTAAATTACTAACAGATTTAGAGAGAGTTCCGTCTACAGGGAGTCGATACATTACTTATTCATTGCGTCGGCTAAACGGGGCATGAAACATTGCTTGGTTCTCTCATTCAGACATTACTGTCCGTAATTGTGTGGGGATTACGGTGTCAAGTTACCGAGGGTCCGACAGACAACCAAATAGAAATGGGAAATGGTTAATAGAATTTGAATTGAAAGTTTTTGAGCAGCAAGAATTTTGTGTTAGTATAATATAATCATTTAAATAGTTTTTTGTGGAATTGCTCGCTTTGTTTATTTATAGCTTCGCTGTTTAAGTGGTGTGTTAACTTTGGACTTTTTATTTATTGATTAGGTCGGCAAACAAGCATTCGAGCCACCTGATAGTAAGTAGTCATCGCCGCCCCTGGACACCTGCAACACCATAGGAATTGCTGATGCGTTGCCGAGCTTTAAGAACCCCTACTGTAAGGTCGAGTGTTTGGGAGACGAATGAAACCAACGACGTTTGAGATTATACTGACTTTAATATCGTAATAGAAACCTTATATATGTACTTATACCTACTACATCTCACTACGGACTGCAGACTGCCAGAGCCGCAGCAACCGAGCTAGCTCTTACGCGCTAAAGTCGAAACACACACCAAGGTGCTTTACGACAAACTCCGACGTAAGGTTGGTCGCCAGCCAGTCAGAGAAGGTCTTACCACCGAGTAAGTCAGATATTTTCTCGGCTCTTACGAGATGCCTATCTGAATGGCAGTGAGGAACTGTATTCTAATCTGTCCCCACACACGGAAAAATTTCTATTTTAAATTGTGTATGAAAAGTTTCAAAATAGATAGGTATGCACTTGTTTTTATGTCTCATTATAGCCAGAATTTCTATGCTGGATTTCATAAAAAATGTTGATTGAGATCCACACGATCTCCCCATAAATTTTGACTCCTTTTCGGCATCCCGTATTTTTGGCAGATTTTTTTATATGCTTATAAAAAAATCTGCCATCTGTCTCTGTCTGTATTTCAAAATACTTTCTTAACTGTAGACTCGTGCACGATAACTTGTGACGGCAGAACACAAGATCGTTATCCATTGCGATCAGTTGAAGGGTCATTGAATTAAAACTATTACAATGAAGACGCTCATGGACCCACCGCAGTGAATCCATATTCATATTGTAAAGATATTATGCTAAGAAAGAAATATGTCTCACAATATACCATCTCCAAAGTGTTAGGCAGATGTTTTTCACGGAGTACATAACTCATACCTGTATTATACAGGCATGATGGTATGAGACGAGGAATACAGACTATATTCCCTGAAGGGTTAGGCAGAGATGTACTAATGTGCACCCACAGTTCGTCACTATCTACGGTCCTACTACAACATAATGGTTAAGCTACATGATGAATGATGACTGATTTATGAGTATCAACTTAAATTGCGTCATTTAAAAAAATCTATCTTAGGTATTGTATCGGTTAAGATCGGCTATCGCCACTACCGTTGCGCCGGGTCATCAGGGGATTGATTCTTATTAGAGACAAATATTCCATAGATATTTGTTTTAATGTGTAGGTTTTGTGCCCTTGTGCCAGAGTTGTCTTAAAAAAAGTCTAAATTTTTGTCCTTATTTTTCCTAGAACTCATATCGTAACTATAAATGATCCATATTGTGATGAACTCGTAGTAATCCTTCGCAGTCGCTGCGCCCGCGGCTGTCTCCAATATCCGTGTTGTGGACTACTATTACATCTTGCGGAGATTATAATGTAAGCCTTCTATCAGTTTATGGAAGTAGGGTCATAGCAACTGGCTGAATTATTTTTTTGTGTGGTGGGGAAAATTAGTTCAACTTTTGTTGGAAACCACATCGATCAGTGCAATCGAATAGAAAAACTGACACTTATATACTGACATTTATAATTTTAATTTACAGTTTATTAGCAACCCCAAACAAACAAACAACTAAACCTAATCTCAAAATAATACATCATACCAGAATCCCATCCGTTCAGAATTAACAACATCATTTTCCTCCGAAATTACGTCGAGTCTCATGTAAACGAAGTTGTGTGCCCTTTGTGAGCGAGAAACGTTTAAATTACAGCGCCGATTACACTTAGGCCATCCGCTATGACGTCACGGCCCCAGGGTACCAATTAGGAGCACAAAGTAACTCTGTGTCGCCTACTTCCTGAAACGAAACACAGCTAACGCGATTTTGACTGAGATCGCTACCCACTGCTTTGGTTCTCAGTAAATTGCTTCAGAAATTGCTTCGGGTCTACTGTTAATGGCTGATGAGTATTATGCTGGTCAATTAAATTATGCGGCTGCTTTAAACGTGATAAGATTCCTGGTTATTCTGAGAAAATGTAAGACAAGATGGTGAGGTATGGATAAGGAACAGATTACTATAATAATAACTATTAATTTTGATAATATACTTAGTGTATTCTCCGGGTGGGGACGGATTTGAACACAATTGCTCACTTTTATTCAGATCGGAATATTTTTGACATGGTCGTTAAGACCCCAAGAAGTCTTACCTTACGGCTTACGCTTACGTCAGAGTTTGTCTTAAAGAACCTTTGTGTACCTATCTTTAACTTTTGCGTTAAGAGCCAGTTCCTACTCGGTTGCTACGGCTCTGGCAGTCTGCAGTCTGTAGGGGCTCTTAAGGCTAGGCCACACATCAGCAACTCTACTGTTGTTGTGCCTAAGCGGCAATGCCTTATATTTACATTAGGTGATTCGTCTGCTCGTTTGCCTATATGAACAATAAAAAAAGTGTTGATATCTCGATTGCATCGGGCTCGCCTCCTATTGCATTGGACCTAAAACCAGTACCTTCATCAGTGCCTTACCCTTATAGATGATACCTGCTATGTGTGATGGTCAAACTAAGCACTGAACCACCTGAAATGTAGCAAATATTCTTCTTAATTTTTATTATTAGGTAGGTAGGTCTGAATTACGAGTACGTCCCTATAAAGTTCACAACACCAATCGTTTCACTAACATGCTAATCGTAAAGTAACAATTACAGTCAAATATACGGTCGTTTAATCGCATTTTAAACAAGATATTTGTATTATTTATATCGCGGCTCGTCCTTGCGTTCCGTGCGACGTGACAATTTATCATCGTGCGATATATCGCGAGAACACCTCTACAGCTTAGCTAATATTTAACGCGCTATTGACTACTCCATAGTTTTTAGAGGTCCGTTACATTTTTGGAAGGGTTCGTGGCTAAATATATTTACGTGGATCATTCGATCCAGGATCTAGCAACTGCTAACTAAGCTACCAACATATCTCGGATTTCTCCGTCTCAGTGTATCAAACGGGAGGACGTAGGGTCGAATCCCGTTTGAGGTCGAATTGATCTTTCACTAAAATACCTATATTCTTTAATAGTGATTATCGTGCATTAATACCAAATACAATTTTTAAAAACTATGTAGTTACCTACTGATTTCAAACACGAAAATATAAAGCATTGAAATAAATCTACTTTTTATGGATCTCTTGTTATTCTACCCTTTTCGAGCCAGTTTCTGGATAACACCGATATCCTCACCAATAAAAAATATCAAATTTAGGTGTTCGTTTGACAACCGGGGCCAATGCTCTCCACAGCAAGAATATTTTATTTGTCATAATCCCATTTATAGGATTAAATTACATATACTTCTAAAAGGATGTGGATTGGTGGCACGTGTGACGGACATAAATCATAAAATACTTGGTACAGAAACTACCTCAAACAGCATTTTTAATAAGCACGACCTTTATTTCTGTCTTTCACGACACATTATCTAAATCGATCAACATCTAGTTAATTAAATTACGACTGTACAGTTAAGGCAATGCCAATTATTAAACAATTATAGTACTCATTACTGCGTACGGAACCATTAAATGTGACGGCGTATCGCGCTTGACAGATTACTCACAAACATCTGCTTTGCTTAAATATAAGTTGCGAAATGAGTTTTTAAATTACATTTTTAACTAGTCAGTTTTTAACTTATTAGTTGGGGTTTTGGAATTCGTTAAATACCCGTGTTATTTTCGTTTGGCATAGAAAATTATTGGAGAAAGTTTTACATGTACCTAGGTGGCCAATATTTTAAATTTATAAGCAGGAGCTCAGGTGCCCTATATGTTAACAGACACTTATCTCTATTTGAATTGCTAAGTGAATCTACCTACTTATATCTATTTAGTATTATGATAACAAAGTGTCTGGAAGCCCAAATGCAGGACACTAATAGTACCTACATATCTAGTATCGCATAAAAACCTAAATTGTCCAAACTAAAAAAAATATACTTAGTTAAAAGTTTTTGTTTACGCATATAGAAGTTATTGACTGAAAGGTTGTGTGTCCAACGAGCTGTTATACTGCGTTACCTGTATACACTGGTACCTAAATAATCATGAATATACTAAGGTTGTTTTCAATTATCCAAATTTACTTAGGATACCATTTCTCAATCTATAATTTCAAGTTTCACTGCCTACTTGGCATCGCATTGCCACAATTCCACTTTCATGTCTCTTCATAATATGTACCTATAAAATACAACATAATAATACAACATAATAAACAAATAAATATAAGTATATTTCACTTGCTTCTTCTATCTATGTAAAACTTAATTAGGACAAGCAGGTGATTCATGTTTATCTTTCTTGTTCTTACTTATATTTGAATACTAAATTTTTTATATTAATGCACTATTGTATTATGTAGACACTCGTTGTTAGTACTATTGTTATATCGACAACACCCACACGAATTCAAATAAGCTGAACGCAAAACCGTATCATAAACACGGTGACTTTGCCTACAATAATAAAAAAAAATAACGAAACGTAAACTGTATAAAATACGTGCTCTTTGCCACATCATTATTAAAAAAACACGTGTCACAAGAAAATAAGAAGACAAATGAGTGAGACAATTACAATATTAACAATACACATATTAATTAAAGAAACATACATGACCAAGACGCTATCACTCGATTAAAAGGTCATAATTATTAACCCGAAAAAAAGCGTGCCACAAATTGACGCGTCGCCGTGTCTTGCGACAATTGATCGCAATCTTCGGCCGGATACTGATCAATTAGTGTTTAAAGCGCTATGCACATGATGCGAATGCGATTGTTATGGCCTGACCTGTTGTCAGATGGGTTGCATGTCTTGGGTGTTATGGTGTACTGTCTTTATGGCTTTCAGAGGCTTGTTAAGGCACGCTATTTTTATTTTATCATCGTAGCCTTTGTTCACCTAAATTGCGGTTGTCTTCTAGGGCTGAATATAAAATGTTATACAAATCGATTACCATCAGATTTATTGTAATATATTTTCTGGATAATACCGATAGCCTAAGATTAATTTGGTTGTCAGGGTAATAGAGCCAATTTCACTATATGTATTGTGTTTTTTTTTATTATACAGAAATATAATCAATGCGTATACCTACGTGGGGTGGAGTATTAAGAGTCTTTCATTTAAATTGAAACATCCCATTTCTATTTCGCAAGTGTGTACAGCTCTTAACAAACAGATGCACAACATCTGCTTGCATCCTAATACGATATCCACATTAGTAGAACAATGGCAAGTGTAACGGCTATTATGTTAATGTTCCAAGAATTATTGCTATGCTATCACCATTGCCTTATATGTACGTAATTAGGCAGGCGGCCAGTGATAAATCATAATAAACTTATTAATGTTTTCTTATAAGTGAAGTTAAGTAATTTTATATTGAATAGGACGTGGGATTTCCTAAATGGGAAATAGAAGTAAAGAGGATTAAGGGCTATCGTAATTTGTTAATTCATATATGACGTATTACGCAATTTCTTTTGTAGCCCATCAATTTTACTGCGGTTTTATACAGGGTTATTTTTCAATGACCGGACAAATTTACAGAGGCTGTTCAGAATCGATAATATTTTAGATCTACGAAATAAAAATGTTAAAATTATATTTTTTCACATGATTTTATTTCTGTCCGCTTCTAAATTACATTAACGCGTAGATATAGTTACCACTACACAATTTAGTATAATAACCTAGATAGCAAACATTACAATATACATGCCTAAGTTTGACAGCGCACGCACACGACCACAAATCCGCAATATTTATGAATTTAGATTTTTTTCAGACATTTTCAAATTAATGATTTTACAATACATAGTGTTAATTTGACATTTTTAAAATGCACTTTGGGTTTGACCTTTAAATATCTTAATTTTAAAATTTGGTAATTTAATTTTTATCTTTGTAATTTAACCCTGTATAACTACAGATAATTTTATCTCAGTCTAATTTCCGAAGTCTCTTGAAGTTTATATAGTTTTTTTACCGAATATTCTGCCAAATACCGAATACTAATTATTCGGCGCATCTATATAATAATATAGTTATGCATCTAATGATTTGGCTGTTGCCCTGTAGCAGATTTATAAATACAGCTCCATCCATATTTACACCACAATCTCTGGACATATCAATATCAAAGTGCCGCTGTACCGATATAAAAACGAGTGTATTTTGATTTCAATCGGAGGCGAGAGATTTATGCGACACCTCGCGAGCGATCCTGCGCCGCCCCCTTGCACCGCGGCGCGATGATATATCATTGGTAACTATACCCCATGAGATGATAGGGTACTGATCGAACGATTAGGTTCTTGGTGTTCAAGGTGCATATATGTTGAGGTGGAAATTGAGGTATTACTGAAAAACGCCTTATCTATTGTGCGTATGATAGTGATGCGTCTGCAGGTTTGAGTCCTGTCAGTGCGCGTGTATGGAACAGAATAATTCTTATACAAAACCGTTCAAAATATAAATATAATTCTCAGTTTCAATGTATCGAAAATGTCAAATCGTAAACGTTTACGATTACCAATCAACGTGAACAAATATAATACAATGTACCTACATTATATCAAAAATTTGAACCAACGAAAAATCACCGAATGTTAACATTACATTGGAGTTATATTTTGAATATAATTTAGATACCAAATTTATCTAGCGACGACGGGGCCTGTACCTACAGGTATTACGACTTACGAGTAATATTTATATTTAAGTTTGATCAACTTTCTTTACACGACTTGTATTTTATTGGTAGTAGCGGCGTCCCTATACCTCGGCGAGTGTGAATTATGGTGACAATGTCTGATAGATGGCTTTTCACTCAATAAAACCTTTTTTTTTGCGTGTGGAAATCCTCATGGACTTCCGCTGCCCGGGGAAGCCGACGGGGTATGTCGAACTCCACCCAGAGTGGGTGACCTACCGCCTAAAACCACACGGGTACCTTACCTACCACTTTTTGCTGGGGTTACAGAAGCCAGATTTCATTCCTCCGCGAAAAACAGTTAGATATGGTTTAAAATCAACCTCTCAATCTTCAATTACCCCGTAACGTCGTGAAAAGGTTTGGGTCCAAAAATCCAGGCTACAGTTTGGCCACCCGACGGCAATTAACATGTAAATGTTGGTCTCTCTGTAATTACTGGCGTTAGGTGTTACATGCCCCCGGGTGCGTGCGTGTCATATAATTATGTTATTTATATCTTCATTCGCCGATCATATCGGGGACTAACGTGTTGGGTGCAGCAGAAAATCTAGTGGTTTCGAGCGGTCGCCTGCTGTGCTTTGTAGACTGAATTTGATTGCGTGACTCTATCGTGGCGAGTCCAAGTTTAAATATGGAATGCGCTTCCCGAGCGGGTCTTCCCCGATAGATATAATCTGTCTGGGTGTTTTTAAATCACAAGTGAATCTGTTTCTTCTGGGCAAGCGCACTCCACCGTTGATCGCTGTGTCGCTTAACATCAGGCAAAGTGGCGGTCAAGCGTAAGCCTTTGAGAATTAAAAATATAAATCCTTGCGAGACAACGGTGGTTTAACAATATTTTTTTAAATTGTTGTCTTGAACTGGTTCTGTTATTGGCCTTCTCAGGCCCAATTTCAACGGTCAGATTACAAATTTCTTTGTACTCGCAAGTCGCAACCGGCGCGTGTGTATGACAAGATGTATGAATGTGGATGAAGCAAAAGAAGTGTGCAAGAATCTTAGAAAATGGCTGTCTGTAGTTTCTGCCTACACCCTTAAAGCGCGTGACTGTATGTAGGTATGTATGTAGGTAAATAAGTTAAACATTTCCCTTCCTTTTTCTTCTAAATGCCATTTTGCAACAATAATTGTACGAAACTGTACCTCTGCCAAGCGTCCTATATCTTGAGGCTATATTTGAGATACATACTGATAGTTATATAAATGTGATCCGTTATAAATCTGTCACAGATTACTCTAGACAAGATTTATACTCCTAGAACAATGGCCTATATATTATTGTTGATTTTTAAACATAATGTACACTATTGAAAAATCCGATATTTGCGACACTTATTAATTGCACATTTGGTGTAGCAAGTTGGAGCTTTGGTTAAGGTTTGCTTGACCTAGGAATCAAACCCAGGCCCGCAGCACCTACTCACCAGCACCTACCACTAGACTAATGAGGCAGTTAAGTACCTAGTATCTATGAAAATTAAATTTATAAAAAAGACAAAGAGAGATGCCATAGTATGCGCAGCATACGACCATTTAAAAAGTCCTGTAATTTTCGGAATAATAATGGAGGAGGAAAGAATTGTGAGGAAACCTCCATACCGAAAACCTCCTTTCGACGGCGTGTGTCAGTCCGCCGACTATGGACTATAAAATTGTCTCACTCACACGGGTTTGCTTGATGGATTAGGGGGCAAATGAGCAGACGGATCGCCTGATTGTAAGTGATTACCGCCACCCATGGGCACCCGCAACACCAGAGCAGTCAAAAGTGCGTTGCCGACCTTTTAAAAGAGGATTGGGCTTCCGGTATCCTCACTCACTCGGCGAAACACAACGTAAGCGATGTTTCACGCCGGTTTTCAGTGAGGCCGTGGTATCACTCTCGAACCGGCCCATGATAATTAATTAAAGCTGAATTCGACAAAGTCGAGTAAATGTAAACTACATTATCCTCGCTACATTAACGTCACACCGCAACGGGGACTTCAGAATTTTTATAACTGCGCAACCCCTTGTGTCAATCTGAAAAAAACTTTTAACCATTCCGTGTCTGGAATAATGATTCAACTGTCTGGTTTAGCGTAGTGATTGTTTGAATCAATATTTGTGCTAGACGATGTGATTTTAAGACCGAAAAAAATGTCAAAAAAAGTAAACTTTTGAAGTCAAGAATGGTGCAGCGGATGGCTTCTGTGCTAGGGTTCGTGCCCTCACGGAACAAATATTTGTAGGGCTATAATTACCATTTTGAACATAGAATTAATTCGTATTTACGAGTAGAACAGGAAATTCTTAGCAATTTTCAAGGGGTACAGCCGAGTAGGTCTGGGTTCGTGTATACATGTTTATTTGTTCGGTAACCCACTTGCGATGAATAAGAAACCATCAGTGTTGGGAAACGTTACGTTAAAGTTAAAAAAATATATAAAATATGTGATATTAAATGCGTTGTCGGGAACGAAGAGCGCTGTCGGTCCGATGCAATATGCTGGCCCGTTCGCAAGATGTTCGAGACCGGTTAAGGTTACACTTTTCAAGGCATACTGCCAATCCTTCTACACATGTAGCCTGTGGGTCAAACATACGCAGAGGGCTACAACGCTCTTCGAATCCAGTATTACAACGCTTTCTGCGCTACTGTAGCGCGTCAGGCATGTTTGTTGAACTTTTCAGCAATCAGGCGAAAAATAACGGCATCGTTGTTGCACAGGATTCGCGGGAGTGCCAATAGCATCCTGAAAGTGATAGGCGACAGGCCAGACTGTATTTTCCTGGAGTATTGGACCCGTATGCATAACTGCGGGTCTGATGCTGCAGAAAAGTATATGAAATTAATAAGGAATAAGATTTTAAGTATCTACTAACATAATCATTATGCTGTATTACTAACAAGTTTCTAAATAAATTATATTATTTATACCACGGCAAATGGACTTTGGTGATGGATGGTGATGGATGGTGATGGATTTTTTAATGCAGTGTAGAAAAAAAATATTACACTCCATATAAAATTATATTACGTGTGACTATCACATAATACGTTATTCCCTTGTCCACTGTGTCAGCAATTAAATCAATCTCCCACAGGGCTGTCAGCAGCGACATCTCTGGGCAGCAATTAGAGACGCATTAATTAGCCTCGCCTCACCCCGCGGCGTAAGGATGTCCACGGGTTATGAGGTCACGAGGAACAGGGAAAGGTTATTGAAGAAGTGTCTCAATGTGTGAAAATACATTCAACATTGCTGTTATTTAAAAAAATCTATATTGTTAAAATTATACTGTTAAACTAAAGAAAGTAGCATTATAATATGGATATGACATCGCGTAAAAATGTTTTGTTTTCCTAACTTTGTTCCCAAAATGACGATTTTTGAAAACAATAAGTGGAAGCAATAATAAAAGTAGTAGGTAAGAAAATAGTGCTTGGATGATAAAAAAAAAATATCATTTCAATTTTATCGTAGGTATCCAACAGGCAAACTATTTAAATCGCGTACAGTACGCGCGACATAACTTGGCCGGACTGAAGTTAGCAATTTGTCAGTTTTTGGTTGAACAATCCACTGCGCATTAAAACGGCGAACTTCACTCCGGCCAACTTATGCCGCGCGTACTGTAAATGGGTCTTGATAAATTATATTATTGCAGATTTCGAATCTAATTGAAAGATATTTTATTTTTTTATTTGTGATAGGCTTACGCTTGATCGCCAGTCCGCCCGATGTCAAGCGATACTGCGATCCACGATGGAGCGCGCCTGCCTAGAAGAAACCGATTCACTCGTGACCCAAAGACACCCAGATTATATCCATCAGGGAAGACCCACTCGGGAAGCGCATTCCATATTTCAGCAGTATTTTTAATATTTTTTTTATTTATAGAAATTAATGTTAAGTTGATACAATAGCAAAGGCTGCCACAAAACGCTGTTGTTCTAGATTTTGGTCAGATTGATCTACATTGAATACAAACATGAATATCAATGATCATGTCTCATAAGTCTAGAGGTTCCAAGCGCGACTGCTACGCTAGAGGTCCTGGGTTCGATCCCCAGGCCGAGTAAAGTGTTATTGAGTTTTTCTATGAAATTCTCAGTAGCAGCTCGGAGTCTGGATTTGTGCCCGGATAATGGCAATAGGCTCGCCCCTATTACATGGGACCTAAACGTACCAGGCGAACTGTGTAATGTACATTAGTACGCCTCTGCCTAACCCTTCGGGGAATACAGGCGTGATGGTATGTTATATTATGAATATAAATGAAAAATAGTTGGTATGATCATTATTATGCCCGGAATAATTAATTAATTAATCTTTCATTTTTGTTCATTCGTACTGTTTGAAGAATAGGAGTGACAATGAAGCATGATTTTAAAAATTGAATCAGGCAAAATATTATAAAACATTGACTTCTAAATGTATCTTTTAAATACTTATCTACATATTTATAGAAAAAAAAAGTAATAAAAGTAATAAGTAAATAATTAGCAGTAGATCACGATTTACTGCTAATTATTCACTTCAGGTCACTACCAGTCACTTTTTCGATATAATGGAGTATCCACACAAATCGTACTAACCGCAGCGATTCGCTAATGAAGATATTTGGGGCAGTACGCTATCTCATTGTCAATAAATAATGTCGCCCGCCCCCGCCCGCGGCGTCTTCCGCCCCGGCCCACACGGCACTCTTGTAACCTCTTTTGTTACGAAATCGATATGAACACACCCCTTCAGCGATTTAAAACGCCAAGATACAATCTGAAACACCTTAATAACGTACAGGTGTTTTGATTGTGGTGTTTAGTGAACTGTTTTGGTGTAAATTACTTATTGTTTCGTTTTATTTATAATTTGGTTAAATATTTTACTGGCTCTTCTATGAAACTACTATAGAATTAGAAATTAAACGAGTCTTCTAACCTATAAGGGTCTTAAAAGAAATAAGTAATATGTTAAAGTTGAAATGTTTTTATTTCACGTTATTACAAGCATTTATAAAATGTAATCACTTTAGTTGCACGATTTCTAAATTTGATCATATGGAGAAGAATCTGGCCAGAATCTTCAAGGAAACTCCGCGAATTAACTAGGGTGGGAATTTTTAGGGCGGTGGGCATTGGGTTTTTCCACAAATCTTTGCTTAATGTCATCCTGCCTGCTATAATGCCACATTAGGTGGGTACTTTAAATCTAGTAAACGTAACTGAAAGAGAGGTTTTGGGTTTGATTTCTAGGAATGGTGAAGTAAGGTAGACGTTTTAGGATTATGCTGAGTAGTAGTCCACAGTTTGGATTTGTGGCCATGTAGGTATAGTCAAAAGTCCTGCTAACATTTTGGTACCTAAAAATAATTCGTAAATTATTAAGGCGATGTCCTGTTACCATTTTTATTCTCCACAACAGAAATGAAGCTTATAAATTGGTTCACATCGGGCATCATTTAATTTCGTCACTGCTCTTCAAATTAGGTCCAATCCCACAGTATCGGTCCATGTAAGTAGATGATATCGAACCAGTGGCCGCGTGCCTTAGTTTTTGCGTTAACCCTTTCGGTGGCGTGTTTTTGCGTCGGCGAACTTGGCTCAGTAGCCTCAAGTGGACGCAATTTATGACGTATGCGACGCATCGCGAGTGAGACATTACATTCCTTTTAAGATATAACTGCGCCCGCGCTTTTTCTCGTTTGTTAGTAGATTTTGTTTTTGTCTCGTCAATTCTGTGACGTGGTTTTGTAAAAGTACTTTTTTGTTTTTCTATTTATTAGTTTACCATAGTTTATTCCAGCAGCTGCCTCCTTTGGTAAGCAAAATATGAACTGAAATGTCCCTGGTCTTTGTGGTGAAAATAACGGAGTGTAGGACGGTTATCCACCCCCATAGTTACAGTTAGCGCATGGAGAGGAGCAAAACACCTCTACAGAACCTCCCCAAACACATATCAAATCATTACAGTATCTAATTTTATCATTAAGTTTACCATGATTTTCATCTTTTAATTCTGAGGATAACAGGCCTGTGCATGTTCGATGTCGTTGTTACAGGCTTTCACCGCCCCGTTCAATTCATAGCAAAAACTAGTGCGAATATGAGATTGAAATCGATACGAAGGTATTTGAAACAATTGCTCAGCATTACAACGTTGGACGCAATCCCACGGTTGTGCACTTTGTAATTATTTTCACTACACATAAAGCTGCAATTATCTTCAATCACACTTCGTTAGCAACGAATCTGGCGTTATTAACACTTTGTAGGCCTTTTTTCCCGCCAACCAATCGGCCGCCGCCGCCGCCATTTGCAGTAATTACTCATAAGATGGCGGAACAAGATGGCCGACTTCATTCAACAGTTTTTGTTGTGATTTTATGTTTTAATTGTGATTATCTTGTACGGTGCGACGGTATTGTAATAGATCATTCATTTACACGTAGTTATGTTTAATGGTGCTGTAATTATTATTTTATGGGGTCTCGTTAACATTAGCGATATGGTTTGTGTGGAGGTTGTTTGGCATCGTATTAGTAAGATTTAATTTAGATTTTCTTTGAATAAGTAACTGCTAAGTATTATATTTAACAGGTATTAGCAGTACTTAGCTGTAGGATAGGTAGGCCTGTTGATGTGTAAAGCATACCTACCTATATTTCATTATTATAAAAAGTTAGGTATAGCTTGTATCCGAACTCATTGAAAAGGATATGCGTGTTGGGTCATTGGAGATGGAACTTAGGGGAAGATTTTGCTAAGTGGGACACAAACACAGCTACATAAGAAATACATTGTTGCTAGTTACGCTAGACATAATAATTAAAGATTTTTACTTGCTCCATAAAATATTACCTCACTATCATGGGTTAATTGAAGCTTGAAATTAAGCCATATAATCAGGAATGAAAAACAAAATCAATCTATAAAGCTATTTTAGCTAACTTTGTTTCCGCTAGCTATTTTCCTTTGCCAACCATAAAATTAATATGACAGTAAAAAGGTTTAAAACCTCGTAAAACGCGAATTACATGTTAACAAACATTCCGCTTTGGCAATTAATTGTACAGAACGGTGTCGCATTTATACGTAGTTTAGTAGATGCGAGCGTAAAAAGACTGCTTAGCATCCTTGTAGCCCGCGATTATGTCATTACAGAGCCGTAAAAAATTAAAGGGCATTATAGTATGCGATGATATAGTGCAATTAAATATGGCGGCAAAAACCGAACCGCGTTCGGGCGTCGTCGGCGCGCGATCGCATTGCCGAAATGTTCGTGCGCCCGCACTTCGTAACGATTGACGGGATTTTTCTTTTTCGCCACCGGTTTTTAGTTTGTGTGATTTTGTTAAGAATTAACTGCGATCTGCGATCTATGCTGCAAGAAGTTAAATGCAATAACTGTAAAATGAGGAGATGATGCTCAAGCTCTGGATACTTATTTACGGTCTTTGATGGGGTCCATTACATCTATTCAATTTAACAGGCAACTAACTGCTAACTTGACCAAAAATTGTTTCACGTCCGTACAATAATCCGAGCAGACGAAAATAACTATATAAAAAGATGTACCTAAGGCTGGTTAGGAAATCACCGAAAGAAGCAATGAATTTTTCAGTTGGATACTATTCTATAGCAGGAGAAGAAGAAGAAACATTACAGAAAGAAACCGAACTTAAATTCTAAATTTTTGGTGGCAAATGATGTTTCATTTGAAGTAGTGGTGGTCGGAATCACCGAAGACATATCATTGCAGGATTTGCAGGTGTTGCAAGAGAGAGCCGTCTCTCTATACCGGTTATATACCGAGTCTCGTCTCAAGACAAAAGCAAGTCACAAGTGGAAGATTGACCAAGGAAGTCTACGTGACCTAAGAAAATCCAGCAGATCATAGTAGCTGCAGGATTTAGCGGTGAACTCTAACTCAACGAGTGGTGATTACAATAGACCAATTACGGTCGCAGTGATGCTATAGCTGTAAACGAATAATCATTAAAAAAACTAAGTGACCTGAGTCCGGAACACTCATGGCTTGGTACTGAAATGGCAGGGGTTGAAGTAGTACCTACTTTTGTCGTTATTCTTGATTATGTTCACCAACAACAGCGTATCTATAACATTAATATTTGCGTGTGTAGTCCACAGGCATAACCATAAGTGACTCGTGACTCTCAATCGTTAGTCATCGTTTTACTTGTACGGTAGGACGATCTATCTATAAAACAAGACTCCAGATAATGGCTACATCGTCGCGGTATAATAAGCACGTAATGATACAGAGTAATTAAAGGCGACAGCAAAAAAGGCAGAGTTCGGTAGTCGCGAATCGTGCGAATGTTCGCTTTGCGTCTGCGCACGCCGACGGACCCGGTACCGATTGATCAATCGGTAGAAATTTTATCAGTCGGCACTCAGATGTGATTCGCTACTGATTATATTTTCGTTGTGAAATCGATTTTAATTAAAGAATATACGTTAAATGGATTTTAAACACGACAATCTCCGCGCAGTAAGTTTTTGTAATGTTATCATGGCTTTTTAGCTCATTGTATCGATTTTTGACAGACGATTCCTAACTTTTAGGTGCGTACGTCTATACAAAGTATTACTCTTTGTATTAAGCTTTTTTTCGTACAAAAAAAAAGGTGCTTAATAAAAGCTCTCGTTACAAGTTCTTTTATCTTCATAGGGACGAAGTCGCGGGCGGAAGCTGGTTTGCATAGTAATAGTATGCAAAGAGTAATACATGGTAATATGTATTGATAAGAGCCCACCACGACGATAGCCTGTTTCAAGTAATTGTAATGTACGCACTCACAACTTGTGTGGGATCAGCAGCTGAAGAGATATCTAAGCCTTTATACTCCTACATCATACCAAGCAAATCATTGTAACAGATACTAATAAAATAAACTAAATAATAAAACGAAGGCGCCAATTAAACCTGAAACGGCGAGCGCGTAATTTTTATCGGCAAATAAAAATGTTTATTGACATTTTATTGCACAAACTTATTAGTTGATATTGTTGTCTAATGATATTAAAATTATTTAATCGATTTTAAAGTCAGCTCGTAACATTTTTACAGTCCCTTTTAAAAAGCTTTTTTGTTGTTACTGTAGTAAAAAATTACTTCGTTCCACAATGAAAATACCTTGGTGCAATTAACTGATCTCGTAAAACTAACTGTCATCTAATTTAAATTAGAAAATATAATTTCCTACATTCAGTTAAGATAGTATCAAATAGTTATGCTAATGTTTACTAGGACGGTTTATTTTGCAGTCGGCTACTTTGAAGTTATTTAACGAAATGGTTAGATTATCGAGTACTTGGACTGCTTAGCTTATTTGCAAAAAAGCAATCGGTAATTATTTATAGAAAAGCGTTGAATGAAAAAGGTTATTTATTGAAATTAATAGTTGTATCAAGACGATAAGTTATGAATAATGGGCATTTTACACCTTTTTGCATATCAAACAGATCTTTAAGTTTTTAGCAGTTAGATATAGGTACCTAATTTATATAAACTGCTCGAACGAATCTTATTCCTTATGTATTTTGTTTAAGAGATTTTGCTTAGTGCTTTGGTTTATTTTTTAATGTAGACAGCGAATATTATCACTTTATAGATATTCCTTATAAATACAAAAAAAAAATAAGAGCAACATACTCAAAGACATAATAATATGTACCTAAGTATTTGTAAAAAATATTTCATCAAATTACACGAATTTGTAAGAGTAGAAATGGATGTTTATCTTCTTTTTTCATACAATTTAACACTCGTTTACTACAACTTTAGCCGGCAAAGACGTTACTAATCAACCCCCCGCCTGCAATTGCAACCAAACATAGCCATTCAGACAATAATAACACTACTAGGCTACCAATAGTCACTCTATTAACCCATAAACATCAATACTTTTTCACCACTTAACAGATAAATTTAATTTAACACTCGAAGAGTATCAATTGGCATTCTTTACAACTATAACTGTGAACATTAGTGCGTTTTGTCGTGCCATTTTAATAGGCAGCCAGTTGCACGGTTATGCCCAAAAATGGCGGCATGGCATATTATTATAAAATGTGCAGGGCTGTCTAGGCCTTGCTAATCAGGGTTCAAAGTCTGTTATTTATTGTTTCACAATCGTTATTTAAAGCAAAACTGATGTAAATGAAGTAAATTTACATCAGTTTTGTCCGCTAAATCAGTCATTTAGAAGACCGCTCTGATACAAATGGAATAACACTGCAGATGTGGGACGACCTGCAATATTCTGCAGAAGTTTTTGAATGTTTATGATACTTAATCATTGGAGGACTGTCAAGGACTGCCTTATTAGTCTAGTGGTCCCAAGCCCGACTGTTACGAGGTCCTGTGTTCGATCCTCAGGTCGAGCAAAGAGTTATTGGATTTTGCTATGAAATTCTCAGTAGCAGCTTGGAGTCTGGATTTGAGCCCGGTTAATGGCAATATGCTCGCCCTTTATCAGGTACATGGGACCTAAATATACCGGCGAACTGTGGGTGTACATTAGTATGCCTCTGCCTAGTCCTTCGGGGAATACAGGCGCAATGATAATATAATGGTATGATACTTAATTGCGAATAACTGTAACAACTTTAAAGGGCTATAAATTTTTTTATGGGTTAAGCCGGCAAACGAGTAAATCATACCTACATCAAACATATGTCAAAACTAGGTTTCGTGAGATAACGCAAATAATATTGACACAGCAGAACAGGCTTGGGCGGGCCCAACTTGGACCTCAGATGCATTATGGTAAAATATTGTATCAAGTTCAAACTCTTTTAAACAGTGTAGTTAGGTACCAATGTACCTTTTACCAGAAAACTATAAGATTTAAAAGCTTCGGTAAGGTTTATTATTCTTTTCTTATTGTATTAATTTTGATGATACAATGTCCAAAAGAAACAATGTCCGGCGCTGTATAATTATCCTATCTTCTCCACAGTCGGCTAAAAACTCGGCATCCTTGCATGAATGCACCATTAAGATTCTTTCACCACACTGGTAAACCAATAAATCAGGTGGGGTACAACGATAGTAGGTAGCTATGCAGCATTTATCTTAGCAGCCAAGCTCACACGTTTACCTACTTAGTCTATGTGTCTAAATTCATATGTGTTCTTATTTTTTTTAACCGACATAAAAAGGAGAAGGTTCTCAATTCGATGGCATTCTTTTTGTCTGTATGTTCCGCAACATCTTCGCTGATCGTGAACCGATTTTGATGTTATGATGATGAATATATAAGTACTTCCGGGATTGTCCCATAATAATTCTGACCATGTATCGATTCTGAAGATATACGCGCTCCATCGTAGATGGAAGTGTCGCTTAATATCAGCCGAACTGACGGTCAAGCGTAAGCCTATCATGAATAAAAAAAAATACACCACAAAATGTATTTTTCTAGACAGCGTCAGCACTTAACATCTTCTTTCTCAAACTATGACGACACTTTTGGCGTAGCGGGTTCGATCCCCACAAGAAGCAAATATTTGTATGTCCTACAGGTAATTGCTTCAGGTCTGAGCGTTTGTGTACCTATGTGAGAAGTTGTGTTCGTAAAAGCACCCACGATACAGGAGAAAATCCTAGTGCGCGGCAATGTTCAAAAAAAGATAATCGTACTCCAGAATATGTCTCCTTCTACTCTTGTTCTCCCTCTGACTTCCTTCAACTAGTGACCCAGTATATTTAAATATTCTATACGTGACCCTTGTGACCACAGAGAGGTCAAGTACCCACCGACAATTAAACTTTAATAATGAATGGGACAACGTATACTTACACAGTAAGTATTAAAACTTTATCTTCTAATTAAATGTTAATAAACAAAAACTGCAGCGTTAGGGTTGCGGGTGGTGTAAGCAGGCAGCGGTAAGCGGGTTATGTAGCGATGACGTATGAAATATGGTCGAATCTCAGAACAATGTCATTCTTCTGAGGGTTGACTACATCAGTCGGAATCAGCAATTTAATCTAAATAATTTGACGTCTCACTGATCTGTGGGTTTGACTTTGACGTTTCTGGCGTTTCACAACTTACGGTTTCACTCGCATCCCAATTGGTTTTTGATAACTGTGCCTTTCTCTGAGCTCCAATGTATCTCGATATGAAAATTCGTCAAAATTAGTTTAGCTATATAGGGTGTTAAAATGTTACTAATAAATAAACATACAGATAGAAGGACAGACAGATTTGCTTTCGCATTTATATTATTAGTTTTGTTCCTTAGTTGCGTGACTCTACTGAAGTGATCGTTATATCCCTTTCTAGTTTGATGATGTTAGGTATATGTTGCCTTTGCATGTTTCCCTAAATTCTAACAGTTTAATGATACTCAAAGCTGTAGTAGTAGAAATAGAAAGGTGTGTTAGGTCAGTATCAACAATAGGTACAATGTTCTACACTAATACAAAAAACGCATTGCATACTAATAAGCTGTTTGTCATTCTACCTAGCACACCCAAACCACAAGCGTACGCGTTCCCCGCCCGCTCCGCTCGGCCGCCGCGCATAAACTGCAATAAAAACTGCCCGGACCTGTTGTAACGGCCTGCGCCAGCGCATCGCCCCGCAACATCAATAGAGTTGTTAATGCGAATTTGCATCGCCTTAGATTCAATTAGAGATTAAATTCAACTCAGTTTTTTAATCGGTGGATCTCTCTGTAACGGGGCGTTATTTTGAAAAATATTTTATATGAATATTATGTTATACGTTATGTGGGTGTAACGTAAGTTAAAAGTCTGCTACGTCATGATTATTTTAGTTATTATTAGTAGATACAGATGAATGTATAAATTAACACATTAAATATTACACTTCATTGTACAAATATTTGGGGACAATTCTTTTGTAATTAGAAGTAGTGACTAATTAAGCAATACTGAAGCCGAATTAATGATTTTAAAATTTGTTGTCTGTCTGTATGTCCACTTATAAGTCAAGATCTACTTGAAAGATTTTTATGAAATCTGTGTACAAGTAGATTATGACCCTAGTTAACATTTAGGGTACTCTTTATCGTTTTAATCTTATGTACTTCCTAAATAGGTATCCCACGTGTGCGAAACCGATGGCAGAAGCTGGTATAAATTAATGGCGGAACCAAAACATTATTTTAGGCGTAATAAACAGCTCTATATACATGAACCCGCCAACAAAACTGTTACACTATAGCGATTTTTATGAAAATCAGTTGCAATTAATTAAATAAGCGGCTCGCGAGCCGGCCGCGTATTAATTGCCGTATTGATGAGTTATGATTGTTAATTAGTGATTACACCGAGCACGTCGCGCGCGAATGAGCCTGCCCTAGCCATGTGGGTCAGCCGGGACCCGAGGTTGGGGGATTTGGTGTTATTTGAAGTCCTAGAAACCAGCTTCAAGTAGCTACATACTCCTGCGTGGCATTAAGCTCATCAGGAGAGATAAACTGGCCACTTTAACAGTAAATAAACATTTATTTAGCATCAACAACTAACTGCGTCATTAGCCTAGTGGTCCTAAGCGTGACTGCTATGCTAGAGATCCTGTGTTCGATTCCGAAGTTGAGCAATGTTATTGGGGTTTTCTAATATATAGAAAAAACCTGATTATAAGCTTAATAATCATGTTTTCTTTAAAGAGTATCTAAGTATGGAGTTTCTTGCCGGCTATTCTTCATATGACCCACTTTTTGGAACCGTGCAACTAGTTTTGACTTTCAAAGTACTTATTTTAGTGGTTTAATTGAAATAAAATATTTTGATTTTGACTTTGAGGCGATGAGAAGATGCATGTGTCTCACAGCTGGAACAAAATACCGAAGGAGGCTAATTAAAAAAAAATCTTACTAGCAATGTGGGTCGCGCATTACTAGTATTCTTGTTAACCCCTCATGCTAAACTAAATGCTTGTATTACGAGTGGGTTCCCCTCGGTAGTGCAATGGGTGGGTTTCGAACCGGCAACCTCATGATCGCAAGTCCGACGCCCTAGCCATTAAGTCTAACGCCGGTTAGCCTAATGTCATGTTTTGGTGACTATATGATTCCCTACTGAAATAGTAGATTGTTTACCAAGGGGAGATAGTGACACATTTCCATCTTCCTCTCATTTCTCTCGCCCCAGGGCTGAAAAGTGCGACTTTCTACCTCGGTATTAAACTACCTAGTAATGGGTCACTTTCCGTTTAGGTGAAGTATTTATACCTACCTATAGTAAAATTGTAAACAGGCCGATGTACAGCAGTATAGATATTAAAGAAAAATTAATATAACCCCTATATTAGAGCAACAGAATAATAAAAAAAATTAGGTATTTTGTCTGTCTGTCTGCAGTTTGTACGCGCATCATGCAAAAACTACCGCGTGGAATTGAATGCAGTTTTCACCGATGTATGTATTGCTAGAGTTCTAACTTAAAATCTGGTGCATATTTCATCTTGATACGCCGCCTAGAATCGGCCACTATAGTATGTTAATCTTTTTGGGACGTGAGTGAACTGCAGGCAACAGCTAGTAAAATAATAAAAAAAACACATTGTTACAAAGTGACCTGTGATTCAAAACATGCAATTGATTGCGCACGATATTATGATCGGTATCACATGAGAAATGAAGCGGCCAAATCATTGTAGCGAAACATTAACGTTTTAAGTCATACGATATTAATTCAAGCCCCAAAAAAGTAATTTTATTTACTAATTAATCACAAAATCAAATTAACTTAATTAAATATATGCTAGCATTACATAATACATGCATAAACCCTTACATTGTCCCACTGCTGGGCACGGGTCTCCTCTCAGAACGAGAGGGATTAGGCTATAGTCCACCACGCAAGCCTAATGCGGGTTGGCAAACTTAACACGCCGTCGAGAAAATGTCTCAGACATGCAGATTTCCTCACGATGTTTTCCTTCACCGTTTAGGCGTGTGATAATTAACTATTAATACGCACATGACTACGAAAAGTCAGAGGTGCGTGCCATGGATTCGAACTTGAGACCTTTGACTTGGCAGTCCTATGGTTATATCTCTAGGCTATCACTGCTTGTTGCTTGCACTGATGCTAGCATTATTAACTTTAATAAGTTCAATTATCTACCAGTAACCTAAATATCTAACTAAAACAATAAACTAACTAAAATAAAACTGGATAAACAGGGCTAATAACAACAAGTAAAACCGCCCTCAAAAACATAAAAGTAATGTTAGGTGCATAACAGTTTCGAATTCTGGTGCCTTCGATTTGGTTTGAACTTTTGTTTTCACCACGAACTTCCAAAACTGTAGTAAACTTAACATTAGTTTAGGGTTGCCTGAGTAGTTATCCAGAAAGCTGTCTGCATTGCCACGTTGGATGGAAATGCTGATTCTTTGACCAAAGTATAGGCCAGCCTTCAATTAAATTCAAGCCAGATTTGTATCTTGTAACTGTAAACGGACAAAATCTATATCTTCAAAAGATTGTCGTATTTTTGCTTTTCCTAATAAAAATCTTAAAAAACCACTGTCCGACTTGAGCTGAACACAGGACCACAGCAGTAATTTTTAATTTTATTGTATTTTTATTATACATACAAATCTATTTAATTGCTGCAAATATTGCTATTCTCTTCTTTAAATACATCTCTTGTAGGATATAAATTATTCCGAGCTCTTGAAAGCCGAAACGTAAAGATGATAGGCAGTTATTTCTTTGTTTTTTCGCCAACGTATTTTAATCCCTATGTTGGTTAAAGTTACCCTTATCTAATACCACTTATCTCTTTTTTTAACGATCTGAAACCATTCTGAATCCCTCCGGAAGGCATCAGATTCTTCAATCAAATGTTTTCTGGTGGGATGACTTTCTGACTTTACTTATACACAACAAATTATGCATAATGTCCATTTCTTCTTCTGACTTCTGCAATGCTGTGACTTTCTATTTATAGCGCATTCATCTAAACATCTTACTTACTTAGGTACTCAGTAGAAAGGTAGTCGCATGTCCTTTTCCAGTTAATTGCCTATCCGGCAGCTTGTGCTTGTGGCTGTGCACACACGGGCATTCTCAGAGGATTCCGCGATGTGTAGGGCTGTCACGTCAAGATTTGCATGGCATAATAAATTGATTTATTTTATTTAAAAAGTTATAAAAACCTTTTATAGCTACTATTGGTATTAGTTAATTTAAAAGGAGTTTGTAAAATTGTAGGTAAACAATTATTCACGTGCCATTAGATCCACTAAAATTTAATTGAGCCTGACAAGATTTTTAAGGTTTTTATGTAGAACATATTTGCTTAGGAATTTAAGCAGATATGTATAATAATGATTTAAAAATTAAATTCACCATTTTATTTCTGTGATTTTTAACCAACAAGTTGGTCATTCCGAACTAAATTAATATTTCCTGGCTTAATCAATGACGAATAGATGGTAGATGGTGTGAATAGATGTGATAAGATGGGGTATGATTCGGATATTGACGCGAAAAATATTTCCTGAACCTTTCTTAGTCGAGAAAAACTTCATACCCGGTACGTTTACTTTTTTGACATCCCTGAACTACAAACTACCTCTTTAGTATGGAAACTAGATGACGCTTTTTCCATATCATTTGTACAAGTGGCCGGTAGGAGTTAGGCATTGACTTGTTTTTTATTTTCTACGCTATAAGCTAATGAATTCTAAAATCGTTGTCAGTTAAATTAATGTCGGGTGTTTCCGCATGCAATACCAAATGTCACGATAACTAGATACATTAGAAAAGGGCGCTTTCTAATTAGGTTTTAATTAAATATTTCTTTCATGTAATCCATGGAGTTAAAGGGTTTTGACGTCAGGTGTCAAGTTTAAATGTCATCTGTCACTTAATGATTATCGTAATGTCATATTTTCCACAGAGGTTTTATTACTCAGGCCTAGAGAGTGTCAGTCTTACAAGTTTAAGACGTGCGTGTTATTGCGTATTATGAAAACATCGAAGGCAATGCGGTTATAGGATTATATTAATGAAGATCATTATAATTTGATTATAATTAACAATGTTTTTTGGTAAACCGCAGTATTTTGGTATTTTTTTCTCCACTATAACCCTTGTGTATGATGTGAACTGCGCAAGTCATTGTCAATTCCCTCGTGTCATGGTAAACACTGATCTCTATGCTATAGAGTATAGTGGTCAGTGATGGTAAAAGATAAATTGCCTGTACTAATGTGTAACTATTTGATTGGAGTTCCTCATCATAATCCACCTACCCTCCATTTTTCCTAGGGCAGCTGGTATGGGCTTATTTCCCATTGAAAATCTTTTCAGTTTATATACTACGAGTACATAAATTTTGGTACTACTTAAAAACATTATGGGACCGTATATCGTGGATACTTTAGGATACACTTTACCGATGAATAAGAATTGAGAACCGCTTTTTTAAGTCAGTTAAAAAAGGCATACCTATACATACATTGATATTCTTAAAATGGGAAATGGTTAAATTCATGACAACGATTGCTTTTATGCATAATTAGGTACCTACTATTTTTTTTATGGGATAGGAGGGCAAACGGGTCACCTGATGGTAAGCGATTATCGCCGCCCATGGACACCCGCAACACCATAGGAGTTACAAGTGCGTTGCCGACCTTTTATTAGGGGATTGTGCCTCCGGTAACCTCACTCACTTGGCGAAACACAACGTAAGCGTTGTATAACGCCGGTTTTCTGTGAGGCCGTGGTATCACTCCGCTCGAGCCGGCTCATTCGTAGCCGTACCGAAGTATGGCTCTCCCACGTAAAAAATTTCACAGTTTCATGACACATTTTAGTTTAGTTATAAAAAGGTTATATAAATGCGTTGAAACTAACGATGGTTAGCCGTCTTCTCCGTACATTTGTACAGTTTTATTGAAATAAAGGACACAAAACCCGTTTGAAAGCGCGATGTATCATCTGAATAGATCACGTTTCAAACGTACTCCCTGCATAATGAAACGCTAACAATTATCTGCTCATTACTTGACGCCTAATTGCAATTAGTTCGCGGTAATTATATGCCAATCCTGTTTAGTATAATTATGTATAATAAATATAGGTTTACTATTAAAACACACGACTGTATGTTTGATGGGTAACAAATGAGTCGGGTTAATGGTACTATTGTTTTTTTTTAATTATGTAAGGATCATGTTGATGGCCCCTTCGTATGTAAAGTTACGTGCCGTACATGCCATTGAGTGCGTCCCGCGCAGAAGTAACACGGAATCAAATATAACTTTTACTTTTAAGAAAAGTAACACATAAAAAAAGTCGGTGGCGAAATCAAAAGATCCGATCAAATGAAAGGCTCCGACTTCCGAAATTGTTTCGCACATAACATTTTTTTAAATGTTTTTGAAGGCGGTTTTACTTTCTCTTAAAAGTTAATTTATTTCAACATTTTTGTTTATTTCAAAATTTTTACATTTAATTAGATAGACGATGTTATGTTTTATAATGAGATTTTGACCAATTTTTTATGGGATCACCTCAGAAATGTAACGTACCGATAAAAAAAAATCATCAAAATCGGTTCATAATTGACGGAATAATCGCGAAACAAATATACAAAAAAAAAAACAACATACAGTCGAATTGAGAACCTCCTCCTTTTTGAAGTCGGTTGAAAAGAAAATTTTCGGTTTTTATCGTGTCTTCTAATCATATCGGCTTCTTTTTTTGAGGTCATAGGAGATTGCCCACCTTTGTTTTTTTTATACCACTAAAGTGGGAAACAAGCAAGCTTGATGGTCAGCGGTGACCGTAGCCTATGGACGCTTATTTCATTTTCTATCCAAACAATACGAATAGATACTACTACAGCCATATTTCCCAATAGCACAGGAAAGGAAATCATTCAATCACTATTGCATATAAATACTGAACTGATTTGTAAAAAGCCATAAAACACTTAGAACAATCTATTTCTTGCATACATCAAGCATTACCACATTTTTGGCTGCAACGATTCTAAATCAAAGTAAACTACGTTGGCAACTGGGTTGTAAATACTAATAACTTCATTGTCATAAGAGGGAAACTATCGCACACAGTGTAAAAAATGCAGTATGTAAACATGCACCAATAAATCTATCGTTGTAGACTATTTGCATGCCGGTGTGCGCTAATTCATGCGACCACGCTTTTTTTATACTGCGTACATACACCAGACGGATTTTATGATCTGTTGTTTTTGTTAAAAAGAAAAGTGCAAGTGACAGTATGGCTTTAATGTGGTGATATTTGCTTAAATTTAGGTTTTTGCAAATCGTAGATCTACAAAAATACTTACTTAAGATATGTTATAGATTGACATAATATAATAAAACATTTATTTCAGATAAAATACATAAAGTAATAATAAACAAAAATATTGAACTAAATAAAGTATCTAATTAAACTTTGTTAGAATTATCGATGTACTATGGTTTTGATACCTACAATACAATGAGTGTGGGTTCATAATATACTTAGCATCTACCTATAAATAAATTATAAAGAGCTAGTAGGTATACTTCACTATGGGCTCTAGCAAAAACGCATTGATTTATTTGAGTTGTGGAAAACAAACATACCTATATAGTATTTCCCAAAGGATTAGGCAGAGGTGGAGTCTTGTACACCCACAGTTAGCGGGTATGTTGAAGTCTTATGAAGTAAATAGGTGGCGAGCCTATGGCTACTGGGAATATCACAAACCCCCAATATACTCAACCCGGGAATGGGACCCTTAGCGTAGATGCCGCGTTTACGACCACTAGACTAATGAAGCAGTTATCTTCCAAGTTAATAGGCTTTATAGTTTCTGAAATACCGTGATTAGTTATTAAACCGAGAAATAACGAGTGTTATTTCACTTTTTAAAGAAGATATTAAGAGTCCGGAGCGGGCCGAATTTTCCATACAAACGTGATACCAAAATAAATCGTAATTCTAACACAATTTAATCAAATTGTGTTATTAATTGCATTAAGTTCAGATAACCATTTCATCCAAAATTTTTCGCTGGAAATAAATGTAAGCGAATGTAATATTTGATAACTTTGCTAAGTTTGGAACTATTTTCGGGTCGTTTATTTCCAGTGCAGTGGTACGAGTAGTAGAAGAAATTACCTATACGGTAGGAACCTAGACAAATGGTATCTATCCGAATAATAACACAATTTGATAAAATATTGTTTGGATTACGAATTATTTTGGTATTACGTTTTTGTGGGCAATTCAAACTCTGCCGGACCCTTAAAGCTTAAAGTGTAGATTCTAAAAATAATTATTACAGGTATTATCACTAAACAAGTCTAAGTAATAGCTACTATACAGGTACCAATAATTCTAATAATATAGTTACTACTGGTATCAATAATTCTAATAATATAGTTACTTCTGGTAGCAATAATTCTAATATTGTTACTTCTGGTAACAATAATTCTAATATTATAATTACTTCGGGTAGTAATAATTCTAATATTGTAATTACTTCTGGTAGTAATAATGTTATAAGTAATTCCAGTTATAACATAGTGAGCGGCATGCGTTACGGACGCCGCGCCGCACCGCGACCGTACCGCGCATTTGCATCCCGTGGTCATTCATGCGACCACCGTTTTTATTCAGCGAAACTTTAGCTTTATTTTCAAATATTGCGAAAATTAGATAAAGCATTTATTTTAATTGAACAGTGCTAAATTGTAGTAAAATGTATCATATCTTCTTTTGCTTGCTTAATTTTGTATGCCTAAACATAAATCATACAACATTCCAAGAACAATTCAGATGTTTGTAAGGTTGTAACAAATACCTATACAGATATCGCATGATTTATAAGGTGTACCACATTGGATTCCACGATTTAGTTTAACGAAGCTTTAGTTTTTCTTTTTTTTTAAAGTTACATACTGTACATATTTTAGGTTTCATTTCATTCTTGATAAGTATTATTATTAAAATATTAAAGTATCTCACTGTAGGGCGAGGGCCTCCCCACTCTTCTTTCACATAATTATTATTATCATGGAATTGAAATATTATTGTATAAATAAAAATATAATTTTTACCTGTGTGTAGTCACCCTGTTTTGCCGTCGGCATCGTATTGGCATACGCAACATTATAAAGTTAATTATTAGCAGTGTGGCAACACTCGCTAGCCGGAATGTCAGGTGTTAATAGACATTTGCATACTATTGTGATAATCATTATGAGGAAAGCCCGCGAAAGAAACTTGTTAGTACCATGGTACCTGGTTGCCCTGTCAACCCGTAAATTTATTGCTGTAAACATTAATGGAGAAATAAAAAATCTACGAGTACTTAATCTAGGTAGGTACACAGTATATTGACGCCTGTTTCCCATGGTGGCAGGTAGAAATTACAGAACAGACGCCACTTGGTACAATTCTTGCATACTTCTTTTACTTCGTCCACCTTTAGGTTATACATCTTGACTTTCTTGAAGGACCTGATCAATATGGTCGGTGTACGTCCTCTTAGGGTATCATCCAGCTGACACTCGCCTGATAAATCCTTTTTGTTAGTCGCCTTTTGTTATTCTCTTGATTTGTTCAGTTCTCAGCATATTCTTTTTTTTTAATTGACAAAGGAAGTAACGATCCCCTTGATAGCAATTTAAGTACCTAATCATCGCCGCATAAGAGAACCTGTAGCACCAAAGGAGTTGCTGATGCGAGACCTTAACACATAAATCTATTAGATTAATAAGTAGGTTCTATGTCTGTTACTTAGTTAATATTTACCGTATTCTGATTAGATTGCTGTTCCTGTATAAAAGGGTGTGATATGGTGATGTACTTAAATACATATTGAGAACATACCTCAATATCTTCTCTAGTGTTTTCAACGTGTAGCAAACCAAAGCAATATAGATACGGTTTGTGTACGTTACACATACCTACTCGTAATATATCATTACGCCTGTATTCTCCGAAAGGGAATGCAGAAATAATAATCCTAATAATACTACGAGTAATATCCACCCACACTTGGCCAGTATCATTAGGTCTCATGTAGGTAGTAGGCGGCGGCCCTATTTTCACTAACAGAGCATAAATCCACGAGCTGCTGCTGAGGACTTTATAGAAAAACTCAATAACACTGCACGACATGGAAATCGAACCCAGGACCACTATCGTAGCACTCGGGCTCATAACCAATAGACTAATGAGGTGGTTACCCAGACAGGTGCAACCATATCTACACATTAACACTGGTTTATAAATACAAAAGAAATCTGCACATCGATCGATTGAAATTTAAGTCAACCCGTGCTGTAGTAGCGGCCGCTAATTCAAGCGTACCCATTTTATTTATGTCTTCATACGAGCCGCCGATAGGCCCTAATTACGCCGCCGACGCAAAAACGCTAATCGCGCATCGTACATATACGAACGCACCCTTAAAAACGATTTACAACGTGACGAACGCAATCCAATCTCAGTCTTGTTACTCAGTCAACAGATTTCGATTTAAAATGAAATTAATCGCACATATTCTATTTTTAATCTGCGTTTCTGAATGTAAATCGCGGTCGTAATGCCTTATATGAATTTGCACAAACCAAATCAACTTTATCTTTAAAACGTTGACAAAAAGTTCAATTTACAACTTCTTGCACACCAAAGAGAGTTACTTCGTTTTCTTAATTCAAATCTCCGAATCTGAAATCGTTCGAATATGAATTCTGAGAAACGGATTATAGGGTGGGGTGTTGATTGTGTTGATGTTATAGATATAGGCTGATTAAACTACGAGATATAGCGATGCGCAGGAGAAGCGTTAATGAGCGCTGGTACCTTCGGATTCCTGGCCAGCTATGTTACTATATCGGCTTTTGTCGGCACCATGCGACTTTTTGCGATGGCCAATGATAACAATGACCGGCAAGAACGGAACGAGATAACGAGAAATGTGATAATGTTCGCGTTAATTAATTAATGTTTTGCGCTACATTAAGTTATTATTAGAATACGGAGATTTCAACGCCTCGCCTCGTAGCTTTTAAGATTAGGTGTTAACTTAAAGAACGGATCGGGTTTGTAAAAGAAAGTGTCTTAATGGAGGAGTTTCTGTAAAATAGCCGCATATAGATAAAACCAGTAGATACTAAGTAATACTAAGTGTGTTGATTTTATTAGACAAACCACTTAAAGTAGGGAATTTGATAATCTGCATGCTGGTACACTATGCCATCGTTGCACCTTCACTCCGCTCGGAAAGCTGATGCTTTATCCTCTAGGGCCCACTATAAAATCAAATGTTCAAAGTTCTTAACGCAACGTAATAACGTCACGTATTAATGTAGCTATAAGGGCCTGTTTCACCACGTCCATGTACGCTCCTACGGTCTATGTAAGATAATAAATTATAGATGTTAATTTTATTTTAATTCCGTTCCATTTTTGAATTTATTTGCTGAGTAGCGACTATTCATAGTGAAATAGGACCTTAATGTTAGATAGTATTCAATAGATTTCATTCAACGTCAAATAAAAAACTTTCAATTTGTAAGCAGCGTCAACGCTAAACAAGAAGTTATATAGTTAAACTAGCTTTTTGCCCGCGACTTCGTCCGCGTGGAATAGTTACTTTGTTCCATATGAACTTTCATCCCCTATTTTATCCCTTTAGGGATAGAATTTATCAAAATCCTTTCTTAGCGGATGCCTACGTCATAACATCTACCTGCATGCCAAATTTCAGCCCGATCCCTCCAGTGGTTTGGGCTGTGCGTTGATAGATCACTATGACAGTCAGTCAGTCACCTTTGAGTTTTATATATATTTAGATCACGATCATTAAATCGATCGTTTAAGAAAACTTGTGATCTCGTCATCATCATCATCAGCCCATAGCACTCACCCTCCGTTGAAACTTTATAATTCGATTTTTCGATTTGTAGTAGGCCTCATGGGGATAAATAGACTTTTATCCCATGACGTTGGCATTGGTAGCTTAGATACATACATATCTCCCAATCAACTTTTCATGTTGATTGGCTGAATGGTCGTCATCGGCAAACATGCCATTAAAAAAAACAAGTGAAGCCGCGACTGACTTCACAGTTGTTTTAGCCGAATATGTCGGTATAATAAAATGGCAGAATTATTGGTATCGACACGACCATACTTCCTTCAAGAACGAATGCAAATTAGAAAGTGTGTGTATGCAGGCGTCTGATGCAACGCGCATGCAAAATTGCGGTAAGCTAATAAATCTAGTACCTATTGCTGCATGAACACTTTGGAAACAGCATTTGGGAAACAGAAAAACGTAAACAAAATATTAGTAGCGGAAAATATCAAACAAACAGGCTTATAGCATTCCTATTATAGGTGCTAAACCCTGTCATGATATCTGGCACTGGCTCTGCGCGCCCAGCCGGACCCTAGCCATCTTCTTCAGATCATCTGTTATTTAAAAGCCAAATTTTTCATTTCAATAATTATTTATTTAGCACATTTTTATAGTCAGAAATATATCAGACTGATATGAAACTCCATGTGAACTTGAATTTCATCTGACAGATTAACAACACTACGACAGTTGGATCAATCATTTCAGAGATTATAATGAAATGATCTTCAGTTATGTTTTCAGAACATGGACATTTTCAACAACCTACACCACTTAGGTAGTGTTGTCTTAGAGTCTTAATACGGTGACTAGAAGAATAATACTTATATGTGGATAAGTAATGTAGTAACACATAAAAACCCTTCAATGCTCAGTGCATAAAATACTTTTGCAGAATTGACACAGACTAAAATAATATTTATAAACGTTATCGTTGCGAGCGATTATAATAATTTATCGATATCCGAATCGATCCGCGTCCGAGTGAGGTGGAATGGAGTCATTACGCCGTCGCAACGGGTCCGAGGTCCGGACTATGGAGTCCAACTGCAGCCCTTAATTACGGGACATAAGTCAGTCTGGCCGTGTTTGTTTCGCTCTTTGCGCTAATTTGTTTTAATGCTATCTGATCTTGCGCTTTCTGGTAGGGTTGCTTCTCAATGGAAAATATATTGAAGTTTGTTTTTCATAACTTTGGGTGACGCAGTATTGCTACTCAGATAGGTCCAAATGAGGTTGTCTTACTCCGTGCGGTCATATCCGTCAAATAACCTATTTTAGAGCAAGCTTTCCAAGCTTTTATGTCGTGTTTTATTTGTTACTTTCGCGAAATATTACATGCACTTATGACAGTTTTTGTATTTCATACCTACTTCATATTTGTCTATATATTATATATAGATTGTTTAACACTGACATATGTTGTATGTCAGTGTTAAACAATCGGGATACGACTATTATAATTATTCAGGTAGTTAAAAGCCTGGCCGAAGTTTAGAAATTACACACTTAAATATTTTTTTTAAAGTTTAAGTCGGCAAACGGGGTGACGAGCCACCTGGCAGTAAGTATAGTCACCGGCATCCATGGACACCTGCAACACTAGAGGAGTTGCTGATGCGTTGCTGGCCCTTAAAAGCCCCTACGGACTGCAGACTGCCAGAGCCGCAGCAACCGAGGGGATATGGCTCTTACGTACAAAAGTCGAAACACACCGCAGTGCTTTACGATAGACTCCGACGTAAGGGTGGTCGCAAGCCAGTCAGACCCCAAGAGGTCCTACCACCGAGCTCAAATATTTAACGATGAACACCAAGTTTATTAATTAACAGATGTCTACGATTGTGATAACCCTGTAATGAGAGGTAAATATAATATAAAGTAATAACTAATATGAAATTCGTAAGCGACTGCGTCACTATTATGGTGAAACTGATCAATGTAACGTCCAAAATGAGCAGTGGAAGGATTATTTAAAATATTTTGGTGATTTATACTAATTATTATTTTATTTTACAAATTCATATTTTACTAATGAAGTGAATACCTACCATTGTAATTGGAATGAAAAATAAAATTATTAATTTCCACGAAATATTAGCTATTAAAATTCAGTAATCTTTAAATATTTAAATTGACATTGATTTTGCAAGTGGTCCTAGTTGATAATAACTTTGTGTTCGTAACTACCAACTTACCTACAATCAAAATAATTGATATAATATCCGACATGACCAGTTTTGGGTCAGTACTTTTTAATTTTGGAACTTTTTAATACCTACCTAATTCTTTTTTAAAATTTAAGTATTATAGGTATTATATCGATGAGACACATGACAGAGAACAAACTTTTTTACTAAAGATTAATTACCATTTGCAAACTGGCAACATCCACAAGCTTTATTTTTTCTCCCAGTTGGACCAAGGCATCACGCTATACAGCCACATGATCCGACATTAAAATCGTACACGGCACATCCGGAGATATCATAATTAAGTCTCCCGGGCCGTGTTCAAATTAAATTATGTACGAATTAAAGGTAACGGCGCAATAAATCGGAGGGTGCGCAGGCGCCGCCGTTACGCGCCTTGTGATGTATCGCCCGACACACCTATGCGATACCGGCTCGACCGCTCTGTGGTGTAAAAGGCAAGAGTAAAGAGATGTTTTGACAAAGAAAGAGGTTACAATGTTTTTTTTTTTTTTTTTTTTTTTTTTAAAAAAACGTTGCCCCACACTAGGATTTTCTCCTGTATCGTGGGTGCGTTTACAAACACAAATTCTCACATACACAAACGACCAGACCCGGAACAACTACCTGTAGATCATACAAATATTTGCTCCGTGTGGGGATCGAACCCACAACACGTGACGCAGAAGCCGATCGCTCAGCCACTACGCCAAACGTGTCGTCAATGTAATTTTAGGTAGGACAGGATATAGTGGGAGAAGGAAACCGTCGTGAGGCAAAAAGATTATAATATAGAGAAAAAACGAGCCAGTTGTTCACCTGATGGTAAGTGATCACAACCTGCTTTCTCCAAATGGTAGGTAAACTGTATAACTTGACATGTCGCTGTGTGTACTTCCATTTGTTTCTCAACTTCGTAGAATTAAAAAAAAACGCTTTGTTCCTATAATCGCTATAACCTTGTGTATTGTACCGCATCTCGAATGTGAATACAACTTAATCTGCGCACCACAGCTTCCATTTAGCCGTGTTTGTTTTATTTCGCAGAATCAATAAACTGCGTCGATCATGTGCGATCGCCATGATGAAACAGATCCCGATACGTTGGTGCACCGGTTTTATTATAAGTATAAGTACGATTGATTGTAGATAAAGATTAACGAACATTTTAATGGGAATAGTGAGACTAATAAGACATTTTAAGAGGATGGAGAACTAATATACATAAAACACACCATCACGCCTGAATTCCCCGAGGTGTTAAGCGGCGGTAGCCTAATGGCTAGGGCCTCGGACTTGCGATCATGTGATTGTCGGTTCGAAACCCACCCATTGCACTACCGACGTGAACCCACTCGTAACACAAGCATTTAGCTTAGTACGAGGGATTAACAAGAATACTAGTAACGTGCGAAACACATTGCTAGTAAGCTTTAAAAAAAAAAATGTATATGAAATGAAATGAAATTGAAATGAAATGAAATTATTTATTCTGCAAGTAGATCTTTAGAGATACTTTTACATGTCAACTTGTATACTTACTAGTGTAGCCATTTTTAGAAGTTGATACGCATCATCTTCTTGAAACAAGTCCGGCCGTAATACGCTTTTTTCAAAGCAAATCACGACACTTTTAACCCCTGTATCTTCGTTGTAAGTCAAGTTAGACGTCTCAAATTTTACATACTGTACAATACTTACTGAACCTACCTCTCGCCCTTGTTAATCTTAAATAGTCAGTGTTAAATTTATTTTTTTTAAATCTCGACTGTCAAAAAATATGGAAATTTAAATTTAGGTCAAAACACCTCCAATAAACCCTAACACTGATTTTTTTTATAAAAAAATGCGATTTTTTTAGAAATACTTTTTGACATTTGACTTTTGTGACCATCAAAAATCATAATCATCATGAATTAATGATCATTTTTATATTAGGAATTACAAACTGAAGACTTTTCTCGATCGTTGGAATTAATTGAAGAAATTATGTGTTCTAGTAATCGATGAATTATTAAAAGTGCACTTATACTCCATTATGTATGGTAAACCTAACATTATCTGTGATGTTTATTAACAACGGTATAATTTGAACCCCGATCAGTCTGCTAAGTGCTGATTATCGGCCTTAACCAACTGACTTCTGTTAACGCAGTTTAAGTTAACGTTTATTTTAAACTTAATTAGGTAATTTTAACCACTTAGTTCCTATTTAACCTTAGAAATTGAGCTTCCATGAATTCTGAATGTTTAACTGTTTAGGATAAGTAAAATGATTTGAAGCATTTTGTTTGGTATCTTCAGAAACGATGATAAGACCAACCTTTAGGTATATGAAATAATCTCGAAAGTATAATTATTATATTCTATCAGATAGAAAATCCCAATCAGTTCACGATCGGCAAAGATACCGCGTAACATATAAACACACAAAAAGGTACAGTTGAATAGAGAACATCCTCTCTTTATTAAGCCGGTTAAAATAGCTTGCCTACTTTTCAAAAATATTTTGAACATTGATAGATACATAACATTTTAATACACGTGGCGTAAATTTGATAAGTGTAAGCGTTTATCCCTCTCCTCTATTTTTTTGTTCCTAAATCATTGTGGGTTCCCAATAGGGACATGCCAAGCTATCAGTGATGAATGCTCCATACGACTCGGTTCCCTCCCTTCCCTTTGAACAGGTTTCCTCTTTGAACAGACTTCTATTTTATAAGTCCCAACTGATATAGATAGTAGATACCTATACTTATGAATTTTGTCTCCAGCTTCTGTTTTGACAAAACCGACCTTTCGCCACTGCAAGCTTTAGCGTGAACCATGAAAAAAGAATGAATAAAAAATGCTATTCGTCTTTCACCGGATTTCCTAATTTGGACTCTATTCTAACATATTAATATTTCTTAAAATTGCTTAGGTGTGAATTCTCATAAACGTCGATGTAGCTACGATGCGAAAAACTCAAGAGACTGAATAAAAAAGGTTAAATTAATTAAATTATGTATTGAATATTTTCTCCAGTCTGTTATATCGGGTGTGGGACAAGGCATTGGCAGGTAGCGGATAATGAGCCATGGGTTTTATATATGGGTTTTATTTATATTCGTTTAGAGATTGTATTAAAGAGCGCTATTCGAAGAGGGATTGCCCTTCCCGGGCACTCAAGCAGGTTATACACGCTAGGGTCTACCTGACTGGTTTTTCTGCACTGTTACGCCTGTCAGGTACGAGGACATACACGTAGCGAAAAACCTGCACAAACTCTCAGTTTACCGATGGCTCTGACTATGGCGAACAACTGACGCCTGCGCAGGCGACCGCTGCACACGCTCAGTTTTACCTGTACAGGTAAACCTGCATGGGCAATCTCACAACGCAATAGATTGACGTTTAGTTTGACTTACGATCTTCTATTCATTGTCGTTAACAAGTGACACGCACTGGCTGTATCGAGCTCGCTCGTATTGTTCATAGTAATGTAATACTTATCGTGGACTTTTGAGCGTTTACTGTACTTGTCCCCAGTGTAATTATTGTGTCTCTTGGATTTGTCTATCATACTCTCATCGATTTACACTGTATAGTCTCCCTTGCTTACCTATATTTGCGGTCCTTGGATTCGCAAGTACATTTTTCCAGCGCAATCCTAATGTAAGTTCGCTGTCACTTGGACCACACACAATTTGTTCATAGAACCATGTCGTGGGGTCCGTATCTATCGGCATACGGCCGCTCCTCAACGAACCGTTTTTACCAACAGTGCAAGTGTTTTGTACCTCCATTTATCAGGAATGTTTTTATATGCACATGAATATAAATATTTGAAACTATCCGAATGTTTAACGTTTGAATTTATACCTGGTTATTTATAAAAGCAATAGTATCAATAACATATCCCGCAAAAAGGAGATGAATCATTTACTAACTTATTTTTTGCACTCAGAGCGTGATGTGGTTCGTGTTTTAATTTCTGAAGAATACTCTAAAGAAGATTTTATTTTCTTTAGAATTTAAGAGTCCGGCGGACCGAATTTTCCATACAAACGTAATAACAAAATAAATCGTAATTCAAAAACAATTTAATCAAACTGTGTTTTAAATAACTGCCTCATTAAATTTATAAATTCATTAGCCTAGTGGTCCTGAGCGCGACTGCTACGCTGCTCCTGGGTCCGACTCCCAGGTCGAGCAGTGTTATTGGGTACTTTTGTGAAATTCGCAGTAGCAGCTCGGAGTTTGAAATTTGTCCCCGTTTATGGCAATAGGCTACATGGGACTTAAACATACCGGTGAACTATGGGTGTACATTAGTACGCCTCTGCCTGGCCCTTCGAGGAATAGGTACAGGCGTGATGGTACGGTCTTTTTATCCGGATTCCGTTACCATTTCGTCCAAAATACCCACTTCACTGGAAATAAAGGTAAGCGAATGCAATTCTTAATAATTCTTAATAAAATAATGATTTTTTTTTCTTATTAGTGATAGGCTTACGCCTGACCGCCAGTTTGCCTGATGTTAAGCGATACTGCGATCTACGATGGAACGCGCTTGCCTAGAAGAAACCGACACCCAGATTATATCTATCAGGGAAGACCCACTCGGGAAGTGCTTTCCATATTTCAGCGGTACGCATTATAAAAGTGGACTTAAAGCGTTTCGTTCGGGTTTTTGGAATGTCCACCGTGAATCGATGACGCTTTTTCGTGCTTCTGGTCGTCCGATAGTAGAAAGGGCTAGGGGGAATAAGATCGTGGAGATCTGATGCACACTCTCCGAAATGTATCCGATAAGGTATTGTATACAGTAGTTAATAGACTACATCTCGCGGAGCGTACACACTATGTCCTACTCCTAGTTTTTACTCTGGCCACATTATATGCAGATGTCTTGAAAGCAACACCGCTAACACTGTTCTCTCGCTTTTTGCGCGCTCTCGTTACTCAATTATGTTGGCAAGTAATTACACTGTTAGGAAATATAGACTGTGATAATGTTGCCAGACTATTGTTTACGTGGTTTTATTGAGCGATGCTGAAGAGTGGGTGAAATATGTGTGTTCCATGGTGGAATTTAGCTTGGTGATAGTTGATAGTAAAATTTTAAATAATAATGAGCTCACAGACTCACAAACAAATCAAACTGCATTATTTTCAACGAAATGATACCAATGTTAATTCAAGAACGGAGCACAAGAACAGCTTTTCATTGTGTCTGTAATTTGATTCTTTAATCTGAACTTGTTCACTAGTAATCATAACTTCTTATAAAGCAGAGTCTAGATGGAGTTTCTTGCCGATAATGACCACTTTTTGGCACTTTGCAACTAGTGTATGACTGCAAAAGTACCAATTTAAAACGATTTGCTCTGAGAAAATATTTTTTCTAACAAAATACGGGTTTGTTTCAGGAAACAAGAGGACTTAGTAGTATTATTGAGTCAATTAACAAGATTAAAGAATTTGAGAAAATTTTGGTGTGTCTAAGTGATCAGATGAGTCATCTCATAAAATCAGGGCCTTAACATTACCATATAAAAGAAGGACTCTTTAAATGCATTTTGCAGGGCCCATCCAATATTCGCTTATAGTTTGGGAAATACCAATTATAAATCAAAAACTGATTGCTATTATCCGTATAGACCGTGTATCTTTTGTTTCTATAACGTCTTGTTTTTAAGGTATACGCCGATACGTTTTTAGAACTACCTAAGTATATTGCCTTGATTTGCAAGGTGGATTTACCAAGTACCTACCTACTATTGTTTTATTTGCATATGAGACAATAGACTACTACTATTAAACACTATTTCATTAGAAATTGGTCATTGGACGTCAAATATAAAATATTTGTCTTTAATTCTGGCCGAAGACGTTTTAACGCAGTGTTATTAAGTGAGAGCAGTATTCATTCTTCAGTATCCAGTTCAGTATCCACGCAGTATCAGAGAATAACAAATAAAATACCCACCGACAAAAACACAGTTATTATATTAATGTGTTTATTTATCTTTGATCACCATCTCAATTCCAGTTATGCATAAGAATGGCGCATCAATATTCCATGGCGATCATCGAACAAATTGTCGATACTACGAAGCTTTTTGTCGCGCATATATCGATCAACAGCGATTGAGACTTCGGCCTGTAATTAAGTGACAAAAAGTTCTTCGAGCGAAGCCTGGAGGCGGTGCGATTCATTACGAATTCGCGTAAAAACGTACAACGAAACGTTGGCCACTATTGAATACTAATGCGATATGATTACAACGTGTATGCTTACAATTATTTGTAATTAATTAGTTGGGGATTGGAATTAACATGTGAAATGTATGTTCTTATCATTTACAATAATCCTTTATGTACCTACTTACAATAACCGTCTCATGCGCAAATCTAGAAATCGGCAAGCCACGAAAAAGCAACATCGATTCACGGTGGACATTCCAAAAACCCGAACGAAACGCTTTAAGTCCACTTTTATCATGGGTACCGCTGAAATATGGAATGCGTTTCCCGAGTGGGTATTCTCCGATAGATACTCGTATAAACCCAGATTATATCTATCGGGGTCTTTAAATCACGAGTGAATGGTTTCTTTTAGGCAAGCGCGCTTCATGGTAGATCGCAGTATCGCTAAACATCAGTGGAACTGGCGGTCATGCGGAAGCCTAGTGTTTGTAGAACTAGGTACTATAGGCGCGTGGGTTATTTATAGAGTTCTGAGCTAGTTCACTTCTAGCCTATAAGAGTTTATATTAAGCAATAAGCAATACTTGAGTTATAATATGCAATATTACCTACGGCATCACAATACTTTACACTAATCTCTATATCTCAGGCTATTCGCATCCGCACTGTATTGTCTGTTATATTTAGGTATACATTAATCTTTGAATAGGTAGGTGCCACCACAAAGCAAAAATATCAGATGCGACACACTTCCTCGTAAACAGAACGGTTTATGCTGCTAAGTAAGACACACGGACGTAAGAATAGAGCAACAAAGTAAAGGCCTATGCTTGGAACAATTTACACATCTGTTGTGTTTGCTTAAATTATAGGTAGCTGCTGGATGCTAATAGCAGTTAGTCTTTAGCATTTTATTGGAAGCATATTTATAGCCGTTATTATACCACTTCGGTTTCGGTCCACTCCTCTCGGTTTAGAGTCTCCCGCTATCTCCTTCTGGGCCTTCCGCGATGTCTTTGTATGGGTTCCGCGTAGAAAATATTTTTGCCCATAGTTCTTCCGACACGTGGCATATGTTACCAACCCAATTCCATTTCACCTATACTTGAACTACCTACTCAAATCTCTGTTAAGGGCATTACATTGCCCAATAACCTTGAGGAGTTAGTCTTTGTTATAGTATTTGTTAGTCACGGGCATTGCGGGGGTGCTTCACGCGGGGTGTTATTTAAAAATATTCAAAGAAATAAGAAAATAAAAACAATACAAATTGTTAATTACTTCATTACAATTTTTTTTGGTATAAAATCCACGACTGAACTATTAAGCCGTTATATGCTTATGGCAAACGCACATAAGGATTCCACTAGAAACTTCTTTAAAGCTAGAGTGTTTTTTGGATTTGAGCGATGTAATGCCCTTAAATACCTAATAAAGACAGATAAGGAAATAATCATCAACATTATTCTACACTATTCCAACTATAACACTCTGGTCTTCAGCCACGTTGTCGTTCCGCAAATTGATGTCAAATGGTTGGCTGTCAGGCTTTTGGGTTTGTGACTGCTATTTTATTTTTTGTGACAGCACGCAATAATAACCCCAAAAAGAAAAATATACAGATATTTTGGCGATTTTCAGTTGTTTCATTGAAAAAAGATATTGATCAGAGCCGAAACGGCCAGTCTCTGGTTCATTTATGTTTCAACGTCTTTATTAAAAGGTAACGTTCGCGTTCTCCAAACGTAGCAACTGTGTGTCTCACCCAGTAAAGGCTATCGCCTAGTCACGTACGCGGCTAACAATTAACATTTCGAGCTGCAGCGATGCCGGCGGAGATGCGAGCTGCTAATATGGGTTACCTCTTAATTACCACGGCTCCTTGAAAGGCGCGTTGCGTGTTAGCTACGCTTTTGGTGTGCGACATGATTTAGATGCGATTTTGTTGTCTTTTATGTATTTTTGGTTTGATTATATGGGGGTTTAATGAGGGTGTTGAACATAGGTAACACTTGAATTGAAATACTTATTGCTCTTAGGGCCGATTTTTCTATGGCCAGATAACATTATCGGAGAATAAATTCGAATCTTTGACAGTTATTCTATACAAAATCTGTCAATCGTCAATTTTATTCCTCAGTTAAAAGTTATCTGGCGATGGAAAAATCGGCCCTAAGTAAATAAATCGTTTATTCTTATCATCGGTGTTTATACTGCCAAATATTTATGAAACTATTCGACGACAACATTTTATCTTTTATGTACGCATCCTCATACAAAAAACTACTTATTTTTAATAGATAAAATGCGAATCGATGATATTAAATGTGATTCAAACATTATTTCCAACTTGTAAATTATGCCATTAATTAAACAGGTTAATATAGTAGGTTTTATGATAGGCAATATAAATGCAATTGAAATTGTGTGTATTTAGAATTTCCTTTACAAAAAACTTCAGGATCAAACTTTAGTTATACTTTACTGCCTTTGTATTGTCCAAATAACCCTAAATTCGGCACCCGTGGTTCTTACATATTATCTCGACAGGTCCGGCTCAGTCCAAGCGGGCCCCGTCCACCCCAAGCCGTGCTGTTGACGTATATCGGATTGACCGTGAAGGATATTTGCAAAAATATTAAATCGCTTTCAAATTTAGGGGTGAGAATTGATTGAGACGTTTATGGAGAGAATGAATTTAAGAAGGGTGGGGGTGGGTGGTGGGGAGTAAAAGTTGAAGAGAAAATTTTTGAATTTTCTCGGCACTGTCCATGGGTTTATTATCCCCTTACTATGGTTGCTCGATTGGCGTAGCGATTAGGGTGGTCAGCTTGCCATTACCGTTGCGTCGCGTGTCGTGGGTTCGATTCCTACTCGACAAAAATATTTGTGTGTTCCACGGATATTAGTTCAAATTCAACATTAAAGTCAAAATCATTTATTGAAGACAGACTACTAGGTAGCACTTTTTAAACGTAATCTTTATATTAGGTATAGGCAACCCCCAAAACGCTTGCCCTTTTCCGCCTCTTACTGTTTTGCTGGGGAGAAGAAACGGCGCAACAAATTCCCCAGCAACATACCTAATTCCGTCTAAGGCGTTAAAACATAAAAACACGATTTTAAGTTTTGTTTGGGGTACTTAATTAATTTATCGTTAATTTTATGTTTGTGAAATTCTGACACACTGGACTTGATCACTAGTGCGGAAGTCTTTTTTTTAAAACATGCGGTTATGCACTATTCCTCCTTAAGGGTCCGGCGAAGCATGAATTGCCGACAAAAACGTAATACCGAAATAAATCGTAATTCAGACAATATTCTATCAAATTATGTTATCATTCGGATTTAGATACTGTTAATCTAGGTTCCTAAGATCCTACTTCGTCTGCTACTACTTCACTGAAATTAAAAGACCGGAAAATCGTTCCAAACTTGGTAAAGTTATCAAAAATTGCATTCGCTTACAATTATTTCCAGTGAAGTATTTTGGACGAAATAGGATCGTAGGAACCTAGATTAACAGTATCTAAATCCGAATGATAACATAATTTGATAGAATATCGTCTGGATTACGATTTATTTCGGTATTACGTTTGTGAGAGATAATCGGTCCGCCGGACTCTTAATTTACAGAGTCTGCAACGCGCGAGTGATACCCCTGGTGTTGCAGGCGTCTGCTACGGTAATCGCTTACCATCAAGCAGGCTGTATGCTTGTTTGCCATCTTAGTAGTATAAAAAAATTGCATGTGTTCCATTGTCTTCTATTTGATTTATATAAAAAATATTTGAGTGTTAAATGAATTATCATTACTATCATTCCATTAAATTCATCATTATCACTGTCATAGGTACTATAAACTTGTGTGTGTTTATACGACACTAACACACACATGTACACAACATACACAAACAAAAACACGTAAACAATTTTCCATCGTATACTTTCTTACAAATGGCGACGATTATCGCCAACAGTTATATCAATGTTTCCAATTCGCCATTGTTGCTGGCTGTACCGTGGGACTTGTTCTTGTGTACTAATTGTCAAGATTAGCGCTCTGTTTTGCTATCTGTACTTGTCTGCAGCTTTATACAGAAACACTGGATCCGCGTGTTTGTTTGTCTGTATTTCATTTTTTTTCCGACGAAACTGAAAACTTGAGACGTTTTCTAGACAATGACGTCATCAGTTGTAATTAGAAATTCTATAGGAATTTTATCTACATGATTCATACATGATTTTGATCTGTTCGGTATTCGACCCAGCGACACAATGACGCATTAATTTAAATGTTACAAGACAGTTATCTTGTATATAAGTATCTCTAATAAATTAAAATATTTTTCTACATTTTTAGTAAATAGTTTTTTTGTAACGAGAAACGGAATAACTTGTCTTATTGTAGTTCAAAAAACTAATATTTTTGGATTTTCGATAGGACATTTTTATTAGGGAAAGTAATTCAGATTATCATCAGGATTATAGTACTTTTTTTTTAAATTATTACAATCTATTCACTCCTGAATTCCCCGAAGGGTTAGGCAAAGAAGTAGGTTCACCGGTAGGTTTAGGTTCCAAGTAATAGCGGCGAGTCTAGTGCCATTAACCGGGCACAAATTCAAACTCCGAGATGCTACTGAGAATTTCATAGAAAAACCCAATAATACTGCCTCAGAAGCACTAATATAAATTTCAATAATTACATAGCCATTCTTTTTTAATTCGCAAGCAAAGTCAGTACTAATTGTTAGCTTGTTCCATGGTTCCCGTTACCAGAGTATCTGTGACGCGACGACAATGGTGTTTCTTATGGGATGTTTGATTTATCGCTCAATTTCGTACGAATGTATGGCGTATCGTGGAACAACATTCAAATGCAATTATTTATTCGTTGTGATTAAATATTAATGAGCTATGTGTAAATCGAACGTATTGTAAAAAGAACTTAAATTCTATTGACCTAAGTTAGTACCTAGATTTTTTTAGCACTAGGATTTTCTTCTGTACATTTGGTGCGTTTACAAGCACAAATTCTCACATACACAAACGCCCAGACTCGGAACAACTACTGTGGATCATGCAAATATTTACTCCGAGTGGTGATGGAACCCACAACACGTGGCGCAGTAGCCGATCGCTCAAACACTACGCCAAACGTGTCGTCAAAATCGTGTATTAAATTAAAATTAAAAAAAAAACCCGCAGCGTCTTTATATGGTTACCATGTTCTCGCAGTATCATTGAAGTAACAGGATACCCAATTTCAAATCGATCAGACTTGTGGAAGTTGCTCACATCGCTTTATTAACCAGATAAGAGCTGATAATCTTCAAACGGCTTGTCAGATTTTCTTAAATAATATTCATAGCTAAGAACACGCTCGATCAAGTCACTTTTCAAGCAAAAAAAAACTCAATCAAAATGGGTTCATTCGTTTCGGCGCTACGATGCAACAGATAAACACAGATACACACGTTAAACTTGTAAGTATAACACCCCACTTTTAGCGTCGGGGGTTAAAATTGCTGCACAAACTGTATAATACTCACAATTTGCTGCTGCACGGTCCTGAGTTCGATTCCAAGGTTAAGCAAATTTGAAGGGGTGAACTAACTGCCCGTTAATGTCGTGGCGAATGTAACGAATACCATGGCCTTGACTATAGGGCACGGAAAGCCAAGTGCGGTTTTTAGTCAATACGTGTCCTACATACGCTGCCGCCTGAGGCGGCAGCGTATGTATGAGTATGAGGCGGCAGATGATCCATGAGGAATTTTCGATACTATATGCGCTTCCACAGTGGGTCTTCCCCGATAGATATAATCTGGGTGTCTTTAAATCACGAGTGAATCGGTTTCATCTTGCAAACGCGCTCCATCGTAGTTAGATTAGTGTCGCTTAACATCAGGTGAATTGTCGGTCAAGCGTAGGCCGATCAAGAATAAAAAATAAATAAAAGAAAGGATAAACAGATTTATTGCATTTTTCTATTGGGATATTCTCAGTAGTATCTACTAGAAGAATTTGTGTACGGTTAATGGCAATAGGCTCGCCTATTGACGTATTGGACCTAAAAAGCTAACCTAACTATGAGAGTACCTATATCTCTGTCTATCCCATTGATAACTTACAGAACTTTTTCATGCAAACTAGAAATCAAGTAAAAGTTTTCACATCCATAAACCATTGACATATATTTGTCGGCATGAAATCTTTCCCATGCTCATAAAAAACGTGGTTTTATAAACGCTCGATAATTGTCTGTCAATGTCATATTAAAACCCGATAAAGAGAGATGGCAATACGGCGATAAAAAGAAATGGCAGACTATATCGATTATTATGACTATATCGATAGATTTTCAGAATAGTGAAGATCTAGTTATTAAAATCGATAAAATAGTGATCACACCTGTATTTCTCGAAAGAAAAAGTAGAGACAGAAGTTCACTGCTGTACCCCATAGCTCGCCAGTGATGTATGCATAGAATTCAAGAGCTTAACGCTTGAGAATAACGCTCATTGTCAGTCAGTTTCCTTTGACTGACAATGTCGATATACATATTAATTTTTATAGGATGTTCAGAAAGGTTTTAATCAATTTAAGAAAGGAAATAATACTTAAAGGTTTTTGTGACGGAAAAATTTTGATTAGATTTTTTAAATCCAAACGTAAAAATAATTATGATAGGAAGAGGTTTCAAGAATGTTTTAAGGAACCATATAAAATATTAAGTTGGATTTATAAATTTAAATATTTTAATGGAAGTGTAAAGATGGGGAGATTAAAAAATTTGCCATTATAATATAGCATTATGTATGAAAGTTAACGAAAAGTGCGATGCTAATAACTTTGTTTGTTTTCATGTTACCAATGATGTGCTGTCTGGACGTACCGGGAGAGAGAAAAGAGAATAACGTTTAAAGAAGGAAACACTCCGAATTTGGGATAAGGATTTTTAGTAACGTATATTAAATTATAATTCAAAGAGAACCGAATCAACTTCGCTTATGGAACATAGTTTCCGCGAAGTGTGTTCGAATTAAACACAATTGATTTGGTATCTGGTTAACTTAAACATATAATTGGGAGATCGGCTTAATATATTTTCTGGTATAGGGAATCGGAGTGATTTCTTGATAAGATTAATGCTACAACTTAATCTTTCTCTTTCTCTGACCCAATAGCGTCCGAAGAAGCTAAAGATTTCGATGTTCAGTATTGATTTTTTTTATAAATTCAGCTTTGTAGACCCTTCTGGAATGATGCTTTTTGAGTATGCTTGTATTAATATTTGAAGCGTCAGTAGTGAGGAGGCCGTTACGCGTCTTTTTCGGGCGTTTTTGGCGCGTTAAAGTTTATGGCGAGTTGCACGATGTTGGGTTAATTTATTTATTTAAGATTTTAGTTGGTGAATTTGTTTATTTTTGATTAATGTTAGGGTGTGCATAACGCCGTAAACTATTCCATTGTAAGGGACGTGCCTCACAAGTGTTTGTTAATTCTTTTCGCCTGATAGATAATTCTGGTTAGGAGTTAGGTAGGGAAATTAGTGCTTATTCCTTATGGATAAGACTCCTAAAGACTTATCCATGCTGGTGGGCGTAGCTGATGTAGAGGTTGCCGCAAAGAGGTGACGTCTCATCCAGCTGGTTGGTTGAGAATTTTAGAAAAGGAATAAGAGCTAAGGATTTTAAATATTGAGTAGAATTGTCTTGAAAGTGACGTAAAGAAAAATGTTGTAAAATGAATTGATTCCTTGAGTTTTATCTGAATAAATGAGAAGAGTTTAAAGGAAAAACGGATTTTTCCTTAGGAGGAGTGATCCCAGCGTCGTACCTGGAATAACGCCTCCTACAGTACCTTAAGTCTATCTCGAATAGTCCATTTTCTATTACCACTTACATAATTTTAAAACCTTATAATTCGTTTCCGTCCTTTCAAAGCCGAATTTATCTGGCAATATTGAAAAATTGATGCTGTACCTATTTTTGAACAGGACACAGAATATGTGGGTATAATGTAGTATAGAAATAGGGTTAACTTAAATTTACAAACAAGGAACTTTACTCTTGGGAATAATTTACCGTGTGCCATGCTTCGGCACGAATGGGCCGGCTCGACCAGAGTTATACCGCGGCCTCACAGAAAACCGGCGTCAAACAACGTTTACGTTATGTTCCGCCGAGTAGGTGAGTGATACCGGAGGCCCAAACCCCTTTTTAAAAAGCCGGCAACGCACTTGTGACTCCCCTGCCCTTGCAGGTGTCCATGAGTGTCCATCCATCCCATTAAAAAACCTATACCTCTCTGGCTGCTGGCTGCTGCGATTTCAATAAAGTAAGATTAAACATATTCGTCCCATTTCCATCTTCGGGAATCGCATAATTTTTCAAACCACTTTGGGGTATGACGGGTACAAAAACCACATGAGAACATCGGATATAGAAAGTGAGTGGCATTCAGTCCGCGCGGATGAAATTAAATTTACGACAGCTCACAGGAGGGCTCGCTGGGCTTAAGTCCGGTTGGACTTATTACGTATACGTCGTGCTATGGACATTAAAAGTGGACAACAGTCATCAAAACTGTACGTGTACCGCGTTCGAACTAAGTCACATTTGTATCATAGGTAACATGTTTTCGGTATAATTGGTATCAAATCAACATATTGCAAATTCAATATGCCAATAGGCAATAAGTGTATCGTATTGATATCGAAACATGTTTTACAACATGTAAGTATCTCAGATACTTACACATTTTCCCGATACAGCACGAGGTATATTGTGACAATTTGTATTTTAGGTGATCTGGACAATTTGGAAAGTTTCGTTCATTAATAATTGTGGAATCCTGTATGAAGTGCTCATTTAAAGTGCATCAAAACCCCCGTTAAAAAGTGCATTACAACGTATCCACTAATTAATTATGTTGGCAATACAATGTGCTATTATATCTGTAACATGTTCGTTTCTTTTGTTTATGCGTCTCCGTTTAATTGATGGGTTAGCAATTACAATTCATTATGATAAATCGCCGTATTAGTAACTACTGGGTTGTTTCGATTGCACTATGTTTAAAGAAACATAAAGAAAGGTTAGGTTATTTAAAAAGTAACTATGATATTTAGAATATTGTTTCCGGTTAGAAAAAGTTGATATTTCTAAAGGAAAATAGTATTGTTTTACTCGTAGTAAATAGTATATCGTTTTATTATATTTGACATTTAAAATTTCTTTCAAAAGCGATTGCATTCATACGTAATAAGTGCCTCCCAGGCCAGCAAGTCCATCAGAGGGAGTATAACAGTGATTTTCGCAACACCTCACTGAATATTCAATTTTATTTACAAAGACCCCGTGTATAACAAACTGACATACATACAATTTTCATGCGAAGCCTCCTTAGAAATCGCACCTCTTTGTTACACTAATGTAAGTTTAACTTAGAGGGAGTGAAATGGAGATACGATGATGCCTCAAAGAAATCCCGGTTTTATCCCGGGATCCAGAGGGGCAGTTGAGTGGACAGCTACTGTGAAATTTAATTCGTTGCTTCAACTTGATATTGCGGGATTTGAGCTCTCTGTTGAATACTTGATGGAATGACAACGCTAATTGCTATCAAATTTTTAACAAGGCATAATTAAATACTTGAGTTGGATTTATAAAGATTGTTAATTACACATATAAGTGATGTAAAACCGTACTTTCTACCTTCGTCCTCTTTGTCCTGCCTTCAGTAAAACTGTTGGTGATTTGGCAATGTCGCCAGTAGATCGCAGTTCTGGGGATTGCGAAAACATCGGTCGAGTGTTGAGTGTGCCTCTGGCGGGGTGTTCTTTTGCCAGAAGAACTCTTTGGTACAGTAGCAGAGTTTTTCAAGCTAGGTTACGTTTATAACACGTAATGTAAGTAATGTGTTTAATCGAAAAATAAAAACCATTTGAACTAAACTAACTAATTACCGTTTAGAAAAACACTTATTAGAACTTTCATCAGTTTATTAATGTCTCCACTTTGTGGCCGAGGAGAGCCTCGAGGGAGGGGCCAGCTCTAACTGCCAACAATTTAAAACAAACTGTTGTGTATGGCGTACTAATGCGCCATTGTTTAACAAATAGTCACTGTGACGTCACCAAACACTAGAACCAGACAAGATTGTCAACATGTTGTGACTTGCGAGGGTGCCTGAGGGTGGAGGTTGTTTTGCGCAAACGAACGTTATAAAGTGTAAGGCTTTCGATAAAATTTTCTTTCGTAAAATTATTATTTTTGAAACGTTCATTAAACTCATGTTAGTTTAATTAACATTTTCATTTTCATCGGGAAAATTATATCATACCTAAGTATATCTAAACTTATAATAAATCTGTAGAGAGGTCAATTCTGTACATGAAATATATTTCTAAAATAACTATCAGCGGGTGATTAGTGATCGATACTGACGCAAAAAATGCAATCGGTAAAATTTTTGTCTGTCTGTCTGTCTGTATGTTCGTTATAGAAACAAAAACCACTCGACGGATTTCAACGAAACTTGGTACAATTGTTCTTCATACTCCTGGGCAGGTTATAGTATACTTTTCATCACGCTACGATCAATAGGAGCAGAGCAGTGAAGGGAAATGTTGGGAAAATGAGTGATTCACGAGAAAGGTTTCAGGCTATAAAATATCACGCTACAACCCTTAGGAACGGGGCAACGCAGGTGAAACCGCGGGCGAAGAACTAGGGAACAAAGTAACTATTCCACGCGGACGAAGTCGCTGGCAAAAGCTAGTATTTAAATAAAATAATAAGTTTTAGAGATAATGATTAAGCTAAATTATAATTACCAAAAACAGGAATAAAACTTAAGGACTGATTTCAGGATTTCTGGCACTGAAAGAAATAACAACAAAATTAACAAAAGAATTTACTTGTTATGACTCAATAAGACTCGGGAACGGTAATGGTGTCTACACAGAGACAAGTCCGAATAACTATCGTTGTTTATTGTTCAATGCTGAATATTAAAGCTTTATAATCTACACGATCAAATTTGCTCGAATCTAACTGAAAAACTTCGAGCATGTCCGCATAACATTTGTAGTTCTTCGCGAGTATCTTGTGGCTGTTCACTAACGTTTACGCGCAAAAGAACCGCAGCTGAACATTTCGCAAACAGGGGCGTATCGGGCAGGGGTCGTATTGTCTTAACGCGAACACTCCACTAAATGGAGTGGTGTGCTTTTTAATGCACCGATGTGCACTTGAATGCCTTTGGGAATTCCGCGTTTTGGATTAAACGAGTGTTTTGAAAATATATATCGAAAGCCAACTATTAATTAATTATGGTAAAAGCGTGGATCAACGATAATATTTGTGTAGGTAATAAAATTACGTGATACTCGGGAATACTTACTTAATCTTTTTACTGATTGATTACTTCATTAGTCTAGTGATTGTATGCGCGACAGCTATGCTAGAGGCGCTGGGTTCAATTTCCAAGATGAGAAAAATGTTAGGATGTTCCTATAAAATTTTGATTGGAAAATTTTCTTTAAGTTCATGTTTTTTATTGGCAGTTCGGAGTTTAGATTTGTGACTGGTTTATGGGAAACAGGCTCGCCTTTTATTGAATGGGATCTAAAGCATACCAGCGAAACGATATTTAGACAGATAATTAAACATTGGAATAAAAAACACTAAATACAGTTGTAGATATTCAAGAAGAATTGCGAAAAGCGTTTCGCAATTTTTCTCGCGTTTTATTGATAGGTATCCTATACCGATGTAGTTTCGAATCGTTTAGAGAATCGATAGTTACGGGTAACATTTATTTTTAAGAAGATTCTGACTTTAAATTTGTGGAATGGATTTATCAAGTTTTTACTAGTTTTTAGCTTGAACCGTAGATTAGAAAAGAACGTATTGAATCTTGCACATCTAAGAGGTATTATTTTGAAGGTGACTGAAGTCTGTCAACTCGCTGTAAGTCAACTTAATAAATTATGGCAGTTTCTGATGGGGAGGAAAGAGACCGTTAGAGAGTTATGCTACTTATTACTACACGTAACTAGTTGGTTCTTCAGTTCAGCACACATCTTCGAGCAGACTTCTCTCCAGTAGATAAACAAAAATCTCAGACGTCGTGTAACTTCTAAAACCAATAAGTTTTAAAAGACTGAACAAACACCGATTCAATCACTCGTTCAAATTGTCGACACGCGCTAATACTTAATCTTGTGTAGTTCCTGATGGCTAAATAGAGGGAGCCACCCCTGCACACAGTGGCGTTCCAATTTCAAATAAAAATGTTGATTGGAGGATGGAGTGATTTTTTAAAACTGCCAGTGTTAGTATACTCACGCCTGACGTTGAGTCTCAATGTGATGCAACCTTTTTGAACCTAGATGATTTGATGATTGATGCTATTTTTTTGTCTAGAAGTCTAGAAGCTTTTTTCTTATACTACAACCGTACTTTGTAAGCTATTTTATTAACAACTCAACTCGAGAGAATTCAATGGCTTACATTGAATTCTCTCGTAAAATAGTAGGTTTACTTAATAATATATTATAATAATAAATTAACTATGACAACAATTTCTGGGTTTGTTTGTTATTGAATTTTCATAGTAGTAGCACGCAGTTTCAATAGGTACAGTGATGATGGTGTTTAAAATATATTGAACCGAAGACTTGACGGAACGGAATCAAACGTTGACTGTCACTCTGATGAGCATTCATCTCATGAACAAGTCACAATACCGGAACTGAAGCGATTTTACGTATGGGTACACAAGCTTGTTCCCATTAGACCAAGCAGATAAAGTTCTGGCACACTTCTGAATATTGTTTCTTTATATCAAAATGCTGTAAATTGGCATCCAAAGATACTAAAATAATTTAATTACAAAAAATCATATATATATTTAATAATAAAAAAAAATTGTGAACAGCAAATAACACGCTCATAGTAAAGTTTTCAAAAATAGTCATAATAATAATATTCATTATATTAATAAGACTTAAAATAACCGAATTCATAGATCGACAAATTCTTTGAAATAAAATATTAAAATTCAGAACTACTTCATTATGCTGTAATTTTAGTATTATTTTAAATATCAAATGAAATTTGACGTCACTGTCAAATCTAATAGACATTACCGAAACTGGAAAGCGTCCGAGGAATCGCTACATCTCATGAATTATAGCGACACTTGCGATATTAACTGTCACTGCAAGAATTGCGCCTGTGATTAATCGCAATGACAGACAGACGGACACAGGTGAGCTCATTCCGAACTAATTGCAAACACCGACCTCTTTTGTTCAAGAGATTGTTGCCTTTGTGCTCGGATACATTCACTGAAATCATTCGGGCACACCACTAGCGCTTCATTTGTCAAAATCAGATCGAATCGAGCTGTCAATGTCATTGAAATCGAATGAAAGTCATTTCGAGTGAAGTTTGAGTATCAAGATGATCCTCTGAGGTTTTAATTGACAGTATTGCATAATATTTTTCTCGAAAACTGCTCTCAAAATTTATATTTTTCACGTCCTTTTTGAATGTTTCTCAATTAGGAATTTCTTTTGAAAATGTATGTTCCAAAGATACTCTCTTTTTTAGCGATAGCGTGTATCATGTGCCACATTTGGCTGGTACCAACTAAATGAATTAAAATGTTTGATGTTGTTTGTATTAATTCGTATTAGCAAAACAAAGCAAAGCGTATTAGCAAAACAAAGATGAATAGCGTGTAAGGGAGGAGGCTTGTGCCCTGCAGTGCGTTGTTAAAAGCTGTGAATGATAATGATGATGACTACATTGCATGACACGTAATCAACTTCTTCTCAGTCGATTCACTCTTGGCAGAGCGGTCGTGGCCGTCATGTAGTAGTGGTATAAGTTTGGCGCAGATGTTATTCGCCTCACGATGTCCCGCCATCTCTCTCTGTTGGCCGTTATCCTGGTACATTCACTTATGAGGCCACCCACTGCGTTCTTGATTTGGTCAGTCCATCGCATTGGTGACCGACCGCGAGGTCTTGTACCGTCAACCCTGCCGTGCAAGACCAGTAGCACGATGGATCCCTTATCTCTTCGCGACACGTGGCCAAAGCATGTCAAAATGCGCTTCTGTACGATTCAAATATTGAGTCGCTAGTTCTGAACTCGGTCCATGATACTCCTAACATTCGTCTTCAGCATCACATCTCCAGAGCGCCTACCTTTTTCTTTTCGATTTCTCGTAATCAACTTTAATAACTTTTATCTTTTCAACTGGAGCGTACCAACAAAAACCAGTAACGATGTCATTACTTCCAAGTTTTGCCACAAAACTATTACTAGGTATGCCTGATATGAGGACTGATAGCTAGACTAAACTCCAATTCCCTAATAGACATTAATAACGCGAAAAAAAGTACTATAATCCCGCCCCGCTTACCTGCCCATCAAAACAGACAAATTAAAACACATTAAAGTGCCCATTCACTGCTTTCAAAATATCAGTATAATCTGTGAGCCTTCTTTTTTTTCTCGTTGCCTGTTGAATGATATTTGATAGCCTAAGCCTTCAAATATCAATTTATTTGTATTTTGTTTTTCGATGTATGCTCCAAGTTCATTAGGAATTAGTAATTGTAAAATATTTTCTATAAATATATTATTTGTTTATACTCGTATATATGTATATTAAATGTATATATTGTTATACTGGTTTCTGATACTTATGCGAATATTAGACATTGAAATAAAACTTTTTACGGTTTTCATCGGAATTAAATAATATTAATACCTACAACGCGATAAAATCTGTAAAAAGTAGTTTTATTTCAATGTATATATTGTTTTACCAATTTTCTGGAGGAATTAAAAACACAATACTTTTTATTTTTGAAATGTTTCTAAGGTAGGCAACGCATTGGAAAAGTCGAAAGGGGATTGTGACTATAATCAGGTAAAGGTGCACGTAAGATCTCAGTAGCACTACAAGGAATTTAGTGAGCGAGTGGACGAAAGCGTGTCAGTATTTCTTTTGTAGTGCTTGTGGTGACCGCTAGAGGTGTATAGGATTTCCATACCAATATATTTAAAAGATATGCTTATCCCTTAGGTACTAAACTCTTAATACTGATCACGTAATTATCCAAAACCTGAAAAAAGGAGATCTCATCTCTATTGATGAGATGACCCCGCTGGTCATATTTCGCTACGTATCTCGTAGTTATCATGGTTCGAATTGTTCAGTCAGTTTTTGCACTAGCTTTAGAGAAGTGATTAAAATTTGAAACGTGACGCATATTTCCCTATCAGCTTTTGTTTTTCGTTGCTAAAAATAATTTTGTATAATATTTGCATAGATACTTTTTAATGGCAATATGCAACCCTTATTACATTGTACCTAAACATACCAGTGAACTGTGGCTGTGCATTAGTACATCTCTGCCTGGCCCTTCGAAGTAAACAAGCGCGATGGTATGTTTTTGCTAGAATAAAATTTAGCTTAAAGTACCTCCTTAACGCCGCTTGTCGCTAATAACTTGGACCAAACCCCATAAATAAATCCTATTCAAATATAAATTCATAGTGGGTAACGTTAAACGCCTCAACACTCGTACTAATTATTTTGTTTGTCCTGTCTGCAGCTTTGTCCTACAGCTGAAAGGCTTGAGGGTAAGCATAAAGCTAATGTGGTCAGATATTCGTACTTAAATTGTAATGTGAGATGCCACTATAGTGTGCCAATCTTTACAAACACGAATCTTTGTTTTAAGAATGCTTTGATTAAAAACTGCGTGGATATGGTATGAGAAATGTGCATGGATAATTTAAACCTTATAGATTACTTATAACTAAAACAATTTTTAACTACCATTACAACAGAAAATGTCGCTTGACGTAATCTAAAATATTGTAAGTTTAAGTTTTACCACATGTGGGGACGGGTTAGAATACTAGGTATTCCTCAATGCCTTTCAGATAGGCATCCCGTAAGAGGCGTGAAAATATCTGACTAGCTCGGTGGTAGGACCTCTTGGGGTTTGACTGACTGGCGACCATCCTTATGTCGGAGTCTGTCGTAAAGCACGTTGGTGTATGTTTCGACTTTTGTACGTAAGAGCCAGTTCCCCTCGGTTGCTGCGGCTCTGGCAGTCTTTAGTCCGTAGGGGCTCTCAAGGTTCGGTAACGCATCAGTAACTCCTCGGGTGCTGCATATGTCCATGGGCGACGATGACTACTTACCACCAGGTGGATCGTAAGCTCGTTTGCCGACTTAATCAATAAAAAAAAGTTTAATGAATCTGCAATTCGTTTTTCGCACCACACTTACCTATGCCTTTTACTTAGCTCCAGAGATTTGTGAGTTGTCTTTAATAATATATAAATATATTTATTTATTCAAATGGAAGTTGGAACCCCTACATTGGCTCAACATCGAGAGGCGAAACATAGCAATTATTTTGTTTATGGACACAAACATATTAGTTAATATTTTACTTCCCTTACACAAGTTTTACTTACTACTAATACATTTGAGTGGTTCCATCCCTAATCAGGGGCCAAAGGACCAAAACTCCTACACGCACGATTCTCATAAAGAACTGACGTCAGACAATACACCTAATACTTCAGGGCTGTCAAAAATATACCAAAATATTAGGAGCACGAAAACGAACCAATTAATAAGGGCCTATTCATCACGCGTTGTCACCTTCATCGGTCAAACACAATACTACGGTTTGTCCGTCAGTCTGACACATGCGGTAGTTCACACGGCCGATAATAAGCCTCCTACTGTTTGCTTAAGAAACTCTATGGACTTTTATTCTGCAATGGATTTTGGAGCGTAGGCTAGTGAGGTAGGATTGATTTTCAATCGTTTGGGAGGATGTGTGGGTGGAAGTGTTGTGAATTTGTTTTGTGAATAAAGTATGTCAATGGAAATAATTCCGATTATGGAAAATATTGTTTCTGTGAGTTTCACTGTTGTATGGGTGTCGAAGTCGAAGCTCCGTAATTAGTCCTTTAGGCTCCAAATAAGAGACTGGGCCGTAAATCCACCATCAATAGGCCCGTCTCTAAATACAAGGTATTTAAACATAGTAGCTAACTGTGGCTACAGTAATAAACCGCTGCCTAACCCTTCAGAGAATACAGACATGATGGTGATATCAGGATTCTCCAGTGACACTAACTTATTTTCTAATGTAGTGCAGTGGAAACTGTGGCCCATATACTACCATGCCCGATACCTGCACACATTAAGACCTAATCAGCAGCTCCAGAAAATGCCGTGCGTGTACCGGAATATTAGGCTCTAGTTTAATGATTTTCAATTCTTTTCTTTTGCTCTTTGCTGTCGATTCGACAAGAAGAAGAAGATGGTAATATCAAATAAGGAACTATAACATTCTTCATCGCTATACATTCCCTCTTCAAAATAGTAATAATACGTCATTTGTCCGGGCTCCGCGGTAATGGCCCGCTGTTTTTCTAGTTAATTGGACGAGAAATCAAAGGCATAAGAGGGAGGTGTCAAAGAAATGTTTTTCTTGTCCTCCATTGTACCCGATAACGCTATTAGTATTAGAAATTGTTTGTGTGTTGAGTAATAAAAGAAAATAGTATCAGATGATATTGTTCCCGAGTTAAAAGAGTACCTAATTTGATCAGTAGAAACTGCCTCATTAGTCTAGTGATCCCAAGCGCGACTGCTACGCTAGAAGTCTTTGGTTGGAAACCCAGGTCGAACAAAGAGTTATTGTGCCTTCAGAATCCGGGACAGTGAAGTCATATTACTGGACACGGGAGAATTCCGGGATATTCCCGGATTTCCCGGCCATCTGGCAAGCTTACATAGTCATGTAACATCAGAGTAAATATGTACCTAATAATGCATTAAACATATTGGTGGTCAGAAATAGATTTTGAGATAACTATTAACTTAATACATAATATACACTCACGCCTTTTTCCCATAGGGATAAACAGAAACTATAGAACGCCACTTGCTATAAACCATTTTACGGATTTTATCGCTTTATTAGTATTTACATTAATTAATAAAATTACGACGTTTTGAACCCTTTACAGCGTCCATGGGCACAGTCAGGTTTAATTTTACTTAGAAAATCCTTTGGAATCAGTTCATACTCATATCAGAAAGTAAGGTAAAATGAAAAGATTTTATTTTCCTTCCCCATAACTCACATCTAACAGAACTGCATAAAAGTTATGAAAGACATCCTCAAAAAGCTTTAAAAACACGGCGATACATAAAGAATTGCATTCTTCATTGTCACCGACAATATTCTCCATAACATAGCCTTAGGGCCACGCCATAAAAAAACATATTTTAAAAACATATTGCCGTTTTCAATTTCAAATAACAACGCTTATGGTAATTTCTAGGTCTTGATGTGTTTTTCGGCATGAGAACAAAAGTAGTTAATTGTTTATGGCGGCTTTTGGTCGGTCGTAAATTTATTAAAGACTTGTCTTGGATGTTGCCAGTGTGAATAGTTTGTACGGATAGTTTGCCGAAGGTAAAAAGGTCGTATCTTATTTGCAGAAAATAAAAAAAAACTACGTTACGTTGATTTAAAATTAGAATATACTTGACGTTTTTGCGTTATAGGTAAGTAGGTAAGTTAACGTTGTGTCATTTAAATTTTATTGTTTAAAAAGCTCATTTTATTTCTTCTTTCCTTTTTATTTATTTTTACTTTTGATCAACAATATGAGTAATAAAGGAGTACCTATCTAGGTAGGTATTGAGTTTCTTGCCGGTTCTTCTCCATAAGATCCATTATTGGGAACCGTGCAACTAGGTCTTAAAAATTCAAGTCTTCAAAATCTACCTGAAATGATGAAATAAATTGTCTTTATTTTTAACGGCTCAAATGGCGCAGTGGGTCAACAGTCGGCTGCAGTGCTACGAGGCACAGGTTGAAACGCCAGAGGAAACAAATATTTGTATGGCGCACAGATTTGTGATTGTAATACGAAAGCTAAAGATAGCTATAGCAATTCATTATCAATTAATATGCTGGCAAGTGTTTAAAAAACACCAAGCTATTACAACAGATTACCTTAAAATTGAATACTTATTAAAAAATATCCGCGATGAAATTTAACCCTGTGGCGGCTCACCACACGCGAGCGCCCACTGCGTTGTAACGAAACGCGGCATTTTTTCCAACAGCCGTGCGAGTTACCAACGAGACTTCAATAAATCATCCGGCCGCCCCTTGATTTAATATTGTCATAATAATAAAAACGAGCGTTAACGCACTGAGCAGTTTGTCGACTGTTGAAGATGTGATCTTGGGATGTAGGTAGGATAATGACTATGATTATAATAACGGGAAAGAATACTGGGTATCGATATTGTTTAAATAAAAATTTGTTAGGAAATTGCTCTCCACAGTTACACCATTTGAAACACCTCTTATGTAGGTACCCACATTTACTTCAGATTATTTAGTAAATCGATACTTTATTTTCCGTAAAATTTACAAAAAAATTCTTCTTTTATATTAGGATACGAACAACTTCTTATTAGAATCAAGTTAGGATTAAATTAAACATGAATCACAGAATTCAGAATATCAAAAATATGAAATTCTTATATCAGACTGTTGTTGATAAAGCAATACAGCACCATGTTTATTATTAGTACCTATCTTTATCTCTATATTTGTAGATAATAATAGTGATCTTTCATTTAAATTAATTAAATTAGACCCATATATTTTTGTACCATCACCGACAATCCAAAATTTGACAGTGTCCAATCTCACTTCTCACTCTTTGCCCACAATCCGTCTCCGCGTTTTATAGCTGATGACCTTTTTTGCCCCACTTCGGCAAAGCTTTTGACACCTGCGCGATAGCTACTTTAATTTGCCCCGGGTCGGTTAATGCGGTGGATACATCAATAACACTTAGCAACGCGGCGGTCTTGCGGTCCGACCGCCAGTAATTAAGGGTTAAAATTGACACGTTAGCCAAGTAATGGGATATGAGGTTATACATTTAGAATTCTTAATATAATTTTTGATGGTTTCATTTGAGGGTTGAATTTAATTGAATTTTCGTGTATTGGCTTGAGATAATTTTTATGTTGGTGGTTTTCGAAAAAAAGTTGTTAAATAAGTTAAACTGTAATTGCAGCTACTATCACTAGGGTATTAATATCTATTTATATGGGTTAATATTTGCCATAAATTTTTAGGGTTCCGTACCTCAAAAGAAAAAACGGAGCCCTTAAAGGATCATTTTGTTGTCCATCCGTCCGTCCGTCTGTCTGTCAAGAGCCTTCATCTCGGTAACGCGTGGAGGTATCGAGTTGAAATTAAAACCATATACTCAGGTCTACAGTCTTTTGAAGCGGTGAAAAAATCAAACTTCTAAGTTAACTTAAAAAAAGCTACGGCCGTTTATGCCGCAAACGTATATTTCGACACACTCAAAGGAATCAAAATGTACAGACATGAGCTTAAGTTGAATAAACACTAATCATCGTATCACAATTACTAACCTCTAGAGACCCTGAACCTAGAAAAACTAAGGTTTGCACCATTTAGGAGGCTAGTCTGCAACCAGTTATATCCCTGCATCTTAAGAGTCAGTGTTACTCCTTGTAGGAGTTAGGAAACTTGTGTTGTTTTAGTTTTTGCAGGTATATGCATAAGTGAATATTTTATCTTATTGTGTGTGTTTTTGGCTAGTCACTAAAATAATATCACTAAATTTTCTGTGATTTAATACATGAACTATCACTATCAAACGAAAAAAATCTCCGCCCCCCTAAGACACAAGACTGTGTACCTAGAGTTTAGGGGACGGAAATCTGTCAATACAGTAGTGCAACCTACTTGTTTTTCCAATGTGCTATGTTTTCCTGTGTACAAATAAATAATTTTATTATTATTATTAAGTCGCTTAATTTTTTTTACATAAGTAGTTATCTTACCTACACATCATCAAGCCTGTATTCCGCGATATACAGAGGTATACTAAAGTATTTTTAGGTCCCATGTGATAGGAAGCCATGCGAGGCTATTGCCTTTAATCGGGCTCAAATCCCAAACTCCGAGCTGCTACTAACAATTTATCTCGACCTAGTAATCGAACCCAAGACATCTAGGTAGTAGCACTTATGACCACTAAACTTATGAGGGAGTTCTATCTATATTTTTGATAGAGATATTATGTATCAATGACTATGTGTAGTTATGGTAGGATTAAATAAAGGTGTGGAGGGGCGAGGTGTGTTGCCCCTTTCACCAAAGGGGGGATCCTCCGACCAGGCGGGTGTTTTGCCTGGCGGGCCACGGCCCGACGGTTGATGTCGGGCGGTTGTATATATCCAAGTTGCGTTGCAAACTTCACTTGCGCGATTCAGGACCTGTCCGTCTATTTTCTATGTAGCGCGGTAGATGTCGCTACAAACGTTTGCAAATAAGGTATGTTTGCGGAAGGTAGTGTTGTGTGTTTTTATGCAGTCATGCGGAAGCGGTGCGTATCCTTGGGTGTGTAGGGTGCGGGGCAGCGCCAACAGTATCCTGATTATGATGCGTAGCAGACATGACTGCTCATTTATGAACCGCTGCTGCAGAGTCTCTGCTGCACCAGTAGTGAAGTCTGCAGTGGTGAATATATATATTTTGATTTAGGTTTATTTTTTTAGATACCTAAGTCTGTAAGAGAAATTGTTACTAAGGCTATGAGTCGATGTCACTTGAAATAAATTTATTTATTATTATAAGCACCTTCCCCTTTAGCACAAACTAATTATCCGTATGTCATTTGCAAGTTCTTGCACCCACCAATGACAAAAACCCAAAATAACCATTAACAGGTTTCTCCAAATGAAAAGTAATAATTTAAAATTCCCGTTGGCAACATCAATCACTAGGTGAAAAAACATAAGATATCATCTATAAAAATTATCCGTGGTACATTTTAGTTGCGCCCGCGCCTCGGAATGGCCGGAATGTCAGCGCGCATGCGTCGAATTTGTTACACGCCCTCGTTTTACGGTAACGTAAAAACTGTGGGACTTGACGGATTTTTGGAGGTTGGGTCAAGGGACAAGACACAGGTGACTACCCTAGACATAGGTGGTATTTTGTACCTAACGCTTTTGGTTCCTCGATTGTCACAGATTTACCTTACGTTTATATAAAGTAAGTGTAAGTTATCAATAGGCACAGATGTACTGATTTACAACCACAGTTCTCCGGTATGTTTTAGGTCCCATGTGATATGGAGGGAGCCATTAATTAGGCACAAATCCAAACTCCGAGCTGCTAGAGAGAATTTCATAGAAAAACCAAATAACGCTTTGTCCGACCTCGGAATTGAATCCAGGACGTCACTTTCAGCAGCCATTGGGACCACTAGACCAGTCAGAAAGTGTATATTGGACGACATGTTTGGCGTAGCGTTTGAGCGATCGGCTTCTGCGTCACGTGTTGTGGGTTCGATCCCCACACGGTGCAAATATTTGTATGATCTACAGGTAGTTGTTCCGGGCGTTTGTGTATGTGAGAATTTGTGTTTGTAAACGCACCCACGATACAGGAGAAAATCCTAGTATGGGGCAAAGTTTAAAAAAAAAAAAATTACAAAGTAAATCCAGATTCATGAAGCATTTATTTCATTTGTATTTTAAATCCCTCCAGCGGCTTCCAACTTGCACCACATCATCTCACTAATGACGAGTTTGGGAAAAACGTTTAAGTCGGAGGTTGCGCAGGAGTGATTCGTTACGCCGCGCTGCGACACTCGTGTAATGATCTAACACAACACATACGGACATATACAACCTAGTTGAATATTTTATAGCCTCGAGATTTCAGAAATAATTTGCGAAAAGTAGAGCGAGCAAAGTTTTTTTACACTTTCCCCCGTGTGGGGACGGGTCGGAATACTGTTCCTCACTGCCACTCAGATAGGCATCTCGTAAGAAGCGATATCTGACTTGCTCGGTGGTAGGACCTTTTGGGGTCTGAATGGCTGGCGACCACCCTTACGTCGGAATCTGTCGTAAAGCAACTTGTTGTATGTTTCGACTTTTGCGCGTAAGAGCCAGTTGCCCCTCGGTTGCTGCGGCTCTGGCAGTCTGCAGTCCATAGAGTTTATTTAAGACAGTGATATAGTGAGATGCCCAAATTGGTCTAAATCGACCCCCAAGGGTTGTATACTCTTTTTTCTATGCTTATGTATATAGCTTGTAATTTCACTTTGCGCGATTCAGGATTTGTCCCTCTAGTTTGTATGTACCGCGGCAGATGTCGCTACATGTATTTGGGACTCCCAAATAGAATGACAGATATATTTCCAAACACTGTGATGTTAGCTGGAAAGCGTATAGATCACAAAGAGTTACATGACGCATGCAGTAATGAGTTCTAAATGTGTAGGCGAGTGCGATGGCGGTTATCTCACGGCCCCGCGTTTAGTGGTCAGCTAAATATCTGGGAATATCGCCATTATGATACATGTACAGTCACGACCACCAATATTCATTGAAATTCAACAACCATTTCGCTGAAGCTAGGTGTTGATTAAAATTATGAGATGTTGTGAATCTTTTAACACATAATAACGATTTCTACATTTTAATCTATGCCGTAGAAGAAAATTGCTTTTGAATTTCAGTGAATATGTACAATGTATTGGTGGTCGTAACTGTACTTATACCAAGAGGTCACAGGTCTACAAATATAGGTTTCACAAACTTTTTCGGAAGTGCTTACCTATTCGCAAAGCATACGCGTATTCGGCTCTTTTGTACAAAAATGTTTTAGTTAAGATTTTTTATTAGATAATAAATGAATGGTGATGATGAGGTCGGGGATTAGAGTACCCCGTAAAAGTCTAGCAACACAAATGCTTGTATGGCAGTTTTAACAAAAAACGTCTAATAAATAAATAAAAAAAATTAAATGATTTTATTATAATTGAAATAAAAACATTTGAACTTGAACTTTGATAATACAATTAGGTACGCTAGGTACCCGTTATTACAGTAGCGTATTTGAATAAAATAATATTGGCTCGTATAGGCTCTTCGATGCTCCTTAAATAAAATAAATATTATCCAGTAAATCCAGATAAGAATAATGTAGGCATTTCCCATGAATCTTACTAATAAATAACTAAATAAGTAATAACATACCAACTAGCTACCATCAACGGTAACTGTGAGGTTAACATCAGGTTAATTACTTACAAATGTAACACTGTAAGCTTTGGTTATTAATTGCAAAGCATTTATTAAGTTTTTACATCCATTTAGCGCCTGGGAACTGCTGGCTACTAAATAGTTATATTATAATCATAATATCTTATAAATGATGCATCGACTCGGTTGAGAGTGATATGTGATCTTTGATGATTTTAAATATATTTTTTATTAGGGAATTGCCTCATTAGCCTAGTGGTCCTTACTGCGGGTACCTACACCATGAGGTCATGGGTTCGATGCCACTCTGCATGGTGAGAAGATTCCTCATTGATGCTCTAGTCAAAATTGTTTTTTTAAAGCTTACTAGCAATATGGGTCGCACATTACTAGCATTCTTATGAACCCCTCATGCTAAGCTAAATGCTTGTGTTACGAGTGGGTTCACGTCAGTAGTACCAGGCATCGACATGATCGCAAATTCGACGCCCTAGCCATTAGGCTACCGCTGCTTCAAAATTCTTAGCTTACGACCCGACCTTAACGCCCCTTACGTAGATGGACAAACTTGGCAACAAAATTCTATCACTAGCAAATAGAGCAATGTAATAGACTCAACTCATTACTGCTTTTTCCAACCGACCTCTGAACCTCGCAATTAATCATGATATTTGTTTATAATTTCCAATCGTGCGCATTAAACTTAATTACGTACTTTCTTGTCAGGAGCCACACACTGTGTAGGTACAGTTCGCAGCGGGCGCTCGCTTCATTAATTAAGACATGTCTTCATCATGAGCGGCGCGGGCGCATACAAAGATCCTCTTAACAATGCTATCGGGTTACTGAACATAAGATGCGGTGTACAATGGTTGTTCGTTTTATTTTTGCGGTGTTACTTGGTATTTAGGTTACATTTTGCGAAATTTTACTGAAGGACCTAGCCTGCTATGAATACGAAGTATTTATTTATTATTTCCAGGTTTTTTTAAAATTATTTTATTGTTCATTGAATAGGATAGGAGTTATGTAATCATATCTTTAACAACATTTTTTAAATTGCGTTACACAAACAATTACATACCCTGTACACCCGCATTTCGCCGGTATATTTTCCCAAGTAATAGAAAGCGAGCCTCTTGTCACAAATCCCAAAATCTGAGCTGCTAATGAGTATTTCATAGATGCCGCCGGTATGTTTAGGTCCAATGTAACGGGGGCGAACCTATTGCCATTAATCGGGCACAAATCCAGACTCCGAGCTACTACTGAGAATTTCATAGAAAAACCCAATAACAGTTAACTCGACCTGGGAATCGAACCCAAGACTTCTAGCGTAGCAGTCGCGCTTAGGACCACTAGACTAATGAGGCCTATTCAGATGATAAGATATCAAAAAGGGTTTTATCTATAAAATTATGATAGAGTAATTAGTTACTGCATAACTGTGAAGTTTATAAGAAATATTTAAATTAATTGGGTGCCATGACACTTTTATGACTATATTAAAACCTCTTTCGTGCGAAGAAGCATTTATCGTAAAAATACGCTACCTAATTATAAGGTAATCGAATTATTAAAATAGAAAATATTATATTCTAAACTAGATTAAAAATTACTTGTAACATAAAGTCTAATTTTTCTCCTGTCAAGAAATTAATATAGTTAATTTTAAATTGCTAACAATAATTAATTTCATTTAGGAAATAACTTTTAATTAAGGCGGAGCGTACATTCGTTTCTGTGCCACCCGTCAATTGTCAATCATGTGTCCTACGCTTTACAACGAGGTAAACTGTCGGCTCTTTGGTGCATTAGACCATGGATCTCAAAATTAAGGTCGATAAAAAATAACAATATAGCCATACTGAAGAGTAATTAAAAAAGATAGAAAGAGACACATTTATTGAAAGGAGACAATAATTCACCTATATTTTTTTTATAGGATAGGAGACCAAACGAGCAGACGGATCACCTGATGGTAAGCGATTACCGCCGCCCATGGACATCCGCAACACCAAAAGAGGAGTCACAAGGGCGTTGCCGACCTTTAAAAGAGGATTGGGCCTCCGGTAACCTCACTCCTTACAACCTCACACCATGCCGAAGCATGGCTCTCCCACGTGTAAGACCTTTAGTATTAGAAAGACAAAAAACAAATCATGACAAGGTTACATAAAGACAATAATCAAATATATTATGGTAGGACTGCCATAATATATTTGATTATTAACTGCCTCATTAGTCTAGTGGTCCCAAGCGCGACTGCTACGCTTGAGGTCCTGGATTCGATTCGCAGGTCGAGCAAAGTGTTATTGGGTTTTTCTATGAAATTCAGTAGCTCAGTAGGCTCGCTCCCTATTACATGGGACCTAAACATACCGGCGAACTGTGGGTGTACATTCCGTTCGGGGAATATAGGCGTGATGGTATGTTATGTTATTATGGTAGGCTTGGCGTAAAATTGTGTGTTCAAGAAGCAACAGCTCAGCATATGCTGACTAAGTTGTCGGACGTGAGCTCGTTCTGCGTGAATCGGATCGCCAATAATTAACAAAAATGTAAGGTAGCTGTTAGTAATTGTAACATCAAGACGTGCAACAGCTTAGTCTAGCCGTGACGATGGATGCTATAAAGGATCCGAAACGTCGGGAATCAAATAATCTCAATACAACGCGATATAATCCGTAAAAAGTAGTTTTATATCAATTGTGTATTTTTTTCATATAAATCAAAGGGTTGAAAAGTAACATTAGCAATCTACCTAAGAATTTTGTTTTTCACGGAAGCCGTAAAAATATTTGTATTTAAAATAATTGGAATATAAATTAATTGAAATATACTGCAACTTTGAGAAACACAAGAAAATAAAGCTCCTCATGTATTTAATCCTATAATTGCGAGTGTTCGCGTAATTTCACTATATTGTTAATTATTAATTATCAACATTACTGTAATTACACTTAGCCTGCACCTGTTCTAATGAAATATTTAATGATGTGGTTTGGCCGTAAATACCATTGTGTAGTTGAAGGTAAGTTGTTGACTAAGGCACGCGAATGTTCCATGGTATCGGACACAGAATTTTAAGATTGCTACTAAACACACTATCATCTAGATTTCTGGAAATTCAACCCCTAAGGTGGTGAAAGTTTATATACAAATACACACACTACCATGCGTTTGACACACACATATACATATTTAGTAAACGATGACATCGCATCGTCAAGATATGTACAGCTGTCATTCGCTGTTGACATTTTGGCAATTGTTTTCTTCCTAAATTAGACTTAACACATTTTATGATATGAAACCTCCATGGTGTAGGTACAGTGGGCACAGTATATTTTAGAATCGAAAATTACATAACTATAAACTGACTGCCTCATTAGTCTTGTAGCACCAAGGGCGACTGCTACACTAAAGATTCTTGGCTGGATTCCCAGGTCGGGCAGTTTTATTAGGCTTTTTCTATGAAATTCTCAGTAGCAGCTGGGAGCCTGGGTTTGTGCCCGATTAATGGCAATAGGCTCGCCCCCTTTTACATGTCGGCCAACTGTGGGTGTACATTAGTCCACCTCTGATTGACCCTTCGAGGAATACAGGCGTGATTGTTTAAGTCCCTTATTCCAAATCCCGAGTCAAAATTTCCAAAATTGAGCACGAGAAAGTGCGCACGGATCGCTAGTTAATACATAAAATCATTTTACCAAGTAAGTAACTCAACACCGTACTCTCTGCCGCCACCCGTAAAAGATAGTGCAAATATACGTTGGCAAAAACGGTAGAGTTTCACCGCCAGGTGGTCGGGCAAGACGCTGCGATGCGTAAGCGCAGAATATTGCGTTACATTACCTGGGCCCCTGACATGGTCTATAAACCTATATTGTAGCGTATCGGGTTTAGTCCAGTAGCTGGGAACGGGGTTTATAGGATCATTTAATATCTTTTGATAGGTTAATCTTAGAATAAGAACGTTAAAATTAAAAAATACATTGCAAATTTTGACCTGGCGGATGGGACTCGCGGTGGCTTGAACCAGAAGACGCAGGTTAGAATCCTGCCCGCAGTCGAATTTTTCCTTCATAAGAATAACTTTATAATCTTAGCATCGAAAATGCAAAAAAAGATAAATTACATATATTGATTTTCAGAGCTTATAATATGGCTGACGTTCTTGCAACCTATTCTATTCCCCATTTAAGTATTTACAAAACAACATAATATTTACTTACAAACCCATAAAATTGGTAGTGTTAGTTTTATATTATTTTCGATTTTTTCATTAGGTGACAGGCATAATACTATCAAATAATTCTTTTAAAAAATCCTGCCATTCATTAATAAAGTTCTTGTTATTCGCTATCCGGTTTCGCGGTTAATTCCGAGTACTTGGAGGTGGCTATCGGCATTCATCCAATTGATCGGATTATAAAACAGCGAGGGAGCAGGCGGTGTCGCGTTACCGAATCTGTATGCGACCACAATGAGCATGCCGTTTCGCGGTAGAACGTGATAATAATGCGTAGGTCGCAAGTTTGGGGCGACTAGCGTAGTCGGCTACGACGGCGTAGCGTGATCAAACGCTACGTCGTAGCCGATAGGATATCCGCTACGCATAGTCTATTGTGGTGATAAAATTAGGCTGGTTTTAGAGTCACGCTGACCGTCGGGCGCTGACAGCCGAAATGTATGAACTTCTAAGAAGCGTTTGAGAATAACGCGTAGCTATCAGCGCGTGCGGTTCATGCATTTCGGCTGTCAGCGCCGACGGTCAGCGTACGGTCAGCGTGACTCTAAAACCAGCCTTACTATTGCATGTAGAAGTAATATAATTCTATAATCTTTATTGGTTATTTTATTTCATATTTTAGGTTTTAATATTATCATCATTCTCCAAGCTTTTTCCTTAAGCCTAAAGCAGGTTATTATTTTAACAGTACATTCTTGGAAATTGTCACAAGTTTATTTATTTTAATATACACATGTAGGCTCACCTATTGACCGGGGACACTGACCTCTATAATACTCTATAGGTAGCATAGAGATCAGTGACCGGGCACAAATCCAGAATCCGAGTTGTTACTGGGAATTTTATAGAAAAACCTTATAACACATTGCTTGACCTGGGAACCCAGGACCTTTCGCGTCACGCACTAGACTTAAAGAAGTTAGATCCAATAATTATATTTTTTATTATTATTTGTTAATTCCGCTAGGGCTCACGCCTTGGGCCACCGTAACTCGATACTAGTTCCCGCGGCTTTACATCCCGACCCTAATTTTACGGCTCATTAGCACTTTTGCTCATCCTTTTTTGCAATAAACCGATGTGTCGTGAAGCGTCGCTGGTTGTTCGTGTGCCCTACAAGGCCTTTATGCCCGTACCTCCGTAAACCTTGGGTATCAGTTACGAATAATTATTAAAGCATTGAGTTGTTTAAACGAGCTATTATTTAGTATGTATTGGATGTCAGAAAATTGGTGTATTAAGGCTGAAATTATGTATTGAAGCGGATGAGATTTGGCAGTCTTTTTACATGATTGCACAAAAGCAGGGTAATGTTTTGCTAGTATTAATGTATGTAGTTGCATCGCAAGGTATCCTTTTAATGGAGGTTATAATTATCATATTTTTTTAACCCCTGGATATTTGGGAGACACTTACTTAAACACGTATTTCCTAGTAGCCAAAAAAAATACATACATACATACACTCACGCCTTTCTCCCACAGGGGTAGGCAGAAACTATGGACTGCCACTTGCTACGATTCTTGCATACTTCTTTTGCTTCTTCCACATTTATACATCTTCTCATACATACACGCCGTGCGAGTGCAAAAAAAATGTTTTAGTAAAATTTAGTAAACCCAGTTTTATTAATTCAATAAACCCTTTATTCAGCAGTGGACTACTTTTGGTTGATAATGATGATGATGAATGGTCAGCGTTGGCGTTCAGCCCCTGGATGGGTATCCAGAGTCTGAACATGGTTAATCTTGCAGATCCATTGATCATCGTAGTTGTCCGCATTACACTTCCCATTACTACAGTTTTGGTTAGGTACTCATGTATTACCGCCGTTATTAAACTATATCTATCTATATATCCTCATATACTAAGCAATCTCAAGTAATATAGCCCCACTAACACTTACGGCGACTAAACGCTCTCTCATTGCTCTTACCGGGGTCATTCCTCGTTAACATTTCTGCACATAATTACTGCGGCATGCGCAGGCGCCGTTAGACATACTTGCCCTGATTCTTGTCAACACAGTCATCTTATAAGGACACATAATATATCTATCATTATAAAATAAAGATAATTATTTAAAGATTGATAATATTATTAAGGTAGTGAACGAACTACAATTATTTTTATACATTTAAGTGTAGAAAAGTTGGAAGGACAAAATAGAGTTAGTTTTTTTAGGCTGTTGATTCCGGGAATCTTTACAGCGTAAAAGAACTTGGTGGCGTGGCACCGAAAGCCTCTAGCCAGGAGCGACTTAGAAGCTAAATAGCAGCAGCTAAGGGCGTGCCCTAACGGGACTCGGACTTCGGCTTTGGTCGTTGCTGGGAACAGCTAGGGTCGGCTAAATCTGGGTTAAATTATTTAGGGGTAACTCAAAGTCAAACTCAAAATGTTTTATTTCAATTAGACCACTAAATAGGTACTTTTGAAAAGTCAAAACTAGTTGCACGGTTCCAAAAAAGTGGGTCGTATGGAGAAGAACCGGCAAGAAACTCCATAGATACTCTTAAAAAAACTTGATTACAATATTATGTTTTACAACCTTGTTCCATATAGTTGCTGAGAATTCTGCAGTTTGATGTATAAGATTTATTCAATATACAAAAAGAATTAGGGATTGCCACAGCAAGTAAGAGCTGACCAGCCCCGACAGACAGGACCCGTTCACGAGCATAACATGCGTATCGGCGTGGTTCGACTCAACCATATTGTAGGGAATAAAACTCAAATAATTGAAAGCTCAGCGTGGGCCGGCTCGAGCAAGGGCCGGGGTTGGGAATAGGGCCAGTAGCCACTGTAATTATACTTAAGTTGGCACCAACAGGTCGTACCGGCATGCCAACCTGGACACTACTCTAAATATATTGTGTTGATTTGAATTCAGGAAATTGTCTAATAGAATATTTCTTGTTTCATGTGTTTCAGGTTATTTATTTCGTAGTCTGCTTTTAGTTCTTTTTTACATTAGTTTTTTGTATGAAATTCTCATAACCAACTCGGATTTTGGAATGATGTCCTGTTAATGGCAATAGGCTCGCCCTCTATTACATGGGACCTAAAGATACCAACAACTGGGTATACATTAGGAGAGCCTACAGTTCTGCTTAACTCTTCAGAGAATGCATGCGTGATGATATCTTATGTTAAATTCCCCATATTTCGCTATATAGTATGCAAAGTAACAGTTTATCGTAAAGAGTAAAAAGTGCGCGAATCCCGCGGATTGCCTCGAAGCCGGATCGCGTTTCACGCTAATGGACCGTGCACGCGATTCGGCTGGCACTCGTGTAAGTAGTACATACACTACGTAAAGCTATACAGTTGCACTACAATATTCACCGCTATTGCGACGGAATAAGGACGGTCCAAACCGCAAATTGTATAGTTTGATGTGTTGTCGTGTGTACCAGCACAAATATCGATTCTATTTTTTGGAAATTAAAAACCATTTTTGAGGTAAGTAGAAACGGTAGCCTAGTAAAACGCATATCTAAATTATTATTTTGCTTACCTACTTCAAACATTAGTTTTGAATGTGCAATTTATTGTTTTTGTGTGTCCTTCAGTAGATAGAATAGACAATTTCATAAACCAATTAGGTATCTAGGTATTATCGCCAACAAACTATTTTAACTATATTTCATCATGAATAAAGGTTAAAAAAGGTAGGTGTTCAACCTACCTTTTATTGCTTTTTTCATTTATGCTTACTTTTTTTATAAAATTGTGTCTGTTATTCCACATTACTTTAATGGCAACTTATCTGCGTTCTTACCCCTGAAAGACTGTCTTATAGTCTTAAATGCATACCTCTGTTTATAGATAGTTAAAGTCTCTTCCAAATATATTTATCTCAGAAAAGCCTGACTAACGTTTAAAAAATAATTCTTGCTAGCCTTTCCTTTCCTTTGGATTAGATGATGATTAGATACTTATGTTTTCTCCACCCAAGTTTCATCAGTTAGTCAAAGCTAAAATGTGAAGCATAAAAGAGACTTTCACACTTATTTAAACGCTTTCTTTTATACCGTTTCGAGATAACCTAAGCCTCCCCCTAACTTAAATCAAACTTAACAAAAGTAAAGCTATCAATCGACGTGATTAGTACCGCGTGTAGCGTGTGTAAACACTCAATGTTTGTGTTGATGAGATCTGGCCGAGTGGGCGACGTCGCGCGCAATTACTTGTCAATTGAACTGTAGGCGCGGGCACACGCGACCGAGACGTGCAGACGAGCCACAGAAGGACTGGGAGATACAAACGAAATAACTGTGCATGTCTGAAGTTGTACCCAAATTTTGCTAGATACGATTAAAACTCGATAAAAAGACAGCGTCGTAAATGATTCGCATTTGTGATTATTATCCTTACAAAGATATTTTTGCACAAAAACATTTTTTAATTGACATTAAGTATCTGCGCGATCGATGGCTAACTTCAGATGTCACAACGAATCACATTTTTAAATATAAATAAATTTAATCTGACTTTAGGATGAATTCATGAATTTTGCGAGACTGTTACGTTAGGTTTGATTCCCAGGTCGAGCAAAGTGATATTGGGTTTATCTGTGAATTTCTCAGCAGCAGCTCGGAGTCTGGATTTGTGCCCGGTTACTGGCCATAGACTCGCCCTAAATACATGGGACCTAAACATACCGGCGAACTGTGGGTTCGGTGAATGCAAGCGTGATGGTATGTTATGTATGTAATGAATTTCATCCCCGGGGGACATACTTTAAAGTTCACTGAAGAAAAAAATGTATCTTTTGTATCGGTACCATTCGATCAGATTGTATATTAATGTGTCATGCGGATAAGTGTGGATTGCCAACATCTTACAGTTTTTGATTATCATCATCTTTAATCATGCAATGAGTCATACTAATTCTTCTAATTTCTGAGAACGATTAGCTAATGTATTACATACCACATATACTCATGTGATAGATAATTATAGTGTCTGCCAAAAAGTTTTGCAGTTTTTACCAATACCTATATTGATCATGACATTAAGTAGTAATGGCTCGACCTGTATAGATGAATTGGACACTGCTGCTTAGTGTAGGCCAAAGACTAAAAAATAAACTTTTTTCCAAACTAAAACTACTGCTTTTTCTCCACACAGCATTTCCCGAACTGTCGCCTCGGACAAACTAATTAAACGTCAAGCATCGGGAGCCGAAACACAAACAAGCGTGTATACCGACAGATCGAGACGACCCCGTTGTTAATATTTTAAACTGGCAACATTTAGTCCGCCCTCATTGGTCGGCGGCGGCGTGAAGCGCACGTCATTTATTTTAATTTGTCATTTGATTTGACAGGCGATGTCAACTTGATGTTAATTGAAGTTTGAGATTACGACCACTAGAGGGGCACCATCCAATTGCTGCTGCTTGTGCAGTGATTGGAAGGCAGAAGCGGAAATACTAGGGGATAAGTAAATATTTATGTGTTGATAATGATGTGAAGATTTTTGTTTTCTTTTAAAAACAGTAGTAGGTAGCGAAGGCACCAATTGTGACATGTGTTAGCCACTATAACTCTATATATTATCTATGTTCTCAAAAGATTACCTAAGGCTGTCGATAAAAAATGTTCAGAAATAGGTAGTACCTACTTAATATGGATATAAAAAGCATGCTGTTTGCATTGCGACATGAAATTCTGCCATAAACCATTCTGGATACTTATAAAATTAAAATAATAATAGGATTGCAACATTTTAGTTACCCTTTACGAACTTCTAAACTACATGATGACTTTATGCGTAACTTTTAGACGGCACAATAGGTTTGGCAACCCAATACTACACACGGTCAAAACGGCGTGAACAGCTAAAAGCCTGCTCACCCCCTGAACAGTGGGGCGCGGTGGATGTCGGTACGTGTTACTTACGGCTGGTTGGATGCATGAGGGCCCTATTTGTTTATGACCTTATTAGTTTTAATTTGATGTGCTTTTTGTTGTAGTTAAGGGATATCTGTGATACTGGTGTGCGTGGGATAATCAACCCATTATATTGTCCCATTGCTGGGCACGGGTCTCCTCTCAGAATGAGAGGGATTAGGCTATAGTCCACCACGCTGGCCTAGTGCGGGTTGGCAGACTTCCAAGGTTTCCTCACGATGTTTTCCTTCACCGTTTAAGCGCGTGATAATTAACTATTAATACGTACATGACTTCGAAAAGTCAGAGATGCGTGCCTTGGGTTCGAACTCGAAACCTTTGACTTGGCAGTCCAACGGTCATACCACTAGGCTATCACTGCTATGTGCGTGGGATGCTTTATATCTACTATAAGGATCTGTAAAAAAAGTAGGTACCTACAACTATTATTACTTAATTGACAGTATCTCTAAAAATATTAAATTTAAGTTTATAATTATTATGAACAAGAAAAGAATGCAATTTTCTTTTTATGGCCTGTGCTACCAACATTGAAAAACTAACCATGTTTCGAATGTTCTGCAAAATTTTGCCACCATTCTATGCGAATTTAAAAATCGAACGAATAAAAAACTCTTTTTGAATCGCCGCGTTCTATAACATAAGTTTATTATCAATCTCTTATTTTTCAAATATGTTGAATGCACTAAGTTTAGTTATTCTCGGAGCATCATAAATCAATGAAAAGCACGGAATATGACTCAGTTGGCATAAAAAGCCACCGTCTTTTGTACCTTTGTGGAGTTTCAAGAGCATTTCAAAGGGTTCGAGTGCTTAATGACTGCGTTCACAATGAACCAGAACATATTGATGCAACGCGTCATTCACGTATTTTGTTACAAATATAATAATGTTTTATATCAATATGAGTTGTTTTTATATTTTTTGCGGTCGATGCTTGTCCTCTGTATTTTTGAAACGTGAAGTAGCGTATCCTATTCATGTTTTTTGAAGGAGTATTTTATAAGGCAAAGGAGCTTCCAGTTCACTTACTAATGATTAAGGAGAAATAATGTTGGGTGAATCTCAATGAGTCATATGAGCCGTATGTTTTTATGACTAATCGCAATATAAGTATAAATCGACGTAGGCAGACAAGTCACTTTGAAAAAAAATTAAACCCTATGTAATACTTATCTACCTTTGAAGTTCTTTCATGAGGTATTCCAGTGGTTAAGTATCTAATTAAAACAGAACTTATTATATTAGGAGATAGCGGTACTTATTTTAATATTTCGAACTTTCCAATTATCGTGATATAAAGACATTACAGTTGTTACACATACCTAGACCAGGAACAATTACCTGTATCATACAAATATTATATTCCATACGGGCAACCTACCCTCAACTGCCGTCGAAAGATGTTGAAAATTTTCGAAAGTATGAATGTGAAAAATAATCAAAATTGAATATAATTAATCATAGTATAGCCTTAGGGCGTGGACAGTGGGCGGTGCTGGGTGCCTTCGGCTAGGATGCTTCACCTGCATGACTCAATTATAGACCATATTTTTCAAAGTTCTTTTTGATTAAAATAAAATCAATGCAGTGGCAATTATAAACAATAGTTCTGCCTCATTAGCCTAATGGTCCTAAATGTGACTGCCCACTACGCTAAAGGTCCTGCTGTTCGATTCCCAGGTTGATCAGTGTTTTTCATTTTTGTGGGTTATTCTATGAAATTCTCAGTAGCAGCTCAGAGATTTCTGCCGGGTTAATGGCAATAGGCTCGCTCCCTATTATATATCACCTAAATATACCGGCGAACTGCCTAACCCTTCGGGGAATACAGGCGTGATAGTACAATATAAAATAAAAATGTAACGTTGCCTCGATACTTAATTAAATGAGTGTTTAATACACCAGTATTAGTGTAGGCAATAATTTAATTAGTGTCTCCTGTCGATCTAGACATGTATTAAATGCTTTTGGAAATAAGAAACATCCTGTGCTCATATTCTGAAACAGGGATTATAAACCAATGGTGACAAGAAATTGTGGGACCATTAAGATCTCTATCTATCTCATTCTCGTCGAAATATAACGTCAATTATTGGTATTGAAATATTTATTTTTCAGGACTATTCAGAGACAAGCAGTATTCCTTACCTGCCTTCTAGATTGGCGGTATCTTTTCGCTTTCTTTGCAAAACAAATACCGTCAGACATCGGAAAAGTTTCGCAACCCATAGTGGTTGGGATATCCCCTTAGATTTGAACATTAAGAATACTGCATAATTACCCACTCGAGTTAATATCACATAGGTCTGAATCTGAATATCGTAAGCCTTTACCTAAATTCTCAGGAAAAAAAATAGTTAAATCATTGCGGAAATTTTCTAGTGTAAGAGAAAAAAATATTTTTAAAAGTTTTGAGTTACTGGCATGAAATAGCCATAGTGTAAATATTTAAAAATAAAAACATAGCACGTAGGTTTGTCATCCCTTTTCTAATATAATAACACCTGAGTTTCAGACCAAGACTCCACAAGGAAACACCATGTGAATATTAAAATTATATTCAGAATTAATTGAAATTTTTATCATGAGTGTAGCATCGACCATAGATTATAGAAAATGCGATAATAATCTCACAACCAGCTTTATGGTCTATTTACGTCTCACACTATGACAAGATAGCTAAACAAATAGAGAAATTATAATAAAACGTTACATGCAAATTAATTCCTTTACAAAAAAACCTATCCTTATAAATGGCTTCTTACTTGGCAAAGCACGAGTGAAAATAAAAGTAAATATATTATTACAATGAAGTAGCCTATAATGTAGAATAAAATGCAAACGGCCTGCAGACGCGTTTAACCTTAGTACTTACGTCAAAATCGGCATTGGCCTGAAATTGGGTTGGAAAGGTCTAAAAGCTGTTGCTTCGTGTAATAGGTACTGATAGGTATTCATTCGTATCTGATAAGACTGGAGCTGATCCCAACATTGTCAGGAAAAGGGTAGAACGATGTGTTATTCTGTAAAGGATCATTCTACAGAAAATGCTCATTTTATTACTTTATCGTTCGATCAGTATTTTTATTCTTGTCTCACCACTGACTGACTGACTAGTTGTGCCTTTATGATGATACAAATGCTATATACATTATACTAGCTTCTACCCGCGACTTTATCTGTGTGAACTTCAGAACTGGGTCCGACCTGGATAAAAAGTAGCCTGTGTTTTTCCAGACTACTCGTATAACCTATCTCTGTGCCAAATTTCATCATATGAGAGTGAGAGAATGATTTCATGGTTCAGTTTCGTTCAGCCGTTCTGGCGTGAAAGAGTAACAATCATCTATACATCCATACTCACAAACTTTCACGTTTATAATATTAAGTAAGGATTTTTTTCCGGAAGACGATGTCGCGAACATAGTTTAGTTTTTATGTTTGCAAAAAAGATTCCACTTAGAAACGATGAAAAAAGACATTAGGTGCCCCTACAAGGTCCAGGCATAAGAAAGTCTAAGTCGTCCAACAATCTAGAATTAAAAACTTTCACGCTACACTAAATAGGAAAACAGCGATAATAAATAAACAAACATTAAGCTATAAATAATACATTACATGCAGTTTGTCTTTACAACGACAAGTGTAAACAAATAATGGAATTATGGCCGTATTGGAAGTTGCAGCCAAGTTTTTACTGTCTGCTCACCCTTCTGATGCGCTTAACGATAGGAAGGAAATCTATAAATAATTAATAGTATGAAAATATTAAAAAGTATTTGTTCAACGGTGGGATCTAACGTTTTAAGGCTTAGACGTTATGCGGTCTGAATAGCCAAAACGACGACACGTTTGGCGTAGGGCTGTGCGATCGGCTTCTGCGTCACGTGTTGTGGGTTCGATCCCCACACGGAGCAAATATTTGTATGATCTATATTTGTAAGTTCCGGGTCTGGGTGTTTGTGTATGTGAGAATTTGCGTTTGTAACGCACCCACGATACAGGAGAAAATCCTAGGGTGGGGCAACGTTTTTTCAAAAATAAATTAATTATAGATATCTATTTAAATGATAATTCCAATATTCTACATTATATGAGATTATGAATTATGAAATGAGAATGGCCCAATATTCAATTCTGATATGCCACCAATATTTTAAGCTCTTATCCAGTGGCACATCAATTAAAGAAAATATGGATGCATCTTTTAAAACCAGAGTTATTATGCCATTAGGTAGTTATCATATTACTTATAAAATATAAACAACATCTCAACCTGTCGAAAGACGACCATTTTATTCTATTTAGTTTTAAAATAATCGTCCGGACGGTCGAAAGCTTTCGGTCCATTCCTGCAAGTCACTGCCGACATGTGGCGACTTTAAAATTGGAACGCACCTCGCGAGCGCGCGTATTTACTTTTTAATTCTTTTTTTTTAATCGAAGGAGTCATTAGATTGTAACTCATCACGGTCAGCGTTTTTTATCTGACCCCAAGACTTGTCAGGTGCCTTTTTAATATTTCGAAGTAACTTATTTGATGCAAAAACACATGGGACGTTAACGACTGCAACTGTCTTTTACTTTAATCGTTTGTACGAAAAAGGCTACATTAACGTTAATATATTATTGTCTAGAACTGTCAAGTACTGCCAACCTTACAACGTTATTATAGATGCAAATCGATACTTCTTTGCATAATAATATTTTAAATCGTCTGAAGTAAGAAAATGTGGAACTTATAAGGTATACAAATGTCTTAAAGATTATAAAGGTGGACTAATTTCTGGTAAAAGAATAAAAACTAAAACAATACAATAAATTAACACTTACTTAATCAGTTAAGAGTGCTTCTGAACAAAAATACACTTTAAATTATTTTTTTATTTTTTAGCTACCTACTCATCAAAATTATACCACTGTAGAACACTACACAATAATAATAAAAAATATGTATAGGTAAGTATAGTGCGTCCGTGTTCTTTGAGAGCTATAGAAAGTATGATGTGGGCTAACGTAGGTACCTAATCCTATTTTTTCATTCAATAATTGACTCTGTAAGTTGTGTGAAACATGTGATCGATTTTTCATAAGATACGTTACGGTATTTTGTCGTGATTTGCTAGAATTTACATAGGTTCCTTCCCTTTGATAATACTGTTAACGAAAGAATCGAGCTGAAAATCATACCAACGACACAACGATGTCCGTCAAAGTGCGCCAAAACCCCGCGTCCCATTCTATTAATTCAAAATCCGACCGTCAGTTTTTAATATCAGATCAAACCGTTCGAGTCTATCGGCCTAATATTTCATAACAAATTACAAAGACGTCTCAATACATGACACGGATTCGTCGGGCGCCCGCCGCGAGCTCCAGCCGACTCTTAAACAAAAACAAGCCGTCATCTCACAATGGACCAACAAAAAAACGCAGTATATCGGTAACACAATCTATACATATTAAACATACAATACAAACAATGTGATGCTGATTGAAACGTCAAGCAAATGACGTCCCGATTGATTCAGATCGCTGCATTGTACTTATTAACAACGTAATTACGGCACGCTGAGATATAACTATTTATTTTGTGTCCAAATTTATTATTGAGACGTCGAAAAAAACAGATCACGATGCAATGATTCGTGATTTTTGTTCAGCCGTCCCTTTCTATCCATTTTTATATCGATTTCCATATTGAGATCAGTGATGTATCGAAGAAAAAATGATGTTTGTTTTTTTTTGTATCGAAATTGTTTTATGATGTTGGCATTTTGTGTGTAGCTTTTAAAAAAAGCATTGTAACAAAAGTTGCCAGTGCGTGATGTTTTAACGGGTCTGTAGACAATGCAGTTGTAAAAGATAATTTGATACTGCATACTTATTACTTATGTTACACATGAAAGATATATTGTAATTCTTTATTTAAAAGATAAATAATACAGTACCTATATTAAAACGGCCTTGTTAACTATTGTGACTATAAGTGACATCTTTTAACATGACATAGGTAACATTTTTACATATAAAAACTTAATTAGGTATTAGGTACTATTACATTAGAAAGTTTTTCACGCTATTCTTAATACAAAAAATATAAAAATACATCTTTCGCTCCAAACTTTTTCTGCGTCTTCTGTAAATAATATCGTACTATTCCTAGTAGGAGTCCAACTTATCAGAACCATAAAATTACTTGAGAAAATTTTATTTTACATAATCAAAACAATATGGGCGTGTACAGCCTGCTTCAAGCGACGACGTTGCAGATGTAATGCTGATCAAACGATACATTATTAGAAATCAACCGCGCCCCGTGAGACTCGCCACAGACCGCCACTCACACCATATCGTAACAGAATTAATTGTATATTGAGCGGGATTGACTTTGATTTGAGAAATACCAAAATGAAAGGGACAGGCTCACTAGCTGTCCCTTTCATTTACAGTACATCTGTTTTCTCTTTTCCAAAGATGTTTGTTGAGCTCTATGGCGTTACAGTGAACAACACTATTTGTACCTACATACACCACGCCTGTATTCTCTGAAGGGAATAGGCACAGATGTGCTAGCACTAATAAACGCCCACAGTTTGCCAGAATGTGTTAGGTCCCATGTAATATGGGGTGAGCCTATTACCATTAAAACTGGGCCCAAAACCAAACTACACTACTGAGAATTTTATACCCAATGACACTGCTCGATCTGGCGGTCGAAACATGGACCTCTAGTGTCGCATTCCTGCCTAGAACCACTAGAAATAATAAGGCAGATTAGATTTATATGATATGATAAACTACAATTGTTCTTACAGAATTTATTCAGTACATCAATGTAGTCACTCTCAAACAGAGTACAGAAAGTTTAAAGCCTAAAGTGGCTTTAAACTTTCTGTACTCTGTTTGAGAGTGACTACATTATATATACGTTATAGAGAATTTCAGCCACAATCGAGCTGACTATTTAACTAAAAGTTTTAAAATAAAGCTTGGTTATCAGTCTACCATCCAATTTGATTTTAACCTTTGTTTCCAAACCTCAAAGATAAATTAATTTATTTAATATGTCAAATATAAAATTCATACCTTTCAGTACCGGTGTTACACCATTGTGTACATGTTTTAAAACAAGTGTCGCTTCCAAATTATTCGCTGTTAAATTTTATCAACCTTAATTGTATAAATTTAAAGCATATTCTTTGAGGTTTGACCCGTTTTCAGCATATGATTTGCGTTGAATTTTCTATATTGTATCAAATAAGAACAACTCTGGTTGGCGCCATGCGGTAGGGCTACCAATTTGAGTATTGGAACTTTAGAAAAAGGTCTTACAATTTTATTAAAGGAAATAATCTGTTCTTTTTAATGTCCAAATTGACCAGAATTTATGAAATTATTAAAAATTTATATTTGAAAATAGCAATACTCGTAGTATTGCTATTTTCTATTCTATTTATGGTTGATACAATATACTGCAACCAAAAAGGTTGATCGGTAAAATTAGGTACCTATTAATCATTCTAATATTGACTATTTTCTTTACCACCTAGAAGCAAGATTGGGTACCAATGAGGAGAATATATACATTGATCAGAATCCCGTAGACAACCCTACCAGTCCCACCTGTTAATTGAAAAGTCAATCGAGCCATGTTACACGTCACGCGCGATGTCTCTCGTTTTAGTAAACGGTGCCATTACATGCGCTGGCGCAGCTCGCTGTATGATATCGACTTATGAAGCTGTACCTGATCGATGATAGCGATTTTTTATAACAACTTAATTGAATTGTAGAAGGGTAACGGATAAACCGATTGGTTCTGTTCAGAAGGATATTACAGTTAATTTAGGATCAATTCAAGTCTGAGACTTTTATTGATCCCTGAACGACTCTTTCCTATTAATTCAGCAACGCCCATAATGACCTCGGATGACAAGACAATAGATTTTGAATTGTGTCTATATTAGGGGTCTAGATGGGTTAAAAAGCAGTGATAGCCTAGTGGTATTAACGTTGGACTGCCTAGTCAAAGGTCTCGAGTTCGAACCCAAGGCACGCAAAAAGTTCTGTTAGTAAAAGACATCAATTTCTGAGCAAACACCTCGCCATAGATTGCCACAAGGACCGGCTGTATACCGTCTACATCCAACGTTTTCCACCGACCTTTACCATGACATCTATCCCTTTCATGTCATGTGCTGTTGCTTCCTAAGCTTGCTAATCCTTTCAGCTATTACAGCAACTGGTTCTTCTGCAGATCACTTATTTAAAACTGTGGTTTTTAGAGGCTTTAATAATAGACACCATATATGGTACGCAGAAGGTCTCCATTATTTATACTCTTTGCATAGCATCTTTGGCACCTCTCTCTTTCTCTTAATCGCAAAATATCAGTGGGTACCTATTAGGTAAATATCAGGCTTCAGATCTGAACTCACTCTCTACTCACTGCCAAATCATTCAATCTCGGTCCTAATTAAAATGTTGTCAGTTTATGCGCAAGCGCGGATAAGATCGAATCTGTCGTTATTCACGTGGCCTCAGTCCGAATGTAACGAGCTCAGCGTGGGATTGAGTTTTACTGGGAAGTCAAGATATATCGTAGAGATTTGTGTGTGATATTATATTATTTATCATCGACTGGCTGACGTATAAGTACCAATGTAGACACCTAAATAAGACCCATATATGACACAATGTTTAATGAGATTATTTTATCTAAAATATTACCTACCACCACACCTGTATTCCCCAAAGGGTTAGGCAAAGATGTACTGATGTACACCCACAGTTTGCCAATATATTTAGGTCGCATGTAGATGATAATCCAAACGCCTAGCTCTTTAGAATTTCATAGAAAAATCCAATAGTAACACTTTACTCGACTTGGGGATCGAACCCAAAACCTCTAGCATAGCAGTCGCGTTTAGAACTACTAGAATGATGAGACAGTTTTCCTTTATCCATAAAAAATGTGAGTTTAAGATTGTATTGGTGCTTTTACAAACACAAATTTAACATGCATAAACAGCCACACCCAGAAAAATTATCAATATAATCAAATATTAGCTCCGTACGGGAATCGAAACCGCGTCGCGTAAAGCATAAGTCTTTAGAACACAGTGCCAATAAAGGTTAAAGCGTTTAACTGCCTCATTGGTTTATGCTACACTAAAGGTTTTGGATTTGATATTGGGAAAAAGGAGGAGCAAAAAGTTGGCGTTCTATAGGTACGTAATACTCTTAGTTACTCTGTGACTATGCTCAGCTTCTGTATTCCATTTACAACAAGATCAGCTGGCTTGACCAATTTGTTTTATACGTTACTCGTTAATAAAAATAAGTAGGATTCCTTTGCTGTGCTATTACTGTCGTCTGCTCCGCCGGTAATGACGTCGGTCGCGGCGGCGCCGGCGCATACTGCAGCGTCACTGTCTGTCACAGTGCACGGTAAGGAGTAGGCTCAGTTGAAAATAGTAGTGCAGGATAGAGTTTGAAATGCAGATTATTGCATTGTTTTATTTAAAAGATAAATTAAATCAATGTTCACAGTTTTCAATGATTCTGTGGATATAACGTGTAGTGTTAAAATAAGTAACAATGCCAACTACTCTTAAGAATATTTGGTTATTCATTTCAATTTTTTCGGCATGGATTCATTGATCATATCAATTTATTCTTTCATATTGTAACACAAATGTTTTTGCACGCCACTTAGCGTATATGTAGCTTAATATTACGTTAGTTAATTTTCAATGTACTTCTATAACCGTAGATTTCTTTACCTTTCATCGGTTCACTGCTGGACACACGTCTCTCCTCATTATTTATTTTAAAGTAGCTAACAATATGAGAATAAAATGTAAGTTAGTTTCTTTTTTTTTTGTATGTGATAGGAGGGCAAACGAGCAGGCGGATCGGCTGATGGTAAGCGATTACCGCCGCCCATGGACACCCGCAACACCATAGGAGTAACAAGTGCGTTGCCGACCTTTTAAAAGGGAATTGGGCCTCCGGTAACCTCACTCACTCGGCGAAACACAACGTAAGCGTTGTTTAACGCCAGTTTTCTGTGAGGCCGTGATCTCGTCTTCTCGTTTCTCGTTTCTGATTTGATAATGATGAAGACCCATAGTATCACCAAAGATCACACAAATGAAATCTTTGACTTGTTTCTCTGTTTACTCGTGTACTGTGTCACAATCCTCGTCCACTCGCACATGACCGTTGTTTCCCACATGCCACAGTTTGACAGGTCCAAATATGACGTCACAATAACACGACAGGCGCCACCTTAGGTTGAAATGCCCTTAGAAGCTATGATGATAGTTACCAGGAAACGATAGGCCTCTAAGAGGTGCCCGTCATGGTCTTAGAATGTCACGAATCCCGGGGATGTGACTACTTCTGTCTATAATGCTAATGAAGGCAAGTGCGATTTTTAGTTACTTATATATTACAAATATTACCTTATTTAAGCCATTAATTAACCTACTACTCGGCTTCTCAGCGGCGTATCATCATAATACATGCTCCAGATTTTAAGTCAGACCTCCGGCAATACCTACGACTGTAAAGCCGCACCCAATTTCAGGCAATAGTTCTTGCTTGATGCACTTACAAACATACAGACAGATAGACTGATAAAAATTCTATAAAACGGCACGTTTGGCGTATTGGCCGAACGGCTGGCTTCTATGCTACGTGTTGTGGGTTGGATGCCCGAACGGTATATATGTTTGTAAGACCTACATGTAGTTGTTCCGGGTGTTTGTGTATGTGATAATTTGTGTTTGTAAACGCACCGACGCGACGATACAGGGGAAAATCTTAGTGTGCGGCAAACAAGCACATGTTCAAACTAAGGTTGAGCGATACGCAAACCTGTCGACGCTGTGAGGAGGCTGTTAAAACGTGTTGGGGAATACGGATCGCTAATACACAAGCGTAGTGTGCATCTAGGGAAACACATCTTAAGCCCGGATGAAATAACGGAGCTTATCCCTAAGAAAATCCTGCAGTTCATAATAGTTGCAGGATTCAGTGGTGAACTCTAACTCAACCAGTGGCGATCACAATAGACCGACAGCGGTCGCAGTGATACTATAGCCGCAATTTAATAATAATAAAAAAAATAGTGTTGCCCACACTACTTTTTTTATAAAACAACCTTAATTGTTTTGGCTTTTATTACTATAGTCATTTCAGCCCTATAAACCACAGTTCAAAAACAATGTCGGTACACTGACGGACAATGAAGTAATGTAAGCACGAGATACATTCTAAATATAAACTTACTTAACCAACAGAATCCCGATACGGCTTAAAAGATTTGTCTTTAGATCGTAACATAAACAACTTTAACGTCCCCTAAGTCCTCCAAAAATCCGATATTAAAACAAAACAACAGTGTTACAACCAACTGTCATCTTCACACAGTTTTTACATCACCGTGGAGGGGAACATTGCAAAAACTCAGGGAGCCTGATTACGAACTTTATTATAAAATGACATTGGATTAATAGGAGGCCACCTTGCGGCGTTCATTAACACAAATGGATTCACGACTCGTTCGCGGACAATAAAAATCGCATTTACACACAAAAAAACGAATTGATTAATGACATCACTGAGTTTACTATAATATACGGTCGAGTTGTCGTGATACACCGCCATCACGAACGACACGCGACACTTAGCATTTTTATTGCCAAAAAAATATGTTGCCAGATGATTTATCGATGCGTGTTCGAGAAGATTGTTACTCGATTTCAATTTCAATAATCGATTTGAATTTCGATAGAAATTAGTATTACTTATTGTTGACAGTTTTAGTGGCACGAAACTGTTTTCATATTTATTGAGTTAAATGTTGCGTTAAAGACAATGACAAAAATATTGGTCTTAGATTTCATTATTACCTTATAAATTAACTATCTAATCCTTATAAATAACTTAACTAGAAAGTATGACAGATTCGAATGATAATGAAAACGTAAATTTATTATTATTTGAACCATTTGGATAGTGAATTAAATTTAACTCGAAAAAGAAGAACAATTGCGTAAAAAGTACGACTTATGAAAACTTAAATTCAGGTAGCATAATTGTAACTCACGTTGATACCATACTTAAAGGGTTAACAATAATTCAGGAAACATAATTTCAAATTAAACTTCTTCTGCAACATACAAGACGTTTGGTTGTAGCCCAGATTTAACTTTTCCACGTCGACGTCGATATAAAATTTCGAAATACTAAAAATTTTAATTTTACCTGTATCAAAATTGTCACTTCCTATATTCTCAGTTCACTGCTCAATGTCCAGTCTTCAAACTATAAATAATAATTGCTGTCATCGCTTGCCAGCGAGCAGAATTTACTCAATGTGTTGCCCCACTTGTCTGTCAGTGTGTCACGCAACAATCAGTCACACAGCGAGCAGCAAATGCATCATACACTTTGTACCTACTACACGTTATGATGTAACTGCCGCGATAAACAAGTATTTTGTTGTTTCTTACTTATATATATCTAATAATACATGTTGTGAAACTAAAGTACCCTAACTTATTTTATTGTGCATTATATTAATCAACTAGCAACACTTCGTCTACGTAGTTTTCAGAATTGGGTCCGACATGGATAATAAGTAGCCTATGTGTTATTCCAGACAATAATCTATCTCTGTGACAAATTTATCCAGATCTGTTCAGCCGTTCTGGCTTGAAACAGTAACAAACAACCATACATCCCCACAAACTTTCACGTGTATAATATCAAGTATGATAGTAGGATAACTGCCTTGTTTTTGGTGGTCGTGAGCGCGACTGCTATCCTAGAGGTTCTGGGTTGGATTGCCAGGTCGAGCAAACGGTTATTGGTTTTTTCTGTGAAATTCTCAATAGCCCGGTCAACGGCAATAGGCTCGCCCTCTATAGCATACGACCACTAACTAACTAACTGTGGCTACCATTTCGCTATGGCAGGTGATGGTATAGTTTGTATGTATTGTGTGGGTACCTACATATTCCAGTTTCGTGTTGGTTATTTAGTAAGTTTTCTATGTGAAGCAATTTATTAATGCAAATAACTTTTACCCAGTAACATAAAATGTCTGTAACGAGTTTTTCACTTATCTTTTCATCATAACATATGATATTATATGTATACGTAATTCGGATTAAATACATCTTCTATCCCATTTAGAATGTAAAAGAGAAAGCTGCCACAATTCACTTTCTAGTTAACGATATCGTCTTCATAAAAAAAAATTACAGCATTAGAAAATAAAGAACATTTAAATATAATATCATCTTATAAAGGTAACCCCTCTCATTCTGACAGGACACCCTTGCTGAGTATTATAAGGCAAAGGTCAAAGCAGGTAATGTCGGACAGGAAATATTTACGTATTAGACACACCTATACTGATATAAAAATATCGCAAAAAGATAGTACCATACTAGCAGAGATTTAGATCTTTCTTTTTAGAGAGATTTAGATATTACATTGCATTACCTAGCATTATCTGTTTGAATCTGATACCTCCCCGGCACGCCTATACTCATAAAGGTGTGTCTAAGACGTCAATATTTCCTGTCCGACATTACCTGCTTTGACCTTTGCCTTATAATGCTCAGCAAGGGTCTCCTGTCAGAATGAGCGGGGTTAGGCTATAGTACACCACGCTATCTAATACGGGTTTGTAGTTTTCACACGACGCCGAGGAGACCTCTCATGCAGGTTTCCTCGCGATGCATGGGCCTCCGTCTTTTTGACCGGGCACATATCCAAAGTCTCTAAACTTACTAAGAATTTAATAGAAAAATCCAACTACCTACTGCTCGTTCCGACAATTGAAACCTCGGAAACCTCGAAAGTAACGCTCGAAAGTAAGCTTTAGAAATTACCTCATTTGTAGTGACAAATGAGGTAATTTCAAAAAAGGTTCTACTAAAACATTTTAAACTACAGAATGACTGAAAACGTGCGACAAATCGAAATGGGAGGTTCAGTAATCATTACTTAAACATTTAAAAAAATATAATTTTAATGATCTAAATTCTAAATAGTACAAAACTAATCGTATTTTTGATCTTAGATAGTACAAACTGATGACGGCCAGTCCCAATAACAAACCTGTCAGTAGATTTGCTTACTAGAGTTAGGATTATGACTTATGATATAAGGTCCATACGTTATGTCAAAATCCTCTCAATCCTCAAAATCCTATCTCTAGTAAGCAAATCTATTAACGGATTTGTTATTGTGACTGGCCATATAAGCTATTGTCTTTAGGTATTCACACCCGATCTACCCATTACGCAAATAGTTAAAGTATTAACTATTAGCAGTAGATACGCACAAGACGTTGCCAAACTCTCTTTGTAATAGATACATAAAAGTACACTTAATTATTTTCCTTAAACACATGTTCTAACTTTTTTTAGAATCATAATACATTTTAATTTGTCGTGTCTATTCAATATCACTCTTTATGTCCCCAAAAAAATCTCTGTGGGTGGATACTGTGCTGATGTGCGTCTCAACAACTTAATGAGGATCTCTCGACTCCTGTATAATGGTCGCTTTTTGTTCAGCCAACCGCAACGACCTATTATCTTCTGACATTGTCTAACTTGTGTTTTTGTCTCCTTCAATTTATACTAGGATTTAATGGTCTGTGTAGTAGCACCCAGATAATTACTATAAATAAAAATGCCTGTTTATACAGTCATAATTTATCCTCCTTGGGCGCAAACGTGGTTCGTTCTATAAAATTCTCAGAACAGCTCGGAGTTTGGATTTGTGTTCGCTCGCCCGCTATTACTTGGGACCTAAAACTGGCGAACTGTGGGTGACATCGATGCACCTCCGCCTAACCCTTTGGGGAATGCGTGATTTGTGAAATTGCTAAAATATTTGACTTAAAATACTACCTACTTAGGACTGGACCTAAGTAGGTAGGACTTAAGTTAGCTCACACACACAGATCACGATCACAGGAACAAGGTGTAGTTATTCTACGTTTCAACTAGCACACATGTTCATACCATTGATTAAAGTAGGCTAAACACATTAAACCAAGAAACGAATCAAAATACCTGCTTCACTTTTATAGTCGCCAAATGGTAGGTAATCATCATGCTGAGACACAAACATTTTATTCAATCTACAACAAAGAACAAGAATTTGATAAGCAAATAACCATCAATTCAGATACAATATAACATCAACATTGAATTCACTAAATCCAATCAATATACTGTTGAGGTGCGTACCGAGTGTCAGCGGGCAGCGGATTGTTCCGCTCACCACATTTATAACTTGAAATAACATAATTAATTTTTAATCCGCGTGCGTAATGACAACAACATCAGAATAATTTGTTTAAGATACCTACTTTATTATTTTATTGGCATACTAGGTGGTAGTTTTTGCACGACAGACGATGTTTAAGACAGCTCCTTTAAACATAAAATTGGGCATCTGTCATTTATTGGATGGATGCACGCCTTCATCCCAAACGTGGGGCACATTTTTCTTCTTAGCTGATGTATGTATATTTATTTAGAAATGAATCAGGTCAGCTAATTACCGCAAACCTTTAACTTTCGAACTTTCTATGTGTGACGGTGGAGCCTATCCGAAAAAGACAAGGAGGTATCTAATGAGTTTTATTTATGCCAACTATTTAACTATTTTAACTTTAACTATTTTTTTAAGTTGAATTGTAATATAGGTAGTGGTATCTTTAAATGATTACTGATGACTATATTTACGCTAACATAAAATGTCAATGTTATGTACACCGTAAATGTCATACATATCAAATGTACTCGTAAAAGCTAGTCAATAGTATAAACTTTTATTTTATTAATATGTATGATGTGGTTGTACTATTTAATAAATAAATAATTTATTTATATATTTTCCAAACCCGCTTCCGCTAATCGCTTTCAATCACACCTACGACTGGGGATACAAGACGCGTGGGGTCTCAGGGGACGTCTTTCCTCAACCCCTGTTATTGTTTCAATCTCTCCCGAAGTTCCAAGTGAAATGAAAAAGTTGTGAAAGCCCTGAAACGTGAATATACCGCCACATGTTATTGTCAAGTTTTGATCGAAGAATATCAGGTCGGGATCTGAATTTATTATGTTAAAACATAACATACCATCACGGCTGTATTCCCCGAAGGGTTAGGCAGAGGCGTACTTAATGTAAACCCACAGTTCGCCGGTATGTTTAAGTCCCATTTTATAGGGGGCGAGCCTATAGCCATTCACCGGGCACAAATCCAGACTCCGAGCTGCTACTGAGAATTTCATAGAAAAACCTAATAACACTTTGCTCGACCTGGGGATCGAACCCAGGACCTCTAGTGTAGCAGTCGCGCTTGGGACCACTAATGAGGCAGTTATACTATGTTAAAACAGTTGATAAAAATATTATTTATTTGAATTTTTGTTGTTATTAATTACATAATCAACCCATTATATTGTCCCACTGCAGGGCACAGGTCTCCTCTCAGGATAAGAGGGATGAATAGGGATGATTAAAAAAAAAAATTTTTCTAATCTTTTTTTGACTAATCTAAAGGACAAATATCTATTTTGTTTTAATTATTATTATTAAATACAACAATGATATGTATTGCTGTGTGTACCAATAAATACATTTTATTTCTTTCTTTCTATAGATCATACAAAATTGGTTCAGTACCAGCTATATTTAAACCTGCGCCTGCAACTGCCAAATAACTAATACTTTAATTCCATTTTTTTTCATGCGTACCGCTGAAATATGAATTTCACTTCCCAAGTGGGTCTTCCCTGATAGATATAATCGGGGTGTCTTTAAATTACGATTAAATCGGATTATTCTAGGCAAGCGCGCTCCATCGTAGATCGCAGTATCGCTTAATATCAGGCGAACTGGCGGTCAAGGGTAAACCTATCACGAATAAAAAAAAAAACTTAACTTACCAGGTTGTAGCATTTCAGAAACCTTGACACAATAACGGTAACCACAGATACATTAAACTAAATCGCAATATATTAGTAGTACGCGGTAATGTCTAAAAATATTATAATTATTATAATGTTCCCTCCAATATAGTCATTAACTTTGACCTCGAGCAATGTAAAAACGTAGATTTATATAGTATTAAGTATAATTATGTAGTAGGTGTACATAAAAGCTATATTATATGTAGCTTTTAAGGAAAAATATGACTGCGTTTAGATTTAAATGGTTTATACGAGTATGTCTAAAACAATGACCTAGACTTCTTGTGACAATAAAGCCATTATCGACATTAACTTATATTATCACGCCTGTAATCCCCGGAGGGTCAAGCAGAGATGTATTAATGTACACCCACAATTCGCCGGTATGTTTAGGTCCCATGTAATAGGCCAGGCATAAATCTCAAACTCCGCTAGCCATTACTGAGAATTTCATACAAAAACCCAATAACACTTTGCTCGACCTGGGAATCGAACCTGTCCTGGGTTCAATTCCTCTAGCGTAGCCGTCGTGCTTGGGACCACTAGGCAGTCAGTTTTATTAATGACATTTTATGGCAAAGTGTAATTTTTATCATTCCACCACGCCTGTACCCCACGGAGGTAAGTAGAGATGTGCTGACGTAACCTAATACACCTACAGTTGGCCGGTACGTTTTAGGTCCCATATAGAGAGGAGACTATTGCCATTATCCGGGTACAAATGCGAGACTCTACGAACTACGACGTAGAATGTCCTTACGGAAAAATACAATAATAGGTACTTGGCTTGACCCGGGAAGGGAACCAAGGACCTCACGCTGAACAGCTTCTTTGGGTATACTGCCAACACATTTTTTAATGTAAGTAACTTCTTTTGTGCCCCATTACTGGGCACAGACTGGACAAAGTCCTCCCCTAACGCAGTCCAGGATTTACACAAATTGCTAAAACAATGTTGTTTCAACAAAGTTGAAATCCTTTTAGTTAGGTAATGTGAAAACACAATCTTCGTCTATGGCGTCGGATTTGCGATCATATGGATGCCGGTTTGACACCCACTCATTGCACTACTGACGTGAATCCACGTCGGTAGCACGAGAGGTTTACTATAATACTAGTACCTAATGTGCGACACATTGCTAGTAAGCATTTAAAAAAAAAAAACAAAATTGAATGAATCCTTTACCACTGTCCAACTAAATCTCCGACCACTTTAAAAAGGAAATGATTCTCGGCTCCGCCGCCATTTTTATCGGCCAACATGTTGGCGAACATATCCGCCGTGTCGGCTCGTTTCCGCGCCACCGGATGTCAAGTGCCGTCGCCGGAAATCCATGAGATTGGAATAAAATTGGCAGCGCTCGCGCCTCCGTTATTGAATAACGCGCTGTGATTGGAGAATGACATCGTGTTAACGATATTCTAGCGTTCCTAACTTTTATGGATGTTTCTGGTTATTTCCTGGGCAAAGGAAATATACTGTTTATATTGTGGGATGGATTATTGTGGACCCTTAATTTGTACATTATCGACTGGTAATATTATTCTCTACGTGGCCATTTCTTACGTTATTTAGCGTTACGTATTAATCAAAATAAATCTCGTCGAAATATAGGCTCTTAAAAGTACATACATCATCAAATATATGAATATTTTATTATATCAATAGTTCCATGTACCTACATATAATAAATAAATAAATGTACTTACGCTATTCACGGCCCAAGGCAGTCGAGATGTTGGCGTGATAATTTGGATCGCTTTTTGCCATATTAAGAAAGCCAGTATAAAAAGTTCTGGACTGAGTTAGGCGACCTTTGCCCAGCTGTGGATACTAAAGGGGTCTCTACTTCATTGGTCTACACCTCTGCCAAACTGCCACGGAGATACAGGTGCAATAGTACCAATGTGCTTGTGTTTTATCAATTGAATAAATTTTCTAAAACAGTTAACCAAAAGAACACACGTCACATACACGATAAGAATGCAGGGAGACAAACTCTGAAAGCAAGTCATAATAATTAATACCCTGAAAAAGTATTTACATAAGCATGGGCCAGCTCCACAGAAAACCGGGGCATGAAACAACGCTTACGTTGAATTTCGCTGAGTGAGTGAGGTCACCGGAGGCCCAATCCCCTTTTAAAGAAAGAAAGAAGAAGAAGAAAGAAAGAAACTAAATTTATTTGTAAACGGCCGGCAACGCACCTGTGACTCCTCTGGTGTTGCGGGTGTCCATGGATGGCGGTAATCGCTTACCATCAGGCGATCTTCCCGCTAGTCTGCCCCACTATCCCATAAAAAAAACGAGCTGTACACATTTTATTAAAAACCGCGCAAAGCTGTTTCATCTAAATCCTTATTTATAAACTTTCACCACACAAGTTTCCTTATACATAAAATAACACAATGCCCCCATATTTTATCCATCAAAAAACCATAACAAATATTCCATTGAATACAAAACGAAACACCAAATAGGTAATACACACTGCCGATTCGAAAAAACACCATAAGACAGAAAAACAACAATTCTTTTAAAAACCATAAGATACTCGTACATTGTCACATTAATAGTAGCAGTTTTTGTAAACACCATAATGATGTTTTATGTGAAAATTATACGATAAAAGGTTTCAAATGGGTTTCGCATACCGATACCAGGTACCCCATTCAATTTAATATAGTTTTTTGACGTAATTCGAAGGAAAAGCAGTTATTTATTAAGTGAACAATAATTTTAGCTATTATCTTAAACGTCAAGCTAATAAACAGTTTTGTCGCTATTTAAGAAGATCTAAAGATGTTTTATTACTTAATTTACTCTTTATGTATGAGTATACATAGGTATGCTACGTTGACATAGGGTTGGGCACTAATTGGCATTTCTTTTACTTTGCAACCTAATACCTAATATATAAAGTAAAATATATGTATAAGTACTTAGATACCTAGAAGTCTAGTCTTTCAATTCCAAAAAAAAAATAGAATTTTAAGTCAACGAACAATAAATTAGCTATCTAATACCCACACAGTCAGTACCTGCAATTTTTACCATTTGTCATATTTTCATAAAAAATCGTTTTAACTTGTAACGAAGTGCGCAGACGTCTCCGCAAAATGTATTGCGATTACAAAGTTGTATTCTATGTAGAATTGAATAGAATTTTTGCTCATCATTATCTATAAGTAATGTTAGATATTTTCATGAAGATAAGCTAATGATAAATAAAATCTATTCATTAATTCTATAACTACTCTATTACTAGAATATCCCTCTAGATATACTTTGTACCCATGGAGTATCAGCAAGACTAGGTTTGGTAGCCGGGAAAGGCACTTCTAGCGGCAGTTCTAATATCCATTTTGTGTTTCTGGTGTCTCGAATTCATATTTAGATTTAAACACTAAATCTGTAATGTTATTACAATTTCCCCAAGAAACAGCTACAGATTGTTGTTCTAAGTCTTGATGTTAGTATCACGATAAAAGAGAAACTTCGTTTAAAAAAAATAACTATAAGTAGGTAATTCATTTAAATAAATACATACTTTATATAAAACAACAAGGCTATATAAAATGTAAATCAAATTCATGCTCACTGTTTACTGTCGTGTCGCTCGTCAATAAACAGTCGCTGCGTCTGCGCAAGCGCTTACCAATCATGTTTTTGCGTCGCGCATCAATAAAGGAATATAATTGCATTAACAAAAGACGTGACATCAATTCACTGAATTATTGGCCCAATAAAATTTGAGGCAGTCAATACATCAGCGTTGTTTTTATTAAATTCAGGACAATTTAGCGGAGATAGGGTCCTATTAAGGTTATAAACACATGCAACAAATATGTTCAGAAGGTTCAGTCTCCAATTTTTTTTTTGTGGTAAAACTTCTGGTTCGTCCTGGTTGGTACCGTCGCATTGTCAAATATTCTGACACTAAGCAATCATATTTTATTATTATTATTTATTTTCAAATAACAAATAGTTTGGACTATAGCCTAATCCCTCTCATTCTGAGAGGAGACCCGTGCCCAGCAGTGGGACAGTATAATGGGTTGATTACTAAATAGACTCATAATAATTAATAATTCACAAATTCAATAAAATAATATAAAATACAAACAAACATTCCTCACCAATCAAAATCATGTCATAAAAATTAAAAATAAAGATAAAACAGAATACTTACTTATAATTTTCTAACCGGCATTGAAACACCAACATGTCTGTCACAGTTACGTCGAATATAAGGGCAGCCCAGCCTATAGGCGATCATAGTCAGGATGGCATTACGGCTGGCCCGCACCCGGCGCACTAGGGCCGCGCACCTCTTACGCGATGTGTTATCATTATTGTGTTCCAATTCGAAGGGCAGAGTAGTCAGTGAAATTATTGGGCAAATGGTCACCCGAATGATGATTCCACTGGTATTGCTGGCTGCGGTTGCCGCTTACCATCAGGCAGTACGTATGTTAGTTTGACATCTACTAAAATAAAAAAATGCACTTCAGAGAATGGTCTGATTCGTCATCATTATCATATCAGCCATAAACGGCCACTGCTGAACAAAGGCCTCCCCCGAAGACTTCCACAAGGACCGGTTATATGCCGCCTGCATCCAACGACTCCCAGCAACCTTCACCAGGTCGTCCGTCCATCTCGTTGGGCGTTTTCCCGGGTGATGTTCCGATTGTCAAGCTTCAATCTGACTGCGTAAGGAGATTGTTGTCAAGAATGAACCTTCTTTCCCATTTCTTTTATGGTGTTTGTCAGTGCCATCTCTACTTGCAGTAACATTGTATTACTACGAATGATTTACGTGAAGGGAACTACAAAGTAATGATAACTTATTATTTCTTGTAGTGCAATAGATTATTATAGAATTCAGTTAACATCAATGTCGATCCGAATTGTCATTGATGTTAACAGACCACCGCGTGTGCCGACTGAATAATGAACATAACTTATCATGACGCCTGTACTCCCCCAAGGGCTAGACAGAGGCGTACATCGTGTACGAATGTCGTCTACACTCGCAGTTCGCTGGTATGTTTAGGTCCCATGTGATACGTAAGGCTATTATAATTAACCGGGCACAAATCCAAAATCCGAGCTTTTTTTGTATGTGATAGGCTTATGCTTGACCGCCAGTTCGCCTGAGCTGCTACTGAGAATTTCATATAAAAACTCATTAATACTTTGCTGGAACTGGGAATCGACCGCCCGTGATTTCCAAGGAACGGAGGGGTCTCGATGTGTTAAGAATGGTCACCCATCCACACACTGACCTCGCCAAACGCAGCTTAACCATGCTTATCAGTTGATCTGATTAGTAAGCACTTAGCCACGAGCTCACCACCAACTCAAGAGACTAGCCACTAATTGTAGCTAGAGATATCAAACAATTTTCCATAATTTATCTATATCAGCATTAACTTATAGTATGGCAACTCGCAAAAATATGAAACTATTCCACAAACTATCGGCACACTATCAAACTTAAATATCCGCAAGATAATGAGAATGGCGATATTATACATTATGATCGACATCTACTGTCGCCTGTCGCAATATCCTGGGAGCCAGCGGCACTAGGCCACTAGGGAGAACCACCCACCCAACCGAATACCCACCTTCCATTCAACAAAATAGAGCAGGCTTTGGATTGATGAAATATATCAATTAAGTTGTACCAAAAAGGTTTTGTCGGCGTATAGGTAGCATGATTAGATACTTTTGAAATTAATAAGGCTGTTTTTTATGTGTTGATATAGTAGTGTTTGAGGTTGTTAAAACAGTAATTTTAATAGAAATTATGTGCGACGGTGTGGGAACGAAAGAGGTTTTAGTAGAGGGTTTTAATAGAGGTAAAATAAGAGTGAAGCGACGCAAAGTCGGCCACGAAAAGTTTTTCATCTCGAGAAGCTTGGATAGTAAGATGTTCTTAATTGACACTTATTTTGATGTTTTTCTCTTACGGCCTTACAAATGATAAGATTTAGGGGCAAGGCAACTTTCTTGGATTTTCTAAATAAAGCAAAATCATTTCATCTATTTCATATTTTATCTCGTGTAGCAAAAAATTACGCACTGATCTATTTGATAAAATTCTTGTTTTTTGTACACAAAAGAAAAAACAAATATCTTGCAATTAAGTTATTTTTAGTAAAGGAAAAATTCCATCGCGGCCAGGACTCGAACCTGCATCTCCTGGTTGGTTACACCAGACTTGCAATTAAATCGACATTATTGGACACCATGGACTGAAATAAAGACTAGGTACAATCCTGGCCGTCGAGTGTAAGGTGCCAAGTTCTCTGAGTTAGTAAAATTTTAGTAGCCGCCCAAAGTTCATTTAGGTTTATTGTTATAGCTAATAACTATACCTAGGGGTCGCCCTCATTACTGGAAATCTAAAAATACACAAGAGAGCTATAAGTGTACAACACATTAGTTACCTCTTACCTTCCTATGTTATGTTTACAAAAAAAACCATAAATAAACCCATGTCGAGATGTCTCCATTCGATACAAGTTACAAACAAAAGAAAATCTGAAATGTCATTTAAATAAAAGTTGACGTATAGAGTCGGTATCTTCAAGGCAGTCTGGCAGAGGGTGGCCAGCAATCAAGTTTATTGAGTTGGGAGGCCAGCCCTGCAAATCATTTTACTATAACGAGATTGAGGGCGGGCAGGGGAGTCGCTTGTGGGACACAAATTGATATTTTTAAGGTCACTACGCTTTTTCGAAGTTTATTTAGCTTTTTTTCAAAGTTATGTTTGCTTTTGTTTCTGATCTGCTGTAAAATGGTTCAGAATTTGAATTTTTTGTAATTCGACATTATCTAGAGTTTATTAATTAACCTATTCATTGCTGGCCACAGGTCTCACATAATGAGAGGGGTTAGTCTATTAGCGTAAGTCCAATATTCGCGTAAGTCTCAGAAATCAGTATAGTAGTATATTATAGTGATTTATATACTGACTATAGAAGTAAAAAAGGTTCTTCTTTAGAAAGGCCCTTAAGACATCATTAAGGAGAGTTGATATTTACAGGAGTCAAGTGGCCCCTATATCTACATACTTCTTTGAGTACTTAGTCACTTCCTCATACATCAACACCAACTACAGTGATCGACGTCCTAACCACAAAAGAAGCATTGGACGATGAAATTCATCGGCCAATATTGACCGAAGCGATAACCTTCCCCAATAATATCGGAGACCACAGAACAAGAAAGCAATAAGCAGTGACAAATCCCTGAGGTGCTCGAGTGTCTGACACTAAACGTCGATGTCTGACACTGCCCTGCTTCGCAAATAACGGGTAATTGAAAACGGACCCCTTCGTGAGGCCCAAATATCGAACTGAGCGATTTTGTAAGATTTCGACAAAAATATTTTTATAAATAAAAATATTATCCTCTCTTATTAATAATAATAAATACTTATTGATTTCTTATTAATATCAAGAAATTATTTCTGAGGAGACAAGCTCCCATACACCAAAGCCCAAACCACAAACCATTTTTCATGGAATTAGGTAGACCGTACAAAATGTTTGTGTAATGCATGCATTTTGAAATATGTACTTAAAATACAAACTTCATGAAAAACTTCATTTAAAATGAAAACCTTGAAGAAACTAACCTTGTTTAATCATCATCATAATTATTAGCCAAAGGAAGTTCACTGCTGAACGAGGGCCGACCTAAGAGTTCCAATCTTGTTAGTAATTACAAAACCATCACAACTTTGTACTAGTTTTTATAAATTGCAATGTTGATCACACAACCTTACCTTTGAAGTTATTTTAGCATGGAAAATTCAAAAAAATCACCTTAGTCCTCAATAATATTGAACAAAATGCCTGTATTCCCCGAAAGGTTAGGCAGAGGCATAGTATAGTACACCCACAATTAAATCAAAATTGGGCCTAACAATATATTTTTGTATTTTGTACATTAGGTACCTAGGTATGTAAATAGGTTATTTAATAACATATCTGTTTTTGTGAATTTGACTTGAAATTTATTCGAATTTTATCATACAAATAAGACCCGCCCACGGTTTCACCCACTTTGCCCCGTTTTTTAGTTTATCCGTGCAATTTTTTTTTCTTTCCATAATAACCTTCCTCAGAGTTCAAGGAATCAAGGAAGGTCCAGCCGTCTTCGAGTTTTGGGCTTAGCAATAAATTTTGCGATTCTTTTTTATTTATATAGATTACTAAGTAGTATAAATATTATATCTACCGTCAGGTCAGATGCGTAGCACTCGCAACCGGCGTGTATGTATGAGCAGATGTATGAATGTGGAAGAAGCAAAAGAAGTATGAAGAAGCAAGAATCGTAGCTAGTGGCAGTCTATAATTTCTGCCTACCCCTGTAGGAGAAAGGCGTGAATGTATGCACTTACCATAGATAGCATCAAGATACATACTCGCCGCGTCCTCTCCTCCCGTGCGCCACACCTCAGGCAGGATCTCCGGGCACTCGGTCGGGTAGCGAGTGTTGCTTGTAACAACAACATTACCCCACAACCCCGCTACCTTAGCCTCGTAGCCTTTTACACCGCGCGGCTAAATAGCCCTCCGAACGGCTAAATGTTGTTGTTCGGGGGACTTACGCCGGTCACGAGTATTTTGGTATTTTAATGTAATACCCCTGTTGTGTGTTAAGGGGGAATTAAATCTACGCAGCACCCTGTACGAATTAAAAAGACATTATTTAAGTACTTTTATTCCAGGAAGTACGTAATAAATAGTTGGTCATTGGTCTAGAGGTCCTGGGTTCAATCCCCGGGTCGATCAAGGTGTTATTAGGTTTTTCTATTAAATTCTCAGTAGCAGCTCGGAGTCTGGAATTGTGCGCGGTTAATGGCTATAGGCTCGCCCCCTATAACATGGGACCTAAACATACCGGCGAACTGTGGGTGTACATTAAGTACGCCTCTGCTAAACCCTTCGGGGAATACAGGCGTGATGGTATGATATGTTTCAACATAATAAATTCAGCTCCCGGCCTGATATTCTTTCTTTATGTTATGTTATTTTCTATAGCAGGTATGTTATTTTATTTTCTTCTTTGGCTGATGCTAGTTTTGGCTATGTGCCGATAAGACCGCCCCTATATTACGTAAGGCCTAAATACAATAAACATAGCAAACTATGGTTATACATTAGGACCTAATTATCTTCAAAAAAATATGAATGCTGTTGCCCATGGATTTACTCGCATCCCAAAGTATCTACTTACCATAACTCTGCTTCTAGACAACATGTCAAGATGAAATACCTATTTTAGATTTTAAGTTAGACCTCCAACAAAACTGCATCCAATGTTGATGTTGTTTTTGCATGATGCGCGTACAAACACACTGATAAATGTTCAAATTTTTGCTTTGGATTCTATTGCAGTAAACGAAAACTATATTTGGCACCAAAGATGACCGCGGAGCACTGGTGGAGCCCATGTCTTTATCCGATACGGTTAGATCGCGAACTGGATTATACCGCGGGTCAACCGCGTATCAGAAAGGAATTACTGATATAGCTAATATTGTTAGGCTGCTGCACCGTACAGTTAAAAACATCCCTCGAATTATTTTATCTTAAATAGCTTCTATATTACCCACTGACATCGGTCAGTTACAATTTTATTACATGCATATATTTGTTAGTATGATAAAATCAATCTTAACACCGCTACTAAGTACTGCGCCCGATCACAGTCGGCACAGTTCAAAGACACATATATTTGGACTTCTGTTATAGTCCGTAAAGGATACGTCTTATATGGTGTACTTACCTATAGCAGGAGTTAAGATAACCCTATTAGGATAACGTCGTTTAACGACGTCTAAGTTTAGTCTGGGTAGGTTTGTCTATTACTCAAATATTCCAAACAGCTGAAATGATTTTGATAAAACTTGTAATTATTGAAATAAAACTACTTTTTACGGATTATATCGCGTTGTATTGATATTATTTGATTCCCGACGTTTCGGATCCTTTACAGCATTCTGTCACGGGCAGACTAAGTTGTTGGACGTCTCAATTACTAGCAGTTACCTTACATTTATATTAATTAGTGGCGATCAGACTCACGCAAAAAGAGATTCTACCCATCGGGAATTAAATAATATCAATACAACGCGATAAAATCCATAAAAAGTAGTTTTATTTCAATGTCTAATATTCGCGTAAGTGGCAGAAACCAGCTTGTAATTATTATTACTAACTGTCTTATTAGTGTGATAGTAACTGTGACAGTAGTCCTAAGCATAACTGCTACGCTACAGATCCTGGGTTCGATGCTAAGTATTGGGTTTTCTATGCAATTTTCAGTGACCTACAATTTTTTGTAATTTAGGCACAAAACCACTATACAAAACCACTAACTCTTTAGGCTACTCTAAGTGGTGCTAATCCTGCTAGGATTACAGGCGTGATAGTATGTTATATACCTAGGTAAACAAAAATATATAGGACCACATCCTCCAATATTGTGCTGCCATCAAATTTATTACTATCTTCATTTCTTAAGTCATCATCTTAGTCAAGTCGTTATCTGCCTACCTAACTTGACTCTTACTTGGCGACTTCATTAATATTGTTAATACATATCTAACCCATGTTTTATCAATAACATTCCATGTCATCGTTTGTGCTTGTCACAAACACGCCATTTTGTTGTCACGGTGACAGGACAGAGCGATTTATGCGTGGCGTGACCATTGGGACGTGGTGTGACGTGTGCTCAGTGGGTACTCGTCCTTTATCCGTTGCTTTTGACGAATGTGTATTGTGAATTTGTGACACTCCATCAATATGTCCTTTAAAAGTATTTGAGAGAAGTGAGTGGGAGTGAAGCTAGGTTTATAATATGTAGGTATTAGGTAGATGATTAGTACTCTCTCGTGAGAGATATGTTTTAATTGTGTAAAAACACGAGAATACAGTACAAATAACTTGCATTATACCTACTTAAGGTGTTAAAATTTACCATAATAGCATAATTAAATGTCTTCCTTCTTTGTCATGATATCTAAATGGTGATAAATATACGTATCTACTGGTTTCTGACACTAACGCGAATATTAGACATTGAAATAAAACTACTTTTTACAGATATTATGGTGATAAAATACTTTCCTCAATATATTTTCTCAAGGATATTTTCAAATTATAAAATTAACTATTAAATATAACTATTAGGAAATGAGAGAATATATTGAGGCTAGGCTATGGAAATGAGAGATAGGTATATTAGATTACCTATAGTCCACCACGCCAACACGGTGCGGGTTAAAGCGGCGGTAGCTTAATGGCTAGGGCGTCGGACTTGCGATCATATGGTTGCGGGTTCAAACCCCACCCATTGCACTAATGACGTGAACCCACTCGTAACACAAGCATTTAGCTTAGCACGAGGGGTTAACAAGAATACTAGTAATGTGCAACCGACATTGCAAGTAAGCTTTTTTTTAAAAAAAATGTCACACACCTTTATACCTAATCCTAATCTTAGGATACACATTATCATCAGGACGATTGCATTTGTAAATATTTAAAACAAGAATCATACAAGGAAAAGGATTATTCGGATACCGGAAATCAACCCTTTTTTTATTGGTTAAGACGGCAAACGAGCAGACGTTCCATCCGATGGTAAATAGTCATCGCCGCCCATGGACACCTGCAACACCAGAGGAGTTGCTGATGCATGTCCGCCAGAGCCGCAGCAACCGAGGAGGAACTGGCTCTCACACACGCAAAAGTCGAAGCACACATCAAGGTGCTTTACGAATGACTCCGACGTAAGGGTGGTCGCCAGCTAGTCAGACCCCAAGCGGTCCTACCTACTACCGGGCAAGTTAGACATTTTCTCGCCTCTTACGAGATGCCTATGTGAATGGCAGTCAGGAACTGTAGATATTCTAACCCGTCCCCACACGGGGCAAATAACAATCTGATATAAACAAGTAACATTAAATGAAATCCTCACGAAACCGCAGCCAACACACATATCATAACATACCATCACGCCTGTATTCCCCGAAGGGTTAGGCAGAGGCGTACTTTATGTACACCCACAGGATTTTTTTAACGTTGCCCCACACTAGGATTTTATCCTGTATCGTGGGTGCGTTTAAAACACAAATTCTCACATACACAAACGTCCTGACCCAGAACAACTACCTGTAGATTATACAAATATTTGCTCCGTGTGGGGATCGATCCCACAACACGTGGCGCAGAAGCCGATCGCTCAACCGCTACGCCAATCGTGTTGTGTTTCACCGGTATGTTTAGGTCCCATGTTATAGGGGCGAGCCTCCTATAACATGCTGGCTCACTCGCTCATCTGGATTTGTACCTAGTGAATGGCTATCCATCCACTGGGCACAAATCCAGACTCCGAGCTGCTACTGAGAATTATAGAAAAACCCAATAACACTGGTCGACCTGGGGATCGAACCCAGGACCTCTAGTGTAGCAGTCGCGCTTGGGACCACTAGACTAATGAGGCAGTCAACAGCTAGTAATATATACACATTATGTAGATAGTCTGACGATTCCGTGACTGACTGAGCACACACATTTCTTTACAGCACATGATTATTAAAAAAAAGCTCATAACATGTAATGCTCAATGTCTATGCTTGTCACGTGCCCGTACAACAAATTCGCGTGTCGAACGGACGGACGAACATATTAATCTTACCAGCCTTACCACCGCCCCCGGCTAATTACAGATGGGGTGAACCACATTTCTTACAGTTTTTATGTCACCGCTGATTGCTACCACTCAATATATATTTTTTATAATTTTTTTTCGTCATTATTAGAAATGGGTTTGATTGAAAAAATATGTTTCATAATTTTCACATTATCTACATTTTTATAAAATCCGGCATTGTTAACAAAATTATTGAAAGTCATCTCCCGCGGATAAAGCTCTGTGTAGCGAGGGACTACTACGAATTAACAGAAACAAATCTTCTCATAAATATATCTATGACTGGATTTTCGCCTGATGATAAGCGACACTGCGATCTACGATGGAGCAGATATGCAAGGGTACATAAAAGAAAACGATTCACTCGTGATTTTTAGACACCAATATCTACCTACCTATATCTACAGGGGAAGACCCACTCGGGAAGCGCATACCAAATTTCCACGCATGATAAAAGTGGACTTAAAGCATTTTGTTCCGGTTTTTGGAATGTCCACCATGAAACGATGTTGCTTTTTTGTTCAACTTGATTTTTCAGAGTATCTTGACTTGTGGCACTATTGAATTCAGCTAAAGATACTTACCACGCTATAGTACTTTGCTAGTGATGCTAAAAATGACTTCTAAAAGAGATTGAAAGGCTCTGAAATTAAACTGAAATTATTTAAGACAACCTCCGGGAATGACATTGTTTCATCTATCTGTATCCATAATAGGAGACATCTCAATTACATCCTGTTTGTTATATTTAAGTATGTACATATAGCGTTCATTTCAAAATTCCAAAAATATTACAAGTTCTATGCTTTTTGAAGCGAGCCAAACTCAGCGGATATTGACTGTAGTCCTAGTGACGTAGGCATACCATCACATAGGTAAGACCGCCATCTTGATTTTAATGGTCGCCATTGTGCATGGAGTGACAGTCGTTAGTCCATTGTCTACGGAACCACAATAAGTCATTTCCTTTGGGGACGGTTTACAACTTGTAGGATCAGATCTGTGTATTTCTTACAGGAAATCATAGATTTTATATGGATGTAGCATTGTAGGTACCTCTTATATGTAAGTAATTTACCTATTCTTCTGCCGTCGACATCGTCGGCTCAGGTCTTAAATAACAGGTTACTTATTATAGTAAATGGATCATCACGTTAGAAACGCTTATCACGAACACGGTAGTCAAAAAGTTGACTATTACTGACTGTTATTATTATGCGCTTCCCGGGTGAGTCGGTTTCTCCTAGACAAGCGCGCTCCATCGTAGATCGCAGTGTCGCATAACATCAGGCGGACTAGGCCTATCAAGAATTAAATACAATAGAAAAAAAAACACTTTTAAGTAGGTAGGTATAAAAATGATAATGTTGACTACCGGCTCGATTATAACTAATTCTCTACGTTGTCATGTTATGCCTGCCGGTTGACTGTGAAACTTACTGCCCAGGGCGCCGAGATAATCTTCCCAAACTAATATTAACAGTATTAGTTATAGGTAAATGCGAAAATAACTCGAACCTAACATTGGAAAGATGAGAAGTACTTATACATATAGATACTGTAGAGGTTACCGCAAAGAGGTGACGTCTCATTGTGGGATTGCTGGTTTGAAATCGTAAAAAAATAAAAAAACATTTTGGATTTTTTATAATGACGTAGAGAACTGTCTAGTCAGAGAAGAGACTTGATAGACTTGTATATGGAATAGCGCTTTGCCCCATCTATACTTATAATAAATCTGTAGAGAGGTCAATTCTGTACATGAAATATATTTCCAAAATAACTATCAGCGGGTGATTAGTGATCGATACTGACGCCAAAAATGCAATCAGTAAAATTTTTGTCTATCTGTCTGTCTGTATGTTCGTTATAGAAACAAAAACCACTCGACGGATTTCAACGAAACTTGGTACAATTGTTCTTCATACTCCTGGGCAGGTTATAGTATACTTTTCATCACGCTACGATCAATAGGAGCAGAGCAGTGAAGGGAAATGTTGGGAAAACAGGAGAACTTACTCCATTTTTTAAGCTTCCGTCGCGTGTGCAGCCTTAATGGTTAAAGCTACACAGAAATCATGTATGACGGAAATGTTCTCCTTAAAATTATATAAAAAATATTCCACGACAGCAAATGTCTATCTTTTATGGTTGACTCACAATAACACGTGTAACTCCCGATAGCTTAGCAGTTCGGAGCTTTCTGATTATATTTGTCTACTATTACGTTAGGTGACTGACTGACTGACATAGTGATCTATCAACGCACAGCCCAAACCACAGGTTATAGTATACTATTCATCACGCTACGATTAATAGGAGCAGAGCAGTGAAGGGAAATGTTGGGAAAATGAGTGATTCATGAGAAAGGTTTCAAGCTATAAAACATCACGCTACAACCCTTAGGAACGGGGCAACGCAGGTGAAGAACTAGGGAACAAAGTAACTATTCCACGAGGACAAAGTCGCTGGCAAAAGCTAGTATTAAATAATAGTATTATTTGAATAATAACAAAGTTTGATTAGCTGCGCCTTCCATTAGTTTCGATCCCGACAATACCTACAGGGTGCTGATTTAGTCACCTGTAGGTCTGTTAAAGGGGTGATTCTACCCTGTCGTACTCAACAGCTCTAAGAAATACATTTTCTTCAAAAGTAGACAGACCACATTTAGGAGTGTAGGTATGAGATGTCGTCTTTTTTTTTCATCTATCTATCTATCTAGCCAGTATTGTCCCCTTGCAGGGCAAAACCCTTCCTCTCCCTTTTCCACACATCTATATTCTCTGCTAGTGAGGGGCCACTCCTTTTGGTAGTCAAGCTGGTCCTTCAACTTCACTTAGCATTTAATTGAGACCCAATCTACCAAAATAACTCCTACTTTAGCCCACAGCTTCTCTGGCGTGCGGCAGACATTCCAATCCTAATAGACAGCCCAATCCCAGTTGACTTCAGCTGCTTTCCGGGAAACATCTATGATTTTGGTTTTGGGCCGCAGTGTTGCGTTCCGTGCCTACTCAGTTTGAACTCCGAACCCGTAGGATAAATACCTACTGCGCTCCATAGTCCGCTGGCAAACCTCACGCCTGGACCTCTGCTGAAGAATCAAAGACCAGATATGAGCATCGTGTGTATACGGAGAATGCACGTGCCCATGATTCTCCGTTTGAGACACATTGGGAGATCACCCTTTAAAAGTTATTTCATTGACCAATAGCTCCTCCAGGCGCTTTCACTACCTAGGTTTTTTTTCTTGTATCAGTTATTTATGGGTTAGTTGGTCAGTATGACGGGTAGATTGCAGGTGACTGAATTGGCACTATATAAAGGAACGTGGACGTTACCTATATTCTTTTTTTATATTTATAACTACCGACCCGCCCGCGGTTTCACCCACGTTACTCCATTCCTAAGAGTCGTAGCGTAATGTTAAATAGCTTAAACCTTCCTCTTGAATCACTCTATAAATTAAAAAAAACCGCTTCAAAATCCGTTGCGTAGTTTTAAAGATTTAAGCATACATAGGGACGGACAGACAGCGACAGCGACTTTGTTTTATACTATGTGGAGACGAAGAAGAAAAGTACTGCCAAGTTTTAGTTCAGTGAGAATCATTGATCTTTTTAATGTAATATGATCGCAGTTGCCAGTTTAATCTCAAAAACTCATGAAACAGCTACTTAGTTCTGAGAAGAAAATAATGTACCTACCTACCTAGTTGGATTTTATTGGCTGCCCATAAATTTCACTGGATTTTTATTATTATACTAGCTTTTGCCAGCGACTTCATCCGCTTGGAATAGTTACTTTGTTCCCTAGTTCTTCGCCCGCGGTTTCACCTGCGTTGCCCCGTTCCTAAGGGTTGTAGCGTGAGGTTTTATAGCTTGAAACCTTTCTCATGAATAACGAATTTTCCCAACATTTCCCTTCACTGCTCTGCTCCTATTGATCGTAGCGTGATGAAAAGTATACTATAACCTGCCCAGGAGTATGAAGAACAATTGTACCAAGTTTCGTTGAAATCCGTCAAGTGGTTTTTGTTTCTATAACGAACATACAGACGGACAGACAGACAGACAAACAAAAATTTTACTGATTGCATTTTTGGCGTCAGCATCGATCACTAATCACCCGCTGATAGTTATTTTGGAAATATATTTCATGTACAGAATTGACCTCTCTACAGATTTATTATAATTATAGATATATATTTTTCGTTACTTAGCTTACTGCGGTAGTTAGCTGTTGTCCGCGTTTCACTCGCAAATAAAAAAATACTTTTTGGCACAAAAGGTAGGTAGCCTATGTCCTTCTCCAAGATCCAAAAAAACCTATCTCTTTAACAAGATTTATCAAAATTGTTTCAGCGGTTTAACTTCCTCGCAATTCTTCACGCATTAACTTCAGCACATTTTATTTTAAATACCATAAAAAATAGTTACTAAACACGTGCTTTTAATCACTTATCTTTCAAGTGTAAAAATCCTAATGACGCCACACACAACAAAACATTACAAGGAACAACTTAACACCGGACATTTGAATAAAACCCAAATCAACATACAAATCTCTAAAATGTTTTGTCACCAAATAAAAATAAAACTTGGCTGAATAGAGTTGTGTCTGTGTCTAAAGCCAAAGTAAAAAAGTTACGAGCTGTCAGTTTGACACCGCCGGCGCCGGGAATCTGATACGGCCGACACGTCAGTAGGCCTAGCGAGTAAATAAATAAATCAATTCATCTAAATATTGTTTAATTTGAAGGGAACCTTCTTCTTTTTCTAATTGCTTGATGACTAATGAGTTAGTTATTAGAGATTGCTCGAGTATTAGGAACTGAAACTAGCTTAAACTGTAAGCTCTGTTCAACATTCGATAATTCATAAAAAACATTCGAAACTCGAGTCAGTTTCGAGAATCTTTTTATTTCCTAAAAATGTAAGTAAATATTATTCAAATGGCTGTGTATTAGATAGTTGCCTCAGTCTCGATATTTGTAATAGGTAGCTTACAAACCACACTCCAAAAATCAAGTGGCGAAATATTTGCATTTACAAATAGACAGTGTAGGCGCTACCTACGTAGTACAATATATCCTAGAACATATAGACAATCACAACAAGTCTATTTCATTAGCCAGCGATATATCCGTTAATTTGTTTGAGTTGCAATTAACATGTCGGGTCGACGCCCGGCTTTACATTTTGTTGACTAAGCCTTAGAAAAAAAACTTAACGGCTGCGTTCATATTTGACAGCTCCACCGCTTACCGATTCGTTCTTAAGTAACAAACCATAAACAAACATTAACAAACTTTTTATCTGTATCACTGTGTAGTAAGGTTGAATTTTGAATTACGAATCGTTAAATGGCGCTTAATTTAAATTTGTCGGTGAGCAATAATCGGTGGGCCACGTCAATACAAACTGTTTAATCCATTGTTACGATAATGTTACAATTAATCAGTTGTGAGCTGTTTATCGTTCTTGTTTATGTATCACGACTGATGACTGGTTGTGAAATGAAGCCCTGTTGCTTAATATTATCATTTGTACCCGTCTTTGATACCTACTGAAATCACTAATAAACATATAAGTAGTTAAATTCTGTTTAACTTGAGATGACAAGTTACGTTTTAGGTAATGACTTCTTGAAGCAGTGAGTGATAGCCTAGTGGTATGACCGTTGGACTGCCAAGTCCAAGGTCTCGAGTTGGAACCCAAGGCACCACACAACACCTCTGACTTTTCGAAGTCATGTGCGTATTAAATAGTTAATTATCACGTGTTTAAACGGTGAAGGAAAACATCGTGAGGAAACCTACATGCCTGAGAGATTTTCTCGATTCCGTGTGAAGTCTCCCAACCCGCACTAGGCCAGCGTGGTGGACTATAGCCTAATCTTTCTCATTCTGGGAGGAGACCCGTGCCCAGCAGTGGTACAGTATAATGGGTTGATTATGTAATAACTTCTATTACTTACTTTTGGCTTTAGACACAGACAACTCTATTCATCCACATTTTCTTTTAACTTGGTGCTAATAATTACAAATAAAATTGACTATTAAGTAGGTAAGTTATGGTTTACTACGAGTTCTCTTACTCTTAAAGACGATCCGTGTTTGGACGGAGCAGTATCTCAATGTGTTAAGAATAGGTACGCTGCCGCGTAGATTAAAATAAACAAATATAATTCACATTAGACAGCTCTAAATATTAATGAATAAATTTCTAAATAAATAATTTCTAAATAGGTAAATTCTAAATATGAATTGATACCTAAGGAATTGCTAAATGGAAGGTACCAACCTACACCATCAACCAGGTAACAATCTCTGACCTAGCAGCAGGCCATAAGATTTGCCTAATAGAAAACCCCATAACTTTGTCCGACGATAGAACCGAAGTCTTCAAGCCCAACTGCCACGTTTGCGACCAATAGACCAATGTGACAGCAATATTTCAAGTTTAGAATTTGCATACGAATTTTTGCCTAAACTAGCATTTGCAATTCACGCTGATCCAATAAATTCTAACCATCGCTAGTAGATAAAAGGTGCAGTTACATTGAACGTCCATAAATAACATGGAAATTACCCTCAGCTTTATGCAACTGACACACTTAGATACCATAGACACTAATAAATAATACTTACGCGGTTCATATTATACAAGCGAACATCTAACAGAACTCCTTGAATTCAAAAAGGGAGCCGCAAAGGACAAATGTGGGTGAATTAATATTAGCCTTTAATTAACGACAGTTAAATAGATTTAGCGATTTAATATACGGCCGACCCACTTAATTAAGTAATTATTTACGATATTTTCATCTAATTAAGTAAGTACTGACTGTACGCCGCTTAGGTAGATAGGTACCTACCTACTCGCCAAAAGATCCCAGCGTTCCGTCTTCGCAAAAAAATTGATTAATTCCATTTAGCCTTATACGTAAATAATAGATACGCATTTCTTATAAATAAAATGACATTTAAAAAACCCGGAAGTTTTTATAGACTCAATTAAATTTCTGTATAGTGTTGCCAGTAATGAACTTTTATAATGCCATAAAAGTTATCTTTGATTAAGTAATTAAAACATTCTGATGCGATAATTAATCGCTCAGTGTTGCCATTTATTGAGCCGTTGTCTATGAATTGTGGAAGGAATTCGAGGTTAATGAATGCCTGCGGCGATGTGTGCATAGCTACTCTTACGAGGGGCTGCCATAAATGTCGTTAGACGGATAGGGAAGCTTGGAAAAAATTGCACAGCGGGTTTTGTTTGTCAGGATCGAGAGACCGGACAGTAAATGAATATTGGACTAAAGTTAAATTATTCTAACTAATAATAATAAAGTGGTGGCCGATGTCTGTCTGTACACAGCAAATATTTAAGAAAAATATAGGTATGGTTTTTATAAAAGAAATGATTTTTACTCCAATCATTGCTTTCTAAATAATTATGATAAGTAGGTAATGTTATTAATTGTGATTACTGCTTTTACGAAATCTTATAAAAAAAGAGGCTAAGTATTGTTTACCCCCTTTTTTTGCTTTATATTGTTTTACATAACAATGTGTAATATCATTACACCTTTGTTTGTAAAAAAAATAAAATGAAACCTAATGCTTATGCCTGAATACAGGCTTTTTTCACTTGTATTTTATGAAATGTAAGTATGTGCTTAAGTTGGTTATTCGCCTTTTTAATTGTTTTTTTTGTCTAAATTATCTAACGCGAAGATTTCTTTTTTGGTAATAAAACCTTTATTTTACGTCAAATTTTAACGGAAAAATTGAGCATAAATGTAGGTATCTTGACTTGCGCTATACGAAACTCCAAAAAAATGACGTATTCATACTTACGCCTTTGTTTCCCTGGGGGTGCGAATTCTTTTAAATAATAAAGCGGAAACCTAGGACATTCGGAATTAGTTAAAGAATACCTACAAAATTTTTTGAATGAATTGCAACAGGATCATTGTATTATTATATTCTCAAATATTACAAATATATCTACGAGATGTCCGGTAGAAGTCTCTATAAGTAGGTACCTTCTATGAATGTCTTACCCACTAGGTACTTAGTTAAGGAAGTACCTTCTTTCGCTTACCGCAAAGTGATTAAAATAAGTACCTACGGAACCCTATGAAAATTATTTAAAAAGGTCAGGCTACTTTATCTCCATAAACGTACAAACGTGTTATATTCTGTGTCTTATACTTGCATTAAGAGATTTTACTGATAACGGTGTTTTTCATTAACAGAATGGACTTAACGAAGTTTGTCATAGGACATGTCGCTTAAAGGTTAAATAACTTAACCATATCTGGTGTTACAATATCTACAGCTACTGGTTATGAAAGGTTGTCGGTAACTGTCTGTTTGTTTAGTGTATAATATACTCGTAGGTAAAATAAATCACATGTTATAAAACCCGTAAGATTTGAATAACAAACCAATAAATAACAAATAGGTAGCAGCATAGGCTGCCCGTGGTTGTAGGAGAAAAATGTACGACCCTTTGTTAAAAACAAAAAAAAATCTATTAAAAAATATTAATTATAAAAAAGTTACGTAACGATCTTTTTGTGATATTTTTGCATTTTCCATGCTAAGATTAATAAGTCATTTTTTAGTAAAGGAAAAAATTCAATCGCGGGCAGGATTCGAACCTGCGTCTTCTGGTTTGATATACCAGACGCTCTGACCTCTGCCTCTCATAGATGTCACCAACGTCACCTTATGACGTAAATTCAGAATGTGAAGGCAAAATTTCAATCATGCGGGTAGGGTTCGCGGTGGCTTAGAGGTCAGAGCGTCTGGTATATCAAACCAGAAGACGCAGGTTCGAATCCGGCCCGCGATTGATTTTTTTCCTTTACTAAAAAATAAGTTATGTAACGATTACTTATGCAAAAAGTTGTATGATGCAGGAATCTAATTTTTGTCGTTGTATTTTACATCATCTGTACGTACGTAAATAAGTAATTTATTTTTAATAACTGTCAAATGTGTCATTTCATACTTTTAAAGTAATTACTAATAATACACAAAGGGTTCTAATAAACAAAATAGAAATAAAGCGATGCCAGGCGCGTAGATACAAACAGTAGTTTGCACCTGCTTGCTGCACTTCGAAACATTCAATTACAGTGAAATAAGTACGCCGCGCACTAATGGTATGAAGTAAATTAGCAACATTATTAATTGAGTCGCTCGTAACGAATTACTAAAAATTACACATTATTAATCTATGGTAAACTTTTTGTTGGGCGCGTTCATTTTACCTATAAAAGAGTTTGCAATTAAAATGGATTCAAATATGGAACAAGGACCACGAAGATTCTACATGAGCAAAACCTTCTTGGTTAAAAATCAATATGGCACTGACCTCTATAATATTCTATAGCCGAAATAAGTATACCTACAGATCAGTGTTTAATGGTGATATACTTATCACCATTAAACACTGCTGAGGTTTACCTTAGCGATTAATGAAGATGAACAAAGTAACGTGCTTTTTAATCTTGGACTTAACTTGTTATTAGCTTCCTTCAGGTTAAAATATTTTATTATATTTATATTTAACTTATCGTATATTAGTATACAATCAAAACCAATGTTACCCTTAGTTACCGTCAATGTAAGTATGCAATGACGGTAACCGTCAATCGGTAACAGAACCGTCAATGCAAGTATCAAAATTTATCCATCCACATAGCAAATGGAATTAGGCAGACTATGTATGGATCATTATAATAATTAATGAACGCGAATGAATAAGATGCACTTGAGACGAGTTTCGTTTTTGTCGACGAAGTTAATGTCATTTCATTTTTCTCAGTAGTAAGGAAAAACATATTTCTTACCATATTGTCAATATCATTGGAATTGCTCATTGTGCCCTAAGAGGTGAATCAGTGATGGAAAGTAAAAATAACACAAGAGGTAAATTGTTTACGAATATAATTTTATTAACAATTTTAATTTAATGACTGTAATGTAAGTCGATATCATATTTACAATTTGCATTTTCGTTAATTCATAATTATAATACATTTTTACAAAGTTCTCTCGTCCCACTAACTATAGCCTATCGTACATCGGTGCCCGCAAGTCGTTTGCGCGGGAAATTTACAAAAAAAATACAACCGTAAATGTTGCATGTTAGAAAATGTAAAAAACGGTAGGTTTTTTCGTTATACGGGTAGTGATAGTATTAGAAATGCTGTAAGAGTCATCAAACGAGTTTGTATTTTCAGATTTTTTATTAAAATCGATTCGAGAAAAAAACTTCATAATTTTACCTGGTCAAGACTTTTAATTTTTTACGTTGTTTTTTTAATCTAGGTATTTATTAGTATTTTCTCAAGATAACAGCAGTTTTTCAGTCATAAGTCAACACATATCCAGGTATGCAATTATTTAGGTAAATTAAAATATATGACAGTACATAACTCCATTTGTAAACAGATTATTGTGACTTTAACATGCCATTTAAATAGGAAAGAACAATACGTACCTACCTATGTATTTAAAAAGTAATAGCATAATAATGTCAAAGCACAACCATTAGGTATCTATTAATTTTAGAGTTTAACAAAATTATAGGCAGCTATTCAGCTTTACGAAGTAACACTAAGCAATATTTTAACGCAAATAATGTAGGTAGGTAGGTGCCTAAAGAGCATTTCAATTGCCCGGAATGATTTTGTTACTAACGGAATTAGAACTCTTGACACTATATAAATTCCCAAATTAGTTCCATCTAGTACCTAAGTTCGAGTCGGTACCTAGGTACCTAATAAAAAAAACTACTCTGAAACTAAATGAAGTCTTCCGGTTGACTTTTTATTAAGTTTTTTTAGAGGCATTAACGCATGCTAAAAAGTGCAAGGACCTATCTTTGGTAAATGTAATGATAAAAAAAAGGATTTAGGTACCTACCTAATATTGTGTGCAGTAAGTAGGTAATTAATAGGTAAAGCTGAGAAGATATTTTAATTGCGCAGCAGTAGATACTTAATGATGAATAAAATAATGAATTTCAAAAAATGGCCATTTTTCTTTTTAAGTTTTGTCAAATATTAATGAATTATCAATTACTTATTTAAAATCTTCAGACTAAAAACAAAACTTTTAAAAAGGGTACCTGTAGTTATGGTAAATTCAAAAATAAATGTTAAAATTCTTAACTAAATCAATCCATCCATAAAATAATAATTTAAGTTGGTAACATAATGTTCAAATCACATTCACATTTTTTTTCTTGTCAAATCAAAATCAGCCAGCGATAAGTACTTAATACAATGTACCTATTTGATTACAAGTACACGTGGGTGTGCCTACATTCCCTTACCCCTTTAGCATAGATACTTTGTAGAACAAAGGTTTGATTGACAATAAGACAGCTCAACAATGCTAAGTGCAATTTTATTAATGTACCTATCTAACGTAATTTTATTGCAACATTCTCGTCAATGCCTCTTGTCTTCGTCTGAACATATTTTTAAATAATCAGTGCTATCTTTCTGAAAATCCATCATTTTCTAAACTCTGTAGTCATCATGGCTTTGGGGAAATCTAATAAGTATTTTAAATAATGATGGTATAAAAGATAGAGAGGAGTTAACATATAGGTATTATTATGATTAAATATATTATCCAAAGCATCAGTTATAAAATTAAATAAGTACTTATTAAAGTAACACAGAGGTAAAATACGATGATATTTTGGTGTCAGACGATGTTAAAACTAATAGGTAGGTAAGTACAAAAAATACTCCTTAATTTCTACTCAATTGAAATAATATCATATTTTTAAATATCAATAACTTTTCCACACTGTTCTAAAAGTTGATATCTATAACTAGTAATAGTATCAAACGTACAAAGATTTATTGCTGATATTATAACACGAACTGACATCTGAATGCAACAAATGATGTATTAAGGACAGACGGTATAGAGCGACGGGCTAAATTGATACTTACCTATTTGAAATAGCAAAAACAAAACACATGTTCGCGTTGATAGTAATCAGTTATTCTTTATTGAAGTGAGAGTAACGTGTGTCACGTAAAAGTAAGAAGAGGCGGTTCAAATAAAAAGTTATGAAGTCGTCATCGTCTAGGTACTACCTACGTCTCATTAAGAGTTTCATACCTAATATCTATCTGATTGTACTGGTTTCCCTATATTATTAATAGATATAAATATAAAACGAAAAAAAACATAAGTATAAACATGTATGTCATACCTATTCAACTTAGAAAAAATATTAAGTAATTATATCATCCATATACCTACACATCCAAAACTTTTATGATAGGCTCAAAATTTTTCATAATAGTTATATTAACTTAATTCATATAAACATCCCTGTATGTTTTATTATATTTTCTTAATAGACTGCATTTTTATATCCCTATGTCAACTGAAACATTATTGGAAACTGATTCGATACCAATTTGCCAAAATGCCTTCAAAAATCAAGCCCAAAAAACAACACTTACCTAATACCTATTTTTACAGTAAAAGTATGAAGTTGTATTAATTGAAGAATCTGAATACGAAACTAACAAGTAGGTAGGTACTTCCGTAATGTATTGTTCAATTTAATGGATTAGTATTCAGCAGATAAAATGAATTATCCTTTAGAGGAGTTAATTCAAGTTATTAATATAAAAGTTAATATTTAATAATGAATCGAGGGATGAATTAATATAGAGTAAGTTGATAAGATTAAATTCAGTCACAACAGTAAACCTAGACAATTTAGAGAATTAAAATAATATTGCGTTTGTGACTAAAAATATGCCTCAAGAAAATCTAACTACATTAAAATCTTGAACGGTATTTTTTTTCAATTTTGAAGTATTAGGTACCATTCCTAAATAGGTACCTGCTATTTTTTCAATTTCAACAGTAAAACTTGTCTTACGAAATTTTTATTCTGTTACATTTGTCTTTTTATGCAATGGAAAATAGAAATAATATAAATTTTTTGACATTTGATTACGAAAAATATCCTAGGGATTTCTTCCTAAGATATAAATATTTTATTAAAATAGGCTATTCATTTGCAAATTTTATTACACATAGTAGGTCCAAATTATATTAATCTTTCAAATTAACGTTTGTCTAAATATTTTTTCATTTGCAAAGACAAACTCTCTATGTGTTGTTATATATAAATTGTTAGGCCTATATTTTATGAATGATTAATCGAGTTTTAGATGATTTAAAAAATCTCTTACAGCATTTCTATTTATAAACAATTATTTTAAACCGTCTATATCGTAATAAATAATTTATGATAGATATATTTAATTACAATTCTATGAAACAACATCACTATACAACGTAGTGTCGCGGAGTAAGTGCTCAGGTACAAACCTTCAATATAGCGTTACTTTACATCTACACCACGAACGTAATTATCTACATCTTTATTATAACTACGTACAACTAAAAGCTGATATGATAAATAAAATCTATATTTACTGGTAAAAATAGTTAGGATGTATAAATATTTAGGTATAAGCAGGTATAAATGCTTCTCACGGAAACGCTTTTACTAGGCTCGCAACCGCGCGAAGATAAGTTTATCAAATAAATTTACTAACGTTCTGAGTGGGAGTATAAACACGAAATAATATGTAAAATTAACCCTGTTAAACCTTAACAACGAGTAACTTATCAGTGCAGTCGAGTTACAGCTACTAGTCGGAGGCCAAGGCCCTGGTACATACCTGAGATACGCCAATGCTGATACTTCAATCAAACACTCGCTTACACTTTTAACGATACATACGCCTAATAAACTGGTTTACAATGCCTTAACATCACATACATCACGGATTTTGCGATCTAACTAGAATAATAGATAACTGTGGTCTATATTGCATCGTCAGTCACTGAGCGTCCACGCCCGCCGGCATTGCTTAACACTATAGTCTGTAGCTTTACTCTTCGTCCACATTGATCTCCGAGTCCACCGAGTCCTCGTCGTACGTGGAAGAAGAGGCGAAACCCTGACCGAGCAGCGCTGAGCGGTTCTTAGCGGCCGCGGCTCGATCTCGCTGCCGTCGGTTCTTGAACCAGTTGCCGACCTGCGTCGGCGTGAGGCCTGTCGCTGCCGCCAGCTCACGCTTCTTGGTCGGGTTGGGATACGGGTCCTGCAGGTACCACTCGCGCAGCAGTGAGCGCGTGCGCTCCTTGAAGCAGTGTGTCTTCTGTTCGCCGTCCCAGATGGTGCGAGGCAGCGGAAACTTCTTGCGAACACGATATTTGTCAACGGGTCCGAGTGGTCGTCCGCGTAGCCTCTCTGCTTCCTGATAGTGTGCTTCAAGCCATAAAGCTTGTAGCTTCGCGTGACTCGAACGTTGAAACCGGTGCCTCTCTAAGATTGCGTAAAGTTCGCGATGTCTTCCTGCATGGAAGGCGACCACGGCTCTTGCTCGTAGAACAGCTTCGCAGCGCTCCAGTTCAGCCACGTTGGGGTGCGCCACCGGCAGCGACCAGAGGAAACGCGCCAGACGCTCCACGTCACCACTCTCCTCAAGCGTCTCACACACGGTGGCGACCTGCGCTGCGCTGAAGGAGAGCGTTGGCAACGGCAGCAAAGGAGTAGGCGCCGCCAGTTCAACGCTGAGCGCTTGCGGAGCCGGCTCGGCACAGGCGGCAGGCTCTGCGGCGCGCTCGGGCGCGGCGGGCCCGCGGTGCGCCTCCAGGATGCGCGCGTGCAGCGCCGCCGTGGCGGCCTCGTCCCACGAGCCGCGCATCGGAGCGAGTGTGCGCGGCGCGCCCGAGCGGCCCGCGACGCGCTCGGTGGGGGCGGGCCGCCTATGCTCCGCGATTGGCTATCGCTTACGGCGCGGGGCGGCGCGCGGGCCAATCGCGAGTCGGCCGCCCGGGGGGCCGGATAGCTTTCAACCGCGGCGCGGCGCATCCGGCGGGCGCGTTTAACTGTGGCGGCGGGGAGGCGCCCCCCGCGCCGCCATGATCCGTCACGCACACCGGCGCGCCGCTGCCGCCAGCGCTCGGACCGCGCCTCGTGATCCGCGATCCCGCCACCTCTATCGATTACCTGCAAACCTGCAATTAATAGCCTCCATACAACAATCCGGGTGGATTACATGCTAGTGTTTGTCCTGTGTGTCGCGCCTGATCGATAAAATAATAATTTAGCGCGTAATTTGCATACTTACCTACCTGCCTATAAATGATGAAACTGACACCGATGATAAATCGCTGCGGATACATAAACACTGCAATGACACATATCATTGTATAGGTAGGTACAGTAATTTATTGGGTAGGTACCTACTCAGATAGGTACTCTAGTCCCTCAGTGTCAGATACCTAGGTATAGGTATTTTTAGGAGCTAGTCATAGGTAATAGTCTATGTAGCGCCGACGAGATGCCGACTTCATAGAGCGTTGACAACTTACCTACTTATCTGGTATTAGAGACCTTTACTTACCTACATAATGTAAGTAGGTCTAGTGAACCTTCGAAAATGCCATAATAACAAATTTTTTATAAATATTTGTTTCACCTAAAAATATATCTCCATCAAGTATCAAGACCGCGCGGTCGCGGTAGACTGGAGCGAGATTTCAGCGTGAAAGCCTTCCGAGTGTATTAAGTTATTGAACGGCAAACCACACCCCGCTGTAACGGCACACAGGTGGCCTCCCCACGCCCACCCCCAGCGCTGGGGAGGGCTTGCCCACGCACATTACGTATTGTCATCATGTCGCCTTTTTATCTACCACTATTAATATTATTTGGATTCTTGCTATTTTGTTTCTGAACACTATTCTCGCGTGTTATTTTTGCGGCGTATTGTAAGTATACCTATGTCCTCTGCTCGTAAGAAATTAGATTTTAAATTAAGTATTTTTATTTCCCTCTTTGTAAACTTCGCCTTTGTGCCTACGATAGCTCTCATGTTACCAATAGCGTAGACTCCATACGTACATACAACTCGATTCCTATTTCTACCTGCACGGGAACGGTCTACTATTGCCAAATATAGGTAGGTAGAAAATGAAATTAATAAATGCGACAATCTTCAGTTTATTTGTTTTTTATAACGGACTAATCTCTAGTCTACTAGTCGGATTTGAAAAAAATCTTTTTGAATTCGATATCTCATTTCTTGAGAAAGGTTATTTAACATCATGCTTCGACCTAATCGACCTTTAGGAGAGGAGCAAAACTGGTGAAATCGCAGAGCACAGCTTGTCACGTTTATAAAATATTCCGTATCCGTAGACTCGTAGGTAGACTACAAGCTACGATGTTTTCATACGCTTTTGAATGATTTCCGTCGGCAAGGGGGCGCGTTCCACAACTTTTTTTTAAGATTATCAAGTGTTCATACTTTTCTGATATTTTAAATGGAAATTTATTTAATTTGTACAGCTTTAAATTTTTTTATGTTAATGATTTTTTTATTACTAAGTAAATTAAAAAATATAAAAATTTATGTGATATGTTAGGTACTACCTACAGCCACTATCCACCTTTATTCAATACAAAAATAGGTTAGGTAACCCTTTAATGCTCACAATTTTTTTTTATGGGATAGTGGGACTAACGCCAGACGGATTGCCTGATGGTAAGCGATTACCGCCGCCCATGGACACCCGCAACACCAGAGGAGTCACAAGTGCGTTGCCGACCTTTTAAAGGGGATTGGGCCTCCGGTAACCTCACTCACTCGGCGAAACACAACGTAAGCGTTGTTTGACGCTGGTTTTCTGTGAGGCCGTGGTATAACTCCGGTCAAGCCGGCCATTTCGTGCCGAAGCATGGCTCTCCTACGTAAAAATTATAAACGTGAAAGTTTGTGAGTATGGATGTAAGGATATATGGATGTTTGTTACTCTTTCACACCAGAACGGCTCAACGGATCTTGATGAAATTTGGCACAGAGATAGATTATAGTATTTATAGTCTATATCTACTTTAAAATAACTAATATAAATAAATATAAATATATAGTTTACTAGCTTCTGCCGCGACTTTGTCCGCATGGACTTCAGGATTGGGTGCCACCTAGATAAAAAGCGTATCTATGCGTTATTCCAGGCTATAATCTATCTGTCTGCCAAATTTTTATCCAGATCCGTTCAGCCGTTCTGGCGTGAAAGTGTAACAAACATCCGTTTATCTATGTATACATCTATACATCCATCCACACTCACAAACAATGTGAAATTGTATTTTCGGTAGCTGCTAGCTATAAAGATCTCTATTCGATCTCGTATTCCTTAGGCCGCTCCTTGATAACTACTCTTACTCTACTTACTACATAATGTTACAATTAATATGCTGTAAAGGATCCGAAACGTCGGGAATCAAATAATATCAATACAACGCGATAAAATCCGTAAAAAGTAGTTTTATTTCAATGTCTAATATTCGCGTAAGTGTCAGAAACCAGTATGAGGCCGGCCGGACGGAACGCCACGCACGGCAGATGGCGCCGAGGACCGATATCCGTGGCGATATCTTTTTTACAATCATTTTCGTTAATCATGCCCGAAAAAACGTAAATGTAGATAGATACGTAAGTAGGTTCTTATCAGCTGTTTTTGCAGGTACCTACAATATAGCCTACTACCTATACCTACAGGGTTATTTGTAAAACAGTAATAAACTGCTCCGTTAGTATAGTAGTCTCAAGCGAGACTCCTACGCTAGAGGTCCTGGGTTCGATTCCCAGGTCGAGCAATTGTGTTATTGGGTTTTTCTATGAAATTCTCAGTAGCAGCTCGGAGTTTGGTATTTGTGCCGGTAATGTTAATAGGCTCAAAGTTGGGTCAAAGTCGAAAATATTAAAAGAAGGTTCTCAGCATTTGAGACCTCGATGTCATTATAAGAAAATAAATGAACGATTAATCGGGCACAGACCAAAACTCCGAGCTGCACTGAGAATTTCAATAACACTTTGCTTGACCTGGGAATCAAACCCAGGACGTAGCAGTCGCGCTCAGGACCACTAGGTTAATAATGCAGTTATATTTTAATCAACTCTCAAATTATCTATCTTGTACATAAATGACAGAGAACACATTAAGTCGGTAGGTACTTAGGTAATTAAATAAGTGCAAATGGCTGACCGATCTGATTATTCCCACAGATGTTTTTTTTTATTTCATCATCCTTACTAATATTATAAACGTGAAAGTTTGTGAGTATGGATGTATGGTGGTATGGATGTTTGTTATTCTTTCACGCCAGAACGGCTAAACGGATCTGGATAAAATTTGGCACACAGATAGATTATAGCCTGGAATACCACATAGGCTACTTTTTATCCAGGTTGGATCCAATCCTGAAGTCCACGCAGTCAAATTTGACAGAAGCTAGTAAACCATATTTTTTTAAGGTGATTTTCCACGGCCTTATTCAAAGCAGCCTCTTTAGAGCGCTACTTTGATAAAAAAAAACCTAGATATACACAAACTAATTACCTATGTAGAGAATATTTAAAGGTATTTACAACTCAATCAACTCCTACGCATGTCGTGTTTGAATACAGAACCATTTATTTTAACGAGTGATTGCGTCATGCCATGAGCGATACTGGACAGGGATGACGTGTGGTTTACACAGTTCGATGCCCGGACACGTTAAAATGTGTTTTTGTAATGTTTATATGCCACAAGATTGTATCGTTAGTTCTAAACGTTATAGAGAAATCCTTATCATTATTTGTTTATTTATTAGAAATCATATTTAGTATCTACCTATTTCGGATTAGAATGCAATTCCTCACTCCCATTCAGATACCTACTTAGGCACTTCGTAAGATTCGAGAAAACATTTGACTTGTTCAAACCTCTTGGGGTTTGACTGGCAAGAGAACACACTTACGTCGGAATCTATCGTAAAGCACCTTTCTTCTTCGCGTTAAAGCCAGGTAGGTAGACGGTTATCAACCGAAAGTCGGCTCCAACCGTCTGCAGTCCGTAGGAGCTCCCAAGTCTCACCAACGCCTCAACAACAAAGATTGAAATTATAGCCTACAGGTGTTCATGGGGAGTGACGACTACTTACCATCAGGTGGCTCATCTGCTCGTTTGCAGATATAAATGCTAGCATTAGTTTTCTAACATTTTTGCGTTCCAGTTTGAACTACAAAATTACGGGGTAAATAAAAGCGTACGTTTTATTTGCCCCGTATTACGTAACAACTATAAGCTCGTATTCTGAAAAAATAATAAACATAACATAACATACCATCACGCCTGTTTTCCCCGAAGGGTTAGGCAGAGGAGTAGGTACTAATGTACACCCACAGTTCGCCGGTATGTTTAGGTCCCATGTAATAGGGGGCGAGCCTATTGCCATTAACCGGGCACAAATCCAGACTCCGAGCTGCTACTGAGAATTTCATAGAAAAACCCAATAACACTGCTCGACCTGGGGATTGAACCCAGGACCTCTAGCTTAGCAGTCGCACTTGATATCACTAGCCTAATGAGGCAGTCGGCTAATAAAGTTCCAAACATTTAAAGATTTTTGTTGGAATGGAGATTGCTTTGTCCCTTTCCCGCAAAACGAGTGTTAGTATAGGATTTTCATGGCGCAAATCCTATACTAACACTCACTACTAGGTATACCTAGTACGTTCTCCAACACATAATTAAAATTCTTATAACTTCCTTATTTCTGAACCGATTTTAATTTTGTTTTTGTTGATGGGCTCTATTTATGTTAAACATTTTCATGACGCTCGAGAAATAGTCAGTCAAGCAGCTTATTATGCGTCAGCATTACTATACAATCTAAAATACAATGGACCTACTTATTTAGTACTTAGTTCTTATAGAAGGCGTCGGAGGGCGTTACGTAATCCTTGTGAGTAAGTGGAGCGCGGAGGGTGCCTTGATTGAAAAGTTTGTACTCAAATTTCAAGATAAGGGTAGCTATATGTATTTAAACTTAAAGCTGCATTATTGTAATATTAGATGAAACAGATTTTTTTATGTGACAATGGTCAAACGAGCAGACGTATCGCCTGATGGTAAACGATTACCGCCGCCCATGGACACCCGCAACACCAGAGGAGTCACAAGTGCGCTGCCGGCCTTTTAGATGGGGATTGGGCCTGCGGTAACTCCGGCCACTCACTCGGCGAAACACAACGTAAGCGTTGTTTCACGCCGGTTTTCTGTGAGGCCGTTGTTTCACTCCACGGTTTTTTAAATAGTTATCGCACTGGGGACTAGCCCGGTGTCATGGGGACTTCAAAAAAATACAATACGGACTGCCTATTGAGTATTTCATAGAAAAGACTTGAACCCGATAACACTAACATCCTAGTAGAAATCGAACCCAGGAACTGTAACGTAGACGTCGCGCTTACGAACACCACACTGATGAGGCAGTAGGTACCTACTTACTTACCAATAAATAAATAGATATCTATTATTCGATCTGAGATATTATATAATAAAAGAGTACCTAGGTAGCCATTCATACAATATAAAATCCATATTACTCCTTCCTTCAATTCAATTTCATCTGTCAGGTAAAAATATTCATTGGCAGATTGCAAGGCAGAGGCATAGATCCAGTGATAAATCATAGTAATGGACGACGGTACAATCTCGAGATGTGTCCCACGATGTGGCCACACTTACCATAAACAGTGAGACATTTACACATACTCTGTGAATAACGTACCATCACGCCTATATTCCCCGAAGGTGAGGTGTACTAATGTACACCAACATTTCGCGAAATATTTAGGTCCCATGTAATAAGGGGCGACATAATGCCATTAACCGGGCACAAATCCAAATAGCGAGCTGCTACTGAAAATGTCTGCTACGGAAACGGCCTGGGAATCGAACCCAGGACTTCTATTGTAGTCGATTAACGAAAGAAATGGTTGAATAGTCTATTTAAAAGAAAGAAAGGGCGCATTTTTGTTAAACGGGACGAAGAAAATCCCAAAGGACTGTAGACAAAATATTTTTTCATGTTCAAACGTGAAACCCAAAAACGTTGCTACTAGTCTCCAAATCTCCAAATTCACGGCCCGTCTAGTTTCAGACCACACCCCCTGAAGATTTTATATCATCCAAACAAAGGCTGCGCTGAAAGGGGCCCGCTGGCGTATTGATCGCCCCCCCCCCCCCCTCACCCCACGCCAGTCCCGGGGCCACGATACCAATACCACGGTGATACGATGTACTTAGCGCACCTCTAGTAGCAATATCGACGGTGGATCTGCTCGTAGTTGTAACCACCGTATTATGAAGCGTGATGACTCGACCACTAGGTAGATATACATGCTGCCCATTTCCTCACCAGCATGTACTTAAAGGGGTGATTAGACACCCGTCGTACTCAGGGCCGTCTTAGTCCATTACGGGGCCCTAGGGCACAAGATAATTTTGGCAAAACTCTGGCCCCTTGTCAAACAACTCAACAAAAAATATATTCATTACTATTATTACTATACTCATTTACTCTGTAAATATTTTTGTTGGACTATATCAATCTAAAATAGATTTTATCGTACATATGTATAAGCGAATATACCGGCGTTTCGGTGCCCCCATAGGATGGGGGCCCTGGACCCGTGCCCCATGTGCGTGTGCCCTTTTAGTAAAGACGGTGCTAGTCGTACTCAAAACTTTTCATACAAAAGTAGACAGACCACATATTTTGGAGTAGGTATTCCTCTTTCGGCACCAATTTTTTGAGCACCTATGGTTCGAGCACCTAAGCTATTCCACTTACCTACAGCACCAATAGGTAACTACCGCAGGTGCTGAATGAGGAATAAAATTTAATACATTTTTTTGTTCCACATGGAGCACCGAACTAATTCTATTGATGCTGTAAGTGGAATAGCTTAGGTGATCGAACTCCCATATTTTAAGCATGTTTAAAAAGTCAAGTTTTCTGAAGGGTTGTGATAGCAGTCACTTCAGTGACGGAAGTATGACTTTTATTTATCCAAGTATTTTATAATCACAATATAAGTCGATTAATAAAAACATGACAATACTCAATTTCGTAAAAACCTTAAACTGTTCAATGGTCAAAAAATATTTCCCAAAGCAATCACCATTTGAAAACACAGGAAAGAAAGACACATCCTGAACCGTCTCATCACAATGCCCTATTCCGAAAGTAATGCCTCAAAAATCTCACGTGCCAATGAAGAGTTCAATCTTCTAACAGAACTGCTGCAACGAAATAATAAAGTACACCACTGCTACTTCCAACACAATATGCTATTTTGCATTTGTAAATTTGAAAGTAAAATCTCTCTGAGCTACTGTGTCGCAACATAGTAGACACAATTTTCTTCCAACAAACACAATTTTCCACAAAATCCGACCTTATTGTTTGACAGTTAACAGTGTGACTGCAGCATGTGGTTAAAGTTGACCCGCAAGCGTAACTTTGCGCGTCAAACAATACATAATACGTCATGAGGCGCTGTTTACGGTCGCGAGGTATCGCTAGCGGTTTGACACATCGCTTAGCGCGAATGATTTGTGAAGGGTTAAAATCCTTGGGTGTGAGTGATCACTGTGGTGTACTGAGACGTAATGTCACTAGTGCTAGAAATTCTAGAAATTGGAATATTGAACGCACTGATGGATATAAATTCGCAAAATAACATAAAAAATATGACGTCCTTATTAATTCAACGTTCTGCTGATTTTACAAATGAAAATTTTGATAATTTGGATTTTTATGCCATCTTCTTGGTATAGGTACTCGCTCCACTGTCGACCTTATCTTTGCCCCGGAGACATGATTGAAGTCAAGAGCAAGCCCATTTTTAATAAAAAAATTAAACAAGGAAAAAGCAAATTCAACAAAAGATTAACAAATGAATCTAAATTAATCTAAAAGATTAATGAATGAATACCAAAACATTTCGACAGATCAATGTCTGCGGACATTTTCCGCGTCAGCTCACCAACCCATCAGGGACCCCTATAATCCGTGGAATAGCCGCACCGCATCGCCGCATAACAAGAATACCAAAAATGTAACTAGCGCGATCACAGGGACCGTAACCCTTGCCCACGGTTAGTTACGCAGCGGCAGGGTTAAGCGTAATGGCACATGAAATCACCCGGAGTGCAGTTAAATGCGTTTCAATGTGGACATCAAAGATGGATTGGCGACTTATAATGGAATTTTTGATGACTTTTGATACGAAAGTATGTGTATGGTTGATGAATTCTGTTGATTGTTTTGACAATCAGAATGGTGCTGTAGAGACGAGATTTCCATTCTTGGTAAGGTGGTGAAAGGAATTAATCTACTGCCAACTGCTAGCTAAGCGCTGTCAATGCAGGTTATCAGACTCAATTCCAAGTTCTTCTTTCGTCGATTTAAAGAAGTTTTTAGAGCTTAATGTAGAGCTGTTTAAGATTGCTGTTCTCATAAATTCCTTCGTCCTTGCATTAAGTGACAATTGTCTAATCCTACTCTACAAGAACTATATCCAACACAATATAAGTATATACCTACTACTACATATAAAACAAAGAGATCCTTTAGACTCGGCACAATATGCTCTATGGCAGGCGAGGGCTCTGAATCTCATGCACTTACACAGAACACGTACAATTTCAATTGTACGGATCCTCCCGTTCCATTCTACCCAGCAAGTGAATTCTCCAAAGCCCTTCAAGACCGAAGACAGGTCCACAGACTATGATAGACGTCGACGGCATATTTATTACCATGACAAAGTAAGTCGGCACAAGCTGCGAATAGAAATACGGATGGTACCGGAACACCCACAAAGGCACATTCGGCCGATGGCGACCAGCCTTCCGTCGTTACGCACTGTTTTGTTATCGGCTTGTGTGTGGTCCAAAATAGGCGATGAGGCGGAAATGTAATGAGCGAAACGAACAAGAATATCAGTAATAGTAAAAGGACTAAACACTAAAAGGAAAAGTTGTAACTTATCTTTTTAACACGCTTTAAAGGTTTACATTTCTGAACCCCATAGCATATAGCACAGATCTGGATCTAAGCTATGACTCTCTCAGGTAGACGGGCAATCCAGAGACGAATCTAAGCATAAGTTATATTGGAAATATAACTTTATATAATTAGGTACATCAAGCCATTTAGAATGTTTTCAAGGCAGAACTACAACGAAGGCTTCAGCAGTCAAGATGTAACAAATCTTTACAATTCTGAGCACTGTCTAATGTAGAATACAATAAATTTGAATCGCTTATTCTCTAGACCAAGCCTCAACCCCATACATTCCGCAAGCATCCTTTGTTCAAGTTGCAGTTTAGCGAAAGCAATTTCGTGTTTTATGCGCGCCCAGCAGATACAACGCGGCGACACACGACGTGAATACCTATCGGCACAGAGAACTAGCTGACCTAGAAGCGTTGGACTTTTAAGCTGACACTTAAATCTCACAAGTTGCTACAGAGCTGAAACAATTAACGAACTTAATTAGCAATATACTCACATAGGTTGTAGAGCTGATGGCCGTCCGCCTGGGCTATAAGGTTTTGTGGGGAGGTCACACACCAGAAATGGCAGCGTAAGAGTTGGCCTGCAATGATATGTATCTAAGACTATCTGGTAGAGGTCGCTGGGAGTCGTTAGTTCCAGGTGGAAAATACTTATCCGGTGCTTGTGGAAGTCTATGAGAGAGGCCTATGCCTTATGGACGTTCTTGAGCTGATAGGTGTATCTATTGAGTTCATTCAATGACTCAAGGTTAGTTTCGCAATTAGGCAGTCCATCGGCATTAAGCTATTCTAGTAACGTAATTTTCCTTCTCTTTATCGGGATTAAGTATAATTTGATAAAAGTTGATTCCTTTCTTTTGATTACAATCTAGAGTCTGAGTAGAGACCCATGATGCCTAGACTGACCGCAATACACCTCCTTACCGTTGTTAGAGGCATTACAAGATGTTTTCGATTTCTTTGCCTATAGTAAAACTATTTGGTAGGTATTAATGACGTCACTGCAATGGCTGTTTGGTAACCATTCCACTAAGACTTGCCGTGTCGGCATCAAGCCAAAATTCTGGTGACTTCATTGAAAGTAGATATTTGTATCTTTTCCTAATCAATGACATTGATTTGTATGGCAGTCGGCCACTAATGATCCATATTTATGCGATCACCCTGTCCCGAACAAAGGGTGATTTAGCTGCGCCTGCGCCGCCACACCTATTAGAGAAGCGTCGTCATATATCAGCGCGTGATTAGTTTATGTGACACGGCTCACCGATGCGCGAGAGTTGCGGTTTTGGACTTATTACGTGTTGCGAAAAGTTTTGCAGTATGGTATCTACTTATAGTAAGATTCAAATAACAATTCTATACAGCAGATGGCAGATAGCAATGGCAGTATTTTCAAATTTTTGGTAAAAAGATGAAATAAATAAAACGTATCAGCAGTTAGCTAGGTGTTAATAGGAAGCAGTGTCCAGTATTATAATCATCGTAGCTATACGCGTTTACAAAACTAAAAGATACCTAATACATTTATGTAGTTTTGTTAAAATAGCGAACATATATAACTTTTACTTACTTCATTTGACTGGACTTTACTCTACACTGATCTCCATATTACTATAATGTAGCGTAATATACACTTAGAGGATAGTAATATAGAAGTCAGTGGTCTACAATTAGGTATTATAAAAAATATCCCATTTTTTTTTCTAAATCACTGTCACTGCAATAACACGTAATAAATGCTGCAAATGTTTTGGCATAAGGATAGCGTTCAGGCTCGCATCGCATGAATCACTCGTTAACTTTGCGGTGCCGATCACAGCGACGCTTGCGCACCTCCCCCAGTTATTGCTACACCACTGTCAATGGGTTGTTGTTGGAATTATTTTCACATTCAAAGAAACGCCACACATCTTTAATTTTCGTTATCATCATCCTTCTGCTCTTAATTTTTAGTTTATATACCTACATAATAACATACTTAAATAAGTTATGACTGAACTAAACGCGACAAACTCAAAAACACACCCTAACTCTACAAGCCCTAACCTCACAAACTCTATCAATTATTGATTAGTCGATATATGAGGCTTAACTTAGGCCGTCACATAGGCGTAAGGTAAAAGGTGAGTAAAATTACTCACTGTTCATTACTTTTCTTTTATACAATAGTTCTTGTAGTGACGAAACAACCAAGCCACAAACTTTGACCAAGGTGTAGAGTTTGTAAAGTTATTGCGTGTAGTTGAAGCTTACCTTTACATGAGATCTGATAGCTTTTTGACAGTGTGAGCCATATGGTCTCGTCTTGGCAATATTTTACATGAAAACGTTTTTGGTGGGATCATCATTATCAGTAAATTTAACGGTACCTAATTAATTTCCATAAAAATCGAATATTCAAATTAGTCTCTTCATTTTACAGGTCAGATGGATAAATGCGTAGGCGTACAGAATACATCTACTATTGTTCTAGATGATCGCATTATCTAAGTGCATTAGCATGCGGAAATTAAACAAACGCACATGCAGCCGACGCCCGGTTGGTTAATCCGATGGCGTGTGCGCACTGTTCCATACGATTCGACAAACGTTTGACACGCAGGAAATTCATTGTTTCACAAGGAGGTACTTTAGCTAAATATATTTTTAGACTTCTACTCTGCAGTGATTGATTAGAGAGAGAGAGAGAGAGAGAATTATGATAATGATGTCAAAATTAAACATTGATGTGTTCTTTCATCGTCGAATAATGCTTTAAAGAAAGTCGACCAAAGCGAAGTAGACGAAGCAAAATCAACGATTTCATAGAATTGAGAACATTTTTTTTGTTGGAGTTATAAAGCTCTTATTTATTTTTATTATAATAACCTTTCTTTCGTATGTCCATCCAAGTCCTCGTAGAAAAAGATTTCTTGATAGAATTACTTACAAGAAGATAATATTGTGAAATGGTAAAAGAAATAATCCATAAACTTATATAAAATAAATTGTCGCATGTAGGTACGAAGGATCATCGCTTCAGAACAGTTCAACCGATTTGGCAGTTTGTTTTTATTGTGTTCATAATTGTCAGATGTCAAATTTATTTTTGAAGTCGTTCAGAAATGTTGGAAAATTAGATGGGAAAATTTACGTAGGCGACGCTGCACAGGTCACTAGTGATTAATAAATACTTATCGAAACAATCTCTAATATCGTGTCGTATGAAACAATGCAGCCAAACGTCTGCCATAATTTCGCGCGCAGATCCGAACCCCGCTTACATTAACATTCAATAAGCCGTAATGCCTTGTAACAACACCGCGTAAGGATTTTAACATAACAACAACAGAACTGAATTACCTAACTCTTACAACCGAATATCTTAGGGATGAATGTAAATACGAGTTAGCAATTGGAGTTTGTGAGTCAGCTGTTATCTTCCCATGCGAAATTGGTTACAATAATGTCGTTCTTTAGTTATTTTTAGTAAAGGAAAAAATTCAATCGCGGGCAGGATTCGAATCTGCGTCTTCTGGTTTGATATACCAGACGCTCTGACCTCTAAGCCACCGCAAACCCTACCCGCATGATTGAAATTTTGCCTTCACATTCTAAATTTACGTCATAAGGCGACGTTGGTGACATCTATGAGAGGTAAGTTACCTTACCTCTCAATAATCTTAGCATGGAAAATGCAAAAGAAAACACAAAAAGATATGTATATTGCTTCATCCACATTCATACACCTTGTCATACACACGCGCCGGTTGCGAGTAGTACGCACCTGACCTTTTTGCAAGGTCTCACCGATAAGGGCAGTGTATGTCTTTCTAGGGCATCCTCCCGTGTTAATAACAGTGAAGAACATATATACATTTTACACTAACGACATTCAAGCATTTCTTCATACACTTCGGATGAAAGTTTCAAATTAGGAATCCTTTTCTTTCTTAGAAGTAAAAGTACCTTCAAGAGAAAAATCACCATTTATCATAACTCGTTCTGACAGCTGCTTAGAGCACTTTGGGGCTTAAAATGGCCGATCAGGGAGCCAGATCAGGCGGCAATCACCAAACTGAGCAAATTGATTGATCAGCATAGTTATTATTACGTCACGTGTCTCTCTCGTAGCCAGCACTCTTATCGCTTACCTACCCAATTTTCTGAAAAGATCAAAAAATTACATTTAAATTCACTGGTGTAGTATTTACAACTCCCACGCTACATTATTGATTTGTGATATATGTACAAAGTTATAGTTAAAGCTAGCTACTGTTACTACTAACAATACATAGGTTTGTCTGCGGCCGCCCCCGCCGCTGTCAGCTGTCAGTCATACCAGTAAGCGGATTGGTACTCCTCCTGGCGGTATGGCGCAAGTTCACGGCGGGTAGAGTTTGAAGCAAGTTGTGTTGATTTTTCCAATGTAGTCCAATGTTTTCCATCTTCTTCATAATTAAATTGTTAATATTTGAGTTGGAACTTTCGTTTTGTTCAACCGGTTAGAGTGCAATTTTAATTTGAAGTAAGTATTAAAGTAGATTTGTATAACTGTTTTTGGTTAAGACATAAAATATGGAAATAAAACTACTTTTTACAGATTTTATGGCGTTGTATTGATATTATTTGATTCCCGACGGACCATGGATGCTGTAAAGGATCCGAAACGTCGGGAATCAAATAATATCAATATAACGCGATAAAATAGGTACCTATAGATTTTTAATTAATAATAATTAAGTAATGTCTCAATGGGCAATTATAATAAATAAACTGAACTACGATAGTTGTCACGCCGCTCCAAGCCTCCGCTTCCCGCTCCCGCTGGCGCTCGTCACTCGATCCTCACCATAAACATATCACAATTGTATTCCGTCGTGTCGTTTTGCAGACTTTCTTTGTATCTCGGGCGCACAATTACTTTCGCTGTTATGTCGTGCTACTGACAATTTACTGGTGACGTCACCGTGTTATTATTCACTCTAGATAATAGAGCCAAAAAAATATAGCTATGAGCATTGCAAATTCTGTCCAGTTTTTAGTTTGAGGGAAAATGTAAAAATTAAGGGTAATAGTACTTAATAAGATTTTATTTTACCCTATTAATACACAGCTTTAGAGGCAGGGTAATGTGTTCCGCACATCATGTAAATAGGTATTTTAGATTTTTAAAGAATTCAGGGTTTTTATTAAATTTAAAAATCTTGATAATTGATAATATCAGTAATAAATATGTAATTTAGAATTATAGAGGGGTGTATTAACAGTAGGTGTACAACTCTACAAGTTTTTACAAATTAATCAAGAGAATGTCCTGTAGCAAAAAGAGCACCCAATACTAACAAATCAGTCTTTGGAAATATAACTTTAATATTACAGCAATAGGATTGATAATGATGTGCTAATAGTCAAAAATATTGCCCTGGGTAAGTACCAAGAAACAATCTAAATTCATTTGCTAAAGAAATTTTAACTTTATATCACTGTGATAACGACCAATCAAACAGTTCACTAGTTATGTTCGAACTCTAATATTTACACCAATTAAAACAAATTTAATCTTACATATACTAAACTATACATGGCATCTTTATTACATTGGAATTAGAGGTTACAATCGAACCAATGTACTTTAAGACGAGGGCAAACGTGAATTTTCCATGGAATTAAAACACGGGGTTGCAGCTAATCGGTTGTGGGACTTTACTAAGCTCATCGGGTTACTAAAATAATGTTTATGTTTACTTTAAGCTTATATTTGCCATAGGGTCGGCATTAAGACCATAAACCCATACGATTCACATACAGCCCCCCATGAAAACTCCCCTCACTGCAGCTCAACGTAAATCCATTTTGGTAAACTTTGCTAATAGACTGCGTTAAATTAAAATACTAACTTGTAAATAAAATATGCTCTCTATAAAACGTGCAAAATGGGTCCGGCGGAGCTTGAATTGCCCACAAAAAAGTAATACCGAAATAAATCGTAATCCAGACAATATTCTATCAAATTGTGTTATTATTTGGATTTGCATACCGTTAATCTAGGTTCTTAAGAAACTATTTCGTCCACTACTACTTCACTGGCAATAAACGACCCGAAAATAGTTCCAAACTTGGCAAAGTTATCAAAAATCCGTAAAAAGTAGTTTTATTTCAATGTCTAATATTCGCGTAAGTGTCAGAAACCAGTAAAAATTACATTCGTTTACATTCATTTCCAGTGAAGTATTTTGGACGAAATGGTAGTGTACGAACCTAGATTAACATTATCTGAATCCGAATAATAATACAGTTTGATTGAAGTGTGTTATATTACGATTTATTTGGGTATAACGTTTGTATGGGAAATTCGGTTCGCCGGACCATTAAAAGTAAAATCTAATCTAGAACTAAAACGATAGGTCGTTTCGTGCGATGTAATTTGGTTATTTTTTTTATAATATAGTATTAAATGAGTGCAAGCAGTGAAAACCTAATGAATTTGCCATGAACGGCTAAACTATATAAATATAAGACATACACTACCTTTCACTTACTCAGTTTCATCATGTGCGTAGAAAATTTTGGAAATTCAGTGGTGCGGAGTCAATTTTGGTGAAGGAAGCCGGAACCTTCACCACTGGTAATGAGAACTAATCATTTTCTGTGACGAAAAATCACAACATTAAACTATCACCGTCACAAACACCACTCTGCACAAAGTCAAAGACTTGAAATATATCCTTGACTTTGTGTAAAAACGAGGTTTGTAGCCTAACCTCCTTTATTCTGAAATGTTCATAAACAGTTCTTTGGAAATGAGAAGAAGGAAATGTAGGTATTAATTACGTAGGTACTAGGCTATAGCACTCACTCGTGTAGCAAAAGGTACAGGTTAAAATTCCTAACAGTAGGTGCAGTCAAATAGAATGTAGGGAAAACTCCATCATATTTGACAGATTCTCTAGTAAGTAGGTACATATCTATCGGTTACTAAACTTCTACTAAGGGTACTTAAGTCCATAAGGAAAGAGTACCAGTGAACTAAGGCATGAGTAACATAGAAAGCAAAAAACGTACAGCACCTTTCAAATACTTACATCTTTCTTCCAAATTCCCTTTATACGTAAATGCGTTTATCAACAATACGGATACGCGGATAAACTTAAATGCGGATAATCCGCTAAAATGTGTCAAACATCGCAGGTATCTGTGTCTGACACAATGGCGGTTTGTCCGCCACGCATATTGTTGGATTACTGGGATATTTACAAGAATACGCGTTGTAGCGTGTGGGTGTTAAATGGCTACCACTGGTGCGCACGGGCCGTCTTACAGAATGATACAGGCCATGATCAAAATCAAATTTTATGGAAATTTCATATTTAAATAAAGTCGTATGTCACCACAGTATTATGAAACGATTCGCTGTACCTACTTACGTACCTACCTTATTTACATTACTAGAGTTAAAATTCATTCTCAAAAAGAATTAAGTATGCAAGTGATTTGTAAATCATATAATCATCACGCTCCCGATCCTAGTTTGCTCTTTACCATGTTATATTATTAAAATTCACCATATTACGCATTATAATATACTAGGAGCTTAACCCCCCAATGCGTGGGTGCGGACAATATCCGCACTAAGCCTGTCTGCTTTCCATTATCCGACAGACCGCGACGCGTCTAATATCTGAAACTGTTTATATTAAACACACGTTGACGTTGACAAAATTATGTAATACTTCATTAAAATATATCAAGGCTTGATTAATTTATTGAAAGTTGTGCCTAATAGCTTTAGTACTTAGAGCGCTGAAATGTATGATGTAGGTAGTGGAAGCCTAGTAGCATTTGCGTTCCATGTACACTTACTTGTTTGTAGCTCAAAACTGAAGGACCCACCACTGTCATCACCAGTCACCAGTAGTAAATCTTGAGATGGTATTTATATGTGTTGCTAACCTCGTCTGGATTAGTACCACAGCATTGCTGAAGGTTCTGTCACTAAGCAATCTGCCAGTAATGCAGCCAGTAACATTATTGGATTTAAGAACCGATGATCACGATGACCATGCTACCACTAACGTTGCCAGCATCTCATTCTGCGGTTGACGCTTATCTACTAGTTTTGACTGTGAAAAAAATATCACCAAAAAGTAAAGATCAAACCTGCACAACTTAGTAGACCACACAATGTTTTTGAAGATGAGCAAGTTTTGCCAACCCGCACTAATCGCGTGTACATTATTCCTCTCATTAGGAAAGCTGATTAAAACATACTGCGTTGACGCTGTTAAAAAAGTTTACAACATCTCACGTGACCTCACCATCAAATCTTGTCAGTTGTCACTAAGTATTACGTTTATTTGTAAAACTTAAATAACAATTGTGTATTCCTGAGCACATCGTAAAAATTGAATGAGGTATACAAATTCGTACGACAATCGGAAATGGCCCTCTTGCGATCCATTGTGAACGCACAAGTGTTGTAATATAATACAAGTTGTGTGTGAATATCTCGGATATTATTTTCTTGGATTTTCTTCCAGTGTCTCCGGCGAGTTTAAGTATCGAAGTTTGTTTACGTTGAGTTTAAGATTCGAAACGTAGTGACGTGGCTGTAGAGGGTTGATTTAGATACTCCTACAAGGCAAACACAAATTATGAAATGCTGAGGATGGATTCTTTCTTTTTTATTCTTTCATATCAACGATGTAGGATGAAGATTGAAGGCATTGGTAGTTAGACACTGTAATTATAAAATTAGTCCTATGCCTGAAAAAAAACGTAAGTAAAGAAACAATGTCTATAACTGAAAGTTTTCTAAAAACACATACAATCATCTTAGCAAATCGAGACCCCTCCATGACTTGGGGTAGGAGGGCCTATGCCTGACGCCCTGACAATTATAGGTATTGCCTAGAAATTGCCTTAAGGAGGTATGATGGCAAGCACGTCGTGGTAAACACTGATATTTAACCGCATCACGGAGTGTAAGCCGACTTCAACATAGTCGGGAAGCCTAGGACGATGTCAAAAGTATTTTATGGTTATCACTAAGATAGTCAGTAAACAGTAGCCCATATCACCCATATTATTCAAGCAAGTAACCGGAGAAGCGGCCTGAACCGGCAGGATCCGGAATTATCCGGTAATAGCGGGCAATTGGGCGGAATAACCACATTAAACGGTAACGCGAGCCACCCGCTTGTTTAGCTAACCATCGCATCGATTTACAATCACGAATTACCATGTGGGTAGTGTAGCATTTAACCTGGTAGATACATCGACTGCTCTGTTATTTAAATTAAGTCTAGATTCTAAAATTCTAAACACACTCAAGTACCTACCTATCTACATTTACTCCAGAGATGAACTTTTGTAGAAATCAGCCGTTCCGTCCCCATCATCTTGATGGTTGGCAGTCCACAACTGTGCGTTTCTCTAGAATCTTTCTGAATCGCACAACAAAACTGGAATGAACTATCGCCTGCAGTATTTCCAGACCAATACGACCTTCAAGAAAAGAGCGTACTCCCTTTTAAAAAGCCAGCAACGCACTTGAGACTCCTCTGGTGTTCCATGGGCGGCGGTAGTAGCTTGCCATCAGGCGATCCATCTGCTCGTTTGCCCCTATCCCATAAAAAACAAATAAGTAGTAACAGTCCGTCTGTTGCCATTTCAGAAAATTGTGCCAAAACAAGTAAAAAACTATTACCTAATAAAAATTATGTTGATAGTTAAAAAAAAAACAAGTTACTGCTAGTCCTTTTTTATATAAAGGTAGATATGTAGGTACATTTCGATTGACTTCGACTACATTTCTCATATCTTTAGTTCAAGGAAACATATTTCTTTTGTTTAATAATTAATGAACTTTGTTATTATTATACTAAAATTATTTTTGTCTATAACTACAACGGCAGTATCATACTGTCATAATTTGAATCCCAAATCCAAAAACAACACCAGTAGTAAAAGCAGCTACATAAAATAAGTAATAATACTACACGAATCACATTACAAAAATCATATTTAACGAGTAATTCACACCCCATCGGTTACAAGATGGCGGCCGCCCCTCCACGCTGCTTTGCTACATAATTACGAGTTCACACAATGGCCCAGCACAATGAGGCATTGAGATGTCGCCCGTCGGCTTAGGGGTCCCGGGTTCAAAAGTAAATATGGCGAATGTATCCTATAATGTAGGTAGGTAAGTTTTTTTTTTTTAGACACAGTATTTTTACATTATCATGGGAAAATCAAGATGGAAAAGCTATGTTAGGTACATTTTAAAATATTTAAAGTAATGTTGTTGTATTGTTGACTAATAATAAAGACGATTTTCCGAATTCATTACATAAAATAGATACTTACCATTACGCTTATAAGTATTCCTTGGTTAGGAGGCACTTTCTTTTTATTTTGTCACAGAGGTGTATGGTGAGGTACTTACCTATTAATGCTGGTCTACAATTTACAGGTATGCTAAAAGCATAGGTACCTATTGCTATGTTTATATATGTGCTATTGCTATTAAACCGCACAAATTTTAACTCGCAGCTGATAAATTTGATAGAATTTTTTTAGAAAATATTAAACTTTTAAATACTTACTCAATTTTTATCATTAAACAAAGAGTAAAAAAGACACATTCACGTATGAACCAAAAAGCCTCTCACAGAAAAAGTTACAAAAATATCACATTCAATTAAATAAAAAGAACTCATCACAAATTATTTGCCATGGTCCGCCATGTAATATAACCCTCATCCATACGGCATACGCAGACATCTGCCACGCATGGACGTAACTAACAACTATAATAATAATTTAATTAATCAATTATTATCCCCATGAGGCCTCACTCTGCAACACTGTGCGCAATGCGCCTGCTGAGTCGTCATTGTTGCAATACTTGACAGTTTCCCGCCAAATGTTAGGTACATCGGTGAAAATAATTCCGACAAATTATTTATTCATCAAATATAGGAATTACTGCGCTCGGAGAACTCAGTTTAGCAGCCAGAAACTACAAGTATAAGCTTATAAATAAGCGCGTAAAATATTTTGATAATTTTGTAAAACAGATTTATATTTCTAATTGATTAATTTACCTACTTTGGATCTCCACTTATCTTCCTACCTACTGTATCTAACTGTTCTGATTCTATAGATTATGCTTTCCTAAATTGCCGACGGCAAAAAAACTATAAGCGTATTTACAGAATACACTAAGATAAGATAAGATAAGATAATCGTTTATTGCCAAAAGTTTTACAATGCCTTAACCTAATACATTAATATAATTATTTTAACTTAGTCAAATTTTTTGACTAGTGGTCTCCACACTAGGTCTAGCCTGTCACGTGGAGACCTTGACACTAAACGTATATCTATCTACTCATAACACATACCAAACTGTTTGCAATAAGATAGACAGCCAAAAAACAGCATTCCTTAACCAAACAAAAAAAAAAGCTCTCTTACGTCAAATTAAAACTTTTTAAATTCGACAAAGAAATGAAACCATACACCATGCGGCCGCGCACGGCCACAGATAATTGAGCATTTTTGTACAGATCCTCAAATTTTGGATGTGTCGAGTTACCTACGAGCTGTAACGAGACACTACCGGGTGCCGTTGATTCGATCACAATGGAACACGTCTGGAGGAATTAGAGAATTTTGTGAATCTGATAAAAGTTTTAAAAGATTAATAAAATTGTTACCTAATGAAAATATCGGACTGAAGAATAAAATTTAGACAACAATGATTTTTATTTTATCTGCATTATGATTAATACCGTTGCTATATATACATTGTAGTAATACATTTTCATGTATTTCAGGCCATTTTTCACTGAAAGCCAACTTAACAATGTAGGTAGCTAGGTAAGCTAGGTAATTGACTCTTTCATGTTGAGTTTATATTTGAATCCTCTTTTAAACTTTAAAATGTCATTACTTTGAATACTGAACATAGAGCTGACAACAATGTGATTGAATTTGACTTTCTTTGAGTTACTTTCGCATCTATACTATTACTGGCTTCTATCCACGTCTTCGTCTGCGTGGACTTCAGAATTGAGTCCGACCTGAATAAAAAGCAGATAGTGGTATTACAGACAATAATATATTTTCGTGACAAATTTCATCCAGATCCGTTCAGCCGTTCTGGTGTGATTAAATAACAGACATCCATTATATCTTTCGCATTTCAATTGTAGTAAGATTATGAATTCTTTTGAGTATGTTTGTGGGGAGTCCGATCAGAGTTTTTCTTTACTTTTTCGTTTTTATAAAAAAGGCTTTTTCCCCTATACAGCTATGTTACATACAGTAGCAGCTACAAATATACGTTCTCATCAGTGATTCTAATCAGCTAATATGCCCATTGCCCTCATAAATCATCCGCCATGACGGAGTCAAGTCATTATAATTATTTTACCTGTTCTATCTCTTATAATATTAACTCGAAATAATCGTTACTCGTTCTGATACATTACTGAAATATATAAGTATGTAATGTATTGTCAGAAATTAATTTAAAAAATAAAAAAACCTGACTGCCTAAAAGATCGAGATGACCAATCTCATGCAGTCGGAGGCGTCGCCTTAAATTAACTCCACAGACAACCTAATCCTTCCGACTGCTTAAGATTGGTCATCTTGTTTCCATCTTTTTTGGCAATCGGGTTTTTTTTTAAATAACTTTTTTTATTTTATACTTTTTAGTTTTTTATATACCCAGTGTCACTCTCACAAATGAGACTAATCTAACGACGTCTCGTAAGCTAAAATCCATCAAGCCGTTTAGGCTACAGCTCGTGCTAAAAAATATACACTCGAAAAACATAACCCTGGCGCAATCGGATAAAAATATAATTAAATGGGAATGTTGCATATCGACGGATAAAGCAATCCTATAACTGCTGATACTGAGTAGTATCTTCCTCAGAACCGATAGTCAAAAACCAACCAAGAGGGAACTGTTAATGGGCTTAACTATGAAATTTTCAGTACCTAATAGGCTCCCCCCCTATTACATGGAACCTAAACATACCTACGCCTAACCCTTCGGGAAATACAGACGTGATGGTATATATGTATAATAATGAATCAATCGAATCAAGTACATAAATTATAAGAATTACGATCATCCGCATATTTTTTTAAATCGTGCTGTCAATTATTATTTTTTATTTATCAAAAAAAAACATCTAATCCTAACTAAACTTCTATCATAGCATACGTAGATACATTTCCTATGTATGTACACAGTAGGTAAAACAAATTTGTTATTTAATTGTGCTTTGAGAACCGGAATTTTACCTTATTTACATTTGTTAATTAAAACTACGATCTGATAAATGTATTATGCTATTATAACGTTGTCGAGAGCTTGAACTAACCAAGTGTAATAGAAATTTTTAAAGTATTTCGTATTGTTTTAACCACCTGATAAAGTTTCACAAGATTGTAATCGCGCGTGAAAAATAGTTTAACTTTCGCGGGCGTTTTCTGTGTAGCTATTTGATACTTTGACGGATAGATTCACTAGAAATGTTTTAAAAAATATTTATTTATTCATTACATACAATTATATATATGTAGGGTAAAACCGGGATAGTTGCCTCATGTCTCAGTGTGATTCCATGGCAAAATGGATGGCAAAATGCGATCAAAGTTTTTTAGGGTTAGATCATCCATCCTAAACGTAATTTACATGGATTAGGCTATGTAGGATTGATATCCCAAAATATAGAGATCCGCAAAAATAGCTAATAGGTACTTTAGAAATATTCAAGATAATGATTATTACTCTTCATAAATTTGTAGATAAAAAAACAAAGTACCGGCCAGTTTGACAAATAAAGCATTTTGCGTTTTGTACTGAGAGATATAGAGTGATTTTAAAAAGTGCGGCATCTATCCCCGTTTAACCTATACAATGATGTAGGTATATCTTGAATGAACAAGCTATAACAATTTGGTGACCTGTGTATCAGTGAAGTAATTTAAATTTTGAATCATCTTTTTTATAAAAACGTCTTGAAAGTCCATGGTATTGTATCTAATAATATTATTAATGTTTTCACACTGTTTTTAGCATTGAAACTTAATAAACTGAATACGTTTAAAAAAATAAGTTTAACACTAATTGTATTTAAGTAGTAAGTCATTACGTAAAGACTACACGGTTTACTCACGCGCATTCTCGGGATCGCCTGAGTTCGACTCGCGACACCACCGCCGCCGCCGCGTCAGCTCATGATTAAGGACTCCTATTGAGTCTGAAACTAGTCGGGCGATCCCGAGAACGCGCGTGAGTAAACCGTGTAGTCTTTAAATAATTATGAATACGCCTCACGAAAGTTATTATACAAAAAGTCATTATGTTCTCAGGGGTTAAGAGCCACTCTTGGTTGGAAATAGAAACGTGATCTAATATCAAAACTGTCACCTGTCTTTTATCTGTCCGTAGCTCAATAAACACCTCGACTATTAAGATAAGTAAACCATTTATTTTTTACTAGGATACTTTAGATAAAAACATAACAGTACTTGTTGTTTTAAGAATTAGAAGCTTTGATTTTCCTTCAGAACTTTGACCTCTGTGTCATCTATCAGAAAGTACTGTCGATAATAAAGTGCAGGTCACACCGCGAGCTAAGCTATAACCTTAGCTAACTTAACTTAGCTAAGCTCGGTAGTGTGCCGTTTGAAAGGTATCCGCGGATGGTTTTGCAGTGGTCCGTTTTAATATAAAAACTCCTAAAGACAATTGGGGACTCATAAATGTTTCACACTCGTGATTATTGTCCTTACTGATTTCGATATTTTATTCGCTTAGATAAACGAAGTTAGCTCGCGGTGTGACTTGCGCTTTATATTGGACTAAAACTATGTCCCATTATCATGGACACCTTACAGGAAAGTTTGTATGGATAGATCGAAATTCAGTAACTGCCTATTTTACTAAGTAGGTAGGTATATCTTATGAAAGGTATTAAATTAAATTCTTAGACGTCGTTACCAGAGTTACTCTTAACACTGCCTAGATTGTACCTACCTACTCGTAGGGAAGCAATTCGAGTTGACTTATTCAAGTCTATGGTCTTCTCACTCCATCCCCATATTGACACAACCGCTTAATAGGTGCGATCGCGAGCATGACATGATAGCGGCTCCCAAGTGTCCCGCAAATATTTGTCACCAGCAATCATCGAGCCGATTTGTTCCTAATCCGATGCGACGCGACAGACACCATAAAAACATTATCGCAAACCCCATACAATGATGGCACAATGGTGCGGGGACAAAGCCATTCATCCCTACACTCTCGCACTATATTTATTTACAGTGAATATACAGATAATAAATAGTTTTTTTTATTTGTGAACGCAGCCGTTGGTGTCAGAATTGACGCCTGTAACACCGTGCGCTACGGTCCCCAAATGAATGGGAATTTTAACAGGATAAAAGATTAACTTATTTTTATTGAACATTTTTATTGAGTCATAAGACATATTTTAATTTCATTGCTTTTTAATACGTCGGTACGAAAGTAAGATATGCTAATAGCTTTACATTAAAACTCGACTTAATCGTCGAGATCCGAGTTTCAGATAGTGATGAAACATTAATGCAGCAGAGTACAGAGATCTTTGCAATGATCTGGCCCAACTAAATCATTAGTTTGTTGGTAGATCTCAGAAACTGATACAAGTTAACATTTTAGACTACTTACGTAGGTATTTTAGTTTAAGATAAGTAAATACTCTTCTACTACCTACTAGACGCAGTTGGTACCCATCTATCAAAATTGTGTAAAAAAAGGATAGTGTCGGTAATAAAACCTTAATAAACATGTCCCAAAAATTCTCTAGGCAAAGGAGTCACTGGAAGGTGCACGATTATTCCAAGATATTGATCTGCGTTCGATCAGCGTGCCAAACATCGCCATTTGTACGAAACAGGACACAAAGGAGGATTACTTCACGATGTTTTGATTGCACCAGTGCCCAAACGTGTGATATTACATATTACAAACATATTAATACCGACCAAAAACTTTATTATCAACCTTATGTCTAAAGAATTTAAAGTGACAAGGCTGGGCATGATAGATTGGCAAAAACTGACGGAGCGTAATGTTTTAACGAGTCAACACTTCTGAGAAGATTATTTAAGATCTCTGTGTCATCTTGTACGGTATTTTGGCTACTTTGAGCTTCAAAACTGTGGAAACTGAGAGACAGGCGACAAGGTTTAGCATTGACTGGTAACACTTTTTTTCGACTAAGTGGAGCTTTAAGTCAAAGAAAGGTGTTTCGGAGCACATGTCAAAGATTTTAAGCTTAAGATTTTATAAACTGGAGGCCTTCATCCAAGAATAGGTATTAATACCGAAATTGTAGAAGCAATAGCTTTAGTTAGGATGCATCTACATCTTCACAGTTATGAATGAAACAGGACATTAATATTAAGAACTCTTTCTGATGAAAGTAGTTAAGTATATATAAAAAAATGAGGTCTTAGGTACTACCTACGTTTATTAGTGGCTGGCAAATAATATTAGTAGTGTGTTGCCGAAGGTCCACACGTCCCGGTAGTTAGGTCCCAGGTATTCAAATGAAATAAAGGCCTATAACCTCCCCAAATATATCTATTACTATTTCTGGTTTCTAGGGCGTCGAACTTGCGATCATATGGCTGCCAGTTCGAACCCCACCCATTGCAGTATCGACGTGAGCTCACTCGTAACAAGCATTTAGCTTAGCACGAGGGGTTAACAAGAATACCAGTAGTGCGACCCACATTGGTAGTAAGCTTTTTAAAAAAATATATTATTACAACTCTAAGCACGTCTTCACAATCTTCCATGCCACTATCCATCTTATCTTAACTTAAAATATAATAATCAACAGAAACCATTACCATAGCAATTTCATATCGTGAGAGAAAACGCGTTCAAGACAACGCTTATCCCAAACAGTAGCAACTTTCACAACGGAGCTATGCAAAAGTCATGCGTATTACCAACAATGGCACCAGAATGCTACCCTAAATCTTATCATTAGAGAGCTAATCCTTCAACCAAAGATGGTGATAATGGTCTATAATCCCCTGAACAATTCACTTGGACAAAACAGGACAGGAAGATGTGCTGTGGTGTGTTTACGCAGTAATATTTTCGTTCAAGTTATTGAGTTGACTAGAAACTTAAACTGTATGTGAAAAATTTGAAATGAAGAATGGAAATTGATGTAAATCTGTAAAAGTATCCTGTATTATAGGTATTTCAAACGTAACTCATTTTGGAGGTAATAATGGAGCTATGATTTGAAATGATGCAGTCTATGAATGACAAATTTTATTGTAGTGAAAAAGCTACAATATCAGATACCTACCTTATTATTGCATAAATGGTAACTTATCTAGCTATTGAAGCTACAGTTCTTTTGTAGGTACCAAAGACAAGACATAGGGCAATAAAAGTAACACATTGAGCCTTGTGTAGGTTCTTGTTGTTTCTCGACAAAGGGAAATACAAACTACAATTCTGCATATCCGAGAATTCCTTGTACATAGGTTACTGGCTCTCTAGCCATAATCCCTGCTACGTCCGGCATCGATTACTTGCGTGGCGTACACAATGAATAAGGCTCCTTTGTATAAAAAAAAATTGTCAAAATACAGCTTTGTCCAGTCCGGAAGGATTAAAGCTTAAGTAATGGTTAGATAACGTTTTTAATTAAACATAGTTTTTGCATAACGTCTACTTTATCTATATTCGTTTGATAACATTGTGATAACGATTGAAAAATGACTGGACTTTTTGCAAAGATTTGGGGATTTGGGATGAGCCAAATATGCTAAGCCAAAATAAACCATCCATGCTCAGATGGGAAACAAGCATAAAGCCCGCTATGTACCCAGCTAAGTAAACGTCATGAAAAATTTAACGCTTTTATACAGTGGATGCTAGTTTTTAAAAAGAAGTCACAAACATCATCATCAATCCATGATATTTTCCCACTGCTGGGTACGGGTCGCCTCTCGGAATGAGAGGGATTAGGCCATAGTCCACTACGCTGACCTAGTGCAGGTTGGCGAAGTCACAAACACAAGACGACTATTTTGGAAGATACTATCAGCCTATAAATGCAGTTGGACATATCAAGACATTTACAACCATTCTAATACCTAAGTGATAATTTGGATAGGTAATGAATCCATCAACAACAGACAATATTTGTCTACTAACAGGTTTTTGTCTTCTAATTTAATATATTTCCTTTGATCATATCTTAAAATGCCTGCTGAAATCCTGATATTCAACTTCTTTTGAACCATGAACCAGGATGGACAACAACAATGCTTAGTCTGCATAGATTCATGAGAGGGGAGAAATGGAAAACTTAGATTGGTATCGAATATTTATTCCGATGATTGCTCTATACCTATTATAATAATTTACGATATTTCCATCAGTATCAGCTCCAGTTTGTCGGTCAACGCACGTAGTAAGAGTATGGGGCGTAAGCATACGCTGAGTAGGGAAGCGCGTAGTCGTAGGCGCTGTAGGAATACGCCACTGGTGTGGAGTACGCCGCTACTGGGGCACTGTACGCTGCTACTGGGTACTCGTACTCGAGCACCAGAGGCTTGGGCTTGGCTGAGGCGAAAGCCAGGAGAGCAGCGAGCAACACCTGGAAATAAAAATAGTGTAGGTAACCAATATAATCCTCATCATCATCATATCAGCCAATAAAAAAGATTAAGGAAAAATAGATAAAATAAGTAGTAATAATCATAAACTTCTATAGTTTTCCTTAATCTGAGGCACTGGCACTGTTTATGTAATTTAAACATTTTGATTTGTTGTGCGTCATACGGACGAAAATAAAAACATTTTCTTTCTTTCTAGAAGTCCACTGCTGGACAAAGGCCTCCCTCAAAGACTTCCACAGGGACCTGTTATATGCCGCCTGCATCCAAAGACTGCCAGCGACCTTTACCAATATACTGGTAGATAATATAAAAAGCAGTGGCTTATGACATAAATCAAATGGTTATATGAGTAGGTACTTAGTAAAAGTACTGCAAAAGCAACTCAAAGGTCAGCTTGCCGATAACTACCACATACATACATATTACCACGCCTGTCTCCCATTGGGGTAGTAAGCAGGCACACTACTTTCTCTGGTTCTCTGTACCAGACCCATGTAATAGGCTCGCCTATTAACCAGGCACAAAATCTAAACTCCGAAATGCTATTTAGAATTACATAGATAACCCCAAAACACTGATCCACCTGGGGATCCCAGGACCTCTAGCAAAGCCGTCGCGCTTACAACCACTAGACAAATGTGGCAGTTTTGTACTAAACGAATTATACAATTATTTAATAAAATTAAATACTTACGAATTTGAACATCTTGATGTTGGTATGTTGAGGTGTGATTGTCGATACAAGATCCGATAGACTATGATTAATGAATCGATCGGAACCCCTTTTATATAACTGATCAAATACGGGACGTGTCTAGCGTGTGGCTGTGTTGTTGAATAAAATATCCTGCTCCAGCGCATTAGGTATCACACTCATGCGCAACCTTGCGCGGTGTCACCGGACGGAAAAAACTTATCAGGTCAAGGAACTACCTGACTATGTTTCTAATTTCTTATTATCATATAATTAGACAGTCTTTAATAGCCCAATAAGTACCTACTTAATAATATGATAACCTTAGGTCATACTGAGACTTCAAATTATTCTTATGATCTAGTATTTATACCTACCTCAGCTTCTAAGCGGCGGCGTATCAAAATGAAATGCACCAGATTTTAAGTTAGATCTCTTGCGATATAGGTACCTAACTGAAAATCGCATCCAATTTTATGGAGTTGTTAATTCATTGCATGTAACCATACGGACAGACAGACAGAGAAATGAAAATTCTAAAGATATCTAAGTAATTGTTTTGGTTACTATTTAAAACAAAGTTGTAAAGATTAATAATGAAAACCTATCCTATCTATGGAGTTCCATGCCAGCTCTTCTACATAAGACCCACTTTTGGAACCGTGCAACTAGTTTTGACTTTTCAAATGTCCCTTTTTATGGTGTAATTGAAATAAAACATTTTGACTTTGACTTACTAAGTATTGCTGTTACCTTACCCTTATTAATTTTACATCACCTACCTTTACAGCTCTGCGCGTACAATACAATAATGCATTTAGGATGCTGATGGGGTTGCCACGCTACTGTAGTGCTTCAAGCATGTTCGCAAAGAGGCCAGAATAGATAGTTTACACGCTATCATGCGCAAACGATGTGCTTCTATCATTAGCAGGGTGCGCGCCAGTCCCAACAGCATCCTAAAAACTATAACAGAAACTTGGGACAGTCATATACTGATACACTGGATACGCTTACATGCCACTGTCACGTAGTCTTTAATGGACTCATTGTCTGACATAAAAGCATTATTATTATTATGATTATTTACATCGGAGTCTGTCATACTGTGGTGGGTGTTTCGACTTTTGGGCGAGAGATGATATCCATTTCCCCTTTCGGTTGCTGCGGCTCTGACAGTCTGCAGTCCGGAAGGACTCTAAAGACTCAGCAACGCATCAGCAACTCTGTTGTTGCAGTAGTCCATGGGCGGCGTTGACTACTTACCATTTTAGATGGCTCATCTGCTCGTTTGCCGTCATAATCAATTTAAAAAGCGCAGAAAAACGTATGCATACATACTTAAGTAGATACCTATCTAATCTATGACATCAGCAAGTTTCACTGATGGATGACTTTCAAATATAGGTAGAGTAGGTACCTAAGTTTAGGTGAGTCTATTGTGAAACAGTAGGTATTGTGTAATGATACTGCTAGCGAGCTGATTCCGTAACTCCCAAATTATCTCTTCAATAAACGATACTCCCTCATACAGTAACACGACACGAAATGATTAGCCTTCAATTTGGATAACCCGAGCTAACTGGAGCTCCATTTAATAACAAATTACGTCTAACGAACTGGCTGTAACAAAACTCCGTTATTTCGTGAGCGATCCGCCATGATTAGTGACTACCTTTCGCGCCATTTTCGTAGTAGGTAATGGCGACATACACTCTCGTTACAGAGTAATTACGCTTTGAGAGCGGAGCCGAGCATTGCCGGTAAACACCGCTTTGTCGATAGTTATCCCAGAGGTTAGTTTTACTTTTAATAGAGGGGTTCTGGTTGGGTGTTGAGTTAAGGGTGTGCTAATGAATTAATATATTTTAGAAGCACCTACATTTCAACTAAGTCTAACATGACTAGCTTAGTAGAAATATTGCTCACTACAATTTTCTCCTGTTGGTAACCTACCGTTACCAACTTAAAATAAGCAATTTGCGTTTACAAACACAAATTGCTTATTTTTTCCCAAGAATTGAGCCCGCGATTTGTGGAGCGCAACGCAAGCCGATCGCTATGCCACTGCTCCAAAACTGCCGTCAACCTTTTTCTTTTTAATGTAAATATACCATATACCAAAAGATAGAAAGAGGGTGAAATAGGTAATTCCAGGCTTTTGTGTATGACTGGTGTAAAAAGACAATTAATCATTTAACCTATGTAGGTACCTATCTTTCACTGTAGGTAAATTAAGCCACTTCACTGGAAAGTTGGAGAAATACTTGTTTCTTAGATTTTTCGTAAAAACATAAGTATACCAATCAGTAGGTGAGTACCGACTTTACTTACCTATCTCAAGATAAAAAACTATAAATCCAAAAATATGTCGGCAATATAAAATGAATAATCTGAAGTAGGTACTTAATTAATCTATTTAGTAAATCGAAAGTATCTACCTCAGAGGAAAGTGTACCAAGTTTTTATATTTTATCTTTAGAACTGTACTTTACTACAATACGAGACCTGCAGCGACCTCCTTGATAGTAAAGTGGCAAATTGCTTCCAAATGTATCAGTACTATTTGGTAAAAAGTGACACAATAGATGGCGCTGTTTAATATAAAACTTTTGAATCTTATAAATACATACATTTTATATTCACAGATAACTTTATTATACTCTGAATGTCTGAATTCTATTTGAGATAATAGGCAACAACGTTCGTGGAAACAATTTATGAAATTGTTTCCACATAAACAAATAGATGCCGCTACATAATTGAAAGTTTTTTGGTTTCTCTAAGTTTCACGAGTGACGAGTTTATTTAATTGCGGTTTGCTGCTTTAGAGGGTATAGGTACCGATACTCTCGATATTGCTGTCTTTTAAAATTTGAAATAAAACTAATAAAGTTTAATGAATTATTGAAAACTTGCCCTCTTCCCTCTTCCATCATATCTGTCAATCAATACTCAAGTCTCAATTAGGTCAAGTGTCAACGTCAAACAAAAATGTAAGTTGATTGTTCAGTTGTTTGTTGTCGGCAATTTAAAGTTCATAAAATTACAATGATTGGCGTAAGATTGAACAGTTTTAATGATACGTCTGGTGAACCTGAACAGGATGCTAACTCGGCATTAACCGAATTGGATAAAGGTAATATCGTAACCTCACTTTTAGATGACTACTGCCTACCTTTATACTTAAACAAAATCTAACCAACGATACCCTGTTTATAGGCCTCCGGTCCGGAAAAGTGGGTGAACAATGCGAAGCCATCGTCCGTTTCCCGCGTCTGTTCGAGAAATATCCCTTTCCTATACTTATTAACTCTTCGTTCCTAAAACTAGCTGATGTGTTTCGTTTGGGAAACAATTTCCTTCGCTTATGGGTGCTTCGCGTCTGTCAGCAAAGCGAGAAGCATTTGGATAAGATTCTGAACGTAGACGAGTTTTTGAGAAGAGTTTTTAGTGTTCTGCATTCAAACGATCCTGTTGCTAGAGCATTGGCCCTACGGACTCTTGGAGCTGTGGCTGGGATAATACCGGAGAGACAAAATGTGCACCATGCTATACGTAGGGGGCTAGACAGTCATGATAATGTGGAGGTTGATGCTGCTATATATGCTACAACACGATTCGCTGAACATTCTAAGTAAGTTGGTTTTGTTGTTGTTTCTAATGTCTACTGATTATTGTTTTCGTATTTTACCAGTGGTAGTCCGAATGTCATGGGTGTCATATAATCAAATTAGTCTAGGTTCTAAGATTATATTGGTGATAAAAACTATAAAAATATATACTTTTACATGGGAGAGCCATGCTTCGGCATGAATGGGCTGGCTCGACCGAAGTGATACCACGGCCTCACAGAAAACTGGAGTTAAACAATGGTTATATTGTGTTTCGCCAAGTTAGTGAGGTTACCGGAGGCCCAATCCCCTTTTAAAAGGTCGGCAACGCACTTGTGACTCCTCTGGTGTTGCGGGTATCCTTGGGTGGGGGTAATCGCTTACCATCAGGCGATCTGTCTGCTTGTTTGCCCTCCTATACCATAAAAAAAATATTTTGATTTCTTACTATATTGAGCTCTTCTTTTCAGTGCCTTTGCTGTGGCTATGTGCAACAAGCTATGGGACATGGTGGACTGTGAGAGTACAGCCGCTGAGCGCAGAGCCAAGCTAGTGAGAGCTCTTAGAACAGTGCATGGAGGAGGTGAGTTACATAAGAGTATATTAGTTTTCTAATGACTCCCTCTTGTCTCTTTATTTATAATTCTATTTTTGATTGAGAACACAGAATGAAAAAGTTCAAAACTTTAGTTAAATATATTAAATAGGCAAATTACAAGATAAACAAATAATTAAAAAAAATGCCTTGTTATTATCTGTCTGTAATTTGATACTTGACAAGTTCCGAAATTGATATATGATTCATGTTAAATTTTGAATGAAATAGCAATAGCAGGTTTCTGCACCTGTTATTTCATTGACCATATTAGTACTCTACATAACAGGGGTCCCAGCACCAAGAACAAAAGTTTTTTCTATTAACATGATGGTTTAAAATAAAAGGTTTTATTTGTTATTCATTAGCTGTAAGGGCTCAGGGAGTGTTGAAGTTACTCCGTTCCTTACTGGAGCGGTTCCCATCATCCAGCTCTGTGCGTGCTGCTATCACTGCCCTTACACACATTGCTGCAGACACAGTAGTGCATGTACCTGATCAAGTGAGTTATTTATAAAAAAATGTATTTTAATTATTTTGCCTAAATAAAACGAATGCATAATACCTACCAAAATTGTTCTGATCTAGATATTGACATAGTTTTACTGCTATTTAGTATTAATAAAATAATATGAACTCTAAAATGGAGTAATTTTGACAATATAATACTTATTTTAGTGAAGGAAAATTTCTCTTCACATTCTGAATTTAGCAAATTATTTCTTCCGAAAATGCAAAAAAATACAAAAAGATAATACCTATAATACAGTTATTGAACTGTCGTTATTTTTTTAATGCTATGGGCTGAGTATAATAGGAAATGGAGTATAGTTTACTTTGAAAAAAGATTCCTTCTCCCTTTGATAGTGGAATAAAGTAAATCTTTTCTAGGTGGAGTTGCTTCTTAGCATAGCAATGAACGACGCGCGCTCCGCCGTCCGGCGCGCAGCACTCCTAGGTCTGCGCAAACTGGCTGACCATGCAGCGCTGTGGCCCGCCGATTGTGTGGAGAAGCTTGTGCGAGCCGCCACCGATAGCCAGGAGACGGAGCATACTATGTTGTGCCTCCAAGTCATGCAGGTGAGTAGTGATCATGATTGGGACCCAGTATACTTGAGTAGGATTATTGATATTATTTTATGTAATGTGTAGAAACTTGTGGCTTGCCCGGCCGTGTGCGCGGCGGCGGCGTCGCCAACAGGCGGGTGCGCAGCCCTACGCCGGTACTGCAGCGAGGCAACCCTATCCGTTGACCTGACTAGAGCTGCGACTGCCGCGGAAGTTCTTACCCGCCTTGTAGTACACTGGTGTGTATATAAACCATTAAATTTTGCCACATACCCACTCCTGGCTGGAGGCAGTCGGTGCCTCGCCACCAAGTCGGGTTACGCTGTAAAGATTCCCTGAATCATTAGCTAATGCCATACATTAAACGAAAACACACACACACACACACCACACACACACAGAGATGAAAGAAAAATGGACGATTTCAGGATAATAAGATACATACATAGACATTTAAAAAGATCTCCTTTACTTACAATGGAAATTGAACTTTGTGCAAAAACTTCAAGATAGCTTTCTCCTAAATCTGTCTTGTTTCGAAGCTAACCCTTTAATGTAAAATAATCTTTTGGTACAGCTATGAAGAATACCTCCCTGTGGAAGGCGGAGATTTGATGTTGGCCCTGGAAACCTTAGTCATAGCGACTGGGGAGGACAATAACCCAAGCAACATCAAACCACTCCGAGTTGCGTTGCGTTGCTTAGTAAGTATATGTTCGGTGTGCAATAAAGAATATTCTGTCTATCTATATATCAATTTATTTATTTTAAGAATTTTAAAAACAAAATCAGTCTATATCATATTATGTTTTGTTTTTTATTTCCATGTGAAGGTGTGTAGAGGTTTTATAGTGTAATGGTCTTGTCTAGAAACATAAAACGTGACCTCCCATAAAACCTCCCATATCTATGTCTTTTATTTTGCTTTAACACATGACATTTTGTGACAGTATTTTTTTATATTTACTTTAGTTTTGTTGTGGTTTTTGGTGTTTAATAAAGAATATTCTGCATTTTTTAATAACTTTACAAAACGATCGACACCTGTGTTTCGTACTCATGAATCTACACTGAACACTTTCTACCTTTATTGTATAAGACTATAAGGTTGAAAGTGGTTGTAACGTAGTTGGTGGTACAGGTACAGTTGAGCCGGGCATCAGCATCGGCGTACGCAGCGCGCACAGCAAGCGTGGTGGGCACACAGCTCCGCGCGTGCGCAGGCGCAGGCGGCGCCCGCCCCGCCGCGCTGCTGGAGGCGCTGGCCGCGCTGGGCGGCGCGCCCGAGCCCAGCCACCTGGCGCCCGCCCTGCCCGCGCTGCACCACGTGCTCGACAGACTGCAGCGGTACGTACATGCCTCACTACAGCTGTGCGCAGGCGCAGGCGGCGCCCGCCCCGCCGCGCTGCTGGAGGCGCTGGCCGCGCTGGGCGGCGCGCCCGAGCCCAGCCACCTGGCGCCCGCCCTGCCCGCGCTGCACCACGTGCTCGACAGACTGCAGCGGTACGTACATGCCTCACTACAGCTGTGCGCAGGCGCAGGCGGCGCCCGCCCCGCCGCGCTGCTGGAGGCGCTGGCCGCGCTGGGCGGCGCGCCCGAGCCCAGCCACCTGGCGCCCGCCCTGCCCGCGCTGCACCACGTGCTCGACAGACTGCAGCGGTACGTACATGCCTCACTACAGCTGTGCGCAGGCGCAGGCGGCGCCCGCCCCGCCGCGCTGCTGGAGGCGCTGGCCGCGCTGGGCGGCGCGCCCGAGCCCAGCCACCTGGCGCCCGCCCTGCCCGCGCTGCACCACGTGCTCGACAGACTGCAGCGGTACGTACATGCCTCACTACAGCTGTGCGCAGGCGCAGGCGGCGCCCGCCCCGCCGCGCTGCTGGAGGCGCTGGCCGCGCTGGGCGGCGCGCCCGAGCCCAGCCACCTGGCGCCCGCCCTGCCCGCGCTGCACCACGTGCTCGACAGACTGCAGCGGTACGTACATGCCTCACTACAGCTGTGCGCAGGCGCAGGCGGCGCCCGCCCCGCCGCGCTGCTGGAGGCGCTGGCCGCGCTGGGCGGCGCGCCCGAGCCCAGCCACCTGGCGCCCGCCCTGCCCGCGCTGCACCACGTGCTCGACAGACTGCAGCGGTACGTACATGCCTCACTACAGCTGTGCGCAGGCGCAGGCGGCGCCCGCCCCGCCGCGCTGCTGGAGGCGCTGGCCGCGCTGGGCGGCGCGCCCGAGCCCAGCCACCTGGCGCCCGCCCTGCCCGCGCTGCACCACGTGCTCGACAGACTGCAGCGGTACGTACATGCCTCACTACAGCTGTGCGCAGGCGCAGGCGGCGCCCGCCCCGCCGCGCTGCTGGAGGCGCTGGCCGCGCTGGGCGGCGCGCCCGAGCCCAGCCACCTGGCGCCCGCCCTGCCCGCGCTGCACCACGTGCTCGACAGACTGCAGCGGTACGTACATGCCTCACTACAGCTGTGCGCAGGCGCAGGCGGCGCCCGCCCCGCCGCGCTGCTGGAGGCGCTGGCCGCGCTGGGCGGCGCGCCCGAGCCCAGCCACCTGGCGCCCGCCCTGCCCGCGCTGCACCACGTGCTCGACAGACTGCAGCGGTACGTACATGTCTCACTACAGCTGTGGACTAACGGCAGGAATTCATTTCCAGAGGACTCGGAAACAATAAATAACTTTATTTTAAAATAGTTAGCTGGGGGGGGGGGGGGGGTTACAACCCGAAATCTCCCTGACACTGCCTACGGTCCTTCCTAAGAATGCAATCTATCAGCGGTTGATAGGTGAATAGGTAACAGACAAAGATACCTTCGCAGTCATGGATTTCAAAAATTTGGTTGATACAATTTCCACTTAAAACTTACAACCATTATTCAAGCTAATAATGTTTGTAGTGACAACGCTATAGAGAATCCTCCGGACGACGGCACGGGTCTGGTGCTGCTGTGCACGGTGCTGTTCCAGGAGCGCGCGGGCAAGGCGCTCACCCACAGCATCAGCCCCGCCTGGCAGGATAAGATACTCGCCACCATCACGCCCGCTGACGGCTGGGTACGCTACAGAGTCGCCAGGGCTGCGTTACGGTGAGTCTATCCTTTCCATTACTCTTGAATTATTATTATATTCTCTGATCCCCTTCTGTCCCTTTTCCACTCTCAACTTTTAGTGTACACTCCTATTGCAATAGGAGTGTAATTTCATTCTGATTTGAATAACAATAGAATATTACACCTATTTTTAAGTATTTTTAATTCTATCGTGCTAATAAACCATTAAAAATACACATTTTTATTCCATCGATAAGTGCCGTAATATATATTTAAAATTTACATTTTCAAATTTCGCTTAATTTGACGAAAACGCTGGACGCAGTGGACGCCATATTGCTCTGTGGTCATGACGTCAGTTGGCTGTGTAAACGTAAAAGTACAAAGCCGTATAATTATACGCTGATCAGTTGACAGTTGACACTTTTTAGTTGAGTTTACACAGCCGTATGACGTAATAACTTGGCGGCTACTATTTCATGGTGTTTAAAAACAGTTAAAAATAACTTAAAGCTTTGAAATGAACTTAATTTTTTTTTATGATCTAAGACTACAATTTTCCGATTGATTTTGCCTAGCTATCTCAATAATAACATTTAGAGATTTTTTCTTATATAGAGTAAAATACCCTGTTGTTACAGCCAGTTTACTTACATTATTAAGTTTTATGAAATTCCAAATCATTCAACTAATATTCTAAATGTATATAGAGAGACGTTAATGAAAAAAGAACTATATAATAATAACGGTAAAACAGAAATTACGTAAAAGATTGTTTAATTTACTTTCCATCTTCTTTAGATAAATGATTCTAGATAAATCGCTACGCGTGTTATTTATCCTCTTGAATTTAAAAAACCAGTATATTTATTTTTATAGCTGTATCGTCTTTTATAGTCCTGACTGACGTACTTTTATTCATTTAAACACACAATTTGTTTCTTTAACGAAATAAAATATATAGAAAGAAAGAAAAGAAAGAAATTTATTATGTAACACATATCCTACTAGGTATGGTCATCACAACCTGGCGGCCGCCATATTGAAGCGTTTATCGGAAGAGGCGCCCAGTGAAGCCGCTCAGCGTTGGTTAACCGCATTATATCGTGCTGCTGTTGCTGATGCGAAGTTGATTGAAGAAGGTAACGTTATATTATTTTATCATATTCATTTTATCGGTGAGGTTATATCTTAGTAATATCTTATTTGTGTATGGTTTCTTTGTGGTCCGGTCGCTGCTGTATGTGCCGTGTTTGCCTACAAACTTCTATGGTACTTTTATAACACTGACTACCGTGCCGGATATACGGCTGTAAGAGATCGTACTGTAACGAAACATCGTGGTTTTTTCAGCGGCGTATTATGTTAATCGGTTGTAATAAGTTTGTGGCGACATCTACCTAGATAATTTTGTATGACAATTCTGTTCTCTTATCTTAAAAAATCAGATAGATTGTAGACAGTAAGTGTTGTGGGAGATCAATGATTTTTAGCAGTGCATTGTGGTAGCAGCAATAGATGGTGTAATTATGGGACTGGATGGTTTTACAGTGTGGAGTTGGTAAATGAAGGTTGTTTCATTATAATATATAAAATTTATTGGTACCAGATACAAATACATATTATACTTATACATAGATTATGAACGACTATCAAGATACTCTATAGGGGAGGTAGGGCATAGTGGAATCGATAATTTTACTTACAATTTTATTGGAGTTGCTCGACTGGGAAAGTACTTCCACCTTGCATAAAACTGTGGCCAAATAACATAGCTCTGTGCTATGTTGTGTTCCTAACGGTGAGCATGGTCGCCAGAGTTCCGCGAGGAAGGAAGCGTTGTGTTGATAGTGTGGGGGACCGGCGGTGGTGTTTTGTTCCCGCCGCTGTCATGGTTGACAGCATGTCTTCTATTCTACCAGCCCAATTGTTCTTCCTTAATTTACAGGGAAAGAAGTATAAGGCATAATACATGTACGGTAGCATATTAAATTTAAATCAAATGTGTCGGCAGTGTTCCTATAATAGGAATTATCAGAGCATATTGTTGTTTAACACAGGTATAACAGGTCTAGAGGAGGCGAGTTCGGGGTGGGAGGTGTGCAGCGGGTGGGGAGGCGCGGGCGGCGCGGGCGCGGGCGCGGGCGCGGGGGGGGGCGCGTGCGCGGGCGCGTGCGCGGGCTGCGGCGCGTGCGTGTCGCTGCCGGGCGCGTGGATGCGCGCGCGCGCGGCGGCGCTGAGCGCGCTGGCCCGCGCCGCGCACGCCGCGCGCACGCTCTGCACGCAGCCGCCGCCCGCCATAGCGCACACATACTCACAGGTTACCTACTATAAGTTATACTACTTAAGCGTCCGGCGGAGCGCGAATTGCCCATACAAACGTAATATCGAAATAAATCGTAATTCAAACAAAATGTCATAAAATTTTGCTATTATTCGGATTCGAATACCGTTAACGTAGGTTCCTGCATTGTCATTTTGTCCAAAATACTTCAATGGAAATAAATATAAGCGAATGTAAATCTTGATATTTTTACGATTTTTCGACCGGTTTTCAGCTCATTTATTTAATACTAATATCAACAATATCTGAAATTTTGTCTTCGCTTGAACACAGCTTATATTATGAATTGCCAATATAACATCAGGAAATTACAATACTATTAACATTAATTCATAAAATTCGAAATCACGGCACGCCACACAATTTAGATCAAATTTTGAAGCAAAATATTGCTGTCTCGTGCGTTCTAAGCGGGGATTGTGGCCTGCTGCCCGTCGCGCTATGCAAGCTCGGTTGATGTTTGTGTTCGTTCGTGTCTCACGAATAACGTTTACCTGCGTAAATATTGTAATTTTATAGTCTGGACACCGAAGGGAATCCCGTATGAAAAAATAGAAAAATACGATAAGTTTTGGAATTCTATATTTTTAACTATATTAGAAGAATTTTATTTTAAATGAGTATACATTTAAAATAAAATTAGCCAGAACTAATATAATTTACTAGCGGCCCGTCCCGGCTTCGCACGGGTGAACATAATAGAAGATTTAGTAAGACTCCCTTATTTTTGTAGTAATAAATATAGCCTATCTTATTCAGGGATAATGTAATTATCATTGTAAAGGTAAAAAAAAATTTGAATTCGGTCCAGTAGTTTATGTGTTTATTCGTTAGTCGTAACAAACAAACATATCTTTCCTCTTTAAAATATTAAGTTTAGATTATAATATTAAAGTGAGAATTACTACTCGTATAGGTATCTCTTACTGTTATTATGAAACAATAAGACTTACTTGTAAACAAAACATTATGGTGCAATAAATATTTTGAGTTTGAATTTCCGGAGTCCAGAATCCCCACGTACCTAGTAGGTGTATACCTACATTGCAACGCGACGGCCGCCCGGCCCGGACCGAATGACTGTCGCGCGCGTAATTATTTTACATATATTGCGGTATCTTCTAAGATATTCGTTTAAACGGTATGTATTCTATATTAAATTTCCGTTCTAACAAACATATAAAATTAGATATAATATAGATTAATACCATATGGGTTAAATAAGCTTCGCAAAAATTCATTATTTTTAATCTAAAATTTTAATAATAAAAGCAGTTATTGCGTGTGATGCGTCGGAGATAGGCATATGCTATCGCGGACTTTTATAGATATTAATATGTTCTTTAATATTGTAGTACATTGTTTTGTTCTATCATTAATAGTTTTCGCAGCGCATGCGATGAAAGACATTTTATGAAATGTTTTTTACACCTTGGGTTACATTATTCAAGTTTTAGTAGGGATCCCTAATTATTTCTGGAAATAAATATAGCCTATGTTACTTGATGAAGATGTAGCTTTCTAACAGTGAAAGAATTTTTAATATCGGTGAAGTAGTTTTTAAGTTAAATACGAACAAACAAAAGTTTCCCCTTTTTTTATTTTATTATTAGTTTAGATTTAGATTTACATAACGGTAGGTATTAGAAAAAGAAACAATTATCGTTTGAATGTTTGTTTGTTTGTCTGTTTTCGGACTGTGTGTTTGTTCGCGCATCACGCAAAAACTATTGCACGAAATTGAATGTGGTTTTTATTTAAATTTCATCAAATTTTAAGTTTACTGATATTGGATGTTGGATGATGATGATGTTGGATGTCTATCTAGACATAACACAACGTGTAAATATGGATGTTTCGAGGTGCCGAGGTATGGTAAGTAGGTCCTTTTGGGCCGCGAGTGAAACCGTGGGCAAAAGCTATTATAGTAGGTACCTATTAGTGCAAGACGCTTATTTAAATTAGGTGTTCATGGAGTTCCTTGGCGGATTCTTTTTTATCGCTCACATTGCAGAATCTAAAATAGGTACCTACTTATCGATAAAATATCTTCATCCTATACGACAATCACGCCATGTTTTATTATTTTTTTTGTAGTTTAGTAGGTAATATGAATAAATTATGTAGGTATCATTGATATTTCCCTTCCGACTGACTCATTATCGTACGGAATAAACTACTGAAGCTAGAAACATGACAAGATGACATGAGAAACATGCAAAGGCGTTTATGGGAAATTGGTACCTATGGAGAAAAACGAACCCGAAGTAACAAGGGTGGCCGCTGGCTAGCACCGACCTGCCTACCTCGGTCCGCAAACGTGAATGAAAATCCGCGAAAATAAGTAGGTATGTGATATTTGACGATCTAACCCTCGTAAAGAAATTTCTTAAAAATGCATTCCAGTTCTCGACATTATCTACGGATTAACCAAAAAAAAATTTAAAAATGACACATTTATTGAACACGTCGTAAATTGATACAAATACTAAAGAATAAACTTCTCAGTCAAAACCCTATAGAGGCCTACGTGTCACTAGGTATGAATGTTTTGGCTACGCCCACATTAGTCCGACAGAGAAAACAATATTTAGGCCGATTTTTGCAAGCGCCTCGCGTCGTAGTTGCACGCTCGCTTCGCCAGCTTCTTAATCCAGTTCCACACAAAACTTTTCAAGACAAAAAATAATATTCATACATGCATTCACACACACGCCTTTGTCCGACAGAGGGAGGCAGAAACTATAGACAACCACTTGCTACGATGCATTCGTCTAAACGGCAAAACCAATTTATATAATAAAGAAAAACCGATAATTTTAATCGTGCAAAGCCGAAACAAATCTAAGTTTAATAATAAGAAAGCATAAGATTAATAAATGTATTCTACCAAGTTGAGTAAACGAGAAAGATATGTAGGAAAGAAATAAAAGATGAATGAAATGGAGATATTTAACAAAAACGGATGGATGCCTATTAAATGGAGCCAGAAAACAATATCGACCCACTAGTATTAACTTGTACTGTTGTTTTCCTTTAGTTTGCCCAAGTAAACATATTTCTTTCTTTCTTATACAAAAATATCGTGATCGGGACAATAATCGAATACGAAACAATTACGACCCCAACTGACTTTACATCCAGTTTTTATATTAAAATTTACCAAAACCTCTTGCGGATAACTTCAGACGCGCACAATTATTTTGGGCGTAGTGTACATGTACGAGTATGTAAATGTGCAGAGTACCCGCGACCCGGCGTTGAAGGCGGGTGCGTTTGCGCCGGCCGTCCGCAAGGCGGCGCGCGCAGTTTCCGCCGTGGCAAATAAGTACGCCGCCATCGCACGCACCGCCTTTCATGCTGACGACTCCACACTCAGACATCTGCAAATGTATCCTTTTTTAAAACCTAGGCCTTGTAGCTGTATCTACAGTGGACACACTGTGTATTGCCCCTCCAACCAAGGAAGGATCCAGGACCAGGCGGTGTTTGCCTAGCAGACCGTGGCCCGACGGTTGATGTCGGGCGTTTGTATATATTCAAGTTGCGTTGCAAACTTCATTTGTGTGATTTAGGATTTGTCCGTCTAGTTTGTGTGTAGCGCTGTAGATGTCGCTGCAGTATATTTCCAAGTGCTTTTATTTTCAATAAGTAAAAGCATTTATCCGGTTCGAAGGACCATGTAGGCGCTCTAACCTACTGAACCTAGCGAGTTACTGACTCGCTTACAGCGGGCAATCAATAAGGTAAATAGATCTTTTGCAAGTAATTTTTATCGATACTAAAATACAAGGACTTGAATGAATTTTAGGTCATGATTCTTATAGTCAAAATCGTCATATTTTTTGCTATGTTATTTTATGATTTGTGTTTATAGTATCACTGCCATTGGTAAGCTTGTAAGTAATCTAAAAATATATTTTAAAGAAATTCCCAAATTCGCAAAACAAAATTACAATCATTCTGGGTCCGCGAACAGTACAGTTGAAATGACACTAGAGAAATGGTAGAAACAAACAATAGATATCACTTTCGTAAATTAACAATCCTTAACCAAAATGACCAGTTCTCAGCATACGTATAGTTTGCTGGCGCAGTTCCTGGAGCGTCTCACTTCCAGTGCCCAGGACCGTCCCCCAGAGCTGGACAACATGGATCTCAAGCCCACTACCCTCGAGGAGAAGATCGCACTCACTGCTTACAACGCGCTCAATGATATATCCACCAAACTCTTCCAAAGTCCCACCACTAATCCCGGGATTACTCATAGGGTAAGCATTTTCAAGTTCAAGTTCAAATGATTTTATTTCAAATAAGCTTTTGCAAGCGTTTATGAAACGTTGTGATTCTAGTTGCACGGTTCCAAAAGGTTCATCCTATGGAGAAGAATCCGGCAAGAAACTCCATGGACACTCTTTTAAAATAAATGGTGTTACAATCTTCACTGGTACAATATTGCGATATGAGGATGTGTGAACATTGGATGTCAAAGTGAGACCAAAGTCGATAATCACTAGAAGGTTCTCAGTGTTTGAGAACTCGATGTCAATAATAGAATATAAGTGAACTATGTGGTAAAGTACACACATCATCAAAGCAGGATAAATTAGGAATCCACTCAGACATGCCACAATGTACACAGATTTACAGTTCATTTACGGTTCAGTTGAGGTAAACAATACTAACAATATGGAGACATCTCGAAATGTAATGAATACAGAATCTGTGAAAACTATGTCCATGTATTCACTTTAGATACTAAGTTGGAATTGGATAGTCCCTAGAAATCAATAGCCTCAGGTTGCCAGGGAGGCCGCAAGTGCATCCGTATTTAAACACCACACATCTTTATCGTCAACGTAGTCCTTGATTTTATAATAGGCTTTCTTAACAAGAACTGATTTGACGTACTTTTTAAATTTCTTGCCATTAAGATCGGTAACACATTTTGGGAGTTTATTGTAGAAACGCACACAATTTCCTAGAAATGATTTATTTGTTTTGGTTTATCTAAATTTAATTTTCATAAAATCATTATTTGTTACCTATATCATAACTTAAATCTTATATAGAAATTAAAAATCTTAAGAAGATAGCATTTTGCTTAAAGCGAAGGCCGAATGGTCCATAAACGTAATACCAAAATTAATTGGAATTTAAACATACTTTAATTAAGATGAAGACTTTGTTGGCGAGATGATTTTGATCACTTTTTTCCATCATGGTATGAAGAAGTACAGGGTAGAAAATACTGGACTGAGTTAGGGGAAAATACCCATATAATATTAATTTAAGAAAGAATGTCCGCCATCTTGGATTTTGAAATAAATGCCATTTTCGTAATCAGTATCCCAATAAAGTTAGAAATTGATACCCATATCGTTTTATTAATATAAATAATGTCGGCTCTCTTGGATTTCAAAATGAATGCATTTTTTTAATCAGCCTCCCAAAACATCGATTTTGATATATTGTATGAATGAAATAAAAAGAATGTCCGCCATATTGGATTTCAAATTTAATGCCATTTGTTACTTTATAATATAACTAGACTTTCCGTACGCAGCTTCGCCTGCGTACTTACATAATTTTGTTATAGGTATATATATAGATTGTGAAATGCATTTAGTCAATTATTTAAGTATCGATAGTTGAAGTGTGCAGCGACATCAGCCACGGTCGTTTTATTTAGACTAGCTGGACACCGTAGAATTTATTATGATTTGTTTAAGAATGACAAATATCGTTAAAATCTAAAAGTTGTTATCCTAAAGAAATAGGATATGGAATAAAGAACACGATATTGTCTCAAGAAATTATTAACAACACAATGCAATGTTATACTTTATTTAGTAACTATACTAACCATTTTTGTTTTATATTGGAATAACTTGGTATTCATTCGTATTATATCACTAGTTTTTTCTGCGAGGACTTCTGAATTGGATCCGATGTGAATAAAAAGTAGCTCATATGAATTTTCGTGAGTCATCTCTGTCGTTCTATTAGTGCAACAATCAATTTTTGCACTCGCCTGACATTGTAGTCGGGTGCTAGTTCCGCCGGATTGTTAAAAGTGAGCGTGTCTGTCAGCACATGGAGGCAGTGCTGAGCGCGGTGCGCGCGTGCGGCGGCGGCGCGGTGTGGCCGCGCGGCGTGTGCGCGGGCCGCGCGGGCGGCGCGCTGTGCCGCGTGTCGCTGTCGCCCGCCTGGCGCGCCGGCGCCGCGCCCGACCACGCCGCCGCGCTGCCGCTCTCGCACCGCCTCGCGCTCAAGCTCGAGGGCGTCGTGCTGCCGCCTCTGCCGCTCAGGTACACACACTCACACGCACCGCCTCGCGCTCAAGCTCGAGGGCGTCGTGCTGCCGCCTCTGCCGCTCAGGTACACACACTCACACGCACCGCCTCGCGCTCAAGCTCGAGGGCGTCGTGCTGCCGCCTCTGCCGCTCAGGTACACACACTCACACGCACCGCCTCGCGCTCAAGCTCGAGGGCGTCGTGCTGCCGCCCCTGCCGCTCAGGTACACACACTCACACGCACCGCCTCGCGCTCAAGCTCGAGGGCGTCGTGCTGCCGCCTCTGCCGCTCAGGTACACACACTCACACACACCGCCTCGCGCTCAAGCTCGAGGGCGTCGTGCTGCCGCCTCTGCCGCTCAGGTACACACACTCACACACACCGCCTCGCGCTCAAGCTCGAGGGCGTCGTGCTGCCGCCTCTGCCGCTCAGGTACACACACTCACACACACCGCCTCGCGCTCAAGCTCGAGGGCGTCGTGCTGCCGCCTCTGCCGCTCAGGTACACACACTCACACACACCGCCTCGCGCTCAAGCTCGAGGGCGTCGTGCTGCCGCCTCTGCCGCTCAGGTACACACACTCACACACACCGCCTCGCGCTCAAGCTCGAGGGCGTCGTGCTGCCGCCTCTGCCGCTCAGGTACACACACTCACACACACCGCCTCGCGCTCAAGCTCGAGGGCGTCGTGCTGCCGCCTCTGCCGCTCAGGTACACACACTCACACACACCGCCTCGCGCTCAAGCTCGAGGGCGTCGTGCTGCCGCCTCTGCCGCTCAGGTACACACACTCACACGCACCGCCTCGCGCTCAAGCTCGAGGGCGTCGTGCTGCCGCCCCTGCCGCTCAGGTACACACACTCACACGCACCGCCTCGCGCTCAAGCTCGAGGGCGTCGTGCTGCCGCCTCTGCCGCTCAGGTACACACACTCACACACACCGCCTCGCGCTCAAGCTCGAGGGCGTCGTGCTGCCGCCTCTGCCGCTCAGGTACACACACTCACACACACCGCCTCGCGCTCAAGCTCGAGGGCGTCGTGCTGCCGCCTCTGCCGCTCAGGTACAGACACTCACACACACCGCCTCGCGCTCAAGCTCGAGGGCGTCGTGCTGCCGCCTCTGCCGCTCAGGTACACACACTCACACACACCGCCTCGCGCTCAAGCTCGAGGGCGTCGTGCTGCCGCCTCTGCCGCTCAGGTACACACACTCACACACACCGCCTCGCGCTCAAGCTCGAGGGCGTCGTGCTGCCGCCTCTGCCGCTCAGGTACACACACTCACACACACCGCCTCGCGCTCAAGCTCGAGGGCGTCGTGCTGCCGCCTCTGCCGCTCAGGTACACACACTCACACACACCGCCTCGCGCTCAAGCTCGAGGGCGTCGTGCTGCCGCCTCTGCCGCTCAGGTACACACACTCACACGCACCGCCTCGCGCTCAAGCTCGAGGGCGTCGTGCTGCCGCCTCTGCCGCTCAGGTACACACACTCACACGCACCGCCTCGCGCTCAAGCTCGAGGGCGTCGTGCTGCCGCCTCTGCCGCTCAGGTACACACACTCACACACACCGCCTCGCGCTCAAGCTCGAGGGCGTCGTGCTGCCGCCTCTGCCGCTCAGGTACACACACTCACACACACCGCCTCGCGCTCAAGCTCGAGGGCGTCGTGCTGCCGCCTCTGCCGCTCAGGTACACACACTCACACACACCGCCTCGCGCTCAAGCTCGAGGGCGTCGTGCTGCCGCCTCTGCCGCTCAGGTACACACACTCACACACACCGCCTCGCGCTCAAGCTCGAGGGCGTCGTGCTGCCGCCTCTGCCGCTCAGGTACACACACTCACACACACCGCCTCGCGCTCAAGCTCGAGGGCGTCGTGCTGCCGCCTCTGCCGCTCAGGTACACACACTCACACGCACCGCCTCGCGCTCAAGCTCGAGGGCGTCGTGCTGCCGCCTCTACCGCTCAGGTACACACACTGACCACGCGAACCATGAACCTCCCCATGAACCATGCATACCAATACACCGACACCCCTCTACAACTCGTACGTTGTCCCACTGCGTGGTCTCCACACAGGAAAAAAAAAGGAAAAGAAAAGAAAAGAAACATAACTAACTAAAATAAAACTCGACAAACAAAATAACAAAAACAACTACTTATTTTATACTGACAACAACTCTTAACACTTTGCACCGACTGTGTACTTGCAATGGGGGAGCGAGACGTAGGTATGCATCCAACACTAATGATTGAGTCAGACAACGAAGCAGCGCTGACTCCGCCTTGTAGGCGTTGCTGCTCTTACTTACTTACTTACTGATTTTGTTGTACAATTGACTACTGCGCAGCCACTTGTGCACAATTCCAGAAGCGCTTTGTTATCTCGAGGGTCAGTACCATCATAAGTACAGTTACCTATGATGCCAATCGTTAGTTGTTCATCCCTTCAATCACCCCTTTAACAAATACAAAAAAATCACAAAAAGATAAATACAGGTTCCTTAATCGGCGCCTTGTAAAAACATTAATTTTAAAATTTTGTTAACATTACACTTCATGTATTATTTTATGTAACAGTAAACGTCAAAAGATACGTCAAGTGAAGGGCGTGCAGATCACTGTGACAGCTACACCTCACCCGCGAACCAGTGAGAAAGTAAGTACAACATTGCATTTATTTCTTTTATTAATCATAAATTTCGGGTTCCTATGAGATTCACCACAAGACTTGGTTTCTAAAATCTTTTATATTTCACCTACTCGGAAAATGACTCGTTATTACTCTAACGGAGTACAAAGTAGCTATGTAGGCTGTTCAAAATTAATTAGTTTCCATGCTAAGATTATAAAGTTATTTTAGTGAAGAAAAATTCGGACGCGCAGCATTCGAACCTGCGTCTTATGGTTAGATACACCAAACATTCTGACCTCTGGCGAGTCCCACCGGCCAGATCGAACTTGCCTTCACATTCCGAATTTACGTTAAAAGTTACATAAAATAGAATTTTAATTTTTGTTTGGGGTACTTAATTATTTTTTTTTTCATTTACATGTCAGCTGGTGCACTCATTACATTATTGCATCAAAGTTAATACTCAAGCATTATGATTATGCCTTGTCCCTCAGACGGTGGAGCTGACGAACGTGGCGCCGGTGCTGACGGCCGTGCAGACGGTGACGCCGGTGCGGGACTTCTTCTCGGCGCAGCAGCTGGTGAGCGTGGCGGCGCCCGGCCTGTACACGGTGGCCGTGGAGGCCGCCTTCATCGACCACGCCGCGCAGCTCTGGAACACCGGGCCCAGGACCGCCATCATCATCAAGGTACTACAAGGGACTCGCAGATTCCTACATTCGCTAAAATAATGTCGAAGGCTGATTTCGGATGCGAAACATTTACAATCCCGACTGTATTCTGTAACGAGTGAGCAAGACGCATGTATTGACGAGAGGTAAAAGAGTAAGTGAGACACTGATTTATTTATTGTTTTTTTGTTGTATTCAAGCAGTGATAGCCTAGTGATATGACTGTTGGACTGCCAAGTCAAAGGTCTCCAGTTCGAATCCAAGGCTGACTCGCACCTCTGACATTTCGAATTCATGTGCGTATTAATAGTTAATTATCACGTGCTTAAACGGTGAAGGAAAACATCGCGAGGAAACCTGCATGCCTGAGAGATTTTCTCGACGGCGTGTGAAGTCTGCCAAACCGCATTAGGCCAGCGTAGTGGACTATAACCTAATACCTCTCATTCTGAGGGGAGACCCGTGCCCAGCAGTGGGACAATGAAATGGGTTGATTATGTTGTTTATTCAGACCATTTATTTCTACCAACTTTGTGAAGTGGGTCTCAAAAATTTTCCATGGAACATACTGTCATACCGCTGCACCTTGTTGAGAATTTTAAAATATTTTTTTATGTCTTGTCTAATAACCTTACCTTTAACAACCTAGACTAGGGGTTCCCGATCTTTTTAGTCTACACATACATGTTAGCTATTTTGTCTAGGCGCCCTAACCTATCTAGCTGCCGAAATAGGTAAGATACTAGTTGAGGTTTCGGAGAATGGTGAAGAGAATCGCTTCACGACGCCCTTCTCTTCCTACGGCGCACCAGGGCGCTGCGACACACTCTTTGGGAACCCCTGACCTAGACCAATCCACAAAATACTAACAGACAAGCTAAGTAGTAACTTCAAAAACAATGTAAAATAATCGCGTATCACCCGTTCGTTCATCGTAATATTTATTGCAGGCACACGAAGACCCCACTACGAAAAGCACCACCCAAGCAGCGCGCGGCAGATTTTAAGTAAATTACTTATATATAATATTACTGCTTTGTATTTCCATATAAAAAGATCTGCTATGTCAAACGACTTTTGCTCCCAGAAATGTATGCTAAAATATTCTGATGACAGCACTCGGCTTATAATATTTTTACCCATAAAAAATCTCTTTCTATGAGTCTTTAGTCAGTGTGTGTTCTTCCAAAGCTCAATGTCACTCAGCAAGCAACGGAGAGAGCTATGCTTGGCATTTGTTGACGCGACCGAATCAAAAATGAGGAGATCCGTAGAAAAGGCTAACACTATGATGATGATAATGAGAAGCCTTTTCTATTTTCTGTGCATGGGGAAATATCCGCTTTTCCCCATGCACGCCGCCCTGCTTCGGCGATACGGGACGGTTGTGTCGGGCTCTCCGGCCAGGTGGCCAGCATACCGACTAAAACTACCACCACTGCCACCTTCCGCATAGTGGTGGGATCACGGGAATCGCTCTCGCATGATCGGCGTTCCCACCGCGGAGTCCAATATCGGACCCTCCCTGAAGTCTCCCTGAGTCTACCTTATGTCTATAATATTAGGGTACAAAGTAGACCTTTACGGAAAAAATGTTTCAATACTATTATTTTTACTGTTTACGACTCTTGTGAAATATAAGAATCTTCGGCTATCTCGGTTCTCAAATGTATGTACATTAATTAGTAGTCATTATTGTTAAACAGTATAGATGTATTGTACGAGTATAATATATGTAACCATTGGCACAATAGTTTCGCGATCGACTTCTACGTGCCCGTTGAGGGTTCGATTGCCGCAGGACAAATATTTACAGGCAGTTCTTCCGGGTCTAGATGTTTAGCTATGTAAAATTTTGTATTTTATGAACACACCCAGGAAACATCCCTTCACTATCCTAATTTAATAGAAGAAAGAAAGGAAAAGGGTTTTTTGACACAGTTAAGGACACTGCATAGAATAACATAAAGACAAAAAAAAAACGAATCAATTTATAAAATATACACAAAATAAAATAAATCTAAAATAAAATATTGCGTGCACCACGGCTGTGCCAAATAGATCCAGTAATAATAATAAGCAAAATTCTATACTAAGATACTTGCGGGCCGTAGCCCTTATCTCAATACCTGTTGTAATTAATGTTATATTACATGTATTAATTGTTTAGATAAAGTATAATAAAGTGTAAATGTAGAAGGAAATGTGTATTTTATTTACATGCACTCAACCCTTTTTCAGTAAGGGTAAGCAGGAACTACAAAATCATTCTTGTATAGGTACTTCTACTGCTTCGTCCACGTTTATACAGTACGCGCGACATAAATTGGCCGGACTGAAGTTAGCTGTTTGTCAGTTTTTGGTTGCGCAGTACACAATTTTTAACGTAAACAATCCACTGCGCATTAAAACGGCGAACTTCACTCCGGCCAACTTATGCCGCGCGTACTGTACATTTTGTGGTTGTTAGAGAGCCACGCGCCCACGCACCACACGACTTATAATAAATCGTCGCTTATCTTCGTAACTAATCGTAAAAATATTGAACACTACTTTTTTAGAAGAATGTATTGCGATAATATCATGCAAAGGAGGTCAGGTTGATAAACTTCGTCAAAACATGACGATATAAGCAAAATCTATTTTTTTTTCTATATCTTACTAGCGATCCGGTCGCGGTTTCACCCGCGCTGCTCCGTTCCTAAGAGGGGTAACGTGATGCCTATTCCAGCCTATGTTACTCAGTGATAATGTAGCTTTCTAACGGCAAAAGAATTTTTGGAATCGGTCCAGTAGTTTTAAGTTTATTTTTAAACAATTCATACAAAAATACAAATCTTTCCTCTTTGTAATATTAATGTAGATTATTTGACATAATATACTGTAAATTATTTAGATATTCATATTATATAATATACATGTGCGAATATTATGACTCTACTAAAGAAATCGTAAACATTTTCCACCACTGTACTTGCAGTAATTGTGCCATATGTCTTCAACTGATAACTATCCATTGTACATTCACAACGGCGCGGCGTAAGCAGTGAAATGACCAAATAAATATCGATAAGAATTATCTAGCTACGATACGTTTTCATACTTATCGCGCAGTACCTTACTCGAGCCTGTCGGAAAATGCTCGCTCACATATTATTTCTCACTTTTATTATACAAATAAACTGTTCATCTGTTTGTGATAGTGGTGTTTGTTTGTGCAAAAGAGACAAAGATGCAGAAAATCAAGACTTCGAAGGTGCTAATGTTGCGTGCGCGCATCAACACTGGGATATTCTACAGAATAATTACACACTACCCGACATAGTACACTCATTGGATTTGTCATTCAGTAACATATCAGTCGTACAATCATCAACTTTGTTCAAGTCGAACACTTTAGTGGAATTAATATTAAACAATAATGAGATAACAGAGATTAATAACAACAGTTTCCAGTTACCGGAACTAAAAAGACTAGATTTAAGTAATAATCTACTAGAATTTATAGACAAAGAAACTTTTAGAGGTGTCAAGAGTTTAGTATATTTGAATCTAGCGAATAATAGATTCACAACATTCACGAATTTAATGTTCCATCATTTGAGCAGTTTGAATGAAGTTGTTTTGGATAATAACCGCTTGGGACCGTCTTTGGAGAACTCGAATTTGTTCGACAGAAGTGGATCTGGACTAACAGACAAGATCCAAAGTATAAGTATTAGTGGAATCGACCTTATTACGGTACCTGACAATTTCTTCGTCGACGCATACGATATACGTAAGCTAATTATATCGAACAACAAAATTAGCGAAGTATTCGAAATACCGTACACATTAGAATATCTAGATTTATCCGACAATCCTATAACAGACATATCTAGCGAAGATTTCACTGAACTAATAGCACTGAAAGTCTTAAAACTGAACAATTTGCAAATTAATACAATTCCCGAATCCGCGTTTCAGTATCTACCTTCTTTAAAAACTTTGGAGCTTGAGAGGAACAGAAATCTTACTTCGTTCAGTAAATTTGCATTTGGGCGCGAAGTGTTGTCAGATCCAGATAACTTTGAACTAGAAAGACTGTCTTTAAAAGGATCAAGACTGACCAAGTTGGATGAAGACCTGTCCACACCGTTTGGTGTTCTAGTGGTGTTGGACTTACAAGGAAATCCTTGGAAATGTGATTGTGAGATCGTGTGGATTAAGGAACTGCAGATACCTGCGGAACTATATGACCATTTGAGGTGAGTTTTGGACAAATTTATATATTCATGGAACATCTAAACATGTGCTTCGAAGGATAGAAGTTTGACGACAACAGATGTTTGCACGTGTGGTGGAGTCTGGTGGTTTTGTGTCCTGTCATTTTTATAAAGTGCCCCGCCATACCTATAGCTCTTACTGTCTGAACGGTGTAGATATTATGTTGGATATTGCTAGTAAATCTCAAAGGTATAATGACCTTAATCACAAGTTCTTCCCCGAATTATGAAATTCGAACTCCTATTAAAAATAAATACGCATTTTATGAGCCACTGATGGTCAGTCCATGATGCTCTATGCGGTTTCCAAACTACTTCAATCCACTCAATCAAAATCATCACTTCTTCTCGGCACTTCTAACGATTCTAAAACAAAAGATGTTAAAAATAGCACAGTCGTATTATCACTCTCAGGCGAGTTATGTTCAAACTGACCTTGTTCTCTTGTTATGATCCGCAACAATGCAGCTAACTATAGGTACTAACTAGATTAAATTGTGTACGGTAGCCGTGAGTCACGACTATTTTTGTTGACCAACGTTATCAGATGCAAATAACTTTCTGTAGAGAAAAATGCTATAAATATTGAAGAGATTTGTTTACCGTACCTGGATGCTAGTGGAACTCCTATAAGAGACTGTGGGTCTTATCGCGTAGGTGATCCAACTCTGATGATGATGAAAGGGCTCTAGTATTGTCCCACGGACAATTAAAACAAAACGATTGCCAAAAACATAGAAAACTGAATAGTATTTTCAGCTCTATTTGAATGAAATAAGGACGACATTTTATTATCAGAGGGAAGTGCTCCAGCAGTTCTTCAGGAGGTTCTGAGGAGTTGTTATAGCTATAGAGTAGGTACTGTCTGTCTGTCTCTCAGTCGTGGATTCAATCCTAGCAAAAAATACAAATGACAAATCGTTTCAGGTGCGCCACACCAAAGCCTCTGTACAACGCGCGCATATTTGACCTCAAGGTCAAATACTTCACCTGCAAAGAAGTGCACAGCGTCGGCTTGATGATAGCCGTGGTTTCGTTCTGCGTGATGCTGAGCATGGTCGCCTTGTGGCTGTTCCTCTGCCTGCCCAAGCGACAGTCTAGGTGCGGCTTCATCAGGCACATGTACACGCCATCCACGGCGTACAGTGCGCTCCCAATGGCAGCGAGCTTTCACAACGAACACGATAGGTAGTCGGACGTTTAGAAATTGTTCTATGTTAAAATTTTACTATGATGGTATGTATCATTTATTGCATAAGCTTATGTGCTGTTCAGGAAAGTAAATCTGCACATTGACTAGGATATATGTGCAGAATTAAATAGGTAGGTACCTACCTAAGTCTCCGTACAATAATCTGATAGGGACTATCAACATTTTAGGCTTGCGTATTCACCAAAGAGGTGCAACGAATAGAGTTAGTTGCTGTAGTAGCTGAGTAGTGCCAAGTTTAACACGTAAGAAATGTTTAACGATTTTGAAGTCCGAAAACTTGTAAAGTGTGTGTACGTATGTTTCTGTTAGGTATAAATAGTTCTTTTTTTAGTTGTCATGAGACCGTGGAAATCATCATAATATGTAGGTCGATTCTTATAAATACATATAGTTAATACCGATAAAAATGTTCTGTGATTATTTGTGGTAAAACACTAGAATATAAGAATAAACGAATTTGTTACTTTGTTAATCTGTTTTTTTTATCAGTGTTCCATGTAAATGTTAAATAGTTAGGTACTAACTAACAAGATATTGAATCACACATAATACTTCTTTTGTCTTTTCACACTACAGGACCATAATTTATTGTTTATCAATAAGTAGGAACCGTGAAGATAACAGCAATCAGCATGACTATTCGAATGACGCAGAATACGTGTGAGAAAAGAGAGAGAGCCCAAGTACCCAGAAGTGGCTAACCTAGTTGTGGAGTGGAAAATGATGACACCGTAATATCTAAAGTAAGGAATATAAACAAAAAACAATTGCCCTTTGTAAGTATGAAGAATCATATCACTTGAGAACAAGTCTGGACAAGGTTTGTATGAAAGATTTTGTTTTTGTAATTCCACCGTCGCTACGGGGTCATCATCATCATCATCAGCCTATATTCGTCCACTGCTGGACGTAGGCCTCTCCTAGTGAACGCCACAGCCCGATCTTCGGCTTTCCTCATCCAGTCGCTGCCAGCAGCCTTCCGCAAGTCGTAACTCCACCTGGCCGGCGGGCGCCCTACACTACGTTTGCCTAGACTAGTAAGTACTAGGGCAACAGAAGTATGACGAATGCAGAAAGTATACATTCAGAACAAAAATTTGAGCAAGACCTCTGATCGGGAATACTAGGCGTGCAGGAAGCAAGAGCGTTTACATAGCGTCCTGCACGCACACATGCGATAATTGCCTACACGCATAATACAGCGGAGATCCAGTAGGGGTCTTGTTAAAGTGGTGGTTATCGAGAATTCCATATAAAAATCGTTTCCGTCCAGTGTGACTAGAGCTACACAGTCAGCAGCTATTGCTAGCCTGTTCCCGCATCGATGGCACGTGGGGTGTCTGAGAGAGACAGAAATATGTTCACACGTACGCTTCGTAAACTGTTTCTATCTCACCAACCTTATTGATGCACTCTTTCACTCTAGGGTGCTGTGTAGTTACTCCCTGATATTTATGCACTCCTAGTAATTAAGTTTAAAACATTAGCCATATCTTGAACCAAAATACACAACGTAGTTTACTCAAATGGAAGAATGGAATTTTATTTTTGAGTACGTAGCAGAAAAATATTGTATAAATAAGGTCGAAATAATTTTTAGCGTCTGAAGTTGTTCACAATTGGATTTGTGATACCACAAATGATACATTTTAAAATCAAGCTCTGTTTAATAGTAACAATAATTGCGGTCGCACCGCCGCCGCCGGGCGGAACGGGTAACTTCAGACTCGCAGGGTTATTTCTATATAGTTTGCAAGAATTACGAAGGTGGACTAAGATGCAGCCAGGGCTGCAGGCCCTGCAACATTGCAAGGATAGGAATTCCGAGATTAAAAATCTTCATCACTGAATCCATTCATAATTTCATTACAGAATTTGACTCGTAATTATGACATTTCCTTTCTACGTTTTCACATTTTCTCATTTCAACTCAACATCAGTCAGTCAAAGTCGATGGTCGGGAAACCTATATCGTCCCACTTTAGTAGATAAAAAACTTAAAATTATTTCAACAATCGGAGAAATTCCCATATATTCGTTTATTTTGTTTTTCCAATCTTATGAATTCCCACAGGAAATCCCTAATTTTTCTAACCTGTACTCCTGTGCCTCGATTTTATTCATTTCTGATTTATGCTGTCCACTCGTTCATCTATAAGGCAATTTGGGCTTCAACTAAATAAAAAACAAAAATATAAAATTCACTTTATATTATTTAAAAAATACAAAAGTGTACAAATTGTTTTACAACGATTACGATATTGTGCATAATAACATCTATAGGCAAATACTTTGTGCATTGTATTCAGGCGACTCTCCTTAAAAACTATAACAAATCTATTAAATTTACCTTTTTATTCAATGTTATTTGTTTTATAAATTCTAAAAGCCAGTATCATCACATTGGTAAGGAAAATATATCTGGTATTCGTGTATAAATCAATCTTAAACTGGCCTTACGATTCATTCTTCGTTACCATTTAAAAAACATCAAAAAAATTAAATAATTACAAAATGTCCTATTACAAATACTAAAATATTCTATCGAAACTTTTAATTTGTTACAATACAATACAATACTATATATACTCTAGGCAGGCACAAGCATTTTACAAAGGCTGCGATTTGAGCATTCAAGTCCAGCGACGGCTGCATGGCCTAATGTGGCCTAATCTCAAAATTCAAAACTATATAATTTGCGCTACTTTTCCTTGTGATAACAATTTTGATATATTAAGGCTTACTACAAACTGTATGGTTTAACGCAAGCGGTTCTTTCTTACGCAAGCACACATTTGTAGATATGGATGCTTTTAACGGTTTTAGGTTTGCTTCCCATAACCAAAATGCACGCTAAAAAATCCATACTTCGTAATAGGCCTTACGTAATTTAGACTCGATTTATTGGAGAAATTATTCTCAAATCCAATCGGTACTCAGACCTATTTAAGCGATTTTTCGATCTAACACTTAAAAGCTGCCACTATTACGTCAAGTGCCTTACAAATATAAACCTTATGATATGTAACAATTAGCTACAAATTTCAAGCGCTCTTTGGTCAATTCAGCGACACACATTCATAAATTGTTCTAAGCACAACCTTATTCGCTTGCATAATGTAAACAGTTCAAAAATTTATTAGAAACCAGTCTTACAACTGTCTTTTAATATTTTTGATATATTTTAAAATACTTATTAAGTGTGGCTTATACCAGATAGTTGAGACTATTTTCCATAAAACAATAAATATGTATTTCAAAATATATCAATCACTTAATATTTTATCTACATCTAAATAGCTGCCTTATCATTTATCTAATTTTAATATACAATAAAATAAATAAACCTATGATATGGTACATAATTAATATACAATATATATTCGAGATTCGTCACTCAGATCTGGACGTAACGGCTCACACGAAACGTACTCGTATTTGCGTATTGGAATGCGTATTTTGAGGCTTGGAGTAAATCCATGACCACCATCGTTCACCATGTCGGGAGTAGCGGCAACTTACGGAACGAACCAAAAATGGTACGTAATTTGTATTAATAGTTTTTTTTATTCTTGATAGGCCTACGCTTGAACTGCCTAATAAATTAACAGGAACTTACTCGAAGTTGGTGAAATACGGCCCAAGCACATTATTTGGAAAGTTGTTTAAATGCTATACTTTGATAAAAAGTTATAACAAATTCCACAGATCTATTATTAAAGCTAATTTCAGTATTTTTGCTCCGTGTGGGGGTCGAACCCGCGACGCTTAGAGCAGTAGCTGATAGCACGAGCACTGTGTCATTCTTAAAAACGTTACATTACGTAGAAATGCTCGAGAAAATGCTCTAGTCTATACTCACCTTTAGACCTACGTTATAACAAAATTCGCTTCGTGAGACCTTTACTTTAGTAATATTTAATTCTATGCCTTATGCTAAAATTGTGCTTAATACATTTGTAAAATATGACACAATGTACAAATTATAACTAGTCATAACTAAATACAAAACATTAAATGCAGTCTAGTCTTCATTATTTAACAAAATGGCGACAAAGTTATCTTGATACTTATAATATTTGAGATTCAGATCATTATGAGATTCGTTTCGAGTTTTCAAATTACAATTATATGTATATTTTTTAATAATATATGGGGCAAACAAGCATGCGGGTCACCGACGTATTGTCGACCGTTTAATTATCAAGTAATTAGAATTACTCTGGCGGTCGGACACTTCTCGACCTTATGTTCTTAGTATTAAGAATGAAAAGATGTCAACAGCCAAGATTGTTGGAAACTGGTATGTATAACATTGGGTAATTTAGTGCCTTTTTGCACATAACACTATTTATATATTAGCTGCCACAAAGTAGGTACACACAGCTAGACACCAAGCTGGAGTATCAGCTAACCACAGATTGTTCAGGTTTTTCATACAATGAGTGGTTAGTTTATATTAAGATGTATAGCTTGGTGTGTATCCATATGTATAAAATGTTGTATAGACTTGATACTTGTTAAAAACAAATAAAATCGTTAACAATTCTTCCAGCCAGTTATACCACCATATTTCTGTTTATTGCCTAACCTAAAAGTACTCCGTATGTCATACAAGCCTGAAGTCATCTCGACTACAATACTCCTCCTGTCAAACTGACGTTTCCGAGTTCAACCGTAAAATGAACCTGTTGCTCTTAGGGTCAACGACCTCCTCCGTCAGAGAGAACTTCGGCAATTGTTTTATGGTACAAATAAGAGAGATATCGCCTTGTCTGAGTTGGAACTCTACGTTATCAGCTAGAGGTCTCGCCAGGAGCTCGTCGGAGATGAGGGACCACCTCTGGATGGGTCTGGTCTCCTGATCCGCGGAGAGGACGGGGCCTTCCACCAGGAACGGCTCGAGGAAAGCGCGAGGAGACGCATCTTGTGACAGGCAGCGCGCTAAGTGGGCGAGGACCTGCAATGAAGAGGAGATAATCATTATTTTCTGTAGGTATCGAGAAGTATGTACACTTATAATTATTTTATAATTATTGATTAATGAAACATGATTCCGAATTTACGAGACGTATAGTACAGACGATATAACAAGCATGTAGTCAGGAATTCACTTCAGTTGGAGTTCATATTCAGGGCCAGATATTATAATTAAGATCTTTATTTTAAAATCATCATCACATCCGAAAAAGGTTTCATAAATGGTGATTTGCCTAAAGCACTTCACGGGGGATTAAACTCCAAACCCTTCCCCTTCCTGGCTAGGTCCATGCAAATAACTGTACTTCTCTGACATTAGCCCTTCGTCAGAGAACTGGGAATAAGGTAATTGAGTGGTTTTTGATTTATTAAAAGTAATGAAAAATATTACTAAAAATCATTCCTAGACTGAAAAATAATTAAAATAGAGTCATAAAGTTCCAAGTTATAAGCTTTTATTAAAGTTTTTGGTGGGGATTCAGTGGCGATGCTCTGTCCCTTTCCCGCAAATCGAATGTCAGTATAGAATTTGTATGCGCATGCACGGTTTGACGTCACAACGTGCTATAGTATGCTCTCTGTCTCGCACTAAATTAAAATGCCTTATTTTTGAACCGATTTTAATTTTCTTTTTGTTGTTCGGCTCTGTTTATACTCAACTTTTTTATGAGACTATTAAAAAATATCACTCAACCAGCATATTGATGTTACTTACATGAAAGCTAAAGTAAAAGATTGAAGGTATTGAATATGTTAATTGTAACTGTATGTAATGAATGAATAAGGAACCCTTTTAAAAAGTCGACAACGCAATCGTGACTCCTCTGGTGTTGCGGGTGTCCATGGGCGGCGGTAATCGCTTCTGCTCGTTTGTCCCCCTATCCCATAAACAAAAATAAGAAAATAAGGTGCACTAACGGAGTCTGCGGAGTGCCGCGGCTGCTGCCTGGTGGCGCGCAGGTACTTCTGCAGCGCGCGCGCCAGCGACGGGAACACCGCCTGCGCCGCCTCGCGCGGGCCCAGCGCTCCGCCTGCACGTATTATTTATTGTACATCATCGAATGCCATCGACATTTAAATACAATTATAAACTAAATCAAATGTTACTTATAAATTATATAAAATGTTAGTTCTGGTCTACTTAGCTCATACCAAATTATGTTGTATGGTAATCTGTGGATATTGTATTTATAACAAAATCTCATTGCAACTGCATTTTCTGACGGGTTAAGCAGAAGTGTATGTACGTAGTCTTCAGGTATATTTAGTTTACATATAGGGGGGCAAGCCGAGTCGTGACTGTACATAGAGCAAAGGAAGGCCAAGTACAGTTTTTGTCGGTACAAGTTCAACATACCCTGCTGCCGTCTTCTTAGGTGGCGGACTATCCGAGAACACTCAAATCCAAACTGTTACTGAGAATTTTATAAAAACATTAAGTTACTCTACCCAGTAGCAGTCGGGAGACTAATGAGGTTTCATAAATGTGTGCAGTACCCTTACTACTTGCGCACGCTTACTGCTTGTGCACGCGCCGATCGCGCTCCGCCTCCTCGTAGTAGTACCGTGCAATAGTACCTTGCAGTAGTACCGTGCAGTAGTACCGTGCAGTAGTACCGTGCAGTAGTACCGTGCAGTAGTACCGTGCAGTAGTACCGTGCAGTAGTACCGTGCAGTAGTACCGTGCAGTAGTACCGTGCAGTAGTACCGTGCAGTAGTACCGTGCAGTAGTACCGTGCAGTAGTACCGTGCAGTAGTACCGTGCAGTAGTACCGCGCAGTAGTACCCTTACCGTTAGTGGAGACGCGCACGCGGCGCACGTGCGCGAAGGCGTCCTCTGCGGCGCTGAGCAGGCGCGCGCGCCGCTTGCGCACGCGCCGCTCGCGCTCCGCCTCCTCGTAGTAGTACCGTGCAGTAGTACCGTGCAGTAGTACCGTGCAGTAGTACCGTGCAGTAGTACCGTGCAGTAGTACCGTGCAGTAGTACCGTGCAGTAGTACCGTGCAGTAGTACCGCGCAGTAGTACCCTTACCGTTAGTGGAGACGCGCACGCGGCGCACGTGCGCGAAGGCGTCCTCTGCGGCGCTGAGCAGGCGCGCGCGCCGCTTGCGCACGCGCCGCTCGCGCTCCGCCTCCTCGTAGTAGTACCGTGCAGTAGTACCGTGCAGTAGTACCGTGCAGTAGTACCGTGCAGTAGTACCGTGCAGTAGTACCGTGCAGTAGTACCGTGCAGTAGTACCGTGCAGTAGTACCGCGCAGTAGTACCCTTACCGTTAGTGGAGACGCGCACGCGGCGCACGTGCGCGAAGGCGTCCTCTGCGGCGCTGAGCAGGCGCGCGCGCCGCTTGCGCACGCGCCGCTCGCGCTCCGCCTCCTCGTAGTAGCGCTCGTTGTGCGCGGAGCCCGAGTCGCGCCGCCGCGTGCTGCCGCCGCCGCACGAACCCGTCGTCGACCTGTGTACCACATAACAATATATATTATCTATTATATTATATCCCGAAACAAATATATTACATAACATTACATATTACCCAAGCTCGATAAGTTGAGACCTGAGCGCAATGACGTGATACAGTACCCAAAAATAGCAACGAACCTCAGCTCGTGATTTCGTCTGCATTGATTTTTTAATTTTTCCTGCTGTACACAGGAACAGCACATCTTTATATTAATCTTTTTACACTACAATGCAATAGCCAATCTCTTTACACTATTTGAATTAGAAAAGAACGATATTTAACTACATAATCTACTGTTACGCTACCAATAAAATTACTACAGTACGTCGAGGGCACTCCAGGAGAAATGAAAGCGGGAGGAGAGTAGCATTCCGCGCGAGTCTCAACTTATTGCGCACGAGTACAACATCGCGATAGACAGGGTGGAATCGGATGTAGAAACAGCTTAGCTTAGCTTAACATAAAATTGTTCATTATTGTCTTTGGTCCAGAGCTAAACAGACCTCCAAAATTAATTAATTACAGCCTTCACAACATACCATCTTCCATTAAGGTTTATATTCCATTTAGGTCCTATGACATATAGAGGCCAAAACTATTGCCAACACATTTGCAATATTGCCTATTTTTTTTTTATGGAGTAGGGGTGCAAGCGAGCAGTCGGATCGCCTGATGGTAAGCAATTACCGCCGCCCATGGACACCCGCAACACCATAGGAGTCACAAGTGCGTTGCCCGCCTTTAAAAAGGAGATTGGGCCGCCGGTAACCTCAATCACTCGACGAAACACAACGTAAGCGTTGTTTGACGCCGGTTTTCTGTGAGGCCGTGGTATCACTCCGGTCGAGCGGGCCCATTCGTGCCGAAGCATGGCTCTCCCACGTATAATGACATATTAACAAATATGTCATTATATGTCACTTAAGAGTTTAGGAATCAAAATTAAATCTATTTTCCCTAGAAGTAATAGAGATAATTAGACTGTGTGTAGCATGATTGAAAAGGCTGCCAATATTATTTTTCTTTAAAGTTTGTATGAGTGTTGTGGTAGGTATTTTTAATGTACAATAAAAAGTATAACATTATTTCAGAATTCTTCTCAAAGCTCAAGAAGCGAATGCTCTCTTGATACGCGTAAAATTGCCTTAGACCTTGGTAGGCCAAACTCGTAATTATAAAATTGACTCGGAAGTTGAATGCGCGGCAGAAGCATAATTATTATCTACCAGTCGGCATTCAGCAATCCGCCATGCTGTTTAAAATTTGATGCGGATTTTTTTATGGCCATTACTATAGCTAATCAATTACCGCGTAACTAAATGCTCTATAAATTCCAATTAAAATTGACTTCCTAACTGTTGAATTTTGCTCAGAATGCAAATCACTGTGACCTTTGGAGTTCAACAACATAATTATTGAGATAAATAATGGTATTGTAACTACTTATTTTGAAATAGAATCGAAATATGACAAATTCTTCATTGAACAAGTAAAGGAGGCCTACTCCATTAAAAAATATTAACTTACCTAGCTTGTCCCGGTGGTGCATTGGTAGAACTATCCACCTCATAAAACTTTATACTGGACTGAGCTTTCCTCTGAGACTTAGATATTGGTATCTTCTCCAAATATGGATTGTATATCGGAAACTCCGTGTAATACTTCTGTAGAACCCACACAGCTGCCCTTTGTATGCTCAACTGACCAATAGCATATGACCTGCTTTCTCCATCTGGACTTCTCACAATTTTGACATAATACACAGGCTCCAAATGCCTTATCTCCATTAAAATTACAGCTATGTAATGTATAAATAATAATGTATCAGCAAAACTGGATACATAAGTAACTAAAGAATTGTAGTCCATTGCTTCTTCACCTACAGCGAGGGCTTTTGTTGCTTCAGTAATCTGGACAATGTAGAACAACCAATATGAAAATATACAGACAGCTAAAATGACAAGAGTCATGGCTCTGAATACAAATATTCTAGGCAGAATGGCATTTCTTGGTCTTAGGAACACTGCCCACACTCCTATAGCTAGTAAGACCAGTTTGAAGGCAAGAGATAGGAGTATGCCTTTACACTCAGCTGTACAAGATAACAGCTGTATCCTTTGACTGGGTTGTATTGCAATGTTGTCAGATAATCCTGGGAAGAATCCAATCTTGGGCAACACAACCATTGCCAATGGACTGACAAAAGATACAAATGACAGTCCAAGAGCTATTGTTGTTGCAAAATATCTTGTGCAGACAAATCCTATTCCATTATCTGACTCCGTGGGCCAATTACTAACATCCTCCATGGACTGGGAGCCTTCAGAAGTGTTTCCTGTGACCGCTGTAGTGTTTTCTCCCCAGTTCTCATCCTGTGGCAAGATCTGCACCTCAATAACCTCCTGTCCATCCCTCCCCATCTCTGGGTTAATATTTACACTGGTTTGGAATGGCGCCATTGTGTTATCAGACGATTCTTTCCTTTGAGACTTGGTGCTCCTGAAATGTAACATTTTACAATAAGCTATAGCTCCTATCAATATCCCCATAATATCCTGCCTTACATTATCACTAGCATCCAGTAATTATTCTTTTACACACACCGGACTACACTGAAGGTATAATCAAGGATCAGACAGGTCCCTTCTTAGAGAGATATTGCATACAAAGTGGCCAGTTTCTTAACTAAACCTCTACAACCATAAAACTGTTATTATTTTACAACATTTACATACACCTGCCATGCATACTTTATGTTTAACAAAATTCCTGAAACAACTTTGGAATATTAATGAGCACTACTAGTCTATACATTCTTAAATCTTCATATTTTTTTTGTTATTTTGGGTAATCATACCTGGGTCTAGGCATAGCAATGATAAGCACGGCAGGAATAACAGTTAATTGGTTGCAGGCTAATAATTATTTGATCACTATCACACTATAATTACCTAGACATACTGAGTGGGAATTTCCCAATAGAATTAAGTAGGGACAAAGTTAGTAAAAGGTCAATGGACAATGGACTCTGATGATAGTTTGTCTTTTAAGTAGATAAAGACCTAACAAACAACCACGAAGGCCTATCTTACCGGGTGCTTCGGTGCGTGTGCTGCCGGTGTCTAGAGCTCCGCCGCGACCGGCCGCTCAACTCAGACCTCACCGACTCTGTTTCCATTGTACAGCCGACACTCCTGGACCTTACCCATCAGCACTGCACCAGAAACACCTGCACCAACACACACAACAATGTAATTACCCAAATTACGAGCAATGCTTCACGGACTTTGAACACTATGGAAAACCATTTATCGCTAAGAAACACTTTGTCATACAAGTAAAATACAATAGGATACTAGATATGAATGTTTTCATTGAAAATACCTTAGCATTATATAGAAAAACTGGAAGAATCCTATTAGAGCGTCTTTCACGAATGTCGATCAAACGGATTCATTTTGTACAAACCGAATTTGTTACAAGTACCTCGAACAGTTATCAAATATTGAAAGTCTCTTTCCATTTCACAACATTTGTATATATCTGTCTCATTCATGCCACTTTCCAATTAGTTGTTCAATTTTGTAGTATTATAATACATGTCAATTATTTCGTTCGGAAATGAATAAAGAAAAGAGAACGTATAGTTTTTACAAGATTGAATTTGCGTTGGAAAATTATTATCGTCTCGTCTGTATAGCAGCTTTAACGTAAATATATTAAGTACAAGTTTATACCAAACGAAACAGTACCAAAAATGTAACAATGTTCGCTAGATGTGTGACTTGTTGTGTGCTGTGAAGTGTAGGATTAAATTGGCGCTGATTTCAAAAATGTAGAGCAAGTGATTACGCGAAATGATAATGATAAGATAACACACCCATTTCATATAGATAACTTACGGACCACACGTATTTGTAACATGAAGTGATTGTTTTTGTGTAAAAATCATGGAAGAACAGCTTAATCCGACGGCAAGTCGAGTGGAGAGAGGTGAAAGCAGGGTAGAGGACCTACATCTGGATAGAGTTGTGGCCTCTCAGCCGGAAATTGGCCCAACACCTCCAGACGGCGGGTATGGATGGCTAATCGTCGTGTCAGCAGTCATATATCATGTCACGGTACCAGCGTTGCTATCGATGTACGGGCTCATCATCCTGAAGGCGATTCGAGAAGCAGGTCTTAATCCAGACGAAGTCATGAGAATATGGGACGTGGATATAGCATTGGTGCCTGTCATAGCAGTGGTGATCCGACTTTTGTTGGAATCTTGGTGCAGAGCCGTTGTCAAGATCTTCCACATGCCGAGGTTCATGGCTTTGTCGGGACTTTGCCTGACCGTGGCTGGAGTCCTGCTTTCCAGCTACTCGACTGAAGCAGAGAGCAACGATCATATCATAAACATATTCTCCGGTATATTAACAGGTAATAACTCATTGATGTATGGCTTTGTCCTCAAGGTTAGTTTTGAATAGAATAATAAAATCGTCTTTATATTGTTTAGTGCATGCTTAACGAACGTATCGTGGTAATGAATTGTGGAGTACCTACTTGAAATGTGAACAATAATGTAAGCACCTAGGTATTTTGTTCTCGGAAAAAGAAGGAAAGCCAAAGGATGATGTCAGTCTCCTATCCAGAATCTTCGATAAAAACTTCCTATAGAAACTATAGGATAGGCACTAAGTTGTAAGATATCTCTCTAGTTTACAAATAATTAATAGCCAGGAGACATTATAATCAAAGGTTCATTAAATTAGTCATTAGACATAATATCCTGGTGCAAGTGGGTAACTACCTAAGTAGGTTTAGTGTAGGTAAATTCTCCAAACTTAGTCGGTTGATAAATATCTAAAAAAACCTACCTATGCCTACCTATTTAACTAATTGACACATGTATCCAAATAACATCAACGGTCGTTATGTGCCATCAATAGATATGATTTGTACTTTCAAATCGTTATTAATGTCTTTGCACATTACGATAGTTTTACTACGTGTTTAGATTGTTATAGCATCTAAAAGACAATGGATTTGTTTTAGATAACAATGTCACAAGTTATTTACGCAGGTGGTTTCTGATTCATTGTCAAGCTATAGGTACTTGCATGTGTGTGATCCTTACGTAGTTAACAAAATAGTTCTGGTTATTCTATACACCGTGAGATTAAGGTCGTCTTACAGCCGAAAGGACAGTATTATACTCATCATTAGGAACACCTTTTACTATGGGAACAACCCTGATATCACGAAAAAAAAACAGCTTTTCCAAATGTATGGAACAGCTGTTTTTTTTGTTAAAGTCACGGTGTATTGTCATCATATTAAATAACCTAGGGCACACTGAAGACTTCGCATTAAATTGCGTTGGAAGCCTAGTTAGTTACATAGGCTACCTACCTATTTCTATGAAATGACTAGACTCGAAATATTATCCAGCATCAAGACCTTCCGCAAGATCATCCGCAGCTATGGTTGACTGCAGGATATTTCAAAATTGTAAGTAGATACGGACTGAACAAAAATAATAGAGTTGTTTTTAGGTACCTACTTACCTTCTTAATCCCTACATTAATGTATCTATGTTTTTTTAAAAAAAGAGGATGTATGGAGTTTCTTGCTTCTCCATAAGACTCACTTTTTGAACCGTGCAACTAGTTTGACTTTTCAAAAGTACCTTTTTTAATGGTCTAATTGAAATAAAACAAAATGCAACATCGAGTTTATTATGAAAATGTACCTACCTACTTACCATACCTAATTACTGACAGCTCAAAATTAAGAGTAGGTATCTATCATTCGTGTTCAATCAATCAATATGATGAAATATTCGGGCGTAGGTGCGCCCGAACATTTCCTTCGGAATAATTATATTTGTCATCGATACCCAAATTATTGAATCATTGTTCACTTGCGTTGGTAGGTAGGTACTTACTTATGATTACTTTATCATTTGGAATATAGCTTACATTATTAGAAGATCAACTATTCTAAGTATATTTTCGTAGGTATCTTTTATTTGCTTAAATAGCGGAAATATCTTGATATAGGTAGTTAGGTACTTCCCTTACCATTATATACGCGCACTTTATTTGTCACTACCAACTTTGGTGGTTTAGGTACCGTCCTTCTTACCATAAGGTTACGGTGAGCCCGGACGATTGGTTTACCGATAGATACGTCATCTATCCCTCTGCAATGTTATACCATCACGCCTGTATACCCATAGATCGCCGGAATGTAATAGTGGGCGAGCCTATTGCCATTAACCGGGCACAAATTCCAAACTCCGAGCTGCTACTGAGAATTTCATAGAAAGACCCAATAACACTTCTCGACCTGGGGGCTTACTCTTGAACTCCGATACATTGACATTGGAATTGTGCCGTTTCGTCAAGTTTCGTACTCTTGAATCCGAGACTAGCGCCAAATTGTTTCAATATTGTGCGGTGATTGAGTGAACTAAATAGGGGATTGGGAAACGACCCAACCATTGGCCAATCAGAATGCCGATACAAGGTTAACGGATTTGTGCTCAAGAGTAAGAAATCGCCCGACAGCCAAATTGACATTGGAATCGGATCACGTTTGGATTGGTATTGTATTGTTTTCAAGAGTAAGCCTGCTGGGAATCGAACCAAGGACCTCGTAGCGCTAGCAGTCGCGCTCAGGACCACTAGGTAACGAGGCAGTTAACTCCTTACGTATTGTATGTTTCCATATGTCAATCAATCACTAATATCATTTTTTTTATATCATCAGATGAACATTTACTACCATAAAGATAGGTACCACTTACAATTATAATAAATAAGTAATAGGTAAGAATAGGTACATAATTTCAGTTTCATATACTAATATTTAATATTGATTGCCATCAATGTGCATATGCCTTAATATGATTAATTATTAGTGTGTTTGTCGGTACCTTAGTACTATCTGTACCTATTATAGATATGTTCTGACATAATTATGTTACAACCTACGTAGGTATAATATAGGTACCTCACCATCTATGTTTAGGCTAGTATAGTATTATACCTATTAGGTATCTGTGTTTTAAGTACTCTTTTGAATTCTAGGTATACCTTTGTTTTAGTAAAGGAAAAATTCAATCGCGGGCAGGATTCGAACCTGCGTCTCCTGGTTGGATACACCAGAAGCTATAACCTCTAAGCCATCGCGAACCTCACCCGCCTCATTGAAATTTTGCCTTCACATTCTGAATTTTCGTCATAAGGTGAAGTTCACCAGGAGACGCAGGTTCGAATCCTGCCCGCGATTGATCCGATTGAATTTTTCCTGTACTAAAATAACTTTATAATCTTAGCATGGAAAATGCATAAAAATCACAAAAAGATACTAGGTACCTATACCTTGTTTGTAACTTGTTTGAATAAGTATAATTATGCTACTTATGAGTCTGAAAATAAATCTAAGGTCAGCACAAAGCAACACAAGCACAAAGCTAACGTCGGTCTAGCTAAAAATTTAAAATTTTCCACACCATTACCCATTTTACCATATCAGGGTATCGCGGCCTGAAAACAATAGATTATTATTCTATTGTTACCACGTCACACACGACATTAATTTATATTAAGCAGTCTCCTAGGTACCGTCGAGCTAAACAAAATTGTTTTCCACTATCAGTAATTTCACAAAATAACCCCGTTTTATTTAAATAACCAGTTAATACGTTCAAAGATAAGCAGACCACTTTATAAGTAGCTATTGTTACCTTAGTATACTTAGCAGGTACCTATATTAACACATCAGTAAGTATACTACGTAACTAGGAGTTGAGACCACCAGAAAAGTATGGGGTCTACCTTAGAATTCTGAGATGACAATTTAAAAACCAGAACCTCTGATTATTCTCGGAGAAGCCATGGATATGGATCCATGGATCAGACTTCTAGAAAAATCCGAGCGTCTATGACGTTTCGTCAAGCCTCAGAGGAAACAGACAGACACGTCAAGCCCGTATCTAAACTTTAAACCTAAAAAAAGTATTCATGTTTTTCTGACAGTGTTACTTCTGTTTTTTTTATAGGATAGGAGGGCAAACGAGCAGACGGATCGCCTGATGGTAAGCAATTACCGCCGCCCATGGACACCCGCAACACCATAGGAGTCACAAGTGCGTTGCCAACCTTTTAAAAGGGGATTGGGTATATGGGCCTCCGGTAACCTGACTCATTCGGCGAAACACAACTTAAGCGTTGTTTAACGCCGGTTTTCTGTGAGGCCGTGGTATCACTCCGGTCGAGCCAGTCCATTCGTGCCGAAGCATGGCTCTCCCATGTAATCGAGTCCACAGTCCAGCGTCCAGCCAGACCAAGGTGCAAGCCTATGATTAACAAAATCTTCGTTAATTTCCAGGTATCGGATGCGCACTAACGGGACAGCAGACAGAAGTTATCATAACACACTACTTCAGAGACAAGCTGACGATGGCACAGAGGATAGTGCGCATGGCGCCATCCGTCGGGAACTGCCTCGTACCCATACTGATTGGTTACTTGTGCACCGTCTACACCGGAGACATCGTCGTCATGATATACGGTGCCATCGTCATGCAGAACTGCTTCTTCCTAGCCTCGTACACACGACCGATTTACATAGAAAGGGTCATACGACACACATACAACATGCTCAGAGATGCTGTCGAAGACGAAGACGAAGTCATATTTTCCAATCAAACCCGTCGAGCAGAACGCCAAAACACACAGCAGAATAATCATCAAGAACCGTCTCCAAGCACTGCACAAGACGAAGATGGCACTGATGTGGTCGTTTTCAATTCTAGGAAGAATGCCAAAGAGATTCTAGATCCTTCAGTACAGCATAGAGAGAATAGGTCAGCGTCTAACGAGGCTAGGTTTTCGACTGACTTTAGCTCAATGTATGATGCTACTTCAAATCGGTTCTCATCAGACTTCGGTACTCTTGATATTTCTAGCTATTCTCGAGTGAACGGGTACCAAGAGTTAGAGAATATTGATAGACAGAACCCTCAACCACTGTACAGGGAGACGACAGTGAATGCTCCACAGAACAGCGTGGTGTTCTCAGCCGAGATGTCTCCAGGAACTGCTAGAAGGACAGCGTCTTTGAAGAAGAATTTCATCACGATCACTAACATGCTGCTAGATATTAATTTCTATTTGTACGCGTTGCTGCACCTGTGCACGACTTTCTCAATCCTCGTACTGGGTGTGGTCTTTCCACCTTTGATTTGGGAGCAGAATCGGTCAATGAATATTTGGTCGGTGAGTGAAATCTATAATTATGACTTCATACAGTGCACCTTTAACTTTAGGTCATCATCATTTCATGGAACTTTTCTCGGTCATTGTGGCGTTAAAAGATTAACGCCACAATTACCAAAATAATGGTTATCACTTCCAGCCTGCTGTAAAATAAATTACACGATGTTAACATGAGAAGCATTATTTTAATATTGGTATTATAAATAGTGGAGTCCTTCATAATTGCAGCGATTTTATTGTTAATGGTCCTTGAAAATCCTAGTTAAGCTGGCAAACATTCCCAAAAGTTATTCAAACTTTATCCCTATCTCTTTCAGGTTTCATCGCTGGTAGCGGTGGCTCATGGCTCGGCCCTGTGCTTCATAATGCTGTGTGTGGTGCTGCCAAAGTCCATCAACGAGAAAGCAAGACTGTGCGCCGCCTTCTGCGTGGCTGGAGCCATCGGCTTTTACGGTAAGCTTATCTGGAGATTAGATTCAGCTCAAGGGTCCTATAAAATCTTGAATAAAGCTACATAAATGGAGGTAGTTAGCCTAAGAAGAGCAAGTGCTGTTTCTCATGAATCTGTAAAGCAAAGGAAAACCCGTTTGAATTTTATCCAAAATGTATATTAATGTTACAAAGATAAATTGCGATCCAGGCTGACGGCACCAAGAGCAGTTTACTAAGTCATGAACTCCTGACAGGACCTAAAATACCACTCTTACTTCCAGGCATCACTCTATCCAACAACAAAAGCCTGCTAGTGGTATGGTGCATGCTGGCCAGCTTCGCGACAGCAGCCTCCAGCATTCTGCAGCAGCCCCTCTACAACAGCACCTTAAACGAGTTCGACACCACCGCCACCATGACTGCGTCCAACACAATAGTCGCTATATTCATCATGACCTGGTCGTTGGTCTATAATTACGGCTACAGGACTTGTTTCCTGACTGCCAGTGTGTTGCAAACTGTGACCGCTTGCTTGTTCTTTGCTGTGTCATTTAGAAGAAGGCGGTAATTCACGCAGGTACCTAGATAAGTATAAAATTATGGATCTATTTGAAGATTATTTTAAGAAACAATGTATGGAACATTATTGTCAATCTTGGCGTTGACCGATGATTTATGACTAGGCTTATAGTCTAGTCATTTCATTTTCCGAAATCATTGGACAAAAGGATGAAAAGTATTTTATTCTACAGATTAAAGTCACACTAATCCTGGGAATAGGAAATAAGTATAAGAAACAACGGCAAATTTCAGTTTCGGAACCTATACAACTACAAACTATTAACTAGAACTAGAACGCAATGGGACGAGAATTCTGGTACCTTAAAAAAAGTTGTACTTAGCAATAATAGTTGTGTGTGAAAATAAATAAAAACTTGACAACTAGTTACAGTTAGTTGGGCGATCCAAAACCATGAGCGTATATAAAACAAATAATATTATGTATTTTAAACGGAGGCTATGTACATACTTTAATATAATATGTAAATTACTTAGCTTGCCATACTTATATTTTATAAGCTAATCAGTACAATACAAGAAGGTACCAAAATTATTGACTTGGATTTACTAGGTACAATTAAAAACCTTATTTACATTTAGAAAGTTGTTTATTTTTAAGAGATCACGTCTGTCGCAGTCTGTAAATAAAATTTATGATATCTATGGTAGAAACTCATGCCGTCCACTTGTCTATGGTACATGAATTTCCTACCAAATGCGCCTTACACATTTCAAATTTCATGTGAAACAGGAATTTATACAAACTTATACTCTTACTGAAACACCATAAGATTGAATATTCAATGCACACCGAGGAATGTATATTCGCAGTCCCAAAACCGCTTGCACAACGACTCACTAAATACAAGAGTTAAAAGTAATGGTAATTTTATTATTTCTCTTTTAACTTTAATAACAATGATTCTTTATAATCGGCAATACAATTATTCCTTAATATTAAGTGAGTCGTCATGCAAATTTACACATGCAATAATAAACTGTAAACAAATGGAGACAAGGTTTTTTTTTACTAAAAACGCGGAACCATAGACCAAAAGTTGTATAGCAAGAAGTCATGTAATATACGAATAAGAAATACAGTATACGGGCGTAGCCAGAGGATTACTACAAGAAAAATTAGAATTACAAATTCTAACTACCCTCGAGAGCAACTGTTTTTCAAAAACACCCACACGACTCAAAATCTGCCTACGCATAAACTATTATAGCATAGAAAACATCACTTTCTACAATCATTAATACATTGATAATAAATCATAATACATTTTTCTGAATATAAAGCAAGTTACAGTTCGTTTAAAAAAAAGGGATTGACAGAGTACTAAATGTAGGATTCGCATGCAAAAATGGATGAAATCTCTGTCTATGTCAATTTTCCCGTCCATGTGTTAATGATTGTAGAAAGCAACTCGTGCAATACTGGAAACGGTAGTTTTATTGCACCAAAGGACCACTTTTTAAATATTTATATTTGAAAAATAATAATATATTATTCTATTTTTATTGTAATATTAATTTATAATTCGAATAAATAAGATGTGTAATAACGTAAAATGTCGTTATAATTAAATTACGCGTACCCTCATTTCTGTTACACCTAAATTATATACCTAAATAAGTTGTAATTTTTATACATTTATAGGAATGATTCTGTAATTTCATAAAGCAAATGATTTGAATAATAAAAGCATTTGAAATTAATGAGTAAAATTGTTAAAACTTATAATTTTTAGTTTTGCGATTTTTTTTTTCTAAAGATTTTCGGGCGATCAGCGTTACTTTGACGTTGTATCTTGTGACGTCACTTGATCGCCTTCTGACAAAACAATCATCCACAGAATTTTGTTTTTGAACATTTTTGTCTGGCCGACCCGAATTAAAAAAAAACTACTAATACTTAATTACGTAATTTAGCTCAACAAATCCATCATTTCATTGTCCGTCAACTTTTTGACGTTGTTATTTGAAGTTTGATCGGTATTTGCAGTAGGTAAAAGAGATTCAAATGCCGACCAGTCCTGTTTCGTTTTGCTCTGGTTTTGGTTGTTCGCCCATTTATTGTTGAAATTCCCTGCCGAGGACGTGGACCAGTTACTAGAGGGTGGTCCTACCTGGTTGTCGATAGCAGAAAATTGGTTCTGGTACCCGTAGTTCGGCTTGTTGGGTACCATGCCTGGAGAACTGTAGTGTGAGTTACCAATAGATAGGATGTTCGTGTTCGTGGTGATAGGGTTGGACGCTGAGACCGGGATGGGTTTAGTTAGCTGGTTTAGGTTGGACTGTAGTAGCGAGGTCGTCAAGTCCACCGGTTTGTGGGTAGACTTCCGAGGGGCGGGGATCGCAGTAGGGGGCGGTTGATGCGAGAATTTTCGAACGGATTCCTGCTGATGTGCTATCCTGAAATAGAGAAATGGTTCGTTTGAAATCTCAATGAGAGAAATCTTAATATATATAAAACTCAAAGGTGATTGACTGACTGACATAGTGATCTATCAACGCACAGCCCAAACCACTGGAGGGATCGGGCTGAAATTTGGCATGCAGGTAGATGTTATGACGTAGGCATCCGCTAAGAATTTTTTTTATTCTACGGGATTTTGATTAATTCTACCGCCAAGGGGATAAAATAGGGGATGAAAGTTTGTATGAAACTTTGTCAATTTTAAACCGATCGGGCTGAGACTTTGCATGCATATAGCTACTATGACGTAGGCATTCCCTAAGAAAGGATTTTGATAAATTTCGACCTATGTAGGGGTGAAATAGGGGATGAAAGTTCATATGGAACAAAGTAACTATTCCACGCGGACGAAGTCGCGGGCAAAAAGCTAGTGAGTAATAAGAACAAAAATACATAGACTGGTCAGTCCATGGATGGGTCATTGCCTCAGAAAACACTATAAACCAAACATAGGAACACTTATGCTGACCGTTAGTGGTAGTCATAATCCCGTGAAGCCTGACAACCAGTATTTTTTTATGGGATAGGAGGCAAACGAGCAGACTGATCGCCTGATGGTAAGCGATTACCACCGCCCATTGACACCCGCAACACCAGAGGAGTCACAAGTGCGTTGCCAACCTTTCAATAGGAGCTTGGGCCTCCGGTAACCTCACTCTTTGTTTGTTATGTTTCTTCATGTAAACTTTCAAATAATATGTTTTTTTTAATCTTGGATCGATATAAGCGAAAATAGTTATTAGAATTATAAATTTTCATTAATCCTCGCCCCAGAGATTTTTTTTCCGGTCCATCACTAGTCCCAGCCGACAGCACGCATGTATCAGTCATTGTATAGTTAGATCGTATTATAGGGAGCTCAAGTTTGTCGCAACAATCTACTAAATATTCAAAAGTAACGCAACCTCTTCCTCCTATACCTCTGTTTGTCTTCCATGGTAAGATGGCCGCCGTTGCTGTTGACGGTCGGCAGCGACGTTGTGGGCTCCTTAACCTTGGTTTGGCTGCACGAGAATGGGTCTATGCCTAGACCTGTGAACATCTTATCCAGGTCCGACTGCGGCTGCGGGGCGGAGACCAGCGTTTCTGCAGACGGGGACATCGCGTGCTCCATTATCCTGAACAAAATATAAGTCAAATGTATTATTTCAATTAGACCATGCAAGAAAAGAACCCGGCAAGAAACTCCATAGATACTTATACATAGAACGAGAGAGAGAGAGAGGTTAAGGTAAGGTAAGGTAAGTTGTATGCAAAGAACTGGACTAGGTGGAAAATGAAAGCGGAAATCGATACGTTTTTAGGGCGACGGCGACGGTCGAGTCGGTCGGTCGAGCCGACCAAAAAACGACATTTCTTAAGATGGAAGCCCTCCGTCGTTGTTTCATACATTTATATATTATACTTATTATTTAAATGCAAGAATAGTTTTAATTTACGAACTGTTTTATAACCTGTCTGGACTATTCCGGTTGGGCAATCGGAGATTCAAGACAAAATAATTAATCATTATTGTCACACCGTGATCGGCTATACCCGACCGTGGGCCTCAAAAGCTGAAGCCGGCAGTTTATGCCACTGATAAACGACTAGGATAGCTCATTAATTCATTTTAATATTAATAAAGAATTAATAAAAAAATTACGACATTAAATTGCCAAGCGAAACGTTTCTTCTTCTTCTGTTTTCCTTGTGGCAATTGAGCCGATGGTGACTATTTTGCCAATGTCAAGTTAGTTGTGACATTCGGCAGTGATGAGATCTGCCGTAACACGCTTATTAGGGCCGTACGCATCTTTGACGGTTTTAGGTGAAGAACTGGCAAAGCATTTTTCGATTCATAAATTAATATCTCCATTATCTAATTGAGCTAGACTTTAAAACAGAGTTTGAATAGTAGAATAAGTATACGAAGATTTATCGATGTCGGCTAGAACAGAACTTGCGTTGTGGTTTCAACTCTATTTCAATAATTTATGGGTGATTTTTATTTGTTAGTTGGAAGACTTTTGACTCTCAAGGTCTCTTTAGACCTCTAAAGACATCAATGAGGCAGTCAAACAAATCAGGATGCGAACAAACCGTGGGCAACTACCAGCTAGTAATGAAATGAAAAATAAACAGTAAAATATGAACTCACTTGGACTCATTATTGATAGAATTGAGCTGTTCCAACTTAGCTCTGTGCTCCGTCTCCACTTTCGATATCATCTGCTTCACCAGGGTGATGAGCGCATTAAACTGGTTGAGGGTCAGTCCGTTCTCAACGCACAGCGGAATGAGGAAGGGAAGTACCTTCGTAGCCATCACCTCCTTGGTGATGCCAAGCTTCGAGTGGCTTAGAGCTAGCTTGTATATTCCTGGAAAAATAATGAAGTGGCTATTACTAATAGCGTAGTGTGATAACTATTAGTCCGCCAAGTAGAAGGTCTCCAATTCGAATTTCGGACAATAACCTAACCCTTCATTATTCTGAGAGAAGGCCTGGGGCCAGGCACGGTCCCAGCCAAAGACTTTGGGGGGTATAGTCAGAGAGTAGGTACTCGTCACTAAGTATTAGGTTTGTTAATCAAACTTGTACGATTGGGGGGGGGCTTCATGACGCCATGACCCCCCCCCCCGCGGACCGCCAATTTCTGGGTTATTTGGGAAAATGACAAAAATTCCCAATAGCAGGAAAATAACATAAGACGTCTAAAAGATATTGAAAGATAACAAATGTAACGAATAACAATGAGAGGCAAGAGATAAAATTATATTCTCGGGAAATACAATAACGTGTCAATCTGAAGCGGCGGTAGCATAACGGCTAGGGTGTCGGACTTGCGAGTATGTATGTGGTTGCCGGTTTGAAACCCACCCATTGCATTACCGACGTGAACGCACTCGTAACACAAGCATTTCGCTTAGCACGAGAGGTTAACAAGAATTTTTTAAAAAATATCTCTAGTCATTGTAATCTTATTGTTATAATTATAACAATATCGAAACTATAGAAACGTGTGACCTTGGTATGGTAATTCTCGTTTCGCTTTCTGAACACTGACAAGATGAGGTAAGTCTTTGAGTAAATATTTTACTCTTCACTATCCGTAACTAAAATTATTTAAACATTAAACGTATTTTAGATACTTAATTACTTTCATGAGTAATACTTATAAAATTAAGTAGATACATACGAGGCGTAATAAAACGCTAATTATATCTGTCTACATATTAGGATCTCCCCAAACTTATCAATGCCAAAGATCAATGTAAAAAATATTTACATTTACGTTTACGGCACGGCATAATGATGTAGACGGAGCCTTATAGCTCGGACAACGCGACGCAACGTCGGCCTGCGATTGGTTTGGTTTTTCGTTAGTTATGGCGAGATCCTTACTCTCCACTCGAATAAGTACTTGCATAGTCTATACTACCTAGTCTCAATTGCTGCTCACCCGGCTAGATTGATAACCGACCTTCAATGCAAACTAGGCACCTGAGTAAAACCGCAGCCTCAAAAATATCATAAAGAAACAAGATATAGCTTTATACTTATATATTTCTGATTGCCTACCAAAACTTAAATATGGAGATCTCTTACGTACCAAGAATTCCCATTAACACAGCCGGCTCCCTCGACGGTATCTGCGGCAGGAACGGTATGATCTCGTCAAGCACCAACCATTTGTCCAAATGCTCCAACAGTTTGCCCAAACACAGCAAACAATTCACCCTAACTGATATGTAATTCGTGCTCATACACAACTTCTTAATACGGGGGAGAAGCGCATTCTTCATAGCAGGGTAGTCGATCAAAGACGCGAACGTCGGAAGAACTGATAAACACAATTCCTGTATTTGCTGAGCATCAGATTCCAGAGCCCTGTACAACATTGGTAAGATATCCGATTTAACTTCATCGCCAGGTGTCAATTTCAATAACAACTCCATTTTCTGCATAAATATCAACAAGATCTGTATGGGATCTTGGATCAACATGACAGGTTTTAGAACCGGAAGCACGTATTTTATGTATTCATCCTTCGAACAGTTTTCGGCAATGAGTAATACGTTTGGCAGAACAAAGGGGACCATTGGCGGATTGATGAATTCTTTTGTGAGGCACGGCAGAATGCGGTAGATGCAGATACGATGGGGCATCTTTTGTATAATTTGCGGTAAGCCTTTGTAAAACTGAGACTTTTGGAGGTTGTCCCATTGGAATAAAGAGTCTAAGTAGTTGAGTGTTTTGACGCCGACGTCTTCAAAATATTGTATCTGTGAAAGAAAATATTAATTTTATACAAATATGTTAATAATTTATCATAAAAACCTTCGAAGTTTCAAGAACTTACCTTCAAAAACTGATGGGGATCAGGTCTCAATTCTGGCGTAGCATTCAGCAGTAGCTTTACATACTCCCTCAATCCATCGGTCACACAAGACAATCTCGATGGTGGTAGATGTCTAATCTCATTAACAAATCTCTTGAACTTAGTGTAATCTGTCCCCACATTTCCTAAGGTCTGATGCCCAGTACTGTGTAAAGCGTATATCACCATTCCTAATGAATACAAGTCACTTGCAGGGGAGTGAGAAGCCGAAAGAACATACTCTGGTGCCAAATAGTCAAGTGAAGGTTGAGTCAAAGGATGCATTGCTGGACAGTATTCAGTGAATGGCCAGAAAGGAGCTGACCCTGATGCACTCTGGTTTGCAATACAGAAATCGAAACCGAATATCTTCCAGGCACCTTGCTGGTTCACTATAATAGACTCTGGACAAATATTATGATGGAGAAGTTTAACATCATTGTGTAAGAATGTCAGTCCTTCAGCAATCTGCATCAGACCATACTTAATTTCAAGCTCATACAACTTATAGTTCACTAAGTGGTTAGGTATTGGCTGAGGCATGTTTTCTGTATTGCCTAAAATGTTTGCTAGGCTAGCAAAGACGGGTTCTGTGGCAAAAGCGAGGCTCTCTCTGCTTTCTTCGAGACTGTGTTGTACGGTAAGGATCTGCGGATGTCGTAACTTCGTCAACTGTATGATGCCACGTCTCAGGGTCTCTAACATAATGTCCCTGTCCGCTTTTGTCCATCTTTCCAAACTTTTTTTTTCTAAAACAAATATTGAAGCCTCTTGCTTGGTTGATTTCTTGTAGCCTTTATAAATTTTCCACAGTAGACCTATAATATTATTTTTATAATAGTTTATATCAAAATACACTTTTTACTATACATTTACATCTACAAAAAGTAACATTTGTTACATAATAATATGCCTCAAGCTTTGCCTGCCTAACTCAAACTCAAACTCAAATTTTTTATTTCAATTAGACCATATACAGGTACTTTTGAAATGTCAAAACTACATGCACGTTCCAAATAGTAGGTCTTATGGAGAAGAGCCGGCAAGAAACTCCATAGATACTCTTTTAAATAAATAATTGATGTTTACATATTTTTTATTCTATCAATGTGAGTATTGTGGAGTTTGATGTGAGTGATAAAAGTAGGTTACCCTCCAAAAGATAACATAACTGAATCTGGATTGACATGGCATGTAAGAGTTGACCAGTCCCGACAGACAGCACCCGTTCACGAGCATGACGTGTGTATCAGCGTTGTTCGACTCAACCAAGTTGTAGGGAATAAAACAACCCGACACACAACGCCACCATCAGCAGGACATTTAAGTGAGCATGACAGCCTCTAACTGCCAGAAAACCTCTATGCCTGTATGAGTTATATTTTATTAAGATACAGTTATTTTAGTGAAGGAAATATTCAACTGCGAGCAGGATCCCACCCGACAGGTTGAAATTTGCCTTCACATTAAGAATTTACATCTTTAAGGTGATGTTGTGTGGTCATCTTTTAGGTGAAGGTGGGTGAGACTTGCACTAACTTGGTTGGTTGGTTTAAACCAGAAGCATAGTGTTTGGAACGCAGGTTCGAATCTTGCCCACAGTCGAAATTTTCCATCATTAAAATAACTTTATAATCTTATAATGGAAAATGCAGAAAAAAGATAATATTAAGATTGAATCGATTTTCATTTGTGTACTTAAAATTGTATGTAAAAAAATCCTGAAATCCGCATCCACATTCACATTCACAGATGTGAACCTCTAATAATCCACATCTGCATCTGCAGATGTCAAAATTATTGCATTCACAACAACCCTGTTACCGACCATCAACTCTAATGCTAAAGCAGGTGCATTAGCATTAGAGTTGATTGTCGGTAATCAAAAAAATAAAGCAAAATTTTTTGCTTCTGAAAATAAAAGAAACATCTCTCACTGCTTACATTGGATAGCTAATAAAAAACAATTGCTTTGGATTACACAAAAACAAACATTTTTCTGCTGATTTTGATTTTGTTTTATAATATTATGTACGACTGGCCTAGAATTAGTCAGAATGTTTATTTATTTATTCAATTATGATTGTCAATGTACAGGCATCTGAACATACAGGCAATAAAAATAAATTTTGATGCCTGTATGTTCAGATTTAGTAGTTTAGTTACTATTATACTTTTACTAGTTCTGATAGTTTTAAGATTTAATTACCTATACAAGTTTGTTATACTTACATTTTATTTTGTTGACAATAAATTCATAACTCAAAAAATGGTTAAGAGGTATATTACTAAGAGCATGTCCAGCTCACTGGAGTATGTTATCAAAGATTTCAATATCAGAACAAATAAGGCAGTACAATAGAGCGTACCCGACTCAATACTAACATAATGTCAATAGTTTATACCTGGGCCAGCGCTTGCAATGAACTGAGTCGCCTCAAACTCTCTTGTCACAGGATTCCCAGGCAATACTCCAGATAATTGAGACACTGTGTTGCTGACTGAAGAATAAAACTTGTTAAACACCTCCATGTTCAAGTTACACTTTTAACTTTTTATTTTATTAAAAAAATAAAAATCATTACGGAGCCAGACAAAAATGTACGGATGAATAGTGTCAGTTTGACATATAGAAAACAGTGCGGAAATAATTTTGCATATGTTGAGGTTCTTTTTTAATACCCACCAGTAAATGACATGTACGGGTATAATAATACGTAAGGGATCTTTGATTAATTTAGTCGATTTAAGAACTGTTTTTAAATTATAGGCTATGAGGAAACGGAAGACTTCAATTACATGTTTTCCTTGAAGACTTTCCTTTTCTATAAAATTAACTTTATTGTATAGAAATGTAATCTTCTTCTTATAGAATCGAGAGAAAACGGAAAGAGCAAAAGAAAAGAAATAAAAATGGCATGGAAATTTCATATTTTTGGTCAATAAATCTTATTTTTTCTTAAAAAATAGCTATATTATTGCAAAATACAAAAATGCTTGTCTTTTCTGAACGAAATAATGGCGATGGCAAGCATTTACAAATATCGCATTAAACAATAAATATCGGTTTTAATTGACATTCACATAAATATAAATTTAAATAACTTACCCTATGGTAATTGTTAAGTAAAACAAAATACATTGAAGCAATATGAAAAGTTTTAAATTAAATAGTGAGCCAGTTTTTAAAATATCAATCCAATTTCAATATTTATGATTAAAAATTTAACAACCTCTTGAAACATAGCAACCATCACTGATTGGCTTGACATTGACATTCTGAATAAATCTGACAATTACAATAGTGACAATTACGTCAAGTCGTCAAAAATATTTTGTCGTTTGTTTGATAATCAAAAAATTAGAGCAGATCTATTCTTTATGTACATATTTTCCAGGTTCCATGTTTAGAATAAAAAATGTGGTCAAATAATGCCGTAAGCATAATATCAGTAGCTCTTATAATAATACCAACGATTTCATCTGAGAGCGACCCATATTCGAAAGAACCTTATCGACCACTTGGACCACTGGTGAAATGCAGCTTTTTACCTCTGGAATTCCTGGATTGCGACGAACCAATCGACCACAAAGGGAACCACACTGCCAGAGAAGCTATCGGGCACGGCTGCGTGAAATTTGGAGGGGTCAGATACGATCAGGTAGAAAAAACTAAAGTGCAGTGCAAAGCCTTGGATGGTATAGAGTGTTATGGAACTAGAAGCTTCCTAAGAGACGGATTTCCTTGCGTGCGGTACTCAGGCCACTACTTTACGACTACTTTGATCTACAGTATTTTGTTAGGATTTTTAGGTATGGACAGATTTTGCCTAGGTCAAACGGGGACAGCTGTTGGAAAACTCCTTACATTAGGAGGATTAGGAATATGGTGGATAGTCGATGTAGTGCTCCTGATCACAAATAGTTTACATCCAGAGGATGGGAGCAATTGGAATCCATATGTTTAGACTAGTAAATTTATATTTAAAAAAATCATAACTTGAAAATTGTAGTTTTGTTTTTACAAAATGGGTTCCAAACTCGAGATGTTCATTTAGTATTTATTCATAGAACTGATTTATAATGACTGAATTGTATAATTGTAAATATCATGTCATAATGTCATTGTTCTCAGCCTGCAAGTACCTACCAGAACTAAATTGTAGGCACTGTGCAATAATTGTAAAAGAAAAGTTTAAAATTTTGACAGTTCTAGTTTTGACAAATTTTTGCTAACTTTTATTATCCTGCAATCCTAAAGATGTAAAATTACAGAAAAGGTTAGTTTTCTAATTACATCAAATCACTCAAATGTAAAAAGATATTTCCTTTCTTATGTGACTGTCAATGCATCCTCAGATAGAATGGTATAATGTACTTCAAAAACTAAAATGACTAGTATTATAAGTTCTTTTTAAGTTTTATTGTGATACCTACTGTATTTTGTATAGTACTATTAAGTGTAAATATAAATAAACTATCTTTATTTATTTACATGTTTTATTTTTAATTTATAATTTGTCTGAATGCAAGTACAAATTCTGTATGCACCAATTTTTTAGACCAATCCAGGTCATTACTTCACATGTGATTTCATTAACCTTTTGACCATCAGTTATGTATAGATGACAAACTGCGACAGGACGACAGATATCTATAGGAAATTTGGAAGCTTGGTGCTTGGCACACTTTCTGTTTTGATGTGACAGTCAAAGGGTTAATAGTCAAGAATTTTATACCTACCAAGCTAGTTGGTACTGCTCTTCTCGAGTCTAATGAAGTACCTATACATTTTTGAGATACCATCCCAGTAAAGTATGTCTTCCTCTACCATGTCTATCCTTACTAATATTATAAGTGTGAGTTTGTGAGTATGGATGTTTGTCACTCTTTCACGCTAGAACAGCTGAACGGATCTGGATGAAATATAACACAGAAATAGATTATAGTCTGGTAATAACTCATAGGCTACTTTTTATACAGGTCGGATCCAATTCTGAAGTCCACGGAGACAAAGTTGCGGGCAGAAGCTAGTAAATAATAAATTAACTTGTAATAAATTTTTATATCTGTGCATATAAAATATTTACTTCAACAGGTTCTTTTTGAAATATTGGCTTCCAACAATAGTTTACAATTTTTAAGGATCTTTTGATTCTTCTTTCTTTGAGGTTTGTGACAGGGTTAAGGAAAATATATTGCACATTATACATCATGAACCCATAATTATACTGTCGCAGAGGTCTCCTGAATGAGAGAAATTGGGAATATAAATCTGCAATCCCGGAAAATTAAAATAACGCAATATTGGAAATTTTAAGTATTTATTATAACTTAAGCCACCAGAGCTGAAGCGGTGCTTGACTCATACTTCCAGTTGGGGGGGAGCACACTCTTTGTCTTGTAGTAGCGGGCTAGCCTGTGAATTCTCGACTCTACAAGAATCAGCCTGAATTTGCTGTCCTTGTCCTTCCTGTTGCGTTCCAAGTGCTTCCTCATGGCAACAGCTTTCTTGATCAGGTAGTACAGGTCCTCTGGTAGGTCAGGAGCAAGACCCATGGCTTTCATGATACGCAGGATCTTTTTACCAGTGACAAATCTGACTTGTGCGACTCCATGGGAATCCCTAAGCATGACACCTGAAATAGATAAAAAAATTAGGTTATTGTCTTATCAGCACAAAAATAAAGTAATGGTTTTATTATTAGTTAAATGTAAAATATTATAATGTTGGAGATAAACATTGGAAAAAACGAAGTAAAATAGTAACATGTATGTGGCAATCAATTACTATCTCTAAGAAGAAACAACTTCAAAATTGGCACATATTAGGATCAGAATCCAATTTTATATGGTGTTTTGAGTTCATTATGCAGTCTACTAGGCAAACATTCAACACTAATTTAAAATACAATATTTACATAATTAACATGTGAAAGGTCACCTGGACACTTTCTTCACAAGGCAATTCCAGATATTGGTTAGACAACATGATGTATACAAAAATTTCTAGACATAAAAGATTTTTTTTATTTAGTCTCTTTTGTCAGTCTTAGATCCACTGCTGGGCAAAGGCCTTCCCTAACTCAGTACAGGATTTTCTATTCTGGGCTCCTTCTTACGACATTGGCAAAAACAGTTGACATTTTCTTGCCAACATCTTGTAGGTAATTTGAGAAATAAATATAATATTGTTTATCAATGACTACTCTACTCATTTTCATATTGCTATTTTCTTATAGCTTGTAACTCGCAGTATGTAACATCAGAACACATCTGGTGCCACATCCTGTAATCAGCCTGTTACTATGAACCGCTCCCCTCCCCCCTGATCATTATGATAACGAAATGATAATCATACTAGGTATGTAATTGAAAGTCTTTCATTCCACGTTCTTCCTGCTAAAACTAAGGGAACATAATTAACAAGGTCACTAATATGATATGGTTATAATGTTGTTCCCAAATAAAATACGGAAGTTGGTCCCATGCATGCAGTGCAGGAAAGCTTACCAAGAGAATTATTATTGGAATCCATCACTGGAAATAATAAATTATCACTAACCTGCTGTATTATTAACTATAAAAGTGCCTAGGGCAAATGTCTTACCAAAATAGCCCTTAAATACGGAAATTTTAGTCTCATTTTAATGATTAGAATTGGCACTTACCGATTTGGGAGGGAGTGAGGCCTTTCTTGGCGAGTTTGAAAATCTGTTCCTTTACATCGTCAGCAGTCAATTTTAACCAGGTTGGGACACTGCGCCGGTATGGCAGCGCCGATTGGGAGATACCCTTACTGAAAACATAAAATTCACACTTGTCTGTAAAGCCATGTGGTGACCACTCAAACTGTAGGTTATGTTACAGTCACAAAAACTTTCAATAATCAAAAATTGATACTGAATCATTAGTACAATGTTATACACTATAAATAACACATGAAATTACCCAGGTGCGTGCATACGACCCATGGTTGCGGCTTTTATTAAAAATCGCCGATCTGACAACGACAACAAGGGAATACGAAAAGATGGTTGCCGGAAGGTGGTTATTCATTCAATTCTCGGTCATGTTACTCTATGCTCGGTCACTATTCACTAGCGTTGTAGCTGCTCAAAAACCGGTAAAGTGACTATGTTGTCTTTGGTCATGTTTATTTTGATATCAAAAATTTAAAGATAATTGAACGTCATTGTCAAGTCATTCTACCGAATTTTAATGTCAGAATGACAGCATTGACAACTTTTATATATCTAAGACAACTAAACTCCTTGAACATAAATTTTGGATTTTGGTCGTAATTATGCCGAACCCGTACGGTGTTTCTGATGCGGAATTCAATCTCATCAAGCAGCAAGCCGAGAAACGTGCAGTTCTTAGGAAGGAATTCCTGAAACAGAAAACTAACCCATTCAAACATGCCTCGGAAGCTGGATATGTCGTGAGTATTTAAATAATTACGTAATAATAATTATTATTGGACGCTCGAGCATAAATAAATGTAAATAAGTGTAGAGACTAAAATATACGTACATAACTAATGAATGTTTTTTTAAATTTTCAGTTTGACCCAGCCATTCAGAAGTTTCTCTCAATGAAAGTTACCCAGCTGCAGCACTTCACTGCTAATACACGCACTAGTTTGTTTGGAGTCTGTGCTATCGTAATACCCATGTTTAGCTACGGATACCTTCTCTGGAAAGACAGAACAATGCGTGAAGAAAAAATCAGGAAAGGAGAACTCCGTTATAGAGAAAGAATGTTCAAATTCGCGTAATTGTTGGTTTCAGTGTAACATAAAAGTAAATGTAGAAATAATTTATTAAAATCAAGTAACTATGCCTGCTCTTATTTCATATTATTTGCCACAAATCAATTCTTCCCTCAAGAGATATTTTATCACAGTATTGGCAAGATCTATATTCTTGTAACAAAATCGAATAAAACAATTGCTTTTTGTTAATGATTGTACATTCTTTGTTTTCGTGTGATCTAGGGTTAAATTGATTCTGGCATTGAAACATATAAAAAATTAAAAGAAATAGTTGTCTGTCACTGTCAGTTTAAAAACAGTGTTTGATCTCGCTTTGCATTGAGTTTTGATTTAACAACTTAATAATTTTATTATTGAACATTAATTTCAATATGTCAGATAAATATGGATTTTCTGATCTTGAATGCAAAATTATTTTGGATCAAATTGAAAGACGCTCAAAATATAGGAAAGAGTTTTTGAAACAACGAGGTGATCCCTGTAAACATTCTAAGGAGGCTGGCTATGTAGTATGTAATTTTACCTAAGTTTATCATAAATTGTAATTTTAACTAATTGTAAATGGGTTCAATCAATCAATCAAATCAGCCTATTGCCGTCCACTGCTGAACCTAGGCCTGAATGGGTTGCTGCACAACAATTGGGCAGGGTATACTGGATTTTTGGATATGCTTATATGTTTGCTAGTGATGAATGGGCATAGCCTAGCGTTTCCCATTAGGTTGGCACAACCCAGTACCAGGCGATCAAGATAAAATTTAAATAACAAATCAAATCATTTATTTTGCGACATATGGGTATTCTAGACATAGTTCTTAAGTATAAATACAGAGTATCACCATATTCGACCATTAAACGGCATGCAAAATTAGAACAAAATATTACATTATATTATATTATATTTTTAATAGTAGGTATATCCATTTTAAGTGATGCAATAGATGGCCCATCAATAACCCGTTTAATCTATACTTATAATAAATCTGTAGAGAGGTCAATTCTGTACATGAAATATATTTCCAAAATCCAAAACTATCAGCGGGTGATTAGTGATCGATACTGACGCCAAAAATGCAATCAGTAAAATTTTTGTCTGTCTGTCTGTCTGTCTGTATGTTCGTTATAGAAACAAAAACCACTCGACGGATTTCAACGAAACTTGGTACAATTGTTCTTCATACTCCTGGGCAGGTTATAGTATACTTTTCATCACGCTGCGATCAATAGGAGCAGAGCAGTGAAGAGAAATGTTGGGAAAATGAGTGATTCATGAGAAAGGTTTCAAGCTATAAAACATCACGCTACAACCCTTAGGAACGGGGCAATGCAGGTGAAACCGCGGGTGAAGAACTAGGGAACAAAGTAACTATTCCACGCGGACGAAGTCGCTGGCAAAAGCTAGTAAACAATAATATTATATTATCTATACTTATAATAAATCTGTAGAGAGGTCAATTCTGTACATGAAATATTTTTCCAAAATAACTATCAGCGGGTGATTAGTGATCGATACTGACGCCAAAAATGCAATCAGTAAAATTTTTGTCTGTCTGTCTGTCTGTCTGTATGTTCGTTATAGAAACAAAAACCACTCGACGGATTTCAACGAAACTTGGTACAATTGTTCTTCATACTCCTGGGCAGGTTATAGTTTACTTTTCATCACGCTACGATCAATAGGAGCAGAGCAGTGAAGGGAAATTTTGGGAAAATGAGTGATTCATGAGAAAGGTTTCAAGCTATAAAACATTACGCTACAACCCTTAGGAACGGGGCAACGCAGGTGAAACCGCGGGCGAAGAACTAGGGAACAAAGTAACTATTCCACGCGGACGAAGTCGCTGGCAAAAGCTAGTTAGAAATAAATTGAAAAGAAATGTCAATTTTAGATTAAATATCAATAATCATATTACAATATTCCATCTTCCATCATTTAAATATTCACTAATAGAGTAATAACATTTTTTAATTAATATTGATTTTATTTTATTTTTGAATGCGTTAATATTTGTCATCTCTAGTATTGGTTTAGGCAAATGATTGTAGATACGCGGTAGATACTACTATTTAAGTTCTCGTAAAGGTACATATTTTTCTTGACAAATAATACAACTTCCAGTAGGTATATACATGCACGGCAATGTTAAAATATTTAAATCTATGAAACACGGTCTACAGCTATCAGTCTGTTTCAAATTACATATAGCCCGTACACATCTCTTTTGCGCTCTAAATGCTGCTTCTCTATCAGTAGAATTGCCCCAGAACATAATGCCATACTTTAAGAGTGGAGCAACATACCCAACAATCAACAATACGACTAAAAACTGGTTCAATTTCGTGCAGTAGATTTTTCGTGATACGCGTACAAAAATACAGACAGACACAAACTCTATAAAATATTGTTTATGCTTCTGGGCTCACTCCGAGCTACAACTAAGAAATTCATAGAAAATCCCGATAACACTGCTCAACCTGAGAAGCGAGACCAGGACTTCTAGCGTTGTCCGGGTACAACGCTAGAAGTCCTGGTCTGGCAATTAAAAATTAATGGCAATAGGCTCGCCCCCTATTACCTGGGACCTAAACATACTGGCGAACTGTGGGTGTACATTAGCACGCCTCTGCCTACCCCTATGGAGAATACAGGCGTGATAACAAAAGCGTGTATCTTATCGTGGGAGAGCCATGCTTCGGCCCGAATGGCCCGGCTCGACCGGAGTGATACGGCCTCACAGAAAACCGGCGTGAAACAACGCTTACATTGTGCTTCGCCGAGTGAGTGAGGACACCGGAGGCCCAATCCCAACTTTAAAAGGCCGGTAACGCACTTGTAACTTCTCTGATATTGCGGGTGTCAATGAGCGGCAATAATCGCTTACCATCAGCCGATCGGCCTGCCGAAAAAAGCGCCTGCCCAAGTTTAAGGCAATTACTAGCTATTGTACAAAAGCTAATATCTAGGCGCATTATAATCGCGGTGCAGCAGTGTTCACAGTAGGTATTGAAGTAAGGGCCGTGGACGACATACATCAGGACCAGAGTATTAGATACGGTGTTACTCTTGTGTAAATTTTTACCTACCGATTTACTGACCCGCTGCTGGACACAGGTCTCCCCTCACAATGAGGTTAGGCTGTCCACTTCACTGGCATCTGAAGCATGCAGGTTTCCTCACGATGTTCGCTTTCGATGTATAAGCATCAATAAAATTTTACTATTATTTATTACTGGCTGCCCCCGCGAACTTCGTTTCGCCTTCGAAAAAGAAAATTGGTTATTCGTTTTTCCGTTTACCAACAAATTTTAAAAAAAATACCGAATTGGTACAGCCGTCTTCGAGTTTTGAGCTTAACAACAAATTTTGTGATTGATTTTTATTTATAAAGACTAGCTGTTTCTCGCAGTTTCACTCACGTCCACAAAAGATTAACATACTATAAATCTGATTCTAGGCGGCATATCAAGAGTAAACATGCACCAGATTTTAAGTTAGATCTCTAGCATTGGATCGGTGAAAACTGCAATCAATTCCATACAGTAGTTTTTGCGTGATGCGCGTACAAACATACATACAGACAGACAAAATTTCTAAAATTTGCTATTTTGGCTTCTTATTAGCTTTTCTAAAACGTACAGACATCGGCTTGTTACAATTTTATTATATAGGTATAGATAATTAATTACCTACCTATATTGTTTCAAGTAATTAATAACAGACACAATGCAGTTAGAGCAGAGATGCGTGCCTTGGATTCTAACTTAAAAAGATTTTTTTTGTTTCAGTTTGACAAGGCCATTCAGCACTTCCTATCCATGAAGGCGACCCAACTGGACTACTTTCAGTTTAACGTGGGCACGATCCGCTTTGCACTTTTGTCCCTCGTTCTGCCCATGACAACGCTCGGATATTTCTTTTGGGTGACCCGCAGCAAAGTAGAGCGCGATATACGGTGCGGCCGGCTAAAGTATAAAGATCGAGATTTCAAGTTGAAATAACTTTTCTTCATTTTAAATTTAAACTAGCGTCATTCTGACCTAGTGATAATTCTGTGACGTAGATGTTATGGAATTTAATTTATTGGTTTAATAAAACAGTAGAATATCGCGAATCTAGTCTGCTAAGGGTTCCAAAGATAGGTTAGGGCGCCGAGAGACTGAAAAAGATTTGGAACCCCTGGTCTAGTCGGCCACAATGCCCACAATGGTCCCGCGTATTCCTGCGTAGGTGCTATTTATATAGTTAGGTACTTGCATTTACGTCTGTGTCGGAGAATTATAAGATAATGTACTGTTTGGTATTGTTTGTTTTGTCTTCAAATAATTTATTGCTACTTGACTCTGTTACATTGTTATTATTATAGAGTAAATAAACGTTATTGAAATATGTACCTATATTATTTTACCATTTTATATAGGTACGTCCGCGTCGCCTACTTAAGTCTACCCGCCGAGTCATCAGATGACATCTCCTACGTAACGTACTATCCCGCCTGTATCCCTTAAAGGGTTAGGCAGAACCGCAGAAGAGTACTAATGTAGTTACACCCACAGTTCGCCGGTATCTTTAGGTCTCATGTAATAGGGGGCGATCATGGTACTCGTGCGTCGTTTCATTTCTAAGGGTCCCTTCATGATTTTCTCCTGTACAATGATCTTCCATATGTTGCGATCTTTGGTGACGTGTATGGCGTCGTGTAGGTATTCAAGGTGTCGAATGTGGTGCTGGTTTGGTTTATCCACCGCATCGGGCTACGTCCTCTAGGCCTCCGTCCTTTGATTTTTCCTGTTATCGTTAGCCTCTCGAGGTTGTCAGGATTTCGCCTTGCAATGTGGCCAAAATATTACAGGTTACGGCCCAGGCATACGGTCGAGAGACTTTTTTTGATCTTGAGCTCATCCAGTACTGAGGCGTTTGTTCTTCGTGCAGTCCATGGTATCCTAAGCATGTTGCGCCAGCACCACATCTCGAACGAGTCTATGCGTTTGCGGTCAACAGATTTGAGGGTTCACGTTTCGGCTCCATAGAGATAGGGAATACTAGTGTGTGAACCAGTTTGATTTTGGTCGATTTGTTGATGCTACTGTCGTTCCAGATCTTCAGGAGCTGTCAATTGCCTACAATCGAGCACAAATCCGAACTCGAGAGATGCTACTGGGAATTTAAAAACCAACAACACTGTTCAAACTGGGTATCGAAGTTATTAGCACACTAAATAATAAACATTCCAAATTCCTATTCACTCAGAATAAATGTATTTAGATTTAAGTATGTCTATAGATAATTTATTCTGATATATTAAAATGTGGTCTATAGCATTATGTAATAAAATTATTTAACATAGTATAGCTTATTTATTATGAGCGTGTATTGGTAGTGCAGGTACATAGTGCAATTAACGATCATCCAGTGACTTGTCCCGACTTATGACTGAGTCATCAAACTTGACCATGTAGGTGGTCCCTTTGTGCCAATGGGCTGTCACCTTTGCCGGCTAGAATAAAGATTATATGTGGTTAATAGATTATTTCTTGTTCTCCTCCCTAAAGATTAAAAATAAAACATCATGAGGAATCAATCAAATCAGCCTATTGCTGTCCACTGCTGAACATAGGCCTCCCCCAAGAAGCGCCAACCATCCATGCAGCTCTCATACATGAGGAATGAAAAATCAAATGATTTCTTTGTAAAAAGTGTCTTAAAAAATTTATGGTTATCGGTTTATAAATCATGCGTTCAAAATATATGTGTTTGATGTTTTTTTGTAAACACCATTCCCTCTTTGAACATTACATGATGAATGAAGGATCACGGTGTGTGAAGTCTATCAACCTGCACAGGACCAGTATGGTGAACTATAGCCACACCCAGCAATGGAACAGTAAATAGTTTAATGATTAGACAAGAATAATATATACTTACAAATCCACTCTTTGTAAGAACTGCTTCTATAATTCCAGCATTGAATGTGGCACAGTTCAGAGAACCCTTGTCTTTTGGTACACTAATGAATTTGTTGATCTGTAATTAAATACCATTTGATAATAAACATTATTTTATGGAACTTTCTAGTAATATTGTGTGAGAATTTTAGCAATTTACCAACATTTAAAAAAAAATACATAAATTATACTATTATACTTTATCTACAACATTTTAATAAGTCTGGATCTGGATCTTTTGATATGTTCTCTTTGGTGTCTCCAAATTCATATGTACTTACAAGTGCATCCTTTTCAATGATGTAGTAAGTTCTCTCATCATCATTGGCATGTTCAAGCTTGTCAGCCTCTTTACCAAACAGGACCTTTAACATTGTGTTATAGGTGTATTAAAGCAATAGACAAAAAAATTAAAATTAAATTGGTTTTCTGCAAGGAGGATCTCCAAGGTCCTTGTTTCACCCTATATCAAGTGAAAGATTCTTTTTTGTGAGTTTGGGTCAACCCAATCTTTAGTTACTTTATTTATATTATTGTGATACAATCTCCCATCCACTAACATCAAAACAACTAAGGATGAAAGGAGGTATGAAAATATTACATAGAATATTAAAAATTATCTCACCTTCCACAAAGTAGATTTCACAAATAAGAGCATATTGAGTAGCTTTATCTCTCTTTTACTATTTCTTTCTCTTACAAAGTATAAGTCCAAAAGTCTGGTTCCTACATCATGACCAATGTCTGATAATCTGAAAAATCAGAAATCGCGAGAGGAGTCTTGAAATCATTTTTCACAAAAAAGAAAGGAACAAAGGGAGGCCTTACCCTACAGGGTGGCGATCACAATATTCCATGTAAACGTGTGTGATAAAATTCAATTGAAACTTACTTGGTTTGGAGTTCGTGAATAGAATGTGACCGATTCTGACAATACTGAACGATTTCTGAGAATAAAAGTGCATAACAAGCTAATGAAACCTCCCCTTTGCCTTTGCTTAGTGGTTTGTCAAGAATTGAGGACTTGGAGCGTCCGGACGACATGGTTTTGTTACCTAAATGGGAACACTATATTCTCTTGTTTTTGACCACTTCACATCAATTTATTTTATTAAAACAAATCACAAAAAAAATGCAAGGCTACAACCAACACAATACCCTTTCCTATTTATTACTATTCTTTGCAATACCATAGCTTGTTTAGAAACAAATGGTCAGTCAGAAAAAAAACAATATTTGAAACTTTAGTGCTATTTCAGTTGCACTAATTTTAAAGTATATCAATCTATCATATTGTAACATCTACAATTCTACATCATCGTAACACGAATGTCGGGACGTTCCAAACTTCCAATGTAACCATCTGTTATTTCCAATGTCAAAGTCAGCAGCCGTCACTTCATCAGCAAAGGTGATACTGTCAAAAACAAAATACTCAAAACTCAATGGTGACAGTACCATATTGGTGAGGTGCGAATACAAGGCTTTCTACAAAGGTCTGTACTCTGTAAGTCTATGATAGCATTAACGGAATTTGAATTTATTCATCACAAAAATATTAATTACCTAACTATTTAATGTATTGTACCATACAACATATAAGATTCTGGTTCAGATTTAAACTACAGCAAGTAATACATCTTAAGTATATGCTGACCTCCGATTGTTTGATTTGTTTGGAAAGCCCGTGTACTTACAAGTTGTAAGTACACAGGCTTTGCTGATTCGCGTTGTAAGTTACAACGTGAATCAGCAAAGGCACTGTATAAATATACTACAAACAGTACGGAAACTACCTACAAACGCTCGAAACGGCACACCAACACAAACATACGCATCGACGAGATCCTTAACTCCCATAAGCGGTTGTCGCGGTGCTGTTAGTATTGAGTGCCGCGTCACAACGAGTAGGTTGTCGCGTAGGTGTAAGTTTATCGTCACCGCGATCTTTTTCGTTGTTGCTTTATAAGAAAACCATAAACTGCAGAATAAATAATTTACAAAGAAATAAACAAAATCGGTTTTATAGTACCTACCCTGTCCTTGTTTCCCAACAGTTTATTTAAAAAGACTGTTCAATATAGTGAGAATTTTTTACACAATAAAATTGTGAAATGAAAAATAAAGGTATTTTTATATACCTACCGGGTTTTTTAATTACTAGGTATCACACGCATTTTTGGATTGAAACGCGGTACGGTTCGCAGGCGCTCAGTTCGCCCTGCCCGCGCGCCACCTGCGCTTCGGCATCTACTGTACGAATCGTTTGCGTCTAACCGCGACTCGCGTACCTACGTTCCCACCAAAACTTGTAAAAGGTTACGCCGTAATAACAAAGTTAAATATCTATAGTTCTGCAAATTGTTGTGTTTTAATATTAAACTGGTTTCAGAGTTTTAAGCTATAGTCTTTTTCTGAGATTAACCGATGCTATGAGATTACCTATTTAAATTGTACGTGTTTGTAAGCTAGTTAGGTACCTCGATTCGATTGATTGATCACTACAGAACAAAAATATTTTAATAAAAAAAAATATAAGTTACAACCCTAGTGCTTTAGTGGAGCGTATAATCATTTCTTCAACTAGTCTTAGTTTCCGTACTGTTTGTAGTATATTTATACTGTGTCAAAGTTCTGGTTTATAGCCTGAAAGTAGATACCTTCTTATGTCTGTGATTGGTGAATCGGGAAGTAGGTAGGTACTTGGTGTTGCGTATGTGGTACGCGCGACATAACTTGGCCGGACTGAAGTTAGCTGTTTGTCAGTTTTTGGTTGCGCAGTACACAATTTCTAACGTAAACAATCCACTGCGCATTAAAACGGTGAACTTCACTCCGGCCAACTTATGCCGCGCGTACTGTAGAAGTCGTTGCCAGGTGAATATTACGTTGACTGTTATAAGTGACCAGGGTACAATTCTGTCTCACCAGTCTGTCAGATACAGTCTTTAATCCAACAAATTGAGTTTTTCTATATTTACCTAGTGCGTCGAATGCCACTGCACTACCTATCACGCAATCACCAACCGGCTATCAAGCCGCCCCAGTCGAAACGGGACGTTTTTGCCACTCGAAGCACCCTAGCCCTATTGTCTAAATAAGGGACAGGCTACGTAGGGCAACATAGAGAAAAAGCGACATCTCGTCCCATTTGATCACGTTAATTAAACCCTCGTCCTTCTGTGCAAATCGGATTTGATTTCGTAAGATGTGGTAGGTAGGTTGTACTTACATAATAATACATACTTGATACTTTCCGGTTCCGGATATCCGGTTGAGTACTAAAAAGTGCAACGTTACTGCAGAGACCTACTTTGAAATGATATCACACGACGTAACTTCGTCATGCTCAGCTGACAGGGAGAGCGGAAGTTGTGCGAATTAACTGCATGTTTTATTGGTTTATAAAAAAAAGCAGTCTATCAGTCGTTCAGGTCTTACTATTTCCAATGCGGCATTGTTTGGATAAAATATCAAAATACATGCGTGAATACCTATAGGCATAGTATTTACCTACAATGCGCTAGATTAATTGTGCCCTGCCAATTAGCGAAACGACGTAAATTATGATAACCCAAGATACAATTACTTACTACAACTGTGTAATTATGAATGATATCTGTAATTTATACCCTAATTACGACTGTTTTATAGAAATTAGGTCATTTGACTTGACCCACTCCAATGTGTATGACCTCAATGTTTAAGACGCAATATCTTCACAATTAGGTAAAGAAAACAATAGTACTTAGTTAACAAAAACTTTACTTCATATAAAGCATTATTATAACAGCGTAGGTATTACAAGCTACTCCAATAAAACAAACTGTACTTACGTACCATGTGATTAAAAAATAACATCCCAGAAACAACCAACTCATTTTTTGTTATCGTTTAGCCTAACGTGATGATCTTAAAATTATTCAGAATTACTCCAGCAGAGTTCCATCAGCACCTATTACGATTTTATGCTAATTTCAAACTTTTTATTAAATAAGTACCTACCTACCTATATTTTTGTCTCAGAAAAATAAGTTTATACCTAGGTACTTAATTTGTTTCTGAATAAAAGCAATGTGAGACACGCGTATATTAGGACTTATTCAAATTGATGATTTTGTTAATGTAATAATAACCCGCTCAAATCACTTAAAACATTTCCGTGAGAATTAGGGCTCTAGAGAAGTTCGTGCTGCGAAATAACGACTGAAACCATCTCCAACATTTGAGATAAAATACAGTTATACATATAGTTAATTGTTATTATAAATATTAGTCATAATAAGTTATACCTAATCCAAAACCAAGGTCATTATTTCCGTCGCTTATTTTTTTATGTACTTTACCTATTATTTAATAAATAATTAGTACGTACCGTAACTGTTTAGAGTTCAAACTTAGATTGAGACTTCTTGGTTGGCGCGCATCGTATCTACTCTCCTACTACAGTATGACTCTACTGCGCAGGCTCCACCAATTTCCCTTTAAAAACGCGGTGCGAAGACTCGAAACTTAATTTCGTTCAATATCATATCACTTTAAAAGTATTTAGTGATTTACGTGGGACGCCGTTGAGAAAAGCTAACTTCAGAGGAGAACGGGTAAAAACGAATTATTTTAGCGTTTGCACGTACCTATTTACCCATATCAACGCGTTTTAAAGGTACCAACTAACGCATGCCTATTCAGCAACGCTAGTAATTACCCCCGGAGAACAGAACAAAAGATTTGGCATTGTGTCTATACTACGGGACTTGATGAGTTAAAGGTGTCCCTGTTAATGGACGGCACAATTATTTAAGTTGTAAAAGACGTCTCAACGTAAGAAATGAAAGATAGAACCTGAGGATAGAACTTTAATATATACGTGACGTCTTGACATCACTTTGGGGCGATAACATTTGGAAATGTTAAATTTTAACTTGTGATTTCTGTACTTATTATATTTACGTAGAAAATATCTACCTACACGCTAATGTTAGGGTTCCATAAGAAACTAACACCTTTCAACCTTTGTAAGTTTTACGTAGAGGACAGAGCATAAATAGTCAACAATATGATGAGGGTTTTATTTGTCTTAAACAGTAACAAATGTTTATCTAACGATTATAAATGGTGTTGCAGGTACATTTTTTTTTAACTTATAGTTAGTAGGGTTAATGAAACAATAGGGTGACTATACAGTTTGAAAGAAACACAATCGTAGGGATAATTTTCAAATTCTTTGGTTCCAATTATACGCGTAATGTATAAAGCGGTCCAAATGCCACTGTTATAGGTGGTAACAGAATTAGTTACTGAAATAATAACTTCTAACTGCAGATAGCTTAATTACTATGGCATAACGCGCCTTTAACACCAACGGCCAATGTCAAAAATGTACTTTGAGGCATTGGTCAAGGAATAGCTTTTTGAAATCAGTCGTTAGAGCATTAAAAACGCGATAAGTGGAATTGCTAACATTATTATGTCACATGCAGAGTTGAGTATGCCTGTGTATTTTATCTTAAACTAGTCGAGTACAATGTCGAGTAAGATATACTTTCACTTTAAGAGATGTTCCAATAAAGAATGGTTTCATAAAACTGTAGACTGCTATTGCTCTCTCGAACAATACTGTAGGTACGACGCTAGAGAGATGTTTCATAAAATCATTCTTTGATGGCGCTGATGGTGATTATACACCCCTATTTTTATTATTTACCGCATTTAATTAAGGAAAAATCAGCTGATCCGTGATCCATACAATACATATAAGCGAAACTGAACAAAACGTAACGCTGTAGTTTAGATTTTTATTCATGCCCTATTTTTTACGGTAAATAAATAATGATACTTATTACCAAAATTCATGACCGTTTTCATAATTCGCCACAGAAAAATGTAGGCACTGTATTCGTGACGTATGGCCAGTCTTTATGAACTTAGGGTCTAGTACCTACGTACTTAGCATTTCAAACTGAAGAGTTATATAGGTATAAGTTTTTGTGGCATTTGGAACTTAAATATACAATATAGTTTATGGACTTAGCTATTTTACAATATTTACATCGTCGCCTAAACGAGCTATTTATAGCAAGTGCTAAATTTTTTAGGTTGTGTAAATTATAAAGAATTTCCCAAAATATGGGTACATTATTCAAGATTTTAATAGAAAAAAAAACATTTGCATTGCAATATTTACATCCAATATTTATTAATAAAACGATAAATTAGAGATGTTTTATATAAATGCTTAATTCCCTTCTATTACAAAATATTCTTCTTTTTTTGTTACATTATAAAGCTAACTTTTTAAAAATATGACAAAAAGATACTTAACATTTGCCAGTAAAACGTGACCTCATTTTAAATGTAGTTTTTCAAAACATCAAGCATCGAGATGTCTTTCAGTCTTGTTTTTGCAATTCTGCAATAAGTAACTCTTTCATTCTATTTTTTAAACTGACAAAAAATGTCTTGTGATTGCGTTACGTAATACCTATGTTGCAAATGTATCTACTGATTTGTGAAACGCGAATATTAAAAAAAAATATCCTGATTTTAGAGATTTTATCCTGACGTTTAGGATCCTTTACAGCATCTGATCCATGGTGATGGGCAAAGTGATTTCATGTTAGTGTCATTTGGACACCTCAAGATACTCTTTTTTGGAGGTATAATTATCAGCCTAAAAGAAAAGCATGATCTTCTTGGATGACTAACGCCACCGCAGACGAAACGGGAACTGCTCAAATATTTTCCATTTTGCAATTATCAACCATAAATTCAGACTAGCTCAGCCCGCGGTTTCACCCGCTAAAAACAATGACGGACTTTCATATAAACTTTCACCACCTTAGTTAGGGGTTGAGTTATCACTTGATTGGACAGGCAAGCTCCCTTTGTATTTTTTTATTTGAAAGATTTTAATATTCATTAATGAATACCATTTTTGCCGCAGCGGCAAGAGTGAAGTCGAGAGCAAGCCCATTTTAAATTTAAAAACAAAAATGATTTCTGTCAATTTTATGCTGCGGATATTAGAATTCTTGCGATGTATTTCTAGTATTGAATTCTGTCGATTCGGATGCCTTACGTAAACCTACGATGTCCTTAGTCTTTGGCCGCGTGCATCGGGCTTAAATATCCATAGGTATAGGTACCGCGATAAAATCCGTAAAAGCACTTATATGTATAGTATTTTTATTTCAAGGACTACATTAATCAGTGGACAAACGCTCGAAAACCTACACTGCGCTGAGCCTATAATGAATATACATAAAGTAACAAAAATAGCAATAGCAGTGATAACCTTGTGATATGTCTACCAACACTAGTTCCTTCCCGGGACGTCGTCCGTCTGGACTTCAAAACTGGGTGTAACCTTGATAAAAATATTCTGTGATAGTCCAGATTATACACTATCGGTGTGCCAAATTTCATCCAAATCTGTTCAGCCGTTTTTGCGTAATTGAGTAACAAACATAAACTTTCACTGGATATTAGTAGGATGGATTGTCCCGGCATAGGTTTCGCGCTTCCCTGCTGCCTCCCTGGGTGGATACCCTGCCACCTCCCTGGGTGGCAGACGATCCATGAGGACTGTCCGTACAAAAAAAAAACCCGCTCGCGCTTATCCAAATGCACGCACCTCCAAATAATGTGTGTATACAAATAATTAAACCACTCGCATAACATTGTGAGGACCTGCCTGAGACATTTTCGCGACAGCAGAAGAATTCTGATAGGGCCAGTTGTGGACTATAGCCGTTCCGAGTACGTACAATCCGAATCTATTCAAAAGTAGGGTGAACAGGCATCTTCTGGGTGTGCTTGTTTCAACGTCGTCTTTACCCCGAAGATTTTGCAAGATTGAGGTCAAGAGCAAACTTTTTTTTTAGAACCGTTTATTCTGAGCCAGAAGACCAGTGTCCAGCAACGGGACAGTATCTAAATGGATTGACAATTGATTGAAACCAACAACAGGAGTTAATATATTTCCCATATTACCTTAATAACCTGTTTAAACGAATATTGAATTTTAAGTAGATGCAATGCAAATGATTTTTTTTCTGATTCAATGTAAATTTAGAGCTTGGTATCTTTTTGAGCAAACTATAATAAATAGTTATTTTTTTAATAATGTACGAAAATATATGGCTGTACTTTAAGAGTGGGGTAAATGACATTTGCTTATAAACATTATCATGTGTAAACAAAACGAGTGTTGTTGTAATTTTTTTTATCTAACTCAGGCTCTTTCCTTTATTTTTACACTGGGTTTTATTTTTCTATTGCATATAAACAATAAAAGAATGATGTTTATCTGCTAAATACGTCTCACTACCATCAAAACATGACTCTGGTATACAATTGACCATCCTCGCAGTTGACCATTTTTCACTTTACAAATAAGACTATAAGATCGAAAATCCGACGACCGACAACATATCTAAGATTTCAGAATATGTAAAAAATAAATACAATAGTGTATTTAAGGAGTTTTGTGCTAAATGAACTGAATTATTATTGTACATTGCTTTTAAATTTAAGACGGAATTTGTGTGCTCTATTGAATGTTTTGTTTTCTATTTCTACTACCTATTATTATATTTTATTAATAATGCATTTTTTGTTAGTGATACTCTATTGTATTTAACTATTTTTAAGTAGCAATTATTATTTATTTATAAAATTAAATAATAACGATCATAAATAAATGTCACTCAATAAAAAAAAATCTACAACAGAAAAATTTCATTAAAAAAAATGGAAATAGGTATATTAAAGTTTACCTACACATTTCCCGTTCAACTTTAATATTACCGTATTAGGTAGCCATTTAAATAATATAAATAATTCCATCAATTTATGGCTGCAGAAGAAACCAAAATAATGTTTATAAGTAAAAGTTCTAAGAACCAAATTACAGATGCCACACCTTATCTATACAATATAATATGTATAAAATTATGCTTACACATTGTATATAACTAAACTATTGTGAGTCAAATATATACACTTTACCATTTACCAATAAACTTTGTGTTTTAAGCTGTATATTTAGAATCAAACTTTGTTATAATGTTAGCCTAAAACGGCATCTAGGGCTGTTTAATTGTATTCAAGTTGTGATCGACACCAGCATGTATTTTTCATGCTATATCATGCCATATAAATGTATCCTTATGAAGCTACTCAAATGTAAGGCATTCAGCACCATTTTTGAATAAATTAGCCTCAGTATTTAAATAAACAAAGCAATATGTAAATACACAGTTCACACAATGTCTAATTGGTAATGGGGTCATTTTCATACTCTCCTAGCAACATGTGGACTGCACAGTTTCAGCTTCAAGAAGGTTAAAGTCCATACCGTTGGGACGGTTGAAGCCAGTCTTTATTCCATCCCAACCATCTTCCACTTTGTATTCACCTGTCTGTATGCGGTTGTACACTTCCTGAGCAACTAGCACAAATGCCTCCTCTACATTAAGACCAGTTTTTGCTGAAGTTTCTACATGATGTAAACCTAAAAATAATAAAAATTACAAAATAATCAGATTATTTTGTAAGCTAATAGTGCACCTTAAAAACATTATTATTTTCAATTAGAAAAAAATTTCATAATAGTAAGGGAGATTTAATAATATTTTAACTTTTATCTAGCTCTAGACCAGTGATACCCAAATTGGTCTGTATTGACCCCAGTGGTCGACGAAGGGGTTCGTGTCAGCGGAAAAAAACAAGGCGCCATGAAATGTAAATGGGTAAGCTTGGCAAAAAGATTACATTAGTAATTAGGTCTACCCAAAACTGCAAAACATGCCAACATGCCAAGACAAATATGTTTGGGGACCTCTGCTCTAAACTAACATTGTATACATGGAGTAGGTATAACAAGTATTGTTTTGTTTCATTGGTTAAAATGGCATTTTTAGGAAAACAATCTGAATGACATTGTAGTGTATTCAATAACTCAGTTCATGTGATACTCATTTCACTCAATACCATAAATATAATACCACATAGCAAGTAAGCCTTATCCTGTTGTTGGACTAAAGCTATCAATTACAAAAAAGTTATTATTAGGTACACATTTGTCAGATAATAAAATAAAGTAGTTTTTTATCTTGACATTGTGTATCATTTAGAGTCTCGAACACAGGGCCTTAAATATAAATTAATACTTCCTGTTCGCTTGTTGGCCTTCTTTAGACCATTTAAAAACTAAGATCAAGTGATATAAAAAATAGCTTGAAAATCTATTGTTTTACAGTGCTGAGAGTCCAAAAATCCGCAGTAAATTGACTAATAATGGTATCCACTTAGTATATTAAGAATATAAATGATGATAATCAAATGATGTCTAGATTCAATCTGATGATCATTGATGAAGATAATGAAAATAGATGCAGCAAAAGTGGTGTGCCATGATCATAGCAAGTCGAAATCTATAGTTTCTGCCTACCCCAATGGGAGAGAGGTGTAAAATATCAAGTTAATAATTACGTTGATTAATTTTTATTTTTATTGTTACATTGACCAATCTACTAATGAAAAAAAAAAACATGCTTTCTAGTAGGTGACATTGAATCTTTTTACATTATGAAAGGATTTAATAACACCTGTTATAACATTTATGTAATAGACTTTCATTGAAATAGATTCACAAGTATTATATACTATTTATGTTAAAGAAAGAATTACATCACATTATTGACAAAAAATGCAAATTAGGAAATTAAGAATGATTAAATTTATCTATCAAAGCATATGAGAATACTATTGACCTACATATTTGTGATAGCATAGTGACACAAAATAAAAAAATAACTTTTTAAATTATGAAATTGTTGTGCAACTCACCATTCTCCTCTGCAAACATTCGGGCCTCTTCACATGTAACCTCCCTTCTAGCACCATTTTTATTATCTGTTCCTACCAGGTCCACTTTGCAGCCCACCAATGCAAACACTGGCCTGTGGGGCTCTATGTGCCTCTTTGCCTCCATCATCCACAGAGGTATATGTTCAAAACTAGATCTATTACACACATCATAAACTAATAATGCACCAACTGAGTTCCTATAGTAAGATTTCGTTATAGATCTAAACCTCTCTTGACCTGCTGTGTCCCAAAGCTGCAGTTTAATTCTAGTGCCATCTTGCACTTCTATAATCCTTGCAAAGAAATCCACACCCACTGTAGGGTCAGAGAGCTAAAATTTAACGCGCAATTTACAACATAAATCATATAAATAACATCAAAACAAAGGCGATAGCATGTACTTACCTCAGCGAACTTCCCATCTGTAAAATATTTCAAAAGAGAACTCTTGCCCACAGTACTATCACCAATTAGGATAAGCCTAAACTGGTAATCGAATATTGGATCAACCATTTTTTAGTTGCACTTTCAATAACATCAATTGATAGCAACAAAGGTCTCGTCAAAAATTACGTATGATAGAAAAAAAAAGTGACAAGACAAACAAGAAACATCAGTCAAGTCATATATCACATTTCTTTGTCTCTGGTAAAGTGGTATCCGACTTTACCGGTTTTTAGGAAATTAATGAATAATAATTACAAATGACTAAGATTATGTCAGTTACTTAAGATATACCAATATCATGTTTTATTTTATTTTATTTTTGCTCAACATTTTATCTTTAAAAGTTAAGGAACATAATTAATTAAAACCGGTAACTATAAACTAATAAAAGTAAGGCCCATTCCTAGCAGTTTCCGCAATTAAAAAAATATCATTTTTGAATGAATTCAGTGACTGATACGAAACAATTCATTCATGTTTATGTCATTCTTGATTCTATCTACAATCATTCAATCAATCATTCATTCATTGCTACAAATTTCATTTCAATGGGCGAATTTACTTCTTAAAAATTGTAAAATTTCGCGCCTATGTGACTTGTGGTGCTTCTATTGTGTTGTTTGTTCTATTAAATAATTGTAAAAATTTCAGCGCTCCCCAATTGTAACGTCAAAATGTTAAAACGTAGCGTAAATAAGTTCTACGCGTAACCTATTTTCTTAAGGTTTTCGTTGCCGGCCATTCCATTCCATCCCAAACTGTTGTGGGGCAAATTTTAAAGTAAGTTTCCATTTGTATCGTGTTTATATATTTGCAACCAGTTAGTTATTTCAAACGTATCTAACTTTTATTTACCATATCGAATGTCTTTGGCAATTGTTTTGACGATATGAACTTTGTAACAATCTGACATATTTTTTCAGGGAACTAAAATATAATATGAATACAAGCCAGAGTTATAAAATGAAGGAGAATGTGTCAGAGCACGGAGACAGCAAAGCGAAAGCTACACCTATTGGTAGGTTTTTGTTTGATTTCAGTAAAACAAAACTATATTTTTAGGGCTCCAGTTTTGATAATTCGTAATCATCATTTAAGCTACACTTGTGGCGGCGGTTGGAGTAGGTACTTTTGTTTCAGAAAACAACTAAGGTATTTACTGAATATTTTAAAATTAGCGAATTTCTATCTGACACCTAAATAACATGACTGGATGGACTGACTAAGGCAAATCTAAATCAACCATCTGGATATCAGCTATGGTTTGACAAAACTTAAATAAAACAAGCTGGACATCAAAGAAAATAAATATATTGAAATTCATCAGTCAGAAAGTTGCCTTAGGTGTGAAATAAACAAATGTATCTGTGTACATGTCTATGGCATTGTAGGTCCCAAACAGATGAACTGATTTTAATTTACTTAGTTCTTTGTTTGAAGGTGTACCTATGTACCGAGTGTCTTAGCTATACTTTAGGAAATTCTGTTAGTCAATTTGAAGATCATCAGCTCTTTTCTAGTTGATGAAAGATGGGAGCAACTTCCACAGCTTTCATTGATTCAAAATTTGGTAGCCTGTAACTTCAATAATATTGCAAGAATATGGGACCAGCACCTAATAGTAAATTATTATAAAATTGAATTTCACATGTTTGTGTGAAGCATTTAAATAATATTCCAGTATCCATAGGAGTCACATGAAATGCACTCAAGGCCATAGCTAGAAAGGGGGGGACTGGAGACAATACCAACTTTATTTTAAACTAGCTGTTTTGGGGGAGGGGTGTTGAATCCCCAAAACACCAGCACATAAATTGCACTAATTCAAAATAAATTTATCATTATGATTTATCAACAGCAATGGTAGCACCAGAACTAAAACAGAATGCTGACGCTGACACAGAGATCACCAAAACATGTGCAGTCTTAGGATGTGAAGATTTCAAGAACTTAGATGCAGAGTCCTTTTTTAGGTAAACAGTTGTCAAAATGTAATGTTCTAAGATGTTAACCAGTTTAGTATTACATTACAGACAATGCAAGATCTATTATTCTTGGGGCCCTGTGGCCCTTACCTAATTTAATGAATTAATGGTCTAAGAGGTAGTCTAAAAATCCCAGGCTTCAAAATAGTCTTGTTTTTTTTTTGTGATATATTATATTAGAAAGCAATAGATATATTTTTATCTGGCTTAATAAGCTTAAACTAAGCATAAATCCTAAACATATAATGAAGTGATATTTCTGTAAATAGATTTTTTTAAAGATACTTTTACGTGTAAATTTTTGGCATTTCCTAGCTGTCGACCTCTGAGAAGAAACACTGAAACAAACTCTGAGAATCATTGTCTCTTTTGAAGAATATGTGTGAAACAATGCATGCATCAGTCATTGTGTAGCTTAACCATATTATAGGGAGCTCAAAAATCCGTTAAATGATAATGTATTCATTTGATATTTTAGATTTTCATATTTATTTTAATACATTCATACCTAATTTTATTGTTTTTAACTATCATTATACAAATCAATTATTATTAAAAGTTTGACTGGTAGAGAATGCAAAATTAGCTAAAGCAGGTGAGAAGACTACAGTGTATATAAATATACGGCGGCGCTCTAGTTAGTAGTGACCATTATGGTCACTAATGATTGTTTCGTGTTATCGTATTACTGTCCTTAAAAAGAAATGACCAATAAGCCAATCAACTATTTTTATCAGAATATTCCACAAAGTATTTTATCCTTCTTTGCAGATTTCCAGAAGACCCAAGCCTCCGTCAGATATGGACGGACCTGACGGGCCGCAACAACTGGACTCCGACAGACTTCTCCTACATCTGTCTGCAACACTTCTCCATCGACTGCTTCAAATGTGACGAGGAAGATCAAATGGTTTTGGTTGATAAGGCTGTACCTTCACTCAAGTTGCCTAGACATGTTTTAGAGGTAGTCATTAGCATTACATAGTTGTGTGTGTTTTCATATTATATTCTTATATGTACCTTTAATACTACATAATTTATCAATGTGTTTTGATTGAGGTACTCATGTACCTACTCACAAAAAACAAAAGGTATGGGTTATTAAGGTTTGTTACAAAATGTTCTTAATTATAGGTATACATTTTTAGGCAGAATCGTTAGATAAGTTCATTTATATACTTATTACCTTTTTGAAATAGTATTTTTTGATGATGGTGTAGTAATATTAAATAACATTAAGTAACTATTCTATTCTCACCTAAAAATAATGACTTACATGTTATATTCCATCAGGTGGAATACATTGATGAGGAAACTCTGGAAAATGAAGAGTATGAAGAATATATGACCACCGAAGATGAAGAAGAAAAAGTGAAAAGCGAATATAACAACACATCTTTAGACCTTAATATACCGCAAAAAGAAATAGAAAGTATTGAACTGCTCAAACTGTTCTCTGAAGTCCAGAGGCTGCAGAGACAAGCTGTCGGACTGAAAGACAAACTCAAATACAACATGAAAGTACACAACAGACAAAACAGATTTCTTAAAAGAATAAAAGAAATTATAGAGATGAAGAAGAAGGTTTTGAATCAGAAACGAAAGAAAAAATGCAGGATCCTCCTATCACTGCAGGATAAAATAAAAGAGGATACCACAGGACTAGTGTTGGCTATGCCAATGCGACAGACTGAAGACTTGAAAAATTTCGCGCTTAGCATTTACAAGTATTCGCCGCAAGCGTACATTTATATTAGAAACACGTTAAGAACGATGTTGCCAAGTACTGAAATTTTAGATCAGTGGATCACGGCGGGCTACCAGCCTAAAAATATATTGTCTAATAGCAATCTGATAAAAGTGGTGGCCGAACAAACTGAGTCGCAACTATCGTGTAAAGTTATGATAGGATGATAAGTGTAAATCACGGAAATATTTTTTTTTAAATAAATAAGGACTTTTTCCGGTTGCTGGTTGGTTTTTTTATTGAAAAATATCGTTCTCGTCACTTTTACTTACTTTCACTTTTCTACACTAGACCATGTCAGAAGAATAAGGGGCGTGAAACTAGATGAGAAATGCGTCAACACATTTCTCTGCTGTTATTATCTTTGATAATGTCCCATTTTTCTTGGGATCATATTAATGATCGGTGCTAGAATACTTCCCTGTGTAGTAATCCTTTATCGGCGATGCTTTAGGCTTTAGGGAGCGTCGACACATTTTTTCAAGGTATCTTTTGCAATTTGGCGATGGCGAAAATGGTACAGGCATTCTACCTTGTGGCATACCATTTCTTTTTTCTCTTTGAAACATACGATCGGTGCAAGTACACTTCCCTGTGGTCCTCTCATTGTAATATTTCGCAATGGTCATAATTAATTATACTTAATTATGCCGGCACCCCCTTTGTTTTCTGATGTTACATAGGAACCAGGATGCTTCCTTGTGGTACTACTTTCCTTGCGCAATTTGACGTGCATAATTTAGTGAAATCTGTTTCAAATAAAGAAGCTCTAAGTCTCAGGATGGAGGAAGGTTACTTAACAAAGGAACAATGCAGTAGCTAAAGATCTTAGTTTTTCTTTTGTTATCTGCGTCGAATGCTGGTGATAGGTCGGAAAACTGCAATCGAGCATACAAGAACGAGACTAGAACCTCGAAGATTTCATTTATCATGAAACTTTTTTTCGTGGCGTTGTAACTTAAATGTTCGACGTACCATACGTATATGTTTTCGTGTCTGAGAATGGATTATTTGTTCAGGTGAAGGAGTATGACAGTCGATGAAAAAATTAATGTTATGTATTTTTTACATTGTACGTTCGGCCTCATTACTGGAATGAACCTACACCCCTCCCAAAAACTGAAGAAATTCTTACAGTACGGTTCTTTCAGTCCAACAACCTCTCAAATTATTATAGTAAGCATTTTGGTGCAGTAGAGTTTTCAATTCTTTGATTTCATGACATCTCTACAATTTCAAGACCGTTTCTCATCTGCTAGCTCGCCAATACGTTATCTGGTTCATGCAGTAGCCGCTAGGTGGAGCTGGAGCCAAATTCTTATTAGAAAGGGAAGGCGAAGCGTGAACCAAACAAACGCGGTGTTCGGAGTCAGTGCCGAGATTCCCTCCGCGTGGATGGCGGTACGGCGTGGTGTCACTCCACACGATTTTACGCGCGTCAAACCAAAATAAATAGCCCATCTGTTCAAATATTGTGCAAGTTTTTTTTATTGTTTCCACAAAAACGTACGCAAAAGGATGTGTGTGTTTTACGTTCTGCCATATGTTAACACGTAAGAAGTCTTAAGTTACGTATTATTTTTGTGTTCGCAAAGTGCTCGAGTGGTTTTTGTTTCGTATTGTGAATGGATTTATAAACCCGATTATGAGGAAGGACGCCTCATAAGGTACGTTTTTCTTTAAAATTCTTAGTTCTATTTTCGTTATTTACGTTGACTACGATTGGTCGGTTATATTCTTGTGTTTTAGCTAAAACAAGGTGAATTGGACGTTCAAATTGGCTAGAATCCGAGTGTAGCGAGTCGCCAGTAACTGGACTTTCGCAATATTTATTCCTTATGCGTGTTTCCATGCCATAAATGTAAGGCCCAACGCCATAAGAGCAGCGCTCGTACGCGTTTGAAATACTTGTAATATTATTAATGTTCGCCTTTATGCTGCTGTAAACAATTATAAATATAATAAAATGTTAATGTCACATTCAAATCATGTGTCTAATAAATTTCTCCTCGCTTTTTATGGGCTGGAAGTAATTTTCTACTTGTTACGCCAATTGAAAGTATCCGTTACCGATTTCTTTTGTGTATAATTAATTTCTGTATTGTTGATTGAAGTTCTGTTTTTTTAGTTGAGGTAACTAACGTTATGCGCTCAACTGGTTTTAAGGTACCAATCTTCAAATTACGTCATTTCCGGGTAGACAGCGTGAATGCTTGACTTCTTGTTTCCTTCACTTCCATTTTTAGATCAGCATGTATTGATAGAATTGCGGTAGGTAAAAGTAAAGCTAGCAACAAAATAAATACCTACCTAACTACATCAACGACAAAGTTAATTCCTCACAGAATTGCCTTGAATAAAGATAAGCCTTCTGAAATGTTTCAGAGCCCAATGAAATATTAAATTACAGCTTTCGATTCGTTACTTCTTAAGTACCTATTCCGGATTCTCTCTTCCTTTCTGTTAATCTCAAATAATGTAGCTTTACTTAGGAAAGTAGGTATAATTCTACATTTTCGTTGATTTTTGACAATCAAGTTGTGACAGTTAAAATGATCATTAATTCCTTATCATCAACCCCTTTAGCTGTTCTACCTATTGCTCGTTACAGTTTCCTTTAAATGGCGTCCACCATTCTGACTTTGTGCAAGTTGGCACACTTCATATATGCCTTCGAGGAAGGCATGCGAGGTTTTCTCACAATGTTTTCCTTTTCCATTTAAGCGATCTAAGACATTTTGTAAAGTGCCTATTTTGATTCGAAATTATGAATTTGTACTCCATGCTCTATCATTAGGTTATCACTCTTCCCCAGTTATTAATTCATGAAATCCTGCTATCATCTTGCCATGTCCCGTATCGCTATCTATTTTTCATAATTATTTATTTCATTCGGATTGTGAACTGATTAATCGTATTACCTACTTTGATTCAGAGAACAGCGTAACGCTTGAGCCGCGGATTTCTTAAATTATTCAAAACAAATATTAATCTACCCCCAAAATGTCGAAAATGAATGTCTCAGTTCATATATGAAAGGACTGTATTATTTAAAACGTTTGTGATCATAATAAACCAAGACTATTGTTGCTGTCGGATCTTGATAAAACACATTTTATTCATTACTACATCGTCATTTTTTTGAGCGCAACAATATTATTTCTCCTGGATGGCTTTCTAGTTGAGATTCTTAACCATAATGTAGCTTTATATCTACTTAAGGGTATTACATTGCCCAATGACCTTGAGGAGTTAGTCTTTGTTCTAGTATTTGTTAGTCACGGGCATTGCGGGGGTGCTTCATGCGGGCTGCTAGTGAGGTTTCGGGTATTATTATTTCAAAATATTCAAAGAATTTACTTCAATTATTATCCAAAATTGGGGCAAATTTATAAAAATATTAAACAATACAATTTGTTTGATGACGTTAAGTATAATATATATTTTTTATAGGGCAAACGCACAAAAGGATTCCACTAGAAACTTCTTTAAAGCTAGGGTGTTTTTTGGATTTGAGCGATGTAATGCCCTTAATAATAAATGACAGGCGTCAGCTCTTAATGGATCTATTTCGACTTCTTTTATTTGATTTATTATTATCCAATTACGGGCATCAAAGTATCGTTTATTCTAAGCAATATTTCGTCTACTACGAGATAGACAGTTGATCTGGTAAAGGTCGCTGGGAGTCGCTGGATGCAGGTGGCATATTACTGATCTCTTTTGGCTGATATGATGATGATGATGATGATGAATATTGGGTAACATGTTTTTTTTTTAAAAAAAAGCTTACTAGCAGTGTCGGTCGCACATTACTAGTATTCTTGTTAACCCCTCGTGCTAAGCTAATTGCTTGTGTTACGAGTGGGTTCATGTCGATAGTGCAATGGGTGGGGTTCGAACCGGCGACCACACGATTGCAAGTCCTACGCCCTAGCCATTAGGTTACCGCCACCGCCGCCGCCGTTTATCAGATGAAGAAGCAGAATTGCTTCAGTTAAAACCAGATGAAATAAAGGAACATGACGTTCAATACATTTGGCATAGCTACCTACATTCCTAAATTGCTAAGACATTCAAGTATCTACATAATAAAAAAAAATACAATTGACACGAAAAGAAACCTCTCATCTATTGGTCAAGTGGTGACGTGACAATATATTTGTAAGAGCATTGATTGTAGATCGATCAGTCGATTTGGAAAGCCATAATTGGGTAGTGGACATTTACGGATTGATAATAAATCGAATGAATTCAATTGGTAAGGCGAGTGCCAAATATGGTTGCATATTTTAGGCTTTGGCATTAGCATTTTTAGACCAAAAGGTAGAAGTATCTATTTTCTAACTATGGTATTTATAAAGAATTATGCCTATCTACGAGGTTCTACTTAATGTTAATTGTTACTATGTATAATCGTTCATTCTCACGCGAATCACACCAACTAGAATATTAAGTATATTGTAATGTATAACTGGTTTGTCTTTCATTCATATGAATTAATCAGTTTGCAAGCGTGGCTATTGAGACTGAAGGTTTCCGGTGTCTTCCTCTGTGTTTGTTGTGCCTTAGGTTCATAAAATCGAAAACATACTAATCTACACCAATGGCGATTTGGAGTGTATATCCAATACACATCTGTCCTAACCCTTAGGGGTATAATACGGTTAATATAGCGGTTGACAGTTTGACACACGAGGTTGACATAGTCAATATTGAAGAAAAAAAGAGACTGCCTTTATAATAAAACTTGTCCGAATATAGCGAATGTGATCAAGATTCTCATGGGTCCAACTATATGACAAGAGAAGAAGACAAGTGCAATTTTAGGTCGGTATGAGTCACTACATCCGAACGTCGGGCAAAGAAAGGAGGCTATCTTTAGAGTCCGTGACCCTCCAGATAGTCGAAGCAATTGTTTTTCTATTGTTTTTTAATTGATCCTTGAAAGGTTAAGCACGTCTCCGGCCAGTCAATGTTAGAAATCGCTCCGCCACCACTTTGCGTAACTTCCACACGGCCAGTTACCGGTTTAACAAGCCACTTGTTACACGGAATCGTAATGACCATTATGGGTAGCACAAATCTGTCCACAAATGGGGCTTTTGTTTCATTTTTTGGTATCTATTATGGCAAATCATAAGTACTTGTTAATTGAAGTAATGGAGTTGTCACGACTGGATAGGTTATTTCTAGGCAAGCGTGTTTCATCCTCGACCATCGGGTCAGGTGATAGGTATTAGTTTACTACGACTACTACTACTACTTTCTTTCTAGTCAAGCGCAAACCTATACAGGGTGCTGATTTAGTCACCTGCACTCTTTAGGGTGAGTCTACCCGTCGTACTCAATAACTTTCTTAGGGATTTAAATTAAGGCAAATTGTGTGTGGAATGTGGCCTGTGGACGACCTGAACTGGGGAGATTCCGCAGCCCAACGACGAAAGCCCCAGCAGGTCAGTACTAAGCGTAGCAAGGCTTCATCCCTAGATGGAGTCCCTTGTTTGTTTCAGATGGCAGCCTGTCAGTCGCGTCGGTCCTGGTATGTCACGAATACCATGACTATGACAAGAGAGCTATGATAAATTGATAATATGATATGATATCTCCAAGATCTTATTCTCCCTAGCCCTTTTTACTATCGGACAGTCACAAGTACAAAAAAGGGTCATCGATTCATGGTTGACATTCCGAAAACCCGAACGAAACGCTTTAAGTCCACTTTTATCATGCGTACCGCCGAAATGTGGAATGTGCTTCCCGAGTGCGTCTTCCCGGTAGATATAATCTGGGTGTCTTTAAATCATCAGTGAATTAATCGGTTTCTTCTAGGCATGCACGCTCCATCGTAGACTACAGCAGCCAAAGCTTATCCCGAATAAAAAAAGAGTTATCCTAAGAGACGTTTACAAGTCAATGTTCAAAATTTTTAAGTTATAGATGGCTGTGGCACATCCTTTCTGACGACCTCTGAGGAGAAACGCCGAAACATTCAAACGTCGCTTAAGATTCGGCAAACTAGCGTAAGCCTATCAAGATTAAAAAAAATGATAAGATGGACTGGTGCGATTTTTAGTCGGTACGAGACATTCTCTGCCGTTTCCCCAGGAGTGCAGACCCAGTCCTTCATGTTGCACAACCATGAGTCCCTGACATATTTCGCGTTCCAGGCCCAAAATCACTATCATGTCATGTTTAAAAATATAATCGACTAATTATTGCAAAGCTGTTATAAATAAATCGCACACGTTCAGATCGCGATAAAACGACATGCAACCTACTTACACAGTTTTAACGATTCTAGCAACACCTGACGATCTATTTATGAGTTACGTGCTACTGGGTTAGCAGTACACCATATGATTACAGTAACAGCACCTTAAGAAGCTAAAATTAAAGTTGACATAGAATTTTCGAAGTTTCTATAAGCTTCACGCCCGACTTTTTTTATTGATTAGGTCGGCAAACGAGCTGACGAGCCACCTGATGGTACGTATTAGTGTCACTAGTTTTGTTTGAAACAGTTTTGCGAGACTGCTACTGGATGTGGACTTATGTGCCCGACCGTACCTTCTTCTATTAGTTTCCTATTTATTACTAAACTCTTTGGTCTCAAGTCTACCATGGTTAGTGGTTACCACTCTGCTTGTGTGGCGATTATGACAGGTTATGTCTCGACGGTAATGTTTAATTTTAGAACGATTAAATAATTATGATGTCCCAAAAATAAACTTACTAATTAACATTTAAACGCATGTAGTTGGACTGGCGGGCGATCCACAAGTAAATTAGGGAAAGGGTTGGATAATGATATAACAGAAATTTACGTTGTAGAAGCTAAGTACAACATTATTTTAATCAAGAGGCTTTTAAGCTTAGGACTTGCTTACTAATTCAGTTTTCTTTTAAATCGCTTATTTATAAACGATATTTAAGGTATACTTGCTAATTATGTAAGTATTAAGGCTCACAGTGTAGTAAAATTCAGTGCACATACCCGGGGGTCAATCTAGATTGAATGCCGATAACCGCCGCCTGGGCGCGTGTTAAACTTAATTACTTTAGGCTGTAACACGTGAAATGAAATTCAATAAACTTGCGTAGAGGATAAAAACTATAGTTTTTGTATATTTGGTATAATTTTTAGGGTTTATTGCCTCAAAAGGAAAAAAGGGGAATCTTATTATGATCTCTTAGATGCCCCTGGATGATGATGATGGGCTTCGTTCTTGCTGTAGTATGTTATATACCTATTTTTAATTTGGGCCTTAGCAAGCTATTCGATCCTTTATAATCAAAATAAGGAAATAAGGATGATAATTATAATTATAATATGATGATAATATATCTAATAAGGAAGAATCTACGAGATTTGATATATTACGTTGCTTAATTTCATAAATACCAAGATAGATACCAAGGTATAAGCAAAGCGTATTTGTTGGACTGACTTTAAGGTAATCGATACATCGTTACGGGGCTATTTACAAGCGAAATAACGACCCCGAGGGATTTTTTCTCGGCTAGCTTCGCTCACGGAAAATTAAGATTTTGCGCCGTCCCATAGGAATCGCTTTTTCCTGAGCAAACGATGGTCGAATGAAGCGAAACTGTGGTTTTGGTAAAGCTGGAATGCTTTTCAAATACAGTTTCAATTTCACTTACCAAACTATGCTGAGAAAAATTAACGAGGTTTTTACGTAGTGATTTTGTGGTTATCTTGATATTTAATTTAATTGGAGCATACAATTTCATTTAAATAAATTTGATTTGTTGATTCGCTTAATTTTTTTGATTTAAGTTTATTTATTAATTTTGTAACTAATTAACGTGTCACTAATTGTTCTTGTAACAAATTACATGTATCTTTTAAAAGTGTTATAAATCGGAATATCAAAGATAAGAGGACATATAAAATTCTACAGAAATAATGAATAACTTCAATTTGTTCAAATACAATGTTTGTATCATTGTATTTGTTAGTTATCTGTAGTGTAATTTATATAAATCCTGTTCATTTCCACCGCAAGGTGTACACAAGATACAGTTGGTTTCCAAGGAGCCAGTGAGCCGTGCAAGTAGACATGTTTATGGTAATTTCTGCTCGCACTCAGTAACAGGTAGCATTGTAGTGTGATGTTCATGTGGCGAACCTGCGAATATCTTGCAATAACGATGCAACGAACTTGATCTAAATTGTCCCAGACACCTCTACCTAACAAAACTAATGCTGACTGACAGACAATGCTCATATTAAACCTGTAGGTCAGAGGTTCTCAAACTTATTTCGTTTAACGCCCAGTTCGAGATAAATTAATTTCTAGCGTCCCCCAAAATTTTAACTTTACCACATCTTAAACCGCTTCAGCACCTCCATTTCTCTTCAGACTCTTTTTCGTGTGCCTGTGAGCGTTATGGCCCATATTGAGAAAGACTAGTGTAGGTCTAGAAACGTGAAGTTTTGCCAGGACTTTTTTAACGTAGGTGAGTAGTACTTAGAGGGGATTTTGGGTATTTTGGAAAAATGAACACGCGAGTACCTGCTTGCAAAGAGACTTATAGGAACCTACCTAGTAAATCCAAAAATTATACACCAACGTAACAATTTTGTTTTCAGTGAACATATTTCCCTAAATACTTGAAGAGATGGCAAGCAAAACGTACTGACATTCGGCAGCTTAAACTTCCACTCTGAGTGCACATTGCGAAACAGGTGAAAAGCATTCAAAGAGAGCTCGTAAGCACCTGTAATATTCGGAGCGTTGAAACGTACCTGGAAAAGGAAGGACATTTCGTAAATACAGAGTTAATGGCCATTCATGACCCAGAGAGCTTGGTCCACTTCGGTCTTTTTGTTAGGTTAGGGACGTTCTTGAAAGTATCTAAGGATCACTGATGAATAATTGACGATCTGAGACAATACAGTTTCGAGGATTATCCTGTTGTTTATTTCATGAGAATAATTATATGAGAAAGAATTATGTGCCTACTTTAGTTTACCAAGAACTAAAAAACTGCTGCTCTTTCTGTATTTCAGAATCTAAGTAAACTTATTTAAGAAGGTAAATATGCTTAAAATAGATAAATAGAAATTGGACACTGTCAAATTACGATAGTAACACTTTTTAGGTTGAACGTGACCAATCTTTTATTCATCTTTATTCCGTGGTGTTTCTCGAGACATCGATACCATTAGCCGACCTTCTTACCCACCGAGATAGAAAGTATAATCTAATTTATCTTTCAAGAATAAATAACATGATATCTTCCCTTATTTCCGTGTCCATCTGAACAATAATTTCGGTGGTGTACCAGTTCGAGGCGGTTTAAACCGGCGCTCACCGGTGCTGACCGGTAACAGCCGGTAATTAGTTTGGAAATCGGTGCATAGCCCCGTGCATCAAGCGGCTACCTTCGTAGATAGCCTATCAATTAAGATATTAAGTATCAGACTAACTAGCTGGCTCATACGCCGCCTGTGTTTGCGTCCCCGTTTTGCAAGAATACGCAATCTTGCAAAAAGCTTGCGAAGAGGGTTAACTTATGAATATTGGAGTTCATGCTAATTTTTATGCAGATAAAAACAAGCGGCTAGCGAAGGTATTTCTTGTGGTCTCGCGTTTATTGAAATTTTGGAGTTCATGGCTACAAAAATATGAATAGGTAGAATTAATCAAGAACCTATTTTCACGCTTATGTTTACCGAAGGGTAAGGTAGCGTGTGTCCTACACCCAAAGTTCTCCGGTGTGTTTACTTTCCATGTAATAGGGGGTAAGACCGAACACAAATTCGAGAGAATACTAATATTATTATAGACAAACTCAATAACACTGCTCGATTTGAGAATCGAACCCAGGACCTGTAGCGTTGTATCTTTTTACGAACGTTTAATTTCACACAGGTATTTTTACCGAACGTAGGTTCCGGGTCGGATCTCAAACTTTTTTATGTTTTAACATTACCAAGTCTCGAGATGGTAAGTCTAGCCACCTTTCATAATATTTATCTTGTAAATTAATCAGTACCGTAACATTCACTAGCTAATTTTAAGCTTTAACTTGATGATAAATTGTAGCGATAAGTTTACCAACTACATGTGAGACAATGATGAGAATATAAACAGAACAATTCCTCGTGTACAGATGAAATATTATTGCGTTGTTTGCAGTCGAAACTAGATGAAAGGCTAGTTACGGAGCATGGATTTTCGCGTAGACGACAGTGCTATTACGTAATCGCTACGTGGGTCCGTCTGCACTCACTGTCTGTAATCTTAGGCTATGTTCACACTGGGCTTAAGCTTACCTACAATATGTAGCGGCTGGCTGGCTGTGTGCGAATCAGGCTAAGTACCTGCGCCACAAACAACTCTGTAAATAAATTAATAAATTTTTACCTGAGATTCAAAAACCTGCCAGAAAAAATCGGACTTAAATATTGGAATTAAATATCGGACTAGCTGTTGCCATGGCTTCACTCGCATCTCAAAAGGATTTACTTTGTATATCACTCGGCTGTTAGACAGCACGGGCGTATCAAGATGAAACATGGACTATATTTTAAGTTAGCAGCATTACAATTGAAAACTGAATCCAATTTCATAACACACCATCACGCTTGCATTCCTCGAAGGGTTAGGCAGAGGCGTACTTATTGTACACCCACAGTTCGCCGGTATGGTTAGGTACCATGTTATAGGGGGCGACCCCATTGCCATTAACCGCGCACAAATCCAGACTGAGACTGAGAATTTCATAGAAAAACCCAATAACACTTTGCTCGACCTGGGGATCGAACCCAGGACCTCTGGTGTAGCAGTCGCTTTTGGGACCACTAGACTAATGAGGCAGTCAATGAATCGAATTTCGTTTAGTAGTTTTTGGATGATGCGCCTTCAAACATGGGACAGAGAATCGGACAGACTTGACAAACAAAAATTCTAAGTAAGTATATATTTTTTAAATTATTTGCCCTTAATTGCTCTATTAAAGACCTCTGATATATTTTTTTCTTAAATATCTGTAGAGACATTGGCCAGTTACAATTTTATTATAGATATCAGGATGATAGCCATGCCGGGAATGTTAAGTAGGTACTCAGATTACTTCCTCAGTCTGAGATTAAGCTAATATGGGTAGATACGGGTTCGCCAAAGATATGGTAAAAATCCTGCGCAAATGTTCGTTTTCCGGATAAGTAGAGACAAGTTTAAATTTCCGGATAAGATAGATGCTGGTAAAATTATGCGTTAGTGGAATGTTTCTTTATGAATCAAATACTCGTAGATGCAAACCATAATATTTTGTTGGTGGATATTTTTACGATGAATAGGAAGTTTTTAAGCTTTTTGATATCCGCCATGAGAAAAATGTGTCGGCAGATATAGATAAGGAAAATATGTCCAAACAGTTTTCTCTAGCTTAGTTAACTGTAAGGTTGTAAACTGTTTGTAAATATACATATTTGCGACGCGTAAGATAAATTAAAGGTCAAGTTCAAGTCGTAAAAGTATGTGTCATAGCCAAAGTTGAATGATACAACCTTGGAGTGTGTTTCGACTGTTGCGCGTAAGAGCCAGCCCCCTCGGTTGCTGCGGCTCTGGCAGTCTGCAGTCCGCAGGGGCTCCTAAAGCTCTGCAACGTTCTTATTATATATTAACCATCTTCCAAATGTTACAAACCACCAGTGTATATTATTTGCTGATGATATTTGCATAATTATCCCAAACAACGAACGAGTAATTCAGAACCACGAAATAGAGATTAATGAAATCCTTGGACATATAATACAATGGCTTGCATATAATGATCTTAATGCTAACTTGACTAAAACTAAATATATTCAATTTTCTAATTACAAAACAATAATAAATAAGATAACTCTAAAACATAACAACATGATTATTAATCCAACCAATGAGATAACATTTTTAGGCATAGCTGTAAATAATTACTGCAACTGGAAGTCACATATAAAAAACGTTTGTACAAAAATAAATAAATTAATCTAAATTCCATTCTTTCAATTATTGTATGCCCAACAAGGGATGATTCATGTTACACTCATATAATATGCATGTATAAGAACTTTATATACTCAATCAGAAACAATAAAAACTACTTACTTACTTACTTAACGCATCAGCAACTCCTCGGGTGCTGCAGGTGTCCATGGGCGGTGATGACTACTTATCATCAGGTGGCTCGTCTGCTCGTTTATGGACCTAATTAATAAAAAAAATGGTTGGAATTAAGACCTACTGACCGTACCACAATGTATTATTGCGATCGTTCGGCGATTGAGAGATGACCGGATAACGCTCTACACATTTTATAGTGCATCTCTTTTTCACAACTTACCAATGGCCACGTTGTCACGGTCGAAACTTGAAATTAATTTCATAGGAGTAATGTCAAATATCTATCTCCAAATTTCCCGAGATAATTCCGGCTGATAAGGGTAGGCCATACGGCGAGGTAACATTATGACAGGCTAAGTTGTTTACATTTATAACTCAACTTGCCTGTATATGAACTGAAGTAAGTAGGTAGGTATAAAAAGAAGCTACAGCTACAGTTAGATTAGCTCGCTGTGTGGCCTACCTTTTAGTGTCGCACAGTACGCTTTTAGTGTGAGCCAGCCAAATCGACAGCGATCCAATTCACGTCAATCGCCGATCGTCAGTCACAAAGCAACGTACAACGGGCTAACGTAGTTTTCGCAAATTACATCTCGCAAGACGTTACACTTCCCGCCAATAAATCTTGCCACCCCAGCTCATTGAATTAATAGGTGACTTACACTGGAGGCCAATAAAAGGTTAACACAGTTCGCGAGGCTCTGTCTCTTCTGTTATAAATATTGAGCATGTGGACATAATCTTGATACTTTGTCCAATTATGTGTTAGGATTTGTTGTAGGTGTGTCAATTATTTTGGCACATAATATTTATGCGAGATAATTAGTTAATTACTTTGGAGAAAGCTGATATTCTACTAAAATAATTAGCTCAATCATTTACTAAGAAAGAAAATATAGTTTGGTCCTGTCTATCATAATTATTTATTTTATATTTTTTGGGATCATCATAGTGTTTCTTTCGATGTTTTAGGGTTAAAATTGGATAATTAGAATAGTTTAATTCGTAAACTAATTTAATGTGTCGCGCTCACACGGATACGGGTGTTTATTAAACTGATATGATTATTACTCTATAGATGTAGGTATTCTTGCTGTTTAATACTGATTAAAATATAATATTATTTTAGGCCTTTGCCCTGTATTACATTCTACGGTAATAATACTTTATTAGTCAGGTGGGTAGCACTCGCAACCGGCGTGTATGTATGAGAACATGTATGAATGTGGAAGAAGTATGCAAGAATCGTAGCAAGTGGCGGTCTATAGTTTCTGCCCACCCCTGTGGGAGAAAGGCGTGAGTGTATGTACCTACGTAATACTTTATTTAATAGAAGTCATTGATCACTGTTGAAAAACACTAATTTCTTCAGTTTCCGATGGATACTTAACTTCTATTGGATATGATTCGATAAAAATGATATGTATGTATGATAAGTAAAAATCTGCTGTACGGATCTTTTGCTATATGAAAGATGTTTTAAAAAACAAATCGAATTTCACTTAATCTAAAAAAAAATCTTAGGTAATTAATAAAGGATCTAGGAATGGGTAGCTTGTCCATTTCATTTAATACTAACGGGCTGTTTAGCTAATAATACTGTCCGGGTTGGATACCTACAACCTAATATGTATTATAAAGGAACTTACAAAATCCACTCTCTCTCTTTTTACAATATTACATAAGTGTAGATGTACCTGTGATACTACCGATACCCTTATTTCATTTACTTCAGAAGGTAATTCTCGTACGTCATGCTCTAGACTTTCACGAAGTACTTACACTGGATCGGACGTTCGTTGTGAGTTTATTTACAGTTGATCTGTTTTTCCTATTACGTAGTTTTCTGCAGGACCACTATCGTCTATCACTATGGTCTGATAGATTGCTCATAATTATAAATGTATAGAGTATTGATCAGAAATTAGGTTGCGGACGGTTTGATGGCAGTCGCTTCGGGTGGACTACAAATCTTCAGCTGCATCTGGTAAGACTCCAAGTCCCTTAGATACAAGTAGTTGAGAAAAGCCTAGAATGATTATTCGCAATTCAAATTAAATTTTAAATAATAGCTACTTAAGTGTCTGAAAGTTTTCCTCGAACATTGTTTATTTCACAGTGGAAGGTCTGGAGCAATGGAGACTTTTCCAACAACGCCAGTAATTGGTTCCGCGGCTACTGAGACACCATTTAGTTTAGGGACGGCAAACTTTTGAGACACAATATCGTATGCTACTTATATATTGTAGCTCGACAAATACTTAGACCTCACGGAGTTGCTATTATATATTATATCTATATATAAATAAAAATGAATGTTTGTCTTCTATGCATTGCTAAACCATTCATCCTATTGGGATGAAACTTTGTTGAGTTACAAGTGCAGTGTGCAAGCCCAGGAAGGTTTATAATTAAAAAAAAAAAACAAAAAACGCATTGCAACGCATGCCCGGGGACAGCTAGTAGGTATATTATAAAATGTGTACTCGTACAACATTTGCGTCCTCCAAAAGTTCACAATCTGAAGGTTTTAAAGGGTCTCTGATGTTCCGGATCACCAATGACAATTTTGTTTTACACTACGGCTTCGAAAACACTGTTGTGACGGTCGCTAGAGGTGTAGCTATAGCTATAAGTAGTCTTTTCATATTTTATAAGCTTTTTAGCCAATTGCGGAAATCAAACATACGATCCGTAGCACAGAAGTCAATTGCTCAGCATTAGGTATCATTGCATAGCATCATACTTCTAGTCTTTTCCAGACTATTTTGAGGTCTACTTCCAGTCAGTCTTCAGTATTTTGCACGAAGCAACTGTCACCACAACGAAACCCAATTTCTGGGCAATTCCGATATAGTGAGGTTGTCAGCTTTTTTAGGGTTCTGACTGCATCTAACAATCGTTATAGGGGTTCATATGATAACCGGGACCAATGGCTCTGAAGGTACCGGTCTCAAGGTATTAAGGTTAATTCCAGCAAAATATCGATGTTTTTATGGTGAATATTGGTTTGCCATCCCTGAAATAATCGGTTCACTTATAATCTCGACGCGGAATTGAAAAATGGGATCCCGATCCAACTGCGTAATTTAGCTGGAGAATTTAATATCTTGCCAGCAATGTCCGCTGGGGGGACAGCGGCTTCCAATGAACCGCTCAATATCCTGAGGCTATGTTTGTAGTTCTGGTGTGTTCGTTCTGTGTTCTCGGATATTCTCTGCGGGATTTCGTGAAGTTGCAAGTTGTAGCGCTAGTCCAATAGAGCTGGCCGCTGGGCTCTTTTCAATTTTATCCGTGAATTCGCTATAGGCACGTCCCAGAAGATATAAAGTGCTTGGAGGGGGTAAAGTAATATTACTTTACCCCCTGAGTAGTGAGTATTGAAAGTTTGCTAACCTACAGTGTAGTGAACAATGGTCTAACATTCACCGATCAAAGAGGAGCCCCCGTTACTAGCAGCAGTGGGACAATACCTTATGGGCAAAATTATTGTTATAGGTTTAGGTTGGTAGTTATGTGGGGGGTGGGGGAGACATGATTGGTTAATATCTGGTAACGGTATTTTTTTACTTTGTTAAGCTGACACTAAAGTTACTTGATATGGATATTTCAATTTTGGATAACAAGTAGCAAATTAATATTGAAATGATAATATTAATAATCAGTCCATTATAATGTCCCACCGCTGGCCACTTATATTAAATGATATTTATTTCTAAAAGACATATTTTTTCTTTTTCTTTTTGTGTTTTGTCACAAAAATTTACAAAATACTCTGTAAAGCTTGGCTACAGAACTAAATCATCATTATCTGGAACGTTCGACGTGTCCGCGAGCAAACGGTCCCGCTCAGTCAGAATGATTGATGAAACAAATGACACATCGCTGACCACCCGACACACACTGACCGTCCGACAGACTCGAGTAAATATGTGGCATTTTTTTTCAAACTACATAGAGTTATGTAACTACGTCCATTGCACCATCTGTGAGGTTTAGCTAAGCGTGCTTTGGGCGTTCTGATAGATGCTTGACTGCTTATTATTAATAATATTAACCCTATCATTTGGGCTACGATATTAATATTGCCGTGTATTTATTTACAGAGGTCATATGGTAAATCTATTCAAAGTAATATACTGACTTTCAGCCGCATTATCGTTTCAGCAGATGTTATATGAACTTGACAGATTGACAGCTGTAGACAAGCTGTAGCGAGATTTATTCAGAAGAAAATCATAATTTCTTCTTCCTAAAATTTTAAGGAGAACACTCAAGATATATAATGGAAAATCTTTATGAATAAAATAATTAAAACCCTACCTGGTGATTATAATAAAATACTGCAATTTGAAATAAGTAACAATGAACAAATCCTGAACTAAGGAAACTTGGTGACTTGTCACGGTTACGGATCCCGTAGGTTTCGTGTAACCCACTGTAGGAAAATCTGGTTACTGCTACCTAGACAGAGGTGACATCAACCGTTACCTTGTACTAGTATTATATGTATTATCTGTGCCTACAGTACTTATTACAATATAGACTAGGCAGAGAGGCAGAAACAAACGGTGCTAATTTGTTCAGAGTATTGCCAGCTCATCAAAACTTGCGCGTGTCATAAACAACGGATATCCACATCCTGAGATTAAAGTTTATCTCTCTCAAGGACAAATACCTTATACTATTTATGTCACTGCGCATGACAGCGGGACGGGAATCACTAATCTAATTCTCAGTAATTCTCTGACTAACGGCACTGAGAGCGCCAAAAATTTTAGTGAATAGTGTTTGCTAAAAATTGGGGCTAAGCAGAGCAGAAATCTTGTAAAATGATGTCAATTATGTATATTTTTGATCTCTTTAAGGAGTTAATGCTCTGGTTATAAAATATAAGTATAATGATTGATTAAAAGCGTTTCCCAATTACGTACTTATCGGTTTCCAGTCTTACTAAATGAACGTCAGTATTTTGCACAAAGTAATTACCAAAATAACTTAAAAGTCTTAATCTAGACATCTAGATGACGATCAGACGATCTAGACACGCCTAGCCTTCGGAGAGACGTTAGCTCTCTGTGCGTGTTCTACCGCCTGTTTTTTGGCGAGTGTTCCGAGGAACTGTTTGGACTGGTGCCTTCGTCACCTTTTCAGCACCACCCGCTTCAGGAGTAGAGCCCATCCTCACATTCTAAAGACCTGGGTCTCCAAGAATGTTAGAGCGGCGCGAGGCTTTCTCCCGGCATCTCCAAGATTTGAAATAGTCTTTCGCCTAAGGTGTTCCCACTGCGCTATGACATGAGGATCTTCAAACGGCGCGTATACAGGGCTCATAAGAACCGGCAACGTATCAGCAACTCCTCTAGTGTTGCAGGTGTCCATGGGCGACGATGACTACTTATCATCAGGTGGCTCGTCTGGTCGTTTGCCGACGTCTAAATATAAAAAAAACCAATGACAATTATTCAATTCAATTCTTAATTCACTATATATTTTCGCGGGTACGCGTAAAGCCTGTAAAAGCGCGAATTCGAGCGCGATACACGCTGAAGACATGATAAACACAAGTTGAACTCACAATTTCCACAAATGTTATGTTTGCTATAAAGGCACTGATTTTGATGGGTCGTAAACTATATGATAAGGGGGAGACACCGATCAATATGTATGTCACTGTCATACTGTCATATTTACTATCAACCTTCAGTCAACTAACCAATTGTACTTGCCTTGTACCTACAGTTATATGTTAGTTACGTTTAGCGACGTGACGTGTTAATTTACTTCGGTACAGGTATTAACGCACCTAGAGTTGATAGCATAGAAGTATTAAGGACCTTATTCCTAATTGCTCAGAGAACCTCTTTTAACTTAACATACTTTAAATACCCGATAGCTGTCTTTGTCATTCGACGTCAATAAAGTGAGTGGATGTGGAGTGGAGTTGGAGTTTCTTGCCGGATTCTTCTCCATAGGATCAACTTTTTGGAACTGTGCAGACTCAATAACGTTTCATAAACGCTTGTAAAAGCTTATTTGAACTAAAAACATTTGAACTTGAGACGAGACTAGATTCATTTTAGCTGTCTCTTAGCCTCTTTTGATGATAGTTAAATCGATCTAGCTCTTAGCTCACAAGCGTGTATGTTTTACATTTTAGGTACCTACTTCCCGTCGTTGGTGGAAATGGAATGTCATTCTTAAGTTTTTAAAATGTAGTGACTTGATAAATAATGAATAAGTAGGTACCTACCTAATTGCGGTTTCCCTTGGCAACTCAAAGAGCTGCGACGCAGTCTACCTCAACAAATGTTACGCTGACTCATGTCACATATCAACAATTCACCTCGTAATGTCCGTGTCATCTCAAACATCACATATTACCTCAATGGATAGCAGTTGTACCTAATTTACCTATCATTCGTATGCGTATTATTACATTATGAATAAAATTTAAGAAAATATTGTATAAGGTGCTAAGGACATAAAGTGTCACATCACACAGTAAAGGGTCGGCCATATATTATGTCACGTGCCACGGAAAGGAGCGGGACGGGGAGAACAATTGTGACTAAATGCGACGTGAATTTGAATGAACGACGCATTCGTAATCATAAAGCTAACATGTCAGTATCCGAGGTAACGCGCCGCACCGGGGTTTATGTTGATTACAAGTTGCAAAGATTGAAAATTATCCTAGAATATTATGTAGGTACGGCCATGTCTATACTCCATTTACGGCAAAATAACCACAGTTAGCCACTGGCAAGATCTGGCGGGTGGGACTCGCAGTGGCTTAGAGGTCAGAGCGTCTGGTGTATCTAACCAGAAAACGCAGGTTCGAATCATGCACACGATTGAATTTTTTCTTAACTAAAAAAAAACTTTATAATCTTAGCATGGAAAATGCAAAAAAAGATAGCTAGAGATAATATTTGTTTGTGAATCGTAAATAGATTACATTCCCTTGTATTTATCGCACAATAACGGAGCTTATTTTTTATTGGTTAAGTCGGCAAACGAGCTGTCGAACCACTGATCGTATTCATCGTCGCCCATGGACACCTGCAACACCAGAGGAGAAGCAGTGGTAGCCTTTTCTTGTACTGTGGAAAATCCTCATGGATCGACTGACGCCAGGTTATACAGTATGTCCAAATTGTATCTACCGACTAAACATCGCATTTGCTTTCCCTTGCCCTACGGTCGGCCATAGGACTCGAGAACACATTATCTGTGATATCAATTAAATACAATTATCTTAGCGGCTTCCTCAACTGGACAATGCTCATGCTTGGAGACAGAGAGGTGACCCCTTGTGCTCGAATTTATTAAGCGGTATAGTCACCACGGCGACTATGGGTTAAGTGTGTAGAGTGCTTTTAAATAAAAATTATTCTATTTAGTACCTACCTACTATGAATTGTAGACTTATTTGTTGCAAAAGCAATTGTGTTCTATTTATCTTATTCAGTAATGGCTTCGAATAATTATTAGATTTTTTAAATTATGCTTAGTAAGCATTCTTTTACCTTCGTACTCACCTGTAATCCATTCAAAGACAAGTTCGTTTACACTATAGGTACCTACTAGGCTAAACTAACTACATATTAGGCTTATACAATCAATTGTCGCCGCACGAAGCTTCATTAATTTCATTCATCAATTCAACGCGTACATGTGCGCACAGCCGCACTTGCGTGCGAGACGTCAGTGTATCGTCGAGTACATCAATCACTCGATTGGCTGATTGATATCCCGCAGTCCGGGGCTGACGCCCCGACACGCTATCGGCACGGTCCGGACACGCGACTGTACCTCCGCTTATCTTGTGGCCCTGCCTTCAATATTTAGTCTGGTGATCAATAATTTCTCTCTGGAATTTTCTAATCTATATTGAGGATAGCTTGTATATCCTATCATAACATAAAACATACCGCGTCTGTATTTCTCGAAAGAAAATTAGTCCGAGGTGTGTACTGCAGTATACAGTCTATACACCCATAGTTCACTGGTTCACCAAGTTCAGAGAAAATTCTGAGCTGCTAGCACTACGGATAATTTCACGGGAAATAAACTCATTTAAAACTTCTCGACTTGGGAATCGAACCCAGGGCCTCTAGGTCGACAGTCTACTAGGTTAATTACTAATTAGTCAGTTTTAGATGCTACTGTTACGCCGAGTAACTAGGACGACGGAGATGGGTCACGGAGATTCTGGATTAGTCGATGAAGCAGGTAGAAAACAAACAAGAGGAATATGCTAGAATGCGGCACCCGCAACAAAAAGAAAGACAAACAAAACACAATAGCGTGAGACCGGGCTCAAGGTCAAGGATTAACAATGGCGATTGTAAACATCTATTGTTCGCAAGTTGAATAAAGGACGTAAACATCTATTGTTTGCAAGCTGAATAAAGGACGTAAACATCTATTGTCTCAAAAATGCGGGCGGGTCGCATTATTGAGATTTATCGAGATTTTTCGAATCCAGAATCTTCGTGGCCCATATAAATAATGGTCGACAGCGTCGGAAGAGCAGTTCAGTTTTGGACGCATCCAAGTGAAGATCGAAGTGAAGTTACAAGTGATTATCAGTGCGACGTTAAGTGTAACAAGTGCTAGTGTATAGTGACTGTTCGTGTGATTTCTGTGTGTTTGTGTGGTGAATAAAGTGACTGTTTTCGGTGAAATTAGTGATTTTAATTTATCCCGAACCCCAGCTCGTAACATTTGGTGTCAGAAGTGGGATAAATTATGCCGGTTTTACCGAAAGAAGATACGGAAGGTATCCGGACAAGAAGTCAGCGGCAGCAGGAGATGGACCAGAGACGATTTGCAGATTCGCCGTCACTACCTTCGGGTCATGAGCAACCACCTAATGACCCAGTCGCTGGTCCATCCGGGACATCTCCAGCACCTGCAGTTGACCTTGCAGCCTTAATGGCACTGATGCAGGAGCAAGCCCGCCGTCAGGAGGAGCAAGCCCGCCGTCAAGAGGAGCAGGCCCGCCGTCAAGAGGAGCAGGCCCGCCGTCAAGAGGAGCAGGCACGCCTACTGCGGGAGCAAATGCAGAAGGATAAGGAGGAGCAGGCACGCCTGCTACGGGAACAGCGGCAGCAAGATAAGGAGGAGCAGGCACGTCGGGAGGAGGAGCAGGCCCGTCGCCAAGAGGAACAGATGAACCTCATAAAGGACCTCCATGGGACCCTTGGCAAACAGCTGGGTGTTATGAAGGAGCAGGTGGAGCAGCACGAGAGTCGACTTGCCAAAGCCGAGGAACAGATTGCCAACGTGACAAAGGCGTTGGGCGATTTGAAGGCAGGAAAGGGATTTGTGGCTCCTGTGGTTGACACCCCCATGACCTCCTCAGTACGTGGATTTAAAGTACCACCGTTTGATGGAACCTCTTCATGGTCAGCTTACAGACTCCAGTTTGAAGCCTATGTGGAATCAAATGGATGGGACAAAGCTCAAGCCAAGACGGCACTCACCTTATGCCTCCGCGACCAGGCTTTAACTGTACTGGAGGCGCTCGGCAAGGACATGACCTACGACCAACTACTGGAAGCATTGGACTCAAGATACGGCGACGCGCATCTAGAATACGTGTTTCGTGCCCAGCTGAAGGACCGAGTACAGCGCGGTGCAGAGACCCTACAGCAGTGGGCTCTAGAAGTTGAGAAGTTGGTTCGGAAAGCCTACCAGTCCACACCTGCGCTTATCGATGGAAATCTTGTTCAGGCGTTCGTCGATGGAATACGTGATCTAGAAGTCAGAGCCGCTGTGAGACTTGGGCACCACAAGACTTTAAGAGACGCCTTAGCCCATGCCTTGGAAGTAGAAGCAGTGAGACAGGACCATCGGGCTCACCGTATCCGGGAAGTCGTTTTACCAACATGCCATCTTTGCGGAGAAAAGGGCCATTTCCAGGCAGGTTGCCCGAAGCGCAGCGAGGGTCGAAAGGATGGTGCAGCATCACCAAGATGCTACATATGCGGAGAAAAGGGCCACCTCCGAGCTAATTGCCCAAAGGGAACCACGTGGCGACAGAAGACCTATGGTGAAACAGTAAGGGCGGTGAATGCAACCGCCGAGGAGCAGCAGGGAAACGAATAAAAGCCAGGACTGCGGGGCGGGTGCTGGCTGGTGCAGAAGTAGCCCCAAGGATTTCGATCTCACAAGCCCATGATGGAAACAGCCTGATCATCAAAGGTGAAGTCAACAGAACACCCTGTAAGCTGACAATAGACACTGGAGCTTCTCGCACGGTTGTGAATTCTCAGCTGGCACGTCGGGTTCTTGGGGACTGCATCAATGACCGTGAGTGTATACAATTAGTAACAGCTACTGGTCAGCACATATCCGTCCGAGGCGAGAAGGAGGTGGAGTTGAAACTTGGCAACAGAATATATCGGCATAATGTCATCGTAGCCGATATAGTAGACGACTGTATCCTGGGATTGGACTTTATGCGAGAGCATTATTGTGAGATCGACGTTAATCAAGGAGTATTGAAATGCGGGACAGAGGAAATCTTTATGGAAGGCGCAACCGCTGGGAAAGTGTTCTGCCTGAAGAAAATAATTCTACCCCCTAAGTCGGAAACAATTGTCCCAGTCGCTCTACCACAGAATGCTGGGCAGGAAAATCGATGTATTCTAATAGAAAGATTGGACGAAGACTTACCATGGAAGATGGCACGAACGTTGGTGAAGGCTTCAAATATATCAGCTGTACGCATACTCAATCCCAGTGATAAGGAGCAAGTGATCAAGAAGGGCACATTAATGGGTACTTCTGAAGAAGTAGCCTGGATGCGACGTTGCAGTGATCAGTGTACTGGTAATAACGCTCACAATTCAAGGTTTAACGTGGCAACACTCTTGGAAGACTGTAGAAATCATATGTCTGAAGAAGAAATGGACAAGGCTAAGAAGATGTTGCTTCAGTACGCTGATATTTTCTCTGCAAATGATGCCGATATAGGAAAAACCGGATTGGTGCAACACAAGATCAATACTGGCAATGAGTCACCAATTCGTCAGCGACCTAGAAGACTGCCAGTTGCAAGAGAGAAGGAAGTGGAGATCATGATTGAGGGGATGGTGAAGGATGGTGTAATAGAGCCTTCATCTAGTCCGTGGTGTTCTCCTGTCGTATTAGTGAAAAAGAAAGATGGCAGTATGCGCTTCTGCGTGGACTATCGACGACTGAACGACATTACGAAGAAGGACAGCTACCCATTGCCAAGGATTGATGACACACTGGATACACTGACAGGCATGAAATGGTTTACCACCTTAGACCTCAAAAGTGGCTACTGGCAAGTGGAAATAGACCCAAAGGATAAGGAGAAGACCGCATTCTCTACGGGAAAGGGTCTGTGGCAGTTTAAAGTAATGCCGTTTGGATTGTGTAATGCTCCTGCCACGTTCGAGAGACTTATGGAACTAGTGCTCACTGGCCTGATCGGAGATGCCTGCCTGGTCTATTTGGATGACATCATCATTGTGGGCCGTACATTTGATGACCACCTACGAAACCTGGAACGTGTGCTATCAAAAATCAGAGGAGCCAATCTAAAGTTGAGTCCGAAAAAGTGCTCATTATTCAAACGACAAGTGAGTTTTCGGGGACACGTAGTTTCGGAAAAGGGTGTTGAAACGGATCCAGAGAAGATAGTTGCTGTTAAAGAGTGGCCAGTGCCGAAAGATAAGACGCAAGTCAGAGCATTTTTGGGCTTGTGCTCCTACTATCGACGGTTTGTGAAGAATTTTTCGGACATTGCGAAACCTTTACACAAATTGACCGAGGAAAAGGCACAGTTCTGCTGGGACACAAACTGTGACAGTGCTTTTCAAGAGTTAAAGGACCGTCTGTGCAATACACCTATATTGGGCTACCCTGACACTGAAAATGAATTCATCGTGGACACAGACGCAAGTAATACTGGAATTGGTGGAGTGTTGTCACAGAAAAAAGGAGATCAGGAGGTTGTGATAGCCTACTTCAGTAAATCATTGTCAAAACCGGAGAGAAACTACTGCGTCACGAGAAGAGAACTGCTCGCAATAGTCAAGACGTTGCAACATTTCAGCAAGTATTTATTGGGAAGGAAATTTTACCTGCGCACGGACCATGCTGCACTAAAGTGGCTATTGCAGTTTAAGAACCCGGAAGGACAAGTAGCAAGGTGGATTGAGCTTCAAGAATTCGACTTCGTAATTGAACATCGCAGTGGCAGATCCCACGGTAACGCAGATGCGTTGTCACGAAGACCTTGTCCAGAGAAGTGCAAACATTGTTCCAGACAAGAGGCTAAAGAAACAGTGCCCGTGAGGATGCTGAAAACTGACCTTAGCGACGAATGGAAAGAAAACTTACAGCAGGCTCAGGAAAAAGACGCTGATATCAAACCGATCCTCGAGTGGATGAAAGCTGGTGCCTCTAAACCAACATGGAGTGATGTTGCGTCATTGAGCACAGTCACAAAAAGTTACTGGGCACAGTGGGACAGTCTGCTGATACAAAATGGTGTCTTATGCCGGAAATGGGAAAATGTTAAAGGGGACAAGTGTCATCTGCAGATGGTAGTTCCCAAAGCTAAGGTGCCAGATGTCCTGCGACTTTACCATGACGGATGTTCGGGAGGCCATCTAGGTGTAAAAAGGACTCTATTAAAGATTCGAGAGCGATTCTACTGGATCCACTGTCGGGACGATGTTGAAGACTGGTGTCGTAAATGCACTAGTTGCGCAGCTGTAAAAGGGCCTCACACGCGCAGCAGAGGAGCATTGAAAGTCTACAACGTTGGTGCGCCCTGGGAACGAATAGCCCTAGACGTTGCGGGACCATTTCCAGAAAGTGAAAGTGGAAACAAGTATTTTATGGTTGTGATGGATTATTTCACAAAGTGGCCGGAAGTGTTCGCCATTCCTAACCAAGAAGCTTCGACGGTTGCAGATAAATTGGTCCATGAAGTCTTCTGTCGATTTGGAGTACCCTTGGAGATTCACAGCGACCAAGGAAGGAATTTTGAGTCTCAAATATTCCAGGAGACGTGTCGGGTAATGGGTACCCATAAAACCAGAACCACCTCTTACCACCCACAATCTGATGGAATGGTTGAACGATTCAATCAAACCTTAGAGAGATATCTGGCAAAAGTCGTGGGGAACAGGCAGAGGGATTGGGATAAGCACATCCAGCCGTTCCTTTTGTCATACCGGAGTGCAGTTCACGAAAGTACGTCGGTAACACCAGCCTTCGCGAACTTCGGAAGAGAACTACGGTTGCCTGCAGATCTCATCACCGGTATTCCGCCTGACACCCCCCGTTGTGTGACTGATTATGCAAACGACTTGCGTACCAGAATGAATGACATATATGAGCATGTCAGACAATCAGGCCAACAAACATCTGAGAGGATGAAGACCCGCTATGACCGCAAGATGAACAATAAGGGCTTCGACGAAGGCTCACTAGTGTGGCTACATAACCCCGTACGCAGCAAAGGAAAATCACCGAAGTTACAGGCAAAATGGGACGGTCCCTACCGAGTCGTGACTAAGATCAACGATGTGACCTACCGGATACAGAAAGGACCAAGAGGTGCTCCGAAGATCGTTCATGTGGATCGTTTGGCACGTTATCACGGATGTAATAATGCTCGGGACGAGCATGTCTTAGGAGGGGGCAGTGTTACGCCGAGTAACTAGGACGACGGAGATGGGTCACGGAGATTCTGGATTAGTCGATGAAGCAGGTAGAAAACAAACAAGAGGAATATGCTAGAATGCGGCACCCGCAACAAAAAGAAAGACAAACAAAACACAATAGCGTGAGACCGGGCTCAAGGTCAAGGATTAACAATGGCGATTGTAAACATCTATTGTTCGCAAGTTGAATAAAGGACGTAAACATCTATTGTTTGCAAGCTGAATAAAGGACGTAAACATCTATTGTCTCAAAAATGCGGGCGGGTCGCATTATTGAGATTTATCGAGATTTTTCGAATCCAGAATCTTCGTGGCCCATATAAATAATGGTCGACAGCGTCGGAAGAGCAGTTCAGTTTTGGACGCATCCAAGTGAAGATCGAAGTGAAGTTACAAGTGATTATCAGTGCGACGTTAAGTGTAACAAGTGCTAGTGTATAGTGACTGTTCGTGTGATTTCTGTGTGTTTGTGTGGTGAATAAAGTGACTGTTTTCGGTGAAATTAGTGATTTTAATTTATCCCGAACCCCAGCTCGTAACACTACTATGACTGTTTTGCACTGAGCTATTGCCATACCTACGCTACTTACCAGGATCTTGACTGAAACGTGCTCCATTCATTCCTCGTGCGAAAATGCTAGCTATATATCACCAACTAGGCTAGAATAGATTGAGAAAGGATATAAGTAAAGTGGTAAAGCAACTCAACCACGAATATCATAGCAACACGATCCCCTACTTTTATACTCGCGTGGAATGACAAACGGATGCTAGTGATGCTACATAGCGATTTTATTTCCTTGCCAGATTGAAAAAGGGGATTTTTTTGCGATATTTCCTCAAAGGAACGTGTGCTCGACATATTGGCGTGTGTATTGGAAAAGGGAGCGTTATTGCATCGGTATGTTTTGCCCGAAGCATGGTTACGTTCAGCTGTCTAATTTACATTCGTCAGTATGTTTGTTGTGACATAATACGGTTGACAAATAGACAAGTTTGACAGATCCGAGACAATAAAACTTATTTGATATTATTTGCTTTTATTTGAAGGTTCCTGTAAGTAGGAGACGCTTTTACAAGTAGGTTCAAATTATAATTCATATTTAGTCCCAGTTTCGTAATTAATAAAATATGGTATGATTATTCTAAGCCTAACTTTAAAAAAACAACGTTAAAATCGAAACTAAAATAATTGAATTGAGGACGAAAATTTAATCAAGTGTGAAAGACATTTGTGACATTGGAATTATATTTTCAACATCTTTTAAGTATCTACCAGAATTCACCTTCAGGTGTACAAGAACGGAAAAAATAAAAAGGCAACGAAAAAGGCTTTGCAGAGTACACAGTTGTATACTTGTGTTAAAACGCCTTATAATCGTAAATACCCCAAAAGCGAAGCCTTATCGAAGTGTTTTGCCAAGTCAAGTTAAAACTTTGGATCCCTAAACTTGTTCGATACAAAACTGAGAACTGTTTGATGAACAAAACAACGCTTAAACTTAGCGTCGTGTATTGAGGTATTATGTCCTATTTGTTTAATATTTTATATTTACTTATTAGATATTATTATTATCAGCCATGATCGTCACACAGCAGGGCAAAGGTCTCTCTTTTATTATTTACTTGTTTAGACGCTTTGATATAAGGTTGTGCTGCTTCAGGGATTGACAGACCTACCTTATCAGCAGGTCTTAAATCTTAGAATCCTTACTAATATTACAAACGAGAAAGTTGTAAGTGTGGATGTTTTTTACTCTTTCACGCCAGTACGGCTAAACGGATCTGGAAAAAATTTGGCACACGGATAGATTATAACCTGGAATAACACATAGGCTATTCCTGAAGTCCACGCAGACAAAGTCGCGGGCAGAAGCTAGTATGGAATGGACTAATAGGTCTCTAATTTAATTTTAAATATACACACAATTACATATATTATCCGGGTATCGAAGTCACGACTTCACCCTCAGTAGGCGTGCCTGCCGCCACAGATCGATGACGCAATTGTATCATAATCATCATCATTCTCATTAATAGCCCGTATTAGTCAGTAGGCCTCTTTTAATGAGCATACCCGATCTTCTGCTCTTTTCATCGAGTCCCAGCCAGCTGCCTTCCGCCAGTCATCACTTCGGCAGTTGTACGATTGTTGTCATAAATAAATATTTATGATAAACCTTAGTACCGTTGATGGTATGTAACACGCAATAGGACGTATAGTTTATGCTCTTTAGTATTCCACGCGAATCCTGCGAGTCAACTGGTCGACATAACTAACACAGTGTGGCGGATTGAAAACTGCAGTCTATAACACAGGCGGATTATTCGCACATAATGCATGGGCTATGGATGGAAACAAAACATTATCTGAATTTAAATCAAAATAATAATTTTACCTCCTTTGCGTCGTCCTCATTCAATACATCTTGTCATAATATATACGCACGAATATAGATACGTAGCAATTGGCATTCTGTAGTTTCTGCATACCCCTATGGAAAAAAGTGTGAGTGTACGTAGGTACGTATGATATTGTATATTTTACACAAGAAACAACTATCCTTGTGGGTGTGAATTGGTACTCGTTGAAGGATTTTTCGTAAAAGAAATGTGTCGGAAAGAGATGCACGGAGGCGAGATAGGTAGGTAACCGATACATATAATATATTATGCAATTGGACATTATATATGACATATATATGTTTATCATATACATATTCATATGTAGGTACATATTTATCTAGAGTACTTGCTATTGTTACTTAAATCTCGGAGAAATTACTTTCTGTGCTGAACAAAGAACAATTGTTTTCTTTTATTCATTTTTATTTTTCAATTATTATTTAACTTTTAAATTTAACTGACTCATTGTGTTTATGATCGCAAGCACAGTTTCTGAGCACATAGGACATGGGGCAATTGAGTTTTATTTATATACGCGACCTAGCCGCAGTTCACCCGGGTTGCTCCGCTCCTATTGGTCGTAGCGTGATGTTATATAGTCTATAACCTTCCTCGATAAATGGACTATCCAACAAAAAAGAATTTTTCAATTCCAACCAATAGTTCCTAAGATTAGCGCGTTCAAACAAACAAACAAACTCTTCAGCTTTATACTCGTAATATTAGTATAGATTAGATATTGGTGAGAATTTATTAAAAATCGGTTTATTGGTTTAGGCGTGAAAGCGTCACAAACAATCAAACAAACAAACTCACTTTCGCATTTAGATATACATATTATTAGATTAGTGGATATATTTTTCTATATCTTTTTATTTAATCAGCTCTGCCAAGTTATGAATCCTCTTTCAGTGTCCAAGTTTGTAAAAAAATCCTTGTAATTAACAAAACTAAACTGTTCGCTGTAAGTACTTAAGTAATACTAGATACTTAGCTACTTTGTATTTTTAAACGAAGCGAACTTAGTAATTTACTTAGGAAAGTTTTCGATGTACAAAAGAAAATTAAAAGTAATTATTTTCTTTTGAGAAGTGCTATAAAAGTGTTACAAAGATAAGCAAAAAGGTATTTTTTATTTGGAACAAGATAGGGTGTAATTTTAGTAAGGGTTGCAGACTACTGTAGTGTAATTATAGCTCAATGCTTAGAGCAGCTTTATATGAAGCCCAAGAATAATAAATAGTCTTGCGGTTACAACTATTCAAAGTTAAAAATGATGGCGATGAATCGTACGATGATTCAAATAATTAAAAAAATGTGACGTAGGTATCAGGGGAATGGGAATGTTTAATAGGTATAAATTAGGTAACCGGCCCCGGGATCGAAACCAGGACCTCAAACTCAGCGATAGCGTTTACTAACCCGAGACTAATGGGACATTCTTGAAATAATTGCCTTTATACAAAAAGTTACAAATCCCAACATTATAAATGAGATGTCTACAGACCTAATAACTATTGTATTTAATTCTCAATACAGAACATTACACGTTTGTGAACTTAAGCCCTTATGTACTCGTATGTGTCTAATGGACCTTCGGGAAAATCTAGTATTACTTATCCGAAGGATGGAGATCTCTTAGTAAGTGCCGGATAACTGGGGATACATCGGACTAAAGATTCGTAGAAGGATATTTACAAGGATAGTTACATTTAATGGATCGACCTGACACTTAATTTATATTCTTTTTTGTCTTTTATAGAAGCATAATGCTATAAGTATATTTATGACATAGCGAGTGGGCGATAGGAAGATATTTTTTAATTTAATTCGCAATTTGAAAAATATCCGCAATTTTTCTAGCGGTGCGTTCAGTAATCAACGGGTGGTTCACACGGGTTGGCCCAGCGCCGATCAATCAGCCGCTATCTACACGCTACGACACGCGGCCGACACGACAACGTTCCGATGCACGCACGAACGCTCCCAATACTTCAGCCTTCATTTCCCTCGCTTTTCCCTTTGAGTCGTTTCACTAACGCGCGCAAAGGAAAAAATGCTGAAAGATTAAAAGCCCGCTTTTCCCTCCAAATATGTCAAATGAGGTTAAATGGAAATGTTATTAATGTTGGCTACGCTTTTGTTGGGGTGGTGCGTTTAAATAAGAATTAAGAGGGCTTTTTTAATAACATTTTAATTTGTAAGTAGGTACTTCTTGGTGCTTATTTTGTTTCGCGACTGAAATGTTATTTTCGGATATTAAATAATGTTGTTTTCTCTTTCTCTCGAAAACTGCATTGAAAACCTTGATTTTAAAGCAATTCCATATTTTTATTATAAATATATTGCAAATAATTTGACAGAAAATAAAGGAAAGCATTTGATACACATATATAATACACATTCTTACATTTTATCATTATTTATCAAACACTAATAAAGCCAAAGAAACCAATTCATCGAAAGTACAAAGCAATATTTGCGGCTATAAAAGAAAGTGTTCCCGCGTTGGCATAATATTATGGCGCCATTACGAAACATGAACAATGGAAGAAAAAAAACGCAGCCGTCATGGGTCAGTTGATGTAAATTAAGTGGGAACAATCTGTGTACTAGGTACATTCCTGTTTAGCTATGGTATAAGCATGACCCATTCTTTGCCCCGAAAATTGTCGTGCAAGAATGGTTTTGAAATGAATGTATTGTTCAAAATTCGCATAACTTTCCTATTCTTACGTGTGATTTAAAACGATTTTATTGTGTTTTAAAAGTAATTTCGAAACGTGGTTCTAATTTGACGCGTAACCCTATCCATAATTATTTACACAATCCAAGAAGCACTTTCGACCGATCCGAGGATACTATAACCGAATCGGTACACAATCATTTTCAAATTCTAGAGTAGGGAATACATTTTCCGACGGCGTTTGCGTAATCATGGGCACAAATGATAGCCAGTTATCGCCTTAAAAAATATGCGGGTAGCTCACAGAAAAAAACCGAACCGAACGAGTATTTAAAGACCGTCAGAAATCAGGTACTATCGTAAATAGCAATACGGGCAAACCAATATTGTCATGTTTCATATATTTTTAAACATTAATAGTCTTCGGTGGTTTCTGGAACACACGACGACAACACACAGTTAAGCAAGTTATGCCCAGGCCAGGCGTGTCCCGACACTCGCACATATCAAGACCTAATGGTCAGTATGGCCACTACAGAAAATTCTATTCGCGTACCGGAGTACTCAGCCAATCTAGTTTAATGTTTCCATTGATTTTTCGTCTTCTGCTGTAGATACGATAAGAAAAAGAAACGTCAAGTTATACAGTTCTACAAAAATCACCGTTATTGCGATGGAATACGGACGCTCCAAATGTCAAACTGAACAACTTGATTTGTGTTGAAAAGGAGCTCTTTTGAGAAACACTTTTGATACACTGAAATTGGGTTATAACTAATTACTAGTGGCTTACTACCGAGTTTCTCAATTAATTCCAATATTTTTCACTTATTCGTAGTAGTTGAGTCGGTAATTTTAGTGGATGGTGATTTGGCAGAAAAGGACACGCTGCACTACTTGATAGCTATTTGGCGAAAATATCAGATATCTCTTTAGCCTTCTTATTTATATACTTACGGAACTTTCAAAAAACACGTACCTTAAGCTAGTAATTCATTTACTTAATCCTTAGCACTGTTTCCCTTGTGCATAATAAACATTGGTCAGATATAATTTTCATTGAAGCCATATTGTCGTGCACTTTGAGTTAGTGAGTGGGAAGTTGTACTCGGTGTTCTACAAATTCTGCGTGGGCCTCTGAAGTGAACTGTAACATTTAGGAAACCCACGCGAATTCGGATTATGGTAAGTAGGTACTTTTTGTGACGATTTTCATAATAAGTATTATCCCCGCCTATTTGATACCGCATCGTAACTTATTTCTATGAAAATATGGATAAATTTAATCAATTAATATCAAACTATGCCTATAGTAAACAAACACCACTTGATCAATGATCATACTGTCTGTTACGCTTTGACGGATTAATTCAAAACAGCTTCTAACTCTTGTGAATCTAACGACGCAGGTAAAATCCCGAAAGTTACGCAAAATAAAATATTTATTTTTTCCTACGCATAACATGTTTTCTACCTTACCCACACCATAGAAGAAGCATTGATCATATATTCCATCTACGCAGTTGGGATTATAACGTGTATTCAAAGCGGCGGGTCCATTTTGTATTCTTTGGGTCAAAAGTCCTGTTTTCGACAGTGGCACAAAAATATTGGTTATGTGCGGACGTGACTCAGTTACTGATACGCAAAGATTTATTAAAGTATGTTTATTATGACGATGTACTAGAATAACTAGTACATAATATGCTTTAATAAGGTTGCTTCGGTTCTTATCACAAAATGATTTAATTTTTTTTAAACTAATTTATGACGAAGCCAGGGAATCCCGCATCATGACGGAACATTTTGCTAATTATTACTATCAGACAGTTCAATAAGAAATAGTTGACAAATCATCTTCGGCTCTATGTAGGGAAGTGGAATACATATAATTGAAAGCATATAACACATTTTATTTCCAAAAATATTTTAATTTTACTTTCGTTACTACGAATCACATTCTGTTGGCTGCAAGTAAATTTATTAGCTGCTAGTTACAGTTCTTTCGGCGGATGTGAATAGTTTGGATTAAACTGCTCAAGAATTTGACATTTTGTTATACAGGTCAATGGAGAATAATAAAAATACTTATCCAAAGAAATAGACTTGAATTTTCGTAAATTAAATTATACGAGAAAACAATTGGAACAAGTTCACAACGTAAAGCAAATATGCGTTGTACATAATTAAGTATGAAATATAAAAAGTAAACTCACAATTCAAATTTTTACTCATATTACTCAACTTGTAAGTACTTACATATTCTTGAAACCTGTCTGGATGACGAAAACCCAATTAAATGGAAAGTAATTACACTTCTTAAGGCTTGTTCAACTTGAAATTTATACAATTTATAAACAGTAAGTAATAAAAACTTTTTTACAATTCAAATATACTGCCTGGCCGTATAGGGCGTTCTTAAATCAAATTGTAAACTTAAACGTAGTATGTATTTTTAGTATTCGTTGAACACGTTTACGCTACGCCCTACGGGTAACTATTACTTAGAAAAAGTATTTTAAAATAACAATGAAAAATAACGTGTGAAATCTTAGCTTTTCAAAAATGGCACCGGAGATCAGCCGGCCACCACTCTGCGAAAAACAATAACCTCCTAAGTGGAGATGGAGTCATGGAGTACTTTCGTGGCTCCCATCATGAATGAAAAAACCGCTCGTGTGCTAACTATTAAGATTGACGTCCGATAACGTATCGTATACCCACAAACAAAAACTTGAACATTTTTCTTAGTCGAGTCGAGTATTTCAAGGAACGAACTAAACGTGGTGAGACTAACAGGCGTGATTAATGACCACACACGATTTCAAACTTTAACTCTTTACATTATGGTAGATTTTTCACCGTGATTACGATGAAATAGAGGGGTAACCTCACGCTTCATAGGCAGGAAGTGTCGGCGGTAATAAGGAGTTTTTATGCATGTTTCATTATTTGAATACGGCCTGTTTATTTTTAAAGTTTCGTGTGAAGCCGAGATTTTGTCGTGTTGGGACGTTTCCTTAGGTTTTAATTGCTGTGGGTTTATGGTCTTTGTTATGTTAGGGTGAGCACTACGTGCGATGCATTCATTGTAGGAGAAAGAGAGAAGCGTTTTAAATTTAAGTAAAGTTGAGGTATATTGGATGTTGAGTGGCATTAAAGCGAACTATTCTTCGTAAAGCAATTTGTTAGTTGTAGAGGTTAACTTACCGCATACAAAACAGCCAGCAAAACCCTCTTACTACATTGGTACCCAAACATAGAATACATTCTAAAGCTTTTGTATAAGCCTAACGTCATGATCTGTTTCAATCAAGTACAAATTTAGTACACAAAATTGTCAAAAATGAATAATCGAACATCATTGAACTATTTTGACACAATAGGTACGTATTATGGGTAAGGTAGGTACGCCCCTATATAATAAAGAATTAAAATTGATTATACCTATTAGAAAATCAAAAGGCCAATTCAACAGGAGCTAACCATAATCCCATTCCGATCACCATTCACTTGATATCAAAATTTTTAACATAACTCGATTGTACGCGTCGTGCTCGACTAAAATAGCATTACAATCGATCGACTAGCGCTCGCTCTATCAATTTTTCACAACACTGGTTCGGGGCTGCCATCACAAAATTTTACGGCGCGTGTCTAGTCGCAGTGTTGCTAATATAATTTTATAGTGACTGTTATGTCGCTCGCGATTGTCTTTCAAGATTGATGTGCGGTTACATAGGGTTTTATTAAAATTGGGTTGTAAATTCTGTCTGCTTTATATTTTTCTAGCTTCATTTTTACTGTATTTCTTACCTCGATGCAATAAAGTTCGATGTATTGGTCGGGGCGTCTCTTGTCCTGTATTAAAACTAGTACCTATTGTTTTGTTTTAGTATGTCCTTGAGCTAGTGTTTTTTTTCTAACACTTAAAAATATTAGCCAACTTTAATTAAATATCGTTGCATTAATTCATTTTATATTCCAATTCATTCATACAACAATTCGCATTATGTATGAATTATGTAGTAAGGACCTACATTAATGAATTTATTAGAGCTAAAAATAATAAATAATAAATTTCAGACAGTAAATTTCACTAAAATTAATTAATAATATATGATAAAAATTATGTCAATAGATAGATAAAAAAGTTAATATGTTAAAAATTCACAATGCAAATGCAGCATTGACTTATAATGGACTTATTAAATGCACATAGAGAAAAAACAAAACTAACAAGTAGATATGATTCTTCCAGGCAAAAATCCTCTGTGTATACGCATAAAGACCGTGAACATTGCCATCTAAGAAAAAAATAATTGTTCTAAGATGAAACGACTCATAAAGAGTGCTTTTACTTTCTAATTAAATGTTTAGAAAAGCTAATGCACTTACTTCTTACAAATTAACATTTTTATTTGAGCATACAGTACAATTATATTCAGTATATGCGCCCCTCGTTATAATTACCCAACGAATTTTAATATCACTTTCACTACTACCAGTTAAAGATGGATTTATCAGCTGTTTCAAATGGACTGGACCATTAATGTTTATAAGTCTAAAATACCGACTGTGCTTTAGAATGTCCTTTACAATGCCAAAATATTTTTATAGCAAAGAAAATATTATAATAAAATAAATTGTATAATCAGAAAAAAGAACAATAGTACATATCTACATCAGTAAAAATCTTACAATTACATACAAATAGAGCCTTATTACATGACGTTAAGAAAGGTCGTAGGCAGAATTTTCTTTGCCAAAAAAGCAATATCGTGGTCGGATTACATTAAACTAATGGAGCACAGTAACACCTGCTCGAAAGGAATTATAATTTTACCAAAATTACCTAAAGAAATTCACCCGACATCTGTTGCGCGCAGTGAGCCAATACTTTGGCTGTAGACGCAATAAATCAGGACATCACAGAAAAAGTAAAGAAAGGCGGGAAAAAAACTGTCATGGCGACTGAGTCGCTAGCTAGACGATATGTTATTCCCCTTTTGAGCGAAAGATCCGTTGAAATTGTTTCAGCATGTAGAAAAGTGAATTTGTAATCATTGTGTGGCAATTTTGTTACGATCACAGTTAATTTACAGACAATTATGTAAACGTACCACCCGTAACACAAAACAAACTTGCTCCATTTGCTTTGTACTCGTTTGTTTATTTTTTTTAAGTATTTTACGAAATCTGGGCTCACGAGTGTTTACAACTTTGAATGCATTGCTTTTGAAACGTAACTGGGCTGAACCTGTTACACATTTTATATTATCATACCATATTTTTAGTTTCAGCTTGTAGCCAGTTTACTTTGGGTTGTAAAATATTATGTATGAGATGTATTAATGTGGAAGAAGCAAAAGAAGTAACTATTCAAGAATCGTAGCAAGTACCGGACTTAAGTTTCTGCCTACACCTGTGGGAGAAAGGCGTGCGTGTATGTATGTAAAATATATATTAGTTTGTACCTATGCAGATTACAATAACTAATTTAGCTTCTCCCGTATAAGCAATTTTATATACTGATAAACATTAGTTGATTTTGAAAAATAATGACGTCTGCGCAGCAGAAATTAAAAGTAATCCAAGTACATAAATATGAAGAAATAAAATAACGTTTCCATTGTACTTAATTCAAACAACATTCAAACATGAAACTCCCGCAATACGGAAATAGCATAAGTATGAGTAATACCTACGAACTAATTCCACTATATCCGAGAGTAACATAAGATTAAAGTTACCAGTTGAAACTATAAACACGCCGAAAAAGCAATCAAACTAAGTGTTAGATAGCTAATCTTTCAACGGTCAGATTGAAATGATGCTCCTAATGTAAACAAGAGTACGTCTGTCAGTTGTACGCCGAGATCACTGACTGAAACGATTTTATGGGCTTGAAAAACTTTTTTAATTAAAACATCAGAAAAATGAGCGCGAAATTTTTGCTTTTGCAACACTGGATTTTTTTATTCGTTATTGTGATGGCAGTTATGGATAATGAGAAAGAGAAGATTAATTGGTATGTGATTACTTTTTGGTTTTATAATCTTTTATGCATTTTTTGCACAAACCACCATATTCTATTATTTAAGTAAGTAATACCTATTTTTTTTTCTGCAATGTTGTTGATCCTGCCAACGGATTATCACTTGCTTAATACAATTTAATAATAAAATATTATCGGAATTAGTTTGTCTCACTGTATCTAAGTAACTATCTTGGTGTTATAGATACGACCAAGTGTGAATTAATAAAAAAATGCCCGTCTTCCTGCGTGTCGACATTCAGCCGCATCCGTACGTCAAATAACCTCCTGTTGAATAACAAAATGATAACAACAATATCCGACCGCATACAAACACTAATATTCGACATAATTCTTTTATATATTTTCAGGCGTTATAGCTAAAATTAATACCTTGGTCTGCCTAAACTATTTGTCTGTCAAAACAAAATAATTTAGAAAAAAAATAAGACAACGAAAAAAAGGAAGCGTCGGATTCCTTGATTTGATTTAATGAAAATCGAGATAGTGATGTGCTTAACTGGAGTAGAGAGGGTCGCACCCGTCGCTTCTAATTTTAAACTTGATGGCCGGATAAAAATTTTAACGTGCTCCGTTTCAACATCGGAAAACTTCATAGGAATGCACGTATAAACTTTGTTGTACGAACACGGGTGTTCTTTTTTTGAATTAGAAGTTTGGCATTGTTGAAAAAAATGGATAGAGATTATGATCTTTTAAAATAATAGATTCAAATGTTGAAAAGGCTTTAATTTTTCAGACCAGAGGTTTTACTTTAGAAAAAATCATAAACGCGTTGTGATAGATATTATTTTCTATGCTGAAATGTAACAAATACCTTTTGCGACAATTATGTGATCGTTCGAATTTTTATTTTAATATAAGTATAACTTTGATTAGATATATCAAAGTTATACCTACTTACGAGTAGGTAAATAGGTAGGTAGCTATGTAGTTTCGAAAATCGGAATTATTCAGATCCAATGGAACTATGCATAGTTTATTTTTTATCTAATTCGAATACAGAAGTTTTATAGAATTAAAGCACTGCAGATCATAATTTACAATTCGAATGCATCCCTGTTCTGTACTTTACCGTCGGTTCTCAAATTACCTTGAAATTATAATTGCAGGCAACAGTGAAGAGGGGAGCGAAGGAGGGGAGTCTAGGTATAACAAAGTGAGGTAGGACCGACGTCTTTGAGCCCTCCCTAATTGTGCACGGCTACAGTTTGAAAGTCTGCGACGCTAACAGAGAAGCATACCTACCTATACTTACGAGACTCACATTAAATTTAAATGTACCTAAGAGTATTTTAATGTGATTTATTCAGGTAAAATACCCTGCCCTGTTTTTCTAATATCAAAATACAGACATACAATCAAAAATATCAAAGTCAGAAAGCACAATAATCACGAATTCAACCTTTTACGACCCCGATTGTCTTTACACAGACCTTTTATGTTAAAATTAACAACTGCAAAACCACTTGCGGCTAACTTCACACGCGTTTCGACCATACTGTAATGAAAATGTAAGTTGTTTTTCAATTGATCAATTTATATCTAGCATCGGTGAAGAAAAACATCGTCACGTGGACAATAAAGGCACTCAATATGAGAAGATTCCTGTCCCCAACAATGGGACTTATTGACTGAATAAACTCTTCTTCTTCCTTCTTTCCTTTAAATTAAGAAATATAACAGATCCAAAGATACTCTATTTTATAACAACATACCATGGCGTTTGTATTCCCCAGAGGGTCAGACTGAGATGTACAACTGTACGCCCACAGTTCATCAATATGTTTAGATCTCATGTAAATCAGAGGAAAGCGTATTGCCATTTACCGGGCACAATTCCAAATACCGAACCGTTACTGAAAATTAATATTCAAAAGCTTTTGAGTACATTGCTCGATCTGAGCATCAAACCCAAGATCTTTAGAGAAGCAGTTGCAGCGACCATTAGACTTATTTTATAATAAACAATTCGATTTATGACATTTTCCTTAATAGTTAAATTGCATAGTGAATTTTCATGAACAGTCAAACACCCAATGGCCTAACAAGGTTTAGTGACGTATGGTCAGATATGACACTGGAGCGACCGTCATTTAATCTGGTTAACCGGCCCATCAGCACGTTCTCAAACAACGCACTATCGACGAGCAATGTCCATAGGATTTGTGGAGCTGTTTTAATAACTTTGCAACACTTTATGTCGGCCACCGATCATCCGATTGATCTGTCAAAACTATTTTCCAACTGAGCGATGAGTAAATATTCCGGATTTCAGGATTAGCTGCAGTATTGCAGAGAAATGTGCATTACTTAGAAATAGATTGACTCTGAAATAAAACTACTTTTTACGGATTACCCGACGTTTCAGATAGGTACTTTACAGCATCCATGGTCTTATATTTGCAGTAGAGTATCAGAAACCAGTATAAAACAGATTGTCTTTACCAGAAACTTTTACTACAATTTATTATCTGTAATATTTTAGCTGCAACGATTTTTGGTAATTAAAACATGTAGCTGATATAACTTAGCAATTGTCAAAAAATACACATACATACCATCACGCCTGTATTCCCCGAAGGGTTGGGCAGAGGCGTACGTAATGTACACCCACAGTTCGCCTGGTATGTTCGCCTGGCATTAACCGGGCACAAATCCAGACTTCGAGCTGCTACTGAGAATTTCATAGAAAACTCAATAACACTGCTCTACCTGGGGATCGGACCCAGGACCTCTAGCGTAAAAAAATAATGTCTCAAAGTATAGAGCCCTAAACATGTTAGGACACTGCTCACTATCGACACTGCTCAAAAAATCTATGACTTTTTTCATAAGATTTCTGTTCAAATAATTACTATCTTAGTACATCTAGGGATTGAACATTTGCGGACGTTTTATAGCTACACGAATGAAGCAATGATCGTTTAAGTGCAGTCGATATGGTCCATTGCGTTAAAGATAATATCAGCGCGTTGACTGCTGCAGCTTACAACATAATAGGCACGTAAATATGCATCGACAGAAAGAAAAATAATTTATTTAGTCCTAGACATTGCCCGCGGTTTCACTCGCATTACAAAGGATTTCGTTGGTTTTCCAATACATCTGTATATACCTATATGTAGATGTATTGGACCTTGCAGAAGGAACGCTTTAGCGTTCAGCGGTTTAGGCATGAAAACTTAACAAGCCAATAGACAGACAGAGTTACTGTACCATTTATAATATTAGTAAGGATGGGACGCTGACACTACAAAATGATGCTTGACATCAACACCTTTACCAAAAGGCCACTAATTCATTATTTGCTGGGTATACAAAACTCTATGTATGCCTAGCAAATTTCTGCAGTCTACCACATCGGGGTAGTGTCGGTTACAACTTTAAGAACTTTATTTAGTCTTAAAGGGACTATAAAGGTCTCCTCTAAAAGTTTTTCCCACTGTGAAAGAAATGTTTGTATTGATCTTTTTGAAGTCGGACGTGTGTAAACCTTGTGTATACTTGGACCACTGGCCAGGTTCTAACTACTAGGCTGTACTTATCTAAACTTGATTAATACTAATCAAATATTTCACCAAACAATTGAAACTTATACAATCTCGCTATTATCCGAGTTAGTGATTAATGCAGGTAACTGTTTGCGCAACATTATTTAATTGTCCATCACGCATTTTTGCCGCGCGGTAATCTAACCAACATCCATTAGCGTAGCTATCGCGTTGCGAAACTTCCTATAAGTGTGAGGGAGTAATACAGCGGTTTGTTGCTTTTAGTGGGGATTATTTTTCGCCTACGGTTTTGTCTGTCTGTCCGGAGAAACGTAGAAATAAAGTACCAGTGCTTCTGCATGTAATTTTTGTCCTCATAATTGTGATGTTTTGGAATAGTGTTGACTACAATAAATTGGCATTTTTGGAGTGCTATCAATCGTACCTACATTGAAATTCACAAAATGCACCGGACTTAATCAGAAGCTGTCATAATTTTAATTCAATATATGTAAGTGTTGGAGTCGACTAGGTTTCTTCTAGAGATGAAGTTTTGTTTTCTTGAGTTTGATTTCTGGAACTCTGTCGCTATGTACTGTTGTTGTATGTTTAATATCGGAGCGTCAAATCGGGGGGCACGGTGCCTCTCGTCGTGGATATGATGGTAATAGTAAATAAGAGTTTCATGAGGAGCAAGATGCTTGCGTATGCACAAGGCCATCTTAGGAAATCCAGCATACCTTGTGTTGCAAGTTGTTAGTTATTATTATTTGGCCCCCTACAATCTTGTGACCCTATGGAAAAGGCGGAACTCAGTGTGTATTGCACTGTAGCGCGATAGGTATTTCCCTGATAACTAATTTCTTGCCAAATGTTTGCACCAATGATGTTTGCAGTAATGTAAAATTTATAGCATTCCGCCAATACGTACAAAATTGCCGTAGTTCAAATAACTTTTATTCACAAAGAAGTTTCTTTTGGTACGTGTGCTGCATCACAATTGGCCGCACTACTCGCACAGTTTGAGTTGTAAGCGAAAGTTCAGCATAAGCGCACAGATGTTTAAAAACGTTACGTCGTGACATGGTTTTAAGGAACGCCCAATGCGTTTGTCTTTTTCTGGAAACGTCTTTGGGTCACCTCGTTATGTTTGTGGATAGGTAACCTCAAAACTGCTTTAGATCATCTTGCCCAAGCCCATTCCAGACATAGGACCTATTAAACCTTGATGTCTGCATTGTTGATACCAAGATTATCTGAGTTTACTACGGTCGTTCCTTTCAGAGATCGTCAGTTTGTAAATATTGTTGATTTTATCAATGACGTCATATTTTACAGTCTTTTTTTGTTTTATTTTGAAACAACTGTTTTTTATTGGATTGACAAGCCGCCTTTTTTATTCTGGACTAGCGGCTAAATAGTAGATGAATAATTGTGTCTGGAAATAGAACCTAGATTAAGACAAATTGATGAGGACATATTAATTCATTTTAATTATCTTTACGCTGCCTGTGAATGGAGGAACATGCATAGATCTTAATAATAGTTGTAACAGAATAATTTATAAAATAGAAGTGTAAATTTTTTGTAGCTATGAGATATACAAAATATATTATCGGTATGAAGACTATGAAGAGCCGGAATAACAGTCCGATATACACCGTGACATATATGTCATTTTAGAGCCGAAAGGACGATATTATACTCATCATTACGAATACCTTTTATTATGGAACCAAGCCTGAAATCACGAAAAAACAGCTGTAACTGTGTATACATTTGTGTACATTGAATTCGACAAAATGTATGGAACAGCTGTTTTTTTTTCCGTGATTTCAGGGTTGGTTCTATAATATGATGAGTATAATACCGTCTTTTCGGCTCTACAAAGACTTAAATGTCACTGTGTAGAAAGAAAGAAAGTTTTTTTTTTATTTTGTACTTCTCTCAAGATATCACCCATAGAAATTACATAAAAAACAGAAAAAAGAACATAAGATAGGGTGTTAGGCCAAAATACAGTGCCATTCTCAGCTGATGCTACAGCCGCATAGTTGCTGCAGCGCTGATTTTCAGAAAGGCCCATAGTAGTGTGTAGTTACGGATGCCGAGCACAGTTCATAAAGTTAAACTATAGATAATTATCATAATTACATTCAACGTACCTGTGCCATGATATTTTTTTTATATCTTGGTGTCGTATATAAGCTAACTTAACCCTTCCCAAGCGAAAATAACCACGAGGACTTCCGCGCACTAAGCATGAAAAACACTTGGTCACGGTTACGCGTTATAACGTCATACATCATCAATTTACACGTCACAAATAATAACGGTTTTTAAATCAAACCAATTTATTCTTCAACATCTAGTCTTAAGAATTTTGATTGATGTATTATGACGCAGTTTCTAGCATTGAGGCAAGTGGTATTGTGTAAAGACTAACTATTTTATGACTGGATGATGTGACTTCGATTCCCATCCGAATATAAAATATTTATTATTTCTTGTGTGGATATTTGTTAATAGTCTGGGTGTACCTACTTTACGCTCGTAATAATTTGTGTGTTTGTGAATCCCGACGATCATACATGAGGAGATTAATTAACGTAGATGAAGCGAAAGTGGTGTGCCAGGATCGTAGCAAGTGAAAATCTATAGTCTCTGCCTACCGCAATGCGAGACAGGCGAGAAAATATGTATGTCTGTGATTCCCCTCATGAGACAGGGGTTTTCCCTAGTGTTAGGAAAGTCCCTAAAAAATGAAATGTCAAACATTTTTAGAAATATGCAGGAGATAGATAATGCGCGTTGAATGTGGCGCTTCGTACGTCCCTTATGGATTTATGGCGCTTACTCCTCAATTCAACTGAAGCAACAACTTTTCACAGCGTTGTCTCTAGTCATAAGACCTCAATACTTACGGGGTACATTGATCGATAGTTCCAGCGCATAGAAACGGCACAATTTACTGTTGCCTCAAATACTTCGCGTTTTATAGCCGCGTAGAATTTAAACACGCCAGCGTAAGAACAATTAAGTATTATTTGAAATTGTAATGTGCTACGTTTGTTCCGTGAATTTATGTTGCAATTTGTTTTTTTTTTTTATGCTTGGAGGTTGTTTCGAATTACCTATATTTGCACGAAAGTGGGCTTGAATATGTAACATTTAATGCGTTTATCAATGTCAAACGGAAAATAGATTGTTTATGGAATTTTGTACATGAATTCTTTCACTTCATTGGCCGAAGCTAACTCAATATATATGGAAGAATTACGAAAAGTTTACGCTTGCTGAGAGGTTTCGCATTAGCAGAAACTATGAAATACTTCTTAATACTTAAGTACCAGTTTTGATTCACTATTTGGTAAGAGAATTAGGTTGTTTTTTAGTTTTGTATCTCACAACCATTTGCAAAAGAAGAGTGCGGAACAAGGAAAGATACAAGTCTGGAATTCGTTATTTTTTATTTTTTCCTTCTCGTAATTGATAATTTCCGCTTTCTTTTCACCCTTGCCAGAAATAATTGCGTTCTAAAAAGAAAACGGATAAAAAAAGAATACTTAATTTAACTAACAACATTTATACAGAAGAGGTTATCTAATGGCATCTGAAGGGATTTTAAATAAGAAGTCATTACCTTTCAAGAGTCGTGTTAAAGGACCCTCGTGGGAGAGACGCCTTCCAATTTGAAGGGATTTGTTTTAACGAAGCCTACCGTTGAGTAAGAAACAATTCAATTGAACTGTAAGGAATAAAGTCGGCCCGTTTATGTCATTCTATTAGTGAGAAGTGTGAGGGAATGGCGTTCTCGGCGCGAACAATAAACTGTTCATAGAGTAAATTGCGAAATGGAGGAAAAATTTAAGCGAACGATTTTTAAACTTATGCAATTTAAAATAGGGTCTAGAGTCATACCCGCTACAAAGCACCTGTGACGTTTAAGGCGCTCCATAGACAACTGACAGCTTCCGTCAGTAATCAGGTCACGTTCCTTTTTTGAAATGCGCGCGGTTGTCGCGTTCGATTCAGCGTAGTAGAAATTCTATCGTGTGTGAGCCTTTTTGTGCGCGACGTATGGGCTTGCCTAAAATAGATTTTATTGTAGGTACCCTAATAGGATTTGCGCGGTACTTTCATGGAAAGTAGGTCCAGCACTTGGCGCGAAATAACTGAATCTGTCGATTTAACTTTGTATTATGGGGAGGGCAAAGGCAAGGGAAGCTTTCGTCTTTTATTCAGAATTTTATAAAATGCTCGTCTACTCGCTTCGCCATTTTCCGCGCCAGTGGCTCCGTCGTCGCGGTGACACAAAAGCTATGAACGATTATGGACGTAGAGAGGAATTTCGCGGAGTGTAATAGAGTCCTGACGTTCTTGAGACTGCGGAGGCTCAGTAATTGTCTAATTTTCGTCTTTTCCAGCCAAATGATCACTGGGGAATGACATAATTATAATAGTTTCAGAAATGTCTCGAATATTTTAATAAGAATAAAGAGATAATGAGTTGCGAAAGGCTTATGTTCGTTGTAGCAATTTAGAACAGCATTAAATGTAAATGTTGGAAGCTCCGCTTGTATTTTAAATTTGAAATTTTATTGGAATTCGAATTCGAATCGAATTTTTTTTTTATTGAAACGAATTTATTATAAGATCCTAGACCCTAGAGACCTAGAACTTCAATTTCATATTTGTAATGTTTTTTTTTTCCTAATTTGGTATCTTATACAGCGAGGTGGCGCGATGAATTGGATTCTTACAATAGAGATTTGAGCGGTTTGAAAGGAGGGAAGGGAGGCCTTTGTCCAGCAATGGGACGAAATGGGCTAGAAAAAATATTGGTACCTAAAGCGAGTAATTTATTAATATAAAATTTAAGTTGCTAGGCAAGCAAATACCTCCATTAATTCCGATCGATGGCCAACACTGTCAGTTTAGCAAGCCTCGAATGCAAAGCTACACCGCTGATTGAAGGTTTCTTCTCTATTCCGTCACTGTTGTCGATCTTATGCAAGTCGCATCCATAGATTCCCCGTTGCCCCAAAAAAATCATCGACGTGCTGAACATACCATCACGTCTGTATGCCCCGAAGGGTTTGGCAGAGATGTACCACAGTTCGTCAGTATGTTTAGGTCCCATGTTATAGGGGGCAAGCCTATTACCACAAACTCAAACCCCGAGCTGCTACTGGGAATCTCATAAACCCAATAACAATCTGCTCGACCTGAGAATCGAACCTAGGACCTCTAATGCAGCATTCGCGCTTGGGATCTAAGGAAGAAGTGTGAAAGATTAATCTAACTGCGACACTTGAAGGCTACTGGGACCTATAGAGCAAGATAAAATATTTTCAATCTACCAGCAACATATTAATTGTCAATATTTTACAATATCTTAATTTGGACCTGTTATAATTATTTAAGTAGGTATCTGTTATTTTTGTGGCACTAAATACATTTATTATTATTATCCATTGCATTTTATTATATTATAATTATATCACGCCAGCAAATCTTATCATAAATAAACGAAAACTACAATTTACTTCATACTCAACTTTAAGTTTTGTGACTTTCCCAAACTAATTATTTTCACTAATGTAGAAATGTGTTTAGCATTTAAATGGACCGAGTGCATTGACATACATACATGTCATGCCTTATGCATGCATTCCTGTGCGTCCACGAAAGTACAATTGACGTGACGTTTAACTTTTTTTTAAACCAGGTCGTCTGTCAATGAAAATAATTGTCACATGACACATGGTGTGACAGGTCATGCAATGACAATGCCATGGTGTTGATATATATAAAATAAAAATATCGTCATGATTGAAGAAACAATATACAAATGCAAATACATTACAATAATAAATATTACACTTACTTTAACCTTTAGCGCCACAGTCATGTATAGACGATAAACCAAAATCACGCCACGGTCACGACTAGGATTGGATGACAGATTTCTAGTTATTCGGAAGCTTGCCGCTGAGGGCACACTTTTTCTGTTTTGACGCGGCCGTCAAAGGATTTAAAGATTGTTCCATTGTTTTAGCGTGGCTTTGGAGCTTGAGGACTTCCGAGTCAGACAAAGTGTTAGCTGGTGTTTCTGTAAAAAATTCTCGGAACCATCCCGGACTAGGCTTACGGCAATAGGCTCGTCCCGTACCTACTACATAGGTCTACTACAATAGCAGTCACGTTTGCCTCTAAGGGGAATTAGGCGAAGATTGATAATTTACAGTAGAAAACTGCTAAAGATTTGCTGCAAGTTTCAAATATCAAAAATATCATACCATCACGCTTGTATTTCGTGAATGGTAAGGCAGAGGGATACCTTCTAAATCACACCCACATTTCGCCAGTATAGGTTTAGTTCGCATGTAATAAGCCTATTGCCATGAATTATTTATTCATTCAACCACATTGCTGGTGTTAAAATATTATTTATGGCAGGACCATAAATAATAACTAACATTATTAATAATTAACAATAATTTCATAATAAACACAATAACTACGCTTCGCTGTGTTTGACAGTAAACAGTGAGTGATGACCGGATATTTTACCGATATTGTTCGTTTACTTTGTTGTAAAATTGTGCGTAAATTAACTATGGACTGTTTGTGTTGGGGATGTTTGTTTTATTTCCAATTAACACATAATTATAACAGTAGCAAGCGTCACGTGTATTTTGAAAGCAAGTTGCGTAAGATCATAAATTATTATCTTAAAGTACCCTGACAAATATGAATTTTAATTAATTTATTTAATTATTTGCATCAATAAATGTAGAAGTAGCGATGATGACCAATGAATTGCTTTAATCATCACAACTAATACAGCAAGTAGCGTTCTGTAGTTTCTGTCTAATCCTATAGGAAAAGGCTTGAGTGTAAATCCTACTAATATTATAAACGTGAAAGTTTGTGAGGATGTACAGTGGCGACCAAAAGTCCATAGGCAATCTTACAACGCAATAGCTTGACGTTTAGTTTGACTTACGACCTTCTATTCATTGTCGTTAACTAGTGACACGCACTGGATGTATCGAGCTGTTCGCACTGTTCATAGCAATGTAATGCTTAGCGTGCTTATGGACTTTTGAGCATTTACTGTACCTATAGATGTTTGTTACTCAATCACGCCAGAACGGCTGAACGGATCTGGACGAAATTTGGCACAGAGGTGGATTATAATCTGGAATAGCTGCAGTGTAGTACATAGGCTATAAAATTATTTTACCCGCGTACCTTCATCATCAATCCATTTACTGGTCCCCTGCTGGGCATAAGTTTTCTCTCAGATTGAGAGGCGTTAGGGTACAGTCCACCACTCTAGCCTCTCTCTCTTAAATGCAGATTGGCAGACTTTACACGTTGCATCGACGAAGAAATCTCTCAGACATGCAGGTTCCCTTGCGATGTTATCCTTCACCGTTTGATTATTTATTAACAGGCTAATGATAACTGCCTCATTAGCCTATTGGTCCTGAGCGCACCTTAAGGCGATGCCTCCGACTGTTTGACAGTCGAGTATTTTATATTTTTTATATTAAACTTTTTGAACGTCATTTTCCCATTATAGACAGCTCCCACTAACTGCCTTGTTAGCTTAGTGGTCCTGAGTGCCATTACTACGCTAAAGGTGCTAGGTTCGATTCCCAGGTCCAGTAAAGTGCTATTGGGTTTTTTTCCGAAATTTTCAGTAGCAGCTCTGAGTTTGGGATTTGTGTCCGGTTAAAGGCAATAGGATCGCCCCCTATTACATGGGATTTAAACATACCAGCGTACTGTAGGTGTACATTAGTACACGTCTGCCTAATCCTTGAGGGAATACAGGTGTGATATGTATGTGGATTCCTATAAAAAGACAAAACTACACTAAAGACAACCCATGATATAATTACGACGTTCTCTTTACGAGGTAGGCGAACTAGTAAGTGGTATAATAAGTAATAAGTTTGTGAGCTCAAGGCTCAAGAATTTCAATAACTAGTGTTAAAATAGACGTAAAACGGCTGAGCACCAGCGATCCTTCCCTTCGCTGGCTTTACTGCTTCAGCTTAAATCTGGAGGGAGGCGCCAGCAAACTTTATAGCGTTTTAAACTTAGTAAATATTGGGAAAGTTTCTCTAGTATTGAATGCAATTAAGATATAGGTATTATCATACCATCACGCCTGGATTCCCCGAAAGGTTCGGCAGAGGCGCACTAATGTGCCCCACAGTTAAGGTCCTATGTAAAGGGGCGAGCCTATTGCCACTAATCGGGCACAAATTCTAAACTCCGAGCTGATACTGAGAATTTCATAGAAAAACCCAATAACACTTTGCTCGACCTAGGAATCGAACCCAGGACCTCTAGTGTAGCAGTCGCGCTGAGAACCACTAGGCTCTTTTTATAACAATCACGTCTTTATCCTCCGAAGGGTTAGGAATTTGCCCCTAGCATTAGCTGTAGGGGTTTGATGGTCGGGCAAAGTTTTTGGTTCTTGTCCATTAAGAATTTCTCAGTAGCAGCTCTGTTTGGATTTGTAGCCGGATAATGGCAGTAGGCTACCCTTATTACATGAGCCCTAAAACATACAGACTAACGCTAATTCGTCGTAATAATTTGGGGAGTCCGTCGCCAAGACAGTGGCCATGACCTGCAGCTAAACTTGCTGTTGTCTTTATTATGGGTCCGGCGGAGCTTGAATTGCTCACAAAATCGTAATACCAAAATAAATTGTAATACATACAATATTTTATCAAATTGTGTATTATTCGCATTCGGGTACCGTTAATCTAGGTTCCTACCGTAATATTTCGTCTACTACTTGTATAGGATACAATTTCATAGGATATTCGGTCCGCCGGACTCTTAACATAATTGAACTACTTAGAATAAGAACTATAAAAATATAAAAATGAAGAAAAATTGTCTGGCCGTCAAAGTAATCCTCCACATCACTGTCATCTAATAACTTAACGTATCCAGAAGACTGGCAGCATTGCCACGTTGAATGGCAATGCTAATTCTTAGACCCAAGATCAAACTAGCCCTCTGAACACGTGATGATGAAGAGTTGACAAGTCTCTAAGATTTTTTTATCTTTTGAACTTAAAATAACTGCATAAAGTAATTAAGTACAAGATCTTTATTATTCTACGCCAGTCTTATAAGTCTTAAACCGTCGTAAGACAAAGGGGTTACTGAGGATAAAGTAATTATGCAATGGGTTAGTATCTTTTACATATTCATAAAACCAGGCTAAGATTCTCGAAGGGCTGCGCAGTACCAATTTGTAATGATTTTGCATAATACAGGAGACCACGATCAGGCCCAAGGCCCTGCGATCCAAAGGGGCGCCCTAGTTTCCACTGCTTTGGTTTTTTTTGCATTTGTTTATAAAATAGTTCCCTGGCATATCATTGTTACTGGGGCCCATTATCCTAAAGTGCCCAAGACCTCCAATAGGCTTAAAACGGTAACTGAACTATGTCTGTACATAGGAGATATTTAAAAAAAATTATGCAAGTACCTAGTAAGAGGCGTTTTTAAATTATAAATGAGGAAAACAATTCTAAATCTTTAGAATTTTTGTTTGTCCGTCTGTCTGTATGTTTGAACGGTAAAATTAGTAGAGAGGTACATATTTATCATACTTTTTGACTTTTCAAAATAAGTATTTTGTCTAAGTCTAAGGGCCGATTGTTCCATTGCCAGATAACTTTATCGGACGTATAAATTCGAATTTTTGAACATTTTTCTATACAAAATCTGTCAACCTCAATTTTATTCCTAAGTTAAAAGTTTTCTGGCAATGCAAAAGTGGCCCTAACTGAAATAAAAAGCTTTTAAATTTTAATTTCTTACGCATTTATATGTATCATACGCTATTAGGTATACGTTGACTGGCTTTAAGCTCGCCAAAGTACTACTTACTAAAGCAAATATGGAAGCCTGAAAGTGTCCACAAAGGATTAGTTTTGTTTGTAGACAGACAGACTTCAATTTAAGTAAGGGCTGCTTTTCGCTAGCATCATATTGCGATAATGCCTTGCCCGGGGACTTCCTTCCAGTCCAGAGTACACAGACCGCAAAGTTTGCGTCACTGGCTATTGTGTTACATTGGCTGAAACTTTACATTGTCGCCAATATATATAGAGGGTTACAAATGTTGTTAGACTAACTAGATTAGGTTATAAGCTATATCTATAATGTTTATGGATTTATTGCGAGACGGACAAATTTCATGGAAACTAAACTTCACTTTATCTAATATTGATGAATCTATTTAATATAAAGTAAAAAGTCTACAAATATTATTATGCATTTAATTATGTAGGTATATCATAAATAATAATAAATTATTTTATTTATAAACGTGATTAAAAGAGAAATCCTAAATCTAGCCTAATCCTAGGCTAGCCTTGATTTGAGAAAGTCCAATTATTTTTTTTTGAAAATGGAATTCGATTTAAACTTACTTAAATTGAAGTTCCATTGTATATTGGTCTAAATAAAATAATACATTATTTTGAAAATAGAACTTGAATCTGATAAGTTTTTGAGTGTAGTGCAGATGATCCATAATTATAACATAACATGACATACCATCACGCCTGTATTCCCGAAGGGTTAGGCAGAGGCGTACCAATGTACACCCACAGTTCACCGGTATGTTTGGGGCGAGCCTATTGCAATTAACCGGGCCCAAATCCAGACTGCGAGTTGCTACTGAGAATTTCATAGAAAAACCCAATAACACTTTGCTCGACCTGGAGATCGAACCCAGGACCTCTAGCGTAGCAGTCGCGTCTGGGACCACTAGACTAATGAGGCAATTATTATTTAATATAATTAAATAAGGTGTTTCATAAGGAGTGGGTAACTACCAAGCTTAACCAATTGGCCGATGGCTCAGCTAAGTAATTTTCAAAACAGAATTCAGTCATGGCTCGCTTTTTTTACTCAAACAAAGCTAAGCCGGTTATGAAGGCACGAACTGCTCATTACTTGAAACTAATCTCCTAATCTTGGGCAAATTGATTCTCAACGGTATTCGAGCCTGGTCAGTATTTTTTTAAGACGACAAAATCAAAGACAACTTTTTTATTGATGGAGTACATAAACATTGTAGACTAGCTTTTGCCCGCGGTTTCACTCGCATTCCAATGGGCTTTTAGAAACAGAATGTAGCCTAAATGCTTCTCCAAGGACCAATGCGTCTCTATACCAAAATTCATCAAATTTAGTTCAGCTGTATAAGCGTGAAAAAAATAAGGTGGTATTACAATGTAGATCGGTTGAATATACACACCTACACATTTGCTGAAGGGTTAGGCAGAGGTATATCAATGTATATCCTATAGTCATTACCCAGGCACAAATTCCGAGTTGCTACTGATAATTTCATAGAAAAACCCATTAACACTGTTCGACCCGGGAACCGAGACCAGGACCAGGACCCAGCGAAACAGTTGCGCACTGGGTGTACATTAGTACACCTCTGCCTAGTCCTTTGGCGAATGCAGGAGTGATGGTATGTTATTAAAATTCTCTGATTACCAGCATTGCTTTAAGTCCAAAACAATTTGTGAGGGAACATGCCTTAATCCTTGCGCTGTAGAAAAAGCGCTCGTATAGCCCGACGGCTTAGACCAGGATTAACTGGGCTGCTAAGTGCCGTCTGAGTATAAATAAGACAAGCTTGAGATAGCTCTCTCGGTACGATGAACTGTCAGCACAAATCTCAACAGATGTCTATAAGACTTACAGCTGTGTAGTCAGAAGGGTCATACCAAACGTAATATGCTGTATATTGCTTTGGGCTGCATATCAAAATATACATCAATACCTACTATAATACCGTGAAATTTTAATGGTTTTGGAGACGTCGGTGTCGTAGGCGTCGTCGTGCGTCGTCGGGCGTCGTCGGGCGTCGTCGTTTGTCGTCGTTCATTCTGAACTATTTTCTAACCTTCAAATGTGAAACCTAAACAGCTATTTCTTACATCTCGTCAAAAGACTTTGTGGGTTAGCCGCCCCAAGTTGTGATTTTTGGACCACGGCTACACAACGAACCAAATTTCCAGAATAAGTTGACCTCGCATTGTATAGGCTTTTCGAACTCTTAGAGGTCAACTTATACTGGAAATTATGCCACGTTGTGAAGTTGTGTGTTAGTGAATCATATTGTGTTTCATTTAAAGTGACTAGTTTAGCCCCACTATATATACTTTTTCTAAGAAACTTATATTATGATGTCTCTAAAGCAGTGATCAATATTATATTAATAGTTATCAGAAACTGTAGTAACAGATTCCAAACTGAAGATTTATATGGAAATGCGATCTTGCCATTGGACACTGACTCACGAGTAAGTACCTACACATCACAACATGGTAGTTACTTGTAAAATAAATCCAAGTTCCTCATAATTGTACTAACATAGGCGCTCTATAGCTCTATCTATACCCTCAGAGCAGCCTCTCGGTCCAGCACTAACTTCGGACGGATTAATCTGCCGACAAGTTGACGCGTTTCATTGACGGCCGTGGTGTAATTAATTTGTTTTTACAATCGATTTTGGACTTGTAATTGGGCTCGGAATAGATTTAAGGTGTGGCGGGTTTTTGATTAAGAAAGTTTGAATCATTGTTTTCAGAGGGTTCAGTACTCTTGTCTGCTTGAGGCAAATAATTAATTGTTCTGTGGATGCAGATGCTTTCTAAACGTGAAGTTTGTGATGGTAATCCTTCCGGTATACGTTTGTTGAGTTGTGGTTGGGAAGTCCGTGTGGATACTTCGGCTTTATACTAAGACTAGCAACATGCCCCGTCTTCTCACGGGTATGTTATAGCCTAACCTTCCAAGATAATTCTTATTTTTTGGTGAAAATTTTAGGAAAATCCGTATAGTAGTTTCTGAGATTAGTCTGAACAAACAGACAGCGTCCGTTGGGACTTTAAATTAGAATAAAATAGCTGTTGCCCGTGGTAGGTACTCACTATAAAACTAGCCTAAGTTACTCCTTATAATTAGCTATCTGCAAGTGGAAGTCCCGTTTAAAACCGTCCAGCCGTTTCAGAAATTTGCCGGAAAAACTAACAGTCAATAATTTGAGAAATAAGGACCGTATATACTTTCATTACACATTTACAAAAAAACTGTTATTTATTTATTTGTATAGATGTAGTGATGATAAAATGGTAGTCAGCTTGTTCTCGTAAGCTAAGATAGATAATTATGAAATGATCATTCACGGGGTCGGTCGTTTAAAAATACAATTTACATTTAAATCTGCAGGGGCCGTATTATACCGTGTTAACGCCATCATTTTTAGTTTTTGAGAAAGAGATGAGGCTAGTTTTTATATGTAGAGCGGCATCTCTTTCTCACAACCTAAAAATCCCTAAAACCCACGTTATAATACGGCCCCTGGTCATATAACATTGTTGGAATCTGCGACCCATGACGGATAAGTCGACCGCTCAGCCGTTCAAATTACCGCACATCTCTGAGACACTGTCACGCGCAATTTTGTCATTTCAATGACGTACTTCTCACTGAAAATCCCCCCTACTAATCCCTTTATCCGCATCCCCATTGACAGGTTTTCAGACAGATTATACTCCGCCGCGAAGTTGTGGGATTCGGCTTATGACAAAACCGTTGTTATCGAGTTCCTCTGTAAATTTTAATGAAAACATTACTACTTAATTAAAGTTTGCGGGGTGGTTCCTTTGACAATACACGCGGTGTCTTTATTAAATTGCTTGAGGGTTGTTTTCAAAAAGTATGTAGAAGGATGCAAGATTCGTAGCGTGTGGCGTTCTGTAGTCTCTGTCTACCCTTATGGAAAAAGGGCATGAGTGTATGTATGTATTTATGACTTTTACAACACCGAGAAAGTTCTGTTCATTATTAGATATATTTGGCATTAACGCAACCTAATAATTTTCATTTATATATATTTTCGTAATTTTATTTATAACATTAAATTTCACATCTAAACAACCCCCGCAGCATCAAGACATGGAATACGATATGGATATATAATGATATGGATACGACCTGTATCATGTTTTCCATCAGGCCAAGTTTAACCAAGGATCAAACGCATTGAAGTCAAGAAACAAGTACTGTCGCCTGTCACGGCCATGGTCGTAAAACTAGCGTATTGTGTCATGGCCTGCTGGGGAGCTGAAAGCTGCTAATATAAACTGACCTGTAATTGTTCAAAAAGCTTATACAATAAGAGATCAGTTTATACTTATTGGCAATTTATACTTCGATGTGTAACTGTGTCTGAATAATATCTAATTATTGGGATGTTCGTGCTGAGTTTCCGAGTTGTTCAATAAATAACACCTGTATATATACGAAACATCCTTTTATTTTGCTGTTTTTTGTTTATTTGTGCGTAAAAGAATAAAAACGATTCCGCATAATTTGAATGAAGGATGTCACCTTTCTAATTAGCCGATGTAAAACTTTCATTAACAAAAATATATTAAAGTGAAGGGGTCGCAACCCTTCGACACTAAAAATGTTGAGAAGCGATGCTCTACAAACTACAAGGTAAATGGTATGAACTAGGTATGCTAAAATATAATATGTTGGTCCCACAAAATGTTAGTCTCAAACTGGTCTGAATATTTGTGCGCAGGACTCACTGAAGCCTGACAAGCGGAATTTCATTATCCAGGCGGTTATTCGCTTTGAAGGGTACCGCGTTAGAACAACTATTCAGCATAACTTATTATATCCTGCTAAAAGGCTCAAGCGATATTGGCGTTTGAGTTTCTTGATCTTTTTACTCAGAGCTATGGATAATGGACAATGGAGATAATTAGGTACTCCTTGAAGATATTTTTACTACGGTCTGCTAGTTTGGAAGAATGAATACATTGAGGATAAAAGGGATTAAGCTACAATAGATTTAATGTCTCCTGTCTATGGTTCAAGGTGTCGCGATGTTATGATGAACTGGTCTCTCAAGGTCGAGCTAACAACGAAATTCGACATATTGTCACGGATTTTGACAGGTTGATGTGAGAGAAAAAGATTGACTAGTATTCATAATATCTCTACCGCTTCTCATTTTCCCCATGGATTCTTTCCCCCTGCATTCCGAACAAAAATCCCTTTCACTCAGGGATAAATTCCCCTTTTTATAAAACAAGCGGATTCTCCTGAAAGTTGGGGAAACAATGCTATTAATACAGTAATTGTGTTGGGCACCCTTCGTTTGTATTCTGACAGGGCACCTAATTAAATGTAAGGGTTATAGCGGACGGCGTGTCGTTACATGAATTAAACAATGGATTAGGACATGGAAGATTTTTTAAGCGGTTTTTGGATGTTAAAATGTTGGCGAGTGTTAGTCATCGCATATCAAAATGTAGGTAGGAACTGAATGTCAATTCAAAAATAATTAAAAACAAGCTGTTACGCTCGGTTTCAGTCGCATTCCGAAGGACTTTTTGAAATAAATGATAGATAACCTATGGTCTCAGGATGTAATCTCCTTGCCAAATTTTGTTGAAATCGATTCAGCGGCTTTTAAATGTGAAAAGGTTTGTTACAAACAGAGTTACTCTCATATTCGTTTATGAGTACCTATAGATATAGTTCTGATCTAGTGTCAGCGCTTTTTAGACCGACTAAGGTCACTGTGGTGTGACTGTTATGCTATAGCCACAAATAAAAAATCATTTTAGGTAAGCTCTTATACTAATAAAATTGCTCAAATAGTATTTGTCACTCCGACTTTCCATCCAACCTTTTTTCGTACATGTTACTCCTTGCTGGTTCCAGCTGCCAAATACGGAATAGATATTACGTACATAGTCCCTATTCCTTAAAGGGTTATTAATCGTGTTAGTTTTTCCGAACTAATTTGAAATTTAGGATTCGGAATCCGAATTCTAAACCTCAAAGCATTTTATTCACAAATTGTAACTTAAATATGTTATTACAACAATGTTTACGTGTGACAGAACGAAATTACGAATAACTTTGAACAAATTCTAACACAACTTGACGCAAGCAATTTCGTTGGGAATACATTAGCAAAATTATGTTTATTTTCCGACCACGTAGGGTTGTCGGTAAAAATTTGCAGCGCTTAAAAGTAAAATTTTTAGACACCAAATTGATCAGCTATATTAAAAAGGTATACTGGAGGCTTCATCATCATTAATCCAAGTATTGTCCCACGGTTGGGCACGGATTTCTTTTAGATTAATAGTCTCGCTGGCAAGGTGCGGATTAGCAGACTTCACACGCCCCGTGGATTTAAGTTTTCAGAAAAGGGTGTTCCATCACGATGTTTTATACATATTGAAGATGAAAAATCTATGCATATCCTGTTGATGCTTTGCGCGACCGGAGGACGTGAATGAACTTGAAACGTGATTTTCTCGGTACCTGTTCATTTGTGAAGAAAACTGCAACATTTTTGATGGAATAAGATTTTTTGAAAAACTAAGTCAATAGGATTTTTTTAAACTGATTCTATTGTCTTTTCAATTCGTTGAGTTTTCCCTTAAGTTTGATCCTTCTAACCACGCAAAATCACCCTAGATTGGTACCCAAATAAAATCCAGAATAGAATCCAGAATCCGAAAGCGATGGTCATTTAATAATATTCAAAATAGTTTTGTAACTGTCAAATGGTATTCTACTAAACTAAAATTAACATCAAACGCTAAGAAGTTCGATTGAATTTTATTTTATTTTATTAGGATCTCCAACAAAGAATAAACCTTACGTGCTGTTTACAATAAGAGTTATTCCTACTGTTTCCTCAATTACAGGAGACCGCATAATGCAGTTATATAAAAAATTAAAATGGAAAATTAACCTTATATTTATGACACAGACACTAGACTGAAATCACAATTTGATTTTTTTTAAGTAGGTACCAAATAAAACAATTGACTTGTGTCACCCCTGGGCACATGTGGTCCCAGACATTAGGCGTTCAATCTTGGCATAAAAAAGTATTAATAACGTTTAGCATTAACGCCATTATGTCTGGAGGACGGACTAAAGGTTAATAGGATCTCGGTGTCTAATGTATCGTCCTAGAATACTAAGTATTTTTATTATATGAATTCATGAAATATGTACTTAGATATTTTTTTAGTTAATGAATCTGTCTTGGCAAAGTGACATTCTTGAAAAAAATCTTTGAATCATATATTCAAAGCATTTTAATATGCCCGATAAAATATTATAATATTTCCCTATTATCGCACAGTGCAAATAGTGCAATAATTTTACTAGGCTTAAATTTTACTCCCACCTTCCAGATGGCAGATGATCCATGAGGATTTTCCGTAATACAAAAAAATACGTTATTATATTTTGAAATTTACCTATGACGTCAGGATTTAGCTTAATATCAAAATATCTAAACAGCGGTTTTATTTCAAGATGCCTAAATTTGGCGGTAGTGACGTCAGAAACCAGTACTGTGCCTTCTGCAGTTTCCGCACTGGTGTGACCGGGCGCTGAAGCCAGGCAAGTGCCTCAATTGGTCAGGTCAAACGCTGCGTATAATTGGGATCATCTCCACAACACGCCCGCCATGATTGCCGACTCTAAGCTGGACTTTATTCACGTTTCACTTCCTGTTCTAATTAAAATATTTAATTAAAGTATTTTTGAGACGCTTTCCGGTAATTTAATGTGCTAGTCTCACTATACATTTTTTTTTCCCGACACCTACGCGAATATTAGATGTTGAATAATTATTTTATTTCCGGATTAATTAATCCGAAATTGTACTTTTTATACCCGTGAAATGTCTGAATTTGATGATATAAATGTAACGCAATAAAATCTATATAACCTAGTTTATTTATTTGTACTACTTGTAAACCGTATATTTCAAGCGCCATACATATAATTTGGTTGGTTGGCTTCCGAATAAATAGATCTCTCTAAGGGAGAGGATCTATCTCATTTAAGGGTCCTAATTACAAATTCAAGTTTTGGCAGAATCCCAGCAAACCGGAATCTCTAATTTGTATGAAATTAGAATCTATCCGGCAGGTTAATTAATCGGTTTCCTTTCACCCCTCCTTAGTAGGATAAGGGGGTGAAATTGAGCCGAGTAGATAAATCAAAGAGTCTGTTAAGCCTTTTGAACTAGGAAAGAAAGAAAACAGGTCTTTAATACATCCGATTAGTCTATGAGGTCCCGGTACGGTGCGGAGGATTGCACTACTAGCAATGTGTGTTATTGGGATTTTTCTATAAAATTCTCAATAGTAGTGTAAGCTCGGAGTTAGGATTTTTGCTCGGTTAATGGCAAAAGGCTCGCTCTCTATTACATGGGACTTAAAACATACCGACGAACTGTGGGTATACATTAGTACACCTCTGCTTAACCCTTCGGGGAATACAGGCGTGATGGTATATATGAACACTAGAGGATATATAAGGATATCGGATTCCTCCCGACTAAAATCCGTATTTACGTTCTTGTGTCCTACAGTACATATCCATGTGATTTGTTTTTATCGAAATTAGCTTTAGACAATCTAGTTATTTTGCAGGATTTGATCCTTGGTTGGATACACGGGGTTGGATACACCAGACGCTCTGAGCTCTATGCCACCGCGAACCTCACCTGCCTGATTAAAATTTTGCCTTCACATTCTGAATTTACGTCATAACGAGACGTGACGTTGAATTTTTCCTTTACTAAAATAACTTTATAATCTTAGCATGGAAAATGCAAAAAATCACAAAAAGATAATCTAGACAATCTACTCACCTTGTAAATAACAATCGCATGACTAAAACAAATAAGTTGAATATCATATTAACCTTACACAGTTATTTTATGAACAAATTAACTAGCAATCAGTTTGCGATACTGATTAACATTAGAATCAGTTTCAATGACATTAACTCACGATATATTTGAACAGTTGATCCGAGGTTTGGATACGCTATTTATGATGTCATTTAAAACAGTATTTGATCTCGTTTGACCTTTGAAAATAGCTGATAAATATAGCTTCGAGTTCCTAGTGAATACTTATGCCTCAGATTGAGCAGAAACTATAAATCCATGGTCGTGTCGAGTCGTGAGATTGAATTGAGGTCTCCTACTAACTACATTGAATTAAAAATTTTAAGAAACCCCCGACACCGCCATTTTGTAGCGGCGGCCATCTTGGACCGATTTTCATCAAAAATTGCTAAGAATAGGGTTTTCAACTTTTTTGGATAATAATCCTCTCTTCTGGCCACTGTCATTATAATATAACGTTCTTGGTCATTACCAAAAAAAACAAAGAACAAATGAGAAATAATCTTATCTTTATGCGTCACAATAAGATGTGAAATAAAGTATTTTCGGATCTTTATCCAAAATTATAAAGTATATTTACCAAAAATAAAGTAGGATACTTTATAATAAAATATGGTTGGCAACCCTAGCTAAGAACAAACAAAATGTCTATAATAACAACATTTATAATAAGTAATCATATAAAATTACATTTGTATATAAAAATCTATGATTCCCGTCGAGTCAGCGAGATCTGAGGTATCCAGGGACATTAAAAGTGTCCCAGAGTCCCGCCACCTGTCACGTCACGTCTCGTCGGGACAATAAAAACGGACAAAGGTGGATATTGCGGATGCCGAGCGTTCAGTGCCGTGCCTGTGCCCCACATTCATGTGTACTCCTTTCTTTGCCTGGCATATTACTCTCTTTTTATTTGCCCACGTCGAAATAAAACATTTTGTCTTATTTATAGTGCTCTGAAATTGGGGTAGCAAAAGTTATGGCAGTGTCCGGTAGGTATTTTTTAGTGACTTCCGACTGTTGTATAAAAGACTAGCCACCCGCCTCGTTTTCGTATGGCTATGTTCATATATTATAGCCTATCCTATACCCTTTCTAGATAATCCCTCTTTCTGTTGGAGAAAACCGTACGAAAATCCGTTTTCTGAGATTAGTCCGAAGCAACGGATTCGGCGTGGAGATTGATTTACGATAGAACTTAAAAAAGGTGAATACAATTCATTTTCTAAATTATGACAAATGTTTGTGAGATGATATTCGTACTGGTTTCTGACGACCTGCTTGGAACCCCATTATAGATTTCATTAAATCAAAATCCAAGCCCAAAACTGCAAGACCGAAGGATACGGTGAGCTCGTTCTGCATAAATCAGATCGCCAATAAATAACAAAAGTGTAAGGTAGCTGTTAGTAATTGCAACATTAAGACGTCCAACAACTTAGTCTACCCGTGACCATGGATGGTGAATACAACGCGATAAAATCCGTAAAAAGTAGTTTTATTTTAGATGATATGATGATATGATGATTGAATGAATACTAATAAAACGTACATTTACATGCAATCGACACTTAGCATGAATAGAATCAAATAATGCGCTAAGTATCTACTAAGTGTGACGCTAATAACTATTTCACATTCAGCTATGTATCCTTCATACTTAGTTCAATTAACTACTACTTGACTATCTGTGTACCAAAGAACTAGACTATTCAAAGATCGATTCCGTAAAATATCATTAAGTATTCCTCGTCTCTCATAGGATCATTTTTAAGTCCGGATTCAATCACTTTCCTTCAAAGAAAAATTGCTGTTTATTATCTTACATAGTAGAAAAGTTTTGTCTTAGTATACCTCGTACTTTGCCGGCTGGATTCAGGGCTGTATCCCAATCCGATCCTAAAAAGAAAAGTTGTAATAACTTGTTATAAAACTTAGTACATCAGCTACTAGTTCTTTGTAAGTTACAACAAACTTGCTAGTTGTTTAGATTGAAAGAGTGTTGTTTGGTGAATAATCAGTTTTGTTTGGAGTATAGAATATTATATAATTTAATAACTGCCTCGTTAGTCTAGTGGTCTGAAGGGTGACCGCTACGCTAGAGATCCTGGGTTCGATTCCCAGGTCGAGCAAAGTGTTATTGGGTTTTTCTATGAAATTCTCGTTGATATGTGATATGTGCCCGGCCAATAGGCTCGCCCCCTATTACATGGGACTTAAACATACCGGCGAACTGTGGGTGTATTAGTAGGCCTCTGCCTAGTCCTTCGTCCCGAATACAGGCGTGATGGTATGTTATGCTTAATAACATAATTTGGGAGAATCAAAAATGAAGAAGATAAAACCATTTTTTAGGTTTTACCTTTGAAATCTGACATTTAAGTGTTAATAAAATTTGATATAAAAAAAATGATATAAAATAAAAATAAATGTAATTGTTAATTCAGTATTCATGAAAAATGAAATTTAAATAATTTAATGTCCATATTTAACAGTATACAAAATAATATCAGTCATCCTTTTTATCCCTAATCGCGAATATGTTTTGTTGGATGCGATTTGCTTCTATAAACAATACGCAAGAGCTTTTTCTTCTTAGCGTGTTGATGTAAAATAATAAAATTAAAGTTAACGAGTATAGGTTTAAATTTGATCGCTCCAAAATGTAGCAACGCGGACTGCGATTACTATTGTGGCCATCAGATCTTCACGTGTACAAGCGACAGGGAATGGGGGGGAAGAAGGAAGGTGGGTGGTGATTGTCTGCGGGGGAGACGCCACATGTTCAAAGATCTGAGGTGTCTATGAACCTCCATTGGCAGAGATTGTCTTCATTGCTAGAGCTCATTAGGTATTTTGTGAGGTAGTGTGAATGTGCTCTTAGATCTCCATCGGTGACTTTAACTATATCGTCTAGCAGCCAATCTCGCTTTCAATCTGACTAAGGCATTCATATAATTGTGTAGTTAAGTGAAGTGAGAGTATGATTGTGTGTTTTTTTGATGAGCTACAAAAAACAAAAGCTCTCATGCTGTACCTACTTGTTAAAAAAAAATACTACTACTACTACATTACTAGTATTCTTGTGTGTTATGAGTTGGTTCACGTCGGTAGTGTAATGCATGGGTTTCGTACCGGCAACCACATAATCGCAAGTCCGATGCCGAAGCCTACTGCCTAGGCTACCGCCGCTTCAAACTTACTGTCGGCGCATCATGCGACGGACGACACCGGGGCAGGCGCAGGGTGCGGGGGACCGAAACTGGCTGCGCGTGCGCCGCGCCTCCGCTCACTACTCAGCTGATCGACGCGTGAGACTACGGGCATTTCCTTGTACATATCTCCGCGTGAATTGTTATAGCAAATATTACACCTAATTTATACAGTCCACTACTGCTTTTATTAGGTCCCGTTAAGGCCTAAACACTTACTTATTTAGAACGGGGTTGCCCGTTTATGTTTTAAACCCAAGTATCCTACTGAGATATTTATGACTCCATAAGTGTATATCAAAGACGTTTCCACTTCCCCAAAATGATGAAGTTACCCAAAATCACTTACGAAAACTTAGTGTCAAGTGTGAAACCGGTCATAAAAAGGTCGGGATCCATCAAAAGCTCCGATATCCTCGTAAAGAGTCACTTTATTACTGAAACGAAGGAAAAACGCGGCCATACATGCAAAATATGGCGCCATTGTTACACGTTTTTACACTAAAATGGTTTACGGTGTTTTTATTGCGAAGAAATTCCGGATTGTAGGGGTTAACTAAGTAGCTTATCGCCTGTTTTTCATGGTTTAGAATTAACTCTTTTTTTTATGGGATAGGAGGGCAAACGAGCAGACGGATCACCTGATAGTAAGCGATTACCGCCGCCCATGGACACCCGCAACACCAAAAGAGGAGTCACAAGTGCGTTGCCGACCTTTAAAAGAGGATTGGGCCTCCGGTAACCTCACTCACTCGGCGAAACACAACGTAAGCGTTGTTTGACCCCGGTTTTCTGTGAGGCCGTGGTATTACTCCGATCGAGCCGGCCCATTCGTGCCGAAGCATGGCTCTTCCACGTTTCAACTCTATTTTATTTCCTCTTGTAATGTGAATAGCGTTCATTGCTTTGATAAAGTTTGTTGCCTTTTTACACCTACTTCCACTGCAGAAATCAAAATGTCAAAAGTGTTGACAATCATGTTTATGGAAATAAATCTAGGTCTTACATCGACTCCATACATTTTTAGCTTTTAACTGCCTACTCATTTATTCGCTGATGCCATTACATTTTGGAAAGGCGAGAATATGATAAGATATTTTTAGCCTAGTCTAGTCATGTCTATTAACTATATAGGTTCTTGCCGGTTCGTTCTAAACAGCCTGAAGACTAGATTTGAAAGAAAATATTTATACTATATTCCTTAAGATATGAAGCAGCAATGCAGCAATAGCAGATTTATGGATATTGTGTTTATTGTAACCCTAACGGTCTGAACTGTCTGGTGGTTCTAAGCGCAACTGCTACGGTAGAAGTCGTGGGTTCGATTCCCAGGTTGAGCAGTGTTATTGGATTTTTGTATAAATTTCTTAGTAGCTACTCGTGCTTTCCTAGCACCTCGGAGTTTGGAATTTGTGCCCGGTTAATGACAATAGGCTCGCCCCCTATTGGGGCCTGAACCTATCGGCAAATTGTGGGTGTACTTAGTACACCTCTGCCTAACCCTTCGAGGAATACTGGCGTGATGGTACACATAACAATGTGTAGTTCTATGTTCTGTAACCCTAACCACATGTAGAGCAAATATTAGCAATACTAAACATAACAAGGCACGACACAGATGCGGTTAGCGGGTTGAATTGCGATCGCGGCGACCAGACTGACCACTTTCCAAGGTAAGTACTGTCGCTTTCTACTCGCAGGATTTAAATCATAACGTACCATCACGCTTGTATTCCCCGAAGGATTAGGCAGAGGTGTAAACCCACAGTTCGCCAGTATGTTTAGTTTTTTATTTTATTTAATTATGGGATGTCATTAAATGACGCACATTAAATACATAATTATACAAACACAGTGTTACAAGCTTTGTGTGGTCATTAGTCGAAGGCAACCAGAGCTTGCGATACATTATTATAAAGATGGAGACCATAGAAAGTATAAAATAGTAAAACAGAAATTGATTAGAATTAAATACAATAATAGAGGTCTTACATAAAAAAAAAAAATATATATATTAAAACAAATCATTACGAATTAATGCGATCATTTGATACAATTATTTGATGATTGTTAGGTGCCATGTAATAGGGGGAGAGCCTATTACCATTAACCGGGTTAGTATCTAAATTCCAAGCTGAGAATTTCATAGAAAAACCCAGCGGCGGTGCCCTAATAGCTAGGGCGTCGGACTTGCGATCATGTGGGTTGCCGGTTCGATCCCCACCCATTGCATTAGGTACTGACATAAACCCACTCGTAACATAAACATTTAGCTTAGCACGAGAGGTTAACAAGAATACTAGTAATGTGCGACCTACATAGCTAGTAAGCATTTTTTAAATAACACTGACCTGGGAATCGAACCCAGGACCTCTATTGTAGCAGTCGCGCTTGGGACTACTATACTAATGAGGCAGTTTATAAATACATAAATAATGTCATTTAGGCTTCCCCCTCATATTGCACCATAAGATTCATTGGTGGTCATTCGAAGGACGGGACAGGACTCCTGAGAGTTCTAAAATCTAAAATCAATCCATCGAGAAGATGGCGGCCACGACATACGTCAATGTCACTAATTTGACTGGCGGCAATTCTGTGTCTGTGTATTCGACACAATAGCAATAAAAAAACGAATAAATTGAGTTCGAAATTTGAATAATCCCATCAACTTATTTAGGGATCAACACGTGGACCGTGGCTAAAAACAAAGCCCCTACAAATATTGTATTGTTCTCAATATGAACCCACGGGTCATTGTTATAACGGACTGTTAATTTTAAAATTCAATTATAGAACCCCATATTCCGATTTCGGTCTCATAAAACGCTTTTGGACCGCATTAAATGGTTCGGGTTATGTGGACTTACCCGTACCTATCTTATGTTAATTATAATGAGGTATCTACACTTAATGATTATAATAATTAGTTAAAAAGCATGCCAAATTATGGTGGAATGTATGGAACTATTTATTTATAATTATCACCTTATATTGTACGTTAAACCTGTTATTTTCACTTTGGCCTCGTTGATGTAGTGACCGCAAGAGCGGCTGCTGATCGTGACTTCCTAGGTTCGGTTATCAGGTCACCCAAAATGTTATTGTTTGAATTTGTGCCCGGCTTGCCACGTGAAATGAAGTGAAATTTAATGAAATGATATAGATTTCGGTATAGATCTTTTAAAGACACTTTTGTACAGGTTAATGTATTAATTTTGTAAGTACCCACTAGCTAGATGGTGACGACCTCTGAGAAGAAACACCGAAACAAACTCAGAGAATCATGGTCTCTTTTAAACGGTGCTACTTGGGACTCGAAACATACCTACCGGTAAACTTTGGTAGTACATATTTACCAAATACAGACGTGATAATAATTATGTATGAAATGAAAAAAAGAACGATACATGCCAGGTTTTAAATAGAAGACTATATTAATTCAAATCAAATGCGATTTCCTTCACCAACGCGACACTTATTTGTTTTGCCTTCCCGATCCCAGTTTAACCTTTACAATTCTATTAAAAATAATTATAATCATCATCCAATTTGTGGTCACGGCACGCGTACAAAGACACGACACGGTGACGTCATTGTGCACAGCACGTAATGTAAAGATGGCACATTTGGCGCAACAGGTTGACCTTAGCCCACGCGATGCCGCGGTGACTCATGTGAGACTGAGGTACATGCATAAACAATACACTATTGGTTACTGTTGTGTTTTGGTAAAACAGGATTTTGTTACGTTTGGAATAAGAATCAAGAGATTTAAATAGGTAGGTATGTTTACGTGGGAGAGCCATGCTTCGGCACGAATGGGCCGGCTCGATCGGAGTGATACCACGGCCTCACAGAAAACCGGCGTCAAACAACGCTTACGTTGTGTTTCGCCGAGTGAGTGAGGTTACCGGAGGCCCAATCCCCTTTTAATAGGTCGGCAACGCACTTGTGACTCCTCTGGTGTTACGGGTGTCCATGGGCGGCGCCGTGCGCCTCGGTTCCGGACCAGTTCCCGTGTCACGTGTGAAATACTGGGCATGACTAACTTCTATCGTTCTATCTGTGATCTATTTTATCGATACACAAAATATCACAATGCAGCAATTAATGCACATACACACACTTGCACACAGGCACACTACGCATTAATTACCTACACACAACTTTCCTGATTGAGATCCGTGGAACACAATGGCTCCAGATGAAAACCAGCGTGAAGCAATAAACTTTGCTTGACATATTCTGTGCTGATCTGGAGACCTATTTGGTCCACCCGTGAGATACATGCTGTACATACTGCATTGTACATTTGCAGATTAGCTTGTAGATTTTAAGTTTGATCCTTTTTATTGTTCTTTGTGTTTGTACCTATCTGTATCTCGATGTTGGTCAAATAAACGGTTTTTCTTAATTTCTTTTCTTGGAAGGTGTTCTGCGAATGCTGGAGTCTGTCACGGTAATGGGGAATGTCGCGAGACTGGGTAAAGGTTACTGATACTGGGACTGTTACTTGATACGAGACCTAAATACCACCTAAAATTGTGTGCGAGAAGTCGGGACAGTTGCTTTGTGTAAAATAGTGTTATTCTGATGTTGGCAATGATCAAGGCAAATCGATCTGACATCTGAGATAAAAAAATAGCAGCACGATAATATACCATCACTCCTGTATCCCCCGTAGGGTTAGGCAGACGCGTACTAACATACACCCACAGTTTGCCTATTACATGGGACCTAAACATACCACCATTGACATACACAAATCGTATACTCCGAGCTGCTTCTGAGATTTTCATAGAAAAACCCAATAACATTTGCCCGACCTGGGAATCCAACCCGGGACCTCTAGCGTAGCAATCGCGCTTGGTCTACTAGACTTACATTTATATTATCATTTACAATCGACAGTTAATGAATAAATTGAAACTTAATTACTGATCCATTCAACCATGTCAGTGATACATAACATTTAATTTGTCTCCGCTTCCGAAGCTGGTACTTACTACTAAAAGATTAAACTATGTAAAACGGAACATGTTTTGGACTATATAAGGTTAACCGCGGCGACCTGCAAATCAAAGTTTAACTTTATAATGAAACCTTTGGTTTTAGCCTGGTAATATTTACTAAGTGGCCATACAACATACAAACCTCCCTGTTGATTGAAAGGAGAATTTTTGAATTTGTATACATAATAATTATACATTTTTTCTGCTTTGCTTTGAACTGGGTATGCTGGCCATCAATATTTACTGTTATAAATAAAACCAGATATTACATGTATTTGAGTTATTTTGCTGTTAACTGCATAGTTGTATCATTCCAAATAATAATGAAGAAATATTTGGAAATGAGGAAATATTTCTGAAAAACCAAATACTGAAAATATAATTTACACTTGTAAATAAGTAAGTTATAGTGCTTTTTGAGCACTAACACTAGAGACATACCATCACGCCTGTATTCCCGACGGGATAGGCAGAGACGTACTAATGTACACCTACAGTTTGCCGGTATGTTTAGGTTCCATGTAATAGGGGCGAGCATATGGTACTTTGTTGATTAACATCCTAATATACATATAATGTAATCAGTGTTTCGCTACCAAGAACTCACGTTTATATTTTCGTAGAATCGTTTGGCTTGGCCAGGCTTACATGACAAAGTTGGCACGTGGCTGTTAGTATTTACTTTTATGTTTTCTGATGCAAATTTCATTCCTTCGGAAAGCGAACGAACGTCAAAGGCAGAGCAGGGCTGTGGTTTTTTAGGGGTTGTAGTTTTTTTAACAATATCACAGAGGTCTATAGCGTAGTGGAGGTCTGTGTAGGTATACATTTTGGAGAGTGTGCATCAGATCTCCACGATCTTATTCCCCCTAGCCCTTTCTATTATCAATATCGGACGACCAGAAGCACGAAAAAGCGACATTATTTCATGGTGGACATTTCAAAAACCCGAACGAAACGCTTTGAGTCCTCTTTTATCTTATGCGTACCGTTGAAATGTCAGCTATCATGTGGGTGTCTTTAAATCACGAGTGAATCGGTATCTTGTAAGCAACCGTTCTCCATCGTAGATGAACTGAACTACTACTTAAGCCTAAAAAAAAGAAATTGTCTGTAAAAATATTATCTAAAATATTTTATTCATAAATTAAGTAGGTACATATACGATTTTAGAACAAAATTTCCGTTTTTCTTCTAGTACCTGCCTACTTTAGCAATTTGTGCACTTTTGCGTCACTATGTATGTTAAGTTTCTACCTAACTGTAATAGTGATGGGAATACATACCTTTTCTTCCAATATTTTAAAATGTCGGAAGAAGAGGTATGCATGTAACATCAGCTGTGCGAAAACGCATTTTCGCCCAGCCCAGAACACAGATTCTTATGCGAAAGTCACGTATATATATATATACTTGTATCATGCAGGCCCGCGTAGCTTTCTGCAATAAAATGTCACAAGCACAAAGCCTTTGAAATATTACGAATTGTCTGAAATATTCCAAAAAGGTATTAAGATATTTCAAAGTTCAAAGGTCATTTCCCACATTATCTGAACAATGTATCTAGTCTAGATCGAGCCAGGCCCCGTCTAATCAGCTGACATTCACTGCCCTTTGCAGTTGTTACAACTTTTCACTTTAAAGGCCGACCCGACGTTAGCTCCTGATTGGGTAATTTCAACTTGAACGTGTGACATTAGAGCCGTTCGGATCAACAAATAGGTAATTTCAACTTGGTTGTATGTCATTCGCTTTATCTCGGATCAACAGTTAGCTTGAGAAATATCGTTCTAAATTCGAATATTTATTTTAAGACTGGCCTTTATGACTTTTTAAAGCACTTTTTATAGGGATACCACCATTTAGGGAATATAAAATGTATGATAGAATTTTTTGTATTTTTTGGGGTGAATTCTGCTGAGTTCGTCCCAGAAAGCATCACGCCACCAAATATTCTGCGTCTAAGTAACAATGTGATAACATTACTCGGGTTTGAAAGGTAATGAGACTGTCTTACTGAACTTCGAAGTTTACAATATCTATGTAGGTACTCTAAGGTCGCGGACGCTGAATTGCCCATACAAACGTACAAAATACTAAAAAAAAAATGGAATTCAAACACAATTTAATCAAATTAGGTTAACATTCGGATGCGGATACTGTTAATCTAGACTCCTGCCCCACCATATCATGTACTACTACTTCACTGGAAATAAATGACTGGAAATTCGGTCGAAACTTCGTAAAGTTATCAAAAATTTCAATCAAAATCACACTTACAGACGCACATTGAAGTCCCAAAAAGTAAACAATTAATATGACGAATTCTCTTCAATATGCGCAAGGTGTAAAATCAATAATCTACCCTTGCTGACAACCCTAAGCATTCCAACACTCCTATATAATTCCATAAACTTTATCGCTATAAGTCAAGCTTGTGCAACTCCGTAAAAGATCACAGAAAATGGGTTATTATTCTTATAAACTAACATGTTTAGTCTATAAACCGTTGATGTCGTAATTTTTATTAAAACAATAAACTTCATTATACTAACTGGGTTGCGCTCACAAAATCTGTTCGTATACACTTACAATGCCGGTCAACGACCGCCTACCTGTCGTGTAAAACTATGCTTATCCTGCTCCAACATGTGAATTTCACTATCGTCTATCCTCTTCTTTCGTTCTCTTAGAACGTGTTACTGACAGGCATTGTTAGGAGTTCTTAATCGTTGTTTTCCAACAAGATACTTAGTTTCGTGCTTAGTTGGCGGTTTATTCGGCGTTTGTGTGAGAATTGGCACCGTGTCAATTTAATATCGGACACGGAGCTTGAGTTGTGCGTATCAGTAAGTCATAGGATTGATTGTTTTTGGTAGTTTGTCCTTTAAGTACTTACTGTTGTTGATTAATTAAGTTTTGTTTGTCGTAAGATGTTAGCTTGCAGATTACGGCTTCCTAAGCCCGTGTAAGCGAGTTCAAAACCAGATAGCTATATGTACCTTTCAATGTCGTTATTAATTATTATATTTTGTGCTATTGTACTCATGCATTATAGCATCACCATACCACTAACTGAATGGAGTTTTCAAACAAGCAATAACGTGTGGGAGTAGGGTCGATCCGTCAGCCTAGCCATTATATTTAGCTCTTCGGAGTAGGCTCTACACTCTTCTCAAACCTGTGCACGAGTTGCAATCTAACGTGTGAATCGACTAATTTAATATGAAAATGACATAAGCTTTGACATAACGTCACTATTCGTAAATGTCACTTCACGGGCGTTCATAAATGTCGTTTCCATACTTATCATTTTGTTTCGATTCATTCGCTGATTTGAATGTTATCGCTACTCTTGTTGAAACTCCATTTACTGTAGCATTAGAATGGCAAAATAACGACAGTTATTGTGTTATATTGCCAAAATTGCATTTTACAGTGTAAATTGGTTAGTAAATAGTAAAGAGACTAGATTCCTTTGAATTTATCGTGAAATATCGGACCTTATTAAACGCCTATTTTAATATGCTCCGTTATTTTATTGACTGCCTCGTTGGTCAAGCGCGACTGCTACGTTAGAGGTCCTGGGCTCGATTCCCATGTCGAGCGTAAGTGTTATTGGGTTTTTATATGAATTTCTCCGTAGCAGCTCAGAGTATGGATTTGTGCCCAGTTGATGGTAATAGGCTCCCCCTCTATTACATGGGACCTAAACATACCGGCGAACTGTGGGTGTACATTAGTACACTTCTGTCTAACCCTTTGGGGAGTACAGGCGTGATGGTATGTTATGCTTATTAAACCCGAACATGGAAATAACGATAGGGTTATAATATAACCATAGTTGTCTGATATCATAATAATGGGGCTCAAGTACTTGTCTTATTGTGGGACAATTAGGTACAAATTTTGCGTCATGCGCCTGTGCGGTTGAAAGAGAATGTATTTCTGTTTCCTTTGCGTGCAAAAGTATGACTAACGGCGTCTGTTGTATGTATGTAGGTAAAAACTTGTTACAGCCACATTATGTTAAATATTGCGATTTTGTTACTGTACCTCTCGTAGCGGTACTGTGCGGTAGTGACGTCGGTGCCGCTATCATCTGGTCCGGTATCAGTCACAATTTTTTAACCCATTGTTTTTAGGTACGGGCGATTCAGCAATTAATGTTAGAAAAATAAAACAAGAATTTACCGACTGAGAGAAAATGTATATTGTTCATTTTGCATTTAATTTTATTAAATACAGTAGAAGAAAAAAGTTTTTAGCATGAATGTATGTTAAAGTGAAAGTTAAAGTAGGTAAATATAAAAATGTTATAAACTAAGAATGAACTCACAATGACGTTTAGTGATGACGTATCATTGAATAAATAATGCAACGTTTACATATGAGTGCCAGTTATACGTCACTCTTCTTTAACAAGCGAAGACTATCTTACCTCAGAAGCAAGTTTTTTTTTATGGAATAGGAGGGCAAACGCTGCTCGTTTGCCGGACGGATCGCCTAATGGTAAGCGATTACCGCCGCCCATGGACACCCGCAACACCAGAGTAGTCACAAGTGCGTTGCCGACCTTTTAAAAGGGGATTGGAACTCCGGTAACCTCACTCACTCGGCGAAACACAAAGTAATCGTTGTTTAACGCCGGTTTTCTGTGAGGCCGTGGTATCACTCCGGTCGAGCCGGCCCATTCGTGCCGAAGCATGGCTCTCCCACGAAATAAAATACAAAAGTTTATCTATTAGCACCATAAAACATTTACACATAAATTACTTGATAAGGTTTCAAAGCTATCCCACCTCTACTAAACTATTTGGTTAGGATGCACTGAATAATAGAAATGGGAGATAGTGCTGTCGCGGTCCCACACTCGGATGTGAGGGTAGTTAGCGATGTATTGTTTAAACAAGGGTAGGTATAAAATTAATCGTTGCCTTTGAAGGCAAGGGTGGTTTTAAAGGTGCAGGAAGTAAGGCAACTTCCCGATGAAAATTATTTTATTTAAAGTATTTCTGTGTTGGAACTTCATTTATCATTTTATTTTTTGTTTTGGCGACTGAAACTGAAAATGAACTTATTAAATTTATAGGTAAGAATATTTTATAATATATTTTGTATGTAGGTAAGTAGTTTGGTTATTGTTCTTTTGATTACCTATTTTATATTGTCCTTTATAAAAAAAATATATTGTATCTTTTATAATAAATAAAATAATATAATAAATAAATGTACCTACACTTGACTCTCCTGTCTATCCCTATTCAGCAAGATCACTCAAAAGTTTACTGATAGAAACCTCAATTTTGGGTCAAACTCGGCTTTGTACTTTGTACATTGTTTTGTTATGCATAAATTATAAAGAAATAAAGCTTTTCTGTGTGATAGTGGTCTAAACAAAGACAAAGCTATAAATAATAGAAAATAAATCCTGTATCCTACGTACTACTTACAAGATAAACAGGTACTTATGTGATAAATTGTCTTTGATTATTTGTTATTAAAAACTTTTATAAATTAATGTATCATATCGCACTACTACTAATAATCACGTTTAGTGTAAAAAACAAAGAAACTCAAGTCTATATTCACATCAAACACTTATACGGTTAAAGCTCTTAGAACGAGGCAGGTGTCGCCACCTGTCGGCCGCGCGTAAATCACGGCGTTAATTCGTATGTGACAAGTAAATCATCGTGACAGACACTCGATTAACTAATCTACTAACCCTGTTAACGATAACAAGCTTTAACTATCTTACAGTAACAGAATCCAATTAAATCTTTGCCTATTTTGTAGGTTATTTTCTATGCAATGTAAAAGGTAACCACAACTGAAATAGTATGAAAGGACGAGAAAATGATTTTCCCCAAATATAAGTAAGCACTGGATACATTTGAAAATCATATTTTTAAAACGATTACGGCCGAAGCCGACTCAAATAAAAAACCCAAAAACATGTCAGGATTAAAAAAAAAACATCGATTTAATATTGGCGAGAATCGGCAATATGGCGTCGGTTAATCCATCCACGTCGTGACAGAGACAATGATTTTGGCGGGCGGTTTTAATAAAAAATATTAACGTATTCGCATCGGATTAAAAAGAGAAAAATTCGTTTGAATTGTTATTTGAAACATGTTTCATTTTCTTACATACGCCTGTATTGCCTGAAATGTTTGGCAGAGTTGTACCAATATACACCTACAGTCCGCCGGTGGGTATGTTAAGTCCCACGTAATAGGGGGGCGAGCCTATTGGCCGGTACAAATCTAAACTCCGTCTTGTTTCAGAATTTCATAGAGAAACTAATATAAAACACTGCTCGACCTGGGATTCAAAATCAGAACCGTCGCGGATGCGCTTAGACTGGCATAATTTTCTTATTTCGTATTAAACAGGCACGTGTGATACCATCTGATGGGTTTCCTCTTCCGTTACATAGTCTTGAAGTATTTGTTATTACTTGTTAAAGAGAACAATAACTTGCCAACATAAATATAGATTCTTTAATAACCTCATTTAACAATATTTTACACACAAGAACATTATTCAATTACAATGTTTCTGGCTCAACAGTCTGATATTATATCCGACCCATTTATTCGGTCCGACACCGCACCCGCTAAAGGTTATCTTACCCTACTTTCCAAAATAACCTAATCCCCACTTTATCGAGTGGGCAAAAAGCGCGCGTAAACAAAATGCCATCGTGGAAATGGCGTCCATTTTCATTCATATTTCGTCCGTCGCGTTCCAGCGATTACGGTTTGCGAGGCAACGGTCGGGTTCTTTTTTCGCGGCAATTTGGGAGGCATTTCCAGTGGACTTTTTGTGGCCAGTTTTAATCGGTGTTGCCATTTTAGAGAGCTCGCCGACGCACGAGGGCGTTTTATTTGTCCTTTTTTGAAGCGTTCGTTGTTGTTTGAATGTCTCGAATGCCTACCTGCTGCCGATGTTTAAAATTAATGTTTTTTAATAAGATTGTTTTATTCTTTCCAGATGGACATAACCTTTAATATGGTACGATGACGTGAAAGCGATGCTGCTGCAGCAGGCGTCGTCGTCGCCTGGTCCCAGCGGCACGGCCAGTCCAAAACTAGCTCCCAGTCCCAGACCTAACCCGAGTCCAAGTTTCAATAGGGTTACTGGAAGTCCGAGTTTGAGTGATGGAGCGTCGAGCTCAAACAGTCCCAAATTGGGCGCCAATAGTCCCAAACTGGGCGCCAGTCCCAAGTATGGTAGCCCAAAGTTGGGGACTGGAAGCCCAAAATTGGGACGAGAAGCATTGGAAGATGAGGCCGCACTGGAGAGGCTGCAGGCCGAGTTGAAGGAGGGCTGGACGGTGCATACGGGGAGAGATGGCAGACTGTACTATTGCAAGTGAGTACCTAAATGATTATTATTTTACAAAACAGGAGTCTCATCACTGTGTATAATCAAGAATATTCATCTCGGTGTTTTTATTTTGCATCATATAAATAAAAAATGTAAAATTTACATTTATAGATTCCATTAAATCAAAATCCAAGCCAAAAACTGCAAGACCGAAGGATACGGTGAGCTCGTTCTGCGTGAATCAGATCGCCAATAATAAACAAAAATGTATTTAAGGTAGCTGTTAGTATTTGCAACATTACGACGTCCAACAACTTAGTCTACCCGTGACCATGGATGCTGTAAAGGCTCTGAAAAGTCGGAAAATAAATAATATATATAATACAACGCGATAAAATTCGTAAAAAGTATTTTTATGTTAATGTTAAAAGAAACATTATATATCCCTAATAATAATTGTCAGCCATAGAAATATAACAAGCGGACTCTGCACATTAACTACGGAGCTTTACAATACAAACCTTCTTTTGTTAACTCGTAAATTGATAGCAAACCGCATCCTCAGAGAGTGCCAGAACAGATTCCATCTCAACACTGACAGTGTTCGCAGCTGAACAAGAGATCCAATTATCGAGAGAATGCAACCGCTGTTGCTCTCAACTTTCACAATTCAGACATAAAGTCACATAGTTAAAAAATTCAGAATAACCACTTACAGAAACTCCGAAGAATCCTTATTCATAAGAAATTATTGATATGTAACTCATTTGGTATTTTCCATCTTGCAGTCCTGTCACTTGAGCCCAAGAACGTTAATTATTATTATTACTTGGGGCCTTAGTCTAATATTTAAATTGAAACAAAATGGCTGCCCAAAGACACTAAATCACACAAGGACTGATAGTTTTGAGACACAAAAGTTTTTGACATACCTAATATTAAGATACCATCATGCCTGTATTCCCTGAAGGGTTAGGTAGAGGCGTACTTAATGTACACCCACAGTTCGCCGGTATGTTTAGGTCCCATGTAATAGGAGGCGAGCCATTAACCGGGCACAAATCCAGACTCCGAGCTGCTACTGAGAATTTCATAGAAAAACCCAATAACACTGCTCGGCCTGGGGATCGAAACCAGGACTAGGACCAGGCTAAAGGTAGGTCCACTAGACTAATGAGGCAGTCTACCTAATATTAGACTGCTCATAATAACTTGAGGCCATGTGAAGTTCTACTGATGACTCCGGCAGTAAACGTCGAGTAGAAAAATATTTGTTGTAAAAAGGAGATAGTATATATTTTTCCTTTTTCAAGTTGGAACTATATGTTTTATATGAAACTATCATTCATAATCGAAATCCAGGGTTGCTGAACGATATCTCTTCATATACCTAACTATATAACATACCTACATGCTATTTTATGCATGAAACTTATACGCGTATGTACAACGCTCCGAAAAAAAGTCCTGAAAAGCATTTACAAGTCTGTTTCAGTGAGTGGAATAACGTGCTTTAGGAAAAAGTGTAGTAAAAACACAAATATTCGAATGCAGTCGGTTGCAATACATTCCATACATACGATAATACTGCATTTGTAAGCTTTTCTTGTTGGTTAGGTACTTGAAATGAGAATTTCGTATATAATATATAATATATGTTTAGTGCGGTATATTAAATGTGCAAAGTAATTAAATGTAACTTACTCTTCAATCAGGAGTCAGACTAAGAAATTCTGATGCTCGAGCGAAACTTGGCACGTAAGGGTATTCGTATGTGGAACTTTTGGAACTTGCAACGATTTCAGCCACTTTTCGAAAACTTAAACCCCTGCTTCTGCGAATGCCGGTTCTTGGTAAGCTGTTTCGAAGTATTAATATTAATAGTGTCCTTAAGACCATAAGGTACTTGATAATATTTTTGCTATCTTTAAAATACGAATTGAAAATCTAGGCGTCACTTTTAATTTTGTAATTTCATATTATTTAATTAGATTTTTATTGTTTATACTTTTTAATAAAATATCATCATAAACCTCTTTACTGCCACACTGCTAGATACGGGTCTTCTCTTCGAATTATATCACTGCTACAAATGAATACTAATACTGCAAAAATTTATAATATTTACTTTTTTATGCGTTCTCTCAATGTTTATCCCAAACTATAAGCAAAAGCTTCTCAATCCGAGTGACTACATCATTTTTTAGGTCGCGACGTTGTCTTATCACACTATTCCTTAATCTATCATTCTGAGTTAACCCGCACATATTTCAGAAGACTATAATATATTACTATAAAACCTATTTTTCGTTTATGTCTCGCTAAAACGATTTTCACCAATTCTTTTTTTGTTTACTCTACTGTAGATACTGCAATATTTATTTGGAGGTAACCAGGGAGGTCGCAGAGGGCCGAGTTTATTGGTTATTACACGTGTATCGACGCTCCGAGATGATTTGATCGCAATAAGAGCCCGACGTGCCTCAATACGGCTTGCCACACTTGCTTATGACGCCAATATCCAATCGATTTATCTAGTTTTATCGACGTTGTTCCGTTTTAGTGATGTGTATCCGAATGGGGCTCTAGGGGATATTGGATGAAAGAGTTTCAGTTAGTGTTGGGTACATACTTACATATTTTCACGCCTGGTCTCCCACTGGGGTAGCCAAAGACTACAGATTTGCACTTGCTACGATCCTGGCTCTACTTTCGCTTCATCTACGTTCATTATAATATCATATCATCTGTAAAACATGCATGATCGTCGGTTCAGGATGCTCATAAGCTGACCTTTCATCAGAATGTCCTGAATATGTTGTGGTTGACCTCTCCCAACTCTTCCATCTCAACCATACTCGCCACGTAAACTTTTTTCGTCATTCATCATTAGTGTCTATGTTTGCACGGGAATACAAATAGATTTTCGGATAATTTTCGGATTTCGGAAAATCGCTACTTAAATAAGTACACACGGCTACACATTACGCTACGTGTCTATTTTCAGTATAAGCTGACCCCTTTTTGTAAATAATATTTTTGTACTAATAACCGAAAAGCTTTCAAAATTAAGTCTTATGTAAATTTATGTATATTTCTAGGAAATTCCTAGATTGTCCCCACACTGTAAGATAGATTCGTAAACAATTTAATATACATATGCTTAAATCATATGAGAACATATTTACCCGTGTATTTTTCTTCCCTACCTACTAACAATTTGTTTCCTTGTAGCCATAATCCACTGAACCCTATATTGTATCAATACAGAATTTCAGAAAATATTGCGAGATACAGCAATGTAATCACACTATCGGTATCGCATCACTAGTTTATAATAATCGAGTGCGTTGGACGACGCGATTCGATTGCGAGAGGCGGAGCGGCACTACAATGGCACAAACTGCGTCGCCGTCAGCTCGGTACACGCGCTTCTGACGTCAATATTTTCCCGCCATTGTCAGCGAATAGGGTTGCTCGTATTATAATTAGAAATAGTTTAAATTGGGAACTGATCGGATGAAACGATACATAGTTTATTTTATATTGAATATTCGATATATATCAGTAATACATTATAAATCTATGATCGATGTGTTCGGTAAACGTTAAACACATTCTCAAACTTCCTACTTGCGAGCTAATTATTAAGACGAAGTTTAAATAACCTCTATGCCAGCGTTTTTCCAGCATTCCTCTCATTTAGAAAGAAATGCGGGCCTGTACCCAGCAGAGTGTCCATTTTTCCGCTAAGTTATTGTGTTTATCCCTCGTAATATCCCTCAACAATTTTGGGGAATAGCTGCTCCTCATTATTCCATAAGCGCATAAAACCACTACAAAAATATTGTAGGTATACGTGGTATAAGGTAACCTTATAACATATTTAATAAAATCCACAAACATAACAAACACCTGAAAACAGTGAGTATTAGTTCAGTACCCAACATGCCAAGTGTTTGTACAAGATTTGAATGTGATTGCATGAGCGGCGCGTTCCAAGCCAGCTATTTCATTCAATTTGCATGTAAATACGCGTGCTTGCGAGTAAATAAACACGCGTTTGTTGTCCCGCCGTGAGCTGTGGTTCCTTGATCTGGTTTAAAAACAAGGAAGTATTACTTTCATGAGGTTAAGGTTATGTTATTTCTGTAAAAGTTGTAAAAAATCCGTATTTATTTACAAAATGATGAGTATTTAGCGACTAGATGTCAACTTCTACCGGAGTGTGTAGACAGGGAAGTTATGAAAAATCTGGAAATACAAACTTTATTATCACAGGCATTCATTTGTACTTTTTTTTTGGGATGTTTGTAAAGGTACAACCCTAATGTTAAGCCATCATGGCCGACGCGCGTCACTCGTTCCCGCCTTCATTAGACGGATTGAATTGAGACAATGTACACGATATCCGGTTGTAAATTATACGCATACATCCGTCTATGGCTAAATAATACACTTTTGATTGTAGTTTTCCTGTTAGAAACAATAGGAGTACCTAATTACTTTGATTGATGCGTCGAAAAATATATTACGTTGACAGATGACACATTGTCACGGTTTTGTAATTATGCGGGAAAATTTTGGCGGGAACACGAACTACGCCAATATTTGACTACCTTATTAATTAAATATTTCAATATTTTACAAACAAAACACCGCAATGTTAAAAACAATAGCTCAGTGGTATAAACTCGTTAGCCTGGCATGTTGATAAAGTTACAGTGTTGACACTGACAGCCGACTATTATTTTGTGTATGGATTTTCGCGGGAAAATTTGGCGGTTTATTGTTGATGCGATGCTTAATTCGATTTTCGAAATTAATGTTACCAACAAAATCATACCTCAGTTGATACCTCTTCTCGATTTCATGTGACTTTTTATTTATGAAAACCTATTATCATTTCTGCGTTTGCGTGACAGACATCGCTTAACGTCTTATACGAGTAATATTTTAAAGGTATTTTTGTTCACTTTGCATTTTAAATGCGGGACCAATATAAATTCCTTCCATCAATACTAGAAATCGCAAAGGAGAAAATGAAAGACATGTTCTTTAATACCAGAGTGGCATATATTTTTGTCTTGTTTTTATTTTTGCGGCTGGCAAGCACTGACATGAATAGAATTCTTATTTATGTTCTCGACCCATTAAGCTTCCTTTATTCATAAGCTTTTTTTATTTCTCCCAAGTCTCATAAGAGGCTAGGATTGTATTTCACCTTATACAAACTTTATTATATTACCTGATACCCGCAGTTTCACTTGCGTTTGAAAATTTCTATTTCGCGTTAAGTTTTGTTTAAGGAACGCCTTAGGATGCAATTCTCCTGGTCCAATTTCATCGAAATCTGTTGAGCGGTTTAGGCGTGAGAAGGTAACAGAATTTTATTTTGCAATTCTTAGATATATGTATGTATTGATTTCATGAAGATCATCAAACTAACGGATTTCCTAAGATGATGATGTTGTGACGATACAAAATAATACTTTTTCTTTCTTTCATTCTAACATGTACAAAAATCCATAATGTAGTGGCGTATCGGAAAACGCTGTGAAACTGTTATCTCGACGATTTTACTACTAAACCACCCTCGATTATGCAGGCTTGTTCATTTCGCTATTAAAACGATATATGGTTTAACCATAGACTACCTAGCTGAGTTAAGCTATTAATATTTTACCATTTGCATTTTATTAAGCTTCAATAAAATTACCGTTATTTTTAAATTTATTAAAAAGTTGCCATAGACAAATAGAATTTGTAGACATTATATTAATACTCAATTTTTATTCCCGTTTTCTTCGAAGGGCAGGTAAATTTCCACTGTTCGTCTGTATTTTCTGAGTGTTTAGGTTCATTACATTACAAAAACTCCATAATATACCTACTGCAAATATCCTTGCAACTGGCAACATAATTTAATTGTTGGAGTGTTGCCAGTTAATTACTGCCGTCTGTTACAGACGACAATCGTATACAGTTGTACTTATGTACTATGATTTGCTGACGTTTCAATGTCGTTACCACCTTGCACACTAGGATTTAGAGCTGTAATGAGTAACAACCGGGAGAAATTCTTACTAGTTTTGTGACGCAGGCTATTCAGCACAGACAAGCACTATAAGCACCCTTAACATCGTATTTGGTCATATTGTGTCAGGATCTCTATTTTGCCTTCCCGACCACGTCTTTTAATAATAAAGGCCCTAAGGCCTCCGTCATAAGCACAGATTGTATTTGGTCATATTATAAGGTTAAGAAAAGCATCTGAGAATCTCTATTTTCCCTGCGCGATCACGTCTTTTAATAGTAAAGGCCTAAGACCTCGATCATAAATCATAATTATATATGAGGACTTTTCTCACTATGTATACGTTTAGTTGTGAAGTTGCTTAGTTACTAGGCACTAATTTCTAGTACCTACCTAATAACGATCCACGATCAAATTCCTACGTAGACTAAAACTCTTTACGAAGAGGAATTTCTTCGTATTGGCAAAAGGGGATAAGTGCTCGTATTTGTATTATAGAAGAGACAAGTCAGATGCTGAACTCCCATAGAAGACTGCTCCACTCAGTATTTATATCAAAATTTGAAGAAGAATTTAGGTACTACTTGAAAACACATACAATCACGCCTGTATTCCCCGACGTGTTAGGCAGAGGTGTACTAACTTACACCCACAGTTCGCCGGTATGTTTAGGTCCCATGTAATAGGGGGCGAGGGCTTGAAAAGAAAAGAAAATATAATTGAGGTCCAATTTATAATAATTCATTGATGACAGTATAAACATAAACCTGAGACTAGGTCGGAATTATATTTTTTTTTTATTTCAGAACTACCCTTTCAGTTAAAACTTAATTCAATATCGCTAGTATTGTTTAATATTTTAACACCCTCTGTAGTCGTAAAGAGGGTAGTGGGAGGGAAAGGGCGGCTGTTTACAAACCGTTGATTAAATCTCAGACTGCCGTTATTACATCGCAAATAGTTACTTTTATAACTTTGTTAGTTCTTTACTTGGAAATGGTAGTGATTGTAACTTAATTTTATTTAGGCCTGATTTTAACGAATCGTTTCTCAGAACTGTTTTCCAATGGGATTAAGTAAAATTTGGCTCTATACTTGTTAACTATGTATTAAAGTTAATTTTAATATTGATTAGGTAAGCTTATGATTGCCAACTATATCACTTGATAAGCGATAATGGGGTTGGCGATGGAATTCGTTTGATGACTCCTATTTTCAAGATTATAATGGATTGCGAGTAGCGTTGCCAGGCGTCCGGATAAAGCCAGACATAGGTAGGCTTTTTGATTGCGTGTCCGGCCAAAATAAACGGTGTCCGGCTTGTCCGGCTTTTGTTAGGCTTTTTACATTTCGCAAACGAGCGAGCGCCGAGCGTGGCCGAGCGCAGGCGAGTCGACTGTCGGTCGTCCGTCGTTAATATTGAGACACAAAATCCTCAATAATATAGGGTGTCCGGCGTTTCTACCCAAATGTCTGGCCAAACTGGCTGGTCTGTCTGGCTATTAGGTTTGGCGACCTGGCAACCCTAATTGCGAGTAAGACCCACTAGGGTTAAGAATGTCTGTGTCATATTGGCAGTAAATAAGTACTCATAATAATATGTCTGTTTTGGCAAGTATTTGATTTAATCGTCCTAGATATTCAGATAGAAGAGAAGCATAGAATTATTTGTTTTATAGACATTTCAATGATAGTCTATCATTGAAATGTCTTTAAAACCGACAGATCTTCCATAGGACAAAATGTCTGACTGCATTTTATTTTAAGTTTTAGTCCAAAACTGAACAGTCCATGTTAGGAAAATGGGCCATTTCTTTACACACTAAATACATGGAGACTATCATCTCCAGAACGCTTTTAACAATATTTGTATAGTTATTGAAATCGTATACTACGAGGTGCCACAATAGGTTCCTTATATTCTCCTGTTAGACCCGCAGATACGTCTCAAGTACTCTCAGATACCCACAATGCAGTCACGGGATCTATTCACTAACAGCTGCGCCGGCGACCCTTATCTGTCAGGGTGTCTATTCAATATAATATCACTGGATAAATTTGCGAAATTATGTATAAACATTACGGCTGAAACAGATTGTCAGAGAACTAGGTACCCTACTGTTGTACGCAATTCTTCGGCAATGTAGGGGACAAATAGATCTATGTAGGTTTCAGACAGTTAACGACGGATTTCTTTTTTACTAGCTTTTGCCAGCGACTTCGTCCGCGTGGAATAGTTACTTTGTTCCCTAGTTCTTCGCCCGCGGTTTCACCTGCGTTGCCCCGTTCCTAAGGGTTGTAGCGTGATGTTTTATAGCTTGAAACCTTTCTCATGAATTACTAATTTTCCCAACATTTCCCTTCACTGCTCTGCTCCTATTGATCGTAGCGTGATGAAAAGTATACTATAACCTGCCCAGGAGTATGAAGAACAATTGTACCAAGTTTCATTGAATCCCGTCGAGTGGTTTTTGTTTCTATAACGAACATACAGACAGACAGACAGACAGACAAAAATTTTACTGATTGCATTTTTGGCGTCAGTATCGATCACTAATCACCCGCTGATAGTTATTTTGGAAATATATTTCATGTACAGAATTGACCTCTCTACAGATTTATTATAAGTATAGATATAGATTTACCATTATTCTATTTCCCTGTACATCGACGAGACCATTGACTAATGAGCGGGCACAAATTTGTTATCTCTGGGCAGGTATTGTGAATTTCCTTACATATAGAAAAGCATACCTAGAAAGTAGAACGCAATACCTGCCGGTCCTAAGATTAGAATTCAGGACTCCGGACTTCATAGTTGCTTAAAATAATAGACTAATTGAATTGAATAAAATATTTATTGAATAAAAGTATCACAAACATTTGTATTTTCCGTGCTCCCCACAATAGGCAAGCCTGTATCGTGGGGTTCCATATAATCGAATTGTAATTCCAAAAATTTGCCTCCAGCATTACATGTAACTTAAACTTAAATTAATTAACATAAATCTAAAATTAAAAAGAAAGCTCAGTATTAACCAGCTTTCTTCTTTCGTAATTAAGCATTACGTTCGAGACTAGTATTATATTATCTGTGGTTCGAGTATATACGTATAATTCTAACTATCATTCAACTATCATTTGCGCGTGCGCTGGGCGCCACCCGCCGGTATGATCTGTGACATCTGTCAGCAAGCGTCTTCAATGACGTAGGTCACTGGTTTTCGGAATTGTGAAGTGACGTATGATATGATCTATAATTAAACGCAATTATTGATGTAGGCCAATAAATGTCGTCAAATGTAAATAGAATTATTAATGTTGTGATAAACTGGAAAGTATGAGTCTATTAATCAAAATAAAGGGCGTAATTTAAATTTTGAAAATAGGAAGAGAGTGTAGGACATTTTGAATAAACTTATTATATTTATTGAAACACAATTGCGCACGTAATGAATCAAGCTTCAATTAAGTTCGTTATTTTAAAGTTAATATTTCATTCAACTTTCAAAGTTAATTAAAGTTTATACATTTGCACATTATTTTAATAAACTTTATGGGGTATGAACTTATATGGTTATTAAAATCCTATCATTAGGTATTAACATCCTCTGGAAATTGATGGGGACTTTACACACTAGACTTGCAAGATATTAACCCATCTATAAGACTTTACAAATCTGGTAAAAAACAGTTCTTTCTACATAAATAGAAGCATCTTTTTAAATATATTTTAGTGTGGGAAAAATTCGATCGCGGGCCGGATTCGAATCTGCGACATCTGGTTAGATACATCAGACGCTCTGACCTCTAATCCACCGCGAGTCCCAGGCCATATCGAAATTTGCCTTCACATTCTGAATTTACGTTTTAACGTGACGTTGGCGACATCTATTTAAAAGCAAGTTAATTTGCTTCTCAACCGACACGACTTACTTTACAGTTAGTTTGTTGTCGTACCATGCCACATTACCTTTTAATATCTTTTAAGTATGGTGTATCTAACCAGATGACGCAGGTTCGAGTCTTGCCCGCGATCGAATTTTTCCTTCACTAAAATAACTTTATAAAATATATAAGCATTCAAATTCAAAAGTTTAACACTCAAACTGTAAATGAGGTTATCTAAGCAGATATTCAAAACTAAAATATTCTAAAAGCGTACATTGCGTACACTCACATCGGAAGCTTTTATCCCATCGTTTTGTTTTGATTTATGTGACGACACTGGCTATCCACGAGAGCGCACAAGCCGACCGATTGACGAGCATTGCGTAAACCGGGAGAGATCACGTATTGTGAATGGATACTATTTATAGTCGACCAACAATGGATTCGTTTACGATGGAAACTGTTCCGTTTTTGTTAGTTTATTAGTAAATCAATGGGATAAACGAATAATTGGGGATGTGGCAACAGTAACTGATATCTCATTATGAACAATTCCTGAACTAATAGAACTGTGATCTTATGTTAGTCTAGGACAGCGCTTTGCCAAATATTTCGCCGCTAAGCAAGTCGATAAATCACCCGAGTCTAAAGCTCAAACTTAGCATATATGAGGATTGTAAGTATCTCCATGTTTTTGGAAGGTGTCTGTTCTGCCCTTTTCAGTCAAATGTATAATTAATGTAATGAGTTAATGACTCGCATAGCATAGTGTGCGTTTAGTGGTATAGAGAATGGATGGTATTTAAAGCCGATGAACAAACCAACCGCTCGTAACAATTGCATTTTATTAGTAGTCGTCATGGTTAATATTGGCTTGCGAGATGTGCGGGTGATGTTATTTAAATGATGTGTTTAACTCAACTGGCGCAGTGGTTCAGCAATGGACTTCTGCCCTCGGGCTTGCGGATTCCATGCTCGACCATCAGCGGACTTGAGCCATATGAGAGTCAAGAACTTAAAGAGGAGAGCTTCTTGTTTAAATATTTTTTTAATAGTAATGGCGCCGACAGTTTACATTTTTAAGTCCTGAAAGGTGCAAGTGTGGCGCGTGACATTTTGGGCACTTCAGTAAATGGAGCATGCTCTAGCTAAACGCAGTGAAATGCGGAGCAGGTGAAGCAAAGCTGAAGACTTAATTTCTAGGTAGGCACCTGACAATCGATTATAGAATAGAATAGAATATTCTTTATTGCATACCAAAAACTAATGTAAAATACAATTTTATAAATCATATAATGATACAATGGGCGCTAAAAGCGATCATAATTTATATTCTATGGACGGATTCAAAATATTTTTTTCAACAATTTATACATTGAAATCACATCATTGTCAATCGTATTACATTCATACCTCTTTCCTATATTATTTTACCCTACTTTTATTTTCCACCCTTTGCCCCAGCAAATTCAAAACATACTATACCCATATATTCCCCACCTTTTGTGGCCTTAACTATCACAACTAGATACAAAAATATTCACTCAAAAGTTTTCCCAAAGTACCGAGCATTAACGAAAATCACGCTGAACCGCCAAAAAGTTGGTAAGCAGCTTTTCAGCCACTGTCGCCACTGGTGAAGCGCTGAATAATTCATGGTAGATGCTTTGAGTCCCCTCAGCCCTGACAATACTTTAATCCATGTTATCTATGGGAGCACGCTGGCTGGCAGCTTATATGAACAGAGGTTATGCTAAAATGTGGGGAATGAACACATTGTGTCCGCATTAGCAATAAAAATATAAAAATTTTGGGGAATAACGAGCAAGACGGGCGGCGAAATTTTATATATTATTTTTAAATGTTATGTATAATATATTATTATGTATTTATCCTTACCAATATTATAAACATGAAAGGTTGTGAGTATGGATGTATACATGTTTGTTACTCTTTTATGCCAGAACAGCTGAAAGGATCTGGATAAAATTTGGCACACAGAATATAGCCTACTTTTTATCCAGGTCTGACCTAATCCTGAGGGTCCACGCTGACAAAGTCGCAGGCAGAAGGTAGTATTATTTAGTTATTTTATTTATTTCTTACTTGCTTCTGCCCGCGACTTCGTCGTGCAGCAGCCGTTCTGCCGTCAAAGAATAACAAATATCCATACATACAAACTTTTGCGTTTATAATATTAGTAAGGATTGTTTCTTGTGTAAATATTAAACTATTTAAGGTCACGCTTGAATAACTTTAAAAAAAACAACCGTGTAAAATTTTTAGTGCAGGCTCATTAGCCTAGTGGTCCTGAGCGCGACTGCTACGCTATAGGTCCTGAGTTCGAAGCCCAGGTCGAACAAAGTGTTATTGGGTTTTTAGAAAAGCAAACAACAAAATATTCTTGTTGCGTGCTTGGGATTCAGTGGAAAGTAATCGACCCCATTTCAGCATATTACTTTTTCTGAAATACGAAAGAATCGGAAACTCATTTCGTGTCAAAGGCCTGAAGGTCCAATATCCTGTTGTCATTGTCCTCCGTAATATTGAGTATTCACACAGAATATCCATTTCTTGCAAACATTAGAAAATTACGCTTAGATACTTACTAATATTATAAAGCTGAAGAGTTTGTTTGTTTGATTGAACGCACTAATCTTAGGAACTACTGGATCGAAACATTATTTTTGTGTCAGATAGTCTATCTATCGCGGAAGGCTATTTATCATCACGCTACAACCAATAGGAGCAGAGCAACACGGCTGAAACTATAACATGCAGGTTTAAGGGTTCAGTAGGTATAGGTACTTACCCATAATGTTAGTGTACGTCAGTCTCAAGCCTTGTACGAACTGCGCGATTATGTTTTACAATCTAGCTCTGACGAAGAAAACGCGTTATATATGTACTATCTGCCAACGCCATATCTAGCCACTGTAAGGTCTATACTTGCTTGCAGCGCTCGGCTGCTATATTAGCGCATACCTACACTCGTCAACCAATATCATCGTTGCATTGGAGTATTTGCTGAGCACCTTGTTTTTGTAATTGAAAAAAGATTGAAAAAGAAAAAAACTGCTTACGTGTACTGCCTAATGTATACTCATAAAAAGGGCAGTGAACAACTGTGGTCATCGTGTACGGGATTTTGTTTTCAAAATGGCTAGATATGGAGTTGGCTGATAGTACCTACATAGATACAATACACTGTCTGAAGTTAGTTGTTGTGAACAGCCGCCCAGGTCAAATATCTTTATTAAGTATGTAACTGCAAACATATCGAAACCAGCAACATTTACGACCATCACGTTATTTACGTCCCCAACTGTATTTTAACACCAAGTTTTTAAGACTATTTCGGTTTGTAGCGTTAATAGTGTAGTGCGAACGCAAACCCGCAGAAGTCGCATGTAAAGACTAGCCGACGTTCCAGTACTACGCGTGTTTCCAATCTTATTAAATATTAATTAAATCGACTTCTTAAACTCTTGTTTATAATAACAGCAGTTAGTTAGTTTTGTGATTTTTTTGGATTTTCCATGCTAAGATTATAAAGTTATTTTAGTGAAGGAAAAATTCAATCGCGGGCAGGATTCGAACTTGCGTCTTTTGGTTGGATACACCAGACGCTCTGACCCCTAAGCCACCGCGAACCCCACCCGCCTGATTGAAATTTGCCTTCACATTCTGAATTTACTTAATATTTCTCAACCGACACGACTTACTTTACAGTTAGTACAATGTCGTACGATGCCACCTTACCTTATAACTATCTTTTTGTGAAAAACAATCACGGTTCGCGGTGGCTTAGAGGTCAGAGCGTGGTGTATCCAACCAGAAGACGCAGGTTCGAATCCTGGCCGCGATTGAATTTTGCCCTTCACAAAAATAACTAGTTATTAATAGATAGATATAAGAGGGATACATACTTATTGTGATTTGTGAGATTCTAAGTCCTATGTGTGCCGACAGTCAGAACAGGTCAACTCAAGGCTGGTATGGCTCTTTTTTTCAAAAAGCCTGTTCAGATATTGCCGTACATCGTAACATTCACATGTCTTATTATAGTTGTAATACCACTACTACTGTCGGGACTTTAAAAGAGACCATGATTCTCTGAGTTTGTTTCAGTGTTTCTTCTCAGAGGTCGTCAGTTAGGAGATGCCAGCGCCATCTAGTTAAAAAAATATGTAAAACATTAAATTGGAAAAGTATCTTTAAAAGATCTATTTACAGAAATAAATATCGATCGACCAAGTGATTAAATGAATCACTTGGTCGGTCAGTGTACGTAGAATCGTAACTCCGGAACAGATTCATAGTGGTAATCTGATACTATACTCCATTTACTTTAATAGCATAAACGTCAGTCCGATAGTTATAGTGTTTTTTTTTCGGGATAATACGAGTATATGGGAAGGAAAGGGTAACGCGAAGTATACGTTTGCGCCTTTCCTATGAGGGAGTGGGTCAAAGGGTTGAAAGAAGTTCGATCTGAGATGTGAGAGGATGGGTAGGAACAGATGAATACATATATATATAATTAATATATAAAACGCTATGCTATGCCTCTATTGCACGGAACAGCCTGCTAATCTGTGCCGTAGAGGGCATTTGCAAGACGAGATAAATGACAGAGACAAAAATAGTTATAGTGATAATTGAAATGATTGCATTTTAGAGATTAAAATTAATTTGTAAATGCAACCTAAACATACCGGCTAACTCTTCGGGGACAGGTATGCCAGTACCTATGTACAATAATGTAAATGGTAAATAGAGTACATTGCTTTGCATTTATCGTAAAATAATGCAGTAGAGGTGAATGCTAGAGCGACTTCCGGGAATAATTCAATACATACCTATATCTATGATGGTGTTTGAACTCACGACCTTTCATTCGATCGGGTTGTTACTGTGACGTAATTGGAGTTCTAATAACAAGACGTCATTAGTATCTATCTATCGATTACTCATACTTCTTTTATCACGAGTTTATTGACCCCTGTTTTGCATAATACTTGTAAATGAAAGAAATAATTCTACTGTGGGAGATCCATGCTTCGGCACGAATGGACCGACAGAATACCGGCGTGAAACAACGCTGTGTTCCGCCGAGTGAGTGAGGATACCGGAGGCCCAATCCCCTTTAAAAAGGCCGGCAACGCACTTGTGACTCTTCTGGTGTTGCGGCTGTCTATCGGGGGGATAATCGCTTACCATCAGGCGATCTGTCTGCTCGTCTGCCCCCTATCCCATAAAAAATCTACGGCTAAGTTCGCCTTGACACCGCATCGCCAAATATTCTCTCGCTAAGTAATAACGCATTGGTTTTAAGGTTTAATATGTAATGTGTGAGGTCTCAAGATGACAACGCGCAGGTGATACTCCTGGCGTAGCAGACTGAGGTTGCTGCTTACTACCAAGCAGCCCTTCTGCTTGTTTGTTATTTTCTTCCATTGTTTCCCATTTTTTTTTAAAGAAACACCTCCCGCACTAGTGAAATACAATTGTAGCGACATCTACAGCGCTACATACAAACTAGACGGACAATTCCTGAATCGCGCAAGTGAAGTTTGCAACTTGGATATATACAACCGCCCGACAACAACCGTCGGGCCGTGGCCCACCAGGCAAAACACCCGCCTGGTCGGAGGATCCTCCCTTTGTTTGGAGGGGCAACACACCTCGCCTCTCCACACAATTAATGGACACAAGTTTTCTATAAAACAATTAAATAATAATTCCCCCTTGAAAATGTCTTATAGGACGTAAGTGTTCGAGAAAATCCGTACAGGATTGTGCAAAATAGACCAATATAGAAGAATGAGGGAATTTATAAGTAGATTCCTTTCTAAAACAGCTCTGACTCAATTTAACTATAACGAAACTTTAAAACAATAGACATAATCTTACTATAAAGGTCAAACTGATACCGACGGTCAAGAGAACTATTACTTTATCGTTAACTATTGTTATTTGACGTAACAGTGGCCCAGTTAAACTGATAACAGTTACAAGAGATAAACGTAACAGTTATTGACGTTATCTGATAGCTCTGCCGTTTCAAGTTACCGAAACTTTGTTACAATTGAGAGTTATGTTGCTGGAATTGTGTAGATTGACGAAAAGTTAAATTGAATTGAATTAATTGAAAAGCTTTCTTTGAAGATTAGGTTCGTTTATCTAATTTAAATTGCTTTATTTTACTGCAATTCAGTTTACTGGAGATCGTTGCTTGAGATTGGATGCTATGGGATCGGATGGTACATTTTTCAAAAATTAAGAGAGACCTACCTAGTGGTAGTAAGACTTTCTAGTATGTATTTATAATAATAATATTCAAATTCTGATTATCATAGTAATGTATGCGTATTTTTTTTGGATATAAGTACGTATATCGTACTTAATTAATTAAGACGATAATTTTTTTTTAACTACTAAACATGTACGGCCCGCCCGCCTGATGGTAAGCGGTTACCGTAGCTTATGGACTCTTGCAATACCAGGGGTGACACTGGCGCGTTGCCGACCCTGTAAAATTCTTTTCATATCCTTTTTTCACACATTTTAATATAGTAAAAAATATACTACAATGAACTGAATCTTCCATATGTAAATAACGTGCAAGTTTGTGACCTACTAACACAAAAACCTCGTAAACACTTTATTTTGAAGGTTATATGTAATTGTGTTTGTCATTAATTTGCTTTAATAAAATAGATAATTAGCAAAGCTATAATTAATTTTTAAAAGTTATTAAAACTAAAGTCATGTTCTTTAAAATTGTGATGAAAAAATTAAAATAGAAAATAACACTCTTAAATACCCATGTTATCCTGACAGACAAAGGTCTTTATAAAACCAACTGTCGACCTCAATAAAATTGTCTACAGACAATTACGTAAGTTTATACGTACATTTACGAGACAGAGAAAAACTCTACTATGAAACAAAAAAGAATTGTCACAATCGGTTCATAAACAACAAAATTATGTGCAAACATACATAAAAACAGTTAAATATAACGTAGAAAGAAAAAAAAGAAATCATTTACAAATATACAATTAAAGAACAAACGTTTAGTTACATAAATATAAAGAAATGAATCACTTCGAAAGTAATTTGGAATTATACTGACAAAATGTTTAGAGCTGTGAGAATCACATTCGCTACAGTAATTCCCTTCACATAGCGACACTTCACACAATTCACACACTTAATACCATCGTTAGCGACGATCGCTAATTGGTAGGTAACGATCCTGATAGGGGCCTACTCTTGTATCTCGCCCATGAATCTCCGATGACAGCTGTTGCGAGTTATATTCGCAACTTTTGTCGTATAAAGGTAAAGTAATGATTTATTTATTTGATGTCTTTCCAAGTCTTCCTTGGTTTAATTTAAATTCATGTGTTTTATGAAATATAGTCATTTGTTTTTCGAAGTAAGTTCGTATTTGGAGTTTCCATCTGAGTTAAATCATTTAATATATAAAGAACCTAGGTGAATTCGGTCGAGTTTATAATATTTATTTTAGTAAGCTATATAATTAGCCATTTCAAAGTATAATTTTTATTATCTGATACAACTATAATTACTAGTTTGTTCCGCCGCAGTTCGCAGATACGCCAGATCATGCTTGAAGGATATTTTCTTTTCCTATAGAGATAATTATTTCCCATCAACCGTCATCTCATAATTAGGCACCTCCTACATTTTTGAAAAACTATATTGCTTCGCTGCCAAAGTCTATAATTAATAAATAGCGACACAGTCTGGGTACTCGATTACAAAACGCATATCGAGTTACATCAAACATTAGTAGACCTCCGAAGTTGATTAAATTTTAAAATGGTTAACATTGTGAGGGAGCTTCGCTGATGCGTCTCGTCAACAGCCCTCTGAGTCACGGAAGCTGCCTTTGTATTAACTCATTATTAACCTAGTAAGCGATTTATATGTAAGTTGAATTTACATTCTAGCTTCTAATAAATAATGTTTTTTTTTATTGTGATAAGATATCAAACAAGCATACTGGCCGACTTATGGTAAGCGGTAACCGCAGCCTATAGATACCAGCAACATCATTAGTATAACTAGCGTGTTGTCATCTTTAGACTTGGTAGGCTCTTAAGGAGGCTCTTAGACAACAAATTGATGATCTCATAATGTTTCTATTACCAGTTAGTTTATTTAAATAGTTCATTCGTCTAACCTTTCCAAGGCGTATTAAAGCTAGTAATTCTCTTATATGTATAGAGATTATAAGTATCTTATCTTAAGCGTTAATTAGTATACCTACTATACAAAATGCTCGTGTCACAGACTCGGATAGTTACATCGGATTACTGTAGGGATTATGTACGAAAATACACAAGCGCTAACATAATTAAATCTAGATTTAAGTACCATGGGAGAGTCATGTTTCGGCACGAATGGGCCGGCTCGACCGGAGTGATACCACGGCCTCACAGAAAACCGGCGTCAAACAACGCTTACATTGTGTTTCGCCGAGTGGGTGAGGAAACCGGAGGCCCAAACCCCCATTTTAAAGACCAGCAACGCACTTGTGACTCCTCTGGTATTACGGGTGTCCATGGGCGGCGGCTTACCATCAAGCGATCCGTCTGCTCGTTTGCGCTCCTATCCTATAAAAAAAATGTATGAACCTTTTGAGAGAATGCGGTAAGGGCTCCCTCTATTCTACTAGGAAGAGTAGTAATAGGTATATAGATAAGTACTTACATCTTCACTCCAAAACTTGCTTAATTTTGATAAGATGATTTCATTCTACACTCAATTATAATAACCAAAGAAATTGGAATTGTATTAACGAGAATATCTTTCGTGCACACGTGCGCCTCGGTTCGGGACCAGTTCCTGTATGGCATACTGGGCATAACTTCTTTCTGTATTTTATTTATACAAAAAATATCACAATGCAGCTTTGGTGTTGCGGGTGTCCATGGGCGGCAGTAATCGCTTACTAAAAAAAGATATCGAGATGTTAAAATTAATTCCTACTTTACCAAGAGGTGTTCTATTAAAAATCTACGACGCGACGTTTCGAAAAATGTCATCATCATATCAGCCAATAGACGTCCATTGCTGAACAAAGCCCCCCCCCCCCAAGGACTTATATGTGATTTAGTATTAGCATATTTTTTTTTAAAGCTTACCAGCAATGTGAATGGCACATTACTAGTATTCTTGTTAGCCCCTCGTACTAAGCTAAATGCTTGTGTTACGAGTGGGTTCACGTCGGTGCAATGGGTTGGTTTCGAACCGGCAACCACATGATCGCAAGTCCGGCGCCCTAGCCATTAGGCTACTGCCGCTATATATGTGAGTTTACAATGTCTGAAATGGTCTTTTGGTAAAGTAAATTTAATAGTAAAGTCATTTGAATCCCCAATAAGTCCAACATCAAGCCAGTTTCAAATAATACGAAGTTTCAATCAGAAAATTGGCGCCACGATTCCAGTCTCCACAATGCCGTTACAATAAACCCTTTCAGCTCTAAACAACCTCTATGCATTTAATCAGGTACACGACGTGCCGACGGGGTAGGTAGTTAGATAGGTAGTGGGGTAGGTAGACGTCGACATCGAGTGGTTTGTATTCATTAGCTCGTGGCTCGCCGGCCGATACTCGGGTTTGCGACATACCGACACGGAGATTAAGGGTCCGGCGGAGCTTGAATTGCCCACTAAAACAAAAAAAAAATGATAGAATATTGTCTGTATTACAATTATTTTGCTTCTTCTTCTTTTTTTCTTTTCACGAAAAAAAAACCTCACTAGCACCCCGTGTGAAGCATCCCCGCAATGCCTGTGACTAACAAATATTAGCACAAAAAAGACTAATTCCTCAAGGTCATTGGGCAATGTTGTTATTAAAGTAGTTTTTTGTTGTTATTATTTTAAGTTGGTTAGCCAAAGGAAAAGCAGTAGAACATGTTACGATGATCAAATAGTGTATTAGCAGCATAGTCATTTGTCTGATATGCAGTAGGTTAATTAGTGGAAACACTTCGTTGGCTTAAATTTTAATAGAGGTGCAATTAAAAAATCCCCGTGTAAAAATTTCAAACATTAATTTGTAGAGGTGTCTTTAAAAGATTTATTTAATCATTTATCGTAAACTGACCAGAGCTTAATCTTGTAAATCAATTGATAAGCGTAGTTTTTACTTAGCCATTTGTCTCTCCCACAACGGAATTATTAGAACAGAAAACATTTGCAACAAAGCAATTGCTGGTAACACACAAATCAACTATTATATTACAATCCAACAAGACGACACGTTTGGCATAGCGGCTGAGCGATCGGCTTCTGCGTCACGTGTTGTGGGTTCGATCTCCAACGGAGCTAATATTTGTATGATCTACGGATAGTTGTTCCGGGTCTGGGCGTTTGTGTATGTGAGAATTTGTGTTTGTAACCGCACCCACGATACAGGAGAAAATCCTAGTGTGGGGCAACGATTTTTCTAAAAACGAAAAAAAAAAACTGTCTCTTAACATACATTTGGTGTTTGCCTATAGTCAAAGTCAAAGTCAAAATTATTTATTTCAATTAGATCATTAAAAAGGTACTTTTGAAAAGTCAAACTAATTGCACGGTTCCAAAAGTGGGTCTTATGGAGAAGAGCCGGCAAAAAACTCCATAGATACTCTTTTAAAAAAAAACATGATTACAATATTAATCTTTACAACTTTGTTTTAAATAGTTTGACAATTATGCAGTTTGATGTGTAAGATGATTTATTCAGTTTAAGTGGTAATGCTAGCTTATAAGACCTACTAACCTGTATCTTTATTCTATCAACACTGTAATAACTGTTGGCAATCCTAAATATAAAAAAAAATATAATGTGAAAGTTTTTGTTACCCATCCTTTGTACCCATATGTCTCGTGCCCAGTCTACCACCCATTCTCCCCACCCATCTCTCGACGTCCCCCTAAATTACCTGTTCACGTTTGAAAAGAAATTTTTCACAGTAAATTTAAATGATTTGATAAAGTTATGCCAAGACCTTTGAATTCTACGCTTTTGAGCACGACTTTCGTAAGCGGGGTAAAATGTTGTAAATAATTTTTATTTCATAAGAAAAGACCGTACCTACTAAGGACCTACCGTACACGTAGGTACACCTACTGAGTACTTATGTGTACACAGTAGGTACACAGTAGGTACACCCACATTTCGCCGGTATGTTTTTGTCCTATGTAATAAAGGGGCGAGCCTATTTAGTTAACCTAGTGGTCCCAAGCGCAACTGATGTGAGGACCTGGATTGTTGGGTTTTTCTTTGGAATTCTCAGTAGCAGCGCGGAGATTTCATTTGTGCCTTGATAATGGCAATAGGCCTACCCCCTATTACATGGGACCTAAACATCCCGATGAACTGTGGGTGTTGATTAGTACAAATCTGTCTTCGGGGAATACAGGCGTGGTGGTGAGGATCTATGTAGACAAGGTTGTGTTCATCTTATTGAAGAGTTTCACTTAAGTAATATGAACTACATTTATAAGTTTTCATAATGTTTAACAAAGCTTTCGTATTTGTATCTAATAATGCGTATTTCTGACTTCAAGCGGAACCGCGAACGTCTGGAAAGTTATCTCTGTAGGTATGGTGTCTGAAACATATTCGGAATAATTCTCAATAGCTCCTACCCATACAGCGACGGGTTTTATACTGCTTCCAAACTACAGATTAATATGTAAACTAATAAATTTCACTCAAACTAAACGGCTTCATTAGTTTTGTTGTAGCATTCGACGAGCTTGAGGTCTTGGGCTCTCGTATGACATAAGTGTCGTTGAGTTCTTCTATTAGCATATCCTTACTAATAATAAAAACGTGAAAGTTTGTGAGTATGGATGTATGGATGTTTGTTACTCTTTCACGCCAGAATGGCTGAACAGATCTGGATAAAACTTGGCACACAGATATATTATAGCCTGGAATAACACATAGACTACATTGAATCCAGGTCGGACCCAATCCTAAAGTCCACGCAGACAAAGTCGCAGAAGCTAGATATCCTTACTATGGATAGATGTATGGATGTTTGTTACTTTTTCACACCAAAACGGCTGAATGGATCTGGATAAAATTTAGCACAGAAATAGATTACAGTCTGGAATAACACATAGGTTACGTTACATCCAGGCCGGACTCAATTCTGAAGTCCACGGATACCAAGTCACTGACAGAAGATAGTAGTTTTTAAATAAATGATATGCTAATATTTATGATCTATAGTTTCTGCCTAGCCCTGTGGGAGAAAGGCGTGAGTGTATGTATGTATCATATAAAGTTGCAGTTAATCGTACCTAATACTTGCCTTCTTACTACATAATGTCCTTAAAATGTGTATTAAGCCATGGCAAAGAAAATTAAGTAAATTTTTACACCCATAAGGAACGGGTGATTATCTTTCTTGACTTGACGGGACCACGCTGCCGTATCTCGAGATATTTTCATTTTCCTTATATAATGAAGTTATTCATAGACGTGTCTTGTATTTCTTCGTCAAGTAAATATGTTTGTTATTGAAAACACAGACGCCCACGTCTGCAACGTACATGGAATACAACGCCTTATTAACCAATGTTGCGTAGTTTGCCAGAAATTTTGGCTAACCTAGAAGGTATGAAAGGATAGTATCATTTTGGATAATATACTATTCACATACCATCTTTTACGGCAAAAAATGCAGATAGTTTTCCCCGATAGATATAATCTGGGTGTTTTTAAATCACCAGAGGATTGGTTTTCTTAGGTAAGTGCGCTCCATCGTAGATCGCACACCAGGCGAACTGGCGGTCAAGCGTGAGCTTAACATGAATAAAAAAAAAATTTATTCAACTGTCTAAACCTCATTATTACTCGTATAATTACCTGTGATGTGAAAGATGTGACCATACTTTTTATTCTAATGTGTATAAATAAATAAATAAAGTTAATAAGTTAATTAAATAGGTAAATTGAATATTTTATGACGCACTCATTTCATCATTATAAATCATAATCATCACATAGAGTAGATGTAATAAATTATGTAGATGGGTTTATAAAAACAAAAAATATTGTTGCTAGGCCTTACTGTTAAATGAATTTAATAAGATATCTCTGAATCGTTATCTATACTTATAATAAATCTGTAGGGAGGTCAATTCTGTACATGAAATATATTTCCAAAATAACTATCAGCGGATGATTAGTGATCGATACTGACGCCAAAAGTGCAATCAGTAAAATTTTTGTCTGTCTGTCTGTCTGTCTGTCTGTATGTATGTTCGTTATAGAAACAAAAACCACTCGACGGATTTCAACGAAACTTGGTACAATTGTTCTTCATACTCCTGGGCAGGTTATAGTATACTTTTCATCACGCTACGATCAATAGGAGCAGAGCAGTGAAGGGAAATGTTGGGAAAACAGGAGAACTTACTCCATTTTTTAAGCTTCCGTCGCGTGTGCAGCCTTAATGGTTAAAGCTACACAGAAATCATGTATGACGGAAATGTTCTCCTTAAAATTATATAAAAATTATTCCACGACAGCAAATGTCTATCTTTTACGGTTGACTCACAATAACACGTGTAACTCCCGATAGCTTAGCAGTTCGGAGCTTTCTGATTATATTTGTCTACTCTTACGTTAGGTGACTGACTGACTGACATAGTGATCTATCAACGCACAGCCCAAACCACAGGTTATAGTATACTTTTCATCACGCTACGATCAATAGGAGCAGAGCAGTGAAGGGAAATGTTGGGAAAATGTGTGATTCATGGGAAAGGTTTCAAACTATCAATGTATATATCATCACGCTACAACCCTTAGGAACGGGGCAACGCAGGTGAAACCACGGGCGAAGAACTAGGGAACAAAGTAACTATTCCACGCGGACGAAGTCGCTGGCAAAAGCTAGTTTTAAATATAACCTCAGCACATATTTACTATATTTGGTGCTGTGTTGTTTCCTATGTAATAATAATAATAATTATTACGTTATTCTAGTCCTGCTTCTTTTGATTAGATACATACTCGTATGTGTATCTAACCAGAAGACGCAGTTTTGAATCCTGCTCGCGTTCGAATTTTTCCATCACTAAAATAACTTTAAAATTTTAGCATGGAAAATAGAAAAAAAACACACAGAAAGATGAATAATAATTATTATTTAAAAAAATGAAAACAACAACAAATGAATTTAAATTAGTAATAAAAATAGAAATATTTATCCCTAAATATGTAATATAAATTATATGTAATAAAATATGCAATATGTCCAAAGCCTTACTTATATTATTCAGACGAAGATCCGAGATAATGTTCATCTTCATTATATTTTTCTAAAGAATATTTATTTATAAGTTGCTACAAATTGTATAAATTATAATTTAATTTAACGACTAGCTTTTAATTTTAATTCAGTTTTAGAAATGACCTTTAACCAGCAGGTAGGCTTGTTTTCCGAAAAGATTATCATTTCAAATATTTATACCTCCTTGCTGAAACCTTTTAGTAACCTAATCCTGTTACCTACTTAAATTTATATTTGTTATTTGGTAAATATTTCAATCTAAAATAATGCTTACGACCAAATAAAAATTAATAGGTGATACTTGCTATAAAATACCAAGAAATATTAGACCAGTCGAATCGAAATCAATCCAATCAAAACAGTTTATTTAAATATTCCAAAGTGTTCAGAAATCAACCCGTTCACCGCTGCTTATATTGGATGGAATGTAGAATTCAAGCGACGCACCAATTCATCAACAATACTAACTGCCAAAAAATAAAATAAAATAAATCAATAAAAAATATCTTATTACGATCGGGCCTTGAAACTGGGACCGTTCTCTCCATCAATAATATAAAGCGAAATTATGCGAACTTGTCCTGAATTTGTAATTCTATTTAACCCTCCAATGATAGGAAAGCGTAGTGTATCTTTTCGCTCACCCGCTTCGTCAGCAAGGAAGGGTTAATGGTACCCCTAGGCTATTTCACCTGTAGCTTGGGTAGTGTTCTAGGTAATTTTGGGAAGGTAAAGTCTATTATGTAATATGAAACGAATAACAATATTGAATTTACCTATGGATCAATAAGGCCCACTGTAAAATGTCCTTCGAGAAGCATATTGTAATTTAATTGTTTGATACTCTGTTCACAATATTTTTCCAGTTTAGTTTCTCTGGATTTATTATAAACTGACGATATTTATAATTCTCCGATGACATATCCATATACTCGTATATAATTCTTATACAAAAAAAATAATCGTCCAATTAAAATTCACTGTTATTATTATTTTATCAAGGGTTAATTTTAGTTCCAAAACAAAATGGCTTCAACATCCCATTATAATCTGTGGACCGCTATCAGCGCTGCCAACTTTACGAAATTAGATTATGACGTGAATACCAACCAAACAATAACAAAAAACAAAAATTTTCAACAAATTTTGCTAAGTTTTTGACAAATTAATTTATCAGTTTCTATTACCTGGCTTGATGGAGTCGTAAAGGATTTAATTTTTGCGCGTGGTACAAGGGATAAGCTGTAGAATAAGTGGGAATATGCATTATATTGTTGCGTCATCAGCCTATATTACAATTTCCATCCAATCAGGTTTCTTCCCTGAAAGAAGGTTTGGTTTGCTTAGTTAGTAATGCTTTTGTATTGCTCAATTAATTAGTCCTGTCCATCAAGCCGCCTTCGTTATTCGAGATCTTGTTTTAAAAATGAACAGTACACCGATATTGATCGTTGAGCATTTGCCACAATTAGAAATTTTGTTTATGACACGGTCATTTAAACGCTGCCTCAGTTCAGGACACTTTATTGAAACCATAGTTCAGATAGGATTTAGACTAGTGTTTTTATGAAATGAAATAATATGTCATTTATTGTTGTAAGTAGACATGATGATCTGCTAACTGATATTTAACATTTTCTTCTTTTTTTTCAGGTAAGTTAAGATAATACGATTGAGTATAAAAAGCCTCCCAGATTTTGGTAAGATAAAATGACCTAATTGTTTAGTTATATAAAAACAAAACCTTCAACCCGCTATACGCCACCGCTCATAACTCGCGACGCACACTTTTAAGTTCCCCTAACTAATTTACGTGACGACTTGACGAGATAGGATTAATAGAATTACAGGGCGCACCGCAACACAGTTACGGCCGGTTACGGGAATACGGCCGTTTACGGGTATCTGGGAGAAAGTACGGCTCTCCGGCTATAATGGATTAAAAGGCCCGTGATTTTTATTTTCACTTCGCAACTAGCACGGGGCATGAAGGGAATGGTTTATATGGGGTGTTTTATTTATGGAGAGGTCTGAAAAACTCCTAAGAATACTAAGATCATTTTTTTGGAATGTAGGACGTCAAGTTTAATACAAAAATATTTATACAGTATATTTAAATTTCTGTGAAATGTGCACTTTAATTAGTTTTATGTAATACTAGCTTCATCATCATCATGAGCCTTTAGCAGCCCACTGCCATTTCACCCCGTCCTCGGCTTGTCGCATCTAGCTTCCACCAGCAACCTTTCGCAAATCATCACTCCATCATCATCATTATCTGCTATAGGCTGATGATGATGATGAATACTAGCTTCTGCCTGCGACTTTGTCTGCGTGGACTTCAGAATTGGGTCCGACCTGGATAAAAGGTACCTAGCCTATGTGTTATTCCAGACTATAATCTATCTCTGTGCCAAATTTCATCCAGATCCTTTCAGCCGCTCTGACATGAAAGAGTAACAAACTTCCATACTTTCACGTTTATAATATTAGTGAGGATAGGATTTATGTACACTGAAAGGTCAGCTTATATTGTAAATTTATCGCAAAATGTGTAGTGAATTATATTGTAATTCATCAAAAATGGCCATTTTAGACCACCATAGCATACCATCACGCCTGTATTACCCGATGTGTTATGCAGAGGTGTACTAATGTCCATTATATACAGTACACCCATAGTTCGCCGCATAATAAGGGACGAGCTTATTGCCATTAGCTGGACACAAATCCAAACTCCAAGCTACTATAGAGAATTTCATAGACAAACCAAATAACACTGCTTAACCTGGGAATACAACCCAGGACTTCTAGCGTAGCATTAGATGACTTTCCCAAACATAATTAAATATTTTAAACGGAATTAAATGTAATGTTTATTCAAATCAATCTTACGTCCACATTTTTCCCACACGATACGACCTTTTCAATATAAAATACTGTCAGGACATTAATTACATTTTTCCATCCACCGCTGAACATCGATCACCGCGTACCTAATCCTCATCGGAACAGACGCCATATTAATTATACTTGGAATAGTTCTGCAGACGGACTGCGAATCCCAAGTTATTACCTACAACTGTTTCATTAGTATTTTGCAGAAGTTTATTTGGTTATATTAGTGAAAGAAAAATTACCTACGTCTTCTGGTTAGATACACCACACGCTATGACGACTAAACTTAGTTGAGAAGCAAAGTAACTTGCTTTTCAATAGATGTCATTGACGTCACCTAAAAGACGTAAATTCAGAATGTGAAGGCAAATTTCGATCTGGCGGGTGGGGCTCGCGGTAGCTTAGTGATCATAGCGCTTGGTGTATCTAACCAAAAGACGCAGGCTCCAATTTTTCCTGCACTAAAATAACTTAACTGGTAGCTTTTATTTATTTAATAACGAGCTGTTTCCCGCGGTTTCACTTGTGACGGAAAGTGACGTTAACGACGTTTAACTCGATTAACAATATAGCCTGTTGTTACCCAGTGTTAATGTAGCATTCTAATAAGAATGAATTTGAGTTTATTCACATTAGAAACAAAAATACAAATCTTATCTTTTGATAATATTAGTATCGATAATGAAGTATTTTGACTGCCTCATTAGTCTAGTGGTCCCAAGCGGGACTGCTACACTAGTGGTCCTAGGTTCGATCCCCAGGTCGAGCAAAGTGTTATTGGGTTTTTCTATGAAATTCTCAGTAGCGGCTCGGAGTCTGGATTTGTGCCCGGCAAATGGCTATAGTCTCGCCCCCTATAACGTGGGACCTTAACATACGCCTCTGCCTAACCCTTCGGGGAATACAGGCGTGATGGTATGTTATGAAGTATTTTACCCCGTGTGGGGACAGGTTAGAATACTGTTCCTCACTGCCTTTCAGATCACGTAAGAGGCGTGAAAATATCTGACTTGCTCGGTGGTAAGGCCTTTTGGGGTCTGACTGGCTAGCGACCACCCTTATGTCGGAGACTGTCGTAAAGCACCTTGGTGTGTGTTTCGACTTTTGCACATAAGAGCCAGTTGCTACGGTTGCCCCCCGGTTGCTAAGGCTCTGGCAGGCAACGCATCAGCAACACCTCTGGTATCGCAGGTGTCCATGGGCGACGGTGACTACTTACCACCAGGTGGCTCGTCAGCATGTTTGCCGACTTAATCTATAAAAAAAGTATATACAAAGACACACGTATTAACCATCTCAAACCTAAGATAATTAGATAACTACACACTTAAACCTAGTTTGGGAGTTAGTGCACTTGTATTGGAACATATTTGGTTGAAATATGCGTTTTTATGTTATGTTTTTTTTATGGAATAGGGGGCAAACGAGCAGATGGATCATCTGATGGTAAGCGATTACCGCCGCCCATGGACACCCGCAACACCAGAGGAGTCACAAGTGCGTTGCCGGCCTTTTAAAAAGGAGTACGCTCTTTTCTTGAAGGTTTATATTTTTATAGATAAATAATGAATAGAAGTAAAAATTAATCAACAATAAATACAGGAAAATTCTCAATCTTGAGTGGAGGAAATTCCCGGGTCGCTACTGGCCGTCTGTATCTTATTTCGTCACAGCTTCTTAGTATAATAGGGGATTACCCGGCGACCCCTCTGCTTAGCCCCTCGAGCCAGATTGATGGTATTATTTGCTCCGAGTACCACGTTTATTTCAGTCATGAAATAAAAGGAAAAAGAGAGAAAATACAAACTGACACATTTAATTTCCGACGTTTGAGGTTAAGACTTATTAAATGCTGAATGAAAATATACAGCGAGCTTCTCAGAGCGCTTTTATAAGGATAATAAGATAGTCAAAATATAGAAGTGTTTATAAATGCGTTAAGAGGATGATAAATGTCTTATTTTAAGTCTTATATGAGTAAATGTGATATGGTTATCATTTATACAGTGTGTCCGGACATGGACTAGCGATATTCTAAATACTTAAATATAAACTATTTTAAAGTACAATTACACTCTAGGCTTGGGTCCAATACACTTCCCCGCTATGTGGCAGCAATTTTTTTGAAATATGCTCTATGCGAGTACAAAAAATATGATATATCCCAAAGTTTTAGTCATACTGAGATAAAAATAGGCTTATTCGAAAGGCAATAACATTGTCTACCATCTGCATTACAAAGCAATGTGTTTACAATTCCATAACTTCAACAATAACTCTTAAAGTATTAGATTTACAGTTGTGAATTGTTTATGTTGTATTGTAGCTTAGCTCAAAATCTGTCGATCTAGTAAAAAAAAAAAAAGTTGTCGGGTATATTTTTGTAGTAATTAACAATTATTGGTTGAATTGCATAATTTTTCTTTTTTTTTCGACTTTCACATTTTTTTTCAAAAGTTATGGAATTGTAAACACATTGCTTTGTAATGCAGATGGTAGACAATATTATTGCCTTTCGAATAAGCCTATTTTTATCTCAGTATGACTAAAACTTTGGGATATATCATATTTTTTGTACTCGCATAGAGCATATTTCAACAAAATGGCTGCCACATAGCTGGGAAGTGTATTGGACCCAAGCCTAGAGTGTAATTGTACTTTAAAATAGTTTATATTTAAGTATTTAGAATATCGCTAGTCCATGTCCGGACACACTGTATAAGTAAAAATGCTAATGTTAATTCGTTTATATCAAAAGTTCTTCACGGAATGCTTGATAATTGTCTCAATATTCAGGGTATCTTCTAAATTTACTTTGGGGGAAAGAGTCTCAATACGTGAAAGGTGGACATCTTCGAAATGGCCGCAGCAAGTGGAGCTTTACTTCGCTCTTCACTTTACTTTTAATATATTCTATTCTTCGTAGCCATTTTTCGAATAACTCTGCAAACAATACATAATTTCACGTTGCCAATATCGATATCCGATAAGATGCGAGTGTTTCATAAGTATTCATAACCACAGATGAGATAACCGCAACCAGAAAATTGTGGTTGTGGCTTATGTGAATACATACGTATACACATAACCATAAAAGTGCGCTGTTATATGTATAAGCATTATTTACCAACAGCGAGATTCCCCAGCTGCCGTACGTTTCGCATTGGAAACGGAAGCCATTCGCACTCGTAATCAACGGCTGTTGCCATAAATAAATATTTAAACTGCGTCCTTGTCCCTTGGTGCCTACTACCTGTAATGGGACGACACAGAGAATTATCAAAAGGAGTACTCACTTGCTTCTACAGTGCTGTACCTACAACAAGAAAATGATCATACTGAGTAATTCCCCTGAATCCAATATATTTGGACCTCGAATATTACTTAATTATAAATACTTCAATAGAGGATTTTTTGGACCTGCAGGTTATTACTACAGACAGTTGTGTGTTAAATATTTGCAATACAATCTTACAATTAATTGATGATGCACAGGCGTATGTTGCAGACATTGTCGATATTTTGACGTAGTTTCTACTATTTTGTCTTTGATGGCCCACTTTTAATTGAAAACTGCTTGCAAAGGCGTGAGAGTATTATTACCTAACTAGCTTCCGCCAGCGGCTACGCCTTCTTTATCAACGACCCATGTCACTTCCCAGAACAAAATAATCAAATAATTTTCCCGTTTTTGCAACATTTTTTAATTGTGCTCCGCTCCTATTGATCGTAGCGTGATGAAAAGTATACTATAACCTGCCCAGGAGTATGAAGAACAATTGTAGCAAGTTTCGTTGAAACCCGTCGAGTGGTTTTTGTTTCTATAACGAACATACAGACACACAGACAAAAATTTTACTGATTGCATTTTTGGCGTCAGTATCGATCACTAATAACCCGCTGATAGTTATTTTGGAAATATATTTCATGTACAGAATTGACTTCTCTACAGATTTATTATAAGTATAGATAGAAGATAGATAAGACATTATATAGTTTAAAAGAGTGTTACAACTATCATCTGTGTATCATATGTAGTTATTTTAGTGAAGGAAAAATTCGACCGCGGGCGGGATTCAAACCTGCGTCTTCCGGTTAGATACACCAGACGATATGACCTCTAACCCGCAGTGGCTTAGAGGTCATAGCGTCTGGTTTTAGATGCTAAGCTTCGACGTGTTACTCTAATATGAGCACTCCATTAACTTACCATTCAGTACATGTCAGTATTGGTTTCTGTCAGAAAGTAGGTACGCGTGGTGTAAAACATTATGTGTTTATCGTTAATTAACTTATCGTGCCATTTTGTTTACGGTTATTTCGCGCTTGTTATACGGATATAGAACGGAGAAAATATAGACGATTGTTTTTTTGCCAATACCATACTTATGTGATATTGATAAAGCCTAGTATTTTACGCTTTGCAGGTTCTTTTTTCAGGTAGGTATTTTTTTATAATTTATTTTTCGGGTTGGTATGTCCATGTGCTATATTTACGTTAAACTAGAAAATAAATAAGTAGTTTTGTCAACGCTTAACTTTTCAACTTGGCTACTTTTGTATCTGTCCCTTTTATTTCCTCTATATTCTTTTATTCGCTTTTGTAATAATGATACCTTTTTCGGCGAATCGCTCTCGAAACAGGAACGTGTCAAGTCAATCTTAATTTGGGCAATACCTACATGTACACGAATTCAAAGCTGAGGCTTATTTTGTGCTCAGTATTGGAGGTTTTGGGCGTAGTCTCCATGCAGGACCATTTTTTGAAATGTCACAGATTGTCAAAATACCTATAAGAAAATAATGTCAAATCAATTATAGACGGTACATATTTATATAAAAAACCCCCCAATCATATTAGTGGGATACAGTCAGGCAAACGAGCAGACGGATCGCCTGATGGTAAGCGATGACCGCCGCCCATGGACACCTGCAACACCAGAGGAGTCACAATGCGTTGCCGGCCTTTTAAAAGGGAGTATGAGGGTTAGGAGATTGGTCCTCCGGTATCCTCACTCACTCGACAAAACACAACTGTTTCAAGCCGGTTTTCTGTGAGGCCGTGGTATCACTCCGGTCAAGCCAGCCCATTCGTGTCGAAGCATGGCTCTCCCACGGATCCGAAGCCTGACTCTCCAACGGAGGATCTAGCTTAAAAATTTCATGGTGGAATATTTAAAAAAAGGCTCTTCCGTTCTCACGTCCGCGTATTATTCGAGTTTTCTTCAGGAAGGATTGGTCTGCTATACGCATTATATTTAAACTTTATATTATAAAGAGAAAGAGCGAATTTCGTAAGTTTATATACATGTGGAAGGCACCTTTTTGAACCACTGCACTTATTTTTTTAATGTTTCACAATTTGAAAGGTGCATTATGCCAGATTAACTCTTTATTTCTAAATAGTATAAAGCAAAGTCTCTCTTTTCGTTTGTCTGTGTCTCCGCTAACTTCTAACTAAGAGAATGGCCGAGAAGCTACCTATATATTATTATGTATATGTATACATTATACATAAAATATACAAACGTACCAGGTATTTTATCAATAATTATTTCTTTAAAGAAATCGGCTCTGCTCCATACGACCTACCATTTGGAACTGGGCCACTCGTTTTCGAGAATTCAAACTTAATTAATTATGATACATAGTAAAATTAAGTTGGTTTGACTTTATTAGAAATACACATTTATTCAAATAAATGTTAGGAAAATAATAAAACACATTCGTCATTCGTCTCGTTATTATCCTTTACGCAATCTTAGATCGTTACGTTTCTGCAAACAGGGGGAAGCGAGCCAGACTCACTGAAAGACGTCTGCCAGTGGCTCTCAAACTAAGTGTAACACGCTCTCTGGAGAGATGAATAGAATTGAGGGAGTGGTAACACGCTGGTAGCTTCGTATTTGTGTAGAGGTATATACTAGCATTTGCTCTCAGAATTGGTGCATCACGCTTTTAGGAGCGTATCGGCAAATGAGCGAGCGAGTATTGAATATGTTGGAATATTGCATCGATGAAGATGCAATTAAATGTCTTTTAGAAATAATCGGGTGTAGCCTTTAAGTGAGTGAGCAGGAGAGTAAATGCGTCGCTCAACCAAAGACAATAAAGGTAAAGGTTCTGGATTCAATTCCTAGATCGAGTGAAGTATTTGGGGTTTTCTATAAAATCCTATGCTTGATTAATGGCAATAGGCTCGCCTGCGGGACCTAAATATACTGGCGAACTGTAGGTGAATATTACGCCTCTGCCGTCGGGAATGCAGGCGTGATGATATACATGTTATGTTATTTTTTTTACGAATCACTGTAGGTAAGTATGTAGTAAAATTGTTTTTATTAGTTCGAGTCAATGCGGGAGTGCAGAATGGAGTGTTTGAAATGTAAGGCAAAATTTTCTCAAGAAATAAAATAAAACTTTATCAAATAAACTGCCTCATTAGTCTATTGGTCCCAAGCGCGACTGCTACGCTAGAGCTCCTGGGTTCGATCCCCGAGTGGAGCAAAGAGTTATTGGGTTTTCCTATGAAATTCTCAGTAGCAGCTCGGAGTCTGGATTGGTGCCCGGTTAATGTTAATAGGCTCGCCCCCTATTAAATGGGACCTAAACATACCGGCGAACTGTGGGTGTATATTAGTACGCCTCTGCCTAACCCTTCGGGGAATACAGGCGTGATGGTATGTTATATGTTATGCTATGTTTATTAAATAAAATTATGCAAAGAAAATGCCAATAAAATGTTGAGCACCAGTGACACAGACGATCGAATAAAAAATATGGAATACCTTTATTGTCGCGGCTTTGGTTACGTCGTTTGCGGATGTCACGTTTCTATTGGATGCTTTTTAAATAAAGCTCATTTATTTCTGTCTTATTGACAACCCTGAAAATGAAGGTATTTTGATATGACTCTGGAGTTGATGGGATTATTGTAAAATACTCACTGCCTTTCGGATAGGCATCCTGTGAAAATATCTGACCAGCTCGGTGGTAGGACCTCTTGGAGTCTGACTGGCTGGCGACCACCCTTACGTCGGAGTCTGTCGTAAAGCACCTTGGTGTCTGTTTCGACTTTTGTACGTCAGAGCCAGTTCCCCTCGGTTGCAGCGGCTCTGGCAGTCTGTAGTCCGTAGGGGCTCTTCAGGGTCGGCAAAGCATCAGCAACTCCTCTGGTATTGCAGGTGTCCATGGGCGACAATGACTACTCACCACCAGGTGGCTCGTCAGCTCGTTTGCCGACTTAATTAATAAAAAAAATTTTGAATATTTTACTTCAACAGTTAAGATTTTAATTTACGCTTGGCAAGCATAAAATACCATGGCGCCTGTATTCCCAAAGGGTTAGGCAGAGATGTACACTCACAGTTCGCCGTATGTTTTGGTCCCATAATAGGGAGCCAGCCTATTTCCATTAACCGAGCACAAAATCAAAACCCCGAACTGCTACTGAGAATTTGATAGTAAAAACCCAATAACAATTTGCTTAACTTGGGAATTGAACCCATGGCTTCTAGTGTAGCAGTTGCGCTTAGGACCTCAACACTAATGAGGTGAATTCGACAAGCTTGGACCTTGGATTTAAATGAAAAGGAATTTCTTTTGTATGGAAATTACGGAGAACTAAAGACTTGAGCTATATTATCCTCATCCATTCCCCCATCGTATGTTGGGAAGCCTTCCATTCTTACCAGATGCGACTGAATATCGGTATTTTACACGAAGCGGCTGTCAGAACCTAATTTTCAAGCAATGCCGATATCCTAATCCTAATACTGATTAACTAAATGTTTGGGCTAACGATTGTTTAGTTGTTTGTATAAAAGCCGGAACCCACGTCTTTAAGTGCTTTTCGAGGCACGGAGAAGACTCGATTTGCCACCGATCCATAAATTGACCGAGGCAAGCGCAACTTAACCTTGCTTTAGCGTAGTTACTTAAAAACCTACGTCTACTCATAAAACACTAAAACCTGACATTAAAAATATTGTTCTTAAAAACTTCGCTCGAACCGATTTCCTTCCATTCATCAGGACCCCACCACTTACCACTTGCCAAGTTACCGTGTTCCCTGGAGGCTTTTATTAATAACACGTATTTTTTATTTCCCCAAACCCATCTGGCATTATCTCGCCCTTCCACCTAAGGGTCGCTAAACAAAATAATTTATTTAAGAGCTGTTTGCAAGCACAATAAGGAAGACTGTGTTATTCAGATCTTATTGTCAAAATGTGTTTATTTTATCAACAAATTGAATACACTAGTTACAGCCCACGGTTTAACTCTCTTTTTAAAAGGATTTACTGTAACCCAGGTTCTAGACGGCGTATCAAATGAAATATGCACCAGATTCCTCCGCAATATGACTGTGAAAACTGCATTCAATTTTATGCAGTAGTTTCTGCGTGAAACGCGTTAAAACAGAAGACATTTTTTTTATTTGTTGTTTTGGCTTCTGTTGCTCCAAAAAAGATCCTCCATACTAGCTTGTAGCCTCATTAATCTAATGGTACCAAGCGCGACTGCTACTCTAGAGGTTCTGGGTTCGATCCCCAGGTCGAGTAAAGTATTATTGAGATTTTCTATGAAATTCTCAGTAGCAGCTAGGAGTCTGGATTTGTGCCCGGTTAATGGCAATAGACTCGCCTCCTATTACATGGGACCTAAACGTACCGGCGGCGGCGAACTGTGGGTGTACATTAGTACGCTTCTGCTTAACCGGGAATACAGGCGTGATGGTATGTTATGTTTATGTGTTTTATATGGACCTTATGTCAAAATTATACTTATAGTAAGCAAATCTACTAACTGGTTTGATATTTGGACTAGCCGTTAGAGAAATTGTTAAATGTGCCCGTAATCATTCCATAGCAATTTTGTTTTATGAATCTTAATCTTAATTCTACACGCTTTTATGGTCGTGAAAAAAAAGATACTTATACTTATAAACAAGCTCACCTGGCAGACGCTTATCTCTGAATAAAACACACAACTGCAAAACAGTAAAACGTGTGCTGTGGTGTGGTGGTGGTGCTGTATTAAGTAATTAGCGCGGGTTTGGCGCCGAGCCAGGACCTACCGTGTAGTGGTTCGTTGCGGCGAGGATCTACTAATGCTATTAGCTGTATTTGATCGGAAAACACGAACTTTCAATGCCCGAGCGCATAGTGAAAGGAGTCGACGGCAAAAGGAAAATGGAAAGTTATACACTTTAGCGGAAGAAAGAATAAATTCTACCTTAGGTAGGATTCGAATTTGCGTTCTTTGGTTCGGTAGTCGCCAGTCGCCACTTCACCCACAGTTCGGCGGTATGATGTAATAGGGGGCCAGCCTACTGCCATTATCCGGGCAGAACTCCCAAATTCCGAACTAAGAATTTCATAGAAAAACCCATTAACACTTTGCTCGATCTGGGAATCGAACCCAGGACCTCTTGTGCAGCAGTCGTGATCAAGACTACTAAGCTAATGAGGCATTCCATCTTTTTATCGATAAGAAAATATTTGATGTATGAAAGGATTATTTTATTGAAGGAAAAATTCAATCGCGGGCAGGATTCGAACCTGCGTCTTCTAGTTAGATACACCAAATCAAGGCAAAAAAATCACAAAAAAATAGTTAAAAGGTAAGGTGGCATCGAACTAACTGTAAAGTAAGTCGTGTTGGTTGAGAAGAAAGGTAACTTGCTTTCCAATAGATGTCGCCAACGTCACCTTAAGACGTAAAATCTGAATGTGAAGCCAATTTTCGATCAAGTGGGTGGGACTCCCGGTGGCTTAGAGGTCAGAGCGTCTGGTGTATCTAACCAGAAGACGCAGGTTCTAATCCTGCCCGCGAGTGAATTTTTCCTTCACTAAAATAACTTTATAATCTAAGCATGGAAAATGCAAAAAAATCACATAAATATATGTATGAAAGGATGTATGAAACAGATCTTGGCCTTAGATCAACTCCTAAAAATGGAGTACAGCAATATGCGTTATATTCCCGTTAACTCTTCTAGCTAAGCCAACACCGATGTCCCAAGAAATCTAGATAAAAACCCGGCCTAGCTTAAGCCTGGCTGTATCATATAAAGTGTCACGTTGGCTGGCTGCCAACCGCGGGCGCAGCACCTACCTTTGTTCTATGTCTATTAAATCAACATTTTGTTCGCGCGCGTGTTTTCCTTTTGGCAACCGCCTGTAGTTCCGTCCGTAATTTATACATGCTGTATACGAGAATACGCTGGCTTGATTTCCTTTTAAGTTCTCTAGATTTATTCGAGTTCTATATAAAATATTTTATGGCCAAATTTAAGATAAGTTATGATATCGATTGCCACTAGGATACTTACTGATAGGGTTGCCAACATTTTTTCGGCCGAGTATAGTATTTTTCACAATAAACTTATAAAAATATAGTACATTACAATAAAATATAGTATGTATGAGGGGTTTGTTTGTTATTAGTTTCGATGTTACAGAAAAATCCGTTCTAACTGGAAAATAGTATTTCTGCATAATATGTATATATTTCTTCAACAGTATATAGTACACAGACTCGAAAAATAAACATTTATTGTACATATATACAATAATATTCGCATTTTTAACGTGTTTTATTGTTGATTTTACCACTTTGTACCACTCCAGACGGACGCAGCATGGGAGTTCTACCACCATAAGCAGAGTTAGGGTGTCTTTATAATGTGTTACTCTCGAATTATACGCATTGTTTCATTTATTAATCTACCGGTCCTGCGCGACTGCTACGCTTGAGTTCTTGGCTGCGATTATCTGGTCGAGCGAAGTGGTTTTGGATTTTTCAATGAATTCCTTAGTAGCAGCTTGGAGTTTAGGATTTATGCCCGATTAATGGCAATAGGCTCACCCCCTATTACGACCTAAAACATACCTACGGGCGAAATGTGGGTGTAAGACCTACATTAGAACGCCTCTGCCAAACCCTTTGGGAAATACAGGCGTGATAGTATGATACATGTATAATGATATATTGTTTCCCAATTTTCTACAGCTTTTAGCTTTCAGTGTGGTGCCTCCTTTACCATTAATAATAAAAATCTCCAGTTTGTTATGACGAACGTTCAATAAATTCACAACTTTACTTTTGTTTGGTCGTTTATTTTCGCTGACTCCGAAAGGGAGCTTATCCAGTATAAAGTGGAACATACACATTATTTGTATGATTAAGTCAGACAATGGATTTATGTAGTTATTATGTAGGTGAACTGGTTTCCGTTATACCTGGTTTAAATGATAAGTCGAAGTGGGTGGTCTAGATTTGATTAGTAGCTTCTAATATAATAAGTTGTATTATGAATCCTTTACAGCATCCATGGTCACGGGTAGACTAGGTTGTTGAACGTCTTAATGTTACAATTACTTAGAGTTACCTTACATTTTTGTTAATTATTGGCGATACGGCTATAAAGGATCCGAAACGTCGGGAATCAAATAATATCAATACAACGCGATAAAATCCGTGAAAAGTAGTTTTATTTCAATCTCTTTTGTCGTATTATTTACTATATAATAAAAGGAATACATGCATACATACTAATGTATGTATGTATTTTAGTATTAGGCATGTACAAAACAAGTTCTAATTCCATATTTATCTAAACACTCACCGCACGTGACGTTTGACGGTACCCACCTCACAATTAAATTCAACCCCAAAGCTATTCAAACCCCAAGATCCGCGGTCAATTCAACGTCTACAGAAATTAATTTTCCGCCCTGACAACCCTACGTGACGCGAACATTCCCGAAGATACCCGAAGATCGCCGAGTATTATTTTGACGCAACAATAGATCGGAATTGGCGATTGTGTTTTATAGTCTACTAATTTGACCTTTTGAGATAGATCCAGATGGATGTGATAGGATTCTTTTATTTAGGGATGAAGTCTGTTTGTTTTTGAATATTGAGAATATTCCTAGATAACTAAACAGTAAACTTTACGTAGTTTCTGAAATTATTTTGTTTAGTTTTTCTCTTATATTTTTCTGTACGTCGTATTGAAAGAAGATTTCAACCGACAGGACTTGACCTTGACCTTGAACGGCGTTTTACTTTAGTTAAATTTATTATGATTCTATAAATACATATTAAATTTTGTTAGTTAGTTATTAGTTTTTAAAATATATATTTATTATATACAATCTGTTAAGAAAACCCTGTCCTACCCGTGAAGGCACCCCGAATGTTGTGAGGTGTCCAGTATCCGGTTCTATGTATATAATCATTAATAAGTTTCAAGAAAAAAAAATCCCTTAAAAAAAAGAAATTAGGAAACTAAAATGGCAATACTTACGGTGGCAGTGACACCATCTTTGGGTACCAAACATAATAAGGCCCATGATGGTGTTATAACATTTAAAAAAAATTGCTGGATTTTATAATTTTATATTTCAATAAGCTATGATAGCCTAGTGGTATGACCGTTGGACTGCCAAGTCAAAGGTCTCGAGTTCGATCCCAAGGCACGCACCTCTGTCTTTTCGAAATCATGTGCGTATTAAATAGTTATTTATCACGCGCTTAAACGGTAAAGGAAAACATCGTGAGCAAACCTGCATAACCTGAGAGATATTCTCGATGGCGTGTGAAGTCTGCCAACCCGCACTAGGCCAGCGTGGTGGACTATACCCTAATCCCTCTTATTCTGAGAGGAGACCCGTGCCCAGCAGTGGGACAGTATAATGGGTTATATGCTGGATTTTGGGGTAATTGTGGCAATTTGTGCATAAAAACCTTTAATTTTAAACATCAAATAAATGTTTACTTTCATGAATATTTAATGTTTTTCATTTTATTTGGTGATGTGATTCGGATACCTAATACCATGCCCCTTTCGGATCGGACAGGGTCTTTTTAACATAGTGTCATATGTATATATTTTACTTATAAGATTGTTTTATGAGCACGATAAATCTAAGAAAGCTCTAGGGTGCGACTTCCAGCCTCGTTTTATGCCTCCCAATGTATCATCAACGAAGTTTGTATATCAGTCAACAAAAATTCTGAAGGTCACAAAAAATATCGGAGCCTCCCGGTTCTCGAGGGATCGCTGACGATTATGACATTTTAGATTATGGATTTAATCAACTTCTATCTAGTTTTTTATTTATCTCACAAATTTATTAAGCATTTCTTGACTAACACTTTCCTGGGCTTGGGTCTCGAACCCAGGGCGTCACGATCACCAATCTTTTTTGACCTGGACATTGAAACTAGTGATAGCTGAATTCAATTTAATCTGCATCATGGTCTAGGTACTAATTTTTCAAAGGGCGTAAAAGTCATTGATGCGTCAAGGCATTTTTCCCTATCATCATGTTAAAACAAAACAAAATATCTTGACACCCCAATTTCTTTTACACTCTATGTGATCTAGTGTCGATATGCATGCTTTATTTTTATGTTATATGGTTTAGTTGAGACGGAAGATATTTTGGTAGCTGATGAAAGACAGCTTTTAAGTGATCAAAGAATGAATAAAAGCTTTTAAAAGTCCAGATATTTTACTGCAAAACGTACATAATTGAAAGAAATTGTGTTGTATCGATTAAACATTCACTCACAAAGCATTCTGTGCTCGAGTGTACTCTAGTAACGCAGGTACACTTCAACACAACAGTATTCGTAACAACAGATATCTTGTGGAACTACCGGATGCGTCGCTCGGGCCCAGAGACGGTCTGCAAATACGATAGCACGACTGTAATCTTGAACAGTGTTTTGCGCGACTGTACCATATATAAAGCTAAATATATTTTAGAATGATACTAAATCAGTTTCATTTCAGTAATCCTTCATTATTTCTTAACGGGCGGGGTTCTAAAAGGTCTTTAGAAATTTCTCTGAATTCAATACTTAAGTTAGGTACCTAAGTAGGTAAGATACGCAATCAAAAACCTTTTGTAGTGGTACTAATGCCAACTTATTTTTTTACAAAGACTGGAAAATATTGTATAAATACTATATAAAATCATTATATATAAGAATGCCTTTTTAGAAGGATTTCCAGAATTGTTTTTTTTTTTATATAATTTTTGAGCTATAAATATAGGATACTGACTATAAATATAGGACTTGTTATTTTGAGTGTACCATATTTAAAAGCACGTGATTGTACTTATAACAACAAATATCTTTCCCAAAGACAGATTTGTTACAAAAACATTCAAATTTAATAATTGAGCACGCACGGTATGATACTAGTGGAAAAATTGTTATTTATAATGACTAAGTACCTACCATCATGTATATTGAAAGCTACTTCGCATATATTTTCAATATGCAAATATGATTGAATATCTCGTTCGTTCGACGTGAACACGTACAGTCGGCTACACAAATATCTTGCAACTCACAAGCCGGACGCGCGAGTCTGGTGTTTGTTACAAATAAATACAAACAGTTGGAACATGTTCCAAGTTTGAATTGGTGCGCTAGGAATAAAAACCAATTGTATATCGGGAAGAGAAAGGAGTTTGTTGAAGCTCTTACCTTAGTTGTCTTTTTTTTCTATGGTTTCAGCCTTGTCTTTCCCAAAATATGCCTCAAGGATATAGATTTCCTCCCTCAATGAAGCCTGTGTCATGATCAGTACACCTCTGCCCAACCCTTAGGATACAAGTTCTCAAACTTATTTCTCCCACAACGTTTAGAATATAATTTTGTTGTCCAATTTTTTCTACTTATCATCTATCTTGTTATTCGTTTTTTTAGACCCCAGCGTCCACAAATTAGTGGTAGGTAGGCTATACTTATACTTCCATATTAGTATCTAATATTATAAATGTGAAAGTAACTCTATTTGTGTTACCTTTCACGTCCAAATTGCTAAACAGATTTCGATAAAATATGGCAAGGAGATAGATAGCATCCTCAGGACAGACAGCAGCTACCTATTGTCGAAAAAAAAATACCCGTTTTAGAATGCGAGTGAAACCACAGGCCACAGCCGGTATAATATAAAGCAATTAAGAACACGCCTATCACGACATCGAACTATCAAGGATCTCGCAAATTCTCCCGATACCATACCAAAAACTTGTGTGACCTTTATCATACAGCGTTGTATGACGAACTCATAGCGAGCGTGCCACACACAACTATGTCTCCAACTCCTGGCACTACACGCGGTCCAGTTGAACAACAATTTCAATCAGATAAGCAGGAATGTTTCGCCGAAGAGTTTGTATAAAGCTCTCGTGTGCAGTGTGTATTTTTGTTGAGCGTTTAACAAATGCACTTGCCAATGCCATTCATAAGTCTGAAATGCTAGTGCAAATTCAATGTATTATTGCAAATTAAAAGCGAGAAATACTATATTATATATAGAAATACTATATGCTTACCCACCTTCACATTTAGTTTGCTTTTTGTTTGTTTAAATAAGACTGTTGAAAAGAAAAGAAAATATAATTATTTGCATGGACAACACGCACAGTGTTGACATAGACAGACATTTTATAATGAAATTAGCTTGGCTTATCTGTTTCTTAGGCTTCCTTCAGAGCAATGGATTCTGTGCCAAACTCTTAGTTGTTAATTTAAATATCATCATCAGCATCAATCCATATACTGATCTTCTGTCAGAATTAGAGAGGTTAGGCTATAGTCCACCACGCTAGCCTACTGCGGGTTGGCAGACTTTCCACACCGTTGAGATAATTTCTCAGGTATGCTGGTTTCTTCGCGATGTTTTCCTGACGTTTAAGTGAGTGATAAAATTAATACGCACATAATTCCGAAAAATCAGAGATGCGTGCCTTGGATTCGAACTCGAGACCTTTAAATTGGCAGTCCAATAGTCACATTACTAGGCTATCATTGCGTATACACCTACCTAATACATATCGTGTATTTAGACAGCGAATTTTAGATAACTACCTAGATACAAATCATTTAACATCTGTAACTCGTACGATTCTCGACAAATCCTCTAATACTCGTAACATCTGTGGTGGGTTAAAGCCATGTAGCCCGCGCCCACTGATGGTAATGCCAGATAGCGGGCCGGCTGGCAAACTGTTATCGACAGGGTTGCCAGACCAATGTGCCATGTTACTGGCAGATTTGAATTGAATTTAGAATACGGTTATTCTTGCGATTATACTGAGATTTAAGTGACACTGGTCGCTGGTTTCGATTCTTTTAAGGCGTATTATTTGTATGAACTCTCGAGAAGTAATACGATGTTTCAATTTTAAAACAAGACGTTCTAATCTACACGGAAGTCTGAAAGAGTCTACGGTGTGACATTGTAACTAATTTTAAGGCTTATTTCACATAACATAACATAACATACCATCACGCCTGTATTCCCCGAAGGGTTAGGCAGAGGCGTACTTAATGTACACCCACAGTTCGCCTGGTATGTTTAGGTCCCATGTTATAGGGGGCGAGCCTATAGCCATTAACCGGGCACAAATCCAGACTCCGAGCTGCTAATGAGAATTTCATAGAAAAACCCAATAACACTGCTCGACCTGGGGATCGAACCCAGGACCTCTAGTTTAGCAGTCTCACTTGAGACCACTAGACTAATGAGGCAGTCTTCAGGCTTATTTCAATGTCTAATATTCGCGTCAGTGTCAGCAACGAATATTGTAAGGCTATTAAAAGTGGTAACTTTTAGAGTTTGATGTATGCTGAAGTGAAAAGTATAAATCTATCAAAATTATGAGAAAATTAAGTGGTAAATAAACTGTTAGGTAAGTAAACGACTATGTGACTGAAGATGGTAACTGGACCTTACAAGAGAGGACACTGAAAAAAGGGTAAGGCTAAAAAACAAATACATATATAGCTAAAATATCTAAACGTATTTGTCAAAATGAGTCTCTGAGCCCAAAGGTCGTCACTGAATGACGTCATGAATCGTAAAAGTGTCTTTAAAAGATCTTTTTAAGAGTCCGGCGGACCGAATTTTTCTTACAAACGTAATACCGAAATATATCGTAATTAAAACACAATTTAATCAAATTATTTTATTATTCGGATTCCAATACCGTTAATCTAGGTTCCTACGTTACCATTTCGTCCAAAACACTTCACTGGAAATAAATGTAAGCGAATGCAATTTTTGATAACTTTACCAAGATTGGAACGATTTTGCAATCTTTTATTTCCAGTGAAATAGTAGTAGACGAAATAGTACGGTAGGAACCTAGATGAACGGTATCGAAATCCGAAATAATATAATTTGATAGAATATTGTCTCGATTAAGATTTATTTTGGTACTACGTTTTTGTGGGCAATTCAAGCTCCGCGGGACCCTTAAACGTATAAAATCTGTAGATATGTATAGCTGTAAATAGATCTTTATGTTTTCCTTTGTCTTTTATCAGTGTGTAAATGAGAATAAAAGAAAACATGTATACATCGATCCAACGGAAATAAACGGAATCCGTCTGGAAATTGGAACATCCCAGTGGAACGTAGTCGGCAGTTCAGCTGATCTCAATCCCAGATAGCTACGGTCACAACTGGACGGATGCCTGTCCGGCGTCCGCGACGGGTCCGCCCGACGTCCGGGACGCGTTCGGAGAACGTGGACCCACGCAAAAGATAGATACAGAAGATCAAGATCGTGTGAGAAAATTTGGCACTGATTGTAATTATTGGTGTTTTTTTATCTAATTGTAAACTGCCTAGTTATTCTAGTGGACCCAAGTGCCACTGCTACGCTAGAGGTCTGAATTCGATTCCCCGGTCCAACAGTGTTATTGGGTTTTTCTATGAAATTCTCAGTAGAAACTCGCAGTTTGTGATTTGTTATTAACCGGGTTAATGGCAATAGGCTCGCCCCCTATGCCATGGGACCTAAACATACCGGCGAACTGTGGGTGTACATTAGTACGCCTCTGCCTAACCTTTCGGGGAATACAGGCGTGGTGATATGTATGTATTTTATTAATTTGTAAAATCTTTGCTACAAATTATACCTAAATCTGAAACAACTACCTTTAGTAATACCTACTTACAGGTTTCATCTCTCTGGGTTTGGTAAATGACAGTAAGTAGATACTTATTGCAACAATCTAATATAACAGATTATTTCTATCTATTCTATCTAATATTACAGACATATTTTTATTAAAAATAAAATACCTGGGTACCTTCTTTTAATAGTCTCGATTTCGGTCGAACTTGGACATTAACGTTCAGTGTCCACATAATTATCGCAATATTGTATCAGTGAAGAATATAGTACCTACTTGACTGAATTTGAACTTGCACAATTTGCAAAGATTGTTGTTTTTTGTTGGATTTAGTATGGAGTTCCTTGCCTGCTCTTCTCCATAAGACCCACTTTTTGGAACCGTGAAACTAGTTTTGACTTTTACATTTACATTTTGGTCTTGTAAGTACCAAAATGTAAATGTAATGCGAAAATATAAATTTGCCCATATCTTCTTATCGAGTTGACTCAGGACCTTGACTTTTATACACCTAATAGGGACTTTAGACCTCAGCACCTGGTATAAATTTCAACTTGCTAGGACCACCTGTTCCTGAGAAAATCGGTGGTGACTCACGGACAGACAGACGGACAAGAGAGTGATCTTCTAAAGGTTCCTTTTTTAGCTTTTGAGGTACGGAACCTTAAAAACCAGACTGTAATCTTGTGAAACTTCTGCGGTTTTTACATAGTGCCATGTACTAATGGACCGCAGGGAATCTTTATAGATCTGACCTGAGATTCCGATAGGGGGCGACGCTGTGCAGATAAGGGGAATGTTCGGGCTCGTCAATCTACTCAATAGTTTGTATCTTTGGGGAATAGGTTAGGAAAAGCGTGTATAGGCAATTTCCCTTTCATGTATATTTGAACACTTTTGGATAACATGGAAAGTATTGGTATTTTTCTTTAGAGAATTTGAAGAAAAGTTACTCTTAGAAGGAAAATTAATTATAATGTATAGTTTTACTGTTCATTAGCCTAGTGGTCCTGAGTGCGACTGCCACTGCTACGCTAGAGGTTTTAAGTTCGATTCCCAGGTCGAGCAAAGTGTTATTGGGTTTTTCTATGAAATTCTCAGTAGCAGCTCCAAGTTCGGGATCTATGGGTGTGGGATGTGTGTTAATGGCAATAGAAAGAAGAAGAAAGAAAATAAATTTATAGGCTCGCCCCATAATACATGGGACCTAAATATTGGCGAACTGAGGGTTTACATTAGTAGTTTCACCTCTGCCTAACCTTTCGAGGAATCCAGGCATGACGGTATAATAAAGAAGAAATCCAGGGCCTTTTTTAATGTGAAATTTGTGGAAATGAGCAGTATTTTTTTTAACTATGACATACACTAGGATTTTCTCTTGTATCGTGAGTGCGTCACATACACAAATCACAGCCGCACAATTACTACCAGGTCATACATATATTTGTACCGAGCAGGATTCGAACGCACAACTCGTGGCGCCGAAGCCGAGTGCGTCGAAACCAGACAGTCCTTAAAATGGAATGAATGTTCCTCTTTGTTTGAAAAAGGTTCACACAGAGATCAATTTATATCCTTTAGCAATATAGGTAGATGTTAGCTATTGTCCAGTGCTAATGGATCGTAAAATCCCCACAGCTTGAACTAAGACTCGATGTGAGAGCACCTGAGTGATGGATTAGAGGGATCTAGGCTGTCTACAGGCTTGTCGGAATTTAGGTCCTAGATCTGTTCACGACCAACAACACACATAGTTCCTGGTATCTAGTTCCTCTTTCAACAATAGAATGTGCTTGTTCAAATGTTTTTGGGATGTTCTGTGATGGATTAATACCCCATCATGTCCCGAGAATAGCCAGAGGAACGGAAAGATCACTTTGTTTTGGAATACCATATAATAAAATTGATCTGAATGTATGGAAACGAAACGAATCATTATCGCTTGAGAATAAATTTCACTAATAGATTAGTAGTTCTCCAGTAACAATCCAAGATTTACGAAACAAAATATTATATGAATATCTATTTACTACCTACCTATAAAACTATCTAAGTAGTTGGCACTAGATTATAGATAATATTAGTTTAATCGAAAATCGATGGATGCAAAGCGCGGCACATTATGCCATAAGTTTTAGGGATAATGCATCTCGCCTTTAAATTGCATCGCTGAATTGAAAATTGTAAAGGAGACTTTTATATAAATAAACGCTATTATTTCTAATGTGTCATGTTTCTTTATAATAACTAAACTATAACTTTACCACAATCATTTCAAGAACAAAGTACATATTTTGGTCTTGTAATTTGATTGTAGGTTTCGATTTATGTACACGGATGTATATATGTTACGTAACATTGCTGGTATAAAATTGGTTTACCATCCTCGTATATATACTTTACGTACTGTAAAGGTACGATTATAAATTGACTCTATCCTATCGAAGATTGCCTTTTTTTATTGATTAGGTCGGCAAACGAGCAGACGAGTCATCTCATGGTATGTTGCTATCGCCGCCCATGGACACCTGCAACATCATCAGGAGTTGCTGATGCGTTGGCGAGCTTTAAGAGCCTCTACGGACTGTCAGAGCCGCAGCAATCGAAGGGGAATTGGCTCTTACGCGCAAAAGTCAAAACACACATCAAGGTGCTTTACGACAGACTCCGACGTAAGGGTGGTCGCCAGCCAGTCACACCCCGAGAGGTCCTACCACCGAGAAGCAACCTGAATAGCAGTAAGGACCTGTATTCTAACCCGTCCTCACACGGGGAACAAATCTTGTTGGAAGTTTTAGACATTCGGATAGAGAAAAGTGCACATTTTATAGAAACGAATCTTGCTTCTACACCACATAGTAGTGGTATACAATAGCCTGTAATAACTGCAAACTGTACGTAGCACGTCGTCGAAACTGCGACCATTTCCTTTCTTCCATAAAACGACCAAACATAAACTGCACTTGTTGCTGAAATAGAATTTCGTTACATTATAGAAAAAATGCGGTAGTCTTGAAGATGGAGAGACGAGCTTCACTCCTACCGCAAGGACTGGTCCTTACTAGCAGAGAACAGAAGAGAGGTAGGGCATAGTGGAATCGAATAATTCCACTTACAATTGGAGCTGCCCGACTGGATACCTCCACCTCCACCGCAGACAATCAATGCAAAAAATTACGATTTATTTTGGTATTATATTTTTATGGGATGTTTTTTTAAATTTATAGTTATGTTTATATAATTTAAGTGTCCGTGTGTCACTGCTAGGGTGCCAATTGGGTATTAAATACGCCCAGCATAATGCTGAGCTGGCAACCTATTAGGGGCAAGCATGCCGACAGTGATAGCCTTGTGGAGGTAGCAGTGATAGCCTTGTGGTATGACCGTTAGACTGCCAAGTCAAAGGTCTCGAGTTCGAACCCAAGGCACGCACCTCTGACTTTTCGAAGTCATGTGCGTATTAATAGTTAATTATCACGCGCTTATATGGTGAAGGAAAACATCGTGAGGAAACCTGCATGCCTGAGAGATTTTCTGGACGACGTGTGAAGTTTGCCAACCCGCACTAAGCCAGCGTGGTGAACTATAGCTTAATCCCTCTCATTCTGAGAGGAGACCCTTGCCTAGCAGTGGGACAGTATAATGGGTTGGTTATGCCGACAGCACATCCTGGTGACCATGTTTTATTTGTTCATTTTCATTTTATCTGTGTGTTGTAAGGACCTTGTCTCAATAAATTTGTTTTTCTTTCTTTCTTCATATGCCACTATTTACAAAGTAATTCAAACTTGAATGAAATCGCTAACCCTATAAATTCCACGATAAGGAGATATTTTAAATTCCGTCCACATATTCGAATTTTGCATTTAAATATTCGGAGCTATCACAAAGCACCGTTCTAAATATAAAATCTTCATGCTTCCAAAGGTACTCTTAATCGAAGAATCCGTACAATATCTTAGCTCAGATTAAAAACTGCCTTATTAGTCTAGAGGTCTCGGGTTCAGTCCCAAAGTCGAGCAGTGTTAGTATGTTTTTTGTTCAAGACCTCTAGCTTAGCAGTCTCGAGTGGGGCTTGTGGCTAAGTACGTAATACTAAGCCGATCAACTGATCTGCAAGGTTAAGCCGCTTTCGCTGCGGTCAGTCTGTGGATTGGTGACCATTATTAATACATCGAGACCCCTCCGTGCCGGAGAGCACGTAATGCCGTCGGTCCCGGTTGTCATACGAACATTTATGACAACTGTTAGTGGTAGTCAGAAGCCCAAAAAAGCCTGACAACCAGTCTATCCTCCGGACATCGGTAATGCCCAGAAATCCGTTAAAAATATTGATATTGAGCCTCATCGGTAACTGAACTGACTGGAAGCTGACCCCAACATAGTTGGGAAATGACTCGAAGGATGATGAGGTTTAGCAATCGCACTTACGACGACACTGAATGGGGCAATTTTTATCTTTTATTATTAGAATAAAATATGAACTCTTCATCAATGACCAATTTAATTGGAATTCAATTAATTTTAAAAATTGGACACAATTCAGGGCGAGTAGCAATGACAAAGTAGGGTTATAAAAATAACATGCCATGTTCCCGCAGGGGCTCTCAATCGAAGGCCCACATTATTACTAGCAAGTAAATCGCACAATGTCGTTGTGAGTACAACCCTTGCTTGGAGCGGCTTAAGTCATAAGCGAACGAGTATCATGAGTTATAATTCAATCAATCATTTTTTTAATAAAACGGTGCCCTGCACTAGGATTTTTCGTGTATCGTAGGCGCTTTTACAAACACGAAAACGCTCAGACAACTACTTGTTCCATATACAAATTATATCTGTTCCGAGCGGCGATTGAATCCACGACACGTAGCTTAGAAGCTGATCGCTCAGTCACTAGGTACGCGATTTGTACCGTCAAAAATAATTGATTGCTATTATAATTTTGACTTAAATTTTTATATCAGTGAAGTATGTATATCGTCATCATCATCATCATCATCAACTCCTATACTGTCCCACTGCTGGGCAAGGGTTTCCTGTTATTTGACCATAGTCCACCACGCTGGCCCAATGCGGGTTCTTTCTTTTCTTATTCTTTCTTTTTAAAAAACGTTGCCCCACTCTAGGATTCTCTCCTGTATCGTGGGTGCGTTTACAAACACAAATTCTCACGTACACAAACGCCCAGACCCGGACCAACTACCTGTAGATCATACAAATATTTGCTCCGTGTGGGGATCGAACCCACAACAGGTGGCGCAGAAGCCGATCGCTCAACCGCTACGCCAATCGTGTCGTCAAATTGATAATATCTATTAATTTAAGAGTGACCATGGAGTTTCTTACCGGATTCTTCTCCATAGGATGAACTTTTTGGACCCGTTCATATTCAGTTGTTCATATTGAAATGTTTGTACAACCTTATTTGAAACAAAAACATTTAAACTTTAACTCGAGAATAACTACCTGAGCGTTTTCGTATTAATTTATATAATTGGAACTTATTATTAAATGAAATAAAAAAAAGAATCTTTATTCTAGAAGATTTTAAAACCTGCCGATCTTATGCTCATGTTGAATTTGGTAGGTATAAAAAATAGTACGTACTATCATGCGTGAAAGCAGCAATAAATTATTTTTTAAAACGACGAGGACGAAGAGGCAGGCGGAACCTAGTTCTGAATAGAGATTGTAGATTTTTTATGGTAACTATGACCATAAGACCAGTGTAGGTATGTTGTAGTTTCTACGAACCTTAAATATATTGGAATAAATCCGCTCAACGATTATAACTTGTACCACCAACAAAAACATAAAGACTTGTATTATGCCCACTTGTCCTCGCTCGTAAGGTTGTAAAAGGCTTCTTTCAACGTAAGCCTTAATGAATAGAATTACAGCGTTTAAATATTGAGGTAGTTAAAGTGCCTTATGTGCCTAACTTGTGCCTTTTGTGCCACGTGAAAGCTGCCCAAATTATGTGGAGGATTGTTGTGGGTTGTAAAGTATCTAAAAACCAATGTTTGTTTACATATTATTATTGTTTCGCATTAGTTTGTTAGTTCTGTTGTTTTAATAAGTTTATGTATATTTATCGCAAATTATGTTTAGTATTGTGTGTGTTTTAATTAGTTTTAATAGGAGGTTAAATCAAGATAATAAAATTATAATCATCAGGCGACCCTGAAGATTTAAGACTTATTTTGGAATGCAGAAAATAAGTATCATAGTGTTATCAATTTAAAATAAATGTATTGCTTTCAAAAACATAAATTAACACTACGAAACAATACTTCAAAATATTTAAAAACAGAACGACCGTATGGCACGGTCTCCGTCCAGAATTGGCACAAAATGAAAACCGTAAAATAATACTTAAAAATATTTAAAAACAGAATACCGAATGGCACGGTCCCCGTTCACCGTTGGCACAAAATACCGACGTAATTCAACCCTTCTCCACAGGTTCATTTAGACTTGTGAAATATTCGCACTTCAACTTTATAAAGTAACTTTTGTTTTTCAATGGAAACACTTTCCTTTAAGAGTTTCGTTTGTTTCATCAAGATAGGTTTATTTTTAGATGTTACCAGCTTTTAAGGGGTTTGATAGAGTGGAGTTGAAGGCGGATAAAGAAAGTAAAGGAAAAGGTTGGAATGTGTTTTAACTTAACTATATAACTATGGTAAAGAAAGAGTTATGAGAATTCTTCCAATATTTAATATGGATGAAATTAATAAAAAATAGTGTGGGAAAGAGTAAGAAAGTGTCCAAAGAGGTGTCTTTCAAGTTAAATGTAACAAGATTCTTGTTTATCTGGCCTCAGTAGCCTAGTGGTCTTAAGCGTGACTATTGCGTTAGAGGTCCTGGGTTCGATTCCCACGTCGAAATTCTCAGTAGCACCTCCAAGTTTGGATTTGTTACTGGTTAATGGCAATAGACTCGTCCCTTACTTCATGTGGCCTAAACAAGAACTCTGCCTAACCCTTCAGGTAATACAGTCGTGATGGTATATTATATAATGTATTTATTTTTCTGACACTTGTCCTTACAGATTTTTTTTCTTTTTTCAGGTAAGTATTCGTAGAGTTCCGAGATAAATGAGATGTTGTTGAGTAAGTATTTCTTCCATTTTTTTTTCCGTGTGAAAATCCTCATGGATGCCCACCATCTCTCAAGAAGAAAGGCGGAGGGTTATGTCGGACTCCTACCGACTAAAAACACACGGACATCCATAGCACAATGTGGTGGGGGCTCCAGGATCTCCAATGAACGCACCGGTGGCCCTCCTGTGCTTTGCCTTTGGCAAATCACAAAAATGCAGGTTGCTGCTATCCTCCCGGGAAACGAACATCTCGAGTATTTCTAAGCGTCCGCATCCCAAAAAGTATCCTCTGCTGGTTATAAGTTAGCAGGGATTCGGCGATTGCCCTAGCTGGGCTGGGTACCGAGGCGATTGCCTCTCCGGCGCCTTCGCCTCCGAGCGGGATCAGCTTTCTCTCGATCCCGCTCTGCTGCCTCCTTCTGGAGCATGACAAACTCAGAGAAAGAGGCAACGGCCCTCCATGTTTCCGTTTCTGCCAGTATAGCTGAAACTATATTTGGCAGAGACAGATTCTGTCCAATTCGATCAACCAAAACTAGCCGCTCAGACTCCCATGCAGGGAAGTATTTCTTCCTAATTGGCTTCTAAGACCTAGGCTTCTTGCTTAGTTAAGGAGTCAGACGTTCGAAATGGTAAAATATCACTTTTATTCAGCTCACTTGTATGCACTTTTATAATTTTGTGCTATTTGTGTGAGATTTGTGTAAATAAAAGAGGTATGATGGAATGCGGAATAACATTGTTTGCAGTTACCTATCGTTCATGTCTAAACTACTGAACAAATTTCGGTAAAATATAGCAAGGAGATATATTACATCCTGAGGAACACATAAGCTGATGGGTGACCTTATTGGTAGGTTAACCTAGTTTTTCGCATGGAACAAACTTTGTATCTTTGTATCCAGAGAAGGGCGTTGCCAGCAGCGCTACAGTTAATGTTTTTGTAGCTAGCATTAATTTTACTATTTCATGTTTTTTCGTTACAAAATAAACAAATAAACTAAAGTAAACGTATGTATCAAAAAAGATATAGTAGATGCGAGTGAAATCACGAGCTATAGACGGTTTAAATAAAAAAAAACATCATCGTTTCTTCGTTCCTTCTTCTCTACAGAAATGAACCATATTATTATTATTATTTTCCCATCCATCCATTTAATAATAATAATTATCATCATGCTTGTATTCCCCGAAGGGTTAAGCAGAGGCTTATCTACTAATGTACACCCACAGTTCGGGGACGAGCCTATTGCCATTAACCGGGCACTAATCCAGACTCCGAGCTGCTACTGAGAATTTTATAGAAAAACCCAGGACCTCTAGCGTAACAGTCGCACTTGGGACCACTAGACTAATGAGGCAGTCATTCATGTATCGTTGGTGTTAATAATAATAATTAATTTTGGTGTTAATAATTAGTAATAATTATTAACACCAAAAATACGTTTTCATAGATTACTTAGTCAAATAATAAAACTGACAATGTTCCAATGTTTCCGGTGAGCTTTTGTCGATTTTTCCCAAAACTCCCTAATTTTCACAGAGGCATAAATCCTCGTTCATTTTTATCCTCATCCGTTTTGCAACGGGCACCAGTGACCCGGATAAATTATCGCCATGGCCAGAGCGGTACTTTTAATTATTTTTCCGAGAGCACCATAATGTTGTAATGATTAATTTTTGGGGCTTTTAGTGTTAACGATTACAGACGTAACGACGTAATCGATTACAAAGATTAAATACGCTTTTGGGATGTGAAGACACGTGGGATTTTCGGGGTCCTGGGGTCTTGGGGTCTTGAGGACTACTTCTATTAAATGCGTCCTAAGCTTATTTACTCACAATATTTAAATTAAAATAATAACTGCTACGAACAGTACCACAAATTCATGAGCTTAATACCTACACACCTAATTAAACATCAGTATTTGATAAAGGCTCCTTAAACTATGAACTTCAAATTTTGAATGAAATTTTGCCACCAGCAAAACTTTGAGAACTATTCAAATATTTTGTTCAACGTTCCAACAATAGCTTGCGGTTTTGACGCTAACGTTAGTTTAAACTTTTATTTGCGTAGTTAAATGTTAAGTAAGATTATTATAGGCAATCATATAATACTTACTAGGTATAACTAAGTAAGTATATAGCCTTTCCATATCTTTTTAGTCCATCTAAAGATTTTCTGCAAGAGAGTTTTTATTTCTCTATGATTTATAAAATTCTACTTGGTTTTAGTGTGCCATCCTTACTAATATTATAAACGTGAAAGTTTGTGAGTATGAATGTATGGATGTTTGTTACTCTTTCACGCTAAAACGGCTGAACCGATCTGGATAAAATTTGGTACAGAGATGGATTATAGTCTGAAGTAATACATAGGCTACTTTTTATCTAGGTTGGACCCAATTATAAAGTCCACGCAGACAAAGTCGTGGGCAAAAGCTAGTAAAGAACACCTTAAAATTGAGATAGGTATAAATAACAAGGATCACACTTGGGGCCTCTTCTTTTCATTGCCTTTATAGATGATCTTACCCATCGACTTAATTGTAACATTTCGCTATTTGCTGACGACTTCAAAATATACAAAAGAATAGAAACTGCAGCTGATTCTAACCTAGTCCAAGGCGATCTTGATGAAATAGATCTCTGGTGTCAGAGTAACGGGATGGTCTTAAATGCTAGTAAATGTTTTTACATTCGATATTCGCGAAAATTGCAGCCATTGCTATTCCCTTATAAAATAAATAACGAAACCTTATGTGAAGTATCTGAGATCCGTGACTTAGGTATTGTCATAGACTGTCGATTAAAATTTACCTCGCACATATCTGAAGTCGCTAAAAAGTCGGCACAGATGTTAGGATTCATTAGAAGGAATACCAAATCATTCAGTGTTAAGACCAAAATTCTTCTTTTTAATGCCTTGGTTCGTTCTCATCTTGAATACGCTAGTATAGCATGGAATCCTATGTACGCAGTGCATTCACAACGGCTTGAGAATATCCAACGAGCTTTCACAAGGCATATTGCCTATGTATCCCAAGGTATATCCCATAGATGCCCATACACCCAGCGTTTGGCTTATTTTCGCCTCCAGACACTTAAAGACCGTCGTACTATCTAGGATTTAGCGTTTCTATACAAAACTGTCAACGGCCTAATTGATTGCGAACAGCTTCTCGGACGCATAAATATATCGGTTCCATATAATCTTCCAAGACAGCCAATAACCAGATTTTTTCAGCCTCCAGTCAGTAGGACCAATGTTGGAAGACACTCGCCAATTTCTAGAATGACCATACAGTACAATGAAATTTGCTCTAAAGTACCCGAGTTGGACGTGTTCTTTGGTTCTTACCCCAAATATAAAAAGATATTGCGTAGTCACCTCAGTTAAATTATTTTCTTTTAATTATTTTCTTTTGATTTCTTTTATATATTTTACCGTGTTTTTAGATTAAGTAACAAAATATGATGTTGCAACTTTGAGTGCTGTGTATACCTATAATTGGCATATGCATTAGATCCTGTACCTATGTTCATTATTATGTTAAATGTGTGATGTATATGCTGTTGGTGTACCTAATATAAATAAATAAATAAATAAATAACAAAAATAACCAAGTAAGTATCTCAAGACTCGAAACATGAAGTAGGTATCTATCTAAATAATATCTATCAATACCTATACAGTTAAGGTATAGTATAAAAACAACAAAATATTTTTACATAAATGGTTTTTTTGCCAAAGTAAACATTTAACATTATAAAAAAACAGTGCAACCTTGCGTACACATTAAAAAACATCCATGCTTCGAACCGCAGTCGTGTCGGATATTATAAAAATAGTTGACCATTAAATCTGCTTCGTAATCTAAGAAATAGGGGGCATTACTCGTGAAGAATTTTTATTCTTATAATGAACGCAGCTAATATTTGAATTTTTTGAGAGTCACTTTGTGTAACATAATTAAGGGCTGGCAACAAAATGAGCAATATTTTTTATTAATTAGCCGGAGATATTAAATAGGTAATATTTTATCTTGGAGAATGATGAATTTTTTAGATAAAAGATGTTTCGATTTTTTTTAAATATGGCGATTCACTTGTTCATTATCCACGATAATGTAATGTGCTGACGAATCGGCAAAAGTATTTGTACAAATATATATTTTTTGTTTATGGATTAGTTATAACTGTTGTGTCTGAATAGGAGAAATTCAATTCTTGGTATTCCTCTTCTGGGTACAGCATAATGAATCTGTAATGAGAAATAAATTTGTTAATGATTTTATTAAGTTACAAAATAATCGAATCGAATCGAAACCGATATCGACTGGTTGTCAGGCTCTTTGGGCTTCTGACTGCCACTAATGGATAGGTGTATAATGCTGCAAAGACGTATCTAATATTTTTTCAAAATTGACTTATTAGGAAAAAAAGACAAATCAGCTGATATTTTTTTTTATCTGATTTAATTCCAGATTTACCATAGTGAATAAGGGCTCATCTCCATTATCATTTTATAGTTTAAATAAGATGAAAAGTATATTTTCTCTGTATTTAGTTTTTGTTAGATATGTCTTTTTTATTATCGGGCGCAGAATGGTATATGGCAATGGGGACCGACGGCTTTACGTGCTCTCCGAGGCACGGAGGGATCTTCTCGGCTCTAGAAATACATGAATTTTTAGTAGTTAGTGAATGAATAAATACTTGTGTATAGGGATATGGTCCATGAGGGATCGGAGCTGCGTGGTGTAGGGCAAAGCGAAGTACTCAGCAGCATCAACATGCTGGACCACCTCGTACGCCCACTCCGACCACTCGTACAGCTTAGCTGTGGGCAATAACGAGATTGAGGTTACAAAAAGATTTTAACATTATAATTTAACAAAAGAAAAAAATCGCGAATGTCGAAAATTAAAGAATCGTGCTGTTGAAAAGATCTTCTTTAATTTCCGATTAAAAAAAAGTTTACGCAATACTCAAAATCAATAAGGCATTTTATTAAAATATTCATGTTTTTTGTAAGCTTTTATAGCGATAATTAATTATACCGTCTTTCATAATATCGAAGACAGTTTTCTAAAGTTATTCGAGTATATCCATATCCATACTAATATTATAAATACGAAAGTAACTCTATTTGTCTGTCTGTTCTCTAGTTTTTTAACAACAGATTTTATATAAATTAGGCAAGATATCCCAAAGAGTAGGAATTTATAGTTTTTATCGTGATAACATCGTGAGAAAACCTGCATGCCAGAGAAATTTTCTCGACAGCGTGTGAAGTCTGCCAACCTATATTAGCATCCTTTCACACGCATCCTGAGAGGACACCCGTGCCCATAATCAACCCATTATACTGTCCCACTGCTGGGCACGGGTCTCCTCTCAGAATGAGAGGGATTAGGCTATAGTCCACCACGCTTGCTTAGTGCGGGTTGGCAGACTTCACACGCCATCGCGAAAATCTCTCAGGCATGCAGGTTTCCTCACGATGTTTTCCTTTACCGTTTAAGCGCGTGATAATTAACTATTTAATACGTACATGACTTCGAAAAGTCAGAGGCGCGTGCTTTGGGTTTGAACTCGAGACCTTTGACTTGGCAATCCAACGGTCATACCACTAGGCTATCACTGCTTGAAACACTATTATTAGAGTTTTTGTGCATACCCTCAACTTGGCTGTTCAGATGGAAGTGGCTGAGATCGGGTATGTCCAGTATGACGTCCAGGTTCTCGTCTTCCAGCTCCATGTACATCACATTCTTTCTCTTCTTCAGTTTATAAGGATATGTGACGCCGATGGTCGCTGCAAAATTAACGCGTTTTTACTACAGCATAATTCTAACTGGAATTAATTGTAGCCAAGGACTGTGTTCATCGCAGAGAAACCAATTTTTAAGGCTCTGTACAAATGCCAGTAGTTGGAACAGTTTTTGTATTGATTTTAGATTACATCTCGAAATAATCTTACGAATTTTAATAACCTGTCTCTTGCCTTACTTAAAAAATATATATATTCGTGAATAGTTTTGTGATACCTACGTAATCGCAAAAAAAAAAAAAATATATCATCACATCCGTATTCCCCTAAGGATTAGGCAGAGGTGTACTGATGTACACCCACAGTTCGCCGGTGTGTTTAAGTCTCATGTAATAAATAGGAGGCGAGCTTATTGGTATTAAACGGACACAAATACAAACTTGGAGTCGCTACAGATAATTTTATAGAAAAACGTAATACTGTAGCAACATCTACAGCGTTACATACAAACTAAACGGACAAATCCTGAATCGCGCAAGTGAAGTTTGCAACGCAACTTGCATATATACAACCGCCCGATATCAACCGTTGAGCCGTGGCCCGGCATTTGGCTCGACCTGGGAATCGAACCCAGGACCTTTAGCATAGTAGTCGCGCTTACAACCACTAGACTAATGAGACAAAAAAAGCATGTTTGGATTTGGAAAGTACGTAAATACTCTTAATACCCGTCACAAGGACTCAAACTTTTATTTCCGGATCAACCTGTTAAATAAAAAAAAAATACAGCCTAAAGTAACATCCCTTTCAAGCGTCTTTACGTAACAAAAGATCTCGTCATATCAGCTCATGTATCAAGTGTAAATTTCTGGTCGAAAATTTCTTGTTTAATTGTTAAATTACTAGCTGTTTATATGTCTTTTTATTAAGCTTATAGCTTCAATTTGATTTTAATTTTAATTTAATTTTACATCTCAAGTGCATTTAATTCAACTTTCTGTTTGTTTTATATTACTGCATGATGTGGTCTCCTGTAATTGAGGAAACACTAGGAATAACTGTTATTGTAAACACTACTATAGCATGTAAGGTGTATTCTTTGTTGGAGATCCTAATAAAATAAAATAAAAATAAAAAAAAAAGTGTTAATCTCAACAAATTCATCCTTGGATCAGCTTAGTCCTCGAAGTGAACAATAGCTTCTAAACAATGGATCCAAGAGAGCTCCTTGGACGGTTATGTGGAGCCATTGAACTCGGATCAATTAATCCGTGGTTGAACGTGAACAACAATCTCAGATACACCGGTGTAGTAGGTTACTAGGTATAGGTACATTTGTAGGCGTGTGATATTTTTAGAGCAAATTATAAAAAAATGGTTCTAATCAAAATATACTACAGGATTATTTGTAAGACACTAATAATTAGATATGGAACAGTTCGCAGATAGCATGTGAAAAATCACATGAAATCATTTTTCATACGAAGCTCCTGCGAATTTTTGCATTGCATTTTAATTGAATTGACAAATTGCCTTTTTATGAAATCGCATTTCGTTCACGATTTCATTGTAAATAGATATTGGCACTGCCCCCGATAGTAAAAAGGACGTAACTAACACTGAGGAACAAAAGACGAATCAGCTGATATTTTTTAAATTTTATTAATTTAATTTCGGATTTACCACAGTGAATAAGGACTCATCTCCATTATCATTTTATAGTTTAACTAAGATGAAAAGTATTTTTTCTCCGTATTTAGTTTTTGTTAGATACGTCTTTCTTATTATCGGGGGCAGAGCAAGTCTGGCGACAAATTATTATGAAAGAAAATTCATTGCGGACGAAAAGAAGCGGGCTGCGATATTTCGCATGTGAAATCGCTGTGAAAAATAATCATAATATCATCAAATGAGCATGAATGAAATGTAGCAATCACATCTATACCTAGTAACAAACCTCGCAGGTATAGTAAACTAACACCATAAACCACAATTTTCTATGTCATTTTTAAAGACATGATATGACTGCCTCATTATCCCAAGCGCAACTGCTATGCTAGAGGCCCTGGGTTCAAACCCCAGGTCGAGCAAAGTGTTACTGGGTTTTTCTATGAAATTCTCAGTAGCAGCTCGGAGTCTGGATTTGTGCCCGGTTAATGGCAATAGGCTCGCCCCCTATTACATGGGACCTAAACATACCGGCGAACTGTGGGTGTACATTTGTACACCTTTACTTAACTCTTCGGGGAATACAAGCGTGATGGAATGTATTGTGTTAGTGTTTATTGATTTTTTTTTACTTACCGTTGCCCGTGAACCTCATCAAAGGACCTGAAAATTTTGGAAATAATAATTAGGTACCTAGGTATTTAATTAAACTTTTTTTTAGACACGTGGGAGAGCCATGCTTCGGCACTAATGGGTCGGCTCGACCGGAGTAATACCACGGCCTCACAGAAATCCGGCGTCAAACAACGCTTACGTTGTGTTTCGCCGAGTGAGTGAGGTTACCGGAGGCCCAATCCCATTTTAAAAGATCGGCAACGCACTTGTGATTCCTCTGGTGTTGCGGGTGTCCATGGCGGGCGGTATTCGCTTACCATCAGGCGATCCGTCTGCTCATTTGCCATCCTATCCCATAAAAAACCTCCTTCGCATTTTTTGGTACATTCTTATAATTAGTAAAAACATATTACATAATAATTATAATGTTGGTTATACCACGACCAAATTATTATTTAATTAATCGGGTTCAGTGTAGTTGCGTAATTAATTGAAATTAATCAGGAATCGCAATGTGACGTAATTACTGACAGTCCACAAAGTTATTTGTGAATTTAAGTTAAAAAATAAAAACAAAATTATATTAAGTAAGTCCTTACCCTTTCTTCGTGGAACAATGCTAAATTCTGAAACAAAAAAATGTTTTTTTATTATAAACGTATTTTCTCAATTCAAATAATGACACGTGTTTACTATTACTATGTTTGGACTAAAAGTGTTTTTAAACCTACAGAGGTAGGGCATAGTGGAATCGAATAATGCCACTCATAATTGGAGCTGCCCAACTGGGGAAGTACCTTGCAGAAAATCGTAGCTAAATAACATAGCTCCGTACTATATTTTGTTCCTAGCGGTGAGCAAGGTTGCCAGAGCTCCGCGAGGACGCGTTGTGTTGGCAGATAGGATAAGCATCACGCATTGTCTCCTATGCTGCCAGCCCAACTATTCCTCCTTAATTTACAGGGTCGGCAACGCGCGAGTGATATCCTTGGTGTTGCAAGCGTCCATAGGCTACGGTAACCGCTTACCATCAGGCGGCTCGTATGCTTGTTTGCCACCTTAGTGGTATAAAAAAACTTATTTACTGAAATAAGTAATAATAAGTACCATTTATGATCTAGTGAAATATCTTTTACAATTGTTAAGTAGTTGGTACCTACTGTGGTTTTGATATGCCTCAAGAATTACTGCGTCGGTCGTTGACGTCGGTCGAGCGTACCGTCAATGGCGTATATAACAGAAAATCTGCGGCGGACGTCAGCGTCGCTTTGCGGTGTCTCATAGAATATTGTGGTATCTATACGCTCTACCGACGTCAGCGACCGATGTCAGCATAGGAAGAATTCAAGCCTTAAAGTATTTCTGCGTCCAGTTCCCTCGAAATTAGTGCAATGGTTGTGAATTGACAGACTAACTTTTTGCCAACAGCTAGGTAATATAACAATGGTATATTTCTCTTTTTGTGAATATTTTGCATTTTCCATACTAAGATTATAAAGTCATTTTAGTGTGGGCGGGTGGGGTTCGCGTTGGCTTAGAGGTCAGAGCGTCTAGTGTATCCAACCAGAAGACGCAAGTTCGAATCCCGCCCGCGATTGAATTTTTTCATCACTAAAATAACTTTATAACGGTATGTTTATTCATGATAGGTATCTTTGGAGGGATACAAAATCTGCTCCACTCAAAAGGGTCAAATCAAACCACACATACCTCGTTCTGGTTTGGCGCAGGTCTTGATAGTGTCCTTAACTTGTTGAATTCTTAGGGGCAGTTCCAGTACTATGGTAAATTTCCTGGTTTCACTGTCAAGCCTACAAACAAAATAAAAACGTTAACAGCTTATACAGCTCGGTCAGAATAACGTTGCGTGTCTGAACTTTTCCGCAACTAGTCTTGCAGTGGTCAATTTAATAATCAAAAAACCAATTTAAAAACCCCCGCAGCATCAAGACATGGTTACTATGTTCTTGCAATATCATTGAAGTAACAGGATACCAAATTTCAAATCGATCAGACCTGTGGAAGTTGCCATCCCTTCAAGAATCAGAAAATACCTGATAATCTTCAAACGGCTGGCTCGATTTTTTTAAATCATAGCTAAGAAAACTTTCAAATACCCTTTCTGGCAATGGTGGCCATATCTGTCGAAGAACCGACAACCGCTGCGGAAGACCTGTTCTGGAGTGGAGACCGCGACTTGGCAAACGTATTGTAAGACGCCCTCTGACGCAAGATGGAGTGCTGATTTGCGAAAGTTGGCTGGCAGAAGCTGGATGCGACAAGCCGAGGACAAGCCGAAATGGGGGACACAATTGGGGGATGCCTACGTCCAGCAATGGGCTAGTATAGGCTGATAATGAATGCACTATAATGTCTCACTTGATAGCTGCTAGCTCGCTCTCCTCCAAGCCTGTCAGCTTGATGCAGGTGCCTCCTCCGTAAGCGAACACATAGTGTTCATATGTGGGTATGCCCAGCTTGTCGTTACCTAGCAGGACATTGTCCCGCAAAGCCTTGTACTGCCGCTTGAAGCATTCGAAGTCGGTGGTGTGGCAGGATATTATGTAGCGATCTGGAATAAAAACACACCTGCGTTTAGATAACACTCATGAATTAGCTAGCTAAATGGGAGCCGTGTTGGAGTAGAGTTTGAGTTCTGCACCGAAAAAAAGGTGTATGTCTTATAAATGTAATGGTTAGATATTTTTTTATTTTTTTATTTATTGATTATAACCAACTTGCCTTAACAGTTAAGAACCACACAAACAAGTTATTGGTCTGTACAAACAAAATCAAAAGAGAAACATACTGAATTAAAATTATAAAAGAAATTAAAAATAATAACAAATAGAATAGAGATATTAATGTCAACAAGTTACAAGGAAATTATCAATTAACACTTATAAATAAAACAATAATATTAATCAAAAATCAAAACTAAAAGTAAATAATTATAGAAAAATCACACAAAATAATAATTGACATTAAATTAGTCACAAGAGATTGTACTAGAGGCAGCGATGGATTCAAGGTAGCGAGTAGCAGTGCTCAGGAATCTCAGCTCAGTAGACGCAAAGATATCCAACGTGTCGTCAAATAATAAAATGTCATTAATAAGGGTGAGAGCTACATACAATGGACTGGTTTTAAGGGATTTGGAGCCGATTCGAGGCACTGAAAATAGAGGACGTTGCCGTGGACGAAGTGTATGACAAATTGGGAGAGGTATATTAAAAGTAATGTGCTGTAAAAGCGAGGAGTTGAAGTAGGAACCACGAATAAGACGGAAGGAATATTTAACTGGAGCAAGATTTCTTCTGACTTCTAAACTTTGGTAGGCTACCATACCCAGTATAAATGGTGTAGGATACAAGTACGGATAATAACCATACAGTTTATGTTGTTTGAGTTATGTCTGGGTGTATGTGTGATTTGTGGTTATAAACGCACTTATGGAGAATATTTTAACCCATCAATTAACGGACAGTCCCTATATCAACACCGTCGATAGTTTTGCTTACTAGAGATAGGATTTGACATAAGGTTCATACAAGTAATGTCAAAATCCTATCTGTAGTAAGCATTAGCAAATCTATCGACGGATTTGATATAGGGAACGGCCGTAAGATGTGTATTCCATTACAACTTAAATATTCATTTAAGTTGTAAATATTCATTTAAGTTGTAAAATACATTTTTAATTAACCACTGCTTTAAAACTCGCTTAAATAATTTACCATCAAGTTTTTTTAGATCTACAGGTAATTCATCACTATGGTCACAGTTTTGTTATCACTGTTTAGTAATACTGGTGTACTGTCACCAAGCTATATGAAATAAATTTATTCTTATTCTATTGTTATATTCATAACTAGCTTTTGCCAGCGACTTCGTCCGCGTGGAATAGTAACTTTGTTCCCTAGTTCTTCGCCCGCGGTTTCACCTGCGTTGCCCCGTTCCTAAGGGTTGTAGCGTGATGTTTTATAGCTTGAAACCTTTCTCATGAATCACTCATTTTCCCAACATTTCCCTTCACTGCTCTGCTCCTATTGATCGTAGCGTGATGAAAAGTATACTATAACCTGCCCAGGAGTATGAAGAACAATTGTACCAAGTTTCGTTGAAATCCGTCGAGTGGTTTTTGTTTCTATAACGAACATACAGACAGACAGACAAAAATTTTACTGATTGCATTTTTGGCGTCAGTATCGATCACTAATAACCCGCTGATAGTTATTTTGGAAATATATTTCATGTACAGAATTGACCTCACTACAGATTTATTATAAGTATAGATAGATACCACATAAAAATTGGTCAACGTTTGCATAATTCAAGTAAATATATTTTTCATAATAGACTATCTTTCAGTTAGGTAATGTTAAATAAAAGAAGTATTCATTGTAGCGAACTTGAAGCTCTTTGGAGTTTAATACACAGACGGTCAATATTATATTTTAAGATCACTAATTAAGATAGCAATTAAGTAGTCTAGACGCCACGCTGTTACGTACAGACGATACTGTTGAAATAATAACTATATGTAGTTATTATTTCAACAAAATAACTCCATAATCTTAGCGTGGAAAATGCACAAAAATCACAAAAAGATAATTAAAAGGTAAAGTGGCATCATACGACATTGAACTGCGTCTAAAGTAAGTCGTGTCGGTTGAGAAGCAAAGTAACTCGTTTTTAAATAGATGACGTAAATTCAGCATGTGCAGGCAAATTTCGACCTAGCGGGTGGGACTTGCGGTGGCTTAGAGGTCAGAGCGTCTGGTGTATCTAACTAAAAGACGCAGGTTGGAATCCTGCCTGCGATTGAATTTTTCCGTTAAATACAAATTCATGCTATATCTACGTTTATGAGATTAAACATTTATACCTCACTATTTTTTTTAACTGCCTCTTTACTCGAGTGGTACTAAGCGTGACTGCTACGCTAGGATATTGGGTTCGATTCTCAGGTCGAGCAAAGTATTATTGAGTGTTTTTTACGAAATTCTCAGTAGCAGCTCGGAGTTTGGATTTCTGACCGTTAAAGCAATAGGCTCGCCTCCTATTACCTGGGACTTAAACATACCGGCGAACTGTGGGTACACCGCTGCCTAATCCTTCGGGAATACAGGCGTGATGGTATGTTATGTTTATTTTAAATATTTAACCATGTTATTTTTTTATGTTGTCTCACACCTTTTCTATGTGTCGTGGGTGCATTAACATACATCAGACCAGGAACAACTATCCACGGCTTAGTTTGTACAAATATTTGTGTCGTGCGGACATCGAACCTACTATACCTAGCGCATTGTCGTGGTTTTTGACCAGTTTCAAAGGCTGGCTTTTTGGTTAAGAGCTGCGACTTAATGTCTGGACCGCAGTGTGGTTCCTTTTATATTTTTTTGTATTTAGTTAGGTATCTTATTTCAATAATAATTTATAATTAATTTTAATATAATAAACAAAAACAAAATCTTTGGCAAAGACTTTCATTAAATTAATTCAATCGACTTTTGTACGAATTAGATGATTTTGTACATCCCTATAATTTTATACTTTCGTTTCAGCATGAAAATCAATCCGTAAAAAGCATATTTTTTTACCAAAACATCCCCTTTCTATTCTAAATCGACTTTTATCGCCAAAAATATATAAAAAAAAACAACGTTTTTACTTACACAAAGAAAAACGTTATTTACAAATGGAAGTTGGTAACAGAGATGAAAGTATTAAAAATGTCGTCTGATGACGGAAATATTCTTGGATATTTATTGAGTGTTTCTGTACACTGGTACTTGGCAGTAAGGTGTTTCTCCAACTCGTTGAGTTTGTTACTCGTGTTTGAAATGAATAAAAATCTAGATGATTTTAGGTCATAGTTCCCGAGTCATTTGTAGATTTCCGCCAATATCGTGGAAATTTTCAAAATAATATAGGCAGGCGAGATAAAAATATGTCCTTTTTCATATAGTGCCTAGCGCGACAGGACATTATACCTCTATATTGCGAAGGAATTGGGGACGGGAGTTATAGCGTCGAACCTTTGTGACATTCCATTGTCAACACACAAGCAGAGTTTGCTGAAGTTATTTGGAATGTGATAAAAATGTGCATTAAAAATTAGAGGGGCGATAGTTTGTGGTATTTGGTTTGCAATAAATTGGATGTCAGAAATACAGGGTATTTGAATTTAAAATTTGGTTAAAGAAATACTGGTTTCTAACACTTACGCGAATATTAGACATTGAGATAAAACCAATTTTTTATCACGTTGTATTGATATTATTTATTTCCCCTCGTTTCGGATCCTTTACAGCATCTATGGTCACTGGTACACTAAGGATGCTTTGTACGCGATAAGATCCTTAAAAAGTAGTTTTATTTCGGTTAAAGACATGTTCGACCAATACATTTAAGAGCTTTGAGAGACGGATAGTCTGGTATCGTACCCTATTGATGCTGTAAAGCATGAATATGTTTGAGTATTTTCTTTAAATCCTAACTTGAATATATTTTGACTCTAGCTTTCTAGCTCCGAGTCTCACGTACATAACGAATACACTGAAAGAACTGTTTGACCGATCTTGCAAAACATGGGAAAGTAATAGCTAACTAAGTGAATCATTTGATCGTACCATCCAGAGCGCTGAGCCTTGTTTACTAGGAACAAGTAATTCTTTGGAAAAGGTTCCAAGAGAAAGATTCTTCCGCGAAAAAGAAGTTTGGTGTGAGTCGCCGTTTCTATAAAAAGAAAACGTGTGACTACCAGTGTACAGGGATATTAATCTATACTTATAATAAATCTGTAGAAAGGTCAATTCTGTACATGAAATATATTTCCAAAATAACTATCAGCGGGTGATTAGTGATCGATACTGACGCCAAAAATGCAATCAGTAAAATTTTTGTCTGTCTGTCTGTCTGTCTGTCTGTCTGTCTGTCTGTATGTATGTTCATTATAGAAACAAAAACCACTCGACGGATTTCAACGAAACTTGGTACAATTGTTCTTCATACTCCTGGGCAGGTTATAGTATACTTTTCATCACGCTACGATCAATAGGAGCAGAGCAGTGAAGGGAAATGTTGGGAAAATGAGTGATTCATGAGAAAGGTTTCAAGCTATAAAACATGACGCTACAACCCTTAGGAACGGGGCAACGCAGGTGAAACCGCGGGCGAAGAACTAGTGGTGAATATTTGCCTTCACTAACCATAATTCTTAGTCTGCACTCTACAGCTAGCATGACCTGGGGCCCAATTCTACTTAATTACTAACACTTCAGTTGTCTGTCAGTAGTGTGTCAATGGAATAGTTTGACTCATTTGGTATTCTGCTCTTTATTTAAGACCAGTGGCTCTCCAATGATCTTCCATTGACCTACCATTAATTTGTCATTTAAAAAATTTGTATTCTGCCCGTCAATGATCTGCTCTACACAATCTGTCAAAATTCCAATGGAAGGTCACTAGTGTGTCGCTGGAATGGTAATGATTTGTCAAGTAGAATTAGGCTACTTGGTTACCTTTTTAATTTTTAGGTTACCCGTCCATCAGGCTAGTGGGCGTCCCACACTGAGGCTAAGTGGTTATCATTTATTCATTATAATATCGATCTTGACTGTATTTAATGAATAAACGAAGAAGTTCATTTATAGGTAGGTAATATAATAGGCACGCTCCATCGTAGATCGCAGTGTCGCTTAACATCAGGCAAACTGACGGTCAACCGTAAGCCTATAACGAATTAAAAAAATATATCGTTCTTGAATTCGATATGCATGTTTTACTGTCCACGGGACTTAATGTACTCGGTTATCCCAATACTTATTACATAAACTGACTATGTTAGGAATTTAAGGCGACACTTATCTGAAAAATAAAAACCCACTTGTTCATAAAAATATAAAACGTTGTATTTATAAAATTCTTATAGTATAATATGGTTTGTGAAAAAGAGAAAAGAAGTTCTCTGTCATAGAATATCACGTGTCAAAAGAAGACAATACATATTTAACCTATATTTGTTTAATTTTATAAAATAAGTTGCCTCACGCTAGGTTTTCAATCACAAATTGTCACATACACAAATGCCCAGACCCGAGACAGATACCTGTAGATCATACAAATATTTGCTCCGTGTGGGGATCGAACCCGAAATTTATAAGACCAATATGATATTTTATATATTTATAAATAAGGGGGAAAATATTTACATTTTTGATTTAGAATGCTTTTTTAAAATAGCGATATAAAGAGGAACAATATCCAGAATTATTAAATTATCTTTAATAAACCGTAAACAAATAATCCGCCGTGACACCACCATTTTCACCCCATTTTATCCCCCTCTCATACAAATCGAAAAAAAAACGTGAATTTCGAAAACCGGGTCAGGATGACATGCCAACAGATAATGTCCTATTTAAAAGGCAAAAACAATCGCCTGCGAATTGAATGGCAGCTAACAAAGGCTGTGTTTCGTTAAAATATAAAATAACTCGGTACTGGTACTCTTTTACATTGAATTATTAAATAAATAACACTTTAAATTGACACAATGCCACCAGTTGTAGAGTAAGCACCACAACTCATCAGGCCTTAATGACGTTTAAAATAATGAATAAAGTTCATTTTAATAACATTTGACATTAATTTGTTTAGCGTCAAATCTAAGCATTTATAATTATGTACAATTTAAAAATTGGGCACGGGGACGTTTTAATTTTATTTATATAATAAAATAAAACAGTTAAGTAACGATGATAAGAATGAAAATAAAAAGCGAGATATTAATAAGAGTCCCGCGGACCGAATTTCCCTTACAAACGTAATACCGAAATACATCGTAATTCAAACATAATTTAATTAAATTCTGTCATTATTCGGATTCCGATAGCGTTAATCTAGGTTCATACTCTACCATTTCGTCCAAAATACTACTCCGAAAAAAAATGTAAGCGAATGCAATTTTTGACAACTGTATAAGGTTTGGAAAGATTTTCCGGTCTTTTATTTCCAGCGAAGTATTAATAGCCGATATAGTATGGTAGGAACCTAGATTAACGTAAGTATCTAAATCCGAATAATAACGTAAATTGATAGAATATTGTCTTAATTACGATTTATTTTGATATTATGTTTTTGTGGGCAATGCAATGCAAGCTCCGCCGGACCCTTAATGCATAATTTATTATCCTTTTTTATTTATAAATATTGTATAGAGCTAAATTTCTAGCGTATCTGCTTTAGTACGATAGTACATCCAACCTCAATGTCATTTCATAAATATTTATGGCGCGGGAATTTTTGATATCGAATCCAACGAACCGTGGAAAGGCTCAACTCCGTTTATCATTTCTGCCGACTCCCTAAGGGACACATTAATAATATATGCTGCCAAATCCTGTGTACCTGTGCATACTTAAACTCGGATTAATTTAATTTACTAACCCTTTTCTTGTCGTGGTTTTGCTCGTAAAATATGTTGGGCCGGGATCAAGTGGGTCGGATACCGCTTTCGTCCTGTTTTTCTAGTGGGCTCTTAAAGAATATCAAATTAAAGGGTTGACTTTTTAAGAGGGTTGAAAAATAACATATATTTTGCGACGGAATTAAATAATGCGTTCTAGTTCTAATATTAAATAAATTATTATTGATTTATTCATTTTTATTTAGTATTAAATAAATTAAATTATTGATTAGATTATTTATTTAAAACATTATATTAAAATATTGCTAATAAAGGACAGTTTTTTATGTGTCCTATACTCACGGAAAAATCTCGTACTTATCGTTACTTGTATGCTGTAATGGACATCATAGTTCACCAGTAAGATTTGAAATCCCACATAATAGGGGGCGACCCAGCGGCCATTAACTTGAAACAAATCCAAACACCGAAATGCTACTGAAAATTATATAGAAAACCTTTGCGTGACCTGGTTTTCCTATCCAGGACCTCAACAGTCACGCTTGTAACCACTAGACCATTGAGATACTAAACTATTTCTTCTCCCTAGTGAGCATTATGTTTACAAAACAATTTTTTTGTAGTTAAGAGTTATGTCATGTTATCATGATCGTGACGGTCTTATTGTGTCTAGGATAACGTAATAATTATCATGTTTACTTAATCAATTGTTTGTTTTTCACGTAATGCGTAATTTGGAAGCGGTGACAGCCTAATGGATCGGGCGTCGGACTGGCGATCAAGCGGTTGCCGGTTCGAAACACACCCATTACACTACCGACGTGAACCCACTCGTAACAAGCATTTAGCTTAGCACGAGGGGTATGACGACACGTTTGGCGTAGCGGCTGAGCGATCGGCTTCTGCGTCACGTGTTGTGGGTTCGATCCCCACACGGAGCAAAATATTTGTATGATCTACAGGTACTTGTTCCGGGTCTGGGCGTTTGTGTATGTGAGAATTTGTGTTTGTAAATGCACCCACGATACAGGAGAAAATCCTAGTGTGGGGCAACGTTTAAAAAAAAAAAAAAACAAGAATACTAGTAATGTGCGACCCACAATACTAGTAAGCTTTTATTTAAAAAAAATGCAATAGCCTATGTTTATCTACTTGATTTAATTACGCATTACGTATCTCAGGATTTTCTAGCGTTAAATATTTTGTGAAGAAAATAGGCTCCTGCCATTGGTTAATATTTTCTTCACAAAATTAATGAGGAGGAGGATATATATATTTTTTTACGTGGGGGAGCCATGCTTCGGTACGAATGGGCCGGCTCGACCGGAGTGATACCACGGCCTCACAGAAGACCGGCGTTAAACAGCGCTTGCGTTGTGTTTCGCCGAGTGAGTGAGGTTACCGGATGCCCAATCCCCTTTTAAAAGGTCGGCAATGCACTCGTGACTCCTCTGGTGTTGCGGGTGTCCATGGGCGGCGGTGATCGCTTACCATCAGGTGACCCGTCTGCTCGTTTGCCCTCCTATCCCATAAAAAAAGGAGGATGCAGTCCTCTGCAATCTTCATAGCGTTCCATATGATCTAACCAGATGCGGGTGAAATCAATATTTTATACGAAGCGACTGTCATTAGACCTCCACAACCCAATGTCTAGACAAGGCCGATATGTCCTTTTTTCTTCTTTTGAAAATAGTAATTAGTATTTAATAGTAATTATGACTACCTCGTTAGTCTAGTGGTCCCAAGCGCGACTGCTACACTAGAGGTCCTGGGTTCGATCCCCAGGTCGAGCAAAGTGTTATTGGGTTTTTTATGAAATTCTCAGTAGCAGCTCGGAGTCACGATTTGTGCCCGGTTAATAGCTATAGGCTCGCCCCCTATAACTTGGGACCTAAACATACCGGCGAACTGTGTGTATGTTATGTTATGTTATGTTATGTACTAATTATATAATAGTTGTAATCTATTTACACTTCAAACTGCACATCGAATAAAATTGTTGACAGAGGAAAAAAATCAATTATAAGAAAATACATTATTTAAAGCAGTATCTATGGACTTTCTCGCCGGCTCTTCTCCTTAGAACGCACTATTTGGAAACGTGCAATTAGTTTCTGACGATTCAAAAACGTGCTTGTAATAATGGTCTAATTGAAATACAGTGACGTAGCTTGCCCTAGACGGGCCCTGTATCAAGATCTGTCAGGGGCCCCTCGACAATCGACCGATCATATATGTGAATCCATTTACCTATAGTAGGTATGATCTTTTATGATTAGACATGTTTTTAGGGGAGACTTTAGCGTACGATATAAAAGTTGGAGTGAGATAACATTTTACGTATTAGGCTAACACACGTCGGGGCCCCTGTAGCCCTGGGCCCCGTATCATTGATACGGCTGATACAGCGGTAGCTAAGCCCCTGTTGAAATACCTGAAACCGTTTGACTTTGGGTAACTAATTAATCATCACAGAACACACAATACACCACTTGATTCTCCAACACTAAGTACTAAATTATTGTAAAGATGTCCTTTATTATTACGTCTGCCAGCTTTAACCTTGAGAAGTATTACAGGATAATTGTGTCGACAGACCCAGGGTATCTCGGTGTAATCTATCAAGGGATTACAAGCGATTGCTGTGAGGCGAGGACCGCCATTGAAGGCCATTGTTGTTGGTGCTACAGATATTTGGAGAATGATTTATCGGTTACCAGATGGTAGGAATTAGGTATTTGTGTCTTGTAGGTGATTTAAGAGACAACTGAAGAGAATTCAAAACGTACTGTTACGCGAGTAGTCAAAATTGTATAAATTTTTCGATTTTGACATTACTACCATTTAGCATAGGCATATCCAGCAATTTACTTTAATATTTCAGGATATTTTCTGCCCTCCTATATGTTAGTTAAGTTATTACAAAGACTGTAGGTCAGTAAACTATTTGAATTAACAAAGTATTTGAATATAAATGAAAATTGAATTAAATTTAAACGACGATATCACACATCTCCCTGAACTAGGGTTTGATATTTAAACGAATAAATAAAATCATCAGAAAGACCTGATTTAATTTGCGAAAACCTCAGGTGTAAGGAATCCATAGTTTAAATATTATAAAAGATTGTAAAAGCAATGATTAATAAAATATATTTTATATTAAAAAAATAAATGACTCACCAAGCTTATCAAAGTATTCCTTACAGGCACAGTATCCGATTGATAAAATAACTATCATCCACGCGCGCATAATGAACTAAATTAACTGCAGTACTTACTATATTACTAAATTACATTTAATAATAATTATACTATTAATATTATAGTCAAATAATTCTAATTATTTTATACAACTACGATGTTAAGTTGTATTTGCGCGCCGTCGGCGTGCGCATGCGACTACTATTACACAAATATTTTTCGAATTCGTTCCACGACTGCTGTGTATGCGAACTTAGGTACAATTTAAAATGATTCAGCTTTTAACCGCACGCGGGTTGTCCTTTTGGCTTATCGAAAGGATGTACTTCTTATCTGATTTAATTTAAATGTAAAAAATATTCTGTTTTTGTCTGACTATGTTATACATACATACATACATACATACATACATACATAATCAACCCATTATATTTTCCCACTGCTGGGCACGGGTCTCCTCTCAGAATGAGAGAGATTAGGCTATAGTCCACCACGCTGGCCTAGTGCGGGTTGGCAGACTTCATACGCCATCGAGAAAATCTCTCAGGCATGCAGGTTTCCTCACGATGTTTTCCTTCACCGTTTCAGCGCGTGATACCTAATTAACTATTAATACGTACATGACTTCGAAAAGTCAGAGGTGCGTGCCTTGGGTTCGAACTCGAGACCTTTGACTTGGCAGTCCAACGGTCATACCACTAGGCTATCACTGCTTTCTATATTATGTCTCTATCTAATTAACATAAAAAGAAGGTATTGGTGAATTATAACCTAGTCTCTCTAATTCTGAGAGAAGTCCTGTACCTGGATATTTTGAATCCTTGCGTACATTAGTTCCATTCCCACACATGATAAATATTAGCATGTTCCACAGATATATATTTCAAATCTTTGTTTGCAGTCCCCGCAACATAGAGCTTGTAACCATGTGAGGAAACTGTGAGGAACCTGTCTTTAAAAACATAACATGTAGTCGAGTTTTCGCTGAGTTAAGGGCTTGTACACAAAACAGCGATGCGACGTCGCATCGTAAAAATCTATCTCGAAATTTAATGATTAATCTCGTAGATTTTTACGATGCGACGTCGCATCGCAGTTTTGTGTACAAGCCCTAACTTCTGCATTCAATAGAAAAGCTAAAAGACTATGTGTTTCGCCACCAAAACCCTCAAATATAATTGCCAAAAAAGTAACTCTAGTTATATATACCAAACTCATTCTAAACTGTTTGGGAACTCCTTAAACAGGGCCCATTAACTGACTAAGCAGACAAGATGGGTTCGCAGATAATGTGTTGTAAATTTCTCCCATAATATATGTAAATAGCGATCCCTTACGTAATTGTGTAACATAAGGGACGACATCGGCCGCATTCGAACGTTGCTGGAAGAGGGAATAAGAAAGAGTTTTGCTATTTTGACAGTAATCGAATGTTTTGTTGAGAGAAATTTAGATATTACGTTGAGTTTCATGTTATGTTACTAAAGCTTTTCATACTAGTTTCGGACACTTACGCGAATATTAGGAGAAGCATAGGGACCCGCGTAAAATAATACATCGCCGATGTCAAACACCGCCGTTACAAGAAGTCAGTAATTTGTGATCATACTCGCACTCTAGACAAGGCCCAGCATTACATCAGATTTGATAAACCAAAGTCCTCGCAAACAAAACCGATTCCTTCCCAGGATGATTCGCGAGGCTATTGAAATTAAAAAAACATCCAAATTTCAATAGAGATGGCTGGGTCTTACCACCTGCTTGGAACCCTATTACTGATTCCATAAAATCAAAATCCAAGCCCAAAACTGCAAGACCAAAGGATACGGTGAGCTCGTTCTGCGTGAATTGGGTCGATAATAATTAACAAAAATGTAAGGTAGCTGTTAGTAATTGTAACATTAAGACGTCCAACAACTTAGTCTACCCGTGACCATGGATGTTGTAAAGGATCCGAAACATTGGGAATCAAATAATATCAATACAAAGCGATAAAATCCGAAAAAAGTAGTTTTATTTCAAGGATTTTCATGTTTGATAAATACAAAAATATATACATACAAGCTTCTGCCCGCGACTTTGTCTGCGTGGACTTCAGAATTAGGTCTGACCTAGATAAAAAGAAGCCTATGTGTTATTCCAGACTATAATCTATCCAAATTTCATCCAGATCCTTTCAGCCGTTCTGGCGTGAAAGAGTAACAAACATCCATACATCCATACTCACAAAGTTTCACGTTTATAATACAAACTTTCACGTTTATAATATTAAGGATTTATTGTCAATAGGCTAATTGTGACTCTTTTAGTCTTGCAATATCAAAGCATCACACCTGTAACTCCCCGTAAATTGGAAAAGTTACGCAGAGCTGTACTTATTTAAACCAAAGCTGTACTTATTTCGAATGGCCGGCTCGACCGGAGTGATACCACGGTCTCACAGAAAACTGGCGTTAAACAACGCTTACGTTGTGTTTCACCGAGTGAGTGAGGTTACCGGAGGCCCAATCCTTTTTTAAAAGGTCGGCAACGCACTCGTGACTCCTCTGGTGTTGCGGGTGTCCATCGGCGGCGATAATCACTTACCATCAGGCGACCCGTCTGCTCGTTTGCCCTCCCATCCCATAAAAAAAACCCACAGTTGTTTTTTTTAGTATGTTTTAGATCCCATATGGTGGCGAACCCATTGCTAATAACTGGGCACAAATCATCTCTGAGTTGCTACTGAGAAATACATAGGAAAACAATATGTACCTAATACTTTTAATCCTGGGAATTGAAATCTCTAAGCGTGCGATACTGATCGCTTAGCCATTGCGCCAAGTGTTTCAATTTCTCTTGCTGCTCCGTCTTCAGAGCTGGAAAGAATTAGAGAAGAGTTTAATTTTTTTGCTCTGTCAAAATTCTGATCTTCTGATAAAAAAAAAACTAAACATGACCTATGTTCATACTTCCAGTGTTGTTAATCAATCGTATTGTATAGTTGTGAAGACAATAGCATTGATTTATTTGTCCAAGTGTGAGATGTATGTGCTTCAATGAAGTCATTCATCTGTGTACGTGATTTTAGCGACGGTTTTGTAGCGTATGACTTCATTTAGGTGTAAAATTACTGTTTTGACCATGTCTCGGTAGTCTAGCGCTCCTGAAAGTGAAGTCCTGGGTTCGTTTACGAGGTCAAACAAAGTGTTGTTCTGTGGAATTATTAGCAACAGCTTGGAGTCTGGATTTGTACCTGGTTAGTTGCACTAAGCTTGTTCTATAATGCATGGGAATTATAACTATGATGGCGAACTGTGGGTGTAAATAAATACACCTCTGTGGGGACTCTCTTGGGGTTGTAGCGAATTGCAGCGGCGGTAGCCTAATAGCTAGGGCGTCGAACTTGCGATCATGTGTTTTCCGGTTCGAAACCCACCCATTGCACTGAGCATTTAGCTTAGCACGAGAGGTTAACGAGAATACTAGTAATTTGAAACTCAAATTGCTAATAAACTTCGTAAAATTCGTTGCTCTAATTCGGTTTCCACAGTTAAATATGTGATTTTATATATTCTATCTTTTAATATAAAATCACGTATTTAAAACTATCGCTGGATGCTTGAAGCATAAAGTGAAATCTCGTAGGCTCGTAGCCCATAGGTAAAGCACACACAACTGAGAAATGTTATCAAAAGTCTAGTGGTCCACGAGCGACTGCTACATTAGAGGTCCTGGATTCGATTCCCAGGTCGAGCAGTGTTTTGCGTTTTTCTATGAAATTAATTAATTAATTATTTTCAGTAGTAGCTCGGAGTTTGGGTGGCAATAGGCTTTCCTCCTATTACATGGGACCTAAACATACCGGGGAACTTTGGGTGTATATCAGTATGCCTCTGTCTATCCCTTCGGGGAATACAGACGTGGTGGTATGTCTAGTTACTGATAATCAGTACTTCCTTTGTGGCTACAAAGGTCTCTCAGTGGAAGTTCAATTCAGTTTGCTGGATAATTAAACAAACTATTAATCTAATGAGTTTAATATCCTGAATAACCGTCTAGCATAGTCATAGCTATTGTATTAATTGCGTAAGTACTTATTAAGTGCTAAGTACTACTACAGTAAGTCAATGTATGAGAGAGAGAGGAAATATTCTCGTGACTTTCACGGGATTTTTCTGGAGAGGGAATATTTCTGAGTCTTTTGTAGGTTGCAAAATAGGACTTGATTTGATTGATTTTGCCTCAGGTTCTAAGATGCTACGCAACTTCTTTAGTGCTTACAGTAAGACAATGTATAAGAGAGAGAGAAAGAGAGAGAGGGGAGGAGGGGAGAGATATTCTTGAGGTTGCAAAATAGGACTTGGATGCGTTTGAGTTTAATTTTGCCTCAGGTTCTAAGATGCTACGCAACTTATTTAGTGCTTACAGTAAGACAATATATAAGAGAGAGAGAGAAAGAGAGAGAGGGGAGGAGGGGAGAGATATGCTTGAGGTTGCAAAATAGGACTTGGATGCGTTTGAGTTCAATTTTGCCTCAGGTTCTAAGATGCTACGCAACTTATTTAGTGCTTACAGTAAGACAATGTATAAGAGAGAGAGAGAGAGGGGAGGAGGGGAGAGTTATTCTTGAGGTTGCAAAATAGGACTTAGATGCGTTTGAGTCCTATTTTCCCTCATAGCAAGTACAAGCAGGGTCTAAGATGGCACGCAACTTATTATGTGCCTACAGTAAGACAATGTATAAGAGAGAAAGAGAGAGAGAGGGAATATTTCTGAGTCTTTTGTAGGTTGCAAAATAGGACTTGGATGCGTTTGAGTCCTATTTTGCAAGTAACAATCTACTTGTACTTACAAGTAGATTGATGTGGCACGCAATTTAAGTAAATCCCTTTTAGGACTGAACAAACTTCTAAAGTGATCTCAACAAAACTGACGACAATGCCTACACACACTAAACCATATGTGGATTACGACCACCGGTATGGGTGGTTGTAATTTCCGAACGGTCGGATGTATATACTCGTATATATATAAAATAATCTTGAGTTGAAGTTGAATCTTCACATGCCAAGTTTTCATGCAATTCATACTTTGAATAATAATTTGTGATCAGTGGACGTCAAGGCAAGGCAAGGCTATATTTCAATCGGAGTTGCTAGTCCAAGTTAGCGGCGCTAATAACTCACGACTTGACAGAGGAGAACTTGGCGGGATGCAGACGTATTAGGGTACGTGCAAACTGGAACATAATAAAATAATCCAAACTAATTTTATAAATGTGAACGTTACTCTGTCTGTCTATTTGTTTGTTAAGTTTTCACGCTTGAACAGCTGAACATTTTTTGATGGATTTTGGCATAGAGATAGATTGGACTTTGGAAGTCAAATTCTTAGTCCATTGAAAATTAAACCATTATCACAGGTATTTTCTGAGATTATAAAAACATTGCACGAGTCCGAATAGCGGGTCTTACGGAGAAGAGCCGATAAGAAACTTAAAAATTATACGCGTTAAAATAATTAATGTTTACAATGTATTTCTCCTATTAATATCTTGTTTTATTAATGTAAGAATTTTAAATTATATATTAATAAAGATAAGAAGGACACAGACTATCCTTTGTCTAAAAAAGTCCCTTTGCAAACAGAATGAAACTGACGGCAACGGCTAGTGAATAATGTTCGTCTTGAAACTTTCATTTGAGTAAAATTAACATGAAAAGAAAAGATGTAGGTTTGTTTTAAGTTACCAATATTAATTACTACAGATGATAATTAATACATAATTATTATAAAATTAAACTCGTGTCCATCAAAGGTTGTCTGGTAGATATCGCTATTAGCGATAAGACCGCCCTTTGTTTTAAAAATTCTTCATTTTTTGTTTCTCATAAATTTTTAAATTTAAGTAAAATTATTTTAATTAATATTCTATTCTAATCTATAAAGTTCAATTTCAAATGTTTTTATTTCAAATATGCTTTTACAAACGTTAATGAAACGTTATTGAGTCTAGTTGCACGGTTCCAAAAATTCATCCTATGGAGAAGAATCTGGAAAGAAGCTCCATGGACTTCTCTCATGGACTCTTTTAATGGTATTATATTCTTCAAGTACTTACAAATATTGCGAACAGAATGTGGACATTGAAGGTTAATGTATAGATAATTATGTATAATTTAATTTAACTAAAATGTTAACTCAATAAATGTTTTAGTTGTTCTGTAATGTGGTCCTACCTTTACTTACGGAGCAGTCCTGTTGCCTGGTGTTAAACTGTTTACTGGATTTGCAACTTGTTGTTAGTTCCCGTAGTTTTGGGTCGTGTGAGCCTGTATATAGGTATTTATGCGTAGATGGGTATATGCAGCCTTTACTTTATAGACATAAACACACCATCACTCCTGTATTCCCCGAAGGGTTATGTAGAAGTGTAGCAATATAAACCTACATTTCGCCGATAGTTATGTTTAGGTTCGATGTAATAGGAGGCAAGCCTATTACTATTAACTTGGCACAAATTCTAACTCTGAACTGCTACTAAGAAATCAGAAAAACCCCAATAATATTTTGATTGACATGAGAATGGAATCCAGGACATCTAGCGTGGCAGTGGTGTTTATAAATACTGATCATTATAGGCATAGACAGTTTTGTAGGATTATTTCCTTTGAGCAGGATGCGAGATACAGCTTTGTCCTTTGATGGGGTCTAGTGAATGGTGGACCACACCCTGTCATGGTCATGGCGAGTGTCATGAATCCCATAGCGCAAAGAAAGGCAAGTATGGTTTTTAGTTGTTACAACACGGTGGCAGATGGTCCATGAGAATTTTACGTAGTGTAGCGACATCTACCGCTGTAGATACTCACTAAAATCCTGAATCGCGCAAGTGAAGTTTGCAACGCAACTTGCATAATATAAACCGCCCGACATCAACCGTCGGGCTGTGGCCCGCCAGGCGAAACATCCGCCTGGTCGGAGAATCCCCCCTTGGTGGGAGGGGCGACACTCCTTGCCCCTGCACAGTACTATAAAAACTGCCCCATTAGGCTAGTGGTCCTGAGCGCGACTGCTACGCTAGAGGTCCTGGGTTTGATTACGAGGTCGAGCAACGTGTTATTGAGTTTTTCTGTGAAATTCTTGGTAACAACTCGGAGTTTGGAAATTGTGCCCATTTAATGGCAAGAGGGTCGCCCCTTAGTACTTACATGGGACCTAAACATACCGGCGAACAGTAGATGTGCATGAGTACGGTAGTGTTTAACCCTTCGGGAATACATGCGTCATGGTATATTTATGTTATTTAAAAATGGTACATTTCCTTATATTGTAGTATTTTTCCATTTAATAAAAAAATGGCTGTGTTATTTACTCCTTTTCACGTAGAACTTTTTGCTCGAATGCTCGTAACAGAATCACGAGCAATGCTGACATGAAACTTATTAGAGAAGTGACGTTTACGTATTACGTGGTACGAATATAACTCTCATCTCTCTGTCTGTTTTTTAGCTTACTAGCAATGTGGGTCGCACATTACTAGTATTCTTGTTAACCCCTCGTGCTAAGCTAAATGCTTGTGTTACGAGTGGGTTCACGTCGGTAGTGGGTGGGTTTCGAACCGACAACCACAAGCCCTGGCCATTAGGCTACAACGTTTGATGGTACCCAGGATACAGAAAAAAATCATAGTGTGGGTTAACATTAAAAAAAAACTGTTAAACACGTTTCAAGCCACACGAGTGATATTTATTATCATGAAGTAGTTGATGCCCGCGGTTTCATTTGCATCCCAAAGGAATTTTTGAGACAAACGTTAGCCCATGGCCTTCTCCAAGTTCCTATATATCTCTATAGCAAAATTCATCAAAATGCGTTCAGCGGTTTTGGTGTGATTTCGACACTAATAGGCAGACAAAGTTTTCGGCAAATAAACATATGAGCCGCCTGATTTTAATCAATTATTATCAATCTGTAGACGCTTTTACCTTAGTCATTGAAAATATATCGTATCAATATAAAGATGAAGAACAAACTGTGTCACAATTACTTTACGTTTCGTTTTACCAAGTCTGAGCTTAATAAAAATCGATCAAAGCCATTGTGTATGCATGGAAAAATTCTGATATTCTCGTAGAACGAGACGACGTACAAAGATATACATTATATATTATATAATCCATACCTGACGACTTTTACATATTATAACATAGTATCTAGTGTAGAGTTTCTTAATTTTAAATATACATAAACTCGAACCAAAAGCTTTTGTAAATATAATTGTTAATGGCAATAGATTCGGTTCTCTATTACATAGGAATAGGACCACACCGGTGAACTGTGGGCACAGATAATATAATACTAGTATTGTGGGTGTACATCTGTACACCTCTGTCTTACATTATCTGTGTCGTTAAAAGTTATATCTTAGAACTTCATTAGTCGTTTACTTTTTCAGTATAAGTATTACATTTAGTAATATTTTTCAATCAATATCTACAAGGACCGGTTATATGCCGCCTGCATCCAGCAACTCCCACCGACCTTCACCAGATCGTTTGTCCATCTCGTTGGAGGTCGTCCAACACAAAGATTTCCGGTGCGTGTTCTTCACTCGAGAACCTATCTGTCCTAGCGTATATCAGTTCTACTTAAGCTTGCTAATCCTTTGAACATGTCAGCGTTTTTATCCTATGGCACATTTTTCAATAAGACCGTTAAAATACTTTGATCAAAATTCAAACCACACTCTACCCTATTATAATTGTCAGTTTTTTAACCTAAAACGGATTTCACGCTGGTTTTATAATCCTCTAAGCCACCTACACTCATTTCCTAAGACAACACGAGCGTAAACACCCACTCAAGCAAGACGCCAATGTTTGCTCCAATAGTCCAATGTTCCACCCAAATTGGTTGCGTGGGATAACGCACGATATTCCGGGATCTCCGCAAATAGATATACAGAAATAAATCATGCTAGATCCAATGTAAATACGATGTAATTTTAGAACTTGTCGTTTTAACATAAAGCAGTGATAGCCTTGTGATATTATGACCATTGGACTGCCAAATCCTAGGTCCCAAGTTCGAAGGCAACGTTCCAAGACGCGCACCTCTGACTTTTTGTATTTATAATTTGTTAATTCAAATACAAACTTAATGGATTCAACCATTTGGGTAATACAGACGAAGAATTTTATTATTCGTCCGGTTTGTCCCACTGCAGGGCAAAGGCCTCCCCACTCTCCTGCCACTGCTCACGGTTTCGAAAATTTTCGGCCCAATTATACAAATAGGAGTCCAGTTCATCCCGCCATCTCCATCTGGGCCTCCCACGTCGTCTAACGCCTTGTGGAATCCACTCCGTTGTAATGTTATAGTAACATTTATTTAAATTTTAACACCTGGTAGTGATTTTGATTTAAAAAAGCAACCGTAGTAGATTTTCATTAATAAATTTGTAACACATATCTAAAGGAATACTTAAACGAATTTCCTGTGTGCAACATGGTGGGTATCGAGTGATTATGTGTTTATGAGACTCCGCGGATATTTCCCGCAGACGGTTAAAGTGTTAGCTTCCCCGACGCTTGACGGTGCGAGGGTAACAATATAATAGGGATAAGAAGGCCTACTGAGAGCAAGATACATATAAACTGCTATTTCTCTCAATCCACTATTGGGATTAGGAAATTCACGACAAATATTTACTGAGGTATGATACGCGTAGATTAGATATTGAAATATTTTAGATTTTATTGCTATAAAATAATTCCCAACGTTTCGGATCCTTTACAGCTACCATATTGGACAATATCTTAGTCAAAACGTCACCATGTCTTAATTTTTTGTTTTATTGAATTTGTGAGTATACATAATTATTATGAGTCTTTTGTTACTAAAGAATAAATGAATATAATAATAATAAATATTGTTAAAATTACTAACAGCTTTTTGTTAATTAATTATTAGCGATCCTATTCATGCAGATTGGTATTGTTATTTGTTTTGTATAATAATATAATTGCTTTATTCATCTCGTGGTCACAAGCGCAGCTCTCTCTGTGAGGTACTTCCCTGATTTCCAGGTTTTTCCAGTAGCAGCTCGGTGTTTGGATTTGTACCCGGTTTATAGCAATAGACTTGCCTGCGCAAACTGTAGGTGTACAGCAGTACACCCCTGCCTAATCCTTCGAGGAATACAGACCATGTATGCTTCGTAATTTATTGTTTGTATTTTAGTAAAATTCTTGTATGGAATAATTATTCTGTAACATGTTTGTATGTTGGTGAATGGTAAGGAGTCTCGTGTAGCAGCGTTTAGTAAGGTTAGTTCCAGGCTTATACGGAGATAAAGGACCTAATAAGCGGGTAGTTACACACGCCATGATGCTTTGTGGATTAAGCTTCGAAGCCGACACTGTCGGCCCTGAATATGATAAAGCTGCTAGGCACAGGTATTGTGAACATGCACTTGACAAGCTATTATGTCGTATATTAAAGTGTCTGGTATGACCGAAAGAAAATGTATTAATTATTGGCACAAAGAAAGATCATGAATCCATTCATACTTCCATACGAATATTATAAATGAGGACACGTTTAGCGTATCTAGCAGCTGAGCGATCGGTTCCTGCGCCACTGATTGTGGGTTCGATCCCCACACGGAGCAAGTATTTATATGCTTACAGGTATGCTCTGAGCGTTTGTTTAAGTAAAAATTTGTGTTTATAATAACATTTTTATCGTGGGAGAGCCATGCTTCGGCGAATGGGCCGGTTCGACCGGAGTGATACCACGGCCTCACAGAAAACTGGCGTTAAATAACGCTAACGTTGTGTTTCGCCAAGTGAGGGAGGTTACCGGAGGCCCAATCCTGTTTTAAAAGATCGGCAACACACTTGTGACTCCTCTGGTGTTGCGGGTGTCCATGGGGGGCGGTAATCGCTTACCATCGGGCGATACGTCTGCTTGTTTGCCCTCCTATCCCATAAAAAAAACATCCACTATACAGGAGAAGATCCTAGTGTGGGGTAACTTTCTAATAAAGTAATGCGAAAGTAACTCTGTCTGTCTGTTACATTATCACGCATAAACCGCTGAACCAATTTGTATTACTTTTGCTAAAGAGATAGATTGGATCTTGGAGAAGGACATAGGGTACCTACCTTTTGTCTGGATATGTCTTTTCGGATGCCAGTAAAACCGCGGGTAACAGCTATTACATAAAGGACTTATTAAACTAGTGGTTCTCAGCGCGACTGCTACGCTAGAGGTCCTAGTTTCGATTCCCAGGTCGAGCAGTGTAATTGGGTTTTTTATGAAATTTTCAGTAACAGCTCGGAGTTTGGGATAAGTCCCCTTGTTGGCAATAGGGTCAGTCCCTATTACATGGGTCCTAAATATTCTGACGAACTTTGAGTGTACATGTACGCTTCTGCCTAACCCTTCAGGGCATACAGGCGCGATAGTATGTTATGTTTTTTGTCACATTTTATTTTCTTCTGTAGCGTAGGTGCATTTACAAAGACGAATTCCATATGCATTAACACCAATCTATAGACTATCCGCGTAAAACCTTGGTAATCGATGGAACAGCATATAAATTTATTACTAAAGCCTCTCCAAAGAAAATCTCTGTTCTTTAAAGCTTAGTTCTGAGCACAATCCACACACCGCGAAATGTCAGGAGACGTACGTAAATATATTCTCGTCTCTCAGATCCTAGTAAATTACGACTACATAAATTACTGTCACAAATACGACTTGTCAGGTTTCGTGATGTGTGAATCGACCCTCGTCTGTAAGGAATGTGTGCCTGTGATGGATCAAGCTCGCGAATGGGGTAAAAACCACCTTATTTCAATGGAATTGTCGTGCTTTTTGTAAATATTTTATTTCAATTAGACCAGGTGCTTTTGAAATGTCAAAAACTATTTGTACGGTTCCAAATAGTAGGTCTTATGGAGAAGAGCCGGGGAAACTCCATATAATCTTTTAAATAGGTACCTATCTATGTAATTGATATTTACAACGTTTTTCTTCTATTCATGTGAGTATTGTGGAGTTTGATGTAAATGATGAGAATAAATTACCTTCCAAAAAGTACAGGTACGGTTTTGTTTTAGACTTTGTGATTTATAGAAAGTACAAGCGGCCCGCCTGCGGTTTCACCCGCGTTGCCCTGTTCCTAAGAGCCATAGCGTAATGTTAAATAGCTTAAAACCTTCCTCTTGAATCACTCTATCTATTAAAAAAAACCGCTTCAAAATCCGTTGCGTAGTTTTAAAGAGTTAAGCATACATAGGGACGGACAGACAGCGGCAGCGACTTTGTTTTATACTATGTAGTTATGTATTTTAGCCATATTTTAAATTTAAAACTAAAGTAACTGCCTCAATTGTGTAGACTCTAGACTACTCCAGAGCAACTCCCAGGCGAGAGATTGGCTTTGATTCCTAGGTCGAGCAAAATGTTTTTCTATCAAATTCTCACTGGAGATGGATTACTGTTGGATTAATAGCAATAGGTTCGCATCCAATACTTATTACATTGCACGTAATGTACCGATACCTATAATACCGACGACCTGTGGATGTACCGTTGCCTAATTCTTCGGAGCCTAATTAGCTGTTGCCTAATTTAACAATTTACATTTTATAAAAGCAGTGAACTGATTCAAACACTTCATAGACAAGTGAGAGAAGATACTCGTACATTCATATTATGCACTTACACTCTTACACCGAGAGTATAAAGAACCAAACAAAAAAAAACAATTTTCGCAGCCAAGTTTTTCTTAATTAATTCCTTCTTGCGGTCGTGTTGTAGCGGCGAAGCGTTCCGTCTGCCTTGTAAGGGTTGGGGGTGTAATAAACTCCGTAATTAAGGGTTCTAGTCTCACTACCACTGCCTTTGCGTACAGTCAACAGAAGAAATATACAAGTGAACCGCTTTTTAAATGTGTTATAAATTGATGATGACATAAATTGTGTTATAAATGTTACCTGCCAAAGGCCATGTGAGCAGTTAACAGTAATGATAATAATAATGATATTTATTTCTGTAAATAGATCATAAAAAGATACTTTTACAAGTCAATGCTTTACATTTTTTTTTAAACTAGATGGCGCCGGCATTTCCTAACTGACGACCTCTGAGAAGAGACACCGAAACAAACTCAGAGAATCATGGTCTCTTTTAAAGTATTAATAATAGACAATAATCCAGTGAACGGGGTTCTCTCACCAATTATAGGTTAAGTATTAACATTTATATTACATTTCTTATAAAAGTGTCTTTAATCCATCAAGTTCCGTATTCTAGACAATGTAAAACCTTCTGTTTTGGTCAGGCTCACTAAGGGCATATGAATCCCATGGCCATGACTATAGGGCAAAGCAAGGCATGTACGGTTTTTAGTCAGTACGAGTCTGACATACCCTGCCGCCTCCCAGGGTGGCAGACGATCCATGAGGATTTTCCGTACAAAAAAAAAAAGGTTCACTACGGGCGGTGCTGAATAAAAATATCTATACGTAGTACATTATTATACAATCTTTGTCAAAACAAAGATGTCGTTAGCTGTCTATATAAGTAGGTACCTAAGTCTTTTGTCAACTGTACTTTTGATCTGCCAGGGGTTCGCAACCTCTGCACGGAGTTACGGACCCAGTAGTCAGAAGAATCCACCAGGTTAATTAGAAGGTCCAATTGTGGCCGTTAATTCTGATTGTTTACGCGCAGAGTGTAATTAAAGGGGAATAATTATATGACCGTAAAAGGCTTTGATTGCCATGTTTTGTGTTTATTTGTACCTACGTATTCCTCCGGATATTGCTGCGATATTGGCAGCACTGTAAGACTTTATTTTTTCTAATGTTTGCAACATTGAACATCACGCCTGTTTTCCCGAAGGGTTAGGCAGAGGCATACACATATTACATAGAGGTCACCGGTATGTTTTAGGTCCCATGTGGGAACTGGTGGTCAAGCGTAAACCTATCACGAATAAAAAAAAATAGGGGGAAAAACGTGATATTGATTTTTCTTCTTCGACTAGTTGCCGTTTCTGACATTCTACTTTTGCTCGGCTCCTAAGGATCGTAGCGTGATGTTTAAAAATCGTATTAGCCATGTTTCTAATTGTTTTGGCGGAGTTATTAATAGCTATGTTTTTAATTTTGATCACATCCTTCAAACGATGCAATTCGGATCAAAATCAATTTAGTAGTATTGAATTGATGCAACGCCAAACAGACTGACGCCAGACAAACCGACAAAATGCTTCTACTACTTCCCAGGCATACGTAAACACATTTTTTTAGCCCATCTTATAACAAAACAGGCATCATTAGGAAAACCATTGTTGGTGCCAGGACTCTTACCTACGTCATTGGATAAAAGTGGATCATTAATCTGATTCAATGCTATTTAAAAAAATATCTGAGAGATGTCCACCAGAAACTCAGTCTTATGAACACAGAGACAGCAAACAGATGGAAAAACCTGGAGCAACTTGACATAGTCTCGCGCAGCCGGCTTGTATTTCCTTGTGTACTTGGAAATTGGTTTTACGGCGCACTTTTGTTTATCAAGATATTTTTCTTCTTACTTATCATGGCAGTCCTTTATCCTTTCACCCATACTAATTTTATTTTATTTTATTTTTTATTTATTATCAGGAAACAAGGCCCATAATAAATAAATACATGATAAAACATAAAATACTATAGGTAACATAATACTTAGTTGTAATTACGGTACATTTCGGAGAGTGTGCATCAGATCTCCACGATCTTATCCCCCCTAGCCCTTTCCACTATCGTACGACCAGAAGCACGAAAAAGCGTCATCGATTCACGGTGGACATTCCAAAAGCCCGAACGAAACGCTTTAAGTCGACTTTTATAATGCGTACTGCTGAAATATGGAATGCACTTCCCGAGTGGGTCTTCCCTGATAGATATAATCTGGGTGTTTTTAAATCACGAGTGAATCGGTTTCTTCTAGGCAAGCGCGCTCCATCGTAGATCGCAGTATCGCTTAACATCAGGCAAACTAGCGGTCAAGCGTAAACCTATCACGAATAAAAAAAAAAATCCTTAGTATGTACACTATTGTATTAGATAATTGCACCTGTAAAGATAGTATAAGGTTAAATAAATAAAAATAAAATAAATAACAATAATCTTACATTCTGTTGTTTTTTTTTTTGCGTTTTGGAAGACTATTCTGCCTCCTTAGCCTGGTGGTCCTGACGCGATCCAGCGCGACTGCTACGTTAGAGGACCTGGGTCCGATTCCCAGGTCGAGCAAAGTGTTTTTGGGTATTTCTGTGAAATTCTTAGCAGCTCGGAGTTTGGAATTTGTGTCCGGTTAATGGCAATGGGCTCGTATTACATGGGACCTAAACATACCGGCGAACTGTGGGTGTATATTAGTACGCCTCTGCCAACCTTTCGGGGAACACAGACGTGATGGTATGTTATGTACGATTATTCATAGCCATATAACTTAGTATATAAAGTTTCACATACTGTTTTCTACTATGAATCAATTTAACTAGGCAAGCGCGCTCCATCGTAGATCGCAGTATCGCTTAACATCAGGCAAACATCGGTCAAGCGTAAGCCTATCACGAATAAAAAAAAACTAGACCATCACTTTACTGTGTTGGACGTAGTTTATTCAAAACAGCTTATTCAGTTATCGACGCAGGCGTAGGTCACAGTTCAAATTCACTGCCACTTCAAACGGTTATACAAGAAAGTTTAGCCAGTTCGGATTGCAATTTTAACTTTGCAGATTGAAAAACGGTAATTTATTCCGAGCTATCAGCAAGAGTAAGTTTAAGGGTCCGGCGGAGCTCGAATTGCCGACAAAAACGTAATACCGAAATAAATCGTAATTCAGACAATATTCTATCAATGTTATTTTATTATTCGGATTTGGACACCGTTATTATATTACTGTTCTTGTATGTGTAGTAGACAAAATAATACCGTAGGAACCTAGACCTACGGTATTATTTTGTCTACTACTGCTTCAATGGAAATAAAAGACCGGAAAATCGTTCCAAATTTGGTAAAGTTATCAAAAATTGCATTCGCTTACATTTATTTCCAGTGAAGTATTTTGGACGAAATGGTAAAGTAGGAACTTAGATTAATGGTATCGGAATCAGAATAATAACAGAATTTGATTATAATTATGTTTAAATTATGATTTATTTCGGTATTACGTTTGTAAGAGAAATTCGGTCCGCCGGACTCTTAAGATCTAGTTTTTGTTCAGGCAAACTACGAAAAGTAGCTTTAGTGCGCATACGCATTATACGGCTGTATATTGCTAACACTATAGCTTACTGTAGTGCATAGCAGAATTATAGCCAGCTTATTATGGGCCGTATTATTAGCCAGAAATATTTTTTCTCTTTAGCGATTGCTGTGCTATTGCTGCAATTTTTATGGAATTGGCCCAGTATTGGTCCCATTTCAAGGCTAACTCCATCAAAAAATTACTGCAGGTAATAAGAAATCAGCCATCTTAAGCGGTGGTAGCCTAATGGCTAGGGCGTCAGATTTGCGATCATGTGGTTGCCGGTTCAAAACCCACCCATAGCACTACCGACGTGAACCCACTCGTAACACAAGCATTTAGCTTAGTACGAGGGGTTAACAAGAATACCAGTAATGTGCGACCCACATTGATAGTAAGCTTTTTTTAAAAAAAAACAGTTCATATTTCTTCGTCGTTATAAAATTACTAAGTATATTACGAACTGCCTACTCATGGAAACAATCGCCTCTTACATTAATAGACGTGAAACACCTAACAGCTGATCATTTGCATTTTCCATAGATTACCATAATCATGCCTCAAACACTTCGTAACGCAATTTTCAATAAGGTCCAGCCACATTACAGCTCTCGCCACGTTGACGCGGGTCGACTGGCGTGCCGCGTCACTCCCCGTAATAAATAGTTCCCGCAAATCACGCGCGGAGCTAGCACGCAGTGCCGTCCGTATTAGTGAGGTAATACGGACTGATGTATTAGGATTCACTGTCCACGGTCTTACGAGGTCAACATACCTTCACGCCGAAGGGTCAGACAGAGGTGTACTAATGTACACCCACAGTTGAATGCAAGACTATAGCCTTTAACGCACTAATTGGTTATTTTTATGAAACGAGAATTTCCTAAAAATACTAAATGCCGTTGCCTGACCTGGGAATTAAACCCGTATTAAACCTTACGCTCAACAGCAGGCCATTGAGGCAGTGGACTTCATGGTTAGGTATTATTTCATTTTGGTACTATAAGTGAACTGTTTATTCTGTAGTTACAAATAGAAAATATATATACAACTTTTTATTCTTCCCAGTCTAAATGAGCACCTCCTGTATCCAAAATAGTATCGTCACCGACCAGTCCGGTAGCATACGTACGAGTATATTTTCGACTAGCTTTTGCCAGCGACTTCGTCCGCGTGGAATAGTTACTTTGTTCCCTAGTTCTTCGCCTGCGGTTTCACCTGCGTTGCCCCGTTCCTAAGGGTTGTAGCGTGATGTTGTATAGCTTGAAACCTTTCTCATGAATCACTCATTTTCCCAACATTTCCCTTCACTGCTCTGCTCCTATTGATCGTAGCGTGATGAAAAGTATACTATAACCTGCCCAGGAGTATGAAGAACAATTGTACCAAGTTTCGTTGAAATCCGTCGAGTGGTTTTTGTTTCTATAACGAACATACATATAGACATATAGACAGACAGACAGACAGACAGACAGACAAAAATTTTACTGATTGCATTTTTGGCGTCAGTATCGATCACTAATCACCCGCTGATAGTTATTTTGGAAATATATATCATGTACAGAATTGACCTCTCTACAGATTTATTATAAGTATAGATAACAGATAAGGGATAGCCGCGTTCTTGTTTAATTTAATGACCACGATCGCCACACGAGGCCTTTAGGAATAAGGACAATTTATTATAGCGTTGTCACAATTTTTATGCCAGTACTCTGCACTTCTTTAAGTGACAAGTTCACCGACCAAATGTCTTTAATTAATATTTTTACTGTGTGTTTAGTGAATAAGTCATTGAAGTGCCATAAAAAAATCAATAACGGTCATTATGTCATATTTATGACACAATGACTGTTATTGCTTATGCTCCTACATGCAACAAAAAATCTATATGTGGACATCATTTTTCAGAAATTTTATTTTTATTTATTTTCGCTTCGCCTTCCCAGCGAAAACACTAGGAGGCAGCCTATATATAATATAAAAATTATGTTCAAAAAACGGACAAGCGCGAGTCGGACTCGCCCACCGAGGGTTCCGTACAAATTTGTAGGTACATATTATAATTAATTACAAATGTATAGTTTTCAGATTTTTCCCTATACTTGTAGTATAAGACGGTATTACTTGTCAAATTTCATAGTTTAGTTCAGTACTAGGTCAACGGAAAATACCCAATATATTTTGATTCCCTTGAGAGTTATTTTTAGTAAAGGAAAATTTCAATCCCTTGAGAGTGTCGAAATACACGATTTTTGCTGCATAAATGGCCGCATCTTTATTTTACGTTAAATTAGAAATTTGATTTTTTCCTAGCTCAAGGGACTGTAGACTTGAGTACCTATATGCTTTAAATTTGAACTCGATACCTCCACGCGTTCCCGAGATAAAGGGTCTTGACAAGCGGACCAACGGACAACGAAGTGATCTTATAAGGGTTCCTTTTTTTAGTTTTGAGGTACGGAACCCCAGGAGTAGTCTAGTAGTCTATTTTGAATAAATGATTTTGACTTTGACTTTTGAATTGTTTTATTTATTATTATTTACTAGTACTTATTACTACATACCTATGGATTTTTATTTATAACTAGCTTTTGCCAGCGACTTCGTCCGCGTGGAATAGTTACTTTGTTCCCTAGTTCTTCGCCCGCGGTTTCACCTGCGTTGCCCCGTTCCTAAGGGTTGTAGCGTGATGTTGTATAGCTTGAAACCTTTCTCATGAATCACTCATTTTCCCAACATTTCCCTTCACTGCTCTGCTCCTATTGATCGTAGCGTGATGAAAAGTATACTATAACCTGCTCAGGAGTATGAAGAACAATTGTATTTGTATTGTGTGGCGTCCGTATCGATCACTAATCACCCGCTGATAGTTATTTTGGAAATATATTTCATGTACAGAATTGACCTCTCTACAGATTTATTATAAGTATAGAAGATGTCTTACAGAAAAATAGAAAACTCTTTTTGCAGATAAAATAGTAAAAGAAGTCTTCATAAATTTCTTTACTTATCTCTAGCGATCCTTACCTTTTCCTTTTTATAAGGATTAAGTACTTATATCTGGCGTCTTTATGTTCACAGCTTTAAAAGCAATTAAAAGTTTCACTTAAGATAACAAAGTACGAGAATGCATCGCAACTGGGTAAGTACTAACATCATTAGAGCTGGGTAATATGTTTCTTTTTTTTTATGGGATAGGAGGGCAGACGGATCGCCTGATGGTAAGCGATTACCGCCGCCCATAGACACCCGCAACCCCAGAGGAGTCACGAGTGCGTTGCCGACCTTTTAAAAGGGGATTGGGCCTCCGGTAACCTCACTCACTCAGCGAAACACAACGTAAGCGTTGTTTGACGCCGGTTTTCTGTGAGGCCGTGGTATCACTCCGGTCGAGCCGGCCCATTCGCGCCGAAGCATAGCTCTCCCATGTAAAAAACAACACACAACAGTTTATTGCCAAAAGGTTAGATTTAGAGAATAATGATGTTATGTACCTATAAGTTTCTTAGGTGCGCTGTTTTAGGGGTTTTTATTAGCAGTTGTCAGTAAGCAAATACAAAAAATAAAAAAATAAAGCTATTGCATAGCGTTTTTTATCAACTTATGTAATACAACCAATGCCACCAAAAGGCGGGTTGCTGAACTAAAGAAACAAGCGTGTTTCTCTTTAGTTCAGCAACCCGCCTTTAGGTGGCATTGGTTTTTATCAACTTATGTAATACAACCAATGCCACCTAAAGGCGGGTTGCTGAACTAAAGAGACAAGCGTGTTAGGTTTTTTTCGTTACGGAATTTCTGGATTCGGTCCCCACGCTCAAGGCCCGCGATAGAAACTATGCAATAGCTTAAAAATAAGACATTGTCTTGTAAAAAATCAGAAATCAATCAATAAAATATACCAATCAATGTTCATACTCCTACTTTTTACGTTTTATAAGCTTACTGCCTCATTAGTCTAGCAGTCCCAAGCGCGACTGCTACGCTAGAGGTCCTGGGTTCGATCCCCAGGTCGAGCAAAGTGTTATTGGGGTTTTCTATGAAATTCTCAGTAGCAATAGGTTAATGGCAATAGGCTCGCCCCCTATTACATGGGACCTAAACATACCGGCGAACTGTGGGTGTACATTAGTACGTCTCTGCCTACCCCTTCGGGGAATACAGGCGTGATGGTATGTTATTTATAATATTACAGTCAAAAACTGTCCTATTTTATCGGCGTGCGTTTTCACCAATCCATTTCAAACATTGGAATGTACAAAGAATATAGGTACATATATTTTTTGGCAATAGAATGACAGCTCCATTTTTTAATTATCTAAGTAGAAATTACTAAAGTAAGTTGGAAATACGGTACTTATATAAATTATCAACTTACGAAACGTTGCCAAGAAAAAACTGCAGTGTCCTACATAATTATATTACAATGTTTAATTATATTTGGGAGCAGTGAAGTGTAATAGCGTGTTTTAATGCAATAAGGATCACTTATAGTTCATGGGATCGATAGTCTAGTCGCATTGCACATTATGGGGTGCATGCGACGAACACCATAGAATAATGAGCTTCACTAGAATAGGTTATTATCAACAGTTGAGGCAACAAAACTCTTGGCTTTCTTCTAAGGACTATTCCCCATATAATATAATTTTATTTCAACTTAAAATTTAATATACATATGAGAGCCATGCTTCGACACGAATGGGCCGGCTCGACCGGAGTGATACGGCCTCAAAAAAACGAGATCGGCGTACGTACGACATTCGCCTTATAAATTCCATTCCTTTCCTTCCTTTCATTCAGTCTCTCAAGATGTCCAAACCATCTCAGCATATTCGTTTCAATACGTGTCACTACATCATCTTCAAGTCTTCTACAATTAAGCATCTTAAAACGTCGTGTCACGGTAAAAATTGTTGCATGTTAAAATTGTGCGTGACAATTTCAACATGCAACACCGCTCAATCGGTGAAGGACAAAATCGACTTACTTTTCTAGGCGTGTTGTTTAACAACCTGCTGTATGCAATCGTAGTATTTTTACCTCAATCATTTTCAATTTGGTAAGCCATTTTAACCCCCTGACGATCGCTTTATGTATGATTCTGAAATTGTAAAGCCGACAATATATTTGGAAAAAGTCTGGGATGATGATAAAAGTAACAACGCCAGTAAGTACATATGTCCACCGTACATCACACAAGTGGATATCCAACATATATTATTCATGAGTCTCACTAAGCCCAGCTTCTTATACCGACCCGAGCAGATTTGAGTGGCCCGGGGGACGGCCAAATTGATAGTCCCACAAACGGAGGATTAAGTATTTACTAACGATTTGCAATTCATCCGGGATTTCTTTTTTATATACGGTGAAATTGTAATTCTTGAGGAATCGATTTAATGGCATGCCATTATCTATGTCAGATATATACACTACTGTACTTTATCACTTAAAATATGAAACATTTGACAGTAAACATATTAATTAAGTTTAAAATTTATGATTGTCGTGCCCAAATTGCTGTAATTACCCCAAAACGTAGCTAATTTTTAAAATGTGTTAAGACTATCATATGCCTTAGTATGTTTGGCACCCAGGGACATGCATGCATTTCAGTATTCTCGTTTTATAAAAAAAAAATTTTTTTTTTTTTACTTATAAATTAAAAATGATTATACAAATAGAACTGGATCTCGATACCTAACAATACTTCACGGGTCGAACAGGGTTTTCTTAAAATATTCTTTATGTATATATAAATAGTGAATCCCGCCAAGGCAACGAGCTCGTCCAATATATCTCCATTTGTTGGTACTACTGCTCGTGATGAATATTTCGCAACACTGCGCATTACCATATAGTGGAAACCGCGGTGTAGATGTATGAGGTAACTTGTTGCAGTAAAAGGAAATGCTTTATTTTATTGTTCTTAAAATAAATTTGAAGTAAACTAATTCCGTGCAAAGGTTGCGTGTGCTGTTACTGAGAATCTTATGACGTAAATTCAGAATGTAAAGGCCAATTTACATCTAGCGGGTGGGACTCGTGGTGGCTTATAGGTCAGAGCGTTTGTTGTATCTAACCAGAAGACGGTAAGAATCCGGTAAGATTCGAAGAAAGTAAGACCGGTAAGAAACCTGCCCGCGATTGTTCCTTTACTAAAATAACTGCTACTGAGAATTAAATGATTAAATGATATTTATTTCTGTAAATAGATCGTTTAAGGACACTTTTACAAGTCAATTTTTTTTTTAACTAGATGACACCGGCATTTCCAAACTGACGACCTCTGAGAGGAAACACCGAAACAAACTCAGTAGCAAATATGTGAGTTCCAATTAAGACAATGTCTGAAATGGCCTTTAGAAGAAAGAGCCATTGCGGCTTTAAGTAGACCAGACCTATCTGACAGCACGCATGTATCATTGCATAGCTCGACCATAATCTAGGGAGCTAAACAACCCGTCGCACGACGAGATCAGTGGAACATTTGCGTAGGCCAGATAAAAATCTCAAAGCCGCCAGACCGCTTAAATCTGTGTATATCTAATTATCTAGCTTACATAATACTCACATTTACATTACAATTTTATTGAAGAGCCCAATAATACTACTCGACCTGGGAATTGAACCAGGACCTCTAGCGTAGCAGTCGAACTTGTGAGTATTACACTAATGAGCCAGTCACAAGAAAATCTTATCTTTTATCGCAATATGATGGAACCACTATATGTTTTTGATATATTTTGATCTAGACGAGGTTAGGGAACAAACTCAAGCATTTTTGTACGTTCAGACCACTCCAAAAAATACAAAGAAGATGCTTATGTAAGGATATTTGCCTAGATATTATATCCAATGTTAAAATAATCTTTTCTCTTTTCAGGTAAGTTCAACCCATTGACCTTTCGAGTTATTGTTCGAGTTGGCGGGACCCCATCTGACGTAAGCACTCCAATGTTTGTAAATAGCTGGCGAGTGACGCTACCGATTTTATACACAGGTATTTTAGTCGGGGGCAATATTTGTTTGGGAATATTACGGAATATATTCTTAGTACATTCCAATGTTTAAAATGGATTGATGAAAACGCACGCCGATAAGTCCTATTTTATCGGCGTGCGTAAGCGTAAGCTTTTGACTGAAATATTATACACAACATACTATCCCGCCTGTATTCCCCGAAGGGTTAGGCAGAGATGTACTAATGTACACCCACAGTTCGCCGGTATGGTTAGGTCCCATGTAATAGGGGGCGAGCCTATTGCCATTAACCGGGCACAAATCCAGACTCCGAGCTGCTACTGAGAATTTCATAGAAAAACCAAATAACACTTTGCTCGACCTGGGGATTGAACCTAGGACCTCTATCGTAGCAGTCGCGCTTGCAACCACAAGACTAATGAGGCAGTAAGTATTATACACCCATTAGTACCTAAATCATCATAATTAGGTTAATTACCTACACAGAGACCGCGTATTGAAAGCCAGTATCAAGTTAGATATTAAGCTGATTTGAGCACCTTTTTGGTCCAGCTGTAAGACATACTTTTTCCAATTCATAATCATAAGCTTCTTATTAACTGCGTTGATATAGTATGGACTGTGTCTCCTGTGCTGTGCCTAAATAAATGTATCTTTCCTTTTCCATTGCCAAACATAGGTAGATAATAATGTTATCATGATTTTTTTTAAAGAGAATCTATTGAGTTTCTTGTTATTGAGTCTCCATAAGACCCCCGTTTTGGAACCGTGCAACTAGTTTTGATCCATGGATGGGTCCAGGATCCCATGGCAGTTGTGTCTGCCACAATAAAACTAATAAGCTTGATAATATCTAGATATAAAAAGTTGTACCCCGCGGTGATCAATTGCAAAAAGATTTTTTCCAAAAAGTAGCACGTTCAAACAAACACACTATTCAGCTTTATTATATTAGTTTCGATACATTTCAGTTTCATTACAGTGATAGGGTTGTGCATCGTTACATAAAATAAAGTCGCTGGCAACCGCCACAACCACTAGAGTTGTACACATCCAATATGCATAAATTATGTCGGGACTAAATCAAGTGTCGATCGATACGTCGCGGCGCGCCACTAATTCATGCAAACCGTGACAGGTCGACATATCGACCATCTGTGGTAATTTAAACCTAATATGTCATGTATTTTAGAATGATAATTATAATCGAAAATCATTTGGACCCATTTGTTGAATTCATGAATCGATTGGTGCGCTGGTTGAGCAGTCGACTGCTGCGGTCGTGGACTTTAGATAGACCGCAGAATTTCCTATTGTATTTTGGGTTATCTAATACCAAAAGTAGATTTTTTAAAGATTTTACGCATTATATTGATATTATTTAATTCCCGGCGCCTCGGATCCTTTAAAATCCATGTTCACGGGTAGACTAATAACTATTAGCTATTTTATTTTTTTGTTAACTTAAGTAGGATGCTATAAAGGATCCGAAACGTCAGGAATCAGATAGTACCCATAAGTATAACGTAATAAAATATACATAAAATATTACTATTTCAATGTCTAATATTCGCGTAAATGTCAGGAACAAGTTTGTGCGCGCCACAATTTCAGAAATTCGTCGAAGTTTCCGGAAGGAATTAAACGTCGAATAGCTCGTGTGAATTTAGTTAGTTGCATGAATTCGAGCGACGTCTGGTAAACAATTAACTATTAAATAGTTCTGGCGTTGCTCACTTGCTATGTGAACACTTGTAGAAAATTGGTTTTTGGATAATTTTCAAAAATATTTTTGTTTCCTAAGTTTTGCTTGGAAATCTTAAAAATACAAAACAGGAAGGGACCGTTGGACTTTTATCTAACAAACACAACGTTAATTAACACTTTTTTTTTTGTAAATACTTAATGTTTCCAATAAATTATTTGAAATTGATATTTGAGACAAAAATACTTTAATTATACACTCAAATATTCCTTTGTCTGATCTGTGTTGACCCTTAGGCCCAACTTTAACTAAAAATCCCTTGCCACGTCTTCCTGCCCGTAGCTTTAGTTTTTGTTTAAAAACTTATACTGGAATCAAACTGGTTCAGTTTCATTTTGAGTAAGAATTGTATTAACATTAATAATATTTTCCATCTACGCGTAAAATGTAGATTAAACTAAACGCACAGATCCGCCACTCCGCACTGTGTCATAAATCAATTACAGTTATCAACCGCAGGCTGACTTATGGTAATTGTAGCTCAGTTTATACACAGCGTGGCTGCGACACGCCTCAAGGATGCATCGTATAAATAGGCAATTTAATTGTATTTGGTGCTGTATGCTTGATGAACATAGATATAAAACTACTTTTAGGGATATTATTGCGTTATATTTATATTTTTTAAATCTTAATGTTTTGGATCCTTTAAAGCACCTAGGTAGGTACTTACCATAGGATCCAAAACATCCGTGACCATGAGTAGGTACTCATGGTCACGGATGTTTTAGTTGTTGTTAGCCGAGTAGACTCGGTCTACCCGTGATTATGTATTTATAACGTGGGAGAGCCATGCTTCGGCACGAATGGGCCGGCTCGACCGGAGTGATACCACGGCTTCACAGAAAACCGGCGTTAAACAACGCTTATGTTGTGTTTCGCCGAGTGAGTGAGGTTACCGGAGGCCCAATCCCCTTTTAAAAGGCGGGCAACGTACTTGTGACTCCTCTGGTGTTGCGGGTGTCCATGGGCGGCGGTAATCGCTTACGATCAGGTGATCCGTCAGCTCGTTTGTCCCCCTATCCTATAAAAAAAGGTATAATAATAAGGATCCTATATAAAATTCGTGCAAGTCTTAGAAACTATTATGATATTATTTATTTAGACATTTTCATACACCAAAGGTTTTGATTTTTTAGACTAGATGTCGCCGAAATTTTCCATTTCTATTTATTGGAACTGTCATAGTATAGTGTAAACTGATCTAGAGTTATCCGCTATATTTCTATTATAGTTCTTTTGGGCGTGTGTATGTCACTGAACTCCTGAACGGCTGGACCGATTTTGATGAAATGTTCCGGGAAAAATCCCGGGATGTTTAGATTCACAATTAGATCCGATATAATATACATTCAACAAAGTCAGAGTTTACAGTAAAACTACATAAACTCACTTGTAAGTTGGACCTTTATACAGCAGCTAGTTTTTCCACTCGTGTCGATAGTCGGTACGGCGTCGGTGTGCCTCATTAAGACTACCACCTCAGTAATTAGTGGGGCAACTTAATTACGACGTCTCAGGGCTGCCTGGTCGCCGCCCTAACGTCTGCGGAAATAGGGATGGGATGTAGAAACGGTCAGCAATTTTCCAATTTTGTTAAAATCCCCTGTACTGTTTATGATCATTCGGCTCACACAACAATTTAAAAAATTGAGTTATCTTGGGTTTTTAATAACGCACCGCACAGTTTAAATATCTTGTATTTGTTCCAATACATAAAACTCGACTCTGAAACTAAATGCTCAGTCTCAGTGTGTAAGTACATAAAAACAGGGATCTGATTATTTTCTAAATATAAATCTCACAAAGCTATCAAGAGAAATCACATAAAATTTACGAAATCCGTTCGACGCAGTAACTAAATTCGACTAACAGAAACTTGCAAAGTAATTAGTGTCCCCTCCTTACTTGGCGGTCGGATAGAATCTGTGTCAGACACTCGGACAGGTACCACCGTTCATTTGTGTAGTGCCGACACTAGTACCGCACTTGACCGCCACTTTGATTTAAATCTGACTGCAGACGGAGGAACGGAGGTATTTCAATGTAAGGGAGGATTTTATGGACGCTCCCAGGATTTTATTACTGTGAAAGGTGAAAATAACAGTTGTACATTTTATAATAATAGTCTTATAGTTAAGGTCTTAAAGAGTTTAGATCTAAGGATCTGTAAGACCATTCATGGCAGGCCTATTTTGAGATGTGGACTTCTTTTGGCTGATATGATGATAATGTTAAAATTCGTGCTTGCATTTGCAGTTACTGTTAGGAGAAACACCAAAATGTGACCAGTGGTAGGAACATTGTGCTGAATTTTCCGCTACGATGGATGGATGCTGGATTTTACCGACTTTCATGATTGCATCGGGTGACTGCTTAGCATTTTATACATCTTAAAGCTGGTACTAACATTATACAAACTGCTTGTACCCTTTTTCTTACAAGATAGACGATATACCCGTGTCATCAAAATGGCTTGTTTTCCATATAACATGAATACGGAATATTTTAGGATAATGCTGGAACTTATAGCCTTGTTAGTTTATATAGTTAATTTCGAAGGTTTTAAGGTAAATATGGTACCTATGCATGATGCCTTCCGAAACTGTCCAGCGAGGTTAACATGCCTGCTGTGACATAATTTTGTCGTCACATTATCTCATCTCTATCCATAGTTTCTACACTACAAACAAACTCGACAAAATTATTTCGTACGAGACTGCATACTTTATATTTCCGTACATAGTCAACATAGCCTAATAAATATTACTACCTTTTAAGTATAAAGCTGAGATTTTCAATTCCCAAGTTCCCTCTTAAAACTTTGTAAATCCTCAACTTGCTCATAAACCACGTTTTTAACTTCGTGCTAGTGAAGTTTCGCGGCAAACTTTTTAGGACTGTATAAAACCTCCTTCGTACGTTTAGCCGGATTCATCTGGTGAGAATTGGCTGAACCCATTTGAGGCGGTTCGAACTGGATCGGATGAACGCTTTGAATATTCGAATGCGTTTGCTATTTTTTTTTTGTGTCAGTTCAAAGGGTTGTCTGAGAATTTAATTTTAGTTTCGATTTACATAACTGAAATATTTTACAAAATATGAATTGATTATGTTGCAAAATTTCTCCCAAACTCTTGAAATATTTCATGAAATCTTTTGAATTTTTTTGGTTAGTCAGTCAGTCAAGTTATGACTAATATAATTATTAGTTTCTGACACTAACGTGAATATTACACACCGAATTAAACCTACTTTATACAGACTGGTTTCTGATACGCGAATTTTCTCGCGTTGTATTGATTGAAAATTGAAACGTCCGGAATCAAATTATGACAATACAACGCGATAAAAAGTGGTTTTATTTCAATACTTTTTTTATGGATTTCTGTGTGTTATATTGGTTTTATTATACCGACGTTTTGGATCCTTTCGAGCATCCATAGACACGGGTATATATATGTATAAGCTGTCGAGTATCTTGATTTTATTAATGATTACAAACATAATTATAAATCAGATTTTTTTTACAATATGACCTCTCTGGCTCTATAAAGGATCCTAAACGTCGGAATTTATTTAATAGAGATCTAAATTCAGAAGTAAACGTTTTAGGTATCTCAACTACTTAAACGTGTTAAATGATGAAATAATGAATGAAATAATGTGTTCTGTGTAGATTTACGTCTTGCTCGAGTAGATGGATTGTAATATTGTTAGTATACCCACACATATTTTGTTTTTTTGTTTTTTTTTTTATATTTGGTTTTGTTAACCGTAGTTCTGTTAATGTACGTACGCTGATCTTATTGTTTATTTTTAAGTTTTAATTTCTCATGTAAGTGAATTATAATTATTCTTATGAGAAATAATAAAGATATCTCAAACCCGAAATAATTCAACCGACCCTCGAAATTAAACAGCTTATATTCGCAAATGTGACGCAAAATAATACAAAATCAACATTGTAGTCGGGAGCTGCATGTTTGTTCACCTCTTGACGTTTCATATCCGCCGGAAACGGTGCCTCATATGCACACACTTATTGTTAGCCAGCATAGAGGGTAGCCAGAAGTTTCAGCTGTTTTCATGGGGTTTATAGGTTAAGGACTTGTTTCAATAGCGATACTAGTGATATGATTAATAAAGATATACATTTAGTGAAAGAAAAATTCAATATCGGAAGGGATTCGAACCTGCATCTCTCCAATTAACTACATCGGACTCTTTAGCCACTAACGCATTTTTCTTTCACTTTTTTTTATCTGTAAAGATGTCTAGTATTATAAAACACGGCTGTATTCCCCGGGTGGATAGGCAGAGGCGTACTAATGTACACCCACAGTTCGCCGGTATGTTTAGGTCCTATGTAATAGGGAGCGAGCTTATTGCTATTAACCGGGCACAAATCCCAAATTCCCAGCTGCTACTGAGAATTTAATAGAAAACCCCAATAACACTGCTCCACCTGGGTATCGAATCCGGGATCTCTAGTATAGTAGTCACGTTTGGGACCACGAGAATAATGAGGCAGACAATATTAAGGGCAGACATTACAGTTCACCGTAATAAAAATCAGTCAACATTATTTTTACATTGGACACGTCCATGCTCACAATATAAAGCAAACACGTTCTATTTATTTATTTGGAATGTTTTTTTTCTCTATGTATTTCTACGTCATTAGGATTATTTATAAAAAAACGCCAGTCTTTTGATGATGATGATGATGTACATCCAAAGAAATGTTCACCAAAGAACTGTTTCAGTACTATGCCAAAGGGCTATAATAAATCAGAATTCTTTGCCTAATTGCTTTGCTTAATCGCTATAATAAATCAGAATTCTTTGCCTGCTTATGCTAGTGATATTTCCGCAACGCTGCAGATATTATTTGTACAAGTATCATTCAAGTATCGATGATTGAAGAGCTCAGTATAAAGGGTTTATAAATAAAATAATGCTAACTGCTCCGGCCTGGTCTCCGGTGGAACAAAACATCAGAAATCCGCACTTAGGTATTGTCCGTAAGCAATTAAGCGCAATATGATGGATGTTGAACTAGCAGATAACATAAGAGCGTAATACGGAGCGAGCTTAATGCCAAATCCTAACTCCGAGCTTCAATTGAGAATGCCATAGGAAAACCCAATAAGGCTTTTCTCTACCGGGAAATCGAACCTCAGGAACTAGCAAGAAAACAAAAAATTACTTATTACTTATAATATATTATAATGGTATTTATAATACTCAATAATAATAGTCGATGGGATTGGTAAAGGTAATTAAAACATAGATTGCTTCCTCTGCTTCATTAGCCTAGTGGTCCTGAGCGCACCTGTTAAGTTTGAGGTCCTGGATTCGATTCCCAGGTCGAGCAAAGTGTTATTAGGTTTTTCTATGAAATTTTCAGTATCAGCTCGCCCCTACTACATGGGACCTGAACATACCGGCGAACTGTGGGAATACATTAATACACCTCTGCCTTACCCTTCGGGGAATACAGGCGTGATAGCATGTAATATTTTATTGAATTCTAAAATTAGTTCAAGAAATGCCTTTCATTTCATACGAACATTGACTTATCCTTATAAAAAGGGCAATATTTCACGGTACAGGCAATAAATTAGGAGGCTGAGCAATATCGCGGCGCCGGCAATCGGCAATTAACCGGCAACAACATTAACTTGACGTATTGCCGACTCAAACTGCCGCCGAAGTCGAGATAGATGCGTAAACTATTTACCTTCACTTTCTTGAGTTTACGATTACTGTTGTTATGGAATGCGCAGGACTCACAAGTGTTTGGGCTCTGTACAGCTGTAATTGTAAATACATCATGGAAAATCATAAAGTCATTTATTTATGTAATACGTACTTTTTGAACGTTATTTTTACATTTTAGAAGTAGACAACCTTCACCAGGGTATAGTGGAATCGAATAATTCCACTTACAATCGGAGCCGCCTTGCAGAAAATCGTAGCCAAATAACATAGCTCCGTGCTATGTTGTGTTCTTAACGGTGAGCAAAGTCGCCAGAGCTCTGCGAGGAAGCCTTCTGTTGGCAGTAGGGGGGACCGGTGGTAACAAAACACCAACATGTCTCCTATTCTGCCAGCCCAACTTTTCCTCTTTAATTTACAGTGTCGGCAACGCACGAGTGATACCCCTGGTGTTGCAAGCGTCTGTAGGCTACGGCGTGTTTGCCACCTTAGTGGTATAAAAAAAACCACCTAGTGTTATTGCTGGTATGAAGAAGCGGCGATACAAAGCATCCCCATCATTACATTCCTGTAGCGTTAAGTTATACAGAATTATCAGATTTTTGCTTCGTATAAAAACAAACATTTTATAAAACAGATTTTTTTAAATAATAACATAACAAAAGCAATACTTTTAGCTAAAAACAAACAGAAATAGCTTTTAAGGGAACATGATAAGAGCTAAATAAACATCAGTAATGCTGTACACGACTTGTTGTATGACAGGCGATGTCTGTTCTGTCATAATGTCAGATATTGTGCGACAATGATGTAGGAGACAGTATAGCGTTGAACAAACAAGGGCCAGGCGTAAGAGATACGTGTTTATTTCGTTTTTACGCGGAATAACAGAAAATGTTGTTTAAAAATAATTTCTTTGTTCAAACATTTGATGAAACAAAAAAAGAATCAGCAAAAAATATACTTTTACACTTTATCGACCATTATTTTAGACTGGTGACAGATACCAACATTTAAAAAAAAAACTAATTAATTAAAATTTATATCTTTAGATATGTGATAAATGCGCTATAATGAATTATTCTCATTTAAAAAAATATTTGTACAATGTCAATGAGACACATAATGACAATGTACATCAAACATCAATTTGACGTAATTACATTCACATATATTTTGTCATAATGAACATAAAATACCTACACACAGTATGAAAGCAGTGGCTGAGACCGTAACTACCGACTATTCGTAATCAATAATCAGATATTTAAACAAAAAGAAACCGTAAAATACAATAGAACAGAGTTTATTTTCATAAAATACTCATACAATCAAATAAATAATGCGAAAGCAACTCTGTCTGCTGCATTTTCACACCTAAACCTCTGAACCAATTTTGATGAATTTTGGTATAGAGGTAGATTAGAACTTGTAGAAGGACATTGGCTACCTTTTGTCTCAAAAATACTTATGGGATGCGAGTGAAACCACAGACAACAGCTAGTACTTAATATATTTGAATAATATATTAAGTACTAGCACAGTCGCTTGTAAATATATCACTGCGCCCGAAACCACAAATGATATTTAATTAAAAACATTTTATATTTTCACACAAAAATAAAAAGTTATGCGGTTGATCCTCATATCTAGCTCATTGTCCTGAGCGGGGCACATTTTATTAAAATTCTTGCAACGAGACACGCTAGTAACTTTCCGCTGACTTTTGTCATTTAGCGTGTAGGTACTGGTAAATATTGCAGGCATGTGGGAATGGTACAACTCTTGGGAGCGCAAGTTGTTTTTGTGACAATGAAAAATTGTTGGAAGCTTCGTATGAGAAAAATGTTTATTAGATTTTCATACGAACTTTTCACAACTATGTTGGGATTGGGTTGTTTCTACTCAAATGTAGAAGTGTAGTTTAACAATGAGCGTTATTTATGACCTCAAGAAGAAGCATTAAACATCCCTATTAAGTATGTAAATAAATATGGGAAATTAAGTGTTTTTTTTACTGCCTCATTATTCTAGTGGTCCCAAGCGTGACTGCTACGCTAGAGGTCCCGGGTTCGATCCCCAGGTCGAGCAGTGTTATTGAGTTTTCTATGAAATTCTCAGTAGCAGCTCGGAGTTTAGATTTGTGCCCAGTTAATGGCTATAGACTCGCCCCCTATAACATGGGACCTAAATATACCAGGCGAACTATGGGTGTACATTAAGTACGCCTCTGCCTAACCCTTCGGGGAATACAGATGTGATGGTATGTTGTTGACGTGGTTTTTCTACGATAGGTATTTTAATGCCTGGTCAGCTCTTACTTGCATTGGCTGTATAGGTAATGAATAAATTTTACACATTGACTAATTCTCAACATTACAACTGAATAATTTTCAGCAACTACTTATAAAACAAAGTTGTAATGCTTAATATTGTAATCTGTTTTTTAAAAGGGTAATGGTATGGAGTTTCTAGCCCGCTCTTCTCTATATAATAAGAACCACTTTTTGGAATCGTGCAACTATTTTTGATTTTTCAAAAGTACCTATTTTAGTGGTCTATTTTAAATAAAATATTTTGATTTTGACTTTGACTCATTTTTATTATAAAAACATAAAGAAAAATCAGAAATAAATTGTGGACTTAAAGATTTTTTTCTGAACTTGATCATAAGTATACTTTTACATCAGTATTCCATAAACCTATACAAAGAAGTAAACTTAATTTATCTAACAATAATATAATAAAAAATGCGATGTTGAATTGTATTTTAATACTAGTTTTTAATTTTTCTGATAGGTTTTTATATAGCTATAGTTACATTTTAGTTGGATAATTGAATTGAGTGGACTACTAAATATTCTCAAGAATCCAGACGAAAATTGCCCTGAAAACTTTTCTACAAGCAAAGGTAACTCTCATTCAGCCAACTGACAAGTCGAGAAGTCCAATAAAAGAGATAGGTAGGCGCGAATTGGCAGCCATTTTGTAACACGTCACCCGCTGCGGTGAAACAATTTATGACTTTATGAGAGGTTACGACTTCAGCCAGGATTGAGGCGTCATTTACTGTATGTTTGCGCCGTGTGATATTCAACAAAGTTTAGTTTCTGGGATTGACTTACATACCATCACGCCTGTATTCCCCGAAGGGTTAGGCAGAGGCGTAATAATGTACACCCACTGTTTACCGGTATGTTTAGGTCCCATGTACGAGCGAGCCTTTTGCCTCAGTAATAAATAAATTAGTCTAGTGGTTGCAAGCGTGACTGCTACGCTAGAGGTCTCTGGTTCGATTTCCAGGGTTGAGCAAAGTGTTATTGGGTTTTTCTATAAAATTCTCAGTAGCAGTCCGGATTTTGTCTGGTTAATGGCAATAGGCTCGTCCCTTATTACTTGGGACCTAAACATACCGGCGCGGCGAACTGAGGATGTATTTAGCTATATATTTGAAAATAGAAAATATGTATTTAAAATAATGGCGCGAGTAGGTATGCGTCACATCCACGCAAAACGGCCATGGCTCAGCTTATTACTAACTGAGTGACTCTGCTCTGCGCACGAGTCACAGCGCTGATTTTCTGCGACAGCCGGTGTCGACATTTTGACGTCGGGCGGTGCAGATTCAGTGAAGAATATATTTTGAATAAATATATAAATATTACTATTACTATACATTAATTACATATTTTCTTTTATTAGTTCACTTTTCCCTATATGATATAACGTAATTAAATACGTACAAATTATATCGGTCCGCATCAAAGGAATACAAGCTTATTAGGTTTGATGTTCAGTGAATGATTGTGAATAGCAATCGACTCTATTATCCGAAAATCGACTAATTAGTCGATTGGTGTTTGCTTCGTGAAATGAATAGAGGTTTTCATGTCAAGCCCTATGAATAATTCAACGTTCATGTTGGTAATGCAATGAAAGGAGTTGCAGAATAAAAGGTTTCTGGCTAAATTAGCTTAACTTAACTCAAAATATTGAATAATTGTAAAAGTCCTAACTCGATTGTAAAGAATATTACTTAAATACAAAGGATTAATAAAATAACACTACTATTTACGGATTTTATCGCGTTGTATTGATATTATTTAATTCCCGACGTTTCGGATCCTTTACAGCATCCATGGTCACGGGTAGACTAATTTGTTGGACGTCTTATTGTTGCAATTACTAACAGCTACCTTAAATTTATGTTAATTATTGGCGATCCGATTCACGCAGAACGAGCTAACGTATCCTTCGGTCTTGCAGTTTTAGGCTTGGATTTCGATTTAATGAAATTTTAAATGGGGTTCCAAGCAGGTGGTAAAGGATCAGAAACGTCGGGAATTAAATAATATCAATACAACGCGATAGTTTCATTTCTATGTTTAATAATCGCGTACGTGTCAGAAACTAGTATACACAGGCTTATGTTTAACTAACTACCAGATCTAGTAAAATGTAACGACAAAGAATACTTTATATTGCCAAAAATGGTAAATGATCACCAAAATAAATCCCCATTTTAGCGACCAAAAATTGTACAACTTGCGATCCTACTTAAAGCAACCAACTCCAAATTATGATTGTCTAATCCAAAAAATGAATTCACCAACCAAGTATAATAGGTAGAATTAGGATAGGCTCTTGCTCGTTGTGATCACAGTCCTAACCTAACTTAAACCTAACATTTTGGTAGGCATTTTGGTAGTCAATTTACTAAATTTGGTGGTCATTATTTATATTTATCCCCAAATATAAATATGAATATAAATATAATACAGCATCCCACTTGTTATCCCCGAAGGGTATTACAGAGTTACTACTGTACACCTCTAGTTTACTAGATTATTTTAGGTTCTGTTTAATAGTTCGCAAACCCATTGCTGTTAACCGGCCACAAATCCCAAACTCCGAGCTGCTACTAAGAATTTCTTAACAAAACTCAATAGGTAACAATACTCGACAAGGGTATCGAACCCAGGACCTTCTCGTTTAGCAGTCGCGATTGTGACCACTAGGCTAATGAGCCAGTTTAATTTAATGTTTCATGATATTAACTTTCATTGTCTTTACAAAGATTGCAAAAGTAACTAATCGTAAACGATAAGGGTGATACGTGGTACTGAACCAGAGGGCCAAGTGTGAGCTTCATTTCACCGACTCGATTTTACGCATCGACCGCGTTTGGCGTGCTGATTGGCGATTTCCGTGACCTTCACCACTCTCCACCAATCAGAGAGCCAAACGCAGTCGATGCGTAAAATCGAGTCGGTGAAATGAAGCTCACACTTGGCCCTCTGGTTCAGTACCACGTATCACCCTTATCGTTTACGATTAGTTACTTTTGCAATCTTCGAGGACCTCTCGGGGTCTGACTGGCTGGCGACGTCGGAGTCTCTCGTAAAGCACTTTGGTGTGTGCTCTGACTTTTGCGAGCCAGTTCCCTCCCGGTTGCGGCGGGTCTGTCAGTTTGCAGTCCGTAGGGGCTCTTAAAGCTCGGCAATGCATCACCAACTCCTCCGGTTTTGCAAGTGTCCATGGACGACGATGACTACTTACCATGAGGTGGCTCGTCGACCCGTTTGCCGACCTAATCAATAAAAAAACAGACTATTTTTTTTACCCCTTTTATTTATCGGACAACCTACCTATTTAAATGTACATACCATCACGACTATATTCCTCGAAGGGTTAGGCAGAAGCGTACCAATGTACACCCACAGTGCGCCGGTATATTAAGGTAACCGGGCACAAATCCCAAACTACGAGATTAGATTTTTTCCCGTATCGTGGGTACAAACACAAATTATCACATACACAAATATAGACCGGGAATATCTACCTGTAGGTCTTACAAATACTTGTCCCGTGCGGGGATCGAACCCACAACACGTAGAGTAGATGCCATGTGCCGTGCCAAATGAATGAATGCATCTTTACCTGCATGGTTGCATAGACCATACTTTTCTACCTCTTACAGTTTTAGAGGTCCCCATACTGACCTTTTTTCATGTAAAACCCTGTATTTCATAGTCTCCTTGGACAAAAACTACTTTTAACTACACAATAAAATAATAAAAGTTAGCTACAATCCAATCAGGACTAATCGCTACGGCTACGAGCTACGGCGTAGCGCTACGTATTCGTAGCACGCGCGTCAAGTTACGTAGCCGAGCTGACCGTGTTTCGAACAAGTACGTAATGGAATTGTTCATATATTTGTTACGTGCTAGTTTTATACGTGTGTCGATTATTAAAAGTATCGGATATAGTATTATTATATTAGCAAGGAAAAAAGGATTTAAGCTGAATATATAGCTGGTAAAAAAAATTAATTAACCATGCTATTTAAAATAAACGTTTTTATTGTATAAAAAAGTGTATTTGTGTTTTTTTTAAACATACATACCATCACACCTGTATTTCCCGTCGGTTAGGCAAAGGTGTACTTTTGTACACCAAAATTTATAGGTACCATGTAAAAGGAGGCGCGCCTATCGTCTGAACCGGGCACAAATTCAAACTCCGAGCTGCTATCGATAATTCATAGATAAACACAATAATTCTGTGCTCGACCTGGGAACTGACTCAGCAGTCATTATTTACAAGTCATCACTGCACATGTTACATAAGTATATATTTATTTGATATAGGAAACAAAATTAATATCTTGTTACCACGATCATATTGATTCTGGAACGTGATTGGTTGGCAAACAGAAATTGTATTTCACATAAATCCCCGCGGGGCAGCATGGCGGATTGAAGTCACTCGCTGAGTATTTTTTAATCAGTTTTCCATGGATACATTGAAGTACTTACGTTGTTTTATTTAAACCTTGCAACACAGTAGGATTTTCTCCTGCATCGTTGGTGCTTTTACAAACACAAATTCTCATATACACAAATGCCTAAACCCGGAACAACCATCTGTAGATCATACAAATATTTGTTCTGTGCGAGGATAGAACTTACAATTGGGGGCGCAGAAGCCGATCGCTCTGCTGCTACTCCTAACTTGTTATTTTTCTACGTTATATAACTAATTTACATAAAAATAGGAATGTTATATTGATATTGATGTTAAATAGATTACTTTCCGGTTTAATTAATTTTAAGCGACGGTAGTCTAATTGCTGGGGCGTCGGACTTGCGATCATATGGTTGCCGGTTCGAAACCCACCCATTGCACTACCGACGTGAACCCACTCGTAACACAAGCATTTAGCTTAGCTCGAGAGGTTAACAAGAATACTAGTAATGTGCGACCCACATTGCTAGTGAGCTTTTTTTTAAAAAAAAAGTAGAACGGAGGGTCGAAACCATGTTTTTCTTTTGTTTCTCCTAACTGTTCCTTGCCAACTTTAACAATTATGTAGTAATAATATTGAACGGTATACCGATAAACTTTACAAATAAGGCGAATGTCAGAGGAAGTTTTAGAAGATAATAAGTACGACTTTCTAGGGGAACTTTCTATAGTTTTCCATCGAAAAACATACGGGGATCTTATTGGTCCTTCAAACAAATTAGGGTGGTAGTATTCTCAACCGGCGCATTTGTATGAAGAAATTTATGAATAGGTGATCTTTAATGAGTAGTAGATTGTTCACCAAGAGGAGAAAGTGACGTATGAGCAAACCTCACGAGTTTCTAATGTGTACTTTCACCCGAGTGAGGCATAGTATTTTATACTTTACCTACGAGGAAAATAAAAATGAGTATAAGATATTTGAAATAATTAGAGAAGCCTTTATGAGACTTTCATTGCATAGGATTACCTAGTGATTTTTATCATTAACTATATGGCATACTTATGTATTTCGATTTAGCAGTCATGAAGGTATTATTTGTAAAGATATTAAGCGATATCCTTCATCACTAATCACATAATTCCATTTTCCAAGATACTTTCTACCTCGGTATTAGCGTAGTAATGGGTCACTTTCCGAGTAGGGGAAGTATTAAGATTGTTTTAGCTTAGTCCAATCATAACAAATTACATATCACAACATAGCATAACACGCCTGTGTTGGTAATTATCCCCGAATTGTATGACTTCATTATTAATTACACAACATTTTTATTTGGTAAGGTAATTGAAGTTTTTAGGTGCTGGTAACTGTAATTAAAAGAACAATGGCCCGTGTGATTACTAGATTTCTATAAGTATATGTAAAATAAAACACACAGACAAACTGCTAGTTTTGTTAGAAATAGAAAAGTTTCTAGAGAGATCGAACCGAAAACTATGTAAATATTATTCACTTTTTACCAACTTTTACCAAAAACGATAAACTTTCAAAGCATGTCGTAACTATAATTCAGAACTACTACGTAGTTCGCAGTCAGGTAAAATGTTCCATTTAACAATTCAAATATCAGAATACTTTTACCCGTGGTTTCGCCTGTGTGGACTTTTTCAACTTATGTTAAGTAACATAATCAACCCATTACATTATCCCACTTCTAGGCATGGGCGCTGGACCTTCATTCATGGATATCCTCTCAAATGATAGGGATTAGGGGCCTAATGGGGGTTGTCAGACTTCACACGCCGTCTAGAAAATCTCTCAGGCATGCAGGTTTCCTTACAATGTTTTCCTTCACCGTTTAAGCGCGTGATAATTATTTCAAAAAAGTCAAAAATAATTTTTGACTGCCTCATTAGTCTAGTGGTCCCAAGAAGGACATTAGAGGTCCTGGGTTCGATCCCTAAGTCGAGCAAAGTTTTATTGGGTTTTTCTATGAAATTCTCAGTAGCAGCTCAGTGTCTAAATATGACCCGTTTAATTGCAACAGACTCGCCTCTATTACATGGAACCTAAACATACCGGTGAACCGTGGGTGTACATTAGCCTAGCATTCTGCCTAACACACTCGGGGAATACAGGCGTGATGGTATGTGCTAATACTTATTCTTCACTATACGGAAACTGCTTTTTAAAGTACTTCTGTTTAAAAACCCTGTTGTTTAGTATCCAATGCCCTTTCCTAGTCAAGTTTCAACCATGCGCAAGCATTAAAATTCATTTATCATTTAAAAAGACAAACAGATTTCACAATTATAATATTAGTATTGATTTAAACCAGACAGACAAGTATTTTATTCAAGAAATTCGTAGGAAAGTTTTGTAGATAGCTAACTAATGGGTACAATGGAAGGGGGAAGGGAGGATTGTCATGTCTTGGTAAAATAACGGATTGATGGGTCTGATAAAGTTTTTAGTACCAGATACCATCGTCTAGATATTATAGATAGAATTTAGATTGGATTGGACAATAAAATAACTTTTAAGAAATAGTAAAACCGCCTTAAAAAATATGTTATGTGCGAAACAGTTTCTGGAGTCGGTGCCTTTGATTTGATCTTTTGATTTCGCCACCGACTTTCTTAAACTGTTTCGCACATAACGTTATTTTTTATATTTTTGAATGCGTTATTTTATTTCATCATTTTGAGTAGTGAGTAGAATTTAATGTAACTAAACGACGTTATCATTTACTCGGTCGTTACGTGTTTGTTATTATCATTTTGTTCTAAATTTTGTAATCAGACCTACCGATCAAAACCAGAATCATCAAAATCGATTCATAAATTGACGAAGTAATCACGTAATAAACATAGAGTCGAAATAAGAACCTCCTCCTGTTTGAAGTCGGTTAAAAATACGTATTTCTTAGTAACAGCTCGAAGCATAAGGTCTGATTAATCGAAATAGGTTTGCTCCCTGGTAGCCACACCGGAGAACTGTGGGTAAACATTGGTACAACTCTGCTTAAACCAACACATAACCGAGATACAGACGTTACAGTACCATTATAGTTTACGGTAATCTGTACACTAAAACTGTACTGTACTTCAAAAGAGGTAGAGCACGTGGAAACTAATAATTCCACTCACAATTGGAGCTGCCCGACTTGGGAAGTAACTTCACCTTGCAGAAAATCCTAGCCAAATAACATAGCTCCGTGCTATGTTGTGTTCCTAAAGCGTTGTGTTGGCAGATAGGATAAGCATCACGCTATTGTGTTCTATGCTGCCAGCCCAACTATTCATCCTTAAATTACAGGGTCGGCAACGTGTGAGTGATACCCCTGGTGTTGCAGGCGTCCATAGGCTACGGTAATCGCTTACCATCAGGCGGGCCGTATGCTTGTTTGCCACCTTAGTGGTATAAAAAAATTCACTAAGCTAAAATTATTACTGTAATTAGTATTGTAATAATTGTTTTACACTGTACAATGCATTAAATAAATAAAAAAAACACTACCAACACACCAACAAAATAATTTCAGATAGCATTGATTTTCATTCAGCAACATTGTCTTATTAATTATATAAATTGGCACGTACTGCCTCATTGGTCTAGTGGTGACAAGCGCGACTGGTATGCCTGATCCTGGGTTGGATCCCCAGGTCGAGCAGTGTTATTTGGGTGTTTCGATGAAATTCTCAGTAGCAGCTCGGAGTCTATTAAATGGGACCTAAAACATACCGGCGAGCTGTGGGTGTACATCACATTAGTACACCTCTGCCTAAGCCTTCGGGGAATACAGGCGTAGTGGTAAATTGGCACGTACCTACAAATAAATATGTTATAAATTTTATTGCACCACAAAGGTTTTACGAGAAAACGTAATCTGTACGACATAAAACTGTAATGGCTACGCTGTAATTAAACGTACTTAATGGAATACGATTGAAATCAATTCGTATCTGGATAAAAAAAGCGTTTTACTCGTATTTATTTGATTTCAATATTTTTTTTCTGGCTGCCTTTCAGATAGGCATACCGTAAGAGGCGTGAAAATATCTGACTTGCTCAGTGATGGGACCTCTTGGGCTTTGACTGACTGGCGACCACCCTTGTCGGGTTTCGACTTTTAAGCGTAAGAGCCAGTTCTCCACGGTTACTGCGGCTCTGGCAGTCTGCAGGCCGTAGGGGCACTTAATAATAATTATAATTGATAAATGTGGAGCTGAGAATGAAATAACTAAACTTTTATTACTATAATCATGGAATTCAAACAGAAGAAACCTAAGCTCACAGAAATACCTAAATACTCGCGACACAAAATCCGTCAAAGCACAAACAATAAGTAACATAACCAAATCCTTTTTCTTTTCTTTTATTGTAAAAGATATTTACTTATATATATCTTTTCTTTTATCGTATCATCGGATATCCATTCTTTCTACATTCGATATTAAATTCCGATCATTCAGTACAGAGGGAAATAAAAAAAAAATGATATAAATATTTCTGGGTTGGGGAATGGGCCAACGTGTTTTATGCCCCGGGGTAGAGAGCTTTAATAAACTGTGAATGAGCTCGCATCCCGGGAATGTACCTATGAAAAACGTTCTCTTTTCCGATTTGTTGGATATAAAGGTAGGTTCATACAAGCCTAGTGAGCGGACCCACTCACGCGATTCAAGGTCTGGGCACTAGGTTTTTATCTACGGGGATTATGGAACGGTTCAGTTTGCTGTCATTTTTTGAGACGAAGAAGGAACTTATAGCATTCTTCGGTCCAACTAAAACTCCGATGTTACAATAAAAGTAAGATGAAGTTTGTACACAAGCAAAAGTGTGAATATCATGCTCAAAAGTTCTATAATTGTAATCCAAGCTTGCTACCTACATAATTTTCTCACGGTTGCATGTTGTAAAAATTCGATGCTTACAAAAGGAGACTTCACGACTCAAGGAATAGATAGGTAGATAGATAAAGTATTCTTTATTATACACCAAAGGATAGAGCGAAAATGCAAATACAAACGTTACAAAATCAACTCTAAAATTAAATAAAAAAATAAGTGAAAAGTAGGTTACATTTCACTTGATAACCTTATAGATTCACTGATACTTCTGCAAGATTAGGAATAATCTAGCCAATTATAAAAACAATTAAGAGCATCTCCTTTCAATGTCAAACATCCAAACTCATAGCATTAGGCCATACAATATTTCTCCACGGGGGAATCGGGCCTACTGGGTCTATTTACTGAGCTTGTCTGAACCTATCGTTATATCCAACAAAACGGTTACTCAATAATTTATCATTACTCGGTTTATTATAAAGTAGGTGACCTGTATTTGGAATGCTTTAGGTACTGTATAATACTCATGCCTACTTGAACCCTATATCGTGGGTATGCAGATAATGTAGATAATGTTTGTGGTGCCAATTCGATATCTATAATTGCGTTCCCGTGGGTAACCAGCCGTATTGTGGTTTTTATCAAAAATGACAATACATTATCATGTATATTTTATTTATTTGAATAGGTATATTTGTGCAGTGGGGCTATGCTGATCAACCGGTCTGCAAGGTTAGGCATTTTTTAGGGTTCCATACATCAAAAGATAAAAAAAGGAACCCTTATATGACCACTCTCTTGTCCGTTTGTGGACCTAGCAAATTGAAATTTATACCAGATACTGAGGTCTATAGTCCCTATTAGGTGTATACCTTGCTTTTAACCAAAATTGACAATTCTAGGTCAACCGGAAGTATCTAACCCTATAGGTTTTAGGTCGAAAACCTATATGGTAGTTCCGGTTGACCTAGAATCACGAAATTTCGCAAAGAGCAAGGTCTTACAGCCAATTTTATTATGGCGGTATAATGGGTAGATATGATACCCTCGGCGCACGAGTTCGTCTCGCACTTGACTAAGCCACTTGTTAAGCGATACTGCAATCTACGATAAAGCGCGCTTGCCTAGATGAAACCCATTCACTCGTGATTTGGAGACACCCAGATTATATCTATCGGGATCTACCTTTTTAACACATCAAGACAGAATCAAAATTTTTTCCTTCACTAAAATAACTTTAAAATTAATTTACTTAGGAAGGAATCACAAAAACTGTTTCATTTTTACGAACAAAGCATTTTTTATCTAAATTAAAAATTGTGCGGGCACCCTCGCATGTACATTTACTGTGTTACGTTGGCATGTGAGAACCAGAGGCCGAAAGGGAATTTATTAAATTGTAATTAAGCATACCATCACGCCTGTATTCCCCAAAAGATTAAGCAGTGGTGTACTAATATACAAGGTCTTATGTAATAGGAGGCGAGCCAGGCACTAATTCCAAATTCCAAGCTATTACTGGGAATTTCATAGAAAAACCCAATAACGCTTTGCTCGACCTGGGAATCACAGGCTCGACCAGGACCTCTAGCGTAGCAGTCAAGAGGCTAACGAAGCAGTTATAATTAAACAATTCACAAAAAAAATGACAGAAAAGTATATAATATTTCAGTATTATGTTTGCGTTCATTAATTTTAAATAATTTATAATCGCATTTTACACCTGCATAACGATGCTGCTTTTGGCCAAAAATTAATGAAGGATGACGCTTAAATGGACGCTAGGTGCTCATTAGCGTCACACGTAATGACGAACACATTAATCGTCAATGTATTATAATTACGTCATGTTCGGAGTGCCGAGTTAATATAAAATTAATGAGCTAACGTACGCAACTTCGTTCCATTGATACGTAAGCGATAATTTTATTTAAGAAAATGTTACAATATTGCAATTTTCCACTAAATATGTACCTACCTACTGAAATCTGTTAATACTTCTGACATAAATACTTCTAAACTTAGCATATGTTCTGTAACTTAAATTTTTAACGAAGCCAAACCAATTACAGCTTACATAGCAATTATACACTCACGATAATGAGATTCCAAAAATCCGAATGAAACGCTTTAAGTCCACTTTTATCATGCGTACTGCTGAAATGCACTCCCCGACTGGTATACTCGTACAATTTACAATCTCAACCCACGAGTGAATCGGATTTTTCTAGGCAAGCGCGCTCCATCGTAAATCGCAGTGTCGCTTAACATCAGGCGAACTGCGGTTAGCACAGACAAGAAAATATTTATCCGCTTGAGTTGTTTTTATACCAAAACCCGGCTTAAAAAACTTTGGCCTAATGTCTATTTTTTTGCATAAATTATACAAAAAATTCAGATACCTTTCCAAAATATAAAATAAAGCAACAGATGTAGCCTTCATCACAATTTCTTTGAATAAAAGGCAAAAAGCTTATAAATAAACTGGGCGGGTTACATAACTGAGTTAGGGACGGCACGGCCCGGTGTCCGATCCGTCCGCGTCCGGATAATTTGATATTCGCGCCTCGGACAGCTGTCCGGTGTCCGTTGGCGTCCGGTGTAACTTGCGTCTTTTTGTTTTTAATTCAGTGTACTCTTTGTACTAATGTTTTATGAATAAGATTCTATTTAGGTTTTGATTTTAAAAAGGGATTATGCTAATTACTCAAGCTGCCTTTATTTTTCGAGATACCTACGTAATGAAATTTTAAAAGTGATTCGAGTTATACAAAAAAATAAAAAATAATCTTTGTGTTTTAACTAAATTAACATATTATTTGACTGTAAAAATGTATTTACATATATATATGTATGAGCTATTGTGACGCTCTCATTTTATTCAAAATTAATCGAAATTGACTAGATACTAACCTAAAGAAATGTAACTTTATCTCAATGCATAATAGGTTAAGATTCATGTGTAGACACTTCCCTAGTATCATTATGGTACTTATATATAGCCCCGAGTAGGGACGGGTTAGAATACTGTTCCTCACTGCCTTTCTGAAAGGCATCCCGTAAGAGGCGTGAAAATATCTGACTTGCTCGGTGGTAGGACCTCTTGGAGTCTGACTGGCTGGCGACCACTCTTACGTCGGTCTGTCGTAAAGCACCTTGGTGTGTTTCGACTTTTGCACGTAAGAGCCAGTTCTCCTCAGTTACTGCAACTCTGGCAGTCAGCAGTCCGTAGGGGCTCTTAAGGATTGGCAAGGCATGAGTAACTCCTGTGGTGTTGGAGGTGTCCATGGGCGATGATGCCTACTTACCATCAGGTGGCTGGTCAGCTCGTTTGCTGACTTAATCCATAAAAAAATTCAACAGTTTGTGGATACCTTTATCTGATGTTGACTGTACATACACACACAATCAGACACCCACACACACACTCCCACATACATGTGCAACTAGATTGCCACAAATTCGCGCGCTGTACTGTTATTACGTGGTAGGATTAATCTATCCTTTGCCTGGACAAAGTAGATATTTGTTTTGTCTAGATGTTTGTTTTTATTTGCACCGTACAACAAAGAGCTTGTATTTTAATGATCCTATTTTCTAAAATGAGTAGATTTAATTAAAGGAAACGGTAATTAGTGCGTAATTTTTACAAATTAAAATTACTGTAATATTAAGTACTAGCTTTTACCCGCGGCTCGCGTTGATTTCTTTATTTTTTTTTTTTTATTCGTGATAGGCTTACGCTTGATCGCCAGTTTGCCTGATGTTAAGCGATACTGCGATCTACGATGGCAATAACTCAAAGTTATAAACATTATCATTAGAAAGTAACTAAAATATGGGGAATTGTAGAAACGCACATTAAATATAATGTTTTACACTAAGATCAAGTACGTAGCACTCGCAATCGGCGCGTATGTATGAGAAGATGTATGAATGTGGAAGAAATCTATAGTTTCTGCCTATCCTGTGGAAGAAATGCGTGAGTAAGCAACATGTGAAAAAACTGAAGAAACTGAAGCGGCAAAATGGTAACGTAGAAACCTAGATTAATGGTGTCTGAATCCTTAAAATAACAGAATTTGATGAATTCTGATCTATTTTGGTATTACGATTGTACGGGCAAATCGGAACGACGGACCCTTGAAGGACCCGATTTATATACACAGTAGTATCCATATCTGTGTGTATACTTAGTCAAAGTCAAAGTCAAAATGTTTTATTCAATTAGACCATCAAAATAGGTACTTTTCAAAAGTCAAACTAGTTGCACGGTTCCAAAAATTGAGTCTTACGGAGAAGAGACGGCAAGAAACTCCACAGATTTCCATTTTTACATTATTAATCTTTACAACTTTGTTTTAAATAGTAAATAATTTTCTTACACTAGTAAACCTCTGCATAATCCTTCGGGGAATACAGGCGTGATGGTATGTTATAAAAACTCATTAATGTTGTATCGCATATACACTAGATATAATATTAATATTATAATGTAACTTTGATACGAGTGCCACACTCCCATGTCTCATGGTGGCTCGACGTTTTGATTGTAACAATTTTAATTTATTAATTCTGCAAGTTATATCTACAACGTTGACGGATATTAATGGATTTATGTTATTAAATATTGAATGAATGAGAGTTTACGTGGGAGAGCCATGCTTCGGCACGGATGGGCCGGCTCGACCGGAGTGATACCACGGCCTCACAGAAAACCGGCGTTAAACAACGCTTACGTTGTGTTTCGCCGAGTGAGTGAGGTTACCGGAGGCCCAATCCCCTTTTAAAAGGTCGGCAACGCACTTGTGACTCCTATGGTATTGCGGGTGTCCATGGGCGGCGGTAATCGCTTACCATCAGGCGATCCGCCTGCTCGTTTGCCCTCCTATCACATAAAAAAAAGAGCAACAAATATCATCACGCCTGTATTCCCTGGATAGTTAAGCAGAGGTGTAGGTACTGTACAGTACACCCCAGGTCAACAGTATGTTTAGGTCCCATGTAATAGGGCGCGACTCTGTTTTTATTAAATGGACGAAATCCAGGCCCAGAGCTGGTACTGAGAATTTTTATAGAATAACCCAGTAACGCTATCGCACATATAAAGACTACTTAGACCGAAACTCCTCAAGTGCTGGTTTCATCACGATGACATATTTCACCATAAAAATAAATTACCTTAATCCAATCATAATCATACAAAAATTCAAAAAGCAAATTTTGTTTTTTCTGGATTTGAACGTGGGCCAAATTGGACTGCACACAGTAGGCTAACGCTTTATATCAGGCCAGGGCTGCCCAAAGGACGGTCCTGGTCGTATTCGGTCCGCGATGTGTTTGATCCATCACAACATTTAAATATATTAGTTTTAATTTTTGAAATTGACGACACGTTTGGCGTATCGGCTGAGCGATCGGCTTCTGCGTCACGTGTTGTGGGTTCGATCCCCACACGGAGCAAATATTTGTATGATCTACAGATAGTTGTACCGGGTCTGGGCGTTTGTGTATGTGAGAATTTGTGTTTGTAAACGCACCCACGATACAGGAGAAAATCCTAGTGTGGGGCAACGTTTAAAAAAAAAAATTGAAGAAATAATAACATCAAATATAAAATATATTTGATGTTATTATATATACCTACGTGTATTTTTTTGTCAAAAAATGTAAAGCTTTTGTTTTTGCGGCCCTCTAATCTATTTAGTAGTTCGAATTGACCTGAGATTGTATCTGGCTTGGACATCCCTGCATTAGGTTATTACCGATTTTATTACAACCTTAATCTGCTTATTTAGCTATATTAGGTATTTATATTTTATTGTTAATAATTATTTTTTATTTTTATTATTATTTATATAAAATAATTCACTGTTTTGCAGCTTAATACATTATACACAGTACACACACATATGTATAAACAAGTACTTCAACCACCATTGTCATCTGTGGAGCATTTACACGGGTACCAGATGAAAACCAGCGTCAAGTAGGTAGAACCACCTGCTTGACATTAAGCTGATCTGGGCACCCTTTTAGTCCAGCTGTGAGACATACACACATCTATACTTACATATTTCTTTATTTTTATATATCAGATTGTATGTTATATGTTTCTCCTATGCTGTGCTAAATAAATATTTATTTCTTTGTTCTTTCTTTCTTCATAAACAAATCAAAACACATCCACAAAAAAACCGGGAAAATAAACAAACAATAATTTAAGCGCCTTAAAGATAAAACCGCATTTCGGATTTAAGCTCGGATGATCCGCATCCAGCGAACGAATAAACAATAACAGTGATTACTGCTTTTATATGAAAAACATAATTCGAGTTTTTACTACTTAGTTGTTTATTCTGCCTCCTTGGTCTTTAGTTTTACTCCCTACAATCTGGTTGAGTCGAACAACGCTCATACACACGTCATGCTCGTGAACGGGTGCCGTCTATAGGGATTGGTCAGCTCTGACATGCCATGGCAATCTGGATTCAGTTAACTATGTAATCTTTTTGAAGGTTGTGATGAGAATAATTTATTCTCATCACTTATATCAAACTCCACAATACTCACATTGATAGAAGAAAAACATTGTAAACATGAATTACCTATGTATAAGAGTATGGTATGGAGTTTCTTGCCGGCTCTTCCGCTTAAGCTTATTTGGAACCGTGCAAATAGCTATTGACCTTTCAAAAGTACCTGTATATGGTCTAATTGAATTGAGATTGACACGACGTAAGCGTTGTTTCACGCCGGTTTTCTGTGAGGCCGTGGTATCACTCCGGTCGAGCCGGCCCATTCGTGCCGAAGCATGGCTCTCCCACGTTCTTATTGATACCTAAATATCAAATAATACAAAATATGACGTAAATCTATCAAAGTCTTTTAAGCCCTTTAAATACTCAGGTAAGTATCAAATATGTCAACATCAATATCCCTTAATATCCTCTTTCATTTTGACGCTATCGCGAAAATTAATTAATTAACCTTGCCATATTTTGAGTTGATTACGTTATTAATTTGTGAGTTAGGCTACGACGAAGAAAATCTCTGCATATTAAGTTGAGAAGACTTTGATTTTCTATGAAATTAATTTGCGACGAGTAAGTACCTACCTACTTCTATAAATGTGTTAAAGTAGTGTATTATTGAAAAAAGCAAAAAAATAATTATTATTCTCTCAACTCTAAAAAATTAAAAAAAATATATAGTTCTCTCATCTATAGAATTAACTCATAACATACCACAATCTATCGGTATGTTTTATATCCTTTGTAATTGGTAGGGAGCTTATTGCCATTAACCGAGCAAAAATCCAAACTCCAAGGTGATAGGTACCTACTCAGAATGTTATTTAACACTACACCCAATAACACTCTGACCTGGGAATCGAACCCAGAATCTCACTCTCAGCATGCGCGTCCGGCCATTAGATTAATTAAACTGTTTCATTTCACATGGATTTGGATTTGACCTAATCCATTCCATTTATTCGAAGCCATTTACCCAAATATTGGAATCCATTTACACATATATCCACTATTAGTCCAGGAGCTTACCCAAACAATTTAAACTTTAATTACGTCATCCGTTGCCGTATCGTGCCCGTTCCGCTACATTTAACAAGTCGCCGGATCCGGCGCCATCCGGCCGATTTACGAGCGATAAACCGTAAGAAGCTATTGCTAAATATAGTATGGTTTAGAAATACAGTAAAATGGATTTAAAGTCTATAATAAAATTGAAGTTAAATCCCTGTGAAATAAGAACAGGTTTAGGCTGACCATTTTTTTTGTTTCCCGTAGTAATGACAGAAAAATGGAAACCATACACACGTAGTTGTTTTATGTTTGTGTTAAGTAAACAAATAAATATTATTCACGTGATAAATAATATTTATTACTTTACTTTTAACTATTAAATACATCTCGTTAATTAGAGAAAATAAATAGACGTATATAATCATATAACATATTTCTTTAAATAGATCTCCTAAAGACAGTCAATATTTTAAATACTAGATGGTGCCGGCATTTCCTAACTGACGACCTCTAAGAAGAAACACCGTCAGAAAAACAAGGTCAGACAATCATCGTCTCATTTAAAGTCCGGACAGTAGAATATCAGATATCTGAGTTATAAATACAATTTAGGGCAAAATCTCAACCGATCTTTTAAAGAAAGGCCCACAGCAGCTTTGAGCTGACCTGTCCTAACTGACGGCACGCATACATCAGTTATTGTATGCGTATGCAAATGTTTATTGGACAGTCTGCAGTACTAGGAAAAAAAATCTTGCATTCATTGCATTGGAAATCCAACATTGGTACTTGTAATTTCTAGCTTCGCAGAACAAAGAATAAACAAACAAGATTTTTACTGGGTCAGCAACGCACGAGTGATGCCCTTGGTGTCGCAAGCGTCCATAGGCTACGATAACCGCTTTCCATCAGGCGGGTCGTATGATTGTTTGCCACCTTAGTGGTATAAAAAAAAACGATAATGGCCATTATTCAACAAGCAATCTTTACCTTTCAATATACTGACTACCTGTAATTTTACTAACACTAGGCTAAGAAGATTGTTACTAACAAATATATGGACAACGTCTGAAATAAAGTATATTATTATAATATACTATTTATCACATCCTACAATGTGAACCTACTGATCACGATGGACCTTGAAATTTAAATTGTTTTTTTTTTTTTATGGGATATGAGGGGAAACGAGCAGACGGATCGCCTCATGGTAAGCGATAACCGCCGCCCATGGACACCCGCAACACCAGAGGAGTCACGAGTGCGTTGCCGACCTTTTAAAAGGGGATTGGGCCTCCGGTAACCTCACTCACTCGGCGAAACCCAACGTAAGAGTTGTTTAACGCCGGATTTCTGTGAGGCCGTGGTATCACTCCGGTCGAGCCGGCCTATTCGTGCCGAAGCATGGCTCTCCCACGTAAATGTTGTGTTCATATACTTGTGTCAAAATCACAGTCTACCCGTAACCATGGATGTTCTAATAGATCCGAAACATCCGTATAATGCGATAAAATCCGTAAAAAGTAATTTTATTCCAAAATTGTTGATGTTATTTTTCATTTCATCTATTCTTTATTGTACATAGGAAGTATAATAACATAATAATTACAAAACAAACAGTGTACAAAAGCGAGCTTAACTCAAAATTGAGTTTTCTACCAGCAAAGTGATCTTTGCCAAGTAGTGATGACAGGGTATGAGTCATGTGTAGTAATATTGTCATCAAAAATTACATACATAATATAGATAAAATAACCAAACATACATGTATAGATAAATACAATATCCATAAATATGAATAAATGTTCTTAATTATTGTTCATATTTAGTAGAAGCGATGAAACCTAACTGTATTTTTTTTATTATACTACTTTAAAAGTAGACTATCCAACATCTTAATCTCCAAAAACCAGCTTCAATTGAAACCACAATTTCTACCAAAATACACATTTATACAATGAAATAGAAGGTATTTTGAGGCACGACTTGACATTACCCGCAACCCTGCTAAATCCCATTCATATTTATATTTTTAGGGCGAATGTGAGCGCCGAAGTGCTAAAGTAATAACGTAGTCGTTTAGGGCTGCCTCATTCTAGTTTAAATAAGACGTATAATGTTATAAGTGTAATTTGTGTTCGTTGTATCATTCATTTGTTACGCGTGAATACCATTTGCCATTGCCAGACACGTAATTTCACTGAAGATATAATTGTGAGTGTGTTTATGTATATTACAGCAGGGATAGCCTATACCACTAGGCTATCCCATCGTCCCATTATTTGACCTTGGACTGCCAAGTCAAAGGTTTCGAGTACGAACCTAAGATACGCACATCTGACTTTTCGAAGTCATGTGCGTATTAATACTTAATTATCACGCGCTTAAACGGTGAAGGAAAACATCGTGAGGAAACCTGCATGCCCGAGAGATTTTCTCGATGGCGTGTGAAGTCTGCCAACCCGCACTAGGCCAGCGTGGTGGACTAGATATAGCCTAACCCATCTCATTCTGAGAGGAGACCCGTACCCAGCAGTGGGATAGTATAATGGGTTGATTATGTTATATATGTTTATGTATGTAATCAATATTTTTATCGAATTTAATTGCGTTTTTGTGTCCTTTATTGCTGCTGCATTTAGAGACACACTTTTTCACATTCACAAACACCCAAGCTCGGGCAAACTGTATGGTGGTCCTACAAATATTTATCCCGTTAGGGAATAGACTACGCGACCGCGACTAGAAGTGCAGACTTAAGTCCTTACTCAGCCTTCGTGATTTCAATGTCAGCGTTAAAAAAAATATTCGAATAAACTCTTTAAAAAATCCCGCCGACCATAAATATTATATTATACTGGCTTCTGATACTTACGCGAATATTAGACATTGAAATAAAACTACTTTTTACGGATTTTATCGCGTTATATTGATATTATTTGATTCCCGACGATCAATATAACGCGATAAAATCCGTAAAAAGTAGTTTTATTTCAATATTATATTATAATAAATATTACTGGCTATTAATTATATTATAATACTGCAAAAATATATCAGCAACGTTATTGACAATTATTCCGAATTATAAAAAAATATAATGATTTTAAAAATATGTTTGGTTACTGACAGTGACAGCCCTGCAAGTAATCTCAGGGCTGTACAATGGCGGGTACGATCTAGCTAATCCCGCATTGTTGCTCAAACACTCGTGCGTCTCTAATGTGACCGCGACCACACGATAGCGTTTCATTTTCATATCCCCCTTTTGAATACTAGTTCCCCCCGTGGTAGCCTGACCACTGTCCCCCTTTTTACAGTAATCGTGGTAGGATAAAGTGGGCTATTTCGTTTGTAGGATTATACATGGTGATTCTTTATTTTAGTGAAGAAAAAACAACAAAAAGATAGTTTAAAGGTAAGGTGGCATCGTACGACATTGAACTAACTGTAAAGTAACTCGTGTCGGTTGAGAAGTAAAGTAACTTGCTTTTCATAGATGTCACCAACGTCACTTTATGACGTAAATTCAGAATTTGAAAGCAAATTTCAATCAAGCGGGTGGGGTTCGCAGTGGCTAGTCAGAACGTCTGGTGTATCCGACCAGAATACGCAGGTTCGAATCCCCGCGATTGAATTTTACCTTCACTAAAATAACTTTATAATCTTAGCATCGAAAACGCAAAAAAATCACAAAAAGATGGTTATTCTTTCCTTATCCTTCTATTCCTCTCCACTGATATATTCTGATACATTAATGTGTATACTGTATATGCACTGTGTGAACTAAACAGACAGACACTAAATAAATCCATGGAATAAAATCCCAAAAAAAAAATTGTGTGCAACAATTTTTGGCTCAGTTTTGGAGAATTCTTCACTTGGTCTCTAGGGGAAGCTCTGTTGACGAGTTGGAATGAACTCAAGTTGGTGGAAAATATAAAAGATAATACAGGATCTGCGGGAAAGTTTCACTTATATAATATTCTCAGCAGTTATGTGTCTGCTTGAAGTAAAATCTTCTTTCTAAATTATTTATGAAAACGTAGTGTTTTCTCAAAGCAATTTCGGTAGTATCGGAAAACGGAAAAGTATATGTATTATTTTCTTAGTAAGTATACATACATAGATTAGATAGACTTCGTCGTGTTATATACACACGATCCCGGAAGGAAATTTACTTGCTTATTTAAAAGAAAATAATTAGATACTTATAAATGTATGTAGGCGAGGGCAGGCCTTTGTTCAAATGTGAAAGACTACAGACTGAATAAAAAATATGTATGTAGTCAAAATATATATAATATGTTTTGATATTGGATGGTATATAAAAGCAAGGATCATTAAATCCTACCATCAAGCAGGAAATACTAGTAGACAATGCTCTATAATTCCAACCTCAACTCTAGATTGGTATAAGAACTCAGATAGGTACATCGGTCACGTGTATTGTACAGTGAGGATTCGTAATCGCCAAGTAACTACGTGTTCCGCGGTCACCAACGTCCGGCCAATTCATACGACGTGATGTGGCCATGAATTCTGACAGTTCATTTCACCGTACGGGTCTTCTAATCGTCACTAGGACGCTAGGACTAGGACTAGGACTAGACGATTTTGGAGTCACGGGTACCTTGGACACCAAAGAGAAGCCTAATCTATACCTACTCTATACAAATAAATAAAATTGAATTGTCTTTTTGTAATGTATAAATAGTAACTTTTTACTAAATACATATGAAAGTATACAAGTAGGTACAGTACTTATATAAAAAAAAACTAGTTTTAAAATGTTAAAAAAAAGTTTGTTCCGGCTAATCTTCGCAACAGCTGAGCAATTTTACGGGACTTTGACGGACAGATAACTAATGTTATAAGGAGAAACTTACGCTACATTTTTTTGTTAAATTCCACGAAGACGAAGTCGTGGGTAGTAAATCCTTTTGGGACGCGAGTGAAACCGCAGGCTACAGGTAGTTTGAAATAAAACTACAAACATACCATCACGCCTGTATTCCCCGAAGGGTTAGGCAGAGGCGTACTTAATGTACACCCACCCATACTTAATGTCCCATGTTATAGGGGGCGAGCCTATAGCCATTCACCGGGCACAAATCCAGACTTCGAGCTGCTACTGAGAATTTCATAGTAAAACCGAATAACACTTTGCTCGACCTGGGGATCGAACCCAAGACCTCTAGTGTAGCAGTCGCGCTTGGGACCACTAGACTAATGAGACAGTGAAATAAAACTCTTTGACTTTTTGTCCTATATTTTCCGAAGTGAAATCCTTCGAAAATATGGCAGTACCTAGAGGTACTAATAATAGCTTAAGCAAACTCTAGATCAGCCTTTTTCAAAGTGGGCGATAACGATCCCTTGTGGGCGCTGGACGCCTACAGGGGGGCGGTAAGGGGCCCAGAGAAAATTAGAGGTGTGGAAACTGTTTAAAATGACGTAAAGTAAAAAAAAATGGGGGGGTGCTAAAACATAATTGATTCTTAAACTTATAATTTTAAGAAACTCTGATCTAGATGACTCCTAAAACATAAGCACTAGAAACATAAAAAAGTTGTCAAAAAATCCCAACAACAACTTCATGATGGTGACTATGTTGTACTCGTTACACGTACAATTTGTCCGGTCCCCCGTCCGGCCCCTGTCCGGTCCCCCTCTGGCTCGCCCGCCGGTTCCGGCGCGGGACGGTTAATAACCGTTTACCGCGCTCGCTTGGTGTTAACCACTTTTTAGATTACTTTGCTTTGTTTATTTTTAGACAACAGAATTTGTTTCAGAGATTTTTTTTATGGAATTGTTTGATAATAAGTATATAATTATAAAAACTGTACTGTTATGGGTACTTTTGTATATGTATTATCTTATAATGTAAATTGTTTGGAAAACACACCTAAATATTTTTTAAAATTATAATCTCCTCCATAAACACATTTTTTTATAGTAGGTAATATTTTTAAATGGGTGAAAATCAACTACTTACATGGTATGATAATAAGACCTGACGCAGTCTTCTAGCAAATCAATATATATATGTAAATTCTTTTTTTAACTGACTCATTAGTCTAGTGGTCCCAAGCGCGACTGCTACACTAGAGGTCCTGGGTTCGATCCCCAGATCGAGCAAAGTGTTATTGGGTTTTTCTATGAAATTCTCAGTAGCAGCTCGGAGTCTGGGTTTGTGCCCGGTTAATAGCTATAGGCTCACCCCCTATAACATGGGAGCTAAACATACCGGCGAACTGTGGGTGTACATTAAGTACTGCTCTGCCTAACCCTTCGGGGAATACAGGCGTGATGGTATGTTATGTTATGTTATGTTCTTTTTTTAAGTTGTTATTAAACTAAGAACCGTCGTAAATGTTGTTTCACAGTGCCTACCTTCCTATCCTTTCACCTTAATCAATGTATGATACCTGAAGTCAGCAAAGTTATTTAATTTAGGGTAGATACCCATACAGCCTAGTGCCTAGATAACAGTCCATCACGGTGTTCATCCATTAGATTAGATTGAATTACCTTTTACAACAACTAGGAAAAATGACCTATTTGTAAAATTACATCGAAGTGGATGAAAGTGATATACTAGTGACATGTGTTATTACTTACGTTAATTATTATTATAGCAGATAGCGCACTGATAAGTACATGATAGTTTAAATTTCTGTTCTTCTTAAAGAAACAAACTTCAAATGCAGGGGCTAGTGACTTGCAAAATACTATAAAAACATACAATAAACATTATAATATCTAAAACAATAATATAAATTTATATAAAACTAATAATTATATAAATGGCTACGGGACGGTTCATTTATTAAAACTGACATGAGTTGAGAGGGTGTTCTATATCATAATATTTATAATATTATATATGAAAGGGTTAGGCAGAGGTGTATGCGCCATGTAAAGCGACGAACCTATTGCCATGTACCGGGCACAAAACGTAGCATGCCATTAACATCTTGAAATTAATAATCCCCGGTTCCCCGAGATATTTTTATTCTTGTGTAAACTTTGTACTAACATATGAACCAAAGAGGTCTGTCTAAAAGATATTAGCGACAAAAAAAATCCACTAGAATATATGGACGCCATGATTGTCCCAGGAAATGTTCACATCAACAAAATGTGTTATGTGACCTTTCTACATAATGAATGTAAGATATAAAAAGTGCTTTACGGAGCAGCCGTAATGTTTCTCATACGAGTCTTAGGAGCTCCACAGATCAGGAGAAATTTCTCCAAATTGGAGACGCTTAGGAAAAACGCTTTTTTTCTCTCTTGGAATTGCTCATGCCGCGTGAACGGCACTGTTGTAAGATGTGTAATCGTGTGTGTATAGGTATGTGTACATAAGTATGAAATTATTCTCATGAATAGTAAGAGAAAGATTGATAATAGTTACGAGTATAAAGATTAATAAAGTAATCATGTTTTTTTTAAACAGAGTATCTATGGAGCTTCTTGTCGACTGTTCTCCATACGACCCACTTTTCGGAACTGTGCAACTAGTTATGACTTTTCAAAAGTACCTTTTAGAGGTATGGCATAGTGGAATCGAATAATTCCACTCGACTAGACTGGGGAAGTACCTCCAACTTGCAGAAAATCTTAGCCAAATAACATAGCTCCATGCTATGTTGTGTTCTTAACGGTAAGGTCGCCAAAGCTCCGCGAGGAAGCGTTGTGTGGGCAGTGGAGGGGACCGGTGGTGTTTTGTTACCGCCGCTGTCATGCATAGCAGCATGTCTCCTATGCTACCAGCCCAACTATTCCTTCTGAATTTACAGGGTCGGATACCCTTAGTGTTGCAAGCGTCTATAGGCTACGGTAACCGCTTACCACCAGGCGGGCCGTATGCTTTATTCGCCACCTTAGTGGTATAAAAAAACCTTTTTTAACGGTCTAATTGAAATAAAACTTTTTGATTTTGACTTTGATGAATAGTAACTTTATAACCTAACCAGACTAGTGACGCTACATTTTTACGGTTTTTAACTCCGACCTTCGGCTTTAAAAAGGCTGTTACGCCATCCCCTACAAAAAATAGGTTTAAAATATATTGTAAACAAAAAGCCACCCCTAATATGAAGCACCTTAAGGCAGAATATTGTTGCCACAACAATTTCCTCCGCATTACGGGAGCGCGTAACGCGTAAACGCGTAATGCGTGTCGTTACGTCACATTATGTCGCGTAACGTAAATAAAAAAGTTTCGGCGATGTCTGTAATTACGGTAAAGTTGGAGTCACACTGAAGGCGAGTCTTTCTGCTCTTACTTTGACATCAACCAATATCGAGAAATATAAATTATTGTACATTGGATCACGCCTGTATTCCCGAAAGGGTTAGGCAGAAGTGTACTAATGTACACCCACAGTTTCTCGGTATGTTTATGTCCCATGTATAAGGGCGAGCCTATTGCCATTTTTTTTATTCATGATAGGCTTACGCTTGATCGCCAGTTCGCGTGAGCGACACTGCAATTTACGATGAAGCGCGCTTGCCTAGAAGCAACCGATTCACTCGTGATTTAAAGGCACAACTGGGCACAAATGCAAACACAGAGCTAGTACTGAGAATTTCGTATAAAAACTCAATAACACATTGCTCAACTTAGGAATCGAACCCAGGACCTCTAGCGTAGCAATCACGCTAGTGATTGAGGCAGTATCAACTAATATCAAAACATAAATTTACAAAACCTTTTTGACTAAGAAACAGTGCTCAGCCTTATACCTAATGGTCAAGGTCATAGGACTCGCGTTTAACTCCGGCTAAAATCTGCTGACCCCTTCAAGTGGGTTCCCACGTTTTAAAACATAATTCGTGAACGTCACAATATTTTTTCTAAAGATGTAGGTACTCCATCTTGCTTCCAGTACAGCCTTACGTCACTCGCTCTCACTATAACCGCACCCTGACCTCATCAAGACCCACAGGTGGACAGGACCCACATAAATTTTATTACGTATAGACTTTATTTTTATTTTTCGGTAACAAGTTATTTGATCAACGTAATTTTCTATTTTATTTTGGAATTGTAAGTAAAACCCTTTTGTTTATGTACTTCTGATATAAAATTTTATTTATTTTTTCCCATGCTTGCATTACGACTACCTATGTGATATCCTTACAAATTTGTATACCATACATATGCTGGTCTAGTATGGATCGAATATATCTATTCAACGTGGTATTTACCCCTTTTACTCTGGGGAAACTCCTAGCGATGATTATATATTATTGCTTTACATTTTTCTTAGTTTTGTCTTTTTTAAGCTGATCTATAAGATTCTTGACTGATCTCTATATTAATCTATTTATAAAGGGATAGTTTTATGGAGGTCAGTGGTTAGAGGTTTGAGGCATCCATGTCAGAAGTGGCGAATAACTGCGATCCTATAATATAAGACCGTATTCACTCCGTGGGAGAGCCATGCTTCGGCACGAATGGGCCGGCTCGACCGGCCAGGGCCTCACAGAAAACCGGCGTCAAACAACGCTTACGTTGTTTCGCCGAGTCAGTGAGGATACCGGAGACCCAATCCCCTTTTAAAAGGCCGGCAACGCACCTGTGACTCCTTTGGTGTTGCGGGTGTCCATGGGTGACGGTAATCGCTTAGTATCAGGCGATTCATCTGCTCGTTTGCCCCTATCCCATAAAAAAAATCAAAAAGATTACATTTGTTTCGAACCAATTTAAAACGAATCAAAGAACGACATACAGAAGTATACTCCCTAGCGAACTACAGATAACAAGTAAGATACAGTAGTTCCATCCTTCTTATTCAAGGTATCTGAACGATAAATCGTATACGCGTAGAACCAATAATTTGTTTAATAGTTATAGTCAATAGTAATTAAGATTAGAAATAGAACCCTTTCACCATTTGAAAACAGTTTTAGAAAAGATATCGAATCTCCGTGATTCCATTACCATAATAAGGTAAAAGCGACCCCAACAGGCGCAAACTTAATAGTGATAGACTGTGTCTACATAGGGCAAAAACAACTGTGGCAGGAAAAAAAGTATTATGTATGGCGCCAAAAAATATATAATAAAATCCCTAATGATATTAAAAATTGTAATGTAAAAGTATTTAAAAATAAATTGAAAATAATTCTGGCCAATAAATGTTATTATAGTATTCATGAATTCCTCAATGAAAATAATTTTAATATTTAATTGGTTTTAATCTATAATTATAATGTTTAGTTGTTTTTCTTTAAATTGATTTTAATGTCTAATTGATTTGAGATTTACTTTACTTTTATTTATATAATACTAACTTTATTATAAGGTATAATGTTTAATTCACATTAATTTATCTAATTTATTCTCATTTAATATTATTTTGCGCGCCGTGTGCCACGGCAAAACATGCTGTACACATATTTTACTGAACATCTTGTTACCTACCATGTTTTATGCAAATAAATGATTTGATTTGAACATCGGCATAAAGGTACCTAGTTAAACTGCTGTTTCTTGAGGGCTGTTTCAAGCGATCCTTCTGCACTCCTTACTTTCTGATATTAAGATCGTAAAAAAGCAGTAAGACTATGTATTATTAACGCGGATGGGTATTGCTTCTCTCAACAAAGCGATCGCGGCGCTACTATAGAACATTTTTCTTGCCTAAATTATAAAAAAGATGGATACTACTGTGAGTTGGAAGCTGGGTACATTTGGATTTTTCTTTTAATTTCGTCATACTAGTGGTAGTTGTAGCATTTAATTGGGCTTAGCGAATATCGGATTAGACCTGAAGAAATGTTTGCAATTATAACATGATTTTATTTTTGTAAGGTTTTTTTTATTGATTAAGTCGGCAAACGAGCTGACGAGCCACCTGGTGAAAAGTAGTCATCGTCGCCCATGGACACCTGCAATACCAGAGGAGTTGCTGATGCGTTGCCGACCCTTAAGAGCCCCTATGGACTACAGACTGCCAGAGCCGCTGCAACCGAGGGGAACGGCCTCTTACGTACAAAAGTAGAAACACACACCAAGGTGCTTTACGACAGACTCTGACGCAAGGGTGGTCGCCAGCCAGTCAAACCCCAAGAGGTGCTACCACCGAGCTAGTCAGATATTTTCACGCCTCTTACACTCTTACGCTCGGGATGCCTATCTGAAAGGTAGTGAGGAATAGTATTCTAACCCGCCTCCACATGGGGTTTCTGACAATAACTGGAGAACATTACACACATACATTTTGTACGGGATTTACAGCAGACAGAATTGTGCCCAATTGAGCCTCCATACATTTTTCCGGGTTTTTAAGTAGTCGGGAACAAACACCCAACAATTAATAAATAGAGCTTTAGGCCGTAAAAAATAGAACTGTTGCATTTTTTTAAAATTATTAAGATAAGATAAGATAAGATAAGATTTATTATGTCAAAACATGAGTAGTACAATAAGACAAAAAGATTGTCTGCATGCATGATCACAAAAATAATTTTTACGTGGCTACATGTTTTGCCATTAATGGCGTACATAAAATATTTAGAGGCCAATAGCCTGATGTCGTTTTGTTTTGTTAAGGTAAAAATTTAAATCTACACATAAAAAATATATATTGTAATAATATATTGTACGTACTCTTGTGTGATTATGTGTAATTCACATCATAGAATAATTTTTACTACCATTAGCACTTCATAATTATGAAATATTCATCGCTTAGCATCACCTACCATCATTCTGTTTGAGAAGTAAAACAAAAAATCACAAAAACAGTTTAAAAAGATCCAAAATCTGTATTCTCTCCACAAAACTTTGTTACTTGTACAAAGGGTACTGTGCAGACATCGCTTTTTACTGCTTTATCTCATTCATTGTAATGATCCTCAAAGGATGCTGCATTATACTTAGTTGAGGAACTCTTGATAAGGCTCCCGACAGTTGTAAAACGATCTGAGTTTGTTTCCTGTTGTTGTTGCATTTTTAAGATTTGTTGTATTCTTTGGAAGGATTGTTCTTATCTCGTAAAAACAATCCTTCATAGGCATATGCATACACATTCATATTTTTATAGTAAAAAATAAATAACCCTTGAAATCATTGTGCTTCTATATAATAAATCATCAGCATTATTATTTGCAGTCAGCATAGACCCAGTCATGTTATGCTGAAAATGATATTTAAGTAATTTTATGCATGAATAATTCAAATTTGAACCTTATCAATATATTATTGAGTGATAAAATGGCGTTTTATGTGTTACTATAGGCATTAATAGCCAGGTTAGTACTCTGTAACTACGGCATATGTAGATATGACCAATTTAGGAATATTTGGAACTACTCAAAATCCATGCCATCGCCGTGCTTGTGAATATCCACATTTTAACGTACCATTAAAGATTGTCACTTACCCTACTAGGTAAAAGAAGGTCAATTAGAATGCAGTAAGGAAGTGCAGCCAGGGTTCCTGGCACGCCGCCACACGGATGCCATCCTCGTGCATTTAAATAACCCCTATTTATTCCACAATAATGGTTTGCGGTTATTGCTTTGCAAATGATTCACCATCATTTTATGGTATGGCTTTTCGTATTGTTCTAGACGATAAAATAAATTGACGCTATGTAACTATTGATAGATTCAATGTACCCGCTGATTAAAAATGATATAAACGGTTACGCGGTAAATTATCCTAATCGTACAGCTGATCACGAATGAGAACGGATCCCAAATTATTACTTTTCGATTCTTTATTTAGTTTATATTATTATTTATTATTTTTACTTTCTCCGTGCTCTAGGACTATAACCTCTATTTCTTCTGATTGAAACATAACATTTCGTAATTAGATAAGCACATACTAATACATTTTTTCCCTACCTTTTGTTTGTAAATATTCTTTGGAGTTCCCCAGGGAACTATCCTCGGCCCACACCCGATTAATGTCATTACCACGAGAACTCATCCCAATTTTTATTTTTCCAGTCACATCACACGGACGGCCAGCTGGCTTCCTCCAGCGGAGAGCTGGCCTACCGGCAGAGACGGCAGTGGTAGTGGCAGCGATCAGGATGAAGAAGAACTGCCTTATGGATGGGAGCAGGCTCTCGACTGTCATGAAAAACCTTATTATATCAAGTGAGTTTTTTGAGAATTATGTCAATTTTGAGCGAATTGTATAGGTGATTGTTGTCAAAAGAATTAAAAAAGTAAAGTAGTGCAAGTAGACTGGATTGATTGTTCTTCGAATTGACTGGAACATCGAAAGTTGTGAAGCTATTTGGGAGACGCCTATGGCCTTTGGCACTCGACTGTATTGGGTTGATGTGATTGAAGTAATATATTTCAGATATCTTGACATCTTAACAAAAAATACACGTCACTATATTTTTACCAAGAGTCTAACAATTTTATTAGTTTATTTCATTAATAGTGTTATGCCGAGTAACTATTAGTACGGGGATGGGTCACGAAGACTCTAGATAAGTCGTAGAAGCACGTAGAACATTCGAAGAAAAGTCGGGTTCAAGGTGGATGACCGTAAACAATAGACGATCACTTTATCGTCTATTGTTTATAAGTAGGTACTTACCTACTCGTATTTTGTGGACCTATCGAGATTGTTCGATTCTAGAATCTTCGTGACTCATATAAATACTGGTCGTGAGGGTCGGCCAGGGCAGTTTAGTTCTGAACACGGTGAAGTGAATATCGAAGCGAAGTTAAGTGATTACAAGTGCGACATTATAGTGCGATAAGTGATACTGTAGTGACTCTCTCAGTAATTTCTGTTGTGTGTTTGTCAAGTTAATTAAAATATTTGTTGTTTCGGTGAAATTGGTGTTAATTAAATTTATCCCGAACCCCAGCTCGTAACATTTGGTGTCAGAAGTGGGATAAATTATGCCGGTTTTACCGAAGAAAGACACGGAAGGTATCCGTACCAGAAGTCAGCGGCAGCAAGAGATGGATCAGAGACGATTTGGAGATACTCCGGTACTACCTGCGGGTCATCAGCAACCAACTATAGATCCTGTTGGTGGTCCATCTGGAACTTCTCCAGGACCAACGGTTGACCTAGCGACCTTGATGGCAATGATGCAGGAGCAGGCCCGCCGCCAGGAAGAGCAGCGGCAACATGACAAGGAAGAACAAGCTCGCCGGGAAGAGGAGCAGGCACGTCGGGAAGAGGAGCATACCAGACGTCAAGAGGAACAGATGCTCCTGATAAAACACCTTCATGGGACTCTTGGCAAACAGCTCGGTGTTATGAAGGAGCAGGTGGAACACCACGAGACCCGGATTTCTAAAACTGAGGAGCAGATTGCTGATATGACAAAGGCGTTAGGTGATCTAAAGGCACGAAACGTACTTGCGACTAACGTGAATGCTGCACCCATAACGACCTCCCTACGTGGATTTAAAGTGCCGCCATTTGACGGAACCTCCTCATGGTCGGCATACAAAATGCAATTTGAAGCCTTTATGGAGTCGAACGGATGGGACAAAGGTCAGGCAAAGACAGCACTCACCTTATACCTCCGCGACCGGGCTTTGACAGTACTGGAGGCCCTCGGCAAGGACATGACCTACGACCAGCTGATTGAGGCGTTGGACTCAAGATACGGTGACGCCCATCTGGAGTACGTGTTTCGTGCTCAGCTAAAGGATCGGGTACAGCGTAGGGGGTATCGCCCAGACCCTACAGCAGTGGGCCGTGGAAGTTGAAAAGCTGGTTCGAAAAGCATACCAGTCTACACCTGCGCTCATCGACGGTAATCTGGTCCAAGCGTTCGTCGATGGAGTTCGTGACCTTGAAGTCAGAGCTGCTGTAAGGCTTGGACACCACAAGACATTGAAGGACGCCTTGGCCCATGCCTTAGAAGTAGAGGCGGTTAGACAGGATCATCGGACTGATCGCATCTGGGAAGTCGTGTTACCGACATGTCATATCTGTGGAGAGAAGGGGCATATCCAGGCGGGATGCCCGAGACCCTGTGACGGTCGAAGGGTTGGTGCAGCATCATCTAGATGCTACATTTGTGGAGAAAAGGGCCATTTCCAGTCGGGATGCCCTAAGCGCAGAGAGGGTCGAAGGGAAGGTGTAATATCGCCTACACCTGTGGTAAACGGGGACACCTTCAAGCTAGTTGTTGGAGAGGTCAAATATTGAAAAAGGACCGAGTACATGAAGAAAGGAACAGGATGGCAGCTCCAAGATGTTACACCTGTGGAGAAAAAGGTCACCTTCGGATGAGTTGCCTTAAGCGAAGAAGTACCATTGGAAGTTTTTCGAGCAGACCGTGCTCCGAAAACTGGAGGAAGAATAGAGATGGCGATTATTTTGGCGTCCGACAAGAGGCTACAGTACCGGTGCCCGTGAGGATATTGAGAGCAAATTTAAGTGATGCACGAGAAGAATGCTCAGAGCATGTCAGACAACCAGGCTGCCAAAAGTCCGAGAGAATGAAGTCCCGTTTTGACCGCAAGATGAACAACAAAGGCAGATTTGATGAGGGCTCACTAGTATGGCTACATAACCCGGTTCGCAGCAAAGGAAAGTCATCTAAGTTACAGGCAAAATGGGACGGTCCCTACCGAGTCGTGACTAAGATCAACGATGTCACCTACCGGATTCAAAAAGGGCGAAGAGGTGCTCCGAAGATCGTTCATGTGGATCGTTTGACGCGTAATTACGGATCTAATCATGCTCGGGACGAGCATGTCTTAGGAGGGGGTAGTGTTATGCCGAGTAACTATTAGTACGGGGATGGGTCACGAAGACTCTAGATAAGTCGTAGAAGCACGTAGAACATTCGAAGAAAAGTCGGGTTCAAGGTGGATGACCGTAAACAATAGACGATCACTTTATCGTCTATTGTTTATAAGTAGGTACTTACCTACTCGTATTTTGTGGACCTATCGAGATTGTTCGATTCTAGAATCTTCGTGACTCATATAAATACTGGTCGTGAGGGTCGGCCAGGGCAGTTTAGTTCTGAACACGGTGAAGTGAATATAGAAGCGAAGTTAAGTGATTACAAGTGCGACATTATAGTGCGATAAGTGATACTGTAGTGACTCTCTCAGTAATTTCTGTTGTGTGTTTGTCAAGTTAATTAAAATATTTGTTGTTTCGGTGAAATTGGTGTTAATTAAATTTATCCCGAACCCTAGCTCGTAACAATAGGAATATTGTACCATAATTTATCTTAACGTAACATAAAATACCCAACTTGGGCAGAGCAGAACTTAATGTACACCCACAGTTCGCCGGTATATTTAGGTTCCATGTAATGGGGGGCGAGCCTATTGCCATTAACCGGGCACAAATCCAGACTCCGAGCTGCTACTGAGAATTTCATAGAAAAACCCAATAACACTGCTTAACCTGGGTATCGAACCCAGGACCTCTAGCGTAGCAGTCGCGCTTAGGACTAACACTATAATTTATAAATAGCATTATTATTCTGCCAAAATCATATCTGTAACTGAAAATGATTATACATAGATGATGATATAATCTTCAATTGCAGTCACGTCAACAAGACGACGACCTACGTGGCACCAGAAGGCTGTTCCTGTGAATCTCCACCCGCCCCTCGGGACGTGGTGCTGGAGAGAGACCACGATCTGGGGTTCGGATTCGTAGCGGGCTCCGAGAGACCTGTGCTCGTGCGCTTCGTAACTGACAACTCACCTAGTGTTGGCAAGGTACTTAAATCATTTCTGATCACTTTTTGAGGTGAGCTAAGTTCATCTGGATTGGTACCACCACTATGCCATATATTCTTCAGCTAGAAGAGAATATTCTTTATTGTACACCAAAAACTAATGTAAGGAACAATAGTCATAGAGTGTTACAATGGGCGGTCTTATCGTTAAAAGTGATTTTTTACAGACAACCTTAGCAGTAATGTGCTAAAATGAAAATTATTGTGTTAAGGGTCAACTGTAACCAAAAAAAAAGGGGTAACTGTAACCCATCCCAAATGGGAATTATATTTGGGAAAAGGTTAGAAGAATGAGTCTAAGCTAGGTTTATCTTTTTTGATCAATATGTTCTAACTGAATTCTCAACCCTCCACCTTCCAGCTGGAACCCGGCGACCAGATCCTATGCGTGAACGGCGAGGATGTCAGCCTAGCTGCACGGGAGCATGTGATTTCAGCAGTCCGCGCGTGCACGGATCGCGTCACGTTGCGCGTGTGCCAGCCAGCAAGGAGCGGCAACCCAGCCAGGAGATCTGCCTTGCTGTCGGCTGCCAAGAGAGCGAGGCTCAGGGCAAGGCCTCCAAGAGTCCGGTTCGCTGATTCTGTACAACTTAATGGCGCGCCTATGTATCCTGTAAGTATTTAGATGCTATTATTTATGTGGAAGATGACGTAGTATCACGAATTGAATAGAATATGCTGAGATGGTTGGGCATGTTGAAAGAATGAATGAAAGAAAATTACCAAAAGGAATTTAGATGAATGTCAATAATGGCATCGTCGGAAGAGGTCGCCGTAGAAGGACATACACCGATCTTATTGGCGAAGTACTTCAAAAGAGCAGGTGTGTAGTTGTCACAACCGACGCGTGTGTAAGAATTTGGAAAAAGTAGTCCTGTGAGAAAAAGATGTAAATATAGGAATGAGTGAATAAAAGAAAAAAACTGATGTAAAGCATTTCATGTTAATAAATATACAAGAAAACCAAATAAACGAACTACTTACAAAGTATTAGTAGTCATTTCCTTTATATTTCAGCCTTCGGCCTTCTCTCTCGGTGATCTCTGCTTACCTCCAATGGCGAATGTCTTGAAAGTGTTTCTGGAGAATGGCCAGACGAAATCCTTCAAATACGACACTACGACGACCGTAGCAGACGTGGTGACGAGCCTCAAGGATAAGCTTTGCATCACCGCGGAAGAACACTTCAGTCTAGTGGTAGAACATGTGAAGAGTTTGAGGAGAAACAAACTGACACTACTGGACCCCAAGGAGTCCTTAGCTAGGGTAATTACGCTTTAAATCATATCTTACTTTTGCGATATAGATATGTGAACAAGTCTGTGAGCTCAACAATTTTTGGGAGGTAGTAGTTCAGAAATCCTTCGGAGGATTTCTTTTCGAGAAAGAAAAAGATTTCGGCTGTAAACAGTAAAAAATATTAACCCGGAATACACTTCATCACAGTCACTCACAGTTCAACATCACTGATGGGTATAAGCCTACAGCGACATCTACCGAGCAGTCGTAGTTCGTATGTAGCGCGGTAGATGTCGCTACAATCATTACACTCCTGCGCCAGTCTCATCCATGTAAATCCGCGATGGCGACAATGCCCAATTACTAGGAACTAAAATCTTTATGCGAATATATTATGTAAAATTCTCTTGGCTAGTGGGGAAGCAAATAATTAATATTTATAAAATAAAATATTCTTTCCTCCTCAGGTAATCAGCTGGGTGAGTGTTCTCATATCAAAGCACATTTTTCTCTGGAAATCTGGTAGCAAATCAGTTACGCTTTTGGGAGTGGAATACATAGTTACCGCTTTAGAGCATTCATGTATATTTCATTCCATGTTGTTTTAGCCATCTCCTAGGACCAAAGGGAATAAAGACCACTGCACCATAAATCTCTCAATAACAATCAATTGCTCTACAAAAAATGCTCCAATACCTTTCCAGATTGCAGCTCGCCCTGGCTCCTACAAAATGCGATGCCTTTTTCGGATAGTGTTCATGCCGACGTCAGCAGCAGAGTTAGCTCAACGGGATCTGGCGGCACTAGACTACCTGTACATGCAGTGCTGCAATGACGTGGCCCAGGAGCGGTTCGCGCCAGAACTACAGCCCGATGTGGCGCTGCGGCTGGCTGCCCTGCACATGCATCAGCACGCACTGGCTAATAATTTATCGCCCGCCAAATTGACTGTGAAGGCTGTCGAGTAAGTACCGTAGGCTTAATTAAGTTTCAAATGGAATTATTTGGATCATCCATCGGACCAATTAGACAGATCATAGCAAGCAAATGTAATAATGGCCCGAATAACAATCTCTAGATTGTTTTCTCTACTTGAGTCTGACATTACTTCTATATATCTTATGTCAAATTCGTATTTCTAATAGGAAACAATTGAAATATTCAGGGAATATTCATTTCGGACGTTTCGATCAAATTAATCGATCATCATATGAAATAGATCATTTTGACTTATAGTTTAAATTAAAATCAAATAAATACAATTTGTTAAATCATAAAATAAAATGTTCATTTTCAGGCGAGAATTCGGTCTGGAACGTTTCGTGCCCAGCGGTCTACTAGAGAGTATGAAACGCAAAGAACTCCGCAGGCTGATCGCGCACTTCCTTAAGATGAACTCCCAGATGACGGGCAGTCAGAGGCAGCTGACGCAGTTACAGGTTAGTAAGGTTACTCTATCTTATGAAGAATCGAATGCAAGACCTAATCCGCAGGTCCAACAAAGTCACCCATCCCATAAATCCCATCATCCGACATTGCCTACCACCTTTCCAGGTAGCAAACGATTCATTAGGATTTTTCTTACTATAAAAAATACCTAAAAATTTATCTTATTTATCCAAACGGCTTACGTACTGGATAATTAACTTATCCTATCTTCCAGGCAAAACTCCACTACCTAGACATAGTAGCTGGTCTCCCAAGCTATGGCGCCAAGTGCTTTAGCAGTAGTAGACCAGAACGGGTGCTCCTCGTGTCTCCACGATTTGGTCTCAGCCAGATTGTCGGTAGAAGTAACTCTGTGGTAAGTTAAATGAAAGTTATTTCATGAATGACAAAAAGAGATTATTATTAAGAAACAGAAACATCTACCTTTTGGATACTATCTATCAATATCTAGAAACAAAACAAAATTTCTTGACGCCCCAATGTCCTTAACATCATTTGAAACTCAAAAGCAATATTATGTTCATCAGTAAGGAGCGACTATCTTTAGCTGTAAGTACATTTTTTGCCCTGTTTTGTGCCAATGATAAAAGTGTAAGAAAATAATAGAAAAAATATAGTATTTTTTATTACAATAAAAAATATTATAACTTTTGTCACCACCACTTTTGCATTTGCGCATAATAATCATAATAAATATGATTAAAATTAATTACACATTTTTAAAAGTAAATTATAACTTTTATAACCTATTTATTACACTTTTCAAAGTCACATTGTTTCAAGCGTATCGAAATATTATTGAAAGTTTTTTTATGAAGCATTCAAATGTAAAGACCTTTAAAGAAACGTCGACAATTAAAATACAGAGCAAAGTACATAGCGAAAGGTACATAAATACGATCAATTGAATTCATCATCTTCTGTTCCAGCCTCAACCTATCGCCTCTCTAGAAGAAGTGGAAGGCATCAGAGTAAAGCGGGACTGGTCAAGTGGGGGTGCGGACGTAGCCATCTTCTTACAAAGGGACCGCGTACTCGCCCTACTCATGGACGAGAGGGACGCTGCCGAGATGCCCCTCATCATAGCTGGGTATATTGTTCTAATTATTATTATTACAGTTATACCGTTAACTATACCCAAAGGTTTATGCCCAAGTTCCATAGCTTCAATGAATAATTTGATATTTAAAATGGAATATCGAATAAGTATGTATTTTGAAATCAATTTTTTTTTATAGGTATTACCGCCTCACAACTGGTCAAGATTTAAATGTGGAACAAGAAAGGGAACCTATGACAGAAGATATAGGTTAGTACATAAACTACCTACCTAACAAAAATAAGGTTTATATGGGGACACAATATGTCGCCTTTCAACATTAAATCACTTTCTATAAAATTTTTAATATTTCGTACCTATTCTATTCCAGCTCCGCCATACTTGTCGCAACACAACGTGGTACCAGCTAAATGGAGCTACCTCCACTACGATGATCCAACTATGCTGTCTAAAAAACACTACGCTATCTTCAGTATGCCTCCCCCCTACCACTCCACCCCAGAACAAAACAAGTCTCTCGACACCAACATGAACACCAACATCAACAACAGAAACCATAGCAACAACTCCAGCCCACTAATAGGCTACGATTCCAAATCTGGTCTATTAGGACACGATGTTCACTTTGAGAAATGCAAGAGAAACGATGACTTTAGATTATTCGATCCAAATGATGCTTGCTATCTAGATGATGGCATGGGTTTTGACCTTCAAAGTGTTTTGTCCATGGAACTCTTAGAGAATGCGTCGAATAACCCGAGGCTAGTTGAGGCTAAAAACGAAGAGGTGCTAAGAAGAGTAGCGGAAATGCAAAAATTAGTTGAAAACTCGGAACAATATTTGACTGAGAATTGTGATTACGATGCTTATCATGAAAATTTAAGAGATGAGCTAGTTGGTAAAGAAACGAGTGTAGATAATATAGAAAGTGATACAGAGTCAAATACTAGTAGAATGTCATCTGCGGATGACGCGCCTGGTATTCTAAGACATAGTGATTCTTTGCTTTTACTGACTGAAACTATAAACCAAGGGCTGAGCGGGTTAAATGTCCCAGAGAATGGAGCAGACAATAATAGCTTAACCACGCGACAATCCCAAGGTCTCAGTGCTATACTTAATAACTGTGGACTGACTGATGCTTTGATGGCTTTGAATAATGATATTTGTCAGTCGGAAAGTGACAATGATTCGCTTTATACACCCACAAGTAGCCCTATACGTAAACATCAAAATAAATCCACGACCAAAGGTGTCAGGACGAGTTTTGGTTTAGTCAGTCCTGACGCAACACAAGACAATAAAGAACCAAATCTAAAAGAATACTTGAAGCAACTTAGAGAAAAGAGTAGTAAAGAAGAAACGAGGACAGCGGATTTTCCGTTTTTTTATCAAGAAAGCGTAGTTGATAATGATGCTGAGCTTATAGATTTAACTTTAATACCTCCTCCACAAACGCCCGATGAATTAGACTGTGCTACGCAAGTGCCTCAAATTTTACCCGTAGTTCCACCATCGTTCGCGGACGACAAAGTAAATTCACAGGAAAATTTATCGACTACGCCAAAAAAGAACGCGCTTGAAGAATTTATAGCTAATGTTACAATACAACCACCTACTGTGAAAGTCACGCCAGCAATAGAGTTAACTCCTGAAGAAATATTGTCATATATCATTCCACCTCCACCGGCTTCTAACTCATCAACTTTAGATAGAGAACAAGTTAGTTATGTAAATCAAAGCCAAATACTTGAAGCAAAAAAGGAACAGGCAAACAGTGAAGCGAAGACTGCCAACGGTGATGTTGTAAAGGGAACATTAAGCGTCAGTGAGATCAGAAATATGTTTGCAGCCAAAAGTCTTAGTGATGCCAGAAATAGTCTTTTACTCAAAGATAAGAATAAAGTAGCGACTCAAACCAAATCGGATTCACCTAAAGGTAAAAGAAAAAGCATATCTGGTGATAAACAGTCGAATGGGAATGCGCATGTTATAGAATACCCTACAGTTGAGAGAAAAGGGATGTTCTCATGTTGTAGTAAAGATAAAAATAAGTCCGAGGAGAACTCTGACGAAAATGAAAAAGTCGACCAAGCACAGAATTCGGATTCCATACCTGACGTTTGTGAAATTAGACCACCACCGCGGAGAAAAGGCTCTGAATATAGAAAAGCTCCTGAAAGACCACCGAAAACGCCACCCACGCCAGCACCAAGACCTCGGTCCAACTCCTTCACATGTCTTAACAACGAACTTACAGCTGTCGAGATAACAAACAACCATTTCAGTACACTAAATAATAGAAAATTGAACTACAAAGTAGTATGTGACATAAATGAGCAATGTATGCAGAACCCTCCACAGCTGCCTCCGAGATTAGAGAACAAAGTTTTATCACCGCCGCCGCCTATTCTTCTACCTCCAAAAAAGCCGCCTCTACCTCCCGTCCCGAGCATTGAAGTGCTACGACTAAAGAATGCCCAAAAACAGTCACCGATTAGAAATCCCGAACAGCGTCTAGCCAGTATTGGCTCTCCACATTTCCAACGAAATCTAAACACGTATAAGAACCTAGAAAACGAAAATAGATTGACTGAAGAAGAAACGCAGAACATTCGATCTTCGCCTAACTATAGTTCTATGACGTTACAGAGTCGCCATATCAGATCGAATTCTGAGACAAAGAATACGATTCTGAAGAACAACACGGCTCTTTCTTTGTGCTCTCCACAGTTGAATAGACGATTCAGTAACCGGCCAGATCTTTTGAACGGTGCTCCAGGGGAGCGAGTTTTCAGTCCACCTCTATCTGAGCGGCAGTCTTTCCGCAGAGACAGTGCAAGTCCTACTCAGAAAGTCCAAAACCACGTGCGGTTTAAAGATGACGTTGTGGACGATATTCCAACTCCCCCTTCTCCTCCTACGGTGAAGTTCCCGGAGTTTCAGTCGGGGAACAACGGGCACGTGTCCATAGAGAATCTCTTGTGTAAGACGGAGGTGGCGGTGGACGGATTGCTGCAGAGACTGCACCAGGTCGCACAAAAGTGTTCACACCAACATGCTCATGGAGGTGGCGAGGATATTGATGAGGCTAAGTTTCAGGTGCGTTTGTATTCCACCCATCTTTTAAAATATAATAATAATAATATATTTAATACTGGCTCTGCTGTAAGACTAATTTTGAAATTTAAAAAACCTAATTTATAATATTTTACATTTAGCGCCTATTGACATTTTATTTTATTGCAGCGCGCACGCAGCGAGTTGACGTCATGCGCCGTGACACTGGTAGGCGCCTCTCGTTCGCTTGTAGGTGCTCTGGGCGGATCCCAGGGCGGGACGGCAGCCACCGCACTAGCTGACTGCCTCACACCGCTGAGAAGATTGTCTGATTTGGCTCAGGTAAGCACGTTTTTATTACTATTACTAATTCACAAGGTACATAAGTGTAAGTTGAAACCAAAAAAAAATCCACTATAAAAAGTAGCCATCATTCCAATGCTATGTGACTATAGCATGGCCGCTTAGTTCATACATAACTATATACCGTATTCATTAGACACAATTTTTTTTTATATAGTATAGGAGGGCAAACGAGCAGACGGATCGCCTGATGGTAAACGATTACCGCCGCCCATGGACACCCGATACACCAGAGGATTCAAGTGCGTTGCCGACCTTATAAAAGGGGATTGGGCCTCCGGTAACTTCACTCACTCGTTCGTCGAGTGAGTGAAGTTACCAAAAGTACCTGTATATGGTCTAATTGAATTGAGATTGACACAACGTAAGCGTTGTTTAACGCCGGTTTTCTGTGATGCCGTGGTATCACTCCGGTCGAGCCGGCCCATTCGTGCCGAAGCATGGCTCTGGAAGTAGTTGAAAAATTTGATAACCTCTCTTTTTTTTGCATTCTTTCATTTATCATTGTATAAAGAATCCATTCAACCTCGGGTTTACCTTCCTATAGTATTTTTGTAAGAAGCAATAATTGGGATCATGATTCTACTTTTACCACCAGGCTCTCGGTAGGCACACGTCAGCACCACTCCAAACCCGAAACCTGGTCCTTCGAGTCCACGACGTGACAGCGGCCTTCAAAGAACTAGCCGGAGCTGAAATGGCACAAATCATACATGAACACAACTCCAAAAAGACCCAAGGTCAAGGTCAAGAGACTAACTCGACCTTGGAAGGCCAACTGGCATTAAGAGCAGAATGTCTAGCAAATGTTCTGGCTACGTTACTGAGAAGTCTTAGAGTATTTTCTCCGTAATGGAGAAAAGGCCAGATTTTGTCTTTTGAGTCGAATATAATTTATCTCAGAAATAAATGGAAAGGAGTTGATGGAATGAGAATATGAAGAAAGGTATAATAATAAACAAGGTGAACAGAATGATTGAGAGAAGAGAAAACTCTTATATGGCAATGTAAATGGATGGTATAGTGGATATAGATAGGAATGATACTAATAAACACGCTACGAAGCGATGTATAAAATCGATGTTATAATGTATAATTTTATGTGGATTAACTGATTCACGCATCGATACTATAACAACATAAGTAGGTATACCTATACAATATTTAAGAAAAGTCGAGAATTCTATCGATTTCAAGTCAGCTGAAAATAATTGGATATTAAAACTGAGACGCTTTCTTTTGAACTGCTCCGAGTTATAAAATTCTGAGGGTAGCTTAAAATCGAATACCTAAAATAAACTGTAAATCCATTTAATGTATAGATTTAATTTGTTAATCGATTTCTGTTAATAAATAATTAACCGTTACTAAAATGAGACCAAATAAATTTAGGTACGTTTTTTAAAATAATTCACAAGTTTTTTTGTAGTTGGCAATATTTGTGTTTTAAGGATTCTGTGTACAGTGACCAATGACACTAAAGATACATCAAAGTATGTATTTTTTATGAAGTATACAATTTACATTATTAATGAAAAATGACATACTTTTAATGTGATAGAAAAAATATTGTCCAAAATGGCCCACGATATAAGTGATATTTTTTTCATTTATCATTGTATAAAGAATCCATTAGATTGTAGATTGTAAATTTTAATGTTAATGTTCACATTTGTTGTTAATATAATTTTTGGATTACCCTTAATTATAATTGTCGCTTAATTTTAACTTGATGCATAGTTACAAACTTGCGGTTGAAAGTAGACAAGTCTTTGTTAAATCTTTAAAAGTTATGATTCTTAATCGAAAAATATGAATACGTATAGGTAGGTAATAGTGAAGTATAAAGTATTATAAACTTCATCTAGAACCTATTTACACCATATCAAAAATATATAACCGAATAATTTTGACCAATTCTTAGGTACATATTGCTGTCAAAGGAGAACTACTTCAGTAATTTATATCTTTCGAGTGATTGAAAGTGAAATTTAAATTTAGATCCTGCTTCACGTTAAAAAAAATTATCAAACAGAAAAACGAATCCACAGAGTATACCAGTTTTTCTGACTTCTTTCTATGATTCCGTAGACAAAGTGTTACCATATAGTTTAATTAATTTTTACCTAAAACATATCTATTTATACACAAGAATAAAATGTATATTTTCTATTGTAAGATGTGTGATTGGATATAAGGTGCGAACTCTGTAATCCTTTTATGTCTAACTAATCATATCTTAATATTTTAGGCATCTGCAATCTAAGACACCACATAATACTTAGACTGGTATTCAGTACATATTTTCTCTTTGTTATATTACACCTAAACGTACTAAAACACACAAAAAATACTCCGCTCGAGGTTGTAATGATATTATCGCGCGAATTTGCAAGTTTGGTGTTGCTAGCTGTTAATTTGTTTGACAATGTTGCCAGCAATCGTTTTTTGGTACACGCGATGTGCTGATATTAAAATATTGGTGCTATTTTGAAAAAAAGTGTACGTTTTTGGTATTGTGACCGGTTGAACTGTAATGATTCTTTGCGAGTACATAAATAATATGTAATGCACCAGTGATTTGAATTTTTTATGTAAATATCAAGTAAGGTTGTTTTTGCAACGCAATAAACTAAACTAAGGCAAACTGACGCATGATATTGTATTTAAGAATAATCTGTTTCTATATTATTCTCGCCTGTTTAGTACAATTTTGTTTTATTTTCCTCCGCTGGTATCCCAAAGCTTGTATAGGAACCAAAGACGAGAGTTTTCATATATTTTATGTTGTTTCCTGATTTTGTTTACAAATATCGTTCACTTCTTGGCTTAATATATTATAAATTTCTTCACTAGAACAGAATATAGTTCTGAAATGTTGAATAGATTATTTTATTGTTGTTGCGATACTCATGTTTATAGAAAACACCACTGAGTATTTAATCCAAAAGAGGAACAGCTGTTAGATTTCTAATTTCATTCCTGGGATTGCCATATACATCCTTTTTAGAAAAAAATTAACAATGAAAATATTACATTCAAAATAGTCTCTATTAAAAATTATTTAAGATAAGTACTTACTAAAAACATCTCAAAACAAATATTTTTTATCAAATGATTTCTCACATAGCATGGGTATCACAACAGCTACAGTTTTTGTGTATGAAAAGGTTGCAACATAGTTAATCGTTATACCAGATAATATATCACACCAGTTTATTTATTGTTCCAAGTAACATAATGCAATGCATTTGATGTAATAAACGATATAAATATTACTAAGCATTTTTCATTTCATAAATAATTTGGTCCTTTTCTTCCTTTTGGTCTTTTGGAGCGAAATAAGGCACCTACGTATGTAAGAAGAAACATAAAAACGGTTTTTTTATGGGATAGGGGGACAAACGAGCAGACGGATCGCCTGATGGTAAGTGATTACCGCCGCCCATAGACATCCGCAACACCAGAGGAGTCACAAGTGTATTACCCGCCTTTTAAAAGGGGATTGGGCCTCACTCATTCGGCTAAACACAACGTAAGCGTTGTTTCACGCCGGTTTTCTGTGAAGCAGTGGTATCACTCCGATCGAGCCCATTCATGCCGAAGCATGGCTCTCCCACGTGGTAAAAACGTGCTAACCCTTCTATTGACTACGGTACCTACTAATATACTTACTTATTGATTATTCCCAAAATATACCTAAACAGACTTGAGTAGATCACCTAAATCCATATTAAGATTAAAATGCGAAAGTAACCCTGTCTGTCTTTATGCCTGTACGTTGTTACGCCTAAACCATTATTATTATTATGTAGAAAAGGAACATATCACATAGACTACCTACTCCCAAAAAGTCCTTTAGGTCCCGAGTGTAACCACGAGCAACAGCTAATAAGATATAAAAGGACCAAGAACAACATGAAGACAGCGATTTGCATTGTATAAAAACAATCATCATCCCTTCGTGCTTTATCAGCATGAAACATTATACAGATATAAGATATCACCTGCTCTCGCGCATTAGAACCTCAACACATTATCTACACAAAACCAGTGACTTACGTACAGTCGACAAAAGTTAGCTTCCAATAGGTACTATACATACAGTGAAATCCTAGTGTGGGCAATGTTTTTAATAAAAAGAAAAGAAAGAAGAAGAAAGAGAATGTGGCAGCTAAAAACACTGGCGTTTTGACACAATATATTGCATCATACATTAATAAATAACTGCCTCTTTAGTCCAGTGTTCGATCCCATCAAAAAGAGCAGTGTTAATGGGTTTATTTATGAAATTGGCAGAAACATTCAAAGTTTGGATTTGTGCCCGCTTAATAGACATAGGCTCGCTCACTATTTCATGGGATCTAAACATACTGTGGTTGTACAATTAAACATTACTACCTCTGCCTAACAGTTCGGGGAATTCAGGCATAATACCTAGTATGTATGATATACCTACATAACTTCACAATCTTTGTCAAAACACAGATGTCGTTAGCTGCCTGTATACCTCTTTTGTCGACTGTACTGTCTAGTTTAATGAACCTTTTAACGTGTAACAAGCAATCCTCTACAACGTTAAGTGTATTAGAATTAATAGAGTTAGATCTTATTAATAAGCTAAGGCTAGAATACCTTAAGTAAGATAAAAGACCAACTGTTTTATTAATTTAGCGGTAGTAAGCGTGACTGACTACGATAGAATTCCTGGGTTCAATTCCTAAGTCGAGTAAGTGTTATTGCAGCTCGGAGTGTGGATATGTGCTCTATTATTCATAAGTATTAAGTATACCTGTTTAGTGAGTCGCTTGCTTTTAGTAAAATAGTAAGTTGCAAAATTTTTGGTTCTAATTTCACGTTAAAATGGGGAATTAATTTGGTGATCATTTAGATACTACATTTAGCAATATAAAGTGATTTTTTGCCGTTACATTTTACTAGATATGGTGATTAGTTAAACATAAGCCGTTCGAAAATAAAAATTGAAGTTTGAAAACGTTATAAATTCGATCTTTCAGCAGGGTTACTTCGTTTTGTAGAATTGTAAAATATGAGGTAAGTATTCACACATAGGTGCATGACCAGTTAGAAACATATAAGTTTAAGTGCACATAGCAGACTCGTACGTACTCGTAGGTACCATGGAAGGCGTTTGTCACAGGCGGCCGTACGGACCCTGTATTATTTTCACACGATTCCTTACGACCGGTTATGGGACATATAGAAAAATAAATTCAATAGAATAGATGCTAGATCTATAGCAGGGTTCTGTATAGGTAGATTCTAAAACAACCTTTGTAAGAACATACATTTTTGAACATACATACATACCATCACGCTTGTATTCGCCGAAGCGTTAGGCAGAGGTGTACCAATGTACATCCACAGTTCGTCGGTATGTTTTTAGGTCTTACGTAATAGGGGGCGAGGCTATTGCCATTGACCTGGCATAAATCCCGACTCCGAGCTGCTACTGAGAATTTCATAGAAAAACCTAATAACGCTTTACTCGCTTTACTCGTCATAGCAGTCAAGCTTGGGACCACTAGATCAATGAGGCAGTATTTTATCTTCTATCTATACTTATAATAAATCTGTAGAGAGGTCAATTCTGTACATGAAATATATTTCCAAAATAACTATCAGCGGGTGATTAGTGATCGATACTGACGCCAAAAATGCAATCAGTAAAATTTTTGTCTGTCTGTATGTTCATTATAGAAACGAAAACCACTCGACGGATTTCAACGAAACTTGGTACAATTGTTCTTCATACTCCTGGGCAGGTTATAGTATACTTTTCATCACGCTACGATCAATAGGAGCAGAGCAGTGAAGGGAAATGTTGGGAAAATGAGTGATTCATGAGAAAGGTTTCAAGCTATAAAACATCACGCTACAACCCTTAGAAACGGGGCAACGCAGGTGAAACCGCGGGCGAAGAACTAGGGAACAAAGTAACTATTCCACGCGGACGAAGTCGCTGGCAAAAGCTAGTCAAGTATATAAATATTAAATTATCAAAAAAATACAGCTAATTAAAAGCTGTTCTTAGTTCATAGGATATCCCAATAACTTCATGTTATTACAAATGTCATCAAATTAAACATTATTGATATCAGTGCAGTGATATCACCATTGGACTGCCAAACCAAAGGCCTCGAGTTCGAACCCAAGGAAGTGAAGGAGCGCACGCACTATTTTTTGAATTCATGTGGGTATTAATAGTTAAATCACGTGCTTGAACGGTGAAGAAAAACATTGTGAGGGAACCTGCATGCCTGACAAATTTTTTCAAAGGCCTGTGATGTCTGCCAGCCCGCACTAGGCCAGCGTGGTAGACTATAGCCTAACCCCTCTCATTCTGAGAGGAGACCCATGCCCAGCACAGGGACAATATAGGTTGATGATTATGAAACATAATTTAGCCATGAACAACAATGTTGCTAGATCAATAATCTGGACGCGGATCTCTGATCGACCGGAGACTAGGCTCGAAAGCAAAAAGATGGCCGCGAGTTGTCGCCGAAGTACGATCGCACACTGAAAGATATGCTTTGTGAGTGGGAGAGCCATGATTCGGCACGAATGGGTCGGCTCGACCGGAGTGATACCACGGCCTCACAGAAAACCGGCGTTAAACAACGCTTACGTTGTGTTTCGCCGAGTGAGTGGGGTTACCGTAGGCCCAATCCCCTTTAAAAGGTCGGCAACGCACTTGTGACGCCTCTGGTGTTGCGGGTGTCCATGGGCGGCGGTAATCGCTTACCATCAGGTGATCCGCTGCACGTTTGCCTTCCTATCCCATAAAAAAAATATGACAGCGTTCGCTAATATATAGGACAGTAAATATTTTTATATGTAGCAATTTTGTTAGGGAAACGTGGATACCTAATGTTTATATCACGCCTGTACGAGTATTCCCCGAAGTGTTAGGCAAAGGTGTATTAAGGTAAACCCACAGTTGCCATTAACCGGGCACAAATCTTATCTCCGAGTTGCTACTGAGAATCTCATAGCAAAACCTAGGATCTCTAGCGTAGCATTCGCAAGACCAAATGTTATTTAGTTAAGTATTTCTATCAAACTTTACAAAACCTATAGAAATAATAGATACTTAGATACAGGTAGATACGTAACCTAAATGGATACAATATTTTTATCATATTATAATTAATAAATAATTAATACTATAATTTTTATATATTATACATCTACTTAGGTAAAAAAAAAAGTAAGATATAAACTGCATTACTTTCGTAATAATTTATGATGATAATGAAAGATAATACGAGTAGGTTTTTATTTTAAAAGAGTGTCCATGGAATTTCTTCACAGATACTCCTAGCTGCTACTGAGAATTTAATAGAAAGAAATAACCAACTTGCTAACAATAAACGTCAAGTAATCAAAAGGTAGCCAGTTTTAATTAGTAATCAATAGCATAGCCATCGATAAGCAGCATGATGTATAGGACAAGGTTAAAATATCGAGTGCTACCAATGTTTACAAATAAGGAGCGTTCGATCGGCCGTTTGTTCAACCCTATGTTTTATATCTTATTTCTCTTGTTATTCCTGGGCCGTACGTTGAAATGACTCTGGTCACATATCAAGAAAAAACAAGCCCTTTACATAACGTATCTAATGCCGATCTCAAAGAAAAAATAGTATTTCAGGTATAAGTTTAATTTATTATTAAGAGTCCGGCGGAGCGAATTCCTCTTACAAACGTTATTCCGAAATAAATCGTAATTCAAACGCAATTTAATCAAATTCTGTTATTATTCGGATTCGGATACCGTTAATCTAGGTTCCTACGTAACCATTTTATCCAAAATACTTCACTGAAAATAAATGTAAGCGAATGCAATTTTTGATAACTTTACCAAGTTTGGAACTATTTTTCGGTCTTTTATTTCCAGTGAACTAGTAGTAGACGAAATCGTACTAGTATTAACGGTATCCAAATCCGAATAATAACATAATTTGATAGAATATTGTCTGGATTACGATTTATTTCGGAATTACGTTTTTGTGGGCAATTCAAGCTCCGCCGGACACTTAAGTTAGTAACACATTTCAATTTGACTTGTAGAAATCACACTAATTTAATCTATAGTGAAAAACATAGCTTCGGACCACTAGACTGCCTCATTAGTCTAGTGGTCCCAAGCGCGACAACTATGCTAGAGGTCCTGGGTTCGATCACCAGGTCGAGCAAAGTTTTATTGGGTTTTTCTATGAAATTCTCAGTAGCAACTCGGAGTCTGTATTTGTGCCCGGTTAATGGCAATAGGCTCGCTCCCTATTACATGGGACCTCAACATACCGGCGAACTGTGGTTGCACATTAGTACGCCTCTGCCTAACCCTTCGGGGAATACAGGCGTGATGGTATGTATGTATGTATGAAGAACATAATTGATAGAATGAATATGTGATGTGTTGAACGCTTGATGAAACAAATATAGGTACGATGTTTTTGAATACTTGAATTGAATTTTCGATTTATTAACCATTCCTTATGAACGTTCGAGTATTTAGATGTTTGATTTATAGTGGTCAACCAATTGATAAACGAGCATTTGGCTTAATACACCATAATCAATACCCTCCTATCCAAGAGGCTCTGTAGGGGCAGAGTAGGGGTATTTTACACGTTTCGACCTCCGTAAACCAATTTCTGCGCAATAGCGATATTGTTTATCAAGCTTGTAGGAAAGGGATGGTGCTATTTAATATGTAGAGTGGCATCCCTCTCTCACAATCGCAAAACGATCGCAATTATACGTAATACGGCCTCAGGTGTTCGTAAGACAGCCGGACCGAGTACCGAGACCGAGAGAGACTGGTCACTCATCTAAATCAAAAATCTGTTGATCGGCGTAGTTATTACATAATCAAAGTCAAATGTTTATTGTTTATTATATATTAAAATGTTTATTGAAATAAAACTACTGTTTACGAATTTTATCGCGTTGTATTGATATTATTTAATTTAATTGTAGGTATTGATAAATTTAAAAGTAGTTATTTCAATCTATAATATTCGAGTAAGTGTCAGAAATCAAATGTTTATTTAATTTATGCCATGCTTTATGTGGGAGAGCCATGCTTTACGTGGGAGAGCCATGCTTCGGCACGAATGGGCCGGCTCGACCGGAGTGATACCGCGGCCTCACAGAAAACCGGGGTCAAACAACGCTTACGTTGTGTTTCGCCGAGTGAGTGAGGTTACCGGACGCTCAATCCCCTTTTAAAAGGTCGGCAACGCACTTGTGACTCCTCTGGTGTTGCGGGTGTTCATGGGCGGCGGTAATCGCTTACCATCAGGCGATCCGTCTGCTCGCTTGCCCTCCTATCCCTTATAAAAAAAGTTTTGACCAATATGTATTACAAGCACTTTTAAAATGTCAAAAACTAGGTGCACGGTTTCAAATAAGTATGTCTCATAGAGAAGTGTCGGCAAGGAACTCCATAGATACTCCTTTTAGATAATAAAATGTTTACAATGTTTTTTTTCTGTTAACAATTTAGTTCTATGAATGTCAGGATTATGTTATTTAATGTGGAAGAATAGAATTGATCAGGATCAATGATTGCCTTGCAAAAGTATAACGTAACAGACACCGGATAGCCATGACTTGTAGGAGCCTTAACCACGAGTCCCTCCATAGAACGATTATAGACTAAAATAAATCGTATCTAAAGATTACATCACATAGTGGCATCCCTAATTGTGGAATGAAACAATCAAGTCTGACAGATTACTTTGAATTAATTTAATGACAGTAATTTTACCGGATGCATAATTATGAAATGGTTATTGAGTATATGAAGATGTAATTTATATCGGCAGGTTTTCTTGTGCTTCTACGGGTAAACTTGGTATCAGTTCCCAATAGCCTCACCAGAGCCTGTGTTCAAATCAACCAGTTTGAATTAACCACAGAACAAAGAATATTTATTGTTCCGTGGAATCAACGAACGAATAGAAACAAGTTAGACATGTTCCTAAAGTGGGGACGAGTTAGAAATATCTATAATATGAATCTATAATAATATGAATATAATATATCTGATAGATACAAGAGAGTTCTTACTAAGAGAAGAGAAGAGGGGAACTGGCTGGCGACCATCCTTACATCAGAGTCTGTTCTAAAGAGCCTTCGGTCCCAGGACCCCAAAAGGCCTGACAATCTGATAATAATGCGATTTGGATACTTTTATGTTGGATTATCGACAGAAGGCGGCAATTATGGAGATTTTTTTTCGGGCGACTAGGCCCTTAGAAGTCATTATAAAAATATTTTTCACAAAATAATAAATAGAATACACAGAAAATTTAAGAATTATACAAAGACACATACAAAGATTAATAACGCCTGCTAAACGGCTTCGCCTGCACATGCCTGTTGCAGCAGTGCAGCATGCAGGGGCAGTCCAGCCTGTCAGCAATCATCGCCAGGATTGCGTTGGAGCTGCGTTATGGAAGGATGTGGGGAAAGACCTTCACAAGGCAGTGAGATAGTTCAGATTATATAATATCACCCAAATAACGGCTATTTTCACTTGAATGGTCAGGTACGTCAAGAAAAATGAATGGCTGCTGAGGGATAGTTGAAAGTTAGTAAGTAAAGTATCGGTCTGTGAAACCCACGGACATAAGATGGCGTGCACGTAGTAGGGGACCTCATGGCATTTAAAAGGTACCTATATTTAGCTGTAATAATTAGCGACCACGATCATAACACTTATTAATAATATCAATTTGCACGTCATTTTATTACAACGCAGGTCTATCTAGTAGATTAAAAAAGTTGAGGCAAAAATTTAACTTATTGAGGTAAGTATTTTTACAAGTAACAGTAAGATACGCAGTAGGTTTGTACCATAAGGTCAGACAGAGACATTACTACACCAAAGTCAAATATGAGATAATAATAAGTATACGTAATATATTTATTTATAAGTACCTTTTTATTTGTTCTATTTTATTACATATGAATAACTACACAATAATAGCTACACTATAAAATATTAACAATAGAAAATAACATACCATCAGGCCTGTATTCCCCGAAGGGTTACGCAGCGGTGTACACCCACAGTTCGCCAGTATGTTTTAGGTCCCATGTAATAGGGGGCGAGCCTATTGTCATTGACCAGGCACAAATCGTTATTTTTACTTAAATTAAAATATATTTTAAAGACTTAAAAGGAAATATTATAATAGACTAGCTTCTGCCCGCGACTTTGCCTGCGTGGACTTCAGGATTGGGTCTGACCTGGATAAAAAGTAGTCTATGTGTTATTCCAGGCTATAATATATCTGTGTGCGAAATTTCATCCAGATCCGTTCAGCCGTTCTGGCGTGAAAGAGTAACAAACATCCATAAATCCGTACTGACAAACTTTCACGTTTATAGTATTAGTAAGGGAGTAAGGATTAATAGGTACTTTATTTGGAACAAATGTTAATTTTTATTTTTCCATTTCAAGTAACACCGTGTACGGTCCTACTGTTTAATATGTACTATGTGACATTACCAGGTATTTTTAATAGCCAGCACGTCAGTTATTTCGTCAGTTTTTGCATCAGCGACCCCTCTGTTATCAAAGGTCGGAACTGCTAATTAAATAGAAGCTACTTCAAATGTCAGGAGCATGAACTTTCATTACCGGTCCTAGCATTTATGACATTAATTACCATTTTGAATTTAACGGAATTAACTTTTTAGATAAAAATAATGAACTTCAAGCATTTTGTGGTGTAATATCTATAAAATCGATATAGTCAGGTATGACACGATTTAAATTCAAATCCTTTAGGCATTAGGTTTTAGTCCAACACACTAGCCACATACTTTTTATGACATGCAAATTTTACATAGAGACAAGAAGGAGACAGAAGAATAGCGACACGACACAATAGTAGACAAAACAACATCATTCTGCAGCTCAATGTTTATATTTTAAATATTCATCTGTTATGTAAAACCAACGTTCAATTGTTGTTTTCAAAAGTTGTTTTTTAAATTAGCACATATTTTTTTAAGGAATTTTATGACCTGGTAACTTAGACCTTTAGGTCATGTCTTTTTTGTAGTTTAAAACACATCACTTTATCCACAGTAAAACAGTGGAAACTTCACTAAGGCTGCGATGAAGTTTAGGAGAGAACACAAAAGTCACGATTTTCAATTTTATATCATTTGCCTACACTCGCACACGTTCACGAACATTTAATGGTTAACTATCCACTATAATTACACATTAAGTTCGGGGAAACACAAGTTTTGGAAAATAATATAAAACCGACAAATTACACTTTACATTTTCCCGCCTAAACTCAAATTAACACATAGTAACCCAACAAGGTTTGATTCAACCAATAATTAGTTAAAAAAAGATTGATTGGTTCACAAGCAAACCCGAACAGTTTTGTAGATAAGGTTTTATGCCGATAAGTAATAATATCTGTAATAATCAGACCCATTACAGTAAGTAACCGGCAAAACTTCTCTTCTTTTGACGACAAGATTGGCATAGCGGTTGAGCGATCGGCTTCTGCGCCACGTGTTGTGGGTTCGATCCCCACACGGAGCAAATATTTGTATGATCTACAGGTAGTTGTTCCGGGTCTGGACGTTTGTGTATGTGAGAATTTGTGTTTGTAAACGCATCCACTATACAGGAGAAAATACTAGTGTGGGGCAACGTTTTTAAAAAAAAAAACTTATTTGTTGAACCCATTAAACTAGATTGCTTCGCGTCTCTTTGTATATTTACCTACTACCCTTTTTTGTAACTAATGTTATCATTATAGCATTTTAAACATTCATCTGGTTTATCATTTAAATATACCTTAGTCATACTATTCTTATATTTCCCGAATATAATTAATTGACCATAAGCATTTTTATAAAAATGACCTTATAAGTAGTACCATAGTACCATACCATAGGCTGCAAGAGAAAAACACCTATTCCTATTACCGGTATCCGTTAAATAGCAAAAACAACTTGCATACCTAAATATAGCCGTATAACTACCATGCTAAACATCCCTCCAAAAACGCTCCACGTCCATGTTTTCCAGTGTAAAACCTAGACTTTTAAAGGCATCTAGCTTCACCTAATCCAGTCTAAGCAGCATATCTGAACCTCATGACCGATGTCAATGAATCCCACTTATTTTATCGCTAACCACCTAGTCTGCAACTAGCATTCCAACATAACCACGCGTTATACCCTGAGAACTGCATTAGAAACTATTGCAAAACCTTCGGGAACCACGTTTGACTGAGTTGCAGACTTGAATAGAATTCGCTAGTCTCTATGCGAAGTTTTATTAAACGCGCGTGTTTAAGTTAAGTTTGATAGGGCTTGTGGGAAGGGTGGAGATGGGAACGCGTTCTGGAGTCGAGTTTAGGAGTTAGCGAGTGCAATGCGCCGCTCATGCAGTTCCCTAACCGGTTTCTAATCGTTGTATTTCGCCGCCGCCGATCGGGCTTTGTGTGTCTCGGAGAAAAAGTTAGAATAACTTCAATGAAAATGTTCAAACTCATTTCTTTTGAAACAACAATCCATTCCAATTTCAAAAATCAGACATTTAAAAAGAATCTTTCTATAGTATTGTAAAATAATTTAAAAAAAATACGCCTCGCCAAAAGCTTACTGTAACGATAATTTACAATTTTGAAATCAGAACTTCGTTAACTAAGATCTTGTTCGATTCGCATATTGCCCAGGCGCATCGATTTCGTACTAGGAACTATAAACTCAGCAATTCCCCTCGACACTTACAGAGTGAAAGAATCTTACGGTACGAAAGGTATGTAGGTACCGTTTCTTGTTATAGCCTGTTGTACAAAAATCACAGCAACGCATAGGTTAACAAAGCTATGGTTGGCTACTACAGGAACCCATTCTACTACATTCCTAACACATGGGTGATTGAGTATATGCCTATGCATTTGCTGATTTGCTACGAGTAACATACCTGAGAATAAATAAGTACTTCCCTAATAATTACAACGAAACTTTTTCTTGGGTATAAAAACATTTCAATCGACTTTAAGAATTTGACTGCCCCAATGGTAGTCGCAAGCGCAGTTACTGAGCCTGAGATCATGGGTTCGATTTTCATATAGAGCAGTTTCCGTTTTTTTTTTAAATCCTCGTCACCAGCTCGGAGTTTTGATTTGTACCCGGTTTATGGCACACCGGGAATTTGTGAGGGATCAATACACCTCTGCATAACCCGTTGAGGCGTTACAGACGTGATGGTATGTAAATGTAAATAAAAATGTATGTTTAAAACCAAATAAATCATAGTCTCAATCACCCAGTATTTTCTAGACGATAGAAGGGACGGTTTCTCGTCAAAATAGATAAGTTTAGAAAGATTCGGTACCAAATCTAATATTATTCAAAAAAGGCCAAATAAATGGTGAACATCAAAAATAAAATGGTTAATTTTTAATTAGATAATTTTGTATCCAGACAGACTCCATCATTTTTGGAAACTTTTAATTACCAACAAATCGTTGTAATATTTCCTGTCTATAAAAAGAAACTTCAAAAATGACGATCGTAAAAATTCTAATCCTCAATCATCAGTTACGTTAATCGTCGGATGCGCGGGCGCAGTGGGCAGTGGTCAGCGCGCACTTTCGCCCGCGCTCGAGAGCGCATTTCTCCCCAAGGACACAGAACCTGTCCCAAGTGCCGACAGATAAAGATTGTTCGTAACGTAAGACCAATGGAGGAGTTTATGATAATAATCAGGATGAATGGAATTATCGACTGCCTCATTAGTCTAGTGGTCCCAAGCGCGACTGCTACGCTAGAGGTCCTGGGTTCGATCCCCAGGTCGAGCAAAGTGTTATTGGGATTTTTCTATGAAATTCTCAGTAGCAGCTCGGAGTCTGGATTTGTGCTCGGTTAATGGCAATAGGCTCGCCTCCTATTACATGGGACCTAAACATACCGACGAACTGTGGGTGTACATTAGTACGCCTCAGCCTAACCCTTCGGGGAATACAGGCGTGATGGTATGTTATGAATGGAATTATGAGAAATAGTGAATATTGGTCAAAGGTGACACGAACTTGATTAAAAACTTTAGAAACAGTGTTTTGGCCTGATTTTACAGAAAAAATATCATTATAATAATGCACCATAATATAAATAATATTGCTAGAGTTGGTAATAAAGGTTCAATTCTGCAAAAAGAAAAATATTCTCTTTAATTCACAATTGTGTGTGCAAATTCAAATTTTAACTAAAACAAAACCCAAATTCTAATTTAGTTACTTAGTTAACTGTGACTAAAACCTTTAAACCAAAAACATGACGAAACTAGTTAACTTTAATAGTGCATTTAAAAACGATACTAGAATACTAGCAAATTATTAGTAAACTATTGCACAGGCTGCCCCGAGGCAATAATAGTTGACAAATTCCTACAGAGAACATAAAATATTATGCTCACAATTTACCCTACGGTTAAAAACAGAAAACCATGTACTCTAGGGACCGGTGCATCAATAGCCATCCAATTAGAGACGATTTGTTAGATCCATGAGGACTTAGAAGACAGGATGGTTTATATAAGGCTTGCATTGTATGATCAAATAAACTCTACTCCTTGTGAAAAGAATTAGAATTCGCATGCCTCTATATTTTTTTTTAAATCGCGGCAATAGGTCTTGGATGGGTACAGCGCAACAGTTGTGTAGATCCTACTTATTATAACTTATTAAACTGTCCCACTGCTAGGCAAGGGGCTCCTCTAAGAGGGACTATAGTCCACACTAGCCTAATGTGGATTGCCAGACATCACACGCCGTCGAGAAAATTTCTCAGACATGCAAGTTTCCTCACCATGTTTTCCTTCACCGTTTAAGCGCGTGATAAATATATCTATCGGCTTGCTACGGACACACGATCTTGCGTAGATTTGAGGGGCTAAAATAGCCTCTTTTGTTGTACAATGAGAGGACAGCATATTCTGCAATTACATAGCATGCTGTTGGAGTCGTGTGTTCGTGAATAGTATTGTGATTCATCACAGGTGGACATTTTAGGCCCCCAAGTGCCAGTGTTCTATGAAATCATCATTAACCCATCTACTATCTCAATGCTGGACCCGGGTATCTTCAGCATGAGTAGGTAGTCGATCTCTTGATAGGGTCCGGTGATTGTACGGAACCCGTCCCGTGAATTGAAATACGGTTTCTTTGTAGGCACACGAAATATGATGTTAGGGCCCGTGTTATAAGAGTCTTAAATCCATCGGCATGTATCGGGCTCAAATGATATCTGAGTGTATTTCTAACATAAAAAACCCAACGGCTCAAAATGCACAATGCCTGATACCTAGGAATCGAAGCAAAAAAAGGCATTTCCCTTGCAGTAGAGCACTTGCACACGATTAGTAATTACCTACTTAAATATTACCTTTTCTCAATTTAAATAGTAATGAACAAGAAAACCAACAAGCTAAATTAATTACTGATTAACATAAAAATGCCTCCACTCCCTCTCCAAAGAGTCAAACAATGCGAAAATCATTACAAATCAAAACAACGAACAATAATCACATTGAACAAACTACCTGACTCCCAGCGTCGCTAACGCAAGAACTTGCGGCCTCTGAGTACCAAACCACCATTACCCATACCTTCCAGACGTAACAACCAGCTTATTCATCCAAAATGCTACCCTCAAATTCTTCAATAAGGTGTAAATTCTCTTGCCAAGTGAGAGGTTGTTATAAATTTTGAGTTAAAACGGTGCTCTGGTCAATAAATGTATGTAAAAACGTCTGCAGACTTGGACGACATTCTTGTGAAGACTGTAAGACGTTAGGGACATCTAAATGGTTAGGCTGGCCCATAGTTGCTTGTGCAGTATATTACAAAGATTTTTATATCTAATTTTGTATCCATTTGCTCTTGATAAATAGAGGTAGATGACAATTTTCCATGTCTAAATATTTTCACGTGCGTTATAATTGTATCTACATAATGATCTAAAATTAGAAACGCAATTTTGCCCTTATGTGAATTGGTAATTGAACTGCAATAATTACTTTGTTACATGGTTTGCATTCAAAGTAATCAATATAAATCGCTATTAAGTAGGTAACTAACTATAATTATTCTTGTGTGACTTTGCTAATATCTAAATAACAAAAATAATTAATTTTTGTTTCCTTAAGAGTCCGGCGGACCGAATTTCTCTTACAAACCTAATACCGAAATAAATCGTAATTCAAACACAATTTAATCAAATTCTGTTATTATTCGGATTTCGATATTGCTAATCTAGGCTCCTACACTACCATTTCGTCCAAAATAGTTCACTGGAAATACTTAAATGTAAGCGAATGCAATTTTTGATAACTTTGCCAAGTTTGGAACGATTTTCCGGTCTTTTATTTTCAATGAAGTAGTAGCAGATGAAATAGGACCTTAGGAACCTAAATTAACAGTATCTAAATCCGAATAATAACATAATTTGGTAGAATATTGTCTGGATTACGATTTATTTCGTCGTATTACGTTTTTGTAGGAAATTCACGCTCCGCCGGACACTTAAAGTTACGATAAAATCTGTCAAACTTAAATCTGAATCGAGAATTATAATCAATTGTGAATAATAATAATGAATACCAATGTTTTCTGCATTTTCTATATATTTATGTTTACCAGCAAATCTATGCCAAAAAATGTCATTCGCGCTTAAAGATTTTTTCAACTTTATAGGTTTTTTAAATGTTATTAATTTAGTTGCATAGTTTCAAAATGATTGTTCAATGACGAAGAAATCGCTCCATTGCTAAAAGGTTTTCTTACACGAAATATCTTCATATTTTTATTACCTTAGAGATATTATCCCAAAAAGCATTAGAAAGATTTAACTCAAGCCTACCTACAAAATATTCCTCCCATAAATGCTAGTCGCTTATTTTTTATCTAGCCAGTATTACAGACCCAATTTACCACGCCATCTAACGTAGAGCTAAGGTCTAAGACCTGCAACAAGACGAATGGGACGCTAGAGGACCTTATAAGGCGTATGTCAATTTATTGAACGCACCCGATCGCTCGTTCCCGCGCATTCGATCCAAGATGGCGATGGCGGCCATCTTTTTTATGCTTTTTATAATATTATAATATATTTATGTTTTTTATAAGATCTGTGTGGTGTTTAGTTGATAATTAATAGCCTGTAATGCAATTACTTGCAATAATGTGGATATAAAATGGAGAAAATATGATGTTTTGACTGTAAGATACATTCTAATAATACCTATCTAGTGTATTCAACGTAATAAGTAATTACGTGGCATGGATGTTTGTTACATTACTGCGTCGTGAAAGCTATCTACAAAATTTCAAAGCAGTTTCGGATGTATGGTTCTTCAGAAGACTGATCGAATGGTATTCCGTAGCAAAACTGTTTTTATACCTATCAATTGTATAAGTTCTTAGATCGGCAACGATTGAGTGATGACCACATTGTAAGGTGAGAGATCACAATAGTAAAACACAAATAAAAGAAAACATGAGTGTCAATTGCCTATCTTCCTACGCGAATCGTTAAAATCCACCGAGGCCAATGGCCAAATCGTAAAGACGGTTATGAATCCTTGCACCTCTCTATTTAAGGCTCTATCGAATTCTAAGGCATTACTTGTAAAAACGAGAATGGTTCGAATTCTTTGAAAGATTATATCCAAAAAGATAGGTAGATATTGTAAAACAATTATAGTGGTTACAGTGCTCACCGAGGCTCACGCTGATGACCTCTGAATTTTCGAATTCATGAGTGGATCAGAATTTGATAAATCACTTGCTTGAAGAACAGTGACTGAAAATATCGTGAAGAAACGACTCCATAGGTACTTCGAGGTGTGCAGAGTAGGTAAAGGTAAGTTGTGTACATTGGAGGTTAACCTCTTACTGACTTTCAAAAAGAGCCATAAAATGTTTACTCTAAAATTCGATATTTCCGATTTCTCGAATTTTTATTTACTCTTAATATATTCAACCCTATCATCATCATCATCGACCCATTCACTTTCACAATGCTGGACACGGGTCTTCACCGGTCAACACTATAAGTAGTTTGAAATAAAATTAAGCTACCTACCATTTGACATGGTTACACGTTGAACTATGGCAAAATTGTGGACTAGCCCCAAAAATTTCTTAAGTACTCGGATAGAAAAATTCATTCATCCTACTATTGACGCCTTGCTAGGCACGGGTTCCTTCATGATTCGAATTAGGCTACAAACAAATACACACAAGGGTTATTGAAGATTGACAGACTTCACACAACCTCTAGCGCTAGGACTTCATGACAGTTCTCTTACGTCCGCAGGTTTCATTCATCATGATGTTTTTTTTACTAAAGAACGCGATGATATCCTCACCCTTTGCGCAGTCGGTTAGGAAAATATAACATAAAACCTTTTTGCTAAGTGTGAACCACATACGTTTGTTATAGGTCGCGACAACCGGCGCGCGCGCCGCCCCGTCTCATTGCGCATGAATTATGGAAGGGGCAACAAATTAGACCTGCCTTTACACAGTTTGATACATGTTTTTGATATGTTAGTATTTGGGTAATCTTTGATTGGGTTAGGCAGAGAAATTGTTGAACAAAATTACGTTAATCTCTAACCAGGAGAAATCTGATTAATATTATTCGACGTAGCAATTTGATAGACGCTAATCTCCTTATTCCAAAATGCTCATTTAGCTAAGAGACAGGAGACAGCTGAAGAGGGTTATTATTTCTGGTGCTAACTCAATTTATTGACATCAAAATGACAGTCAGATATATCTTTTAATTCTCATTTTAGTCAATAAAGGTGAATGCAGTTTATTTTTACAGGATCTACCTGTTATCATTCTAGCTATTTATTTGAGACGTAGGTATATTTGCTTCGTTATCAATCCGTCAAAGAACCAATAAGACGATAAAACAAATTTAATAAAAACTAATGTTTGAACGCTGGCATGTCATGCACCGCTAAAGCTCTAAGAAAAGCTCTAAAGAAAATATAAAACATGGTACCTTAATGTTTGTAGCAGAACTATTGTGTTAGTGTTTTGTTTAAAATGTTTTTATCTTGGATCGTCTTGGATCGTCCGTTGTCAGGTGAGGCGATGGGTATTCTGGACTCTAACCAACTAAATACGGCAATGCCTTCCTTTATCGGGGACATAGGGTTTGTGATCATAGTCGTCACGACTAGAATGGGCTATCACAGAAATATTCAACTCACACATCCATATTTCCCATACTTCCAAGTCCAAATAGAAAAATAAAACCCCTGTCCTAGCAGGTTGATAGAAAATTTATAATACAGTCGAGATCGGTAGCTGGCCCGCGGTTAGGTAGGAGTGTAGGGCCTTAGCTCAATGCTCGCATGCATGCATTATTAATCTAGCTATAACTTGAAACTTATCTATGGTTATGTTCCTGTTAAGGAAACTGCAGACCTGTGTAAAAATCGCTGCGTTTTTTTTTAAGTATAGTATAAGCTCGTTTCGCTGCCAATCAATCAATCAGTGAGTGAATAATAATAATTACAATATTACGAATAAGTGACAAAATCGTAATCATATTACTAATTCAATCATATTACTAGTATTTACTAGCCTCCTATAGCTACCAAATCCCTCTGGTTAGTGTTGTCAATCTGACAAAGAAAGAAATCAAATCAAATATATGTAGTGTTTTATATAAAAGTGTTCGTAATGTCCGCTCTTTACATCCGTACACTCTCGTCTTTCTTCCACATGGGCAGGCAGGAACCACAGACCTTCACATGCATACCTACCTACTTCTTTTGCTTTTTCTACATTTTATATACGCGTTCTAAACCTTTTAAATCTCTAAAATGAAGAGATATTTGTTTTTTTAATAATTAGTTAAATTAGTATTTGACTAATGTTTGAATAATTAAAAATACCAAGCTGAATGAAAAGTGAAATTAAATACAAATCGTATTCTGAAAAAATAATTTAAATTGGTTAATAAAGTTCAAAGATTATATCATTAAAAATTTTTGGTGGGGATTGAGAGGGGATTCTTCGTCCCTTTCCCCCATATGAGCGTTAGTATAGGATTTGTATGGCTCATTGGTTTGTGACGTCATAAACAAGTATAGTGCGTTCTCAGTCTAGCATAAAATTAAAATGCTTACTTACTTATTTTTGAGCCGATTTTAATTTTGATTTCGATTATGGGTTCTATTTTTTTTTAAACGTGCCCCACACTAGGATTTTCTCCTGTATCGTGGGTGCGTTCACAAACACAAATTCTCACATATACAAACGCCCAGACCCGGAACAACTACTACCTGTAGATAATACAAATATTTGCTCCGTGTGGGGATCGAACCCACAACACGTGACGCAGAAGCCGATCGCTCAGCGTCAAATTTATGGTAAACATTTGCATAAGACTATAAAAATAATCAGTCAAATAGCCTATTTCGGCATTTATTCATTCTAGAGGAGACCTTGCCAGCCGTGTGACAGAAAATATAAAGGTTTTGATTTTGAACAAGTGTGTAGCCCCCTCTACATCCCGGGAACGTGGTCAAGCCGCCTTAGAACCTGTCCCCTGGCAGTTATTAGAAGTTATTAAAGAGCGCACTTTTTGCCCCCCTGTCGCTGCGCCTGCGCCACCAGATTGCGCGTCTAATTGCACGCCGCGTGAGAATAACGAGACTGTACGGCTAATAGTTTTCAGGAGCTTTATTTTCAGGCCTGTGATGTAAGTGGTAAGTAGTGACGTAATTCTGCTTTGCTCTTCTCAATATATAACCAGTTTTATGGAGCCATGGACCCTTAATGCTTAGGTAGGCATAAACTTCAAATGCGCCTATTTTTTTTTTTTATCTTGGTGTATTTGCAATCGGTTGTTAGACCATAAGCGAATTTGTTGGGTGATAATCTGGCTTTTTTGGTGGGGTGACCAGCACCTATTTTATATGTAACAGTTCTTTTGGAAGAGCATCCATAAAGAGATTAAATTTTTATATCTTATTATATATATTTATTATATGATCAAATTTTTGGAACCGTGGAACTAGTTTCATTACCTATGTATCATCATAAATTCTTGAACTTGAAAGCTTCTTGAACTCTGAAATTCAATGAAAACATGTAGCTACACAGAGTCCTATTGATTCTTCCAGTTTAGGCTTGGTGCAACGCGATCACCCTTTTCAGTCATGAACTCATGACGACTTTGGCCGACCATGTAACAGGGGGCGAGCCTATTGCCATTAACGGGGCATGAATCCCAAATTCGGAGCTGCTACTAAGGATTTCATTAAAGAAACCAATAACACTGCTCGACTTAGGAATCAAACTCAGAACCTCTAGTGTAGCATTGGCGCTTCGGACCGCTAGACTAATAAAGCTGTTATTATTATCTATATATATATAATCTTCTTCTTCTATACACAGGTATAACAGAAAAACCTGACTGACTGACTGACTGACGTATCAACGCACAACCGAACCTACAGGAGCTAGATCCCTGAAAGTTTGCATGCTGGTTCCTTTTGTACTGTAGACGAGCATCAATAAAAGGTTTTAGAAAAGGTGGGTGAAAGTTTGTATGAATGTCCATCATTTTTTAGCGGGTGAAACCGCAGGCTAAAGCTAATTACTAATAATATATTGTGGTAGATATTTATTAAACAAGATAATTGGACGTAATCATGCACATAATCGTCACAGCATAGAAGAACATGTTCAAAATGCAAAACAGGCACCCTGTCGGTACCTGTCCCGTTTGTACAGTGCACGTAGCACGTTGGACTATCTGCGCCCGCTCACATCATTAGCCGATAAGTGCAAGCGCACGCAATCTTTGCACCATGTCTGAGCTATGCGTGACGCGCGGGCTTGCCCGTCTTATATGATTTTTGTAAAAAATTGCATTAATTTTTAAATTGGTGTTTAATTTTATGAAAACTTGTAAGTGGTATTATTTTGTAAATCCAGGAAAATGACTGATCTGTAGATCCCTAGCTGTAAGTTTCTTAAGTAGATTAACATAAATAAAATTTAAATTTACAATCAATTATCATCTCTGTCTCTTTCTACTTAGAAAATCATTGTTAGAGGATATGTAGGGGGAAGTGTTCAAATACTTCCAGTTTATTTCACTGTTTATGGTCACGCTGGTAGACGTGTGGCCACAATTGTTGGTCGTAAGGTTTTGACTTTTATGTCCATTTATTCCCAAATGACAACAGGGGTAAGCACCCCTACACACCAGACTATGTCCGTGGAAGTGCAGTACATGAAGCGAATGTCTAGGTAAGTGGGTATAGTAATTATCGTTTTGTAAAATATTAGTTTTACTAAATGTACATTTCGTATTATTTATGTTAAATACACATTTATCGTATTGTTTTATTGTAAAATATTACTTTATTACGATATTACTAAGTTACCATCATACGAAAAGACGGTACGATATATTTCATATTATGATCTAGATAAATGTTAGAAAAGTGCGGCAGCGCTCCGAGTAGTATTATTAATGATGCGAACAGTAATACTCAAAGTTGTGTAGAAGGGGGCTATCGTAGCAACATAGAACAATTCCTTTAAAAAAAATTTTATGGGATAGGTCGGCAGACGAGCCGACGGAACGCCTCATGGTAAGCGATTACCGCCGCCCATGGATACCCGCAACATCAGAGGAGTCACGAGTGCGTTGCCGACCTTTTAAAAGGGGATTGGGCCTCCGGTTACCTCACTCACTCGGCGAAACACAACGTAAGCGTTGTTTAACGCCGGTTTTCTGTAATATTTAGCAAAATGAAAATAATCTTAATAAGCTTCAAAGGGAGACGTAATATTAATATTATTTATCGTTTTGTTTTTGGTTTTTTATCGGATACATTTCGGAGAGTGTGCATCCGAACTCCAGAATCTTATTCCCCCTAGCCCTTTCTACTATCGGACGACCAGAAGCATGAAAAAGCGACATCGATTCTTGGTGGACATTCCGAAAACCCGAACGAAACCCTTTAAGAACAAATTTATCATGCGTACCGCAGAAATGTGGAATGCGCTTCCCGAGGGGGTCTTCCCCGATATTTATAATCTGGGTGACTTTAAATCACGAGTGAATCGGTTTCTTCAAGGCAAACGCGCTCCATCGTAGATCGCAGTATTGCTTCACATCAGGCGAACTGGCGGTCAAGCATAAGCCTATCACATATAAAAAAAAATCTATATATGGGTAGTATAACATCTTAAATATTAGTCGCACAGCGTCCAACACCCCATCCCATCCTCATATTCAGCTCTGCGCATCTTGCACTATGGGAGTTATTTGAGACTAGCTTCTGTCCACATGTTCGTTTGCGTGGACTTAGAAATTGCATAATTCAGTAACAATTAACTATACAAAGTTTTCAAATGTTATAACTATCTACCTACTAACACACCATCGCGACTATATTTTCCGAAGGGTTAGGCAGAGGTGGTTAGGTTAGGTGCCGTATTCGGGGAGTACAGGCATGGTGGATGTTGTGTTACTTCTTTTTAAAATACATCTGATGCTAACGCCAGGCTGCTAGATGATAGACCACTTACTGCTGTGCAAGAAGCAAATCTATGTGCATCTTAAATCTTAAAGATCTCTCATCCAATAACGTCATCGTTACATTCCACCGTGGACGTACACGTAATAATTAATTAGATAAGATAGTGGAGTGCAGACACTCTTGCACTGGTATAATAGGTATAGTATGGTTCATATAATAACGCTTATATACTTGATGTATAGCTGAAGACGAAGGGCGATATACAAGCTATTAAAATCAACAGCATGACGAGCATGCAATAAAGATTGCTTTAGTGAATATTTTAAATGCAACCTACAGACAAACACACATATTAAATTAGTTTTAAGGGGTTCCGAACCTCCAAAGTTAAAAAAGAAACCCTTATAAGATCACTCTCTTGTCCGTCTGTCTGTCCGTGTGTCACCACCGATTTTCTCGGGAACAGGTGGACCTAACAAGTTGAAATTTATACCAGATACAAGTATAAAAATAGTAGATAATAATATAAAAATCAAGATCCTGAGTCAACACGATAAAAAGATATGGGCAAATTCTAAATATGCCCATTTCGCGAAAACTTGAAAGTACCAAAATTTACCTTAATTTTCAACTTTTTTTATTTTTCGGATTTTTTTTTACTTGTGCTGTAAGACCTTGCTTTTAACCAAAATTGATAATTCTAGGTCAACCGGAAGTACTCTATAGGTTGTGGGTCGAAAACCTATAAGGTAGTTCCCGTGTAAATTATTCGCTAAGATTCGTCCAAGAGGTGGGGGCCTGGTGTTCTGTAACACAGGTTCTCCTACTACGGACACCAAGCTCTCACAAAGGTTTGTGAGCTATATTATCTGTATTGTATTATTTAATATGTACTTACCTTTGTGAAAGAGAGAAATAAATACTTATATTATTATTATTATAATGAAAGACAACCTTCACATCTTCTATATCTATACTTATAATAAATCTGTAGAGAGGTCAATTCTGTACATGAAATATATTTCTAAAATAACTATCAGCGGGTGATTAGTGATCGATACTGACGCCAAAAATGCAATCAGTAAAATTTTTGTCTGTCTGTCTGTCTGTATGTTCGTTATAGAAACAAACCACTCGACGGATTTTAACGAAACTTGGTACAATTGTTCTTCAGACTCCTGGGCAGGTTATAGTATACTTTTCATCACGCTACGATCAATAGGAGCAGAGCAGTGAAGGGAAATGTTGGGAAAATTAGTGATTCATGAGAAAGGTTTCAAGCTATAAAACATCACGCTACAACCCTTAGGAACGGGGCAACGCAGGTGAAACTGCGGGCGAAGAACTAGGGAACAAAGTAATTATTCCACGCGGACGAAGTCGCTGGCGAAAGCTAGTTTTCAATATAAGTATACCCCGGGCGAGAAATATTTTGTGTGTGGACTTCTTCTCATCAGTTATATAGCTTATATGCTATAGTTTTGATAAGGTGAATTTATTCACCTAAACTCACTTGATCAAGTTCTTTATCTTTGTCATGTTTTGTTTGCTATCTGTGAAGACATCTAATTGGCTTACTATTATATAATTTGTGTCTCCCTAAATTAATTGTGCTGTTTGTCTTCTTAAGAAATAAATTAAAAAATATGAAAATAAAAATTATTATTATTTTACAGATCCCTTGTACCTACTGACAATTCTTACAAATATAACAAAAAAAAACTGTTAAATCGGTCTGGTCGTACTCAAGTGATAAGCTTTCATAGATTTTTTATAGAGAATTTTTATTTATAACTGAAATAAAATGTTTATTTATCGTTAAACTTTGAGAGCCGCTGCAAGATTATCGCAGTTAATTAACCTGTTGAGCTACTCTCCCGGTTGACTAGTGAGTTAGGACCACCGACCGTACACCAGGTATAATGTTATCACTACAAATAATACGTAATACCAACCATAGAGTATAGATTTTATAGTGGCCAGGATTTTTTTAAACTAATAATAAATTGTTCACTATGAAAGAATTTTAAGGGTATCTGAACGCAATCAGTCAATCAATATGTAATCAATAATTTTAATATTTTCGTATTCATTTATTTACACATAGACATTATTCACATTTTTTTTTAAAACTTTTCTTTCAACATTTACAGAAATCTGCTTAATTACTTAAGTAACTATGTTGAGTTGAAGAAGTTAAGATCATGATAGCTCAAAAATTATTTGGTAAACCTATAAAATAACATGCATGCTTTCCTTAAAGAATGAAACCGACTAATGGCATATTCTTATCTACAGGTTTTCTTTAATTTCAGAAGAATTCCGCCATGCCATGTTTAATTGCTCAAAACGTAGGACTATCCGAATCAAAGCATATTCCCCATAGAAATTAAATTTCTATTCCCTGGGCCTCTGGCAAAGGTTTACGACTGAATATGAGTGTCCATTATTATCTACGAGTGGATGCCAACTGTGTGGTTAATAATGACATAACTTTTTAGGAAAAGAAAACAATGTCAAGTGGTGGTAGGGTTACCAGATAGCCGGGAAATTCGAGATTGTCCCGGAATTTTGCGTTTTGTCTAGTGTTCAATAATAAGACTTTAATGGCGCGGATTCCAAACATCTAACCTACTACCTACTGCCTCCTTAGCCTAGTGGTACTAAGCGCGACAGCTACGCTAGAGATTCTGGGTTCGATTCCCAGGTTGAGCAAAGTGTTTTCCTATGAAATTCTCAATAGCAGCTCAGAGTTTGGGATTTGTGTCCGGTTAATGGCAATAGGCTCGCACCCTATTACATGGGACTTAAACATACCGGCGAACTGTGGGTGCACATTAGTACGCCTCTGCATAACCTTTCGGGGAATACAGGCGTGATGGTATGTTATGTTATGTTTTAACCTACTAGTTTTTTAGCCAAGGTCCGAAAATAACTAGAGTTGCCATTACTACACGGTACGACTGCCAAGTACACCATAGTCTTGCATTTGTCTTTTCCCATTAAAATTACAAATAAAAACATTATAGAGATTAATATTTATTTTTATACTAGCTTCTGCCCACGACATTGCGTGGACTTCAGGATTGGATCCGACCTGGATAAAAATTAGCCTATGTGTACTGGTTTCTGACACTCCAACAACTTAGTCTACCCGTGATCATGGATGCTGTAAAGGATCCAAAACGTCCGGAATTAAATAATATTAATACAACGCGATAAAATCCATAAAAAGTATTTCATAGCTTATGTGTATTAGGCTATAATCTATCTTATGCCAAATTTTATACATTACAATACAATTTATTCTGGCGTGAAAAAGTAACAAACACCCAGACATACAAACTTTCGCGTTTATAATATTAGTAAGGATAGGTACCTACCTATTTTACGATGGCCGTGATCCGTGATACTATAGAATTGTCCCGGAAATTATTAACGTGTATCTGGCAACCCTAGTTGTAGTTTAATACTGGCGTCTATTTTGAAGTTATACCACAACTTATGTGGTATAACTTCAAAATAGACGGTCCTATTTGTCCTCCCAGCCTTTTCCAACTATATCCTGACTAACCAAATCACCAGATGTCGATCAAGCCATCAGACATCCGCAACCCATCCATTCTGAGCTACTCATAAAGATATCCTGAGCATTGCCTGATTATCAGGTCTTGTAGGCTTCTGACTACCTCTAACGATTGTCATAAGTATTCGTATAACTAACATCATATTTTGAACATAATTTTCTGCCACGAATGAGGACTGGATGCACTTAATAAAAAAGGAAACTATTCATGTCGTTCACGCTAAATTAAAAACATCCTCACCTCTCAAAACTAACATGCAACACAATTTTACTTAAACCTAACTTAAGCTAAACTTTAAAACCAAAAGCAATACAAAATGCCATTGCAGGTACTTCCTGACTGCAAGCGCTGATCCATCAAGCGTTTGCGCATAACCCGAGGGATTTACGCCGCGTCTCGGCAAACGTAATTACGATTTGTCATTTACATAGAAGTCTTGAACTAGCCGAGTTCGATGCGAACACTCACATTGGCAAAAGAGCGTGTATTACACCGATGTGTAACAAAAATAGAGGTGAAGAATATTCGTTACTAGCTTCTGCCCGCGACTTTGTCTGCGTGGACTTCAGAATTGGGTCCGACCTGGATAAAAAGTAGCCTTTGTGTTATTCCAGACTATAATCTATCTCAGTGCCAAATTTCATCCAGATCCGTTAAGCCGTTCTGGTGTGAAAGAGTAACAAACATCATCATATAATGTCTTTGAGAATATCAGTCCCAGTCTATGGCAAAGAGGTATCAATCATTCAATTGTGTCACTCGATCATAATTTGCAACACGATGATGCTAAGTTAGCTATATTTTAATGTTATTAAAAAAAATCTCCATTTATCTTTTTGTGATTTTTTTGCATTTTTCATGCTAAGATTATTAAGTTATTTAATAGTAAAGGAAAAAATTCAACTGACCTCTAAGCCACCGCGTTTCGCGATGGCTTAGCGGTCAGAGCGTCTGGTATATCAAACCAGAAGACGCAGGTTCGAATCCTGCCCGCGATTGAATTTTTTCCGTTACTATTAAATAACTTAAAAATCTCCATTTTACCCGGTTGCAATAGTCTGTAGTTTATTACGTCCAGTATCTATTTGCCAAACCTGTTTGGTGTGTAACCATGGAATTTGGTAGGCTGATACGATGAAGATGGGGTGCCTACTAAGCTAAAACGGGATTTAGGCAAGTTTCTTTTCTTATTTAAAAAAAAAGCGTACTAGCAATGTTAAAAGTAAACTTAGTTTCCACGGTATTAGGCAAAAGCAATGTACGAATGCCAGCCAGCCGACACAGCTGAAAGTCTTAGCACGCTGAAGCTGGCAGTGGGAGTGGACACGTAGAAAGAACAGATTCTCAAGTCGAAACCATGCACTGAAAAGAGCAGTAAAGTCGGTAAGAGTCGCTGGGAGTCTTTGAATTCAGGCGGCTTATTATCAGACCTTCAGGAGTGGGCCTTTATCGACTGTAATGATGCTGATAAATGGATAAATATAAGCAGAAAATGAAGTTAAATTACTTTAATGATGATTTTCGATTTAATTATTAACCGCAACACTTCGGTGTGACAAAGCGCCGTCGCAGCTGTGTGCGGTGTGTACTTAGGCCGGGCACACACACGCAGCGTTACGTGAGCGAACATAATAAAGGCGCACGCACACAGGCACACCCCGGGCAACGTCCCTAACTCGCTATGTGTACCTACCCACCGAGTGATAGTTATGTTTTATTTATACTTTCTTAGCTTAGGGGATACGGGCAAGCGGCGGTGACTGAGAATTCCTTAATGCCAATGTCCATTTAATGGACTTGGGATTGCTTCGGATAGAATTGTCGGCAGAATTTTCGTTGTGAGATGGAATTTTGGATGCTTCAATTGTTTTATTTTTACACAACATATTTTAATTACATTATTAATTTATTTTAAGTTTGTTAATTATTCTTATCATTTTGTCCATACAACTATTCCACAGGATGTACCAAAGGTGAAATTATTTTATTCAAGCCCTGGGCTAGTGCATTTAAAAAAAAACTGTGCACCTAGTTTTGACAATTCAAAAATACCATTGGTTTATTTGAAATAAAAGATTTGACTTTGACTTTGAAAAGTGAGGCAAATAAGTAGAACGTCAGGTATTTTCTTATTAGAGTTAATTCATATTTTTTATATATAATTTTGTACAATTTCACGCGTTATATATCTCAGTGTCATAAAAGATCCATTTACATAAATATATAAATTCTAACAAGAAAATCTTCCCTTTTGGAAAAAAACAAGAAATCTCGATAAGTACAAAAAACTTAAATTTCACTAGCGCCATTTTCCCTTGACATTCACATCGGCATTAGGAGCCGGCGTCTGTGTCACGTCTCCCGGCGCTTGTATGTGTGCGTTTGAGCGCGTGTGTGAGTGAGCGACTCTTGCGCAGCGCAGGTAACCGGGATCGTCTGCGGTGCGCCGGGATAGGCTGCATACACACTACTGGCTACTAAATTGTTAGATTCGTTTTAGTCTTAGAAGATTCTTAGTGGCTTATTTAAGGATAGTTTCAGAATTTGTGTTAGAATGTGCAGTATTTAAATTGAAGTAAAAAGAAGATTGTAACCTATATAAAGCAAGCTAAGAGCTAAATTAATGGAACTTCAATTCGGAGAATTCATTATGAAGCGCAACCGTGAATGTAGCTGGCCTCTTTTATTACAAACATGAGATAGATGGTATTCACATTAGTTGTAATTTGAAATGAATGCGTGACATATACTCGTACATATCAACCTAGAAAGAATTATTATTTGTCTTTATATTTTGATAAAAGAAACATAATAAAATTAAATCATTAAAAAATATTTCAACAAACGCACTCGAAAACGGCTCCCCATTATCGCACCGCAGATCATTTATTAAAAAAACGCATCGCCAAAAATCTTACAAGAAATTAATTACAGAAAAAAAAGAAAGGGGTGTGCTCGACCAGTGTGCGCGCTGACGTAATTTCACTAACGGCGGGAGCGCGCCTGCGCAGTGGCCGCCGAGCCCTCGCGCGTCCCGGACGACGCAAGCGCAGCTAATATAACCTTGCATTTACAACTCTGGAAAAAATATCGTCACATCACTACAACCTTATAATTGACAATTAAAAGCATCCAATCATTTTGAAGATATTTTATATTTTTTTCTGTGATGATTTTTGTCGTAGTTATAATGTGTCGATATTTTCTTCAGTCACACACATCACACCACCCAGTGTTGCACATCGCCGGTGCACGTGTGATGACGTCAGCAGCGGCCTACCCGGAGGGAACCAAGTAAGTTTTTTTCTAATAAGTTCCTAGTAAGTCGGTTGTTATGTAAGATTTTTGACAAAAGAGCCTCATTCAAAATGAGCCATCTCTAACTTTTTTTCTGTTCTTATTAGCAGTTTTATTCTGAAAATATTTTCACACATTTTACTGCTTTAAATACTAATCACTTTTCAATTCAAAATTTTATAAATTGTCTTATTATCACATTTTCAATAAGTATTTTAATTTCTCAAGAAACACGTAATAATCTTACAGCTTCGACTAAGTCATCTACTAACATAACATATAGATCTAAGACTAACGGTAGTTTAATAAATTATTATTTTTAGGATGTCTTATTTTGAAATTGCAAAAGGTAGGGTCATATTTAAAAAAATCTGGCCTGCTTTTTCCAGACATCACCTAGTCACATTTAAAAAAATATATAACAAAGGCTTAAGTTGGCTACCAGCATAAAAAATCGATTTAAAACCTACAAATAAGTATTTTCTAACTCGGAACCTCCTTTCTCCAAAAAAAAAAATACTTTTCCCGGCATTCTGACATTAGAAAATGGCGGCAAGACACGTCACCGGTGACGCGCGGCATAACCTAGGCCAACATAGTCGATAGGAAGCACAGGTCAATACACCCGGTCATGGTCGTGCACTTTCCCGGGAATAGAATTATTCTTGTTTAGTCTTATGTAGGAATTTTAATTAGCCGCCGTACGAGTATTGTTTCTACTTGATTTTAAGTACGTGTAACTGCTTTCTTGGTGAATTTAAATTAATGCGTATCGAAGGATTTAACTAAGGGATTTAAAAAAAAATTATAACTCATCTACTTATTATTATTAAAATAAATACCTACCATCACAATTGAAGTTTTTTGCTAAAAATTAATTAATAATTATACTATACTGAAGTAATAAATGAAATTTAGCAATAATATCTATTTAATAAATATATTATACATCAATGCATAACTTTTATAAAAAGTATTTCGCTATTTTAGTTCTTTTTTATGATTGCCATAAGATCAAACCTATGATCATCAGCATATGTAAAATTAGGCTTTAGCTTTGTCACATTATAAAACCTATAAACATCAGTATCATAGATAATTATTAAGACCTCATTTATTTTAGTTACATAATCCACAAGCAGAACGTCTTACAACTGTTTAATTTGGATAATACACGCACATTTTGAAGACAGAGCTATCAGAAACAATAACTTACCCACCTATTTATTATTATATATTAAACTAGCGACTCGCTCGCGGTTTCACCTGCGCTGCTCCGTTCCTAAGAGGCGTAACGTGATGTTATATAGCCTATAATAACGTCCCTCGATAAATGGACTATCCAACACAAAATAAGTTTCAAAATCGGTTCAGTAGATCCAGAAATTACTCCTTACAACCTAACAAACTCACAAACTTTAACTCACACACACTAATGTAATAGATTACATTTCATTTTAATTTTCGAAACCACGTTAACAAAGCAAAATCTAAAATATTCTCCAACATTCCAATTCGAAAACGAGAAACAAGACTGCTTGGCAACCCTAGGCTGCGTTAAAAACGGTTTCTAAGTCGACTCGAGCGCACTCATAGTTGCATGTTATCCTAGGTCACTGGCACGAGCTTTCACGATCATTGACGAATGCGCCCGACGACGCCCGAACGCAGACGAGCTCGGTCAAACGATAGACGTGCGATAGTGTCCGTAGTAAGGTGACTAATTCATTCATAACTCCCTCACAATATTTGGTATGGATATATACACTAGGAATACAATAGCTACATGTGTCCAACTGCTGGACTAAGCCCATCTCCTTCTACTGGGAGCAATTACGTCAAAGGTGTCAAGATCATGCCACTTTTCAGCCGGACGCCACGATGCCGCCTATCTGTCTCGGGGTTCCACTTATAATTTACTCTCAAACATGCAAGTTACGATAAACAGGGTTAGACAGAGGTGTACTGCTGCATATCTACAGTTCAAAGATACGTTGTTAGGCCTATTGCCAATAACCGGGCACCAAACAAAACTGGGAACTGATACTGAGTACTTGATAGAAAATATCTAATAATTACGTTAACGTTCATTTGACCTGAAAGTTGAATCTTACGGTCAGAATTTTCACTCGTGACTTTCCAGGTTACAACCATTGGTTATACAAACCACACCTTACCGATTGATCGCAATTAGGTACTTAGGACACTTGTTTGCAATGGAAAAGAAAAGATGGATGGACTGTGTAGGTAAGAGATGATTTGCTACAAAGGAAGTTAATGATGAGATGACGGCTGATAGAGATATATGGATGAAAAAGACATACTGCGCCGACCCCAAGTACCTAACTCAGAATAAGGGCAGGAGGATGATAGCCTGTTTGCAATGGAGGTTATGATAAATTATATTAAGGCCATTTTTTCCAAACCTGAGGTGAAACACGGAAACAAACTCAGATAATCGTGTTCGCTTTTAAAGTCCAGATATCACAGGTATTAGTGTCACAATATAGGGAATTATCTGGAATTGCCTTTTGAAGAAGGACCCATACCGACAAATGGCAAGCATCGATCGATCAGTAGCTTAAGCATATTGCAAGGAGCTCAACGACCCGAAGCACAACAATACTTATCAGTAAGATATTTACGTATTGAAAAATACTCAAAACTGCCAGACAGATTTGGACTGGTGCTTGCACACAATGCTGAAGACAATCCCTTTATTCCAAAACACTCGTTAGTTACAACACAGCTGAAGTCGGTATTATCTATAGTACCGGCTCACTATAATGACGTCAATATAATAAGTGTCAGTATAAGTGCCATTACGTAATTATAGATAGTAGATAGGTACTTGACGTTTTCGGGCAAGGCTCAAAGTCATTAATTATTTTATTCAAAGTCAAAAAGTTCAATTTCAATGACCATTGTAAAGTCTACTTTTGTGTCATGGAGAAGAATCCATGACAAGTACTTCTTAGTACCGCCAAAAAACTCCTAGACACTCATTTCAATACAACGCGATAAAATCTGTAAAAAGTAGTTTTATTTCAATGTCTAATATTCGCGTAAGTGTCTTAAACCAGTATCCATAGACACTCCTTAAAAAATATAGAGAGAATTAATGTGTAAGATTTTGATACCTATTGCATCGTAACTAAACTGATGCTGCTACTGCTCGGTGAATAGCTACAGAAATGGATAATAAAAGTACTTTACAGGTTTTTTTTTATCACGAGGAGCTTTCTTTATTCTTGATAGAATTACAAAGGCTCCCCTTTCCTACCGATGTAGACAAAAACTAAATATAGCAATAATACAGAGCACAGTAGCAAGTGCATATCCTGCAATCATCGGGTACTTGTTCTCATAATAACCAGTTTCTGTCTGTCATCTTACGATTTCTGGGAAAATAAACACCTGTTTTAGTAGATACTTGGTTGGTTTGTCAACGCTTTGTTTGTACGATTACTTTATACCTACCTGGGTACTTATATTTTACTCAGAAGACCGTAAAGATAATTACGATTTAATTTTTCATTAAATCCATATATTATGATGGTTTAAATAAAGATGGTTTGAATTTTGGGTGTGCATTAGTACACCTCTGCCTAACCCGTGAAGATCCTAGCGTGACGCTATGGGTTTTTGTAATTCAGTATTTGTCCATTCATACCAGTAGATAGCATTAGTAACTACCACCACCACCACAGAACAGGACCACAGCCTGTCATATCAAGGTTCAGGAATTTGACATAACAGAAGAATTGTTTATGATGATAAATTATTGTCAAAGTTGACGGTCGTGCTGCAAAGGAAGTCGAGTGCGGAGTATTTAGTCGGCATGATTCCGACATACCTACCTTGATGATCCATGAAGTAGCTACTCTGGACTAGAAAGTCTTTGCAAAATTATTTAACCAATAAAGTACTTTTTCACTTCTCATTAGGCATGGAAATGAGTGCTACTTTTCATTTGATGAAATTATAAATGATTATTTTTCACAGTGATTTCAAATGCGAAATTTTGCAGGCTGTTACTTTTCGTCCGCATTGAAGTTCCATACTAAATCATTTATTTGCTCTACACCACACTTGCTATTTTGCTACTTACAATGAAATCGTGAACAAAATGCGATTTCATTAAAATGTGATTTTGAGCAGGATGTGTGAAAAAAAGTCACAGGTGTGACGTATGAAAAATGATTTCACGTGATTTTTAACATGCTATCTGCAAAATATGCCATGCTTACTTCTCATCTTTAGTCCTACATGGAACAGACTCTACTATTGCTATTTCTAAGCAAGTAAAATTTATGATGAAGTCAAAACGTTTTGAGCAAATCAAGAATAAACTTGCGAAACAAAAATACGATATATTCCGCCATATTTAAAGTTAGTAACAAAAAACTTGACGTGAAAAGGCCAGATAGGGGTTAGCTACATGTGGCTATAAACTAAAACAATTTGTCCCTGCGAGGGGCGCGGAAGGGGGAGGGACCCTACCTGGTGAGGTCACGAGTGACCACCAGACAGGTTTTTTGTTTCCGAGTCTAGTGATGGGCGGTGCTGTCAGCTGTTTCAGTCTGGTTATCGATAATTTGGAAACTAAATGTTTTTGTTATAGTAATTTTTGTAATGGATTCAAATTTACAGTCTATGATCTGGAAAAGAAGAAAATAGAAGTATAAAGCAGAATAATTACAGCTACTTATTTTTCTCGATCGCTAAAACCGGTTCTTTAAAGAACGCTGATAAAATAATAAGAGTAATATTAAGGATTGCCCCATTCCTTAGTCCCATCAAAGAATGAAAAATATATGTATAAGCAATTTGTATGCCATATTTTTTATCATACAATGAATGCATTTTCTCTAATCTCATAAAAAATTTGCAGGCTATCGACATTGGCACATCCCTAGGTGCACACATGCCGACAGCCGCTCGACATTTCACTGCCAAGGCCCCGCCACCCCATGCTCTATAGAACACAAACATTATATCCTATGGCTTTTTATTATGGCCTTTGATGCCCACTAACCATTGAAACACGAAGGTCGGCTGACCAAAGTTTTGGTGGCGAGTCGTTTTTAAATGGATTTGTCGGATTCAATTTTATCCAGTTCATTTGATGATGAAAGAACGGAAAGAAAAAGGTAGGTATAGACAGTGATAATTTAGGTTAATTTGTGTAATATTTTTAAAAATAAATAGAATATTTTACCAGTACCCTGTACCCGCACTAGGCCAGCGTGGTGGACTATAGCCTAATCCCTCTCATTCTGAGAGGAGACCCGTGCCCAGCAGTGGGACAATAAAATGGGTTGATTATGTATATGTATGTATGTACCGAGTTCTCCATGTATTTTAAAATAAAATAAATAATACCCTTTTACTTTCTGGCTCTTCAGTCCACTGGTTGTATTCGTGACTGTTACGCTAGATAGAAGGATCCTGGGTTCATACGATTCCTAGGTCGATCTTTGTTATTGAGATTTTCTATGAAATTCTCAATACCAGCTCGAAATTTAATTTGTGTCCAGTTAATTACATATCCACGAACTGTGAGTGAACAGTATAAGAACATCTTTGACAAAATTTTTTAAAATATACGCGTGTTATGTAATATGATTATTTTATTTTTGCTTTTATTATAAGAACTAATGTATGTAGCGACGATGAATTATTAAGATGGAAAATAATATCAATGATATTTCTTTCTATTCTACTCGTATATAACAAAGATTTTTTTCCCAAAATAGCAGCTTCAAAAACGGCTCTGTTCCAAATTTTTGACGTAGATAATTGAAACCAATTCGGTGGGCACTGGGCACCCCACACAACTCGTAAACTGTGTTTGTTGTCTTGTTACTAAACACGTGGCGGATGCAGATGGTATTTTATTAGTAGAATGCGGACGTTTTAATTTCGTTCATTCATTGTTTTACAAAAATATTCTGAATATAATAAAAATAGGAGTTTCTCAAACAGTAAACCGTGAATACCCTAACGGGAAGCCATTGAAAAGTGAACACGATAAAACATTTATTTGAAGCGGCGGTAGCGTATTTGGTAGGTCGTCGGACTTGCAATCATGTGGTTGCCGGTTCGAAACCCAACCAGTACACTACCGACGTGAACCCACTCGTAACACAAGCATTTCGCTTAGCACGAGAGGAAAACAAGAATATTAGTAAAGTGCGACCCACATTGCTAGTAAGCTTTTTTAAAAAAACATACAAATACTGGTTTCTGACACTTACGCGAATATTAGACATTGAAATAAAACAATTTTTTACGGATTTTATCGTCGAAACGTCGGGATTCAAATAATATCAATACAACGCGATAAAATCCGTAAAAAGTAGTTTTATTTCAAAACATACAAATCTTAATTAACCGTCTAAAGTGAGATCATTAGTGTTGGGTATAAGGTGTATTTGGCATGGTCCCCACACTAGGCAATGCCTTTATCGTAAGGTAATGTTCAAGACAGTTTTAACTGCGTCATTAGTCTATTGGCCCCGAGCGCGGCTACTAAGCTAAAATTCCTGGGTTAGTTTTTCAGATCACAAAAAAATATCAGTAGCAGCTCGCAATAGACTCGCCCCCTATTACATAGGACCAAACATACCGGCAAAGTGTGGGTGTACATTAGTACGCCGCTGCCTAACCCTTCGTAAATCGTGATGGTACGTTATGTTACAATTTATTTCAGTAATAGAGGTTGCATTTTTGAATAAGGATCTTGGCAGGTATTTTTAAATTTCAGTATACCTTTTAAAAATTACGGAATACTCACAGTATAGCTAATATATTAAAGACCTTTAGTTTCAAACATTTTATTTTTATATTCAAGTTTCAACAGAGTACAGTCAGGGCCTTTAGTGTGATAATAACAACACGATAGGGATGGGATGTTACACAAACCGGTATCACTTGATACCAAAAAATATAGACCGCTTTAAACGAGTCTAAGGAGTCAAAAAACTTGGATACTTGAGAATAACTGGCTGTTTGTTAGTGGATAGAGGCTTTGACGAGTTCTTGTAGCTTAGTGCTTTCAACCAACTTTATATTAATCATTACAGAATGTATTTTTATATTTTTTTATATGTAACAATATGTTGGTTAAAATGTTTTATTTCAGAAAGTCCACTAAAATAGATACTTTTGAAAAGTCAAAACTAGTTGCACTGCACTGTTTACAACTTTGTTCCAAATATATGCTGCGAATTATGCAGTTTGGTGTGTAATTTATTCATTACTAGCGACCCGCCCGCGGTTTCACTCGCGTTACCCCATTCCTAACAGTCGTAGCGTAATGTTAAATAGCTTAAAACCTTCCTCTTGAATCACTGTATCTATAAAAAAAACCGCTTCGAAATCAGTTGTGTAGTTTTAAAGATTTAAGCATACATTGGGCCGGACAGACAGCGATAGCGACTTTGTTTTATACTATGTAGTGATTAAAAAAATTTGATTGCCTCAGCAAGTAAGAGCTGACCTGATTATATATTATTATTAATTGTTTGTTATCCTGTATAAAAATGTATTGTCGATCTCTGAGCATGCTCAGCTATTCCATGTCAATCAATCTTAGCAATTGGAAATGGTAAAGTCGAATAACCAAATTGTCCATAATTATAATATCAGTATTGGTAGCCCTGCCAACCCTTTTTTTTTATAACGTATCTTTTGGTAAATAGACTTTATACTTTGCATAAAGATAAAGTATCCGAAACATTATTTCCCATCATATTCTGATATGTAAAAATAAGACACTTTCTCATTTGTTCTTTGTTCCTGCCACTTAAGCTTTTTGATAATGATAGTGGTGAGAAGAGAGTTACAGATCATCCATAAATTTAATAAAAATTCTAGTTATTTTTAAGTTGTATTGATATCAAATACTTTAGTTTATCCTATTCAAAGAATTTGATGCGCTATTGTTCTCAAAAAAAGTTGGCACCCCTATATCAGTATTACCCAGTAACTAGCTTGATTCAAGATGTATTGCATTTTACCCAAATAAACCAAGTAGGTATCTTGTACAATTAAATCTTATCACTGTAAAGTTCCAAAAATAACAAATACAATTTATTTATGTACATTCTTATTACACGGATCGTAACTTGCGTGCAAAAATAACATAAAATTAACAAGTTATTAAACAAAATTTAAAATATATCCCATAATCCTGTACCGAATGCAAAATTATTCATACTAATACGACTTCACGAACTGGTATCGGTATAAAGATCCCAAGTTACAGCACTCAGTGAGTGGGTACCTATGTTTTATCTTAACTGTCTTGATAAAAATAGAGTATAGGTAGTATTTATACTCGTTACGCATCATTGAAAGCTATTTTTATGTTCGTAACAATTCATTACAGTGTCATATCGATAATATGCGATGTAGGTACATAGGTAGTCTTATACGTCAAAGAAATTATTATAATCTTCACAAAGACAAATATAAATAACTATAATATGTTAGTGGTTAGTCTAATGGTCCTAAACGCGACGCTACGCTAGGGGTCCTGGTTTCGGTTTCCAGATCGAGTAGTGTTATTGGGTTTTTCTATGAAAATCTCAGTAGCAGCTACTTGCGAACTGTGAACTGTGAGTGTATATTAGTACGCCTGCGCCTAACCCTTCGGGGAATACAGGCGTGATGGTATGTGTATATTAATCTAATGGATCTAACTGATTACATTATCACAAATTGTATTGGTGTAATAAACTGCCTCATTGATGAAGGTTAGTGGTAGTCAGATTCAGTCTATCCTCATGATATCGGTAATGCCAAGAAGCTAGATTGTAGAGTTTTGATGGCAGACGTTTCGTATACTGACATTCAGCCGAGTCTAGGTTATACTGGACCCCATCACCGACCCCAATATGGTTGGGTCAAATCTGGAAGAATGATGATTAGATCCCTAAATACCTTTTAGTCCTGAACACAATAAAATTGAACGCAAATTGGTTCCCTTATAAAAATTAAAAACCCAAATTGATTACTTAAAAACTAAATAACAGTTATATCGTACAAGTGAATATGATACTGTCATTTATATATTTTTCAATTCATAATCAACCCATTACATTGGCCCACTGCTGGGCACAGGTCTCCTCGCAGAATGAGAGGAATTAGGTTATAGTCCACCACGCAAGCCTAATGCGGGTTGGCAGACTTCAAACGCCGTCGAGAAAATCTCCCAGGCATTTCAGGTTTCCTCACGATGTTTTCCTTCACAATTTAAGTGCATGATAGTTAACTATTCATACGCACATCGAAAAGTCAGAGGTGCGTGGATTGGATTCGAACTCGAGACCTTTGACTTGGCAGTCCTATGCTCATATCACTAGGCTATCACTGCTTACATGACATTTTTCAATTCAACTTGGATAAATTTAAAGCAGGTAACATATAACCAAATATTTGTAACCGCAAGCTGTGCCCGAAATACAACATTTTAGATACCGGTACCGAAACTAGGTCAACAGAATTGTATAGGCATCACTATTTGAATATGGTTGAAAACTTTACGGCGACCGATATTGCTACATAGGATTTATCTTCCATAATAGTATTATAAATGCGAAGGTAACTCTGTCTGTTACCTTTTCACGCCTAAACGCTGAACCAATTTTGGTAAATTTTCCTATAGAGATAGATGGGACCTTGGAGAAAGACACAGGCTACTTTTTATCTTGAAAAGTCCATTCGATGCGAGTGAAACCGCGAACATTTTAGAGATATAAAGTGGAGAGGATGTTTAACAGTGGGTCAGTATTTGTTAAAAACAAATAACACAATGTGGCCTGCAAACTCTGATAAAATATCCAAATTTTACTTTCTTAATAATCCAAAGCATTCTAATAGGATTTTTTATTATTAACATGGAACCTCTATCGTTTAAGGAAACTTTACTTACTACTACTTTATTGTTTATTGAAAAAAAAAACATACACATCTCTAAACACGTTTCTCCAAAGAGGATTCCTCCGAGTTAAAAACTACCAAAAACGACGAATAAACTAAAAATACAAAACCAGAACATATTTATACTCTTACGGAACAGCACAGCGGTCTTAGAAACCTGTCGTCTTGACAAAAAACGCTTCAATAATAAAAATGTTCACAATCGTAACGCATTCGGTCAAGACCGGCCCTATTAGCGTCACCGTGTTAAATTATATTTCGGCGTTTACCGTTTCACCACGGTTTTAACCCTTCCCTGGCGAGACCTTTAAAATTCGAACGCAGCGTAGTGAATGGGAATTTGTAATCGATTTCCCAGTGGTAGAAATAATTTCTATGCTATTTTTAAAACGAACATAAAATAAAAAAAATACCATCACGCGTGTATTCTCCAAAGGGTTGGGTAGAGGCGTTCGCTGGTATCCTTAGGTCTCATATAGTAGTGCGCGAGCCTATTGCCATTAACCGGGCACGAATCCAAACTCCGAGCTACTTCTATGAAACACCCAATAACGCAATGCTCGACCTAGGAATCGGACGCAGCACTTCTACCGTAGTATTCGTGCTTAAAACCACTACACTAATGAGACGGTCATAGGCATACAATTCAAATCTCACGGATATCAACCAAGATTTTGTCTGAGGTGCCTACCTCAGGGAAACTGCACAGTGGAGCACTCCAGTCTAGTCAGAAGTAGGTCGCTAAATATTACACATCACGTGAGCTGAAAACAACAAAACAAATCTGTTATTTACAATTTAATTACCTACTGCTTTAGGGAAAACGCAAAACATAGACACACGATTACATTGCTTCTACTTCCTTTTCAACATGCTATTTCGATTTACTAGATTGCCATTAAATTCGAATTCAAAGGACAGAAACAATTTCAAACACGCTTTGATCTTGAATTAGTTTTAGAGATAGAATCAGAGAATGTATTTCCAATTAATTTCGCTATTAATTTATATCAGATGAAAGAACTTAGTTATAGCATTGAGTAAACTAATAATAATTATATTAGTAATCATTTCTCTGGAGAGACACAAACTTGTATCATCTATTTAATGTATTTATTAAATGATTATTTTTTTACGAAGAGGTGTTAGATTATATACAACAATCTACATAACGGATGATTGACGTCAATAATGCACGCATTGAAAAAAATTACTACTTATAACTCCATTCTAAAACATTAATTAGCTAAGAGGTAAGCGGTAATACTCTCTTGCTAGCACATATGACATCAAAGTGTCAAAGACTAGGTGTATTTGAAGTATCATGAACAAGATGAATTAATAAATTAAATTGTTTGTTTCTTTCTAAAGGTCTACGAATATTTTGAAAATAAACCCATTTACTAGAAAACTTCTTAAACTTTTTATCTGAATCTGATGCATGATGTTGAATAGTTTCATTTTTAACCTGCCACCAAACCAAGTAAAAATAATTTATACATACATTACAGATATAAAACTTGACTAACAATACGACTTGTTAAATATGCATTCATGCTCATTTTAACACAGACTTACCACTTCATTTATTCTGTATAAATCAGTTTTAATAGTACTTTTACATCGCAACCGTGCAGTGAAGATGCCATCTTAAATTGACGTGAATCAAATTCCGCGTTCCCAATGGGAAAAGTAAAACAATAGTGGGACCTGTCCCGTCGCTATGCTAATATACATTGTAATTAGAATCCAGTCTAGTGTAACAGCTGGTTTACATTTGAATTTCCACCTTACTACCGACATTTTAGGGTTGGCTTTAGAGCTATAAAGTAGAATGAAAAAAATATAAAAGTTTTATCAACTATCTTTCTGAAAGTGATTGTAAATTTTCTGAGTATGTTCTGCTGTTTCTTGTATGAATAATTTTAATTACTTTTACTTCATTTTATGACTTGATTCAATTAAGTTAAACAATTTATGTGGCGTATCGATTGGGAATTAATTTACTATTGTTAAAATGATTTCCCAAATAAGTACCTGTTGAATAGAGTTTTATGTTTAGAATGTTATTGCACTGTCTCTGGGGATTGTAAAGTTCGTTAGCAAATGATATACTTAGGTACTAGAGTGCCCTACAGACGATGTACTGTCCTAAAAAAAACATAAAGTCGGATTGCAGCGCCACCTACCTGGTCAAATTGTATTTTCAAACCATCCTAGGACCCACTCAAATAGTAGTAGAGTAGTTAGGTCACAAACACACGTACAAATAAATTATAATATGTAAAGATAATGTACGAGTATACTTAGTACTTTCCCAGCGAAAATTATTTCGTATGTCTACGCAACTAATCAGTTCATGTTTTTGTTCGATGTCATAATTCGGCTAAGATTACACTAGACGGATTTTAACTAACAACGTAAATGTTAACAGTTCAGTGCTGCACGAAGGCCTCCCCTAGTTTTTCACAAGAACCGGTTATAATGCCGCGTGCATCCGACGACTCCTAGCGACCTTTACCAGGTCACAGATAATATTATAGACCAGGTTGTCTGTCTATCTCATTGGAGGCCATCCTACGCGTTGCGATAAGTCATTTTTCAAAAAATTCTAAAGCCTTTGCTGCGGATGAGATTATTTGCATATCGTCCACGCTTCACCTCAAGTAGTTCAATATCAAGTGTGTGGACAGCTTCGAGTCACGTTCAGTAAACATCATCCTTATTAGTGCATGTTAAGAGACAAGTTCACAGGTTATGTGTACCTACACAACAGAAGCTACCAAATTCCTGTCGTTATTATGGTTTTTGTAATTTGTTATTTCTCAGGAAATATCGCCTTACGCCCAGACCACAGAATAACTTATTTTGTGGTCCCATTCATAATCAACCCATTTTACCGTACTATGTATAGTAAAATAGGTTGATTGGAATTAACCCATTATTCTGTCCTACTACTGGGCACGGGTCTCCTCTCAGAATAAGAGGGATTAGGCTATTAATCCACCACGCTAACCTAATGCGGGTTGACAAACTTCACACGTCAGCGTCGAGAAAATCTCTCAGGCATGCAGGTTTATTTACGATGTTTTCCTTCACCGTTTAAGCGCGTGATAATTAATATGACTTCAAAAAGTCACTGCTCGCTATATTACTGCTATATTGGTAATCACACTTTAAAATAATTATAATCTATCTTTGTCACTGATGCAAAGAGTGAGAGACTTTAGAGATAATACTTAACTACAGCTTAGTTAGTGGGCGATAAGTGACCCAGGTCATAGTTCAAGCAGAACGTGTAGTGTAGAATTTAACACAACTTAAATTATACGCTTAACAACTGAGTTCTGAAGATGACAACGCGCGAGCGATAAGGCTGATGTTACTGGCGTCTACAGTTGCCGCTTACCATCAAGCGGCCCGTATACTTCTTTGTCGTCTTAGAACAATAAACTCATTTTATTTCAAGTTGAATCTAGATTATATACAAAATTATATAAAGTAAATAAAAACGTCATTATATAACACTAGCTTCTGCCGGCGACTTTGTCTGCGTGGACTTCAGAATTGGATCCGACCTGGATAAGAAGTAGCCTATGTGCCTGTCTCTGTACCAAATTTCTTCCAAATCCGTTCGGCTATTCTGTTGTGATTTTTTTTTTATGGGATAGGTGGGCAAACGAGCTGGCGGATCACCTGATGGTAAGCGATTACCGCTGCCCATGGACACCCGCAACACCAGAAGAGGAGTCACAAGTGCGTTGCCGACCTTTTAAAACGGGATTGGGCCTCCGGTAACCTCACTCACTCGGCGAAACATAACGTAAGCGTTGTTTAACGCCGGTTTTCTGTGAAGCCGTGGTATCACCCATTCGTGCCGAAGCATGACTCTCCCACGTGAAGAAATAACAATTGAGTAACAAATATCCATACATCCTCACAAACTTACACGTTTATAATAGGTATTAAATAGAATGTTTAGTAGTTTGGACTTTTAAGTAAAGTAAACAGTTTCATAGTCTGGTTTCAACTTTAGACATGTTGACAAGGATTCCGTTCCGGGACATAATTCAATACATAGCAGCGACATACAAATTAGTTTTAAAATGATTACTTCCAAATTAGCCCTTCTCACGTGTGTCGACGTGACACTGTCATCACGGACAAATTTTGTCACAACGGAGACATTCTATGACAGGGCACTGATGTGTGACATGACAAGTGTGAGTAACGATAATTACCCTGTCACTAGAATATAAAATTTTCTGACAATCCCGGCAGCACCGGAGTCTGTCTGTCTGTGTATTCAGACAATCACTATTGGCATTGTAGTATTAAGATAGATTAAAAATTTGAACGAGGCTTCCAATAGAACTTTACAGATTTACAAATCGCGATTTGATTGGCGGTTTTTGTCACTGATTTTGTTTTTTTCGCTTACCATCAGGTGATCCGCCAGCTCGTTTGCCCACCTATCCCATAAAAAAAAATCACAACAGAATAGCCGAACGGATTTGGAAGAAATTTGGTACAGAGACAGGCACATACCATCACCGACCCCAATATGGTTGGGTCAAATCTGGAAGAATGATGATTAGATCCCTAATACCTTTTAGTCCTGAACACAATAAAATTGAACGCAAATTGGTTCCCTTATAAAAATTAAAAACCCAAATTGATTACTTAAAAACTAAATAACAGTTATATTGTACAAGTGAATATGATACTGTCATGTATATATTTTTCTATTCATAATCAACCCATTACATTGGCCCACTGCTGGGCACAGGTCTCCTCGCAGAATGAGAGGAATTAGGCTATAGTCCACCACGCTGGCCTAATGCGGGTTGGCAGACTTCACACGCCATCGAGAAATTGTTTTCCTCCACCGTTTAAGCGCGTGATAATTAACTATTACTTAATACGCGCATAACTTCGAAAAGTCAGAGGTACGTGCCTTGGATTTGAACTCGAGACCTTTGACTCGGCAGTCCAATTATCATATCACTATATATAGAAAGCCTAGTGATATGATGTGTGGACATTGAAGGTTATTATCAAGTTGGGCCAGAGTTGATATTATGATAAGAATTTTCATATTATCGAAAAAAAATCACATTTAATATTAACATTAAATGCAGAAAAAGTTATAATATCAACAATACCCAGAAGTTATTGAAACCAAAATTATAAATCTCGTTTTGTCGATACCGATAGATTAAAGCAACTTTAAATTATAAAAATAGCAATCATTGTATTTTCCATTATTCCTGAGAACTTGGCTATTTGGTAGTCAATACATGTTTGTACAGGTGCCTACATAGTTTTCCTTATTGAAACATGGTGTTAAATCTATCGTAGGCCTGATAGATTGATTTGTAATTTGTTTTGGTGTTTCTATTAGGATTTCTGCTTTACAGTTTATTGAATTATGGTTTATTAGAGTTCAGAGTAGATTTTAGAATTCTGTAGAATTACTTTTGGAGAAGATTTTTCGATATTACAACGCTTATACGAAGACGAATCATATCATCCAATCCATAATATTTTTATACTTTCGAAATATTTTTTAGGTGTCAGAGTCTCTCAAAATTTGGCGTGTTTATAGAGGATCTTCAGCCATATTTGCCGTAGTCGTGCTTCAGTTGCACAGCCGAAACTCCCCAAAAACCGTCAAACACAAGAAGTCCCAAACAAGTTTTACCAAAAACGGGTAGCCGGCATAACACAGGCATACCAGCCATATTTGTTCCACCATTCCACTCGACGAGAGCAAACACCGCACAAAGACTTCAGAAGTGGAAAAAAAGAGATGAAAGGAAAAACAAAAGGGAGTGTGGTGTAGAATAAGAATAGGATACTGTGTGCTAGTGAGTTTTATAAAATAAATCATTATGTATTCGAGACACGACCGCTTAGCAATAATAATAGTGCAGGGCGGGTGGACGCAGGGCTGTGCCGCAGCCGCGGAACTAATTGGAAAACATTTTTGGAATTTTATTTGACTTTGCTACAAACATTCAATCAACCATTCTTGGACAGCTTGTTAAACTAAAAACATTTGTTTGGTAGAGATTATGCTTTTTATAAAGAATGAATGGAGAATATCTTGCTGAGTTCTTGGCATAAGACCAGACTTTGGAATCTCGTAACCTAAAAATGGTAATTTGAAATGATACAGCATAATAATAAAGCATAAATCCTACGTGATATAAAAGTGGTGGTATGAAATATAGAATGTAACAGGCACTCATTAACATCAGTCTGGAACTTAAAATAAAAAATGCTGACTGAAATTAATTAATAAAATATTCTATGATTATAATTATTTAAAGAAATTTGAAAAAGAGTGGATATAAAAACCACTTATATTTTTTTGTAAAGTCAACTGAGAAAGAAAAATACTTATTTTAACAGTATTCGTTAGGTTAAGGAGAAGTGTCACCTATTATTTTTAGGAAATTTATAAGCAACCCTGAGTTTAGATTTCTACCCGATTAGTTAAATGGGAATATCTCCACTCATAAGACACACCGGCGAACTGTTGGTGTACATTTGTTCCATGTAGTTATTCGTAGACATATAAAGCTGGCTAGACTGGAAACAAGTTAGATTATGTAAGAATAGGTTTATCGACGGTCCAAGTAAACAAAATACCTAATAAATGTATTAGTTTTTGCTCAGAAGAGTTGAATGCTATTGGCGTTATTTAACCCATAAAATTACACTGCTTTAAATCTTCAATTTATCAATAAATACAATATACGTAGTATGTAGCAACCCTAGCTAATATTGATATTTCCCGACTAACTATATTTGTAGAACTTAGAAAACATACAGTAATGAAATATTAAAATACCATCCCATATTAATGCAGGCTATTTCGTTCAATTAACAATAAAAAGCTCGGTTGAGAGCTTCTAAAGAGCTGACACCCCTAACGATCCAGTTGAACAAACGACGCGCGCCGTTGCGCTTGCGCCGCCCTCTCATTGGCCGATGCAACTCGCTGCGGCGGGCGTGCGAATGAGACGGCGTTACGTTTCAGCTGTAGTGAGAGAGGGACGGAAGGCTGCAGTCGACGGATGCGAGGGTTTCCGATCATTGACTCCTTTCAAGGCCACCGGCAAGTAACTTTTTTGTTGTATGTCATCGTAACGCCTGTAATACTAAACTAAAGTGACCTTCACAACTTTCTTTTGAGGTCGTTTTGGGGACGAACGCGTTTATATTTAAAGATTGTATTAATAAACGAATCAGTTCAATTGGTCATGGAAAGGAGTCGAAAAAAGTGTGTTAACATTGTATAGATATTCGAACCTGTCAAATAATTAAGATTATTATTCCAAAGAACTCTAAACGGAACCTTATATTACACGCATAGTAAGTAGGTAGGTACACCTACATAACATAGGCGCTCGCAGTGTAGGGTTGCCTTAATTCGTTTACATTTCTTGAACTTAGCTAAAAATACTTACAATTAAAAAACTTCGATAATATTAATATACCTATATCAATTCACCCCTGTTTTCCCATGGGCGTAGGCTAAAACTACAGAACGCTTGTGCTGTCTTATTTTTTCTCATTCTATTTTTTAAATGTTAAGACCTGCTTATAGTACATATAGTATATTGCTATATATTCTACAGTTGCACACCTCAGACGTGTGTCTCCTAATAACCAGGACTTTTAAATGACCGATAGCCGCATCTATGACATTTTTTAAGTGTGGAAATCCCTCTAACCGTCGTCTCAGGAACTATTGACATATATAAAAAAAGATCTAGCGACGCTTGCATCTATCCACTTCCAATTCAATTAACGCTGACTTAACTTCTGGGTAGGCTTTTTTCTAGATACACTAACACTGACTATATATTTTTACATGCACATTAGACGTAAGTAGGCATGGTTACACGTCAGCTAGACATTTCCAGTATAAACTAGCCAAAATGATAATGTAGTATCCTAGTATCCTAACCGTGAGTATGCTAAATCTCATCCATCTTCATAATCAATATTTTATTAATCTTAATAGTTCAGCGGATCGAATTACCTTTGTAAGGGTAATGCCGAAATAAATCGTACCTAATTCAAACACAATTTAATCAAATTCTGTTATTATTCGGAATTCCGATACCGTTAATCTAGGTTCCTACTCTACCATTTCCGGTATTTTATTTCCAGTGAAGTAGTAGTAGACGACATAGTATGGTAGAAACCTAGATTAACGACCAAATCCGAATAATAACATAATTTGATAGAATATTGTTTGGATTACGATTTATTTTGGTATTACGTTTTTGTGGGCAATTCAAGCACCGCCTGACCTTTAAGTAACAATTGGCAAACACAATAGACAAACAATTGTTCTCTTATAGGGGCGAGCCAAGGTTATGTTAATAAATTCATTGATAAATTAGGGTGTACTTATCCATCGTTACCATAACTTTCCTATTAGTTGTCCTAGTTTACACTACGTATTATACCATCACGCTTGCATCCCTGAAGGGATAGGCAGTTCACCAGTGTTTAGGTCCTGTGTAATAAAGAGCAAGCCTCCTGTCATTAACCGACCAAAAATTCAAATTCCGAGCTGCCACTGAGAATTTCATAGAAAACTCAATAGCATTTTTGGTCGACCTGAGATATGAACCCTCGCTCAACAGACGCAATAGTGACCACTGAACCAATAAACAACTAATACCTAATACGGTACTTACAAAAAATCAATTTCCATATCCGCCTACGAAACGACGTCAACAGAATTCAAAATATGTTGTCTACCAACACAAACTTTCGTTTCACACGTTACCGCGACCTATCCCAATTCCGGTTCCTCATAAAAATAGATAAGTTACGTAAACAGGGGTGGGTAGACACCGTCGTCTTGTCGAGAGGTCAATGTATCCTTATCTGTATAATGTTTGGTGATGTTTTAAGAAGATCGATTTGTAATTTCATAACGTTGGTCCAAGTTTGATCAAATTTATTATTATGTAAGCTTGACTTGAAAGATTACTACAGTAGTTTTTCTTTGAAAACTTTAACACAACATAGCATTGGAATAACTAGGAGTAAGTTTTGGCTCTGAATTAAAAAAAAGGAATGTTCTAAGAAGACTTCGTCAGTTAGCTCTTTACTTATTTATATATATATTGAAATCAATTGTTGTCCCATGTTACATGGGGCGGACCTATCGCAATTACCGGGCACAAACCGAAACTCCGAACTGCTACTGAAAATTTCATTAAAAAAATCGGTAAAAAATAACCTGGGAATCGAACTGAAATCCACACACTCAGAAGCCAGAAAAAGCGGCTACTCACTTTTAAACTAAACTAAAATCTATCTAGTTACACTTTACTCTGCTTTATTGTCCCTACACACTACTTACTACTCCAGTATCTATTTCCTAAACTATGCACGAGCGAATATTGGATGGATTGTAAAAATGCATTTGTCTCATTTAATTTTTTCATGACAGCATTAGTTGATTCCCGAATTTGGTAGTTTTTATATGAGTCGCGGTCCAATTAACTTTTCCAAAGTTAATTGGATTAACCATTGGGAAGATTAAAAAGAAAAAGTTCCTATAAATGACGCACCTACATTGGTATTCTTACCCATACTTAATACTAAATATACTTAATTATAAAATATTACGTACGAAAGCCCTTTTGTTTATTACAACTTTCTCCGTTTTATAGAAATTCCTTTGTTTCCCTTATTCAACATTTATAGGTACCTTCTACTGTATGTTGATGCCGTCATCGCGAAAGAATTCAAATCTATTATCCTTTGATTCAGTTCTTGTTGATTAAACACACTGAACGTATGTAATTGTATAGAAATTGATTATTATAGGAAATATCTCAGGATACACGTGTTCATTTCCAATATCTAGGCATTCTTGATAAATGCTGATGATGGCTATCAATATGTCACTTACGTTTGGACTATCAGGTAAGGCGAGCCTTTGTATTAGTGATAATTTCAATTATAGTGCATAATCTATCAGCCAATCAGATCACGTACCGACAATGTTAGAAGTAAAGATGTCCAAAAGATAATATTGGTACTAACATCCTTTTAATCCTTAATAATTAATTAATTTTGTTTTGATAAATGTTTTCGCAAAACAATATCAATAAGTAGGTAGGTAGGTATGTAATTGCGTAATAGATATTTCAAAATAGCAATTAAAATAAAACAAAATAATTACATAGACAAAATAAGCTTACGATTTGAGCTTATGATTTGATCTAAATCAATTATATAACCTCTTTTTAATTATTATATAAATTAATGTCAAACAACTGACACTAATTTATACAGTAGTAGTTAGTATCTAGTACTCGTAGTATATTTCATGAATAACGATCTCAATGTCCAATCATACATTACAATCTGTCAGGACAGTCAGGTTTTTATAAAAGAAATTTTCTAAAAATGCACCGGGCACGTCAGCAATTTAGATGGGATGATTCACGAAAACGAAACTGCACACGGGTCGCTAGTTAAAAAAGTCCCCTTGCCGAATGCCAAACGGTGTCATGGGCATTGCACCCCTTACCTTCGTGTAATTTTAAAAACGAATAAAATACTAAATAGATACATTTTACTATGCAGTAAAAAGCAAGTAGCTCGTGCTAGTGCACGTGCATGTTTAAATGCATATTCACTAAGTTATTTATCTAGAAATCATTGATCTAAACCTGTTTTTCAAATTAGTAATGCTTGAAATTTTAAACTGAGTTTATTTTAACTGATAAATGTGGTTATAATAATTGTAACTCTGTTACCCCGAAAAGCTTGATATTAAAAGCGGTAACTCCTTGATACGATACGCTTTGTGTGGTGGTTCTATTCTCTGGAGTCTAAACCACTGTTACACTTTAATTGTGGTGAGCCACTACTTACTTTAATTATATTTACACGACTGCGCTAGAAGGAGGGTTGTTTTTTAAATGTTTTTTTCGATCCCTACAAAACATGCGCACGCATCAGAAACGGATAAGGAAGTATTTTGAGTAAGAAAATAATAATACGAATAAGGAAATAATTAACTATGCAATGTATAGTATATGAAAACTTAGAATGTTTTTGCTTATTTAAAAAGCTTACTAGCAATGCGGGTCACACATTAGTAGTATTCTTATTAACCCCTCGAGCTAAGCTAAATGCTTGTTTTACGAGTAGGTTCACGTCGATAGTGCAATGGGTAGGTTTCGAATCGGCAACCACATGATCGCAATTCCGACGCCCTAGCCATTGTCCAGGTTTTCCAACGATAATTTCCATCATAGTAGATAATGTAGGCACATTATAGCTAAACTTCATTAGCCATGTTTTAGGGCTATAATTTAAATGGTAAGACTCATAACCATAAAATATAGATAGGATACAGAATTTATCAGCCCTACCAATATAACCAGTCGATTTTAAACCCTATCACAATAACATTAAGTACCAATGACTATAGCATTACAACAATCGTTGGGGCGCCCACGCTAAAAAATCGTTGACTCGTAATGTGAAATGAATTTTGTCCCACAAGCATTTTTATTATTACTTACCTACATTTTTATCTTATTGTCATTTAATATATTTACTGTTGAACTACGTGAGACTTGTCAATGAATTGAAATTTGATAGAAGGTACTTATCAGCTAAAAAAATCTGTAATTAGCATGGGAATAAAGAAAATTACGTAACGGATTTCTTTCATTTCAGAATTACTGTCGTAATCGTAACAAGAAATACCTAATTGTATTTTCTGTTTAAGTTTAGAAACAAAAAAAAAGACTATTCTTACGTGGTTCTTGTCACCAGCACCACTTGGTTTTGCTATGTCGGTAACTACTACCTATTACATTCATATAAAATTTGTGATTTAGCTATTTTTTTAATAAAGGCATATTTACGGTGTCTTTCTTTTTTAATGGTACTTACAAGTTAACCAGTCTATCACAATCCCCTAAGCGAAATATATCTAAGCAACATTCTGAAAACTAGCGTTCAACCTAAAAATTCACATAGTTTTTAGCATATGGTAACAAACGTTTTAAAACATCCCTATTTTTAATATATTACAATTTGTTTAAGAAACATCAGTAGTTTTAATAACTGTTAGAAATAGGTACTATCGGCCAACGCCATATCTACCCACCGCAAGGACTATATTTGCTTGCAACCTCAGTTGCTATTCCAGTGCTTATTTATGCGTATCAACCAAATAGCATCGTCCTTTTTATAAGTCGAAATCGTATCTCTAATCGTATAAACAAAAAAATATAACATAACATACCATCACGCCTGTATTCCCCGAAAGGTTAGGCAGAGGCGTACTAATGTACACCCACAGTTCGCCGGTATGTTTAGGTCCCATGTAATAGGGGGCGAGCCTATTGCCATTAACCGGGCACAAATCCAGACTCCGAGCTGCTACTGAGAATTTCATAGAAAAACCCAATAACACTTTGCTCGACCTGGGGATCGAACCCAGGACCTCTAGCGTAGCAGTCGCGCTTGGGACCACTAGACTAATGAGGCAAAAATATCAAAAATATATTGAAATAAAACTACTTTTATGGATTTTATCCCGTCATATTTATATTATTTAATTCCTAAAAGCCAACAACACCGATGCACGGGATTTTGTTATCAAAATGGCCAGATATGGAGTTGTCTGATAGTACATACCTACTGTCGACGACGTACATACTATGAATTTCTGTTCCTATATTATTAGGAACAGCATATCACATAAGAATCTTATGGGAAAAGAATGTGTGAATGAGTGCTTAATTTACTTGCATATTACGGAGCCTAGCATGCGAGAGATAATGTGGCAAATGTTTAAGTACTTGTTAGAATTTACCTCACCGCGGCTGCCTGTGGGAAGCGGTTGTTAGGATTTCCTAGAAAAGTTAGGGCTTACAAACTAGGTACCTAGTCTTGTCTTGTGTACTTGTTGCCGCTAATGATAGTCCTTTAGGAGGTAGAGTCTTATTTCCTATCTGTATAATTTATGATTATTACCGACTCTCTCTCACTCTGGATTTTTTTAAAGAGAATCTCTTATAAAATTTGTTTCAAAAATATTAATTTAGAATGTTAATTCAATGAAATCTACTCACATAACAAAACTCTAACATTGGTTGACAGACAAGACAACGCAGAGCTTAAATCTGTGTCTAGAAGCATGAAGTTTTTTATGAAACATTCGGGAGTAGGTACCTACCTACTTAACAAGATCATCGATTACTTAATATATTTGATACCTATCAAATATATTAAGTAATCCTCAGGATAACACAACTAAGTGAAACTAGATAAAGTTACAATAAACCAAGAATTCTTATATACACGTTGTTAAACAAGATGTTGTTTCTAATAACTTCTGTTATCGTTTTGTGATGCGTCTTCACATGGAAGATATAGGTACCATTATAACCGTAAACGTTCTAGAATAGTTGCTAAGTAGAAACATGTCATTTACATTATTCTAGAATAGCATAGTAGTCAGTCACATAGAATAACATAATAATTTAAAATAACATAAATTCCTTACCTTTCAGAAGGCGAAGAGAAGTCTCCGGGAAGTTTCTCACCAGCTCGGACTTTGCATCAAAATGAAGAACGCCGAATTTCTACAGTGAGAAAGATACTGAAAGCAATATCAATGATGTCACTTAAGTATCAAAATTTATTTACTACTTATGCAAAAGCCTAAAAACAAAAACAATGCAGGAGATTTGTAGGTATCGATTTGAGTATAGGTACATACCTACGGTCTGCAAATTGTTTTAGATACGTAGGTCAATTCTCTTGTTATGTATGTCTAATGCTAACATAACATTATTCATAACACAACATAGGTACCTACAATCTCGTCTGTATTCCACGAAATGTAAGTAGGTACTAATGTACACACATCCATGTAATAGGGGGCGAGCCTATTGCCATTAACCGAGCCAGGGACAAATTCAAACTACGAGCTGCTATACCTACTATGAGACCATGAAGAAAGAGAGAGTTTCTTTGCGGCAGTTTGATTCCGAAACAAACTGCCAAAGTATATAGACGAAAAAGTATATTTTTATGATCTATTTACAGAAATAAATATAATTTTAATCATCATCCTCATTTTATGAAATTCTAAAGAAAATCTCAATAACCTGTAATGTAGCAGCGCGGTAAAAACCATTGGGCTAATAAAGCCAGTGAACATATTATATATCCTGTAACTTTAATCGGTACTCGCCTACATATCGTATTTTTCTTTATTACCTATATCCGCATTCTATCTGATAGCTGACAGGAGGTAATTTTCTTTACTAGCTTTTGTATCATTTCGTCATTTATTTCTATTATTCCACCTGCTTACACAAATTCTCCAGCGTCCATCTTGAACACTATTTCCACTTTAAACCACAAAACAATGACTGTTGGCACTGACCTATTTAATGTTCACACTGTCATTGCATCGCCCTTATTAATCTACCCCATCTTACAACCATCTAATAAACTATAATTAAGTACCTTCGTAATAAAATAGTTCAATACAACCAATTTAGTTCGACACCAAGCAATTCCGTTGAAGTGTCATCTTCTTAAATCAGGCGCGTTGCCTGAATTAGCTAATATAAGTGCACAAAGGGCTACATACAATCAAGGCATTATTTAATACCCTTTAGAAACCGAATAGGGCCATGAATTAAACAAACGAACTCGATCCAAGATGGCCGTCGATACGAGCGCAACTTTTTCGTTCCTTTTTTGAATTTCGAATAGGCGGTCGTTGTGAAGGGGTGAGGGAGAGCGGCTCGTATTCCAGTTAGAAATACAAGTGTCTAAACTCGAACGTGGAATTATTTTACTGGTGAATAGTGAAATTCTGTGTGAATTTGTGACTTTCGGTTTGAACGAATAGGTAGGTACTTACTTTATTCAAACTTATTTGTTACTTTTTAGATGTTTGACGTAGGCAGTATACGGATTTATCATTGCTTCTTTATTTTTAGCAATAAAAAGTACGTAAGTAATTACACACCTACCAACTTCTGATAACTGTGTTCACTTTGAATCGTTCATAAATGCCCAGGACTTTATTTTCGCTACGCGTTCCGATCTCGTAGGAGCGGAACAAATAGTTATAGCGAGTTTGCAGATGTAGAAGGATGTTTGAATAGGTAGGTAATGTATACTTACCTATATGTAGGTATGTTGATATGGCACCGTGGCACGTTCGTCTGCCCTTGCGTTGCGCTCCGCAGAGGTAGGTAACGTTGATATAGTGTAGTTTAGTCTAATTATCTAAGTATGCGTGTGTGAACTGACGTCCGTTTCGAACGCCTGCGGAAGTAAACTGTGCAAAAATATCTAAATAAATAAGGATCATGAGGAAACATATTCGACCCTGATATTCTTATGTAACATCCAGGTTTTATATTAGAATGAGTAAATTTTAATATAATAAAATAATAATACCAAGTAAATTATAAAATATAGGTAGGTAATCTTTGTATATATTTAATTCTTCTGTACGTGTATTTGTCACATAACTCCTCCTAAACGGCTGGACCGACTTGGATAAAATATTGTGTGTATATTTGCGTGGGTCCCTAGATGGTTTGAAAATACAATTGGACCCGGTAGATGACTCTGGAATTGGGATTTAGGTTTTTTTTAATTTGACGGCAGGACAACGTTTGCTGGGTCCGCTAGTATAAATAAATAATAAATTTTAATATAATTAAAAGTAATAAACCTTGGGTGTACCAAACCACTTGTTGACAAGTGTCAACAAGTGCTTTGCTAACCAGACAGCAGTTATTTTCTAGTTGTAGTTTATGCTAATGTTGATAATTAAAAATAGGTAGGTACCTATTTCTATCTGGCTTGCCTCAGTTACGTGGAGATATTCAAAGACTACCTAAGTACCTAGGAAATTATATAGTGGAATCTATTTTGACAGATAAGTCCTTAGTGTACCTACACACAACAGTAAAATCAATGGATCTGAAACGCTTGGGTCTCTGAGTATAACAAATATTTTTCTCTCTTTCTTTCAAAGTGTTACAACAATCTATATTCTTTGCAGTTATCAAGAATGATAGTACACGCAGCCGACCGTAGCGCGGAAACCACCAACGAGTCGTTCAGAGAAATTGTTTGAAGCCAATGCGGGCTCCGGCCGGCGTGGCGGCGGCGGCGTTCTGTGAAACAGTCATATTGAAATATTAATAATATCGGTTTGTGTGGCTTTGGTTTGACGGTGTTTTGAGATTATAGGAAACTAGCGTCCAACCCCGGCTTCGCATGATTGAAATTCTCGGCTTTTCTCTGATAACCAAATATTAAGTACTTACTTGCTTCTGCTCACTTTGCCTGCGTGGACTTCAGAATTGGGTCCGACCTGGATAAAACGTAGCCTATGTGTTATTCCAGACTATAATCTATCTCTGTGCCCTTTCTACTATCGGACGACCAGAAGCACTAAAAAGCGACATCGATTTATGGTCGACATTTACAAAACCTGAACGAAATTGTTAAAGTTTTAAGTCCACTTTTATCACGCGTACCGCTGAAATGTAGAATGCACTTCCAGAGCGAGTCTTCCCCGATAGATATAATATGGGTGTCTTTAAATCACGAGTAAATCGGTTTCTTCTAGGCAACCGCGCTTTATCGTAGATCGCAGTGTCGCTTAACATCGGGCGAAGTGGCGATCAAGCGTCGTAACAAACATCCATACATTCATCCATAGTCACAAACTATCACGTTTATAATATTAGTAAGGATAATAAATTACGGTGTAATGTCTCACACGATGGTCAGATGACTCAGTAAACGTCCACCTGAGAGACAAAGACATTATCTATTTATCTAAAATATTTAGTACTTACATTAATAAAAGCTTTCTTTCTTTAACAGTTTTTCGTTCTTGATCACCGCTGAAGCATCGTGCACTGGGTTCACTGAATCCTGCTGCAACTTTTCCACAAACTCCAGTATGAAGATCATCAGCTCTCAAGACCTTCATCGCTACACTCTGGGGCGTTCTAGAAGCGTCTAGAAGTTCTCCAGACGTACCTGGGCCTGGTAACTCCACCACCGTTGGCGGTGTGAATGCGCCAACGGGGGCAGAGTTCCTACACCTAGTTGCGAGTTTCCACATGAGAAAAAAGAAGAGAGAAGACTATTATTACTGAAACTATCTCCCGACTTTCTGTGTTAATGTCCCAAAAAATATCGCGTAATGTATGCCTCATTAATCTAGTGGTCTCAAGCGCGACTGCTACAGTAGAGATCCTGGGTTCCCAGGTCGAGCAGTGTTATTGGATTTTTCTATGAAATTCTCAGTAGCAGCTCGGAGTCTAGATTTGTGCCTGGTGAATGGCTACAGGCTAACCCCTTATAACATGGGACCTAAACATACCGGCGAACTATGGGTGTACATTAAGTACGCCTCCGCCTAACCCTTTGGGGAATACAGGCGTGATGGTATGTTATGTTTTAAACTAGTATTTTATGATATAAGTAATACATATTATTATGTAAGGCTAATGTGAAAAATTTTGTTTATATTAGAATCGTATGTATGTCTTGTCATTTATTTTCTCCAGGCCTGCTTGTATTTAGTTTTAGTTAATAATGCTTTCAAAATGCTGTTGAGATTGCCGCGGCATTGCAGTGCATCGCAAATGTTCACGTGCGCATGCGTTGACGGCTTTCGCGCTATCATGCGAAAAAAGACAGCTTCACTCTTCCAGAGACTGCTCAGTAGCACCAACAGCATTTTGGAAATGATCGCATCCCGTAATGATTGTTCCGTACAGGAACACTGGGTGGGCATTGTTACAGGAGAGTTATAATTAGTTCAAATTGTTCAACTGTTTGTGTGTGTGCTAATATTAACATAATTGTGTAAGATAATTGTTACTAACATATTTTATGGACTCTGTCTGAATTAAATGTTTTATTATTATATTATTATTATTATTTATGTTTTGTTTAACAACTTCTTTTTTGAGAGTTAGAATTTTATTAAATAGGGATAAAACGAATGTTCTTTTAAGTATGTTTGATATAAATCTTTATATAATTATTTTACTTAGACCCATGTCTTTGTCTTTGTTATTTATGTGAAAAAGTTAATAAAATATTGAAACCACTAATAAAAACTTTATTTTAACACAATCTCTCTGAGTATACATTTAAATAACACTTTTATCGCCTGTATTTCTCAAAGGCTTAGGCAGGGCTGCACTTATAATTCTCCTAGCCTATTTCCTAACTAAAATGGTGTCGCAAAAATACAATAGTTCTGTAAATGCTTAGTTTACATGGAGTGAGCCTATTTGCCATTGACACACAAGTTCAAAATCTGGCTTGTACCGAGAATTTCTCGAAGTAAGACTCAATAAGTATTATTGGGTCACCAGTGCGAAATGGGGTTCGAAACCAGACACTCGCTATGCCACCTTGCAACCACTAGAACACTGCACCGGTCCAAGTGGCACGCCCAATAGCGCGTGTGCAGTGGTGGGCTAAAAGCCAGGCCCATACTTTCATAACGTTGCATTATGTACGGTAAGGGATACATTTCAATGTTATATAACTCAAAGTTAAGCCTTATGGCAGTGTTAGTTACGGGAACTATGCCCCACGATATTTCAATTTGCTAAAACGCTTAGATTCACTTCTATGAACCTTAGTACGACTGTAAGAAGTGCTCAAACCTACACAGAGGTTCTCAAACTTTTGTGAAGCCACTAAGACTTTTTCCTGTGTAGGTATGTACTGTGTCAGCACTGTCAGCGGCGTATATCGCTTGTCCTTTTGCAATACGAGCTTCGTGTAAAGCCGTAATATTCAGGCAACAGGTTAGTATTTCGTAATAGGTAAGTAGGTACATTATGGTATCCAAAACTGTCAAATTAATTGATTAATTTGACAGTTTTGGATTAACTATTGATTTTAAATTTAATCTACAAACAATAGGGTTTATTATAGGGAAATTTGACAGTTTGTGGTAACTTGATGTTCTGAATCCGTACATACACTCATTTCAATGAACTTTGCATTCGTGTCAATGCAATTTTTAAAGGTGTTGCCATAATGCATATTTTTCACCAAAATAGGTCGTATGGAAAAATATTTCAATAAGATATCTCCTCGTCTGCCAAGGCCAGCTACGAGCATAAATATACATACACTTGACAAAATTCTGAAGCGATTTTCAAAATGTATGGTGTACAGTTTAGAACCAATAGATTCTGATACTATATTGATATTGGTGTTATTTCAAAATAGCAATCATTATTTCACGATAAAATAGTGTTATAGATAATTACTTAGTAATTGTATGTAGGTATACAATTTGTTACATTATTATATGTATACATTATTAATGCTCTTTACGACACTCCTAACCTAATATGGTTATTTTCTTAATTGGTAAATGCTTATGTAAATAAATAGGTAAACGACAAAATTGTAATAACTTTTGTTTTATTCAAGTAGGTTTTTTCTTTGTTAGACAGGCCTAGAGATGGGTTTATGCCAGTGCATTTATTTTTTTCGCCCAAAATGCTTGGGCGGAAACCCATCTATATAGATGGGTTTATGCCAGGGCATTTATTTTTTTCGCCCAAAATGCCTGGGCGGAAACCCATCTATAGACAGGCCTCTTGCGTCAGCTACAAAATTATTATTTTAGTCCTTACTACAACTGCCCTCAGCTCCATTCACCAAAACTTTATCTTACCCGAGATACTACGATATTAGCAGACTAAAACTGTAGCTAGAAATCATGATTATATATCAGTCCTTTCAACTAAATCTATGTCAAAATATATTATAATTATATAAAGTATGTATTATTTGCCAATATTAGTTTCACTAAAATGTCTTTTTAACATTGAGTACAAAATATCCATCTTTTCTTAGCCACCTTCATTAGAATCATAATAACTAAAATTTCCAAAACAAACCTTTATTTATATTGTAATATTAATCCTCGTATTGACATGTTCGTAAAAAATATATAAAAAAGAAAAAAAAAACAAAACAATGTTGGCACCTTGTTGACACTGCACACAAAGAACTAATGTCATTCACGTACTACGTACTATACATTCATATTGAAAAAGTATTTTATTTGGATTTCTGATTCCCTGTATAGTGCGTGTCAAGCTCTCCCGAAACTGTTTTAGTACTCTGTTAGCCGAACCGACTGCCGATATTTTCAGGAATACTAACTAAATTACAAAAAGTATTCAATAATAAAGTAAGCATGTAATAATGTATTAACTATAACTTCTAGTACGTAGTACGTAAATGATTGAGTAAACTTAAAAAGGTGGAAAATAATGATAACGTCGTATTAATAATTATATGTAATAATGTATATAATAGTAACTATTTACAAATGACTCGACGTGATGATTACAATGTCTCTTATGACCGCGCTCCTATAACGCCTATAAATATTGTTTTAAATAAATTATCTGGTGTTACCTGCAAGAAAAAATAATGTATTTTAAAGTCTTTTTCTATGTATGTAAGAGTTAAAATATAAACAGCGTTACTGATTACTGACTTTATTTCTTGGAATCAAACAAAAGAAAAAAATTTTTTTTTCTAATTAATCTGAGTATCCTCCATCAATGTCACCTAACACCTCTTTCATCCATCTCTTGTCCCTTTCCTTCATGTTCTTCTCTTTTACGCAACTTGTTCAGAAACATTTATCTCACGCTTACTTTTTGCAACATGTTTGGAAGCACTCAATTCCACATAAATGCAGTGAACTTCGATAAATAACTATTAATTCTAACTTTTTTATGAAAAATACTGTTATACTATTTTTTGTAAAATACACATTTCATTGTTTTGGGATGTCAATTACTATATACTATGAATGTCTCGAGATTGCAAACATTAGCACCTAAAAATAATTTATTTAAATGAACAGAGAAAAGGAGTCATCTAACTTACCTAAGTAGGTCTACAAGCAGGTGAGTGCAGGTCTCTGTCTGCTCCTCCTGCGAAGCTGATGTTAAGCAGCATGGCTTCAAAAGGATCGCTGCGCATGCGCTGCTGGTTCGCCTGCGCCGCGGAACCCGAGTCTCGGATAATACGAGTCTCCTCCTTGCCGTCCTGGTTTCAATAGAAATATTGTTACTAGTACAGTTCACAAAAGAGACGTTTAAATTAATTTGTATGGGTTATGAAGACGCAACATAAAGTATTTACCTTTCTAATTAATTAGATTATTATTGGTGACCCTTCATAGGGTCGTAAAAATGGTTTTTCTATTGTATATAGTTATAATTTTTTCTAAGGGTTATTCGTTTTTCTTTAAATTAGTGAAAAATGGCCAAACTTGCAATATTTTCAGATATCTTATGTGAAAAATCTTTTTTTTTAATAAGTAGGTAGATGCTACACTTCATACAAAAATAGCACTAACTCAATTGAATAAAGGATACCTCCAATTTCTCCTGGACCAGAGAATTATATTGGAAAGTTGCACTCGCCTACTCTTTCCCCCTCCCAATTAATTCATATAAAATCATATGATGAAGTTAAAAATTCATATACCAAAATACATGTATTAAGCTTTTAGTACGTATGCACCGCGGTTTCCCCCGCTTTGCCCCGTTCCTAAGGATCATAGCATGATAATAAATAATCTTCCTATAATCTACCTCAAGAATTAATCTATCAAATGCAAAAATATTTTCTTAATTCCGACTGGTAGTGCCAGAGATTAACGCGTTCATATAAACAAAATCTTCAGTTTCTTTATATTAAATAAGTATAGATGAGTAGGTAGTAGGTTGAATGATTGCAGAATTTACAAATCACTGCAAAATGATGTATTATAAACCTTCAATGGTGCAGTAGGTAGTTATAAACGCGGCTTTTGAGCATGATTTTTTGGGTTGGATTCCCTGGTTAGGCAGTGCTATTGAAGTTTTATAAAAACTGTACTTATAAAAACTGTGCGCTTCCCGAGTGGGTCTTCCTCGATAGATATAATCTGGGTGTCTTTAAATCACGTGTGAATCGGTTTCTTCTAGGCAAGCGCGCTCCATCGTACATCGCAGTGTCGCTTAACATCAGGCGAACTGGCGGTCAAGCGTTAACCTATCACGAATAATGACAATGCGATGGTAGCAGTTTCTACCACATGACAGTTGTCATGTAACTTGTTGATAGTATAGTTATACTGACGTTGCTGACCTCAGGCCTAGGGCTCCACAGCCGCACGACGGTCTCGATGCCGCTGGTGGCGAGCAGGAACATGGAGGGGTGCAACTGGATGCAGTTCAGGATGGAGTCGTCCCCGCGCAGGCAGCGGATGATGTTGCCGGACTTACGGCACCAGATGAACATGCTGCCGTCGTCCGAACTGCACACAAATATTACACGCTCTTACGAGTACTTTGAATAATGGGGTACAGCCTAATCCCTAGCGTTTTGAGAGGAGATCCGTGCCCAGCAGTGAGGACAATATGAGTTGCCTATTATTAACTTTAAGGAAATTCGTAAGGTTTAACTTGGATAAGCATAATGCTTGACATATTGACAATGGCATAACATCGAAGCTCAGAAGCCTCCAACAAGTTGGAGGTCTGATAAAAAAACAGGTAAATAACATGACCTCCAACAAAACTAGCGCCACCAAACGGGAGCAAAGGTGGACATACTCAGCATTTTACTATATATATAGAGTTGAAAACCGGCCAAGTAAGAGTCGGACTCGCGCACGAAGGGTTCTAATTTATAAAAACGGCAAAAATATCACGTTTGTTGTATGGGGGCTCCCTTAAATATTATTTTTTTTCTGTTTTTTAGTATTTGTTGTTATAGCGGCAACAGAAATACATCATCTGTGAAAATTTCAACTGTCTATCACGGTTCATGAGATACAGCCTGGTGACCGACGGACAGATAGACAGACGGACGGATACCGGAGTCTTAGAAATAGGGGTCCTGTTTTACCCTTGGATACGGATCTTTGGGTAAGAACCCTAAAAAACTAAAACTTAAAAACAATATTTTTTTGGAAAATAATTTATTTAATACACAAGCAACATTTACGGCATCCTTCAGTAGTTGTAATGCACTCTAACACAACAGAACTTACCCAGCAGCGATGTAGTTGGCATCAGGTCCCAGGAAGTTGGCCTCCTTGATGTCAGTGGTGGTGTTGCAGTGACCCAGGAACCGCTGCGAGTAGTCGAGCGCAGCAGTGCGCAGCTGCCTCTCCAGGACGCTGGTCGGCTGGCTATCTTCGGATTCCGAGGCTGCTGAAGTCCGAACCAGAAATTAGAATACGAGTCTGTCTTTGATTTGTAAATGTTGAAAGGGAAATGTTGAAATAAATTTAAGACAAAAATGACGAGCACTTTAATACTACTAAAGAAATAGCGCTCAAAGGCCCTAACATTATAATTATTCGACTTGTGTTGTATAATAATTTGATTACAAGGTTATGATTTTTATCCAAAAGAGTATCTATGGAGTTTCTACCAGTTCTTCTCGATAAGATCCACTATTTAGAACCGTGCACCGAGTTTTAGACAATTCAAAAGTATCAGTCTAACGGAGATGATAACTGACGAACTAATGGCGCCACTTTCGACATGGCCAACGGAATTCTATTGGTTGAACGCTGTTTGACGTAATTTCTAATGTCCACATAAAGAGCGTTTAACCAATAGAATTGCGTTGGCCATGTCGAAGGTGGCGCCATTAGTTCCTCAGTTATCATCCCCATTAAAATAAACCATTCGAGTTTGACTTTAACTGTAGTAATTAGTCATCGATTTGATAAGAAGAAGAATTGGTGTAAACTGTAATCGATATTTAAACAAAGTTTTATGTCACTCAGTCTGGAAAATGATCCAAGTAGAAGACTTCACAATAAAATAAATTTCTATAACCTTCATCAGGCGTGGTCTCCATACTCTCCAAGGCCACATTGATATCCTTCTGCAGTAAAAACACAGCGTGGCTGGTCGCGTGCCTCGGGAATTTGTCCTTGAAGTAGAGGAGGCACTCGTGGGCCTCGCGGGCTCGCTTCAGGTCCATCAGACCCTTGGCTAGCCGGAAGTGGGATTTGACGTGGGAAGAATCAAGTTTAATAGCTTTGTAGCAGTCTTTGATTGCGGCGTACGTGTCGCCTGACCTGCAGTGATGCAGAGAAATGGTTAAGTAATGATGTCTTATCAATCAGACTACATTCATTGGTCTAGTCGCAAGGGTTCCTTTAGATCAACCTTTAATAGTCTGGCGACATTTTGGATAAATATGATATTTTTATGTTGAGACAATTTACTGGTTCATGATAGAGGATGCTGTAAAGGATCCGTAACGTTGGGAATAAAATAATATGAAGCGGCGGAAGCCTAATGGATAGGGACTTGCAATCATGTGGTTGCCGCGGTTCGAAACCCACCCATTGCACTACCGACGTGAACCCACTCGTAACACATGCATTTAGCTTAGCACGAGATGTTAACAAAAATATTAGTAATGTGCGACCCACATTGCTAGTAAGATTTAAAAAAAATATTTAAAGAAGTGTCTATGGAGTTTCTTGCCGGCTGTCCTGCATAAAACCCACTATTTGGAACTGAGCAAATAGTTTTTGACATTTCAAAAGTACCAGTAATAATGGTCAATAAAAGGATGAACTCACCATCCGCGTCGCATTAGCGCGGCGGCCCTGTTCGAGTATAGTATGGCGCAGTCGGGGCACGCCGCTATGGCCTCGTTGTAAAGCTCTACCGCAGTAGAGAAGTTACCCTTGTTCACGAAGTCATTCGCCTGGAATATAATTACAAATACAAGCTGCAGATTAAGTGACTAGTACCCGTAAAAGCGATGTTTCTACCCCATCGTACTTAACAACTGTTCCCGCGAAAGCTATGAAAAATATATACAATGTCTTCTTATACAAAAGTAGACAAACCACATTTAGGTATTGTTTCTTCTTTTTTTATTTTTTAGAAGATGTATGAATGTGGAAGAAGCTTAAGAAGCATAAGATGACTCTTAAAAACACTTTATTTTTAGGAGTGCGGCGGACCGAATATCCAATATAAACGTAATACTAAAATAAATCGTAATCCAAACAGAATTTATCAAATTGAGTTATTATTCTTATTCGGATACAATTAATCTAGGTTATCAATTAATCTACACTAACATTTCGTGCAAAATACTTCACTGGAACTAAATGTAAGCAAATGCAATTCTTGATAACTTTACCACGTTTGGAATGATTTTCAGGTCATCTATTCGAAATGATACGGTAGTAACCTAGATTAACGGTATCCGAATCCGAATAATAACATAACTTTTTGACTACTACTTACTAACTGATTTGCTTGTTGTTCGAGGGGCGTCAAAATCACCTTATTCAGGGCATTTTGTACGTCCTTCTACACCAGCAGTCTGTGGGTGAGTTATACGCAAAGACAGTACAGCGCGCTACGCGTCCAATATAACAATGCGTTTAGGATGCTTTTGGGGCTGTTTCGCTTCTGTAGCGCTTCGGGGATGTTCGCGGAGGCTACAGTGGATTGCTTTAATGCAACCATGCGTAAGGGGTGCACGTCCCGGGTGCGCAGGGTGCGGGGCGGCCGCAGCAGTGTCCTGAACGCATTCGCAGAACGGTTTGACTGTCAGTACTTGAATCATTGTATCCATGTACTGACTCCTGTCAGAATATTATGGTAGTTTAAGGTTAAATTAATTGAATTCAATTTATAATCTTTAATTTATGAATTTGATGATATTTATTGTGAATTCTTTCATGTAAATTTAATTTGAATGTATAGTTGTGTTATTGATTTAATTATGTTTATTGTAAATATGATCCTTAGTTGGTCGAAATAAATGATATAATAATAACTTGATATTTTTTTCAATTATGACTTATATGGTATTATGTTTGTATGAAGAATTTAACGTCCGCCGAACCCTCAGACACGCTTAATTTTAAGCAAATTGTAATACAGCAGAACCGCTAACGGCAATCTGCTGTGCCAGTTCCGCGACTAGATGGCGCTGAACAGAATTTAAAAATGTACCAAGTATCTCACCATATCCTTGAGCTGTCGCACTTTGTCGGGCAGGTGGGGAGGCGGGTCGAGCGCGGCGGTGGTGCCGTTGGCGGCGTGGGTGGTGTGGGCGGAGGTGGTGGTGGTGGTGCCGTTGGTGCCGTTCCGCGGCGGCTGCTTGCCGTCGGCGCGGTTGCCGTGGTTGTGCTGGATTATGAAGCTCTCCACCAACACCGGCCGCCGCGCTGAGTTTATGTCGAATAGGTATATCTAGAAAGAAAGAAAGAAACATCATTCAGCAAACAGTAAAGACAAGTACATAACTGTGAATAAACTATAATAAAAGAACATAATATTATATAACAATAATTGCACTATGCCCTTACGATTAACGACAAAGTTTCATGATCAACATTTACCAATAACATAAAACGTAATATAGGTAATAAAAAATACGATTTTTCTATAAAAAATAATAATATTACGCTTACACACTATTACGCTTGTATTCCCCAAAGGTGTACAAATGTCCACCCACAGTACGCTGGTATGTTTAGGTGACATGTAATAGGAAACAATCCAGACATCCAAACTCCGAACTACTATTGAGAATTTCATAGAAAAACCAAATAACACTGCTCGAGCTGGGAATCGAACCCTCTAGTGTAGCAGTCGGCAAAAGTTTAATACCATTTGTAATATCAAGCAACATTTAACTGCCGATAACAAAGCAGTAATCTCCAAGATCCCGTCTATCTCTTCTCTATAATATTATTATTCAGTCATATCATATATATCAATATTCAGCAGTTTAGGAGTAAAAAGGCAACAAACAGACCTGCAGACGGACAGAATTACTTTCGCAATTATAACATTAGTAAGGAAGTAAGGTTTTTATAGTTACCTGTTCGGAGCCCAAATTGACCAGAAGCTCATTGCCATCGTTGCTGAACGCGACGTACGTGGTCGCCTTCTTCGGGAAAGTGTGCTCGTTAGGCTCCATCGAAAGGTGACCTAGAAGTTCAACAATAGTCATTATCAGAGATTGGAATAGGTAAAGTATAATTTATTTACCTAAAGTTCGAGGAAGTATGTAACATAGAGTGGATGAAATCCGGGATCCTCCTTTGAAATCCGGGAATCATAAACATAACGATTAAATCCCGGGAATTAAGAAATTTCAAATTACTTATTGCGCTTTGAATACATTTGAACTAAATTATTATATTGAAGAATCATATTAGATGTTGCATAACTTATAATATTAAGATGTAGCTCCACTACAAAAATAATGTGAACTGTATTATGAACGGTATTATGAACTCTATGTTACTGACTTCCACAAACTTTAGCTTTACCTATTCTGAGGTCTGGTCAATAAAGACACATATCTTATAGTCACTAGCTTTTACTGGCGGTTTCACTCGCAAACCAAAGTATTTGAAACAAAAGATAGTTATTATCTTTCTCCAAGGTCCGATCTACCTCTACACCAAAATTTATCAAAATTGGTTCAAAATGGTTTGGGTGAAAATGGGTGAAAAAATAGGAGGGTAAATGAGCAGACGGATCGCCTGATGGTAAGCGATTACCGCCGCCCATGGACATCCGCAACACCATAGGAGTCACAAGTGCGTTGCCGACCTTTTAAAAGGGGATTGGGCCTCCGGTAACCTCACTCACTCGACGAAACACAACGTAAGCGTTGTTTGACGCCGGTTTTCTGTGAGACCGTGGTGTCACTCCGGTCAAGCCGATCCATTCGTGGCGAAGCATGGCTCTCCCACGTAAGAGAGATTTATATTATATTAGCGTGGATTAATTTTGGAGTTAATAAAGTGAGATAGCAGTAGATTTAGTAGAAATGTTGTGTACCGGGCGCGAAGTAGTGCACGGCGGCGCGCGGGATGTTGTTGTCGGGGTCGCCGTGGCCCGCGCGCGCGCACCGCATGTTCTGCCGCTCCCACATCTGACGAGACGCCGCCGCGTTCACCTGCACACAGGACACAGGAACGTCAAACGTCAACAGCGACAACGACTCACAACACTTTTATTCCTACTATTTCTTAAAATTATATAAATACTACCCAACATCCAACATCATTCATACTAGGGTTTGTTCAAGTATTACGTAAGCACATTTATTACGTTCATTTACTCCCGCACCCCCCTTGTCAGCCAAAGTAAGCAAAGCTCTATCCCCCCCCCCCATGCTTACGTAAACATTTTTATACATTATTTGAGGGAATTCCCGGAAATGCGTTTCGTTTTCAAACATAGACAATGTGACTGTGTGATTGCCATATGTGCAAAAAAGTGAGTAACTATTGCTGACGTAATCACCATCTAGACCCCCCCACCCCCTTGTCATCAAAAATAAGCAAAGCATAGACTCCCCCGCTCCCCTATAGTGCTTACGTAATACTTGAACGGTGCCCTAGGTATGGTTCAACTTGTGAAAAATATTTCATCAGCTTTTCAACTCCTCATCACTATTAAAATACAGCTCCTCCAACATTTCACTAGCAGCATCTTCTATTCTTGATACCACAAACGACTACCGTAACCCTCAAGTCCAGTCCATTGTATTGGCCCTTACCCAGATTAATAACATATTACTATATGATATATCCTTAGATGCTTTTGCGACCATGGAACTGGGATTTCTGAGTACTGCTGCTGATCTTATAGCTTGGTGGCAGTAGTGTAGTTTAAGTTTTCATTATCAGAATTGTAGTTTTAAACTTTTTCATTCATAACTTTGGGATACAGTTAATGATGTTATAATGTTTTCAAATATTCACCCTTCTCTGCTTAATTTACCTTGAGCTTGAACTAGATAAGATGATGAAGATGCTCTACACTGCCTCCTAACCTTATTCTGTACATATACCACCCAGACAATTTTAACAGGTTTCAAGGAACCCAGGTCTCTAGAATACTCCATCTCACCTGCAACCTCGCCAGCTTGATCATCCTAGTGTCATACAGGCGCACGTAGAAGTCGTTAGCACCAACAGCCAGCTGATATGGACGCCGAGGGTTCACCGCCACACACTTGGCTTCAGCATACCGCCCCAGGTGATTCAGGAGGTTCACCAGGACATTGGCAGAGTCAGGGTTACAGCTATGCGATGTGCGCAAGTCGTGCTGGCTAGAGGAATAGAATTAAAGCGAGTTATTTTAAGAAAGTTTACGATAATTATGCCTATCATTAAATTAAATGATCCCGACTTAAAAAAATACCTCTATAAAGTAAAATATAGCTAAGAGCTACGTTGTCCATGTCAGCTTTCAAACAAAAAAAAACCTAAAAAAAGCAAACGGATAAAAAGAAAGAAGAATTTGTTGGGGAGCTATGATGAGATACACAGTCATGGTAAACTTATAGCAGAGTCATCAAGGTTTAGCTTGCAGTGATCAATATATGGACCATTCTCAGCACATCTAAACACTTCCTTTCCCACTTTAAACGTGTGAGAGCCATGCTTCGGCACGAATGGGCCGGCTCGACCGGAGTGATACCACGGCCTCACAGAAAACCGGCGTTATACAACGCTTACGTTGTGTTTCGCCGAGTGAGTGAGGGTACCGGAGGCCCAATCCTCTTTTAAAGGTCGGCAACGCACTTGTGACTCCTCTTTTGGTGCTGCGGGTGTCCATGGGCGTCGGTAATCGCTTACCATCAGGTGTTCCGTCTGCTCGTTTGCCCTCCTACCCCATAAAAAAAAAACGTCCGTGCCTCCAAGAGCACGATAAGCCTTCGGTCCCAATAGTCATACTCGTACAAAGTTCTATGACAATAAAAAATAATGTCAGTACATAAGATATAGTTATATGCTATATAGGTTGTATGACATAACATAGGTAACCTATATTTCACAAATAAAAACTATAACTATCATTCCGAAGTAAGTATTTTCCAGAAATTTAACTGCGGACATCTGTCCACATCATATAAAATACCGATATTATGTAAAGGTGCGTGCCTTGGATTCGAACTCGAGACTAGGCAGTCCACTGGTCATATATCTAGGCTATCACTGATTCTTCACACGTCAGTAGGAAAAAAACTTACAGTATAAGCCCATCTTCTCCGGCCGACCACAGCAGGTGCGGATTGTCGGGCGCGGTGGCGAGGCGCTTGACCCTCGCGCAGTGGCACACGCACTCCAACAGCGGCGAGTTGGCGCGGATGCTGCGCGCGCGCACCGTACCGTCCGCCGCACACGTTGCTATCACGTCCGGGGATAGGAACTGGAGACAATTTTAAATGTTAGGTATTTTTATTATACAATGCGTTAAGACAACCCTGTCCAACCCGTGAAGGTATTATTAGGGATCAAGATACAAGATGAAAGCAGCAACACCTTAGTTTAAAAAAAACATTAGCACAAACTATTAGTCCATCCATAGATTAATCGGTATTGTTTACCAAGTGCAAAGTGACCGAATTTTAAACGGTGAATATCACTGCTACTACAACGACAAAGCTAATAATAATATGTCATTGAATAAATGGAATCACAGCTATTCAGAACTATTGTTTTCGTCATAGGTAGGTACCTATTTTATTTAGTTACAATATGCACTTATTTTTGCTTTGGGTAAGTACCACTGAGTCGAGGAAGAAATAAGCATGTTTATCCTAGAACCTCAACCATAGGTATTGCCCCACTAGACACGACAACACGGCAAGCTATACATGGCAAATTCACTACAAAAGTAGTCACTATTGCTACGGAATACGGATGGTCCAAAGGGCAAACTGATAGCTTGAAGTATGGATACGTTGTCGTGTCTACCTATGGTCTGGGTTTGTGTGTAAGTGATAATTTTGCCTAGCGGCGGAAGTCAATAATGATTCTTTCCACAGTGACTCGCAAAGTTATATGATAAAGATGTAAGCAGGAATTGAAATGTTAGTCTACTAAACAGCCGAAGTCCAGGTCGAACCCAATCCTTCAGGTTTGGGTCCAGACGAAGTCGCGGGCAGAAGCTAGGGTAAAGATAAAACACAAAGATCAAGAAAGTCTATATCTTCACAATTAATCATCCAGTTATCAGTAAGTAAACAAATTGTTATTTTTATCACAGTGATAACTAGGTTACAAGGACACTTTCAAATCCATTTAAAAACCTAGTAGAGAAAGTAGGTCATCTCTACAAATGACATAATAAAAAAATACATCACTAACATTACACAGCTGTTTTTATGTATATCAAACTATAATTCTCAGTGAAAAAGAAATGCAAAAAGTAATAGACATCATTCATCCATTGTTGTCTGATATATTTTCGTTACACATAGATATAATTGTTAAGAAAGTATGATGAACAGGAATTGAGACAACATAGCTTTAAAATTTTATTAATATATGGATTATTAAACAAAAGTGGTTCTTTCCATGAATTGGTTCATAGCTACTAACAACAGACACAAAAGAATAAAATATTATTGTTGGCAGATGCACTGCCTGCTAGACCCAGGCAATATAATGAATAGCATGATATTGATTGATTACAATATAGGTTTTGTCAACCATTCGTTTTTATCTCTTACTGGCTTCTGGGAGTGGCTTTGCCCACATAGGATACCTACCTAAGAAAGTACACAAGAGTAAAACCAATAAAAAGTACCCTAAATGTTGACCACACTCATAATCTACTGATACACCAGAAATATGTCAAGTACTTGATTTCAGACATACAAAAATTCTATAAATCATTATTATTTGGCTTCAGTATTAGCATTCAATTAGTCTTATTAATTCCATTCAATTACAGACACATTTCTATAGACTTGTATATATTTATTTGTGCTAGTTACTAGTAATATACCAGAGTAAACAAGGTTGCTTCCTAGAGAATAAAATATTAAACCTAATTCTAAAATTAAGTGGGTTCACAAAGTTGCGTTGTACATACTTATAATACCATAGTGTATAATGAACTGGTTTTTTTTTCAACATTTGAAGTACTTTACTTAGTGTTTATTGTGAGAAGCAAACTGAGTCAACATCAGGGTAGGTCATAGTAATTAGAATTGCAATGTTTTTTCCTAATTCATACAAGGCAATATGACCTGGCCCTGCATCCTACAATGCATTCTGTTAAGATAGTATTTTAAAAAAAGAATCAACAGTACTTATATCAGTACAATATGGGGAACAATGAAAACATATTATGCAATGAAGCATGTCTTAAGATAATATATTATAATAAAAACATGGTGACTCATACTTGTCATTTTGAAAGTCTATTATATTGCTATGTTATTGAAATTTATTTTATTGATAAGGTTTTAACAAGTAACTATATTTATGATATCACCAAATAAAAAAAATTCTTTCCACTTTATACCTACCTAAGTAAAATAAATATCTCTATTCTTAAAAAAAATGGTAGGTACTGATTTTACGTTTTCCTAGATACTTTGTTTTATTCTTTGTTGTGTACAAATCTATACATACACAGTAATTTATAATTTATTGAAAAATATTGTAGACTGACTTACCTTTACAGAGAAAATGTTTCCAGTGTGTCCTGTAGCTATGTTCATAAGCTCTTTGTAGCGGAAAGGATCCCACAACATTACATGGAGGTCGTCAGACGCCGATGCTAGAACTCTATAACCATATTCATATTTTTATACCAATAAACAAGTTTACAAGTGAATAAGCAATGATTTTGCACTACTTACGATCCATCATGATTCCATTCTAAGCAATTGACACATCCCATATGCCCGTGAAGCTCCTTTTCCAGTCCTAATCTGTCGATCATGGGCCGGGTCACTGTAAGGCGAGTCTGAAACTTTCTGTCCAGATCCCCGCGCTCTCTGGCCGCTATCAGACCCACAGTGCCGCTGGCCCAAGCAGGCTCCTCTCTTCTGCCCATTTCTGCTAAATAAATCGTCAATATATCTGGTCAACCATCACAATCGGACGATTCATCAACTAACTGCGGCGCAATCTAATAATAGTCTTCGACATTGCACTTCACATTACTTTTTAGTGTACACGAATATATTCACGAAAATAATTATAAGTTCAATGCGGAATATTATAATGAACAAACAAATACAATCAACAAAAAGCTTTATTCTCGAAGGAAGATATTTCTTACGAAAATAAAAGTAACTGTCAAACAGCTGTCACGCAATTGCCAGTTTGCCACTTTCGCTTGCCAGCGATTTCTTTCTTTTAGTTTATGGTCGGTAAAAGAATTCCTTTCTATACAAATATTTATATTTATTCAATCCCATTTGAAAATATGTACATAGTACCTGTGTAAAGCATACTAATTATTCCATTTGGATGGGTTAACATAAGCCCCTTAACTACAGCTCTTTTTGTTGTACGTTCCAGCAACCAAAGTCATGAATTACTGAAGAATACTTAATGAAAAACAGCGAGAAATCGAGAATAGCTTGACATATCTGAAACGTCGGTTATAAATAATTTATTGACGTTCGATAAAACAACTGCACGTGTTTGAAATTAGCCGTTCCAATCAGTCGGATATGACAAGTTAATAAAGTAATTGTAAAAAACTTATCACAAACTTTATTTAAAAAAATATATAATTGAAGTAGAAAGCTAAATTATTATATTTAAAAAAAATGGGACTCGTGCTAGAATGACTGAGACAAAGACCCATAAAATATAATTGAAGTAAAAAGCTAAATTATTATATTTAAAAAATGGGACTCGTGCGAAAATGACTCAGACAAAGACCCAGGCACAATAGACACGAATTTTTTTGTCGGATAAATCCGACTTGCGCGAGTAGAAGGTTAAACTTATAATCTGTCCACCATGGTCCACCAGCTGACACCCCTGACAGATGACGTGACATATGACAGTTCTGTCAGCTGACAATATATTTCTGAAGTTCAGAACTGAGTTTAGTTCGTGATTTCTCTCATCATTTTAATAATTTATTTTATCAAATAGTGGTTCCAGTAAGTTCCCGGATCCTTCTTTAATCAAAACGTTCATTTACTACAAGAACAGAACCAACACATCATTGCTTTCAAACCATCATAATCCATAGTTTTACAGGCTGAAAAATGGGTGAGCGCAAGGGTCAGAACCTTTACTATCCCCCCGACTATGATCCTAAAGTCGGGGGATTGAACAAGTTCATGGGGACTCATGCATTAAGAGAGAGAGCTAGAAAACTCCACTTAGGCATTCTGATCATCCGGTTTGAAATGCCATACAATATCTGGTGCGATGGATGTAACAACCATATTGGAATGGGAGTGAGGTACAATGCTGAGAAGACGAAAATAGGAATGTACTATACCACACCAGTGTACCAGTTTAGAATGAAGTGTCACTTATGCGACAATCATTTTGAAATCAAAACTGATCCAGGCGTAAGTTTTCTTTGTGATTAACTAAGTACCTATGATAATCCTTGTATTAGTTTTGTGAATCAATATTGAGTTTTTTGTATTCTCAAACGAATGCTGCAAATCTTCATATTATTTATAAAGGTTGACAGAAGAGGCATTAAGTCAAGTAGTATATTTTATGAAAACTCTAAGTCAACACTAACCAAAATTTTCCTATACTTTTGTCACATCTCATATTAATTCTAATGATACAATATTTACTTGCAGAACTTAGACTATGTGATAGTATCAGGAGCCAGACGCCAAGAGAACCGTTGGGACCCTACAGAAAATGGTCAAGTTGTCCCTGAAACTAAAGAAACCCAGAAGAAACTGTTTGATGATGCAATGTTCAGATTAGAACACAAGACTGGAGATGAGGATACTGCTAAACTAGATAAACCAAGATTGGGCAGATTGGTGGGCAGGAATGAGTCTGTGTGGAAAGATGATTATGAAGCTAACTGCTCTTTGAGAAGGAATTTTAGGGTAAGTTATATTAACATATTATAAAAAGTAATCTATAAATAAATAGGAATTAAGGATTCCTATTATATTATATTCATCTCTTTTCAATGTAATTATTACTTTAAATTTATTATTTACAGAAAAGAAGAAAAGAATTAGAAGAAGCTTCAGTTAATGACAGTCTGCTCCTTGCTAAATCATCACTAGACATCAATCTCTTACCAGAAAATGAAGATGACAGAAACATGGCCTCACTGCTCTCTCTCAGACCCTCAAAAAGCATAGAAGAATTCCAAAATCAGACCAGAAGTAAATTACTCAATATGCCAGCACTGCCAAGCTCCAGTGGACTTCTGACCAGCTTTGGGGGGTTAAAGAAAGAAGAGTCTTTGGGTAAGAGTATGTCTTTAACTAGAAATTCTTTAGGCATCACTCTTAAAAGAAGTAAGGTTGATAGTAATAGTAGTTTTAAAGAGACAAATGATAAAATAAGTGATACTGCAAAACATATTACATTTGACAGTACAGAAGGTAATTTTCCTTTTGATAACAATGCTCAAGATAAAGATAGTAAGGAATTAAAAGATGAAAATGAATCAACACCAAAGGATAAAATTAGTGACACATCACTAAAAGATGAGAAAAATATTGAAAAACAGGAACCGAATGATTCACAAGCTTTGACTACTGTGAAAGATGTACTAGACAATGTTCCCAAGGAAACCAAATACATTAAAGTTGATGAGGAAATTAAAGTTGAAACAAAAGATAAAAAGATATCTCTAGTTTGTGACTACAGTTCTAGTGGAGATAGTTCAGATGGATAATGAATTGAATGTAATGGATAATTTGATGATTGCATAATTGAACTTAATTTGTTGCAAAGGCAGTTTTATCACACGATGTGCGTAATCCGAATCGTAGTGGCACGGTTATTAGCAACGCAAATATGTCTTGTCGAACATTAGTGTGGAATATATAAATTCGCAAATTGTTTGCGTTAAATTTGCAGAACACTGGGTATGTGTTTTCGCAACTAGACATGTGACTGATGCACTATATAACTCATCTGATTGTAGATTTAAAAACTACAGCTAAAAAATAAGTGATAATTTCTACTTTAACTTTAGTAAAATATGCTTACATAATTGATTTAAATGTTAGTTATCTTTTTAATCAATAGATGTGATTAAACAGATTACGAAGCTACTTTTACATTCAATGTCGCCAATCATAATTGCATTTTTTAAATTTGTATGGAAAAGAGCACCTGATGAATTCTGCAAAAGTATAAAATTGTACACAAAGAATATTTATTTATTTACTGTAATAAAAACTCCAAACGTTACAATCACATTTTATTTTCCCATTTAAAAAACATTCAAGTTTCATGATTTAGTTTTCGATGTAAGCAATTTTGCGTAGGACATAAGCTTCGTTACAATATGAATGGCCTGATAAAATATAAGAACTAGACTCCGCCAAGCATTCTCAAGGAGCTTTCAATAAAATGTAAGTGGTAATAAAATAGTGTAACTAATTATCTAAAATGGCCTAACTTATCACCAAAACTATTTGCCCTATATGAAACACATAACTTCTCTACGCGATAATTTTAGCATTGGTAATCACTTTGCCATTGCATTGGTGTTGCATCCTGATCAATGACTCGAAACCATCATTGCAAATGCCCGCCTCGGAGGAACTTATCCTTCTGAATTTCTAAAACAACAATATAGTGAATGTCCTTGCTAAAATTATCGTAGCTATGTGCATAGGAGAAAACTCCTGCTTATAACATAAAATGTTATGCTTATCATATTGAATTTATAATTATGTTCTCGGAACGGAAACATTGCATTCAAGTACCTAGGTACTACATTTTACGAAAGTGGATTAAGTTCTCATTTTGATACACTTGGTGTGCTTATTATAAGGATACATTTATGCAACATAGAACTTACTAGGTAAACATCAAAAAGTGCAAACCTAATTACAATTTGAGCCTAATACTAAAATCTAACAGAGAAATGCTTAGTGGAGCCATGGAGAAATACACTCAATCTGAATACTGGTAGGTAGCTTATAAATACCTACACTAACGGCAAATGATTATAATATATTTATTTATTAACAGATAACAAGCTTACTTACTAAATCGATTACATAAAATAATATAAATATGTAATTTTTATGAAAATATTTTTAACATTTATATCAATATCAGTGAGTACAGCTAAAATAATTAGGCAATGAAATTGCACTGTTTATAATAATTTGCGCTAGAGGGCGACACTTGGTTGGCCCACATTTTTTACTACAACTCGTTTTACAACACCCAAGTAATAGCTAACGACGATTACGAGCGACTACGAGTAGATAATGTAATTTACATGTAGTACATTGATTTTTGATGATTCAATATTTTTATAAATAAATGCTATAAAATACTTATTTAAGTGGCCATAAAAATATATAGGTAATAGCGTATTTTGTAGCGACTTTTTCATGAACTACTAGGAATTGCTTGCGACAATCAATCTTGCAATTATATACGTTAAAAATGTTGTGTTTTTCAAGAAATACTTAATACAATTATAATATGTATGCATAAGCTGACTAGATTTTGAGATCAAAAGTACAAATATTGTTCAAATTATTGTCGTTACAAAACAGACATCAGGCTCAGGATATTTTGATATGTCCCCCGCTTTATTCCAAATAAAAATCGATGAATAATTTATCAAACAATATAATTGTTAAGCTTGAAAATCCCGGTTCTTATTATTTAAAGAACTTTCTACAATTTTTTATCGTACCTATTGATTTCATATAGAATAACAAATAATTAAAAAACGTTAAGTTGACACCGTTTTTCCATCGATTGATAATCGTGTAGGTAATGACAGTATTCTACAAAAACTATTCTGTAAGCAATGACGAAATTAGGGCATTGCAACAAACGGTTCACAGATGACGGTAATCATTAATTTAATAATAGAAATATCCCTGTTACATTATTCTATGTGTAAACAATTCTTATAAACACCTATTTCAATTTGGCAGAGGGAATTTTGCCTTATTTGATTTTCTGTTGACAATGTTATTGACGGCTTGGTATCTGTAACCATCACTAGTTAGCGCCACTTACACGTCTAGGAGGTTCAATGTTTCAGGGGCGCTGAAACAAACTACAAGAACTTTTTTAACGTAACGTTAGGTAGGTATAAAGATTAACTTACATAAATAGATGTCTGTTTAAAAAAAACAAAGAAAAGTACCAAATTATAGATATCTTAGATTTCATTTCTTTCACGTTGTGACGCCATCTAGTGTGGTGATTAGTAACCTCTAGTTTTTCACCAACGAATGTCAATATTATAAAGTATTTTTCTTAAACTTTATGTCGTACAAATCGTTCTTCTAAATAAAATAAGTAGTACCTACCATGGTTATACTGTAATAATAATGAGTGTAAGTCAGAATGTACCTATGTTTATTCGGTTGAGGAGCATCTTTTGTCTTCTAAGGCCAGTATGAGGGCGCACTCGATCTTGGAGTGCAGCCAGTTCAATACCTCGGGGTCTGACACTTCTATAACTTTTTCATCCGTGGAGAAGTAATTTATAAGCTCGTCCTGAAATTAAATTAAAACGTAGGGGTATTAAGCAATGGCAAATTTAGACAATTTGCAGTTCCGTTTTTCTGCGAACACAAGGGGCACCAGCTCGGGGCTCCCAGCTGATTCATTCATAAAAGGACCCTAAAGTCTATTATGCTCAAAGAGCCCTGACTGGCCAAAGACAGCACTGGACATAATATAAATGATACAAACTTGTCTATTAGCCTTATACAAGCCGCATACTCACCTGTTTAATATTAAGCAGAAGTTTATCTCCCTGCACTATGGGGGAGTCGATGATGTCATCCAGCTTCACCGCCCACTCCACGTGCCACGAGCCGCTGGTGCCGCTGGCTCGCACCATGAATATGTGCCTGGAGACAGTTCATCATTACCTATTGAATTTACGCATACGTGTGTGTGGAACAAGCTGTGTGTCGCGAGGAGTTTTACAAACTAAATAATGAACACAAGGGAAGCAGAGGTGAGAGATTGTGTGACAAGAGGTATGGTATGGGGTCACTCAGACGGGGTCATCAGATTTGTGATGTCATATGTAATAATCTAAATTATCGTGTGACAAGAACGGGGTTGGACAACCCAAATAAAAACCGGCCAAGTTCGAGTCGGACATGCGCACGAAGGGTTCTGTACCATTAGATAATGGTAAATAAATGGTAAATTGGTAAATTAAAAACGGCAAAAAATCACGTTTGTTGTATGGGAGCCCGCTTAAATATTTATTTTATTTTGTTTTTTAGTATTTGTTGTTAAAACAGCAACAGAATTACACCATCTGTGAAAATTTCAACTGTCTAACTATCACGATTCATGAGATACAGCCTGGTGACAAACGGACAGCGGAGTCTTAGTAATAAGGTCCCGTTTTACCCTTTGGGTACGGAACCCTAAAAATCATGAAATTCGTGTGACGTAGGTAATTTATGGATGGCCACCAAACTTGAAAAAATATCTATGGAACACACAAAAATATTATCTCAGGTGGGAATCGACCCCACGAAACTCGACGCAACGATAGTAGCTAGGAAAATAAACGTACAGGTACTTAACTGATGTTCTAAAGTTGGAGTGGTTATCAGACATTGTAAAAGTAACAATGTAGGAATGTACTCCCTTTTGGCGAAACCTACATCTATTAATAGAGCCTCTATAGTATGTTTTTTCTTCTGTCTTCAAATCACTTACTGAGTGGAAATAAGCAGTGTACAGTTGGATGTGGGTCCAAGGTGCGCGTGCGCAATGTATGCGTCCGTGTCGGCGTAGTGGCCGCGGCCCAGCAGCGTCAGCAGCTGCAGGCCCAGAGCTGCGTGCTGCGAGTACGGACGGACGCCCTGCCATAGAAACAAATGTTAAGGTTTCTTGTCTATAGGTATTGCTGTACCTGTATTCCTTCACTGTTGACAATAAAGATGCGTGATGGGGGACAGTCATACACATCACAGGCATTTATTTTTTTCGCCCAAAATGCCTGGGCGGAAACCCATCTATATAGATGGGTTTATGCCAGGGTATTTATTTTTTTCGCCCAAAATGCATGGGCAGAAACCCATCTATAATCAAGACCCATGTTTGAGTTCAGGGGAGCGTTAATAGCGGTCAATGTCCGAGAAAGGTGACCTGGAGTGCGCAACAGTACCGACGGCAAGTGGAATCAGCCAGTAAGCGGTGTCTCCTGTTACGACAATAATAGTTTGGGACAAATAGATCAATATACCTATAATACATTTATAAACTGAATAATAATGCAGTTAGTCGGTACCTCGGTGTCCCCGGTGTGTCGCGGCAGGCGGCGGCGCGCCAGCAGGCGGGCGGCGCCGCGCTCCACGCAGGCGCGCAGCGCGCCCGCCGCCCCCGCCGCCCCCGCCGCCCCCGAGGCGCCGACCTGCCGCGACAGCCACGCGCGCGCAGCCCCGCGGCACACGTCTGGTGCATCATACGAACGATATCGTCGGGGATAGTTCAATACCGCGTAACTAACACTTTGGTGTAGGGTCTATTTATTTAAAGTTAGGCCTTATAGAAAAGTGTTAGGGTTTATTTTACAATAATTTCAATGTTATATAATTTAAAGTTAGGCCTTATAGGCAAGTGTTAGTTACGCGGTATTGAACTATCCCCGACGATATCATTATTTATATGCCAAAAATCTAGAGAAATCATAACCATTCTAAATTTTAATTGCCATAAATACCTTACTTTTGTGACAGATTGACTATTAAGTAGGTATTATGATAAACACTACTATTCGGTTATTATTGTAAAATCATCCAAGTACCTAAAAAGTGGCTTTTTATCAATTACAAGTCCAAAGTTTTAATGTCCATCATCGAACCCAGCCACCGAGTTAGCTAACGACTTGGCCACGAAGCCGATTCCAGTGGCCAAGCCGTAAGATAATCAAACGTAGCTTTCAGCGGCAGTGGCGGACCGAGCCCCACGGGGGGCTAGGGGTGGATACACTAAACGTTCGTAAAAGCGTTAGAAAAGCATCCACATAAAGGTATCAGGCCAAATAATAAGGACGGTCGCCTAAAAGCTAGGGCGTCGGACTTGCGATCATGTGTTTGCCGGTTCGAAACCCACCCATTGCACTACCGACGTGAACCCACTCGTAACACAAGCATTTTAGCTTAACACGAGGAGTTAACATGAATACTCGTAACGTGCGACCAAAAATGCTAGTAAGCTTTTTTTAAAAAAAACCATGCACATAAAAATAAAAAGATAACTTATAATGTTTATTTAGGTGTAGATATGATGTAATGTAAGTAGATATATTTAATAACGTGCACTACGATACTCACTTCTCACAACAACACAGTCGTCATCTGTCCGCATTGCAGACGAAAACAAACGAGAAACACATTTACCGATTAATAAACATAACACTACTGCACATAATTTATGTAGATACCTAATCTTAAACATAGAAGAAAATGAGAAAAACAACAGATAAGTAAACAATAGAGATTTTTATCATCATGCATTAACTACACGAAAAAATAATTATTATCAAATCGGATTATTCTTTTAATTAAATGTCTAAGTATGATATTATAGAAATACATGAAACACCCTTATGTTCCTTATAGCTCTAGATAGCTACCAGAAATATAGAAACCTTTTGAAAATTAGTTCCCGATGTATTTTAACAACATGCAAACGTTAAAAGAAACAGAACTTGTTTGAAAACCAAGAAACCTGACTGCGCAAATTAAAAACAGCCTCTACTGGCTACTGCTGAAGATATTTTAAATTTCGCTATTTACCTTTTTTTACTTAAATGCCGAAAATAAAAAAAAAATATTAATTAATACGTAGTAATAACAGTGTAAGTAGGTACATGTTGATTATAATTCTGGAAGGTACTGAGGTACTGAGGTAATTGTTAAGGTTAGTTCAACAAACCATTCATCAACCGTTACCTACAACGTAATAAAATCATCGCCCTACCTTTGAATTACGCAGTCAGGTAAAAAAACTGATTCCTTTATTCATAAATGTATAAAATGTTTATATGTAGTTTCATTTACTTACGTATGTATAGGTGCTTAAAAATTACATAAAACACTGTGTTTTAAATAAAATAAAAACCGGACAAGTGCGAGTCGGAGTCGCCCACCGAGGGTTCCGTACAAATTTGTAGGTACATATTATAATTAATTACAAATCTATAGTTTTCAGATTTTTCCCTATACTTGTAGTAGATAGACGAAAGACGGTATTACTTGCCAAATTTTATAGTTCTAGGTCAACGGGATACCCTATAAATTTTGATTCCCTTGAGAGTGTCGAAAATACGTTTTTTACGGCATAAACGGCCGTATCTTTTTTTACGTTAATTTAGAAGTTTGATTTTTTCACAGCTTCAAGGGACTCTAGACCTGAGTATAATATGGTTTTAATTTCAACTCGATACTTCCACGCGTTCCCAAGATAAAGGGCCTTGACAGACAGACGCTCGGGCGGACGGACGGACAACAAAGTGATTCTATAAGGGTTCCGTTTTTTCGTTTTGAGGTACGGAACCCTAAATAAGTGTAGTAACTATAAGTGGCTTTTATGCATAAAGAAATCAGATATGTAAATTAAAAATCAGTTAATTAATTCTACACACCGTGAAGATAGATAAAGATCAAGAAAACACAAAGAGATGATTCAAAAATTGGGCTTACCAAATGTGGGTCTAGCGACGAGTGCTGTGAGGGCGAGGGCGATGCTGACTTGATTATTGCTGTCCCCTTCTATCACCAGCTCGGGGATATCATTGCTCAGTTGGGGGACATCACCTGAACATGTAATCATAAACCTTTTATGAAGAACTGGCTGAAAAACATTTCTACCACGTGAATTGGCAAATAAATGCCCACTTTTTTTATTCTTAAATTTAGAACTTTTTTAATGTTGTTAGAATGTTAGACATTGAAAAAAAAACTCAAATGAAAGTTTTCGCAAACTCAAAAATATATCTGCAGGTACTTAGGCATAAGTAAAATCAAAATAAGGTAACTAAAGTAGGAACTTAAAGTAGGTATTTACCATTGATACGAAGAGAAGAAGACAAGAGATTGAAAAAACACATAGCAGATGTTGAACCCAGAAATCTATTAGGTACCTACTTACTTAGGTAGAAGTGTAATGAAACCTTAACACACCTCCAGGATAACCTTTAATCTTTATCATTGCGTATGGAATTCATGCTGCGTCGATCAAATCCCTTTAACCAAGTAATTTAACCAGCTTGCTGCGGCAGGTGTACATTTGTGGACTTCCCGCATTCCACCGGGAAAACAGTGAAGTGAAACAATCGCACTGTGGTGACTCTCTTAATCCCTATTTATGGAGGTAGTGGGCTAACCTGGTTTCCTCCGCGGCGTCTGCGGTTTAGGCAGGTCATCAAACATGGCGCTGGTTCTGGTGCTGGGGCTGGCTCGCAGGCCCAGCAGAGCTGCGGCGCCGTCCTCCAGGCGAGACGCCACATCCATCACTTTGCGGCCCAACGCTGTGCCCTGGAGAAAAAAGGTTGAAGACACATTAAATTGAAAAAATCAATCTATCTATCAAGCCTGTATTGTCTTACTGCAGGGCAAACGCCTCCCTCTCCCTTTTCCACATCCCCTTTCCCTGTCCTCTGCTAGTAAGGGAAAAAAATAATTTTAATTATTCAGAACTCTATTTATCTCAATTTAGTAATATTAATCATATTATTATGATTAACTAGCTTATGCCCGCGATTTTGTCTGCATGGACTTCAGAATTGGGTCCGACCTGGATAATAAGTAGCCTATGTGTTATTCCAGAATATAATCTCTGTGCCAATTTCATCCAGATCCTTTCAGCCGTTCTGGCGTGAAAGAGTAACAAACAGCCATACATCCATATTCACAAACTTGCACGTTTATAATATTAGTAAGGATTAACAACAGCTACCATCTTAGCCCCCCAGCTCAATGACCTCATATTATTGCATTTACAATGCAATATAATAGGGCGTCGGATTTACGATCATGTCGTTGCCGGTTCGAAACCCACCCATTGCACTACCGACGTGAACCCACTCGTAACACAAGCATTTAGCTTAGTACGAGGGGTTAACAAGAATACTAGTAATTTGCGACCCACATTGCTAATAGATAACCTTTTTTAAAGAAAAAATATTGCACACCTGGATTAAAACAAACAATTTAAAAAAACTAGCAAAATTCTGTAATTTAACCGTCAAGTAAAATTTCTATATGTGCAGGCCACTGACCTCTCTAATACTCTACAGTAAATCGAACACTGTTAAGTACGTCAAAAGTCAATTAAAACTTGCATTATTAACTCTAAATCAGAACGCGTAAGTAAATTTATTTTTATTACATTTTTGTGAAAAAGTATTGATATGAAATTATATTTAAAAATTTAAATCTTACCATACAAGGCTCGTAATATTGTTTCAGTCCTCTAGAGAAGTCTCCGATGTGGCTGTACGGGTTACCCAGGATGTTGAGCCCGAGGACCAGGACGTAGAACTGCTGCACCAGCTGCGTCCAATAGTGACGAGATGCCTGGTCCACGAGGGTGGACATCGTGATCGGCGCGTTGCGGAACTCTAGGTATGACATTCTGGAAGAATAACATTTATGACTACTTAGAATATTAATCATAATTATGAAGGTAGTATGAAATGCGCAATTTATTGCTACGGACCTGGTACAAAAAGGTTCAACGTATTTTCTAAGCTACTTACGGTAGAGGAAATCATACTGGGTACTTATGACTGGTTACGGAAATAATATGCCATTAATCAAACAAGTAGATTTAAATAGAGTTACTTACTTTATAACAACGTCCTTCATATCACACAGTGAAGAACCCCAGGAGTTGAACAAATACTCCAGCAGGTCACTGTTAAACAGCTTAGGCCGATTCTCCTTCTTATTGCCGAATCTCGTCCTACTAGGACTGGTGCTGGTGTCCGCTGAATACCCTCGAGATGAAAGGCTCAACACCAGCTTTATCGGCGACAGATGGACGAACTCAAAGAGGATATTCTTCTGGGCATTAATCTGGCTCTTTATCGCAATTATTGGTAGAGGCATGTGCACTAGTGCAAGGTCTGCGCGTAACCTTACAGCTGGCTTCTCTTGAATCTTCCAATGATTCAGAATATCGAAGACGTGGTTCACGAAACCACGATCTAAGTTCACGCAGTACTCCTGAATCAATACTTTAACATACTTGTACACATCCTGGTTTAAGCTCGGGCGGAATTGCTTTAATGCAACAATCTCTATGCAAGGTTTCAGACCCCTGCTCGATCTTATATCAGCGGGTATCGGAGCTGGGTATAGTACGCTTGGAAACACAGCTTCGTGCAACTGGTTGTCGATTTGCAACCTGTGACATTTTAAGTGACAATAGGTGTAGGTATCAGATTTTCGGAACTGCAGCCAAACGCCAGGGTTGTACGTTCTACGGAGTTCTGAGAAGAAGGGTTTGGTCATCTGCATTTTATCCAAATCTAAATGGATGTATTCCTTCAACTGGCATTTCTTCTGGTCCGTTTGATACTTATCTTCGATCCAGGAGGTTAGGTCAGGGGATAATTGCTTCCATTTGTGATTTACGTTAACTTCCCATCGAGGCAGAGAGTCAGTCATGCTTACATACGCTAGCTCCTTGACTCCTGTATGAGTCTGTACACAGACGGACAAACTAATTCCCGTCAAAGACATGTAGACTTCATAGTTACTCCTCTCGGCATTGATTCGCATCCTGTACTGGTAGGCTATTCTTTCGTCCTGGGCTAGTGCGAATACTCTTTGATAACCATCCATATAAGACACCCAGTAGACGATGACCTTATCTTTTCTCATCTTCTTGGTCTTGTTGTGCGTTTCTGGTAAGTCTGAGCTATCAGAATCGTCACTACTGGAGGAGCAAGGTTCTGGGGACTTGGGCGTTAGTCTCTTGAGGGTCGAGGAAAGTTTTGATGTGACAGAGCTGGTGGCTACTAAGGTGGAGTGCTTCACTGAATGGAAACTCACTTTTTCTTCGCCATAACTGTAAAGTAAATAATTGTATTATTAAAGCGCCTACTTTCTTATTTCTATAGAGTTGTATTGGGATTGGTGCGATAATTAAAAGAAATATTATAGAATCATCGCCACTTTAACCGAATAATCCTTTTCTTTAGCCTATTAAATTTAATAAATTAAACATTAAATGAGTATATAATGTGACAGAATGGTTACATACAGCAAAGGATACAAACAGGTGGAAAGCCACAGAGGAGGCCTTTCTTGATAGACAAGCTGTTAAGAGGGGAGACCAACCGAATGCTGAGAATAAGATTAAGTTAATTACTTAGTTTTCTTACCTCTGTTTTCAACGTTTAATTGTTTTGTAAAATAAATTATAAACTGAAAACAATAAAGGCTTTATTTTATTTTTATTTATTTTATTATTATTGATGTCACTCACCCATCCTGCTCAAAAGCAGCATCGAAACCTTTGCCTTTGTTATTATAAATGTTCCACATGAACTTCCTCTCCTTGGCGGGGTCATCCCAGGTGTACAGCATGGACTGGTAGGGGCTCAGCAACGCCACCTGGCCGGAGTCGGCCTGGTGCAGCTTGAGGAACAGGTCATCGCACAGGTTGTCAATGCGGACTGGTGCGTCCCCTTGCGTGTACGACTTGAAGGTGATCGTGAATGGACGGTCTGTCCCACCCGTAACTTCGACGCAAATTGCCGACTAAAAAGATTAAATAAAAAGATTAAATTATTACCATTCTTACTTGTATGGGGAATACATCGGCTCTCTGAGAGAAGAACAAGGACGTAAATGCATAATTCAGGATGTGGAATATCACGTATTTTAACAGTTTGATTTATTCACTTATTTTCGACCTCATGGTGTTCCGCTTTAGCCTAGATTTGGACCATCCACTAATGCACTACTCGTAAGTCGGGGCCACTACCATTAGGCCATTAGGGCACTCTTTTCTGTTTCAATATTTACTCATATCTACCGTAGAACGATGGATACACGTAACAGTAAAGAAAAAATAACTGTGTACTCAAGCCAAATAATTACATATTATGGATATGTTTGACCACCCACTTCCCACACAAATAAATATGGTTCCATGTAAAATATTTCACATATTGGCATAGTACCTATTACCTACAATAATCATAACTTATAACATAAACATGAAAGCTGTGACGTAACAGTTACATCACACGCGACCGGACGACACCGGGGCGCAAACACTAACTCAATTAGCACCACTTTCATCTTAAGTTTTATAAGACCCGCACACAGATTCACTTTCCCTCAGTTTTCAGCAGATAACAGTCATACAATGTTCAAAGTAGTGTTGTTTTTTATATTTTCTGTGCTATGTGCAGTTCATACTCAAAGTGATGATGGATGCAGACATTCAAGATCGTATACAAGAGTGAAAAGAGGAAAATACTACTCAAGTCCACCGAGGTTCTACAGTCGCCCGCCTATGACCATCCCCATAAAAGGCCCGTTTTCCTACACGCCCCCGCCGTTTATGCAGGACGATGAACCCCCGTACCCTGGAAGCAGACCCTACAAGGTTAGTAAACGTCCTACTAACGAAGGTTTAGGGGACGCTGACATAAATAACCTAGTTAAACATCTGTCTAAACAGGATTTGGACAAAATACTAGAATTTGCTTATGACAAAGATAAATACTCCGAAAAAAGTAAAGATACGGATTATAATTTCAATCGACCATTCAAAAGAGAAAATGCACAGAAACCATCTTTCAGCAAAGAATTTTATAAAGGAAATTTTGATACGAATACGAAGTATCAAGACGAAAAGCCTTATGAAGTGGAGTTCCAGAAATACGTGAACTTTGTTACTGAAAGCGCTCCTGTGAAGTATGCATCACAACAAGATAAAAGTCGAAATACTAATCCCATAGATACAGAAGCTAATCACGTACATTTCTACGGACCGCAGAGTCCCCAGGAAGACCGACCTCAGTTCAAATTTCATGACCAAGAAGAACAACCTCCTCAATTCAAAACTGACGCTCAAGACGACCAAAGGCCTGAATTTCATGTCAGTTTAACTAGTCCGAATTTTGTTAACCATCAAGTACCTGTTCCTTTCGGCTCTACAAACCCATTCTTCTCTGAAGCCAATGAAGAAGAAAAGCTCCCACCACCAGACAATATGAGGCTGGAAGACTTTGATGTGTCATACACGAATAATGTTCCTACAGTGGTCAAGGCAGAGTCTCCCTCGTATGAAGTGGAGAATTTCGGTGACCTACCACTGATGAACTATAATTCTAAATTACACACAGTCAGTTCTTATCATGTCCCGCATTATACAGTAAGTATTTGTAATTATTTATATCGCGGTTATACCTATATAAATAGGTAAGTAAAAATTATACGAGTACATATTTCAAGTCTCATAATGATACATACTGAAAACTGAAAAATTACAAGAAAAAAATCCTACTTAGTTTTTATTTAAATTATGTAAAATAACGAAAATTTTATGAACAAAATAATTCACACGTTTTTAAACTTGTATTTTGAAAAGATTTAGGGCTGAAGTTTACTTAGAATGCAAGTTAAAGAAGTGTGTTCAGTATAAAGTTCCGAACCATAAACCTATCTTTAAAAAAAAATGTTGCCCAACGCTAGGATTTTCTCCTGTATCGTCGGTGCGTTTACACTCACAAATTCTCACATACATACACAAACGCCCAGACACGGAACAACTGCCGGTAGATCATACAAATATTTGCTCCGTGTGGGGATCGAACCCACATCACGTGGCGCAGAAGCCGATCGCTCAACCGCTACGCAAAATGTGTCGTCATTTTGTTGGATTCCGGAATATGCACTTGATTTAAAAACATAAATAAGTATAACTATAATTACAGTAGGAATTGTTGTTTATTCATGACCCGCGTTATTGTTTCAGGTAACTCAACCAAAGTCACCACCTGCAGCATCGCCCGTATATTCAACATCATCTTCCTCGTCATCGCAGACTTACTCCTCATCATCTACCCTCCTAAAACCATCACCTGCTGCTGCATCTATTAAAGCACCTCCTTTTGAGCCTGCCCCACCACTATCTGCCGCTAAGGAGCAGAGCGATGCTCATCTCAAAGCTATCAAGATATGGTCACATAGGTCCAAGGGAGCGGCCTACACTTTACACGATGATGGAAGTCTGACGCCGGAATGGCCGAGACCGAAATACGGTTAATTTTAATGATAGTGTTAAGTTAGTTTTATAAGGTGTAGTAATAATAACTTATTTTGTAATTGGAGTTTTATTTGATCACATTCATGATCACAAGCTTAATTATTTCTATGAATATTTTCATTCATCCCAGCTCCCTAATCTTTTTCGTAATTCTCTTTACCTTTTCAATATTCAACTGTACCTATTTCATTCCTTTTGACTCACATTTTCCCACACTATTTCTCATTCCATCTTTCAATCTTCCAGCACCCAAATTATTTCGCGACATTAAATGAACTACTTATGTACAAAGACTTGAAGTACGTGGTGTATTGAATTACTTTTTATTAATTATATATTATAACAATAGAAAAGTAAAGTCAACTCACCCCCTTATCCATTCTCAGTACAGTGAAATGATTCCTCGTGATGGGGAAGTGTTGGGACACGACAGTGGAGTCCCTGAATTTGCAGTGCATCGACATGGAGTCTGTCTGCGGCCAGAACGGCGTGCATTGCTGTGGAGACAGGTCGTGCCACAGGTCTGCCGCTTCGTTCTCCTCCATGAAACGCAAATGACGCTTGGTGTCGTTGTAGACGAGGAAGTATGGGAGGAGCGTCACGATTTTGGTGAGATGAGGGCACAGGTCTGATAGAGTCACCTGTGAAGTAGAAATAGAGGTTTAAGAAGTCACTTACAAGCACGATAAAGTTGGTTTTGTAGGCGCCCTTTTATACGATATTGACGTTTCAATACTTATTAAAGACCTTTGACGTTTCAAATAAAATAGTTCAAATGAATGATTACAATTTACAAGCTGTTAGTTGGTACAGGAAGTACTTACCTTCCTTACTTAGGTACCTTCACTTGACTTTAAAGGAAGAATATCTCGCAGGGGTAACATTATTTGCCATTACTCTCTTATATTGAAAAAACGATGCTATTTTCACTTTATTATGAGAGTCGAAGGAAGGGCAGCCACTCCGCTTCAGCTGTAACATAGTATAGTAGTGCGCAGTACTGACGTTAAGCAGCAGGCGGTAGTTGGTGCGTCGCTCGGTGTGCGGGCACACGACGAGGCCGGGCGCGGCGGCGGCCAGGCGGGCCGCGCGCGACCAGGCCGAGCCGTGCGCGCGCACCCGCACGCGCGCGCCGCGGCCCCGCGCGCGCGCTCCCGGCGACCACAGCAGCGGCTCCTCCGTCACCTCGTAGCATGTGTCCGATTGCCCACCCTACACGATACGTCATTATATAACACTAGCTTCTGCCCGCGACTTTGTCTGCGTGGACTTCAGAATGGTGTCCGAACTAGATAAAAACTATGTAGATAAAAACTATGTGTTATTCTAGACTATAATCTATCTCTGTGCCAAATTTCATACAGGTCCAATCAGCCGAATAAGTAAGTAACATCCATTCATCCATGTATCCATACATCCATAATCACAAAGTTTCACGTTTATAATATTAGTACGGATAAGCTATACATATATCATCTTAAAAATATCATACATCATATATCACCATAAGTATAATTGTAATCTAATATATCTCACTAATATTTTAGTAACAGACTGATTTCGTTCGTTCGAAAGGTTACTCAATAATCAACCACATCCACATCTTGAAACTGACAATCGAAAAATATAAAGAATACGAACTTTCCCTTAAATCTACGGTAAAACATATGACTCTATAGCTCACAAAGCAATTTGGAGTGCCCTATCAATTCAAGGTGTAAATAAAAATTACACTAACCTAATAAAAGAAATTTACAACAAAAGCAATGCCAGAATTAGAATGGAAAAGTATGATCCACCCGTTAAAATGAGAAGACAGTCAGACAGGGGAATCCTCTATCCCAAAGCTTTTTATTTCACTTCTAAAGCAAATTTTCAGAGTACTGTAATGGGAAAATAGGGGTATAAACATACATGGCTATAGACTTACTTACTTATATACGAGTTACTCTCGGAAGAGCCAGAAGAAATGAGATTCATAGCAGAGTCACTTAGCAAAGTGACCAAAAAGATAAGTCTGGAAATCAATTGGGAAAAAACAAAATTAAGTAATAACGAACAGGAAAAATCATCGTTGACAGGAAATAACAAGAATCTTCAGTACCTATGTTGAAGACTACACATATTTGGGTCATTTGATATCTTTCACTGCCTGTAATGATAAGGAAATAAAGCGTAGAACTTAAGCTACATGGAACAAATACTGGGCAATGAAAGAGATTTTCAAAAGTCAACTCCGAGTTTCGTTGGAAATTTAAGCCCTGCAAACGTGCTTAGTACCACATGCCTTACTTATGTTTCTCAGACATGACATCTTTCAGCAAAACATCTGTATAAACTTAGTGTGATAGAAAGGCATGGAAAGAACCTTAAACTAAGTTACAAAGTGAGGCATAGTGACATATCGAAAATCACTAAAGTAGAAGATGTAGCTGTAGCAAATACAATTCTGGGTATGACGTGGAAATGGACGGGACATGTTCAAAGAACACCAGGAAATAAATGGTCTAAAATAGTCATAAATTGGATCCATTGTACAAGACAAGGTGACGAGGAAGAGCTCCCAAAAGATAGAGCGACGACATAGTGGCTACAGCTGGAAACACCTGGACTAGACTAGCTAGAGATAGAGCAGGCTGGAAACAATAACTTTTAAAAAAGAAAGAAAACTCGGGTAATACTTAGGTAAAAAAGAAAAACTAACAAATATAGAATAAGAGAATGTGTAAGGATTCAATAAAGCTATTAGTACTCGTAGTATTAATAATAAAAATTACACTAATGTCCATCTTCGCGTATCAGTTGTTCTGTCGTTACCTTGATCTGCAGCGGCAGCCCCGTCTTGTTGATGAGCCAGTGCTGCGCGTGCAGGAAAACCTCCCAGCAGTGGTTGCGCTCCACGGTGACGCACACCTGCACCTGCTTGTTGCCGCCGTCGGTTTCGCAATCACTGCTCAGAGTAACGCTCTTCTCGGTCACGTCTAAGATAACGAAAAAAACATGTGCTTTCCATAAAAGGTACATGTAATTTGTAAATAATTGTACAGCTTGGATGGATCAGGTAGTTATATCCGGAGATCCGGACCTATTCAATACTCTTTTTAGAAAAGATTTTCTTCGTTGAACGTCCCAGTGCCAAATTAAAACTATATAGGTACATATTTATTTTTTTACCGAAGGTCACAGCGGCTTTAGGTAGACCAATCCCATCAGTCATGTAGGTAGTTGGTAGGCGGTGATGTTAGCAACACCGTTTATGTAATATTATGCATAACCTTGTATTTTTTAGTTACTGTTCAGTCTCCAACAACCCTACCATAATAATTCACTCACCTGGTGAGAGGGTAAAGCTGCCAGACCACGGCAGTCCCATGTAGTGCATGTTGATGGTGATCCTGTGCGGTTGTGTGAGTGCGAGCGTGTATGTGTGCGCGCGCTCGCCGGCCTCGATGCGCATGCGCCACGCCGTGCCCGCGCACCACACCTCCGTCGCGTACGGGAGGCGGTTGTAGATAGCCAGCGGCGGGACCACGCGGATCAGGTAGTTGGGAATAGAACGGGTTACTTTGTGAGATTGACAGCCTGTAAATGAAAACGGGTTTGAATATTTGGCTGCGGTTCCTTGGTACTATTTATTTTTATTGTCATACTATTGATAGAAGTCACCATCTATTAGTCCCTAAAATTTAAACCAACTCTTTAACCGAATCGTTTTAGTCTAGAGGTTCATGGCAATTCTAAAAGCGACAATAAATTGTAAGTAAATTCCGCAATTTGCTTATTGGCTATCGTTTCACTGCAACCGTACTTAGTCTATTGTGATCTCCAAATTTCAGAGATAAACGATTGTCTAATCCTTTTGATGACTCCGCTAGAATGTCAAGTCGTTACAGAAACTCCAAGATCCAACTACAACCTGGGTGTTTTAAAAAACCAGTAGGTTATAATTGACGTCTTACCTTCAACAGGCAGTATTCTCATAGCAAATATTCTTTTATCCTCTCCATCCTTGGCGGGACAGATCATATCCCGCGGTGTGCCCACTTCGTTTGCTAGTTCCATCCACCAAATGCCTTGCGTCGCTGTTTGATAGCTTCTGAATAAATAATAACAGATGATACGAAAGCTGTGCTGATTTGATACGATCCAGCGGATACGATACGAAGAATATTGATTGAAGAACACCTAAATTATATTCTCCTAATTTTTATTTATTTGACTTAATTGTAACATCTTTTACTTAATCCAAATTGATGCTAGATGAGTACCTATTCTTATCATCTACCTGCTCTAGTGCCAATTTATTTGGGATTCTTAAATAGAAACTTAAAAAAAATTAGATGTTATGGTTTTAATGAGCTCTGGACGAAGTTTTGAAAATTCCCACGGTACCGGGCTATCGGGAAAAAAATAGGTCATCACGGCATAACCAACTTACTCGAAATTGGAAGGTAGCAAGAACAACTTGCAGTGGTAGGCTATGTAAAATGGTACGTTGTAGGTCTCCTGCGGAGCTATCACCGCCAGGCGCATCTTGTCGTCGAAGGGGTTCGTGAGAGACCCGATCAGCTCCGCCCCTATAGCTTGGAGGTCTGTCTTCTTGTAGAATAGTTCGAGGGCATATGAGGTTTCATTGCGGACCTAGAAGAAAAAGGAATTTAGCAAAAAATATTTTGTCACTTTCTTATGATGTCGTTGATGTTCCTGGTGGACGCATTATTACACATTTCAAGTATAAGCAGATCTCTCGTTGTACAGAAAGCCTATATGACGTGAGGATAGAGTTGTAGTGGAAAAGTATAATTATGTAGCTTGATAATGGACGGACATAAACATGTGGAAGAAGAGTGGGAAGGCCTTTTTACTTTACAGGGGGACAGTACACGCTTGTATTAATGATAATAATTACCTGCAACGGCGACCTGACAATGATCTTCTTAATGGTATTCTTGGAGGTCCTCTCCACTACGATATAGTAGCGCGTCGAGTTCTTGCTGGGGTGTAGCACGTGCATCTTGGACACACTGCGTTGAGGGCATAGAATCTGCAGAAAAACAGGGTCTATTATTTTGACTTTTGGTGTACTTTCTCTACTATCATCATCATTATCATCAGCCTATGGCAGTCCACTGTTGGACATAGGCCTCCCCCTTTCTCTACTATAAGAAGAATGAATCCCCTTTTCATGTCAAAGTTTTGAAATCATCCCTTGGATATTCTTCTATAGTTTTGTTTTATTTGGTAGAGATTAGCTGTGACTAAGGTACCTACTTGTTGTTTGAACAGCTAAAGTAAGGATAGTTACTAACAGTCAAATGGTCAAGATCATGTAGTCGCACTGTGAGCGTGAGGTCGGTGAGGCGCGTGCGCAGCGCGGGCGGCGGCGGCGGCGGCGCCGGCGAACACGACCATGTGCCCCCCGCACCACCCGCACCCCCCGCTCCACCCGGGAACTCGTCCGGGAACCTGGGCCCCACAGATTATTATACAACTCATACTTATTAGTGACGTGTCACAGTAAAACTCCGAATTCCTTAATCCAGTAGCGTATTTAAATTCTTTTGTCTCGATGAAGAAACAATCTTAGTAATGTAATTGATAGGGTAAAGCAATTTATAACAAGAAACTATATAAAGCTTTATAACTACATGACATGTATTGTTCTTTATATACTTTGTTTACTTATTCCAAGGCAGTGGGATTCCAAGATGTTACTTGCTAACTAAAAATATCACTTGTTATAACAATAGAAGTAGGTCAGTGACAGAATCTCAAAATAAGGACCAATAGACCGTACGTTCATATAGCTAAGACAGAAATGGCAAAATTAGTTTTATAGGATCTTTGTTTTTATTCTTCCTACCGCTATCTCAGCATATCTAAACCTAATTTTTCCTATAGGTACTGTTGTGAAGTCCAAATAATACCTATTTTATGACGAACAAAACTCACCAATCCCATTCCTCACTGACATCGCTCATCAAAGGTTTCGTTGTTTTTGTTGGCTCATCTAAAAGTTCGCCTGATGATGTATCACAACCTAAAAGCACAAATAAGAAGTGTTATTTTGGTGCCAAAAATTGTAAAACAGCAAACTTTACAGGAATTTATAATATTTAGTATGATTTCTTACCCGGCGTGCTCGGTCGACTAGTGTCCACATCGTAGTCCGCAATAGCGATTATCCTCTCGTTGCCCGCCAAATCAGTCTCCGCTTTGGTTTTTAAATGGACTGTTGATCCAGGACCTTTTTTGAAAGAACATATTTTTTTATTAAATAGAAACTGTCTAAGAATTTCGCGGCGGTAATTCAGAGAGTTAAATATGGCATACAAAAAAAATCTAGAGGCGCTAGCATTTACCACTTAGTTCTTTGTGGAGCAACTATTCCCAAAATAACTAGGTCTTCCTATTGGTATTCGGACCGACTCAGCTGAATTGCAAAGCCTTTGCAACACTTTGCAAAATTTTATTCTAAACCAATTTTTATTTTAATAATATCGTATTTACATGAAGATTTTGGTCTGACAACAACAGTTACTTTATCCCGACGTTAGTTACCAATATCATTGACGAGTAGGAGTCCACTCTCTCCAGTAACTATAGCAGTGACGACAGCAGTTCTATCAGAGCAGGCCGCAGCTAAATCGAGCAGAGCCCTCGCCCCAGCTGGAGTCACGGTGATGTTTAACATATCTCTTGCCTCCACTGCTATGTAGGTGCAGGACTTGTCAACATAGCTCTCCGTTTCAAGGCCCGAGTCCACGCTGTCTTCGCGAACTGGGTCCTATGTGTAAATGAAACAGTAAAAAATCGCAAATCCATTATACCAATGTTAGATCTGTTCCAACTAGCCTTAAATCTGTAACCTAGGCATTTCATAGAGAAGTCAAGGTCTAGTTAACGTAAAAGCTCCTATTAACGACCCCCTAAAATGTGTACTCTATTAACGATCTAATTTTTAAATCACTCATATTAGACATAATATAGGGTTCCAGAAAAGTCATACCTTAAAATTAGTTACGTATTTTTGTTGGACAACAAAAAGAGTAAAGTTTGTGTGTTTAAATAGCCAGTGAAAGAAATAATTTGACAATGAGTGGGACGCGCCCGAAGCGGACGCACTTTTCATAGTGTCGCGTCTCTGGCCACGTAAGTACACCTAAATATTACTTAAGGAAAATAACACACTAAAAATGGATTTGTCTTCTTGCTATCACATTACAACTGTAACGTATATATTCGTTTTTTAAACTAACTCATAATATAATACTTTTTATTGGTTTTTGTGTTATAAAATCATGTTTTAATTTAAGGCGGTAATAGAATCCAAATTTCAAAACTTGATTCTAATAACGACCCATGGCGTTGTTAAACTTTGAGAACATTTAGTATTTTAAAATAATATCTATTATAAACTACCTCATTTGATTTTATTTTTTTTCTTGTTCAATTCTTAAAATTATTTTATTTCGTTAGATCTATTAACGACAAAGCTATTTCTTAAAGTTTTTGTGTAAAACTCGGTTCAACGTTAGACAATATCCCTATTATTATAATGATATTATACTGTAAATAACCTTTATTATCTGAATTAAAGACTAACTGACATTAAAAGAAATAATATAGCAATGAGATCGAATTTAACAGTATTCCATAAAGCGGATATTTTATCTGTTTATTATTAATTTTATTGGTCGCTAATAGAATATTGTAACCTTCATACTTTATTCTATTACCGACTCACAGCTGTGACAATATTTTTGGTAATATTACAATACACAAAAACAAAATGTATATTTTTGAACAAATTGGCTTATTTCTTGCATACGTGACGTTTTGAGAGATTTTGTCTCAGGACATATTATTAATGTAAAATAATATTTGCTATCCAGTTTCATTCATGGCTTCATGGCATTGGCTATATTTCATATGTTTTCAAATCAAATAAAAATGGCGGGACGGGATGGGGGCCATGTAACTTTTTAAAGCTTCTTTCGAAGAATTAAATTCTATATCTCTTTAAAGATTGTGTTCTTTTATAGAGTCATGGAGCCGCAGAAGCGCAAGCAGTATGCCTCTGCTCAACTAGAAGCTGCGCTTCTAGCTATAAATGAAGGGACCAGCATATACGCTTATGCTGTATAAGCTTCTACTTTGCGTGACAAGAAAAATAATAAATATATATAAATGAACATTGTAGAAAATAAACTGTTTTAACGAAGGAGGAAGAAAAAAACGATTTTTTATTTTATTTAATAGTATAGAAGAAGTGACAACTTCGTAGTGGTCGGTAAAAGAAGTAGGAAAATCGGTAATAGAATCTTGCCGCATTCTATGGGTCGGTAATAGAATCAACTACTATTTTGGTTTAAATAATTATTTAGTAACTATTGTGTTATTGAATATTGAATTTAAGTACTGAATTGCAAAGAATACTTCGTTGAGATTAATTATAAATTATAACATCTTTCCTAACATAACAGCTTATATCTATTTTTTTAAAGTGAAACCTAAGACAGCTAAAACTGGCGGTAATAGGAGCATTTACGTTACTTAGATTTTGTTTAAAATTACTTTACAGATAATGCTTATTTTGAAGAATGCTCCTGTTATTAAACTTCATTATAATTAAGAAAATATTGCATAAGGACCTGCAAAGTCACAGTCTTGTGTTCCGTGTCTTTTTTCCCCTTCACTACGCCGTCTGTGAACGTGACTGCCTTCTCATTATCCTCATGGTCGCTACCCACTTCCACTTCGCTGTGCTCGGGTGCCGAAGAATCTTCTTCATTACTCATCTCTTCGGCACTTGAGTCACTGTGGTACAATAGATTCTTAACAAATAAGTATATAATTGTAGCTACTTACGCCATTATTCTATGAAAGTAAAAATGAGAGAATTATTTCCAACATATTATTGAAACATTGTGTTTAAACAAAAAGCAAAAATTCTAATAAAATAAAATATTTTTGTTTTTAATACCCTTCCCCTACAGTAATGCGTAATGGGTAAAGATAGAAAAACAAAATTGCTCACAACGTATCCTATATAGTAATCCAATATGAACATTACAATGAGGATACAAATTAAACTTACTCAGTGAAAAGATGTCCAATAGCAGTTGCAAGTTTATCCATCAGCCCGTTCTCATTCTCAGAGTCAGACTCATCACCATCAAGCAATCCCAAAAACGACATATGTCCAGCACTAAAGTCCACGTTATAATGCTTGCTTTCTCTGCCATTAGGGTTCTTTATAAACATCATTTCATTATCTGTATCGCATTCATCAGCTGACGTTTCGGACTCGAAGCCGTTCCTCTTTTTGAGTCTCTTTGATTGGTCGGAAGCGCTTGAGGAGTCTGCTTCCGTCTCCTGCTGACTTGTGTCGAGGCGAGAAGACATTGGGTAGGCTTTTGCCTGGTAACAATTTAATACATTTACTCTTTAATCACATGCACTTAACTAAGAGAGAATATAGAGAGTATATTTTAGTGTCAGTTAATAAACATTTTGGAATAATGTCCTGAATCCTAAATTCTTAACCTGCGACTGACCTGGAACAGCGTGGCAGTGATCTCCCAAGGTCGGTAGATGTTCTCATTGTGTACGACGGGCTCGAGCAACGGCTCCCAGGTGTCCAGGCGCTCGTTGTAGCAGCTCGCCGTCAGGCTCAGGGACGCGGAGCCGTGCAGCTGTTGCGACCAGTCGTGCAAGGTTACCTCGGACTTCATCTAAGAGGGTACAATGACACAACATCATTATATAAGACGGATTCGAAGTTGTCCGAGTTTAAAAGCGTGTATCCCAAGCTGCAGGTTTGTATTGAATTTCGATGGTGACCTTTCCATGGAATGACCGTAATCATAAGTTTCGCATCGCAAATTTATGACTGGCAAAATGCAGTGTATGTAAATAGTATTACAATTTACATTACCTGTGACTGTCTCCCACATTACATGTTAATCCATAGCACCCAATATCCCTTACACACTATAACTCCAAGCACGCATAATAGTTCTCAGTAACAAGATTAACTTGTTTCAAATCCTGTCTTGGGAGAAAGAAGTGGAGGCTAGTGCTAAATGTATATTTTGTATACATATTTTTGAACAATAAAGTTTTATTTATTATTATCTAATGGACTAGGACCTTTTACGCTTACCTTCATCATCAGCACCGGCACCCTGACAGTGTGCTCAATTTCGAACATGATTCTCACACACGGGACAGTCATGATGAATGTCTCCGAGGGCCTCACGCTAGGGTACTTCGGCTGCACGTAACTGTCCTCCCGGTTAAGAACCACGTAAGGGGTCAGCTTCTTTGGAGACCACAGGTCTTCTTCCTGCTTCTCGGATTTTGGGTTATATGTGGCAAAGTTGAAAGGTTCTTTTTCGTCAGGAATTGTGAGTTCTGTTGTGATTTCTTCAATAATATCTGCAGATAGGACAGTGTGATGAAGTTATGATTCAAGGAAATAATGCGATAAAATTTCTATCCGTGAGGTATTTTAAGGAATGGTTCAGTCCGATAGTATTTTAAAGAGTATTCGACCGTCACACGATTTCAGGGATTTTTCGGGCAGCCCTCTTCGCTCTGCTCTACAATAGTAAGCTCTTCATTAATCTATATAAAGTTGGTCCTTGTTCTTAAATCTCATTCTAAACCAAATCACTTACCCATTACAGTATGAACAGTAGTCGCAGCAATATGCACCTCCATCTCCGAAACCGACATCCGGACCCTTATACCCTCCTCCATATTCTTGAAAGCTTTTGAGAATTCCATATCACACGGCTTCAGCACCAGCTGTGGTGGTAGATTCTTTAGTTTCGACTGCAGTTTGGACATGATCTGAAGTCCTGCCAAGGAGACCACAAAAGACTCGCTATTGGAGTGACAGGAGTAGTCGATGAGGAGTTCAGTTCGCAGGAGTAACGCGTGACCTTCCGTCTTGGTGAGGTCGGTGAAGAACATAATCTCTGGTTGGCGGAACTGGATTGATATTGAGAGTCCTGGCTGCTCTTCTGATATCGATGCAGCTGAAATAAGAGATTGTGAAATTATTTAAAGTAGAAACTTGAAGTTGTGAGAATAATTTCGTGGTTATATGTTATGCTATTGTGTAGAAAAGTAGAATACCTGCAGAATAGTATCCACTGGTCGAGTCACTGGAGCTGGGTAACCGGGACGCACGGTTGTTGTTACCTGTCTTCGATGGATGCACATCACCCACATAGCCGTGGTTCACGACACCACCTTCCATGGTTTTCTCACCTGTCGTAATTATAATCAGATGATTTTTTAATCATGAGGTTGATGAGCAGTGATTGGAACAGGTAATGCTAATTACCTTAAGTTGAGGAACCGAAACGAAAAGTGGCAACAACGACAACATTTTTTCTGGGACGAAAATTATTTCGGGACATTGCTTCATTATAAATTAATGTTATTAATACAGTAAAATAATTGAATATATCGTAGGGAAGTCGCCACTTTTAATTTTTGTTCCTCGAAGTTTAGGTGAATTAGCACCTCTAATTATGGTGATGCTTTGTTTATGGATTAAGTCGGTAAAAAAGTTGACGAGCTACTTGGTGGTAAATAGTTATCGTAGCCTATGGACACCTGCACCACCAGAGGAGATGCTGATGCGTTGCCGACCCTTAAGAGCCCCTACGGACTGTAGAATTGCAGAGCCGCAGCAATCGAGGGAGAATTGGCTCTAATGTGCGAAAGTCGAAAAACTCACTAAGGTGCTTTACGACAGACTCCAGCAGCCAGACCCCAAGAGGTCTTATTACCGAGAAAAATGATGATGATGCTTTTTCGTTTATAAAAAAAAATACTTAGTTGACGGCAAATTGACCATCCGGCTATTCGTCGGATTCGTTCGTATGGCCAGTCAGAGACAGTTAATAAGGCTTACCAGGCATGGCATCTAATAAAGTCCTAGCAAGTTGCAGCAAGAAGGGCAGTGCGAGGTTGAGCCTCAGGCGGTCGACGCGCAGGTCGGCGTGCGTGGCGCGCGCCGCCGTCACGCGCACGCTGGCGTCGCCCAGCGCCGCGCGCCGCACGCACACGCACGCGCCCTCCCCCTCCCCCTCCCCCGCCCTCTCCGCGCCCCCCACACCTTGCGACTGGAATATCCTGATTTTCCAAAACGTGCTCTTGTTTAGTCGTTTTGTTACTTCCCGAGTCACACACTTCGTATGTAACCGTTTAATGCGATTTTAAAAAATTGGGGTAAAAACACTGACCTCCATAATATTGTCTTTAATGAAACATAAAGTAATATGGAGACCAGTGTCAAGAAAGCCATAACTAAAATCTTTAAAAAAATCCTTGTCAGAATATTTTTTCCGATAATTATGTAATGAATGTAATAACTAATATCCAGAACACCTTTCTGCAAACGTAGCTATATTTTTTAAACATACTCAGCTAACCATAGTGTGTAAGTAATTAAACAACTGCGACATTTTAAATTAATCGAAACAATTTAACTGACATAAATTCATAGATATTTTTGTGTTAATCCCACACTAACCTAATTCTTCTTTTTCTTACTCACTTCTTAATAACAATTCCAGGGTCTGGTCGAATGTCCTCGATCAATAAGCTCTGCAGACTAGCCTTGACTTCCATGCTACCATCAGAGCTGTACTCCATCTGCAACATCACTTCCCCAGCTGTCAGTTTTGCGAGCCCATGGTTCAGATCTCTCACAGGAGAGCTCAGTATCTCATCCATGTCTGAGAACAACTTTAGTTCTATGCCGTCAAGGATGAACCTAAAAATAAATATTTAGGTTTTTTATCTTTATTCAACTAACTCCGGTTTAACCATAACTCTTGGTCTTGGTCTTCTTATATTTTACCTCACAACAGCCTCCTTTCTGACCGGGTCCCCTTGTGCAAAGAAAGCTTGTAGTTTCTTGACTGATGTGTCAGACGGCGCCGCGTCGACTGGAGAACTTGGAACTATGCTTCCTGTAAAATAGAAATTATCGTTATAGCGTTCGTCAGGGTTATTATTTAAAAGTATCAATGCGTAAAGAAAGACCGATGACGTGTTCAAGTAACCTTTTAAATGAATATCATTCTCTATTTGCAGATACAAGTTATAATTGACTTCATTTCTCAATCATTGGTCAGTGGAGCCAGGCACTAAATTACTTGCTTGGTTGTTAGACCCTTCATAATAGTTATCACCATTTTAAATAAAGTGTGCGTAAGTGTGGAATGTACCTATGTAGTGTCCTTCGCTGAGGTTGTCGGTCCAGACGGCGAGCATGGTGGCGAGGTCCTTCTGGCCGACGTTGAGCAGCACGGCGTCCAGCGCCACGTCGGCCTCGCACGCCAGCACGTCGCGCAGCGCGCCGCGGCTCAGCAGCTGCTGGTACGACACCGCGCGCTTCACGTCGCACCGCACCGACACCGGCTCCAGGATCGGCTCCTGGGAAACGGAACCTGCTATATTAACTTAAAACTAGTGATGCGTAGCAAACATTTGCATCGTCTGATTGTAGGGTTAGTATTTCCGCTAGACCTTTATGAACCTTTTGATTTCTTTAACCATTATTAATGCTGCTAATAGTGGTTAACGAAAATCAAACGCTGAAATAAAGTAATTGAAAGAACTAGAAAACTAATTTTAATGACATAGGACAGCTATGTATAATTTTTTTTATGGGGTAGGGGGCCAATGAGGAGATGGATCGCATGATGGCTTAAGCAATTACCGCCGCCCATGGACACCCGCAACACCATAGCAGTCACAAGTGCGTTGCCGGAATTTTTAAAGGGGATTGGCCGATTTCGTTGTACATGAATATTTTTTATGTACGTTTGTCCTTAAATAAGTTATTATGTCACAACACTGAATGGCACACTAACCTGCACTTCCAAGGTGCCAGCAAGCGTCATGACGGCTCTAGAGAAAGTGATGTTGACCAGCTTGATGAGGATATTGTCTATGATCGCGTTCTGCATCGGACTGGTCGGTTCATGGCCCGTATTCAGTTGTTTAAAGAAATTTTCTATTAGAAGGTCACCTGAAACAACAATAAGGCTGAAGTGATAGATGAAAATTCAGTTATAAGATGATACTTAGGCCTCAAAGTAACTGAATATATGAATCAACATTGGAAACCAGACACCATTTTGAGGAAATTTGACTTATGAGGACCTTTTAATTTTCTACACCGTATTACGAGCAGTTTATAGTTAGCACTTACCCAAGTTGAGGACTAATAAATTCGGTGATGAAGGCTTCTGTGGTAGTAACAATACTGGAGCATGAATCTGAAAGAAAAAAGTTCTCAATGACAAAGTATAATGTAATATAATATCTTAACGAACTAGATTTTAAGTTTAGGGATCTGTTATCTAAAATCTAGGATGTCTGCTATTGTTAAATACCGATACCGGTATTGTTGCACTTGTGTGTACACGAGCAGGGGTTTAAATAAAACTACCGTGTACTGTTCTGCTGATACGATAGACAGCGATATACGTGCGTGATAATAATTTATTGAAAATGAACTTGGCGACCTAGTTAAGTTTTGTGAACGAAACCATAGCGCGATCTAATTCGATCCCAACGCCATCTAGTTTGAAAAAACGAAACATTGGCTAATACTGTGCGGGCTCGTTGGGATCGATTGCGCTATGGTTATTGCTCTTGAACATACCGCCCACCAAGGACGTTAGTGACAGAACGTCCTTCTTAATTTGATCTAAAAATTATAGATTATACAAAAAGTTGATCTGACCTTATTCTAAAAAAAACGAATGACTTTTGAACTGCTTAAATTTTTTAACATATTTTACATGTAAATATTAAAACAACTCAAAACAATAACAATGTTGTTGCTTAAATGTAAACAATCATGATAAAGGTACAATTTCATTAGTAGTAGTGACTAGACTCAAAACAAAATACATCTTATAATGTAAATAGTAAAACATAATATGTAAAATAAATTGTATATAAGTTGATTTTGTTTGTATAAAATTGATCTAAAATATGAAATTGATTGTACATAATATAAATTAATTTAAAAATAAATTAAAAACACCAAATTAATCATTTACTGGCAAAATACATAATTTTGAGGTTGGTCGTTTAATAGTTGATGATTTTGTGCGCACTGTGACTACCCGAGTGATATTATCATCACCAGGATGTTTCTCTAATACGCGACCTAATAACCAACGACTTGGCGGCAAATCGTCCTCCTTTATTAAAACAATGTCTCCAGTTTTTGGTTCTGGGACTTGAGAAGACCATTTGTATCGATTCATTAAATTAGAAAGATATTCTTGCGCCCAACGTTTCCAAAACGACTGTAACATTTTTTGAATTAATTGCCAACGGGTTAAGTAATTTATATTTGAGGTACTATAATTGTTGTCTGGAACATTTACTAAGGGCTCCCCGATTAGGAAATGTCCAGGTGTCAATGGTAATGGTTCACCAGGGTCGGTAACATTAATGACGTTCATTGGTCGCGAATTCAAACACGCTTCCACTTGACTGAGAAGCGTGGTAATTTCTTCATAGGTCAAAGTAGCATCACCGATGACCCGTTTCAAATGGAACTTTGTGGACTTCACCCCTGCCTCCCAAAGTCCGCCAAAGTTGGGACTATGAGGAGGGATAAAGTGCCACTCCGTACCATTTGCTTCCAGATCCCTTGCAATCGTTGCCTGAATAGAGGCCAACTGCTGTAATTCCCTGGAGGCACCGACGAATGTGGTGCCATTGTCACTCCACAATTTGGCGCAGTGACCTCGCCTAGAAACGAACCGCCTGAAAGCTGCCAAAAACGCCTGAGTGCTCATGTCACTGACTGCTTCCAAATGCAGAGCGCGAGTGGCCATACATACAAAAACACATATATAGCCTTTGTACGATCGGTATCCCCGACCCTTCGTTGTTCTTATGTTTATGGGGCCAGCATAATCGACGCCGCTGTGTAGAAACGGTCTAGCTGGCGTACATCTAACAGCTGGGAGTGACCCCATTATTTGATTTTTAATGCTAGCTCGCTGCTTGGCGCATGTCACACACCTGTAGACATGCTGCTTCACTAAATTTCTGATTCCTATAACCCAGTAAGCCGTCCTCAAGTAATTTGTCATGAGCTGAGGACCCCCATGGAGTGTTTTAATGTGAGCATCAGCTATTAAAAGTCGAGTAAAATGACTAGAGTGGGGTAGAACTATAGGATGCTTCGTTTGTTCACTCAACTGTGATTTTTCGAGTCTACCTCGGACTCTTATTATGCCTTTCCGATCTAGGTAGGGACATAGTGATTTCAGCACACTTGATTTTAATTGTAAATAACCCTTTTCTTCTAATTGTTTGTACTCATTTGTAAATAATTCGCGTTGTATTTTCTTAATACAACACTCTAAGGCAGCGTCCAATTCTACCTTCTGTATGTACTTGTTATGATATTTTCTGTTCTCCTTTAAAAATCTACGACAGCGTGCAATCATTCGTACTAATTTTCCCAGTGTGGAATATTGTTCGAAAAATGAACAATCCGGAACTACTGTTATTAGAGTCTTTACGGACTCTTCTAGGTCTGTATTATACTCTTTGGGCCTATTGTAATATATTGATTTATTTTTAAGAAATGATGGTCCCGAAAACCACAAATCGTTTTCAAGAAGTGAACTGGGTAATATTCCTCTAGAGGCGCAGTCTGCTGGGTTGTCCTTGCCCGAAACATGAAACCACTGAGACGGTTTTGTTGTGGTCAAGATATCTGAAGTCCGATTGGCCACAAACGTCTTCCATCTACTTGGGTGGCTGTTTATCCAAGCCAACACCACAGTGGAGTCGGTCCATGCTTTGATTTTACCTCTAGGAATATTCAACACCTCTGCTGTTTCTGCTAAAAGTTGTGACAGTAAAACTGCTCCGCACAACTCTAATCGCGGAATGCTGATTTGTTTTACTGGTGCTACTTTGGTTTTTGCCACCAGTAAAGATACTTGAACCTTGGTCTCTGAATCGACGATCCTCAAATAAATAACTGCGGAGTAAGCTGTTTTAGAGGCGTCACTAAAACCATGGAGTTCCAGATCTTCGTTCGACCTTGTACCAAGCCAACGTGGGATCCTAACCCTGGTAAGTAGTACAAGTTCTTTACGATATGTACTCCATTCTGTGACTAATTCCGTGTTTAGCTCCTCATCCCAACTAACACCTGCAAGCCATAACTTCTGAATAAATACCTTTGCTATAACCACACTAGGAGCTAACCAACCTAATGGGTCAAACAATCGAGCTATATCTGAAATTATGGTTCTTTTAGTTACAGGTGCAGTCGTCGGCGGCGGGAGATTCACCGAGTACTGGAAAGTGTCCTCTTGGCGGTTCCAGGTAAGTCCTAGTATTTTAATTGTGTTATCTAATTTTATTTCTACTTCCTTTTGTTCTAGGTTTTTTGTTCTATAGTTGTTCTGTGATGTTTGTTCTATGTTCTGTATCAATTTGTCCTTATTAATGTTTTCCTTTGTCCGGACCTGATCTATCTCTTCTTTATTTCCTTCCAACGCATTAATCCTTTTCACTATTTCCTGATTGTTACTGTTCCATTTTTGCAATTTGAATCCACCCTTTCCTAATAGTCCTGTCATTTGCTTATATATTTCTATGCCTTCTGTTACGCTACTACAGCCTGTCATTAGGTCATCCATATAAAAGCAATTGAGGACTTTATCTGCAGCAAGTGAGTAATCTACACCTTCATCGTGGGCAACCTGCTGTAAAGTTCTAACCGCTTGAAACGGTGCAGAAGCTGTGCCAAAAGTTACGGTCACCAACTCATAATCTTTTATTTGCGTTTCAGGATTGGCTCGCCAGAGTATGCGCTGAAACAATGCATCTTCTTCAGCTATTTTGACTTGACGGTACATTTTAATGATGTCCGCTACAAGTGCTATAGGATGAATTCTCCATCTTAAAACCGTGTGTCTCAAATCAGGTTGTAATGTAGGTCCTATCATCAGCGTGTCATTCAAGGAAACTCCATTGCTGTTCTTTTCTGAGGCGTTAAATACCACACGAACCTTTGTCGTGGTTTTATCGTCTCGTATGACTGCGTGATGAGGTAAGTAGACGGCAACTTCTTTGTTTTCATCATTCTTTTCTACTGGCCTCATGTGTCCTAGACGTAAATATTCTTCTATAACTTCGGTGTACTTCTCTTTTAGATCTATGTTACTTCCTAATCTTTTCTCTAACGACTTAAATCTTTTCTCAGCTATAGCTCGGGAATTTCCTGATTTACAAGGAGGGTCTTCATCCCGGAAAGGTAATCTAACTATGTACCTGCCATTGCTGTCTCGCTTAGTTGTCGCCTTATAGAATTCTTCACATCTCTTCTCTTCGAGGGTAAGTAATTTCTTCGTACTGGTTTGCTCTTCAATTTCCCAGAATTTTCTGAGAATATCATCTTGATTTATTTGTGCATGCATCACGCTTTTTTTGTTTGACTTATTTTCAGACTCAACTGTACCTGATAGGATCCATCCTAAGGTAGTACTCTGCGCGACAAGAGTGCCAGAAGGACTCCTCACTATGCCCTGTTTAATGATGCAGCTGTAAGCGTCAGCACCCAATAGAATGTCTATTTTATTGGACCGGTTGAACTCTGGGTCTGCTAGACACAGACCTTTAACATCTAACCAATTTAAGGTTGTGTTGATACTACGCTCAGGTAAGTATGATGTTATTTTGCTTAGTACATAAGCATGGATTTTGATCTTAAAATCTGGGTCTACTCGAGATTGAATAGACAGATGTACCATATACTTTGCTATGGTTGAACTACTATCACCCAGACCTGAAATAAGTCCTTGGACGGGAATCTTTTTCAGACTGAGGAGTTGGACTGCGGACTCTGTTATAAAACAGGCTTGCGAACCCTGATCGAGTAAGGCACGGATAGTAAGATAATTACCTGTCCTTGACTCGACTTCTATTAACGCTGTGGCTAGAAGAACTTGTTTAGGCATAGGAACCTTTCCTGTAGACAGGCATGTAACTACTTGATTAGGATCAGCTGATGAAGTAGCACTATTGTCAGTAGAATTTGCAGAAGTGGGTTGACCTTTATCCCCTGTCTCTCGATTAAGATGCAGCAGTGAATGATGGCGCTTCTGGCAAACTCTACAGGTGGTAAGTTTTTTGCAGTCATACACCGTGTGATTACCGCCTAAACAGTTAAAACAGATATTATGCTTCGACACAAACTCTCGCCTAATCTCTACTGGCTGTTTAGTGAATTTCTTACAGAAACAAAGTTTGTGTGCATCGGAGCAGTATTCACATCGTATATTACTGCTGGGTGAACTCTTGGCCAACATGGCTTTCGGTGCATAAGTATGCGAACTATTATTATTGTTGACCTGGTGAATGGTTTTCTTGGGTTCTAAACATTCCAAAGCCCGGAAACGATTTTCCATAAATATTTTAAATTGCTGGAAAGTTGGTAAGTCGTTGTTGGAATCATTGTTACAAACACTAAGCTCCCATTGTTTTCTTGTTTCACTATCCAACTTAAAGGTAACTATATGAATGATAATAACATCCCAGGTACTCACATTTATTTTTAAATTTGTAAGCGCGTTTAAACAATCACAAGTGGTATCGAGCAGCTCTTTCAGTGCTGTAGCTGACTCTGTATGCATCCGTTTTTGACCAAACAACTTTTTTAAAATACAATTAGTTAAATATTTTTTGTTACTATACCGCCTTTCCAACTGTTCCCAGCACTGAGTATAATTACTTTCAGTTATTGGGGTGTGCCGTATTAATTGCTCGGCTTCCCCAGAAAGGTGACTTTTGAGATAATGCAACTTTTGCACATTATCCAATGAATCATTTTTGTGTATTAACGAGGTAAATAAATCATGAAATGTAGTCCATTCCGAATATTTCCCCGAAAATGTAGGAATAGAAATCTTTGGCAACTTTACAAAGGAATTGGCTGACTTCGGTGAACTAGTAGAAGCAGTATGAGCTTGTTGTACAGATGCTTTGACTACACTGATCTTATTGAGCGTGGTTTTCATCAAAGTTTTATATATTATGTATGTCTCTTCAGTGTTATCATAAATATCAACGACTTTTTGACTAATATCCTCTATTTTAAATCGCTCATATAATTTAGAGTTAGTGTCTTTAAATGAAGCCCAATCTTTTTCTAATAATTCTTGCCTTGCTTCTATATATTCGACCGTTAATCTATCTTTACTACATTTCTTAAAATTAGTCAGTCCTTTAGCTATAACGTTTTGTAGATCCTTTAAAACATTAATTAATCCCTCCATATTTCTTATAAAATTTAATATATGTTACGCTAAAATCTATAAATGTACTTCAAAATTTATTGAATTGAAATTTCATAAAAACCGTGTAAGTTCCAAACAAGGTAAAATATGTATAAGAAATGTCTCAAAGGAGATACACATGCAAAAATTTTCAATGTTAAAAAAATATCGACTAAAAATTACAAGTGTGACAAAAGTTTGTCTAAAATTTTTCTAAGTGTTTGAGAACACATACAAAGCTGGCAGAAATCGGGCATAGGTTCCCCGTTCCCCCGTTTTCTATAAATTATTCTAAGTCCTTAAATTAACATGCACAATTTTAACGAGATTCTAGTAAACTAAGCCGAAATTTTTCTAAGTTAATAAATTATCATAAAATTTTACAAGTCCAAAATTCTCCAGAAATCTTCAAAGTTAAATTCGTGATAGAAATAAAGTTCAAAATTACTTCACAGTTGTCCACATAAATAATAAATAAATGTACTCACAAGATTGCACTTCACACTAACACAATTTGTTGATGACCAAGTGGCGCTCTCTGGTGGTGAATTGTTGTACTGCTCGTGACGTCACGTCCGTGGACCTGCGCCTACGCCGTCACCGGTTACTGCGTCACCTTGCACTTGCACAAGTTGCACACCAAAGAACTTTGAACCGAAGTGAAGAAGCGCCCTCTGTGGCGGCTTCTTGAACTAGTCCGCTAGCCGAGCTCGCCCACCAATGCTGGGGCCGACGCCGCTAATGCGGAGTAACCGTGTACCCTTCTGCAGCGATCCACTGCGGGTAACACGGGTGGCGGGCCAACGGTGGCACCGCACAATGCACAAAAATTCACGTCTATCGATCCGGCTCGATGGACCAATGTTAAATACCGATACCGGTATTGTTGCACTTGTGTGTACACGAGCAGGGGTTTAAATAAAACTACCGTGTACTGTTCTGCTGATACGATAGACAGCGATATACGTGCGTGATAATAATTTATTGAAAATGAACTTGGCGACCTAGTTAAGTTTTGTGAACGAAACCATAGCGCGATCTAATTCGATCCCAACGCCATCTAGTTTGAAAAAACGAAACATTGGCTAATACTGTGCGGGCTCGTTGGGATCGATTGCGCTATGGTTATTGCTCTTGAACAGCTATAAAGATACCAAAAAAGGAAAAAAATGCAGAAATTCTTTTATGACTCGTTAAAAGGTTGTCAAATTTCCCTTGGATTCTCTAGTTTGACTGACACAATATATTTAAGTTTGCGAAAACCAAGGGAACATAGGTGAAGCTGTAATAACAGAGTGAGTTGGTATTCACCTCAATAACAAGGTTGAGTCGTGTGCTCCAGGTGCGGATTCCTTGTGCCTGCCGCTCGGCTGCCCTTTCAGCTGCGAGAGCTGCTTCTGCTGCTAATGAGCTTGGAATCAGCGGCTCTAGTAGTTGCTACAAAAAAGTCATTATATTTAAGTATATTTGCGGTGTTATGTAAAGTAGTTAGCTGCTGAATTTGTCAGGGTTGATACCAACGTATTGCCAAGTATTTTCGCCTAAGCTATGGAAGATTGAAATGTTTGAATAGTAATATAACCCGTGAAAGTACTGGGTAAATGGAACGTAAGAGGTCTGAAGATGACACTACGCGATGATACCTACCACTTGCTGTTACTGGCATCTATAGATACACTGCGATTTGCTTCTTTTGTCAAAAGTAGTTGGATGTGCCTTATTATAATACCGCACACTTGCGTGGCTCATCAGAATTTCATTTCGAATTCCAATAACTTCCTCGTTAGTAGTGGTCGATACACTAGTGGTTCGCTAGAGGTCCTGAATTCTAGGTACTTGATGAGTTCACCTGCAGATGGTGTAGGACGCAGCAGAACATGACGACGTGCAGGCGGCCCACGTAGAGGCGCAGCTCTCCGTGCGCCTTCATGGGGCGCAGTGCGCACGCGCCGGCGCCGTACACCCGCGCCGCCGCGCGCACGTACTTTATCTCTAACACCTTGTCCTCATCAGGCCATACCAGCTGGAGATGAGAAACAGATTACAATGGTGAACAGATTTCATAGCAAATATTTTGATGACAAAACGTTATTTGTAAAAATGATGTGGTTTTTTAATTTTGTCTTCGTCAAAAAGATTTTTTGAAGTGAAAACTTCTTTACGCGCGTTGAGCACTTTTTGGGTGAACAAAAATCATGGAACTCGCATCATCGTTTATTATTATCATCGTCACCGAACGCTTTCCATAAGCTATATATATACTGTGTATATATGTGTACTTTTTGGGTGAACAAAAGCGTGAAACTCGCGTCATCGTCACCGCACCTTCCCACTTATCGATGATACAATTCACAAGTTAATTAGTTTTTACTTCTATCGGCAGTCCCCAAAGACTGCCCCGCATGTTTTTTTTTTTCATATCAAGAAGCCAAAGAGAAAAAGTACAGTGGTAACAGCTAAACTGTAAATTAAAGTAGAAGATGTTTGTCCGACGTAAGAAAATATTATTTTTAGTTCAGTACCTATAACTTTTTTATTTTCACTTTAATTCTAGATTATTCTCTAACACTCATAGTTGCAAGACATTTATTCTCTCACTTTAGGGTATAACGTTGCTTCAGCCAGATCGTCGATATGCAGCGAGCTCAGGTACAACTTGAAGATCATGCGGTCATTGGCTCTGAACACGCAGTCACTCTCCAGAGATCCTAGCCGTATCTCCAGCACCGAGCTCTCCTGGTGGCACAGCTTGATCGATACTGATGTTGCTCTGGAAAGGGATATTAGTGAATATTGCTCCAGATGGTACTGATGTTATTTAAAGATGAATAGTAATCTGTGACCCAGTCCTAGTAAGCGAAATATAATCTCGTTTTTTATGAACATCAATTTTATCGGTATTTTTTTAGGTTTCTTTAGATTATTATCGTTTGTTTGTTTACTGAGTATGACTCTTAAGACTCTATGTTTTTACCTGACAGAGTAGCTGAATTTGGTAGCACCAGCTGGAACTGGTGGGTCTGCTTCTGGTTGCATCAAGTAGTCCCACAGGGTCTTGGTCTTTGGCAGTACAAAGCCCTTCAGATTTATCGTATGTCGGTTTTGGATTCTGAAAATATGATCAAATGGTTCGACTTTATGAGTCATGAACAATTTATCCAATCTTGGAGTAGTCTTACATTCATAATCCGCATTTAATCTAATGACGTATTCACCATTTATAAGCTTATGTAATCATGAGCACTGCACAAAAAAATGGAAAATCAATCTCTTAGAAACTAGGAATTATAGAAAAAAGAATTGCAGTCTACTCTACTAAGGTGTACAAATAATGTGTAGGTAAACTAACTTGTCGGAGATGAAGTGCAGGTACTTGGTGAGCGTGGGCAGCGCGTCGGCGTGCAGCAGCAGCGCCAGCGCGCCCACGTCCGCCACCAGCGCCTGCTCCACGCTGTGGAAGTGCGACCGGAACTCCGGGCAGTCCGCGCGGACCTGCATCCACACACCATTTTAAACACACCTTCTGGGAAGCTTACCTAAGATGGCCACTTGATGAATCATAGATATGATTCATAAACACACAGCAATACTACTAGGTACTATATCAACTGACCTCTTATTGTTCGAAAAGCTTATTCAATGAGAGAGAAAGGAGATGGAAATCGAAACGTGTTCGGTAGTCGCTCGAATAACCTGACTATTATTTTGTATAGAAAACCTTGTTCTACAGGTTTTACATACTACTATTATAAATGCGACATAAATTACACTTTGGAAAATGACAAAGAGCTGCCTTTTGATCTTAAATCTTTGGGATGCGCGTAAAACCACGAGTAACAAATAGTACAAATACTGTCGCTCACAAAACTCCTGCTTCAAGCAGAAAAAATCTAGAGTACTCCTCCTGCAAAATCTAGAGTTCACTTACCTTCCTATATAATAGATTGAACAGCTCCCCAGTACTGGTAATCAGCTCCAAATACTGTCCAGTGCTGCTGTGATGCTGCTTATCAGTCAGCAAGATCTGGCTCACAGACAGCTGGACGGCAGGTCCGTACTCCATGAGAGCTACGTCCAGGCAGACCTTGGTGATGCTCAGCATTATATAAGGTCTCTCCGTTTGATCCATAGACCGAGATAAGTTGATTACGATTTCACCTAGAAAATAGAAAGTAAAGTATTTACAAAAATCACGACGATTGGTAAGGTAAAAGGATTAAATAACATTTTCGAAACCCCTGACTAAATTACTATCTAAACATATTCAGTTACCTACAAGAAAATCCGTCGGGGCTGCCATTCCCATTTCTGATATGAATTTCAATTAAAATGTAGTATAGAAAAGCTATGACGTGTCTTGTAGAATTAAATACAGCCCCCGCCGGATTTACTCGTAGAGGGGAACTTCTACGAGTATGTCTCTGTTGAGTATATGTTACCCATTCAAACTTCTCAAATAGATACTTAACTAGGCCTTTTATGTATGACAATTTTTTTCACTAAACATTATGATCACCATAATCATTGTTAGTATCGCGATTATGTCTGCATCAATGACATCATTATCATCACCCCCATTGTCATCATTAACATCGCAATACTGATCAACATCACTATATTCACAATGATCACCGCCATCTACATCATTATCAATATCATCGTGAACATCATCATTAATATCGTTATTGCTGCATATCTTGACAGGTGATTATAGTCTGGTGCTTCCTAACGGTCCCATCAGTCAGATTCCTCATATTTTTTCAACTCACCTACAATGAACCTGAGCAGCGTATTGATGTTGTTGCTGGGCGACACGTTATCGTCAAAACCTGGCAGGTCCACCGTCCTCGCGTACACCTCCATGTCCTCGTCACTGTGCTCTGACGCTGCTGATGCTTGCTGCGCCGCTTGGAAACCGAGCTTGGCAGTGGCTTTGTCGAAGGTCGTTTCTGCAGCCCTGATTAAATATTTATTTAAATAGGTCAAAATGTGAGTTAGAATCATACACCGCGAGATGTCCGAATATTTAAAAATAACTTTAAAAAAGTGTTTTCTTTAAATAATGGCTGCAATATAAACTAATATTATAAATGTAAGTAAGTCTGTATGTTTATTTGTTACGTTTTTATGCCTAAACTTTGATAAATTGACGAGAGATATTGTAGCTTAGAGAAGGACCAAGGCTACCTTTTGTCTCACAAATGTCCTTTGGAATGGGAATGAACACAGTCATCAGCTAGTATGACATATTATTTGGTTCCCTTTCCTTATTAGTAATTAAGTAGGTATAGTATAATTTTTTGGCTTACAAACTTCGGAAATAAATATAAAATAAGTCATTTATAAAATCCCCCCTGTGGTTATAAAAATTAAGAAACTTACTTGTTTCTACTCAAATATGCTGCTACAACCTTCTGCCTCAGATTCATAAGGTCTTTATACTCCGGGTCTGCCGTTACCCGGTCCATGCCCATCAGTTCCGCCAGCTCCGGTTCCTCTACATCCTCGGTATAATCCCCGGAGTCCATGAAGGAGACTGGCACGGTGTTGGGGACTGGTATGGGAAGATTATCGCAGAAGTCCAGGAGGAGGCAAATTATACGGTCTGATAGGTTCAGCTTCATACTTGACAAAGATATGTTAAGTTTGTACCTGTAGAAGATTTAAATCTCGTAAATTAGCTTTTCATTGTTATTTAAGTCTCTGCAATGTCAAACTGGAATCTTTGAAGGTCTCGGGCAAAATAAGAAATAACTTGGAGACTTACAGCCAGAAAAAGATAATTACTTGGATTTGAACGTGAGTCCAATATCTACAAAAATACATTAAATCTATATACTAAACTGACTTGGGCAGAAGTTTGTAGTCTTTTTTGATGCTGTTGGAGAACACCACTTGCATCTTGACCTTAGGAAGTAGGTGCAGCTCCGAGTCCGCGTGGCGGCGGCACTCTCGCCACGGGCCAGTCCACTCAGTCAACAGAACCTGAGCAATTTCTTTCTATTAGTAGCAGGTAACTAGGAATGGTTTAAGCCCATGTTATGGAAATATGTGCTAAGTATATACTTCAACGGTTTTCTTAGCACAGATCCAAGATTTTTTGTTGATAATTTTAATGGCACCCAAATGGGACTATCGACATGGTACTCTACCTTCTGTGAGCTATTACCAAAGAGTCGTTAGAATTACGGGGCGTGAGTCTCATAATACAAATATGGCACAGTTTTTATTACCTTTAAAGTTCAGTGTATTATGGGCGGCAACTTTATTGGCACCCAAATGGGACTATCCTAATGGTATCGTATAGTGTGTTTCTTGCTAATTTAATACTAACGTAAACGTCTTTAGAGTGACTTCTTACGAACCCAGTTGCTCCAATATAGTTAATTTTTATAACATTAAGAGACGGTCAATGAATTTACGACTGGGAATTTAAATGGCACCCAGATGGGACAAATTTTGTTTCTTTGTACCAAACCATGAAATTCACCTGACATGAGCATTCAGCATGAAGTCTATCATAAAGCCGCTCCTCCAGCTCCATGCACGTGGCATCCTCTAGTGTCAAGTTTGAAGGCTGCAGGTCTGACTTGATAATAATGCGACTGATATCCAGGATCATTACTTGACCAGACCTAAAAGAAGTAACAACATAAAAAGGCAAATTTGATATTAGATTCTTGAATAATTTAAACTAGTTATGGTTAACACTATGTATGTGTGTATAAGGTACATGTGTACGTTTGTGTGTGTGTATGTGTGTGTGGCAATAGGTCTTTGGAGTTCAATTTAAGACAATGCCTCCGACTGCATGAGATTGGTCATCCTGTTTACATCTTTTACCGGCAGTCGGTTTTTTATTTGTTTAATTAACTTTTTTTTTATATAACTACGAATTCTAATTTTTTTGTTAATCCAAGGGTTCCACGCTTGATGTATGAGATGTTTATTTTATTTCCCTATCATTTAGACCATAATTAAGTAATAAGTTGAACACAGCTGATCTTACTTGTGCACGCATCCGTGTTCGGGCAGGAGCACGGTGGGTCCCTTGACGTCGACGTTGAGGTGGAACAGCTTGCGGCGGCTGACGGCGTACGCCAGCACCGAGCGCGCCACGGCGCCGGCGCGCGCGCACGCCGCCCGCGCCGCGCCCGACACCTCCTCCGCGCTCATCGAGTGCGTTTGGAACAGGTTTATCAGCTCCGTGATCGAGTGCTGCGAAGCCGAACACACTTTTTTCACTCACAAAGAGTACGATTATAAATTTCTACTTAATCTGAAGATTCAGAATTTTGGAGAGGTTGAATGGTTGTGTTTTTTATTACTTTTAAAAAAATTTAGTAACGAAACTGATGAGTCATAGAATGATCAGGACATTCAACGATGAAGATATAACAAAATAATACAACATTTTAGATTACCGCCTATTAACCTGTGCGATAACTACGAACAGTAACGTTATTACATAGACCATCTTTTTTTAACTAAGAAGAAACTTTCAAACTGTTTCCAATTATCCTGGTCAGAATGTAGAAGTATACTGAGACTTCTTTTATATATCCCGAAGGAGCTAGAATTTTTACCGCCTTAGTTGTTACCCAATTAATAAATAACAATATCTTTACTTTACTGATTGCATTAAACCTACAAAACTCTCCTCACCTCAACGTAAACCACTTCCACGGGTTCCATCAAGCAACATAGGGCATAGTCAGCTTCAATGCTACAGGGGTTCTTTTCGAAATCTATGGCCAGGAGATTAGAGCTGGTAAGGCCGCCGCCTCTGTCAAGAGTTAACAATGGCACCAGGTCGCCATCTGACGTCACTCCTTCAACCACTGCGCTTTCTGCTCGCGCTGATAGCTATAACCATCCACATAATTAATCTCTGAAGATTGTAGCATAATTGAAGCGAATGGATTGTCTTCCTTTGCCTTTTATGTTCTAAGTGTGCAAGGTAAACTTTATGAACTGATGTGCATTGGCGTTTCTTATAATACCAAGATGAAAATAATTCAGACACTATAAATACACAACTCACTCTTTTTAAGGAAATTTTGTTTTACAAAGGAACATCATCATTGCTTGATCAACAAAAGAGATACAAACAGGTAGGTAACGACATATTCTATCTTTTGTAGACTGTACCTATTCTCCAGTAGTTATTTACTTATCGGTAGATAAGTATTCTAGCATTACGAACAATAACAAAGAACACGTTAATTAAAGGTTGACTGGTAGAGAATGCCATTGTACTATTCTGCATAGAGGTATAAATAAATAATCTTACGATTGATAATCATACGACATTTGCCCTACCTTATATGCCTTAGCTGAGGGTCTGGTCTCCAAAGATGCCAAGAACTGAGTAAGAGTCACCACCAACACCTCCTTGCTCCTGTTCATCAGTGTCAGGGAGCAGTTGGCGAGCGTCAAGTTTATTTTGTGTTCTGTCAAATTCAGATTATATAATTGTAATTCAATATGCGATATTCAACAGCAGTAACGTATCATCGTAAGGGGATGGGTATGCCATACCGAAAATTGTTATTTTTTTTTGTAATATCAGGCAGTACAAAAATGCAAAGTTTCAAGCTTTTTATAGTGCCCTTGCTAGGGACGAAGGCAGAGCATCTGCAGTCAGAAATAAGGACATAAGAAAATGGAGTGGCCCTCTTACCAATATACTGCTTCGACTTATCCTTCTGAGGCGCCCCCTCAACGTATCCAATCAGTTCACAGACTCTCTTCTTCTCAGGGCTGGACAGGTGACTCCAGAGACTTTTGCTGCGCTCAGTCTTGACGCAGAGCTCCACGTGGTGCACCGGCTCTTCAGTCTCACTCTCTGCTGGAGAGCTTGTCGGCTTCCACCAATCAAATTCAGTTTCCACTACTTCTATTCGATCAGGCTCTTGGGCTAGTAGCTAGAAAAAGTTAAGTAAGTATCATAGTACTTGGTATTGATAAGAAAAGAGGAAGATCTAGACGAAGAGAGTAATAGTGAGGCCTATACCTACCCTAATTTATTGAAGGTGGAGAGCTTGTTGTTTCAACTTACTAATCTCTGGAACTAACAGTTGGATTTGAAAATAAAAATTTTGCATTAGATAGGTAACCCAATTCTTGAGGAAGTAACCTTTCTAGGATATTAAACCTTTTTTAGATTATTCAACATCACGTTACAACTTTTCTGAGCTGAGATAAAAGAAAAATGACAAAAGCGGCGACAAAATTTCCCACGTGGAATTAATACAAAAGCTTAAATTAAGGAAGAATGCTCTTAAGACAGTTTACCTCAAACTTCGCTTGCTCTCTCGCTATGATAACAGACACTATCGGGAGACTGTCTTCACACTTTTGAAGGTCCAGCTTCAATTCAATATCATTCGGACTCCTCAACGTACTCTTATATATCTGCTTATACACGTTGTAGTTCTCCCTGTGCTTCTTGATGGCCGCCCAGGTGTAGGGCCTCACTCTCTGCTCCACCACCACATTGTAGGCATACTTCCACCACTTCTTCACGTCTTTAGATAGCGGTACGCCGGGATGCAGGTGACGGTATTTTCTGAAAAGGTTTTGATATCACGTTATTTATCGTGTGACCTGGATTTCTAATTAATCTAGAGGCCGCATGTATTGCTGCTGAGGGAATACGAGAGAACGAGAGGTCATAGATTCAGGGGTTTCGATGATGGTATTTTATAGTAGTAGCTATTTGCTATTTTCCTTAGCCTGGTAATAGAATATGACTTGTCGTTCCTTCAAATACTTAGCTTAATGTAGGTATGTCTAGCGAGTCACCTATTCAGTTTTATCCTGGCAAACGAAGCTAGCAGGTTGTTAATGGACAGGTATTGGCGCCGCGACAGCTGCAGCGCGCTGTCCTGCAGCACAGCATCCAGCAGCAGGCGGGGCACACGTGCCTCTCCCGACCGGTTGATTAGTACCTTGACTTTGCACGTGACTGGCTTTAGTACTGGAACACAATAGTGCTGTCTCAGCCTGGAAATATTCTGGAGTCTGAAGATATTACTTATAGGAAGGTTTCGGTCATACATTATTACAGAAGAATAAAGATTTTGTTCTGCAAATAGCAACAATTAAGTTAGTACTTCTTTAATTATAATATATTTTGTTGCAACGTTTTACATTCAAAAACATTTTCTTTCTACTGTTTTTTTTTAATTCGTGATAGGCTTACGCTTGACCGCTAGTTTGCCTGATGTTAAGCGATACTGCGATCTACGATGGAGCGCGCTTGCGCGTTTCTACTATTAAAATAAAATAACACCATACTACTTACAAAATTCAAAGTCCTCATGGTGCATAGAGAACTTGTCAAGTCCTGTCAGCATGTAGTGCTTCCAGTTGTAATACTGCATCGGTGTAATGTGAGCAGTCTCATTGTCGTCCAGAGCTGTGGCTGTGGGGTTCCAGTACGCAGACATGGACTCTATTCGCATCATCTGGTACACCGTGGAAGCATTTGCTGGTGTCACTGAAGGCTTCCATTTGCTAGAAGATGGAGTTGAAAAGTGTTGAAAATGTTATTTGGTCTTGTCATTACATCACCTTTAGAAACAAGGCGTATTCACAAAATGTCTATTACACAAACTCACCTATTAGTAGTCTCAATAGACAAACTCTGAAGACACAGGCCACACGCAAGGGGTCCGTCCTTTGAACTAATTGAGTCCTCATACCTCACGTGAATATTCCTCACGTAAATCTGGAGATTATTCACAATAGCCGTAAATAAATGCTCGAAAAAGTTTTGAGGACCTTTTAAAACCTCACTCTCCGCTTCCAAGTCCTGTAGAACCTTCCGTTTGGCAGCTCTAGTAAGGCGCCTTTCCCGTTCAGGGTCGAAGTGGCTGTTGGATATCGCTGGGCCCACGAGCACCAGCACGTCCTCAATGTTCACCACGACAGGCTGTGTGTAGAGGCCTGACCATGGTATTTGAAGGCCAATGCGGCCGATGGTGCCAATTTTCACATCGATTGGTAGGTCAAGTTCGTACTGTAAAAGATAAATAGATCTTTTCTATCATCGCTTCAAATTACTGTCTAACTAATCTTTTTCTGGATCACACCTTCTAGTGAGCTAAGAGTTTCTAAAGTCCCAAAAATTATATGGGTCTTGTTGATCAACATAATTTGGCAATCCTGTAAAATACTTAGAATATAGAAAGTATCTTACCAAAGCCTCAGGCTTAAGCTTCAAGTCAGTTAGGTTGACATTTCCAGAGAAGATGCCCACGTTGAGGTTTTCGGTGTCCAGATCCTGCACATACTTGCCGAGTAGGCGGTTAAGGATGCCGGCGACCGCGCCCTCAAACATGGTGACGGTGGTTGATGATCAGCTAGAACACGAAAGTATATACTCGTACAATATGAATATATTATTATATATCATAAGGTATTATGGAAGACCAGAGACGAAGAAACCTTCAATGGATCGAAGAGTGTGGGATTCTAAGTAACTAAAACCACCCTGGTGGCCACCATCAGCAGATGGAGTGGGGCATTATGTCTACTTAAATGACGTCTGTTAAGACACATCCCGTATGAGACTGTAAAGTTGCCACTCCCAGAGAGAATACCTATATAGTAGGTAATAGGAGACGAGAGTGATGAAAACGCCGACACCTTTCTTACATAAAAGTGACTTTCGAAAGAGATTTATTTACAACAAAGAATAATTGAATACTCTAATGACTATGAAATCTTTAACATTAGATTAAAAACGTTTTCAGATCTAAAACTAAAAGATGTATTTTAGCATATAATAAATCTTTTTAAATAAAAACCTCAGTTGCCTTCGATTTTCAGTTTTCTTCATGACTGTGTCCTTGGTAGCTTGTAACTAACAGATGGTGTTGTTCCCTCAGTATTAGCAATGAAGATACTATAATATTCGAGATCGATCCGCCACACTATTTTAAGAACGCCGCGGTCGCGGTATACTTATGAATTCTAACTTTCTTTGTATTATAGATTGGCAAATATGCGGACGGCACGTAATGGAAACTCAAAGTCACCGTTTTTTCTCTATGTGGCAAAAAAAGCGTTATGTTGACACTTATCTAACTAGTTAAATTTTGCAGATTACAATAGCCGCAGGGTTTAGTAGTGAACTCATCCAGTGGACATCATGAAACGATAATGGTTGCAGTGATACTATTTATACTTAGGTACCTACGCAAAATCGCAAAAAAATTGTAACTGGCCAATCTGTACATAACCATCAGATATAATAAAAAATATATCTATTCGTTTCTATGTACCTACGCGCATCACGCACGAAACTACTGCACGAAATTGGATGCTATTTTCACAGTTGTATTGCTCATCTAAACGTCGATACGTCTTAACACAAAGAAGGCAGGCGTCCGATTCGCGCGTCTCCAAACAATAACAAAATCAATATCTACAATTTGCCGGCGAGGTAGTAAACGCACCACCTCTAGTAAACACAAATTAATTCGTTATCACTGCTTATCTCTAGATAACATATCACCTGATTTATCGATGACTGATGGAGTTGTACGACGTGTGTTATGCTTGTATCAATGCAGATATTTGTAAGCAAAAGTTTTTGTGCGTTGTATTACGGCCAATCGTTTGGGTTAGGCGGATAAACTTTTGGAATATATTGTGATAAATATATGTCCGGATGATTCTTATCTCCTGGTAAGAATCGTGCTTGTGGCAACTGCGGAACAACTCACACTTGTCTCGCATGATGAACATTAATTAGGTCTATTTACCTCAAAAAGGAGATACACTGAGACCTGTATCTCAAGGTCAAAAGAAATCTGAATATATACTGATTAGTGTGAAAAAACAAAAGAGAGAGAGAGAAAGAGAGAAAATAGGACTTAAAAAAGAAAGATAACAACAAAATATTACTAAAATAAAACTATCATGAAGAACTAAGAAAATTAGAACCTAACGTTGCTAAAACATTAAAATCCACCTTGCTATGGCGTTTTTAAGTGAAGATGGCAATCGAACAGTAGTACAGCCTCACAAAAAATCCTTAAGATAAAAAGGTACGGCCGACTTCAACAAATTACAAGCGGGAGTATAGTATAGTGGCATGACAATATAGGAGGGAAATACAGACAATTCATGACAACTAATTCCGGGGAACAGGGACGGTACTACAGAGTATTAAAGTTATCGTTATACCTATGTATGAGAAGGATAGCGCTCTTCATCTTGTACCGCGCCATCTCTTTCTTAACATTATTAGAAAAAGTAGGGATTACATAATAATCAACCCATTATACTGTTCCACTGCTGGGCACGGGTCGCCTCTCAGAATGAGAGGGATTAGGCTATAGTCCACAACGCTGGCTGCGGGTTGGCAGACTTCAACGCCATCGATAAAATCTCTCAGGCATGCAGGTTTCCTCACGATGTTTTCCTTCACCGTATAAGCGCATGATAATTAACTACATATTTAATACGCACATGACTTCGAAAAGTCAGAAGTTGAACCAATGGGTTCGAACTCGAGACCTTTGACTTGGCACTCCAGCGGTCATACCCCTAGGCTATCATAAACAGGTCATAAATGAGGGATTATTAATTCGTTAAGTAAACTGCGTCATTGCTCTGGTGGTTAGTGACCACGAATGTCATGACGCAATTTAGTTTAGCGCGGTTGCTGAACGTGAGAAGCTGCGTTCGATTATCAACAGCAGTACGTATGTGTAAACAAACGCGTCATTTCATTTGATTTCGCAGGTCTCTGTCACTCTGTAATAATAACCGTAATTTACTAGAGCAGTTTACGTTATCTATCTGTCTTGGTGAACTTCATCATTATCATTTTCATCATCATCATCTTTTGTGTAAAATATTGATATTCGGCCGCATCTGGTTAGACTGGAAGACGACCCTAATATGTTTGGGAAACGGCTCGGAGGATGATGGCAGGTGATTTCCTCATCGGACGTCAACTGGATCATGGTAGCCCAAGACAAAAAGAAGCGAAAGGAGATGAAGGAAGCCTATGTCCGAGGACAGACAAATTAAAGGCTGTTGATGATGATGATTTCCTAATAGTAGCCTTTTTAGTCCCCTCTTGAGGTCCAAGATTTTATACGAGTATAGTACCTACTAAGTCTATCAAATCTGTGCAAATAGTCTTACCGTTCTATTCTTCCAGTCATCCAGTTTCAATCATCTTTCTTTTAAGTCTTACCGACACATGTTGACAAGGTACATACGCGAGCGAGCTTACTTCAAGACCAATTAAGATAAAATATATACTTGAATTGGCTCCTATTACTTGCTTTCACTAACCCTTTTTTATATAGATAAAGGTGTTTCTCTATTAAATAGGTAAAAGGATCTCTCATTAACAATCTTCTGTTTGCCTGATGTCTTTGTGTGAAGAAGTGCACTGGTATCTGGATAGCGACTGCCAAATATTTGTCTGGACACAATGGAGATCCATTTTGCACTAAATAACTACTTATACAAAAGTATCCAGTGCTCTCTGACATATAGGTAAGAATCGAAGGGTCTCGAAGTGCTGAGGATAGTGACCCATCCACAGACAGACAGACAGACAGACACACCGCGATAATCACAGCTTAACCCTAAAGATTAATTGGTAAGCGTAGTTCTGAGTCACGAGCTCCTCTATATGCATCCATTTATTTAATGTCAAGGAAAAATTATATTTTGTTGTCTCTGATGTAGGTCAGATTCATGGAAAAAATATTTTCTTGTCCTTACCAAGCTTTCATACGATGTAGATATCTACATATAATAATTAATGGCAATGCTACGTAATGAACGGAAATATAATCTTTAAGCGAAGTAGTGCATAATATGGAAATTGAAAACAATTTTATACAGACCATTATATTAGAAAATTCCAAGCTTTGTGATCTTTATTATACAATTCTCATAACTGCACGTTCGGCAGTGCTCACTTTACTTAATTGAATTTCGGAGTTATTTGCGTTGCGGTCTATAAAAAAAGTAGGTACCTACATACCTACCTACTATATCCTAAGGTAACAAAATACGAACACGAAAAATAACAGCTAAATCGGCAGGGCCATTCTCAAGTGTTCAGTTCACGAATCTAGTCTAGTCTGCAATTGTTCCGTCTGCACTTTAAAAGCATACATGCCAAGTTCAATCTTTGTATAAAGCAAAATTAACCGTTGTCAGAATACAAAAAAATATCTACACAAATATAGAAAAAAGTGCGTAATATCGCACAATTTGTGCCAACAGCCACCGTTAGACCGAAATTAATTTAAATGCTAATATCCCCCACCGGCGATGTGCTAATGAAAAATAAAAACAACGCCAGTGCTAATTACATTTCAAATGTACGCGTAAATCTATTTAGGTTATATTTTTTATTATTTTATGTCTGTAAATAGATATTATATTCATTATTCCATTGAATTCTTCGCAGTGGTTCCATAAAACTTGATTTATGCCGGATTCCCTTTCGTATAATCACGAGTGTCTCCAACTGCCAAGCTGGCTCGGACATTCCTCTTTCCAAAATTGACTCTTTGCCCCTGGATCTCTCTTAGATCTAAGCCTTTACTTACTTAGGTTGGATCATCATCATCACCCATATACTGTCCCACTGCTGAGCACGGGTCTCCTCTCAGAGTGAGAAGGGTTAGGTTATAGTCCACTACGCTAGCCTACTGCGGGTTAGCAGTTCCATGTAAATACCTTTTTATTACGCTCTGTCTAACAAAAGCAGCCATGCAAGACGCAGTAATTAAAATAAAGTGACTCCTCCAGATGTACCAACATACAAAATTACATTTTATTAATATATTTTTCCTATCATAATATTGGTTCATGCCAAAAATATTAGAAATCAGCATGAAAATTGAATATTCGCAAAAAGGATTTCAAATAATAACTTGGGAGAATCCAATGGGATTTCCCCAAAGTGACTCCTGATTCAATCAATTTATTATCGTGGGGGATCGGGATGTGTAAGAACTTAGAAATAAATTACATTTACATATTATCTAAAGTAGAATATCCTTACTTCCTTAAAAACGTGAAAGTTTGTGAGTATGGATGTATTTATATCCAGGTCGGACCCAATTCTGAACTCCACGCTGATAAAGTCGCGAGCAGAAGCTAGTATTTTATAAAGCTCAAATTATAGGGTCGAGATCGAGTGACCTGAGTGCGAGACCATAGCCAGACTTCAGAGAATGGAGTTACCTACCATTACGAATATAGAAAAAAATATCATGCCGTGCTTTGTTGGCCTGTCATGTGAATTTATCTTCTATCTATACTTATAATAAATCTGTAGAGAGGTCAATTCTGTACATGAAATATATTTCCAAAATAACTATCAGCGGGTGATTAGTGATCGATACTGACGCCAAAAATGCAATCAGTAAAATTTTTGTCTGTCTGTCTGTACGTTCGTTATAGAAACAAAAACCACTCGACGGATTTCAACGAAACTTGGTACAATTGTTCTTCATACTCCTGGGCAGTATACTTTTTATCACGCTACGATCAATAGGAGCAGAGCAGTGAAGGGAAATGTTGGGAAAATGAGTGATTCATGAGAAAGGTTTCAAGCTATAAAACATCACGCTACAACCCTTAGGAACGGGGCAACGCAGGTGAAACCGCGGGCGAAGAACTAGGGAACAAAGTAACTATTCCACGCGGACGAAGTCGCTGGCAAAAGCTAGTCCACAATAATTGGGAAATGTAGTAGGTAGGTAATTAGGTAAAATATAAACCGGGAGTGTTATGCTGTCTATTTAAAAAAAAAGAATCTGCTTTCATATGTTAGCCATAGCTTTACAAAATGTTGTTAGTCACTTAAACGACAACTTAATCTGGAATAAAGGTCACGTCTTTAAGCCCGCCGGCGCTGCCAAGATTAATGAGTTTTTATGACTTTTTTTAACTTTATTTTTATTTAGATATTTACAGCGTGGCCATTTTCCTGATGGGATGACCAGAACATCAAGCCAGATTAACTTGTTGTGGCAGCAGCACTTAAGCCGGGTTTCAAAGTTAAAATTACTTAATGAAACATCGTGGTACCTGATACTTTTTGGAAGGTTTGTACGAGCTTTTTCAAAGCCTAGTTCTCAGCGGTTATTGCCGCACACAACAGTTATGTAGCTAACTACGGATGATTTAATCGTATTGGTAGTGTTCATTGGAAAACAAGCGTCAGCGAGCAAGTCAACATGAAAGAACGTTATGATCGCTTTCAGGGGTGAAGGCGAAAGTGTCATGATTAAAAACAACTTTCGATTCAAATTCACTGTGTATATATTGTATGGAAAACATATCTACATAGTTCTTCAGGTGCCCGCTACCGAAAGTTTTTCATATACCTATTATGCTTGACAGTTTGGTTAGCGACTATCATTAATTACTAAACTATTTCTAAATTTTTATCTTTTTAACTCTTTCACGATAAAAATAGAAAAATTTTGTATTATAATATCTAAAAACTCATAACTATTCGCTGAAACACGGCTACAGTTGCAACACTAAATTATTCAGCTGTTCATTTTCCCACGAATATGTCAATCTCAATGTTTCTGATGGGGCCCAACTTCAAAACTAAAATTATTGGGTACACTTTCAAGGACACGCTTGATTAACTAATTACTTGCAATATTGATTGATTGAAGAGATTGAAGCTATTTAAACCAGACAACTTCGATACGCGATGCATGACGTCGCGTAGGTATCTTAATTTAAAAGCAACAGGGACAGATCCCGATTTTCCATCGTATTTTTTTAATTTTAAGCACTACCTAATAGTAAGTATAATAAATGACAGAGTTACAGACCCTACATTTAATTAAAAAGCAATATTTCCATCTCGACACGATACAACCTACCTATGTAAATAAAGGTCGCATTTCACTAACCCCAAATAGGTAACTTCTCGTTAAATTATTCGGCAGTTAATTTCATCTTAATTCCGTTCCATTTTTGAATTTATTAAGTGAGTAACGGTGAAATGTGGCCTAAGCTGAAATATAAAATAGATATACGGGTAGATAAAAAATATTTTAACTTCTGTGAGTATCTGTTTGCCTCAACGTGGAAACAGGTCGCACGTACTAATCGTAATCAATTAAATAGTCATGTAAGTACTCACAAAGATTCCGTTCTTACCGAAATGTCGCCAAAATTAGCAATATTGGGCATCTTAATCAACATCTCAGATCTGATAAAGATACTAAAGGTCACGGGACACGCGCAATATCAGTTGTAGGTACATGTAATTGTTATCACTATACCATTGGGCTATAAATAGAATGAAGGCTGTCATAATCTACGTCTCAAGTCTACTAATCGATCGGCTGGACTACATAGAAAGTGCAGGAAAAAAAAGGATAAAAAAGGAATATCAGCTTCATTAACCGAAAAGATATTAAATATTTGAATACCAAATGGAAATTCCATGTTTAAAAATCCCGATAAAAAAATATAAATAAATAAAAAGAAAAATTGCAAGATCTTTCTACATAGAATGATTTCCACTTACCTAAAATTACATGTTTCTCCGAAATGCACTTGGATTTTCCGTAATGATGGATGCAATGACGTCAAACAGTCCACAGCACTGGGGAGGGCTAGACTGATTTTGACAGGTGTCAGTGAAAGAGTATGGTAGGGCGCATGCGCGGAAACCCAGTGGAAAATTATGGAGGAGGGCGGGAAACCGTGGGTGGGAAGCGCTCAATACAGAAAGGATATGACGTGGCGCAGGAAATTAAAGTCTCGATTGGGATTAAAGTTTTAGTTTTATTTGCATATAGCTTATGTTTATCGACGTTAACAACTAATTTTATTATAATAGCTTTGATGTCGGTTTAACTAGAAATTTAATTAATTTTATCGAAAATCTGTATTAGTCGATCAAAGCGTTGTGGAATGCTTTGCTCAAATCTTAAAGAGGCAAATAAAATCAAATGTAACCCATTCCAGTGTTCTCAGATTTTTTTATCCTGTGTATTTTCTTCTAAGTATATCAAGAATGTTATCTACTACATAGTAATATAATAAACAATGAAAAAGGTTCGGCATCTCATATGGGTTCGGCATCCGCTAAAAAGGAATTTAGGGAAATTATTACAGGATTGGAAAAAAATTAGCAAGAATCAAGAAAACAGCTGTTAAAATAAAAATACCCTGATATTGAAATAAAATATTTTCATAATCACTTATATCGAAATGTTTATTTTGATAGAAATATAGTTAAAGGTACAATTATTAAAGATGGTGTAACTACTACAGAGCAAAGTGGGGACGCAGTGTTCTAGAAAGCCAGTATATTTAGGTCCTAATAATTAGCACGGGTCTTCTGTCAGATTATGAAAAAGGCTATCCACCATGCCGGCTTAGTTCGGGTCAGCAGACTGCAACCCATCAAGAAAATCTCTAGGGCATGCATGTTCTCTCACGATGTTTTCCTTCGCGGTTTAAGCTAGTGACCTCGAGACCTTGCAGAAGGCATTTTTACTTTTTGATCATACTTAGTTCATTATCTTATTTAAAGCAAATTTACATATATTCAAGAATGTTTTAGGTATAACATTCTTGGGTATATGTATATGAAATTATTAGTTATAACTGTTAGTCATATTATTTATGTGTCTTTTGTAGTGACGCCGTTGTTTATGAAGCTTTATGGTGTTTGAGGTCGTGGCAGTCTGGTGCAGGCGTTGCAGGAGCCGATGGGCACCTGTGGTGAGAAGCAATCGCTCGGGCACGTCGGACAGGAGGCTGCGTAGGTGCGGGGATACGCACATTCGTCTGATGTCAACCACTGAGAAGGAGTCGCGTACTGGAAGATGAAATTTAAGGGTTTTATGTAGACTGAAAGTCGAACAGTCTCTAAGGAGACTGTTTAAGTATAGAGTTAAGACTCTATACTTAAATATGTGTGAATTTAATGCGTCAATAAATAATGGTAAATCTGTAATTTTTGGCGCCATGGATCTGCGCTGAAATAATGAACTAAGTAATTTGTTCTAAAACCATTTATTAAGTTCTCCTATCAAACTATTTCACAAAGAGGGTCCGGCGGAGCATGAATTGTCCACAAAACCGTAATAAATCATAATCCAAACAATATTTTATCATATTGTGTTAATATTCGGGTTTTAATACCTTTTACCTAGGTTCCTACACTACCATTTTGTCTACTACTACTTCACTGGAACTATACGACCGGAAAATTGTTCCAAACTTGATAAAGTTATCAATTGCATTTGCTTGTATTGAAGTATTTTGGACAAAATGGTAGAGTAGGAACCTGGAATAACGGTATCGAAATCCGAATAATAACACAATTTGATTAAATTGTGTTTGGATAACGTATATCGTAATCCAAACAAATTCGGTCGGTTCGATCCAAGGAAATTCGGTCCACCGGACTCTTAACTAAAATCAGAAGAAGTGATATAGTTGTTCTCAAAATACTAACTTTCTACTTCCAGTGCCCACCCTGATAGAATTCAAGTCACAGAACAACTAGACGTGAGTACCTACTCAATATACATATTGTTGTTGATAGGCTTATGCTTCACCGCCAGTTAAGCAACACTGCGATCTATGATGAAACGCGCTTGCCTGGAAGAAAATACCTAATTGTGTAGAATTGCCGATCTCAACTTACTCTGAAAAAGCTCGCAAGTGCGCACTGCATGATGTCATACGCAGGACAGTTGAGGTACACCCCCTGTGCCTTCAGCTCAGGCGCCAGACACTCTGACTTCAATTGCTGGACGGCTGTAGACCACTCAGGGTGGTCCTGAGCGTACTGATCGAAGAATGACGCCACCTTCTTCTTGTTCACTGCTGTTCCGTCCATCCAGTTTGATTCACGAAATATACACGTCATTTTGTCACACTAAAAATTATCACACGCAAATATATTGACAGGACATTGCGGGACGGGGATAGAAACAGTCACATTTAGTAGAAACAGTTACTTATATATGTCACAAAACATGAGAAATTTAAGCAGGGTCGGCCTTAGCTATTGCGAGGCTCCGGGCGGGAAGACATTTGCGAGGCACTTGTATTTGTGCAGTATTCTTTCATCTCGAATGACTCTCTAATTGTCCTCTGTGAACCTGTTCTATGATGGAGTGTTCTCTCCAAAAGCCGAACTAATGATCACTGACGACGGACATTATAAATATCGTCTATAGAGAAGACACTTTTCAAAGAGTTTGGACATAATTGGCAGCAAGCTAATCGGTCCAGGTTTATGGATCATTATTACCAGGGAAACCTTCCACAGTTCGAGGAGTTTATTGAAAATTAACAAAAAATAATAAACAAAGAAAATAATTGTCTATTTGGGTTGTTAAGCCTTGAAAGAGCAAGGCCCCGGGCAGTTGCCATGCTCGCCGCCCCCAAAAGCCGCCCCTGATTTTAGACACATTACCTATAGCGTTCTTGGTACATAAAGTGCCTGCTGAATAATATTTTGATCACTTACCTCGGAAGCAGACGTGTCACATTTAGCGGACACCTGGGGACTCACCACCGATGGATTATTGAGACATTTGAATATCTGGAAACAAAATAACTGCTTAGCGTCATACAAGACATTTATATTAATTATAAAAAAATATATAAGAACTTTCAGAATAACTAACTATAAGAGGAACGGCGACAAAATCATCCAAAAAACAAACACCAAGAAGACAAAGAAGATTTACACCTAAGATATAAGTATTTCTTTTATTATTATTGGCGAGAATTAGATATAGTTACTATAAAATAATGTTAGCGATCTCTGTTGTGGTATTGATAAGCCATTAGTACTTGCCATTATAATTTTAATAACCGTTAAGTCTTTATTAGGTATGTAATGAAAACTTACGTTGTTCGGTGTATAGCCACAATAGACACGACCGTCTGGAGCAGCATAACATACCTGAAAGATTCACAAATTTTAATTTAAACTTTAACAAACATTCATCATCATCAACCCATTTATTGCCCCACTGCTGGGCATTCTCGGGTTGACAGATTTGACAGGCCGGCCGTCGAGAAGAATTTAATTTAATTAGGATTTAGTAGCATACCATCACGCCTGTATTCCCCGAAGGGTTAAGCAAAGGGGTACTAATGTACACCCACAGTTCGCCGCTATGTTTAGGTCCCATGTAATAGGGGGCGAGCCTATTGCCATTAACCGGGCACAAATCCAGACTCCCAGCTGCTACTGAGAATTTCATAGAAAACCCCATTAACAATTTGCTCGACCTGGGGATCGAACCCAGGACCTCTAGCGTAGCAGTCGCGCTTCGAACCACTGGACTAATGAGGCAGTCATTAGTCTAGTGGCAGGCATGGCAGGCAGGCATTAGGATTAAATATAGCTGTGCAGTCTAACAGTGAAGGAAATCTTTTTGATGATTAAATTTAAACACCGTATACTTACATAATATTACATTTATCTTGGTGTGGTAAAGATTGCTTAATCGCGGATACAAATAGCATTAAAATACCTAATACACTCTAAACCGACAATCATACAGGAGAAAGTTAATTAACGAATTTAGATGAAGCGGAAATGGTGTGCTAGGATCGCAGCAAGTGAAAATCTAGTCTCTGCCTACCCAAATGGAGGTCGTAAAAATATGTATCTACGCCAACAATATTGTCTTACAAAAAGGAAAATATCCCCGAAAACTTTACTTCATTAAAGGACCAAATAGGTATACCTACCTACGCAAAAGGATAAGAAAATGAAAGGGTTTTCCTTTTAGGTCATTTTTGAGGCTTCTTTTTACAATTTATTTTAATTTGTTTTGTTTCTGCTGTTATTTTGTGACGACTTAACCAAAGTTAAGCAGGTACCTATATACTTTTATAGCAATCAAAGGAAAATCTGAAGAAAATGAAATGAGAAATATCCGTAGAAAACTTAAGTTGCTCACATAGCTCTGAAAATGATAAACAAGCATAAGTGGCAGTAAGCGGGTTAGGGATAAGGAAGCTGAGGCTGAGGTTAAAAGATTCTCGAGCACAACTTAAAGGAAAACGCAACGTAGGAAGGTCTCCAATGACATTTACCGTGTCACGGATAACACGGTAAATGTCACTAGAGAGTAGTTGATCGCAGCAGAATCCTACCACCTAAATCCATCAAATAAACATCAAATCTAATCATCACTTCAAATCTAAACCCATCAATACCATCCTAAACTTTGATGTGCTTTCTAATTGAGTACCTAGATAGTTAGTATTTGTGGTGTTTGGATAAGAAATATACATAGAAACCTAGTTTCCTTTTTTCTGTAAATTTGCAAGTCAATGTTTTAATTTTTTTAAACGTTGGCATATCCTAACTGAAGAAATGCCGAAACAAACTCAGAGAATCATGGTCTCTTTTAAAGCCCAGACATAGTACTTAGTTACAATGCAGGGCAATGTCTGAGATGGCCTTTTGAAGAAAGAGCCATAGCAGCTTTGAGTAGACCAGTCCCTGTTGACGGCACACATGTATCAGTCATTGTGTAGCTCGACCATAATCCAGGGAGCTAGACAACCCGTCGCACAACGATACTAGATCAACGGAACATTTGCGTTGGCCACAAGAAATACTCAAATCCATTACCCACCAGACAAAAGACTAGAAAGCTGTTTGTATTAGGCAGTTTGGGATTAGGGGTGCATAGACGATTTTTACCCTCAGAGGAATATCTGTCCAAGTCTTGTAATGAAAGAAGTAAGAAAGAAATATGTTTATTTCAACTGTCAATACAAGTGAGTATAGTGGGTCTATATTGTTTTCTGGACCGACCAAATTCAGCTATTGTCAAGTACGTCAAGGTACTTGACGCTGTTTTTCACTTGGACCCATCGTTCCTTAATGCTAAGATGATGGCTACAATAAATGTGTGTACTTATGTCATGTGTAATGCGTTCGTTAAAAACGAAAACGTAGGATAGGTACTATTAAAGCCATAAAATGATGATAACCACAACTAGTCACAAATAGAAATAAACTGTAAACGAGCAGATCATTGATATCGTAGGATGTCCATGAAACGGGACACCTAGAATGGATAAAAGGGAATGCTAATATTCAATTACAATACTTATATATAGTATAAATACCTACTTGTGTAGGTAACAATCTTCCAAAGTAGGTATCATTATCATAACATCATACTTATACTGATCGCCGCGGAACACACGCGCGTTTTATTTGATTTGATAGGAGCACTAAAATGACATTTTTATGTAAGTATATCTAGTATTATTATTATTTATTAATGATCTTGCTTATCTTAATTTTAAGGTACCTAAGTTAAAGTAAGAAGATAAGTTAAATTATCAATAACAAATTAAAAGTAAATGCTAGGAATTATTATTATGCTTTTAATGACCCCTAGAATATGAAGACTTATTTATATTTTACTTACCGCAACAAAAAATGCGAGGGAAATAATAACTTTGAACATGTTCACAACACCGTCTGGGCCCGCTAAATTATAACGACTGGAGAATTATTTAAAGATGTTATAGAGACGATAGTCGTGAGGTCAAGACACTACAAAGGTCAAGATTACAATGATTATTATTAAAAGACAACAACTCATTGAACTGGATTGGGTCTCTCATTAGCCAAGAGATGTAAAATACGGCAGGCTTGCGTAAAGTTCTGGGTTTGAATCTCAGCATAGGACAAGACCTACCTACTTTTATGTACCTACTGATAAAATTTACTACAAGGTACCTAATGGATCCCAACCTGGTTTGTTCTCTATGTAAGTAAAAACTTATGTAAGTACCTATGTATTGTAGTTACTACCTTGTACCTATATTATAGGGTAGGTAGGTAGGCCCCTACGCTTTTTCTACCTACTCGCTTCAATTCTGTTTAAGGTGGATCCTCCAGCTGAGCCCGCGAAATTCAAATTTCAAGTGATTTTTCGCCGTTTGTAGGTCTATAACAAGTTCTAGATTCATGGCAGTTGTAATTGCGACATTAAATAAACAACATTCACAACTGAGAACTAAAACCTTTACTTATAAATTCTTATCAAGCCAAAAACTTGGCGCAATCTGTGAAATTGGTCAAAATTGACATTTTACACAACTTTTAGCTACAATAATGATTTTTAAGCAATGGTTTTAGACAAAAATTGTGAATTTTGTATAGTTAATGTCGCAATAACCATTACCATGAATGCAGAACTTAATAAAGACCTACAAACTGCGAAAAACCACTCGAAATTTTGGAATTTGGTGGGCTCAGGTGAACGATCCGCCTTAAGTCAGTGAGTTAGTAGTTTAGTAGGTATATGTAGATGATAATACCGAAGCAATTTGACTAGAATTAGGCATAAGTAGGTAAAGTTAAGTATAACTTGACTGATTTGATTCGCCAAAGTACTTGATACTTCAGTCCGGGATGGTTTGGGAATAGATTTAGTTTTCGAAACACGTCACAAGGTGGCGCTAAATCCAAAGTAGTAAGTTAAGATTTAAGCGAATATTGGCAAAAAAAAACATTGAATTTAAAACTCAACGCAAAAAAACAAATAATGCTTAGTTACTACCCTACTATATACATTACAATATTTGGCATGGATGCTGTTTCGGGTAATTTGCTATTTTGGCCACAAGATGGCTAACGGTATGTTATTATCACTCCTGGCGCAATCGGGTAAAAAATTGGGTTGCTAGTCGCTTTGCAAGATTTTTTTAAATTTTTTTTAGCTTTGGATATCGTCATTTTAAGAAGATGCTATTACAAAGTTTATGCGAAAGTATTATTTAAGCATATTTCCATGTTTATGGTATATTCTTTTCAGACTTAGAGTCTATTCATTTAAAAATAACGTGGATCATTTAAAGTCATTACTTTATACACATTAAACTTTTTAGTTTTTCACATAACATTCTTCGTAAAATTCATTCATAGATATGGTAACGACCTCTGTCGACACTACGAGTAAATGGTTGCAAAGATTAAAAATATTTAAGAATACACAATAGGTATTATGCTAAGAAACCATTTATGACACGTATGTATTGTTTTGTTTTGCTTTTTGTTTTTTAGTTAAATATACATTATTTTATTTTATAATTAACCTATCAGGTAACGAATTTTAAACACAATCCATTTACGGTCTTTGTGCTATGGGGCCCTTAAGCAATTTTCTAAATAAATTGTTTATATAAATAAAAGAACAATAAATAAACATTTACAATAAAAACCTTACAATAAAAAAAATATCCTTGTTACATTATAATATGCCTGAACTAGGTTGAACCTGTTTTTCAGGCTAGGAAGTGCATGTTACAAATTAACAATTAAAATAAATGTATATATTAGCCGTTTTGTAATAACATAGTGTAGGGTGCCCGCCGGCCAAGTGGAGTGACGACTTGCGGAAGGCAGCTGGCAGTGACTGGATGAAAAAAGCCGAAGATCGGGCTCTGTGGCGTTCATTAGGAGAGGCCTACGTCCAGCAGTGGACGAACATAGGTTGATGATGATGATATAATAGCTTAAATAATCTAAGGAAAATTTAGAACAAAGCGATTTATTTGCAAACTACGAGTAAGCCTTCAGTTTGTCTGTAAGAAATACTTTGTGAAAGTGGACTTAAACGTTTTTTGCAGCTAAAATAATTTAAATTATAGTTCTTTATTTATAAATTGCTACTAAAATTACCAGCAAAATTGTTTCGATTTTACTTTATGTTGCGATACCCAGCTGTATTTTGTAAAAGGTGTTGTAAATTTTCGTATTTATCTCAACGTAAGCTTAACATTTTTGTCGATTATAATCCAAAATAAAATATAAAATCCACTTTTGTTAGTTTTATACAGTAATGCTAAATACAGTTTCATTATGTGAAATTTTAGTTGTTTTAACTTGTCATATCTGCGTACATCTTTTTGCTACTCTTTGTTCTGATTGACGTTCCATTCCAAGATGGCAGACATGCCGCTTGAGCCATGATAGTATGGAATCGTAGGATTACGATTTTTAGGTGTGTCTTTCTAAATATCGAAATAGAATGTCTCCCGAATTATTGACTAATGTCTTATACGAATGTTCTAACGATGTGAAACAACTTGCTCGCGTTAAGTGCGCTAGTTTTAGGTAACGTTTGTGCCGGGACATATGTAATAAAACGGTGATCGAAATTGTGTTTTTCGGTGTGTCGTGTACGATAAGTATTCTGGTTTGATGTTAAATTAAAATGTGGAATATGATGTGCGACGTGATGCCCACTATATCGGAGGACAGTATCAGCCAAAGGAGTTCGCAGTTATCCGGGGAGGATGCGAATTTCGAGCAGTTGATGGTGTCTATGCTCGATGAGCGAGATAAGCTGGTGGAGAGCCTGCGGGAGACCCAGGAGCGGCTGGGCGACTCGGAGCTGCGCCTCAAGGAGGTGGAGAAGGAACGGGACTCGCTGCATAGACAGATCGCCGCCAATTTGCCTCAGGTCAGTGACATGAATGCTAATGCCTTGCTGCTTATGTAAAGCGGATATTATTTATATTACAGGTAGTGCTCAATTATGGTTACGATGTAGATTGTAGACGATAATGGCCCTATGTTCAAGTTCATGTCTACTATATATTATCTACCTATACCTTTTTATTTTACATTGACTGTTGGACTTTCTGCTAACAAAATTATATGTTTTAGAATATTGTCACAAATAAATCTTCCAATGTCTATCAATTAACTAATAATTCTACAGAAGAGCTAGTCTCTTGTGTAATCCAATTAAACCAGATGGTGTTGATGACACTAGATCATTATACAATTGATGTCTTATTGTTACTTTATATCCTGTGTAATAACTAGGAATCTAAATGATATATTATTATGATTAGTTAAATAAATTAGTTATTGATCTGTTTTTGCATCAATATAAGCAGTCTTCTTGCAATGCAACCTTCCATATCCTTCATATAGATAATCAATAAAACAACCTATATTATGCCTAATACACCAATAATAATAATAATAATAATACTTACCACCACCACTTATGATGACGAACAACTACCGGAAATTTATCGTGAAGGATGGTACGGTTGACATATGTCGGGCATGCCACCGGCCGGGAGAGTCTATCCGACATATTATCTCTGGGTGTTCGCGTCTAGCTAACGGCGAATACTTGCACAGACATAACCTGGTAGCCAGGATTATCCATCAGCAACTTGCCTTGAAATACAATCTTGTGGAATCGGAGGTACCGTACTACAAGTATGTGCCCGACCCAGTTCTTGAAAATGGTCATGCTACATTGTATTGGGACCGGTCTATCATCACTGACAGGACTATTATTGCCAATAAGCCTGATATTGTGGTGATAGATCGATTAGAGCGTCGTGCAATGATTGTTGACATCACCGTCCCGCATGACGAGAACCTCTTCAAAGCCGAAAAAGAAAAAGAAATAAAGTATCTTGATTTGGCACACGAGGTTGTCGACATGTGGGGGGTGGATGCGGCGATCATAGTACCAATCGTTGTGTCTGCCAATGGTTTAATAGCTAAGAGCCTCGACCGACACCTTAAGAGGCTCTCATTAGGTGGTTGGATCAAGGGTTTGATACAGAAAGTAGTACTTCTGGACACGGCCCGCATTGTTAGGAGGTTTCTCTCTCTGGGACCCTGACCATCGGTGGCTTGGACCCTGCTCCCGATGCCGATGGGCTACTATTTTTTATATTTTTAAATGTTTTTCTTATTTTTATAAAAATATTTAAAAATATATACAAATAAGTTAAAATAATAAATAAATGGAAAAATACTTACCACCACCACCACCAAACCAAGGACCTAAGTCATACTATTATAATAATAATTGTGTTATGTACAATCTTCATTCAATGTCTTCAGAATTGTTGAGTTTAGACTATTAAATCTCTTCTTGCCTTTTACGACCGATTTCTGTATCCAATATGTCAGTAGATAATTTGCTTAATAAAGATAGGATTTTGACAGTACATGTATAGACCATATGTCAAAATCCTCTCTTCTTTCAGAAACTGGCTGTTAGTGCCATTGGACAAGCATTCTAATATAAGTCAAATAGCAGACTTGGGCCCCTGGACTATTGCATAATGAAATGAAAATGGTGAACTAAGAAATAGTTTCACACAGCTTATTCTACATTCTGCTCAAAAACTGCCCAATATGATTCCAAAAAACTTATTTAACCCATCAAGTCCATATTATAGACACAATGCAAAATCTTTGGTGAAAAATATGATGACCACCAAATTTAATAAATTTGATTTTTTTGGACAATCATAATTTGGTATTGGTTGCTTTAAGAAGAATCACAAATTGAAACATTTTTGGTTCTAATTTCATTTTACATTTTAAATTTATTAAACATAACTGGTGATTAGTTAAACATAAGCCAAAATCTTTTGTTTTGGTCTCCTGAGGAATTATGAGCATTGCTGACATTGAGTAGGAAGTGTGGAACCAAAAAAAACTTTGCAACAATATTTGAATTAATAACTTACCAACATCACTTAAATATACTATCACACCTGTATTCTCCTAAGGGTTAGTCATAATTTTTTTATTCCCTACAACATGGTTCACTCAGTTACTATTCTTTTTTTGGGGGCCGGGGGGGGGGTCTGGTGATCCTAGCCTAAATTTATCCTGTACATCAAGCTGCATGATCCTCACATTATAAGAACAAAGTTGTAAAAATAACAATGTTACAAATTATGTACTATGGAGTTTCTTGCCAGTTCTTCTCCATAAGACCCACTATTTGGAACCAAGCAGCTGGTTTTGATAATTCAAAAGTACCTGTAATATTGTTCTAATTTAAATAACACATTTGACTTTGACTTACTAATGATTTTTTATTGATTCATTTCAGTACTTAAGTACTTAAAATAAAAATATATTAGTAATTAACATTGTAAGCTGTTATCTCAATATTTGTAAACATGCTACAGCCAAATCATTATTGATTTGAAGCATGTCTACTTGCATGAGTTATTTATTCCATATTATTTATTCTGTAGTTAATTGTTTAGCCAGTCCGCAGACCGTAAGTTTGGCTGACTGACCTAGGTCAATATAGACTATGGCTTGAGCACACCAATACTGGGGATCTATGCTCAGGGGGCTTACTCTTGAACTCAATTCCGATACATGGACATTCGAATTGTGCTGTTTCATAAAGTTTTGTACTCTTGAATCTGAGACTAGTGCCAAATTGTTTTAATATTGCGCGGTGATTGAGTGAACTAAATAGGATTGGGAAACGACCCAACCATTGGCCAATCAGGGATGCCGATGCAAGGTTAACAGATTTGTGCTCAAGAGTAAATCGCCCAACAGCCAAATTGACATTGGAATCGGATCATGTTTGGATTGGTATTGTTTTCAAGAGTAAATCTGCAGATCTATGTTCAGCTGGTAAATTACCTAAAATATTTATCCACCAATGCAGTAATGCATTAAGTTAAAAGTCAGCTTCTTAGCAAGCCAGAAGGCCATGTTTAAGCATAGCTTCATAATTTTATTTTTTTATACTTCTACTCACTTGGGTCATTAAAAATATGATATGTTGATTTTTTATCTAAAAATAATACTTTATGCAATGGTAATGTAACAATGAATATTGTTAGCGTGCAGACCGTGTCAAGGAGAGTGGCAGACATAATGCTCAACCAACGGAACAGCATTAAATAAATGTTCATAATGTAACTGAGATGAATTGTTGTATTGTGTTCTCTTTTTGGTATACATATTTTTAAGATGTCTGTCTCAAGATTCTGGGATATTGTTTGTTAAATCTAATGGTCAACATTATTGTCTACATTAGAGATATTCTAAAAATTCCTGATTGCTTCAAGCTAGGTAATGTGACTGGTTGAATTGAAATAAATTTATCAAAAAATTATTAGGTAATTTACATGCAGATTTGATAGCAGACCTACCTAATTTAAATAAAATGTTGTTAACCTTTATTATTATGAAGCCATTTCAGTTATAAGCTAAGCTTAATTAAAATTGAATGTTATCTGTCATATTATTGTCTTCAGATTAAATTATTTGTGTAGGCTCTAGGGAAGAGTCTGCCAAAGACATTTATTTTTTTAATAGGCATACGAATTATGGAGTAACACACTCGGTGGAAGTAGTCCACAATTATGTACCATTCAATATTTTATAAGTAAGTACATGTTATCTCATTATAATGAGATTGACACCTCAATATTTACAACAACTACTCAACATTGTCTGAGGGGTTACTCCGAACTGACAAAACCGATGTATCGGCCGAATGTTCGGACGTTTCCTACTACGAAGTTCGTTATATTCGGTCGGTTGGATTGGATTCGTCCGAACTTCATTTGACGATTGTTGTAACGTGTTTTGAAAAGTAAAACTATTCAAATTTATGTAGGGTCACTTATCATGCATATTATAAATACTGATAAAATCTCTTACATAATAATGAAAATTGTCATGACACTGATAACACAATGTAGGTAAGTACTTTGTGATAAATTATTTACATTCTACATTGTACCAAAAGAGCCTCAATCAAACGATTCATCCATCAAATGTAATATTATAGTATTGGTGATCGGGGCCACTACTCTCCATGATAATTTTGCGATTTCTTAGGTACTCGGAAACCATGGTGATTGGTCGTACCTTATGAATGCCTATAGTAGATAAGATAATGCATCCTAAGGTTTAAACCATTTGATTATATTTTATCTCTGATGATATCAATGCAGTTTGTTGCGGTTTTGCTGGCGAGAGGCTGTGAAGGGCGGTCGTTTCGGGGCTGCCTTACAGTTATTTTAGTAAAGGAAAAATTCAATCGCGGGCAGGATTCCTTACAGATTAATAATGACCTTTAAAAAGTACTACCTAGAAGTCTATCTTGAATAAGTAAATGATTTTGACTTTAATTGGCTTTAAAAATGATTTTGATTTAAAATCATCTGGCAGTTCACTGTAGAATGTAGGCCTTTTGCGCAATAATATTTGGTTCATAATACCGGATTTTGCAAGGATACCAATTACATGTCAAGTTCCTGCATTCAACTTGTACTTAAAGCATTAAACGTTAATACCTACACCACCCTCCAAGAGTATTCGTGTTTACATGGGTTTTACAAATATATTAACTGAATCCTAAAAACCATTCAATGTACTATTAAATCACCAAACTGTTGAACATTTGAAGGGAATGACGTAAACAACGCCAAAAACAATATTCCTCGCCCACGTTTCCCGTCTACATCATTTCGTTTTGCATCAGTTTGTTTTGATTAAATTTCGATACAAATTAAGAAGGTGCTTAACGATTGTGTTGTTTCATACGGATGGACCGACCTGACAAATTTCTGATTTTAATGAAAGTTCTTTTATCATTTTTTGTGAATCAAGATCAAGCGCCTTGTAGTTTTTGTCGCATGATGTCGGTCATTTGATTGCTATCGTTAAAACTAACAAATCTGTTCTATCATAGAAAAAAAAATATTATTACTTACATTAAATATTGAATATCTAATATTTATCCTCTATCATCTTGTTGGTAAAAGTAGAATGCCACATCAAAGTGTAGGTACTTCTGGTGAAGTCCATAGTAGGCAATAACTTCCACAACTATTCCAGGCGCCAAGATTACTCTCCCGGCGCCGGAATTTTCTCGCTAAAGTTGGCTGTCCTCTTCGAGCTTCAGAGGAACATAAAATATAACCAAGTATCTCCAATAGGCCAAAATACAGGCCTCGGAGATCCTGGGAGTATGAATGGCTGGCCTGCGCTCGTAACATCTCACACGAAGATCCTAAATAGGTACTTTAGAAAGTGAAGCTACCACAAAATTTTAATAAGGAGTGCCATTAAAAGTTTCTTATCATTAAGGCAAGTTATTTTGGTCAAGTAGGTTATCATCGGGATCGTGGTTACAAAAATATTTAGCAGTTCGATAACACGGTTGATGACACGCCAAAGTTATTGTTGAGGTCGTTCCAGAATTGGCTCCTAAGAAAATTATGTGCCTATAATTTTTTTTAAATAGATGATAGGATTTGTAATGATCTTATCTGTACGTCAGTCAGGACGTAGAATGCGATCGGGAAGTCCTGTTCCGACAAACAATGAATATAGCCTTGATGTTTAGATTGAATGGTGTTCCGATGTCAGCTGACACTCACTTTGATATTCCTTCCTTGACCTCCACGTGGTTTTGACGTGCCAGCAAAATAATGTTTATGACGATGATTCGATTGATAGTCATTGGATTTAAGGTCGCGATACGGCAGAAATTATGGAGTAACATACATACATACACTCACGCCTTTTACCCACAGGTAGGCAGAAACCATATAGACCGCCATTTGCTACGATTCCTGCATACTTCTTTTGCTTCTTCCACATTTATATATCTTCTCATACGTATGCGACGGTTGCGAGTACTACGCACCTGACCTTTTTGAAGGATTTCGCCAATAAAATCGGCGTATGTCGGACGTCAGCGTCGGAAGAGGTCTTGGTTATACATTCCTTTCGTAACAACAACAATAACTATCAGTAATTTCTAATAGTAGGTAAGAATTGATCATAAGCAAACAAAAGTTGGAAAAAATAAACTAACATTTAAGACCTACCCGTGATTTAGGCCTCGCACGAAAATTCGGCTAACATTTTTACATCCACCCAAATAATTGTGTCGAGTTTATACGAAGTAATTTGCTAAGGGAATGACTAGAGTTTTCCTCACAGTGATTTATGAATGTATACACCGTAGCGCAATTAGGCTGAATTGTCAGCGATTTTGCATGAATTAAGCAAGCCCTAAAGTACCTGGAGGTAATTCGGTGGAATTTTTAAGCAAGAATGTCGGAGTTACATAATGGAGTGTTATTAACTTTGGAATGGTGTAAAAACGTTTAGGAAGGTGTCGAGGCGGCAGCAGTTTTGTGTAATGAAGATATTTATGATGATGAGCATAGTTTCGTCAGTGTAATAAAAACTTTTAACTGCTTTCCGAACGTTATTATTAGCGTCGTCATGTTGGCATCAACCGGTGCTGTAATCTGTCCCTTATTTTATACTTATTTTAGTATCGCTAACATGGTCATAACTTTTGAATAATAGACATCGTCACTCCGCATTTATATCCATCGGCTTAATAATGTGGCCACTGTTCGGACACAGGCATCCAGGGCTCTAGCATTACCCGGGCTCTGTATGTGTTGAATGTCATATGCTCCCGGAACAAATTTGTACAAATGGGAATGAGACCCATAGTACGCGATGAAACTGGTAATTTTATGATAATTGAACCACCATAACCTGTGCAATATTGTGCTCCTGGATGATAACTGATAAGTGATATTAATAAAGAATATCTCCCAGGAATGAAGCGCTTAAAATGCCCATTATAAATGGTCTAAATGTCAGTTGTTTAAATCCCGTCTCATTCAACCTCGAAACTTACTATCTGTAGTATCTCCTCCAGTTTCTGAAGCTTCCTTTGCCGAGAATCCCCCCACATTCCTGCTCATAATCAACGTCTTCCTATAATGCCACTACGCATTTCCGGAAGCGTCTATTTCGGTCACCAGCGTGGCCGAGTCAAAATATCAATGAACTTCTAATGGCCCGCTATATTTAGATTGGAGATAATTTTGAACACTTTCTACTAATGTGTTCAGTGCCGCCAAACGGGAAGTAATAGTGTAGATTTGATAAGGTTTTTTAAATAATTTATGGTTATGTAATCAAATTACTTAACGTGAATGGTGTGTGTTTTATCAATGAAAGAGTATGTTAAGTAAATTATTAAAAATTTTTTTGTTTTTATACAGTTTCGTTTTAACTTTAATTAAACTGTTTAAAAATATCAGATTTTCACATCGAGCGACTTTTACGGAACCCAATTGTTTGTTCAATCCAAACAACTGACATTTAAAAATTACAGAAGAAAATAACATTAAAAAAAGAAAGCTTAGTAATTATAGACATGCTGCTTAAGTAAATGTTTATATATATGTATTATGAACTCATCGATAAATCTAGCCGATAATTGAATGGCTACACGTTTCCTAAGTAACGGGGTTGGACAAGTACCGTTTTGTGTTTAATAGCTTGCGGTTTACAAACTAATTAGACAAGCAACGCCTGGTTGCTAAGCGTAATTAGTTTTTTCTACCAGATACATCTGAGGAACAACAATTACTAACTTCAGCTTAATGAGAAAAAATGATCGAACAACGAGTGTATTTTAACAAACTTGAGAACCTTGTAAAGTTCAGAAGTTCAGTAAGTTAAATTGTGATTTCAATTTATTGTTCTATAGGTAACTGAACTGTTTATAAGTGTCGCCAGATACAGATAGGTAAGTAAATAAAATAGAAGGTAATGCCCGCCGATTCTTAAAAAAATATTAATTAACTCCGACCCGGTAAACACTACTCATCACTACTCATTACTCGATCAGCGATTTACATCGAGCTTGCGTTTACTTATAGGCAGTCCCCATTTGACTCTAATCAAAATAGAATTAAGGAAATATTACTAAAAAAAGAATATAAATTATACTAAACAACCCATCCCAATTTTCAAGTTGAGGTAAAGTTAGTTTAGCAGATTTCGTTATTGATATTTAGCTTGAATAATAAAAAAAATGAGCCTGAAGAAAGCTGTGAGTGAATTATCTAGTTAATGAAATGGGAAATAAAATTTTTCCCACCGGAATGGTATGGCCCAATGGTGATATTTCGTCGAATCACATGTTCTCCACCATCTGGATTCGGGACAAACATCTGTGGGCCATACTGATAATATTCGTTGCTATGCCAACTGAACTCGCAACCCTGAAGCAGACTGACATTGTCTGCCACTGCTACACCATTAAGATAATCTTTTTTTACGGCCCGCCTGATGGTATGTGGTTACCGTAGCCTATGGACGCTTGCAACACCAGGCGTATCACTCGCGCGTTGTCGGCCCTGTAAATTAAGGAGGAATAGTTGGGCTGGCAGCACAGGAGACATGCTGCCATGTATGACAACGGTGGTAACAAGACTCCACCGGTCTGCCAACTGCCAACACAAAGTTTGCTCGCGGAGCTCTGGCGACCTTGCTCACGGTTAGGAACAGAACATAGCACGGAGCTATGTTATTTGGCTACGATTTTGGGATACAAACTAAAAACAATAACCTATACAAAATTGATGCAAGGTGTTGTTAGTGATACGAGTAACATTATTTTGTATGTATAAGTGTAAGTATAAGTATAATTATATGTTTCCATAATTCTGTTTTGAGTGATTGTACGAGATGATTCAACACATAAATGAAAATGTGGGTACCGTGTAGGCTAGTTTAAATACGATTAAATCTATATTAACGTTTTCTGACAGTTTTGAGTATTTTATTTGACCTACGCAAATGTTTTGCTGATCTACATAGTATCGTCGTGCGACGGGTCATTGGGCTCCCTAAGTAATGGTTGAGCTACACGATTCGTGCTATCGGTTAGGACAGGTCAACTCAAGCTGCGATGGTTCTTTCTGCAAAAGGCCTGTTTAGATATTGCCCTACATCATATCTCATAATACTACTACTATTGTCTAGACTTTAAAAGAGACCATGATTCTGTGAGTTTTTTTCGGTATTCCTTCCCAGAGGCCATCTAGTAAAAAAAGTAAAAAAAATGTGACCTGTAAGTGTCCTATTTACGGAAATAAATATAATTTCATCATCATTTCACAACACGAAAGCGAAAATAACACCCTAAAAATCCACGAAGCAATACCACCTCTATAATCTACGTTCACAGACACCTCATAAATGTAATCAATCGACCAGATACCGAACACCTGTCTGTAAGCCATACAATGGATATTTGTTTCGTACGGGCATCGACTCTGCCCTGACCCCAAACGTTTAGCCACTGCACTAGGCAAACAGTTATTCGTCATAATATTTGTTGTTCCGATATGGTTTCTCAGGCGATATTTCTTAACTTCACATAAATATACTCAACTCATTAAATGTAAAAATTATACAACCTTTCTTTGCTCTCCGAGGTCCCGTGAAATCGTAGGAAGTCGTGACGTAACCGCAGACTATGTTGTACAAACAAGTTTCCGACGCGTTGTTAGGTAAATGATAAAATTCCTCTACTTCATCGCATTTCCTTTGTATCCAACTAAGCTCCTGTAAACCAGTTTGATTTAATATGTTTGGTCTTTTCAACTCGTAGTTCATTGGCGTTTGATTTATTAAAAATATTATTCCTTTAATAATCTGTATAATGAAAAAGTTATTAAAATCGACTAATAAAGTTTTAAAATATAAGCGTTTTTGGTGGAGATTCAGAGGGGATGCTCTGTCCCTTTCCCTAAAAACGAATGTTATTATAGAATTTGTATAGTGCACGCTCTGTGTCTAGCATAAAAATAAATAATGCAAACTTCTTTATTTTTTATTTTAAATTTATCTATTTAGTAAGTAATAACTTACGACTCCGATGCAAATCTTATCAACAAGCTTCCCTAACTGGGCATCTATAGAAAACCAGTAGGATATGCATACTCACTGTCTAACGCACGATTTGCTCATGACAAGTAAAAATACTAACAAACAATTTTATCATGACTCAGCAAAATATTGAATCCTCGGCGTGCATTGGTCTCCATTCTCCGCCCTTGAACAATGTCATGATCATAATGATATTTATTTTGAAATGTATTAACACGTTACAAAGTCGATATGACAACATCCCTATTGGCTTTGCGCCAGTCGGTGAGACAGCGCGAACGGGAACATAAAGTTGAACAAAATCCGCCTTACCCTTTTATTAAATACAATATTGATGTTTATAGCTGCAGATATTCGGATAAACCATAAATAGATTCGACCATTATTTAGGATTTAAATGGTTAGCTGGTTGTCGTCGTTTGTAAAGTCGTAAATGCAAGACTCGACTCCTCATTTGTGATTGATTTAGTCATAACTAGATCTGAATACACAGGTTAATAGATTTAGTCAATATAAATGAGTCGGTTTTAAGATCGTCACTCAAAATTTTGATAAAGACTCATAATATACGGACGCCCCTCAAAACCTTATACATAACATAACATACTATCACGCCTGTATTCCCCGAAGGGTTAGGCAGAGGCGTACTTAATGTACACCCACAGTTAGCCGGTATGTTTTTAGGTCCCACGTTATAGGGGGCGAGCCTATAGTCATTAACCGGTCACAAATCCAGACTCCGAGCTGCTACTGAGAATTCCATAGAAAAACTTAATACCTACCACTTTGCTCGACCTGGGGATCGAACCCAGGACCTCTGGTGTAGCAGTCGCGCTTAGGACCACTAGACTAATGAGGCAGTCCTAACCTAATTATTTCTAAGCTAATATATCCAAGATACACAATACACTACGGGTTCAGCTTATAATGGAAATTTTATAGCTTGATGTTTAACCGTGTGTATCAACTTTTCCGCCTTCCGACGGAACCAAGCGAGCCGATCAGGCGACAATCTTTTCCCCAGTAAATCTGTTTGCTTGTTGTATGTACATAACAAACTGTGCCTGATTTGCAAACAAACGTCAGATGTTTGTATACGAGGAAAGAAAATGGTGAGACAGACAAGAGCGCGTAATGAATTACATAGTACGGCAATGGAAGTCGACTGACCTGTTCAGCTGATATTGTAATATTAGCGTAATACCACTTGTGAACGCTCCAGGAAATTGGTAGAAAGTTCTTACCGAGTCTTGTTACTTCATATCATTGCATTATTCATATCGTGTGCAGTGTTTAACGAAGTAATGAGGTATCTTCTTTCTATCTTCCTAATCTTTGATGATCCAATACAGCTGATTCATTGGTTCAATATTTTAGTGTGAAATTGAGCTTTTCACGTAGGAGCTTAGGAAAGCTCCTTTGTGTGTTTTCCTTTTTAATAAAAAAGAAAACAAGGCAAAAATATATTAAATCGTACTATACATATAATAATTGTGTTGAAAAAACATGACGAATTTTTTAGAAAGTATGATCAAATTCTAGGAAACCTGTAAACTAATTATGCTGAAGACATTCCGAGAAATAAATTCGGAGGTTTTTATAAAGCTGAAGTGGTTTAGACAAAAGATTTTCTGATGTGGAGTTTCTAACAAAGTTTTTGAATACTTTTTGACGTCAATCGTAGGAGTCATTTATTATTAACTGATTTGCATACAAAAGCAACAATGACGTCAATAAGCGAATTGACCTATAATGACGTATTGAATTTACCTACCTACTCAACACGTCATTCTAGAAGATGGGTGGGAGGACAAGAATATTTGTGAAAAATTCACCATTAGATAAAGTTTTCGTTCAAAGTAAGAGAGACCTATTAAGGATCGTCCGCCCGAGTGAGCATTTTCCCTTGAAGCATTTTTGGAGTAGAGGTAATAAAATAATCTGTGCATGTAGACAGTAGTGCACAACTCATCCATGGGCAGAGAACGTGAGGAACATACTTATATAAATTAAAATGGGAACAAAATCTGTTAACTAGCAGATTAAGACACTTGCTTTTACCGAATTTATAACAGCTCAAAGGTAGCAGGATTAAGGCAACACTTGAATATTTGTAAAGGTTCGGACTTCAAAGCAGTCTATTTTTATTTTGTGAAGCTGTAATACTGAAGTGACTAAAGTATCTTTTGAATATAACACGACGATGTCTAAGGGGAATCTACCTGAGAAAGTAAAATTCAAATCTTTTTTATTTATGGAAGGATCAAGTGGCTGAATTGATAGATGGGTTGTTTGGCGTTAAGCAGTAAGCCTAATACGGCTAAACTTAATTAGTCATGAACACTTCAGACGTTTGTTTGCCGCCAAAAGATAAATTATGGCTATAGTATTTCCCGAACAAACTCTTTCTCAAAAATCATAAAAAGCTTTGCTATTCCTAAGGTCTCCACTACAACATCAGAGCCTTTCCTCAGTAAGTATTTCAACCTGCAATTTACTTTTCCAAGTAAAGCCATATCAAAATCCACTTGCCATTTCTTAGGATGTCGTAATCATAACTTAAAACCACTTAACCTTCACCCGTGCTCGCATGAATGGCGCCCTGTGGATGTTTCTACGATTATGGATCCTTATACGGGATTATTGATCATGAATTGCACCTGCCTGTCCATCGATATAATCCTCACAGGATTATATCGATTTATCGTTATTATTTGCGATTCGAGAAAACATTAAAGTTGTCACTCAGACGACGAAGTTTGACATCCAACTGCGTAATCATACCCTACTTTTTCAAAAGACGTTCTCTTTAGAAAAAGTGAGATGCAATGATGAGTTTCTATTGACAGCGGCCTTTTTAACCTAGCTCGGCTCGAATTTTTCGAATCATGTCAAGTCTTGTTAGGATTTACAAATACGACGGACCTAAAATGCCCAAACAATTAACACTTTTGGCGTCTCCAATTAAAATTATTAAATTCTCTTTAAATCCTCAGAGATAATAATTAACAATGGAAATCGGAGATGTTTCCACTTATCCGTATTAAGCGGGAGACAGAAAAGAGTTGTACTTATTGGGTTGTTGATAAATCGCAGGCTCATATTATGAGGTCATCAATTGATATTCATGACAGTTGTGTTCGTTTTTGTTGCACCTACGGTTTTGTGGATTCTCAATCAACCTGTCACAACTTGATTCCATCACGACCATCGACAATTAAATTACCATGGCACTAGTGGAACCTGTGGAACTAATCTCTATTAGTTTTGGTGGATTACATGGAATTCTGTTGAGAACACAAATGCGCGTAGTCTTTGTTTGTTATTCTAATTAACCTAATGATGTTCACAAACACAGGATACTGACTTAAGTAGTTATATCGCTACTTCCGGTAGTTATAAAAATGGAGTTTTTAATAATCACTTTACTTACCAATTCATTTTAATGTAAAACGGGAAGAATCTTGGCGTTTTTATCTTCTTGTATTTTTTATAATATTAGTCGTTTTGATCGCCACGGGACAGATTCTACGTCGAGCGGCTCTTAATACTGTAATATATACCCGTACGTCGATACAGTTAGCAGAAAAACGACAAGGGTCGTCGGAGCTTGAATTGTCTACAAAAACGTAATAACAAAATATATCGTAATCCATATAATATTGTATCAAATTACTTAAATTATTATTCGGATTTTGATGCCGTTAATCTAGATTCCTACAAAATTGTAAAATCGTTCCAAACTCAGTAAAGTTATCAAAAATTGCATTATTTTACATTTATTTCTAGTGAAATGTTTTGGACGAAATGAAAAAAACGGTTCCGAATAATAACAGAAGTTGATTGAATTGTGTTTGAATTACGATTTATTTCGGTATTACGTTTGTAAGAGAATTCGGTCCGCCGGACTCTTAATAGGTTTGTGCAGGATTGACTCACTACGGCGCGTTTTCCGTGTTCGGTTCCGTTTAGCGATCCTATTTAGTAATTAGCAAGTCGTGATGAGAGAACTGCTTCAATAAAAAATGGTACAAATTTACTAAATTACCTAATGAATGAATTTCTGTTTAACAGTGCAGTTACTAAAATAGTTATTACTCTGTAGAAATTTAATATTAAAAACGTATCTACTAGTAACCGTGTACATTCCCAAGAAGCGAACCTATTCTAGGACATAACAAATCATAGGTTGTTCCAGTCAAACTGCTGTTGTTGACGAATACAATCATAACATTAAAAATGTAGAACTGCACTATTCTGAATCTTCTAGAACAGATTGGGAGAAACTATAGACTATGTGTTTCTTTTTTAAGATTACCAGAAAAGTGAAACCTCGTTTTCTCCCGTCGACGGTTAATAATGCAAAACAAATTGATTTATGGTCGTGAGAAGACATGCCTGTTCTGACTGTGGTCACCACTTCAACAGTACAGTGTTGAGGGTGACAATAAACCAGAAGTTCTTAATGTTTATAGCTTAGTTTTCGTCTTTATAATTCACTCCATTTTTTAAATGAATTTCTTTGAAAAAATCATAGTGATGGTCGTTTTCAACTACGATAAATACCAAAACTCTGGTAATAGAATAGAATATTCTTTATTGCACACCAAAAATGGATGGATGGAATGGTAATGTTGAATTGTACAAAATTACTTGTATTATGGATTATACCGCCGTAGACGTCAATGAAAACGTTTAAATTAGTTCATGATTTCTATAATACTCCCTTTTCGCGAGCGATGTTGTTAACATTATGCAGTATATGTTTATCGTTGCTACCTTTTATGACTTGCACTAGATTCCTCCGGCGCCTATGTTGCTGTGAACTAATCAGGGCGCGACAGCTCCTTTCATAGTCAGCGACGTCCTAGACTGGCCGTGTCCGCGCTTTGATCTGTTAGGCCTGACTTGGAATTTATTACTCGTGACGGAAATGTTCCGAATCAATCTTTAGTAATAGCATGAGATTTCCACCAGGTAACTGGTCATGGTGACACGCGGGCAATCTTTTAATAGCTGACAGATTATTTCCATTTTAATTTGATCTTAATTTAGGTCGATTAATATATTTCACAATCGGTGAACAGTATTCAGGATATGTGTAAGATCTGTGATCCTTCACCTTTATTTACCTGAGTTTTCTATACTGTTAATAGCTTTTATTGCGTTGCCCCTGATAGTCAAAGTAAGACCCAGCTTTATATGATCTTATCTCTTTTAGATTACATTAGAAAGTTATAAATATATTTTTCATCGTGTTGGCTTAGATTACCATAAACTTTTGTAATTACTTAGGAAGACAATTGATTAACTGGAATCAAAGAATCCCTTGCTTCAGTTGATTCACCTATCTTGAGGGGCAATCGAAACAGACAATTTGACAATATCTATATAAATAAAAATGAATGTATTGCGATGAAACTTCGGTGAGTGGTTCTGTGCGTGCCCGGGAAGGTTTATAACAAAAAAGATAAAAGACGCATTGCCACGCATGTTGGGAAACAATACTTAGTATTGAATAAAATAAAACTGCTAGACAAGAGATTCCACAATCTCTTTTCATAACCTGCATGTTACTAAAGTATTAGCTTATTTCCACAGTACAAAGTATATTTCTGCTAAATTTGTGTCGCTCAAAGCTTACACCATCCGCGTCTAGCAGATAATCAGTGCGCAACGGGCGTTCCCTTTCATACAAACGCTCACTCGGATATTGTTACGTGTTTCTGTCGTCGCGGCAAGACCGTGCTGTATTAAGTAATGCCACTAGTCAACGTTAACAATCTAATTCATTAGCTCATCTATAGTAACATCAAGGAAAAATGAAGTAGTAGATTATATTAAGAGTCCGGCGGACCAAATTTCCCTGAGAAACGTAATACCGAAATAAATCGTAATTCAAACACAGTTTAATCAAATTCTGTTATTATTCGGATTCCGATACCGTTAATCTAGGTTATTATTCTACCATTTCATCCAAAATACTTCACTGGAAATAAATGTAAGCGAATGAAATTTTTGATAACTTTACCAAGTTTGGAACGATTTTCTGGTCTTTTATTTGCAGTGAAGTAGTAGTAGACAAAATAGTACGATAGGAACCTAGATTAACGGTATCCAAATCCGAATAATAACATAATTTGATAGAATATTGTCTGGATTACGATTTATTTTGATATTAATACGTTTTTGTAGGCATTTTAAAGCTCCGCCGGACCCCTAATGATCTGCATCGATGATTGAGCGAATGAGGTTAATGGGTTATCTACAATTAAATTCTTTAAATATTTACGAACTACGGAAACTTGTCTATTCTAATGACGCTTTGAATTGGACCGACTTTTGACATTTCTGAATCTATCAATTGTAATCTCGTCATGATTTTTTATATTGTACAATAATTAAATCGTGTAAACTACTTTCTACAAATTATTACGGATTATACGGATTTATTATACGGATTCAGGGCATAATGAGTCCAATTCAAAGTCATTTATTTGCCAGAACCATAATGTAGGTATAAAAAGTATGATTTACACTTCTTTTTTTTAATAGCCATTTATATTCTACTGTCAAAGAATAATCATAATAATACCTATGAAACTTGCATCGTTCGGTCTGACCACCACCAAATGCCGTCTTGGTTTAACGGTTAAAACTAACAATGGTTGAATGAGGCCTTAATTTTTTAACGGCCATAGACAGCCTAATAAGGACGACTTGCATCTTCTATTGTTATCCTAAGTTTAATCATGAAAAAACGTCTAGTTTCACGCTGTTTGACCCTGAATCATTGTGTCATTTTAATTACAGTCTTTGTATGCTTAACAATGTTTTATGTTGAGGCAGGCTTCGTTTTGTGCGAAACAACAATTAATGAGTCATACGGAGGACGGTTGAAATAACTTTTATTATTGTTCCCTAAATTAGAACCTTCGAAATGATGAATATTGATCACTTTGTGATGTTAGAAAAACGAAAAATATCATTAATTTTACTCTGGTAACGCAAAGGAGGTAAATCAATAAACACCGTGCACCGTGTTATTTATTTTCTAATCAAGAGGCCAAATAATTTTATTTAAGGGTCCGGCGAAGCTTAAATTGCCCCCAAAAACGTAATACCGAAATAAATCGTAATCCAGACAATATTCTATCAAATTATGTTATCATTCGGATTTGGATACCGTTAATCTAGGTTCCTACGGTACTATTTCGTTTACTACCTACAACTTCATTGGAAATACAAGACCGGAAAATCGTTGAAAACTCGGTAAAGTTATCAAAAATTGCATTCGCTTACATTTATTTCCATTTCGTCCAAAATACGGACGAAATGGTAGAATAAGAACCTAGATTAACGGTATCGGAATCCGAATATTAACACAATTTGATTAAATTGGGTTTGAATTACGATTTATTTCAGTATTACGTTTGTAATAGAAATTCGGTCGGCTGGACTCTTAAGATTTAACTCGAGTTTATTACAAAACATAAAATTATGTCAGAAGTGGTATTTCCAAAAAACCTTTGGTAGTTTCATTCATTTAGCAGTTTCTTCAATTAATCAGCCGGTTACGGCATTTCTCATAAGTAGCACATTCTCTTGCTCTTGAATTATACATGCATTTGCTTTTTTTTCTGTTAGCATATAAGCAAAGACAAACTAAAAAATGAAATATAACCTTAAATGAAAAATAAACGTTTCACTGAATTAAATTCGGATCCTGGGCGTCCGAAAAAGTATTTTTTTATTACTGTAATTTCTGAATGTCGAGCACATTAACAATGTCGTGTTGTATTATCACTAAGTATAGAAAATCAGAATATTGTGTTCCTTAAGGCGATGCTTGTTTAGGTTAATAATTAATGCTCTTTATTCAGGGCAATACAACACTGTAGAAAACCATTAAATATGAATTATGTCTGACCCATTACAAAATCAATATTTTTGGGACCCTTGTGAATACCACTGAATTGTATGTGAAACCGACGTCACAAAAATATTGAATTCTCGTCTGCACAAGTGTGGGTATTTTTATACAAACAAGCATACGGCCCGCCTGATGGTAAGCGGTTACCGTAGCCTATGGACGCTTGCAACACCAGGCGTATCACTCGCGCGTTGCCGACTCTGTAAATTAAGGAGGAATAGTTGGGCTGGCAGCATAGGAGACATGCTGCCATGCATGACAGCGGTGGTAACAAAACACTACCGGTCCCTTCCACTCTCAACACAGCGCTTCCTCGCGGAGCTCTGGCGACCTTCCTCATCGTTAGGAATACAACATAGCACGGAGCTATGCTATTTGGCTACGATTTTCTGTTTATATCTAACCTACAAGGTGGATGTGGTTAAAATTGTAGATAATTAATATTGCAGTTGTGTAAGTCCACTGTTATCTCTGAATATTATGTACACAAAACAAAACAGATCGGTTTACAGGGCACACCAACGTAGATGTTGGTGTGCGTAATCTCAATGCGTTCATTACTTCGCCTATTTACTAGTGTTAGCTTTACAATAATCCGTTGTCCACGCACACATTTGCAATTTCTTGTCATTTTAAAGTTGCAGGGAATATGATGCATAAATTTAGCTAATGAATCAGACTCCACTGTGGCGCATTAGTTGAGCGTGCGAACAATACTTCTTGTCGCCGGCACCGTAAGATCGAATCTTATTACCAACAGCTCAACTTTTTGTATGTTTTAAAAAATATTTTACATTTGTTTGTTCAATTCATTGTATAGTATTAGCAAGTCTTCTTTATATTTGGTTTGGATTATATTATTGGTCTACCCTCTAAAAATGACAAATCATAATATGTTGGTGGTTTAATTTCATCGTCATAATGCTATTGACTATCGAGCTTTTGTTACGTTTTTAGACATTATACCCTGCGTATTTTGAGAAGTGCTATTATTTGTGAATCAATATGAATCACTTAACTACACTTTTAAGAGCTGAGATAATTATTTTGCATGAGCAAAACGTTTCAATTAGTGAAATTGCGAGGCGTTTAAAGATATCGGTGAGTAACAAAATATTATTATTACATTAGAAGTTTATTATGTTTCAATAATACACATCTTGTTTATTGATGTTTTATGTAACAATATTTAATTATTGTTCACAGAGAAGAACTGTGCAATTGTGGGTCCATCGTTATGCAGATTCGGGAAGCATTGATCCTTGCCGACCGGGACCAAAGGCTGGATTTGCATATACAGATACCAATGCACGGCACCGTGATATAGTTGCTACGCATTTGGCTGAGCCCTTCCTCACTACTCGTTCCACGGCGACTAAACATGACGTGACGTTACAAACTGTGCGGAACCACTTGCGTGCAGCTGGTGTGAAATGTCGTAGGCCAGCCAAGAAAATATTACTGTCTGATATTCACATGCAAAACCGGGTTCGCTTCGCAAGAGAATATTTGGATTTTGATTGGTGCAATAATATAGTTATATTTAGCGATGAAAAATGTTTTAAGTCGGACAAGGACGGTCGTAAAATATTATGGCGAAAAGATGGTGAACGCTATAACAAAAAAAATATTATTCCATGCAGGTCTAGTGGCCGCATTACGTTGGGTTATTGGGGATGGATGTCATCAATGGGTCCCGGTGAATTAGTGCAGGTAGGGGGTCGCAATACCAGTCAAGGTTACTTGGATGTTTTACAAAACGTGATGCTACCAACTGTGCGTGTTGCATACCCGCAAGAACACATTTACTTCGTGCATGATAACTACGCTGTGCATCGCGCGCGACTCGTGCAAAGTTGGTTAAACGTCCAAGAAAACTTTACTGTTATTGAATGGCCATCAAAAAGTCCTGACCTGAACCCCATTGAAAACCTATGGGGTCACATGGTGCTAAACTGGGACTCATCTGAAGTCAGGTCCAAATTTAATTTAGACAATGTCGTTACCTCGTCATGGGAATCGTTTCGTGGCTCTGATTTGTGCTGGAATATGGTTGCTAGCATGAGGACACGTTTGCAACAAGTAATAGATAGTGATGGCGCACCAATCGGCTATTAAAAATATCAGGGGGTAATTTGTATTACATGATTGATGTTATTGTTAGTGAGATTACAATTTAGGATAGCCAGTATCTTATTATCTAACTTACTAACATGTTTATTCATATCATTAATAAATAAATTACCCTCTTGAATATGAAAAACAAAGTGAATTCTTGTCCCACTTAGAATATTTGTCATGAACCATACTTTATAATTTGTATTTATAATTTAAAAAAACCATGTCAATAAATATTGTTGTTATCATATTACACATTGTTTAATACTTTCTTCCATATATCATTTTTTCTGGAATAATATTCTTATTATCAGGTAAATAACAAAAATAAAAATTCAACAAAACGAAAAAAAATAATGATAATAATGCAAAAAGTTAGCGCCGGGCAGGCGTGATTTGATCATAAGACTAATGTCACACCAGCTGCTTGCATATACACCTATGCCACGGTATCAGTTGATAATAACTTTGAATTTATGCTTCATATTCTTTGTTTCATATATAATGTGAAGCAACAAGAAATTGCAAGTGTGTGCGTGGACAACGGGTTATTGTAAAGCTAACACTAGTAAATAGGCGAAGTAATAACGCGTTGAGTATACGCACACCAACATCTACGTTGGTGTGCCCTGTAAACCGATCTGTTTTGTTTTGTGTACGTTCTTTTTGATTACTGAACAAGATAACTGATTCTATTCAACTAGCTTTATTAACTATAGTCAAAAATTACTCATTTTAAAAATAGGTAAGTACTTAGTTATGATTCTTATTTCACAAACGCGTTGCTCCACACTAAGGTTTTCTCCTTGATCGTGAGTTTCTTTACAAAGTTTCAAACACAAATTGTCAAAAAAAAAACAACCCTTCTTTTGGCGCAGTTGAGTAAAAACAAATAATTTGTAGAAGCCACTCAATCGCTCAGCCACGGCGCCAGTCGTTCCATCAATAATAATATTTTGTTCTAAATAAGGCTTAATTCTAAAATTTATAGCTTTTACAGCCTTACTTTACTTTATCGATACCAAAGCCTCTGATATTGAGTCGCAACCTATTTGGAAACTAATAATTGCTACACCTGAATCTTGGACGCAGAAAACGAAACGTTATAACTTGAAAAAGTTATTTGTCGGGTGTAACGAATACAGTAATTATATAATTTGTAAAATGGGTATTTTTTTCATTTAATTCAGTTGAGTATAGTATTGAATGGACTATTTGATAACTTGTACTTTAGGTATTTATTATTACTTAGAAGGTACTTGTTCGCTCAGCCATACCCTTCCCAATACCATAAATATTTTATTGTTTGTATTTAATACGTAACAACATCAAATATCGATTATTGCTCCTTCAATGCAATGGGGCAAGGTCTTTAGGGTAATCAAAAATGTTGGAACTACTTTAACGGTAATTTATACTTTAATGTATTGAAGAAAAGAATTAGATTTCTCTGACAAACTGATGAATCACTCATGTTCTAGGTTTTGATGATGAGATTAAACGAATATCGTACTTTGAAATGTGATGGACTTGTCTTTGTGACATATCCTTCGGTGATAGGGGTTATAATCTTGAAAGGTTCTCGTTAGTTTTACCCTGTGATAAAAATTTCATGAATGATTAACAAAAAATATGTACTTACTGTATTGATTTCTAGCTGATGAGCTGTCTAAACTTAAGCAGCCAATTTACAAACCGCAGAACCCTTTAGGCATGTCAGATTAGTCTTTAACAACGTTGTTGGCAGTTCTAGACAGCATATCTCACATAATGACATCTTATACACTAGTAAGTAAATTGGTTGGTTGATTCACTATTTGATGAGCAACGAGCATTTAAGCTTTAATCCCAACAGTCCTAATTTATTAGGTACTAGCGGCCCACCCGCGGTTTCACCCGCCGTGCCCCATTCCTAAGAGCCGTAGCGTTATGTTAAATAGCTTAAAACCTTCACCTTGAATCACTCTATCTATTAAAACAAACCGCTTCAAAATCCGTTGCGCAGTTTTAAAGATTTAAGCATACATAGGGACAGACAGACAGCGACAGTGACTTTGTTTTATACTATGTAGTGATTTCATAATTACATATTTAACCTTTTGCGACTCGGTTTTTCCTATATTTATTCCATGGAAATTAACGAACTGCCACAGTATCGCAGCCTCCAACGCTCGCTCCGCTCCCCGGAGGATAAGTATTGATTAAGTAACTGATTATCGGGATATGTGTACTTACTGTAAGTAATGACACAGGATACTAGTGGGAATTGCCGTGGCATATACAATATCCAGTGTATTTACAGAAAATATAACCAGCTGGGAAGAATCTTGGAATGGACCATTTTCAACCGACTTCAAAAAGGAGGAGGTTCTCAATTCGACTGTATGTTTTAATTTTTTGTATGTTTGTTACGCGATTATTCCGTCAATTATGAACCGATTTTGATGATTCTTTTTTTGATCGGAAGGAGATACTTCAGAGGTGATCCCATAAAATTTTGGTTAAATCTGATCACAAAATTGAGAAATAACACGTAACGACCGGGTAAATGATAAAATGATAATGATACGAAAAATTTTACTCGCAACTAAAAATGTTGAAATAAAATAACTAAGGAAAAAGTAACACCGCCTTCAAAAACGTTAAAAATAATGTTATGTGCGAAACAGTTCTGGAAGTCGGTGGCGAAATCAAAAGATCCGATTAAATCAAAGGCATCAATTTTTTTTTAAGTATTACACGTAAAAAGTAGTTTTATTTCAATGTCTAATATTCGCGTAAGTGTCAGAAACCAGTATATTACACGTACTTTTATATGTTTTTGCAGGCGGTTTTAGTTTTTTTTTTACAGAATATGTTTTTGAAATTGAATACTTACGAATTGAATTGAATACTTGCGTGCGTGCGTGTAGGATATTATTTGAGAACTGTAAGAAGATCTTCTGTACTACGGTAATCAAGCTGTAGTAACCAGGTTGTGGGACTTGTTTACAATTAAACTTTGGGAGTGAATATATTTGTAGAAGTGAGTTTATTTTGTTATAAAGATAGCTACCAAGGAAACAAAATAATTTTTGCATGCATGACGAAACTAACAAAGTTAACCAAAAACTAAGTAGATAGTCTGCTTAGTTTTTGGTTAAAATTGCCAAATCGATTCTAAATCAGTTGTCATGGAAGTAATATTAAGTGTAGCGTAATGGTTATCCCCAATGACATACGAGTATAGTTTAAAAGAGGTTATCCCACAAACCTATTGTATACAGCCCTGTAGCGTTAGTCGTTACTAGTTTAAAAAAAAAGATAATTACCGAAAATGCCGATCATTATCGATATATTATTGTCTACTTATTTTATCGATTTTAGAGATTTATATTTATAGATTAGTATTGTTTACTATGAATAATGTTAACAAATCCATTTATAATCTTCCCATAATGCTGATCTTATAAACAAAACATTGCTTTGCTTTAGGTTATATTTGAATTTCTTAGATGCCTAAGCAAAAAAAAATTTGATTCATTAGTAAGAATATTTAATACATGTCAATATTTAGCAAGGACAAATATTTTTCATTGCGAACAGTGCCCAATATTTCGACGCATGGCGCCCGACATGGGACTATTTTCATGTAATTATTATTTTATTACGTATAGAATTTTTTTTTAATTGCAACGACATAAGATCTACTTTTATCGACACCAAAAATATAAGATATATTATATTTTAGTTTTTTGGACTTAAAGAGCAAAGGAACTAAATTAAGGCGCTAAGTTATTAAGTACCTAAGCCTTTGTTATTTCCAGTCCTAAATATTATTGATAAAATTTTATTGGTTCAACTAATATATATAGGAATCAAATAATATCAATACAGCGCGATAAAATCCTTAAAAATTAGTTTTATTTCAATGGTTCACCTTTGCTCAAATAATTCACTTTCATTCTATTTATCAATAAAGAAGAGATTTAGATCTGTTCTCACTTAAGCAGTACAAGTAAAATTAGACACTCATTTGATATCGAAATAATTGACTACCTGATAACGGCATATAATAAAGCGTCAATAAATAAATAGCTTGCTAGCTAATATCCAGAAGTACTATTTGTTTGAATCATAAGTAGAACCTAGAAATAACGTTTCTCTATCATGGGATATGGAGCGACTGTCATCTAATGTGCGTACCAATATTATTACACAGATGTACTGTGTTACGCCACTCACCGAAGTTTCGGGAACCTAATTACTTTTAAGTATGTCATCTCAAAATCTTGGTCCCTAAAAATCAATAAGTATGCAAGCTTGTATTCCTTTGAACTGTGAAGCAATTTAATTTAATTCCGCGCGACATGGCTGGCGCTGAAGCACCTACTCACGCCTTATTGAAGCCCTAAGTGAATTTCAAAATTTGCACAGCGCGATAAGTTGGCCAGGGTTTTCAATCTTTGCTATTTTAGGTGTAATTCTAAGATGTAATTAGGGAACTTTGAAAATTTCAATATTTGTGACCAACATAGCTCAGTCGATGGGGAAAAACAGGCAAGAAACTTGAAACTACATGTAAGTATCGCAAAATAAGGTTGTCTACCTGGAAGAAGTCGCATTGTATGTTCTTAAATCAACCGTGTTAGTAAAGTATAATTTTATGTTGACACATTGGTTTCTACATGACCTGCGAAGGTTAGTAGATGATAAGTACAATTAACTCCACCAAATAAAACAAGTGACTCGCTACACTGCTAAAAAAGCACGTGCAGTAATATCTCTTTGAACCTACAAAAGAAAATGCCTCGGACAAAATAAATGTCTTGACTTAAAACTTCACATCAAGCTCATTCTGCATAAGGACCCTGCTGAACGCTGTAAATGAAACGAGTTGAAAAATATCGGTTTCAGGCCGATATTTTTCAACTCGTTTCATTTACCTTCAACCTATTTACATTGTATTATGTATATATTTACATAGTTACACAAGTTTTACCTTTTTGGACGAAAGTCCAGACGGCAGAAATCCGAAAGTAGTCAAACTTATTGTCGTCTGAGACCACTTCCAAACAATTGTTTTTATTGTCGGATAAATATGGACATGAAATTGCTGCAAAAATCAGTGTAGGTATTTGAAATTTAGCAATTAACGCAGGATATTCTGTTTTGTAGGCTTAACTATATCATTACATTGGGGGCCTGAAAGGTATTAGGAATACTAGCCTTAATCTCCCGTACGCCTTTTGTACTCGATCTAAGGTATCCAACCCAGTTCCCAAACACCAATTTTCCATCGCAACTAATTAGATACACGAACAGAACCTTAAGCTGTATTCACGTTGATTGTAATGGATAGAGGGCTCCGTAGCTTCATCAATCAAACGTTTCATGGAAAGACGCGCCGTAATTAGGGGCTTTCTCCAGATTCCTCAAGGCTTTGTTGCCAAATCGATTTAAAAAATATGTGATTTTACGGGGTAAAATTATCTCGATGTTCTTCTGTTAGTATTAGCACTTAAAATAAAACTAAAGTGATGAGGTGTAGTTTTATTTTATAGCTTTGCGTGTAGTTTTTGTATGTGTATGTATATTATATGTCAACGCCAATGGGAAATTGTGATCATTGTTCGTACCGAGTGTACCGACCGACTATAAGAGGAAGCTGCAGAAGGATGTTTCATATATTTTATAATTGTCCGAGGCCAAGGTGATACGCAATTACAAATATCATGGTGGTCACACCTTCCTACCTAAAAGGAGTAACTAAGTTAGCTTTTTGTGGAGGTACTCGATTCGTGTAACTTTTATTACTTTTTTATTGGTGCTAAAACTGATTTAAGCACATGTCCGTGAAATAATAAAAGGCCTTCCCTCAAACCTTTCGTACATAGCGATAATGATTAGATAAAACGGGTACGCCATTGATTACGAATCAATACACTTCTCACCTAAGCCTTCGTGAATTTGCAAAATAAAACAACTCGCAAAGGTCCCTATTAATTGCGATGCTCCTAAAATTTTATTATCTCAACCCAACAATAAGTTGACGTCGAAAAAACAAAGTAAATTGCTTTTATTTGAGTATAACGGTTGTATTTCTGTTTTGTGGCAGAATAAAATTGAAGGCTGCTGGTTTGAAATTATGAACGCAAACCTTTTGTAATGGAGTAACAAGAATTGTTAATTTGTCTGGGAAAACGTTGTTTTCCCAAGAATGCTAGTATTAAATATTAAATGTGACGACATTATGTAACCGGCCGATGTTCCACATGCCGCAGAGGCTGTGTTCCATAAATACCAAAATGGCAATATAAAAATGGTAAAATTAAGCTTTACTGAAATCCGTCTTTACCATTTTCTTTACAATCATCTCTCCTAATGAAAGGTTACACTTAGGTAATGTTACTCTGTTACCCAATTAATTGTTAAATCGAATGTTTATCGCTGACAACAGGCTTTTCGTTAAAAACTTTTAATCATTTTATACGGCAATTTACGAAATTTTTGAATACACACCAAAGAGGCTTGGCCCAAATCCACAGGTCCCAGAGCTCGTTTAGGGCAGAGGGCAGTTTTTACAAACCCTCTGGCTGCTGTAATATTTAAAGGGAACACTCAGTAAGGCCTCCCCGACGTATTTACAGGCCGTTTTTGTTTGGATTTATTCATGCTCATCATATGTTGCGGTTTTAAACGGCTGTGCTGTCAATTTGCTTAATTAGGCTGTGTCGGACTGGATACTGCAGATGAGCAGGAAATTTAGTTAGCAGTTTCGCTAATAGGCAATTCCTGTGTCCTTTTACTGTTTTTCAATTTATTTTTCCGTAACTTAAGTATATAAATGGACGTTTTCGTCTTTGTCCTACGGTACTTCGATTGTTTATCTATAGTCAGAGAAGTTTGACAAAAACACTATGAAAGCAAATTCTAATACATGTCAGTCATGAAAATATTTTGTGTTTTTGAACTGTTCCACCGCCAGGCACAAGTCTTCTCCCAAAATAAGAAGACATAAGCTATAGTCGACTACGACTTCACAAAAGTCTCTCAGGCATACAGGTTTCTTCACGACATTTTCTTTAAGCGAGTGATAATAGCAGAACTGTCAATTCTGTGGTAGGCATACCTACATATGAGATACGTGTACGATAATGGCTTGTCTAGATAAAACTAGCTGTCAAAAGAAAATAAACTAACCACGAATAACCTATAACATATCGGCGTTTATGGGTACACAACTACTTAGACATACCTATTTACACTAATTAGTACACCTCTGCTTAACCTTTCGGGGAAAGTTACTTAGAGAACAAACAAATTTTAAGGTACCATCCCACAGCTCAACGAATATGAGTTCCAAATTTTGTGCATTACATTACTGGAATAATTAAACTGTATTGTTTAAATAGGAAAATAAAAAATTAAAAAAATATCTACACTACTAACATAATTACTTCTGATGACCCAAATGTCTAACTTCTTATTAAGGAACATTACCGAATATACATTCAAAACCTTTTTGCTTAAATAGCATCTATTCCGTACTTGTAAATAACGTGTTCGTTAGACCTAACCTTAATGCGAGACCTAGACTATATTTGTATTTAAATAAAACACGCTATCAGTGCCGACGGTTATCATCGTGTGGGACTCTCCGTAGGGCTGGCGGCGATATAAATAGCCTGGTCGATACTCACTCCAGACTCAATGCTCTGAATTAGACCTGAATTTGTGTAAGTCAGTAGTAGACATGCTGTTATAAACACTAGAAAGAAATATATCGTTTAATTATCGTATATTATATAGTATCAAATAAATTATTTATTTTTTAATTACTATAATAATGTAAATAGGTCTTTCTTCAGAATGCAAACTCCTTTTCAAATCCTATTGAAAACCGTTCTGCTGTATACATGTGATTAGGTAACAAAGAGAGTTACTAATAATTATGTATAGTATGGATACTGGCGACGTAAGAAAAACGTAGGCATGCTAAATGTATGCATATTACAAATTTTCCTGTTTCAACAGTACACCTAGCCATTAAATACTAACGACGAGCTCATAATAATAATTGTCCAACATGGTTGTGTACACAGCTATCAACAAAGTGTGATTTAATTAGTTTAATTAATCACGACGAGTTTTGAATAGCTCCACTCACATATTCAGAAGGCATACAGAAGTACCACTCCTGAAAATGAATCTCAAACATTAATAACTGAAGATTCAGCATAAGATATGCCAAATAATGTGAGAATGTTTATCAAGTCTTTAGTCCATCGTACTGGAGACCGTCCCATGCCGCATTGCTTGGTGGGTTTCCTCTACTCTTTGATAACTTTCGTGCCCAGCGGTCATCAGCCTACTAATCCTTGGTAAACAATTACGAAAACAATTTCAAGTTTACTCAACTACAGTAAAGATTAACAATGTGTCTAACTTCTTAATACTAAAAAGTGCTAATCCAAACGTAAAAACCGTCACAATGGCATCATGAATGAGTCCCACGGTGTCGAGTTGAACCGGTCGGCCGACCTTGTCAAGGCGAGCCGGTTACATATCGCACCTTGCTCAGGAATTTTAATGGCATCTCTATTTGGATTACGTTTAGTTAAACGAAGGGACCGCTATAGAAACAGATGTTTTGTTTCATCTGAAATGTTATTTAGGAAACAATTGTATTCATAATAGCTATATTGTTGAATGTGTAAAAACATTAGGCTTCTACCAACTTATTACATTAAACATTTTTTCAAAAAGAAAATGGAAAGGAGAAATTTTAATTTGCCTTTATTATATTACAAGCGTAATTATAATTCAGTACAGACATGATAGATTTTAATATAACTATTAAATATATTTAATCTGTATTTTTATATTTGTTTAAATCAGAGACAAGGTCATGAAATTCTACATTTTGTAACAACAAACCAATTTGTTCAATAAATAATTTGCGCATTGCATGTGGTACAAAATTTAGCGAAAGTTATGTAGATTGCGGCTCGATTTAACATACCTAATTAATGAATATTCATTAGTCCAATGCTGCTAGAGGTATTTGTAACCTTAGAATAAGATCAATAATTATACCGAGTCGCTTTTGAGCAGTAATGCCTCTCCTTATGAAGTAGTCTGTCGCAGTGCTGATTTAGGTTATTGAAATCGAATTTGGTATATTTGTGCAAGCCCAGTGCGAAACATCGAAATCATTAAAAGTTCATTTGGGTCGTACATAATTATGTACAAATGTTCCCATTGCTGTAACTGTGGCCCAGGCTAGCCTCATTCCTAAAAGTAATTCTGATAATAGCCCGCCACGCAGAATCAACGTAATGCAGGTTTGTTGGACCTCACGTTGCATGTTTTTATCGGTTTCTACAAATTTAGAGAATATTGTAAAGTTTGGCCAATAAAGCAACATTATCCATTAAACTAATTTAAAAATAAATTCAATCTACAATTTAAAAAAACTTAACGTAATTATTTGCACAAGTTGAAATCATTGCATTGTAGTGTTAAAATGAGATTCCTAATTATTATATCTGTGAGAATAGAAAGAAATAGCGGTCTATACAATACCACCACCTACAGTTCGGGTTATAAATCAAGACACAAAAAGGGTACCTACCATACGGAGCAAGCCTTTTTATCGCACAATCCATTTACGTCCTTCACAAAAAGACGCAGCAATCAATATTTGTACGTCCATTCATCCTTTAAATATCTTCAATGTGTTACGCTCCGCCTAATTCCTCACCTGGAGAGCTTGCGAGTAGGATATCTTCGCAGGATAGATTAGGACAGAAATTCCATCTATACTAAGTGAGGTACCCACCCACGTCAGGAGACGCTTCTTACAGATATGTCACTTTAATTAGTTCCAATGTTATTGGTAAGTAGAATCAATCAACCAGGAAAAATAGAAGAATCAGAATCGGAGAATATGAAATGCAAATTCCCGAGTGCGTGCTTGAGATCTGCAAAAGCAGTCCATTGTTTCCGTGATTGCTTCGGATATTATCCTAACCCTACCGTGAAGTATTCATATCCGGTACTCTGTGTGTAGGCCAAAGCCATCATTCAAAGTAACTGAAAGCATTGGCCTTCTATGTCTTCTTATCATATGTTTCTGCTGCGTCCATTGTTTTTTGTTTGTTTGTTTGTTTTTTTTAAAAAACGTTGCCCCACACTAGGATTTTCTCCTGTGTCGTGGGTGCGTTTACAAACACAAATTCTCACATACACAAACGCCCAGACCCGAAACAACTACCTGTAGATCATACAAATATTTGCTCCGTGTGGGGATCGAACCCACAACACGTGGCGCAGAAGCCGATCGCTCAACCGCTACGCCAATCATGTCGTCAATCATTAACCAGAGCATACAGGCACTCAGCGAAAATTTAAACATATTTACCAGTCTGCTGTGCGGTTATATCTAGTGACCGTAACGTTGTAAATAACTAATGTGTTCTCTGAAGGATCGGGAGCGCTGAGTGGCAGCGAAAGGACTGAATTTGTGTCCAACTTTATTATACTCGTACGTTAAAATTATCGTTTCTATTGATGTGGGAGTAAATTCGCGACACAGCAAAATTAAATAGAAAGCTATTCCTGCTAGTGTGTACTACTTACTCACTTGTGATTTGTGTCCTATTTAACTTTGGGGAATACGTATATGTAGGTTAGGATCGATGTTTCATTACAACAAATCTTGGGACTTCATAAGATGATTAGCACTAACTTCGAAACAGTGTCTTACAAGTTCACAATAAAAGCACCATTTATATGATAGGTACGTAGATATTTTATTAATTATTAAGTTTTAGCACATACCCTTTATCAATAAATGTTTGTTTTAACTGGATAACGTAAAAAATAAAGGATATAAACAAATGACCCCCGCGTCCGCCCTCCACATGGTAGCACTCTTAGCAGATACTTAGGTTTTACTGCGTTTAGACCGGCTAATTACTTTTATAAATTTATTATCACACACTGATACATACGTCGCAAGGTTTATGGGTCAATGTCTCACGTAGTAGTAGAAATTCCCAATTCCGCTCCAAGTATATCAATGCTTATTTAGATTTAGTCTCCTTTTCATTTTCGTTTTACGGTATAGCACTACGTTATATTATGGAGATAAAATTACAATGACGCTTGAATTTGAAATGTGTTTAATTAATTTTCTTTCAAACTTCTTTAGACAGTACGGTATAAGGAGTCCCTACACCGTATGTAGATATCTACAGCCCAATCGTGCATATATGTTTTTGGAACACTGACAAAAGAATTGCTCCTATCGCAGACTTTTGTGTAGCCCCTGCTGAGTGTAGGCTTCCTTCCAATTCTTCCAGAATCTGTGCCGATTCCTGCAATTCTTTATAGGTCACTTAAAATTGGATATTCTTAAAATTATTTTCTTTTACGAGTACCAAATTAAATACGTCTATCACTGGACGGGCCACGTGCAGCATGTAAAACAGCTGTTTAATGTAACTTCGATGCGTGAACTTTGGTCAGCTTTCAGTTTTATACCCACATACTCGTACATGGACTTTATACTGCCGGACTATTTTAAGTCCGTGAAGCTATTAGCTAAGCTTTTCAATACGATCTTATTTTTATAGCTTTTAGATCTACTTAATTGAGGCAGTTTACTGTTACGAGTATTTCAGGTTTTACCGATCAACTTTTTAACTGAGCAAAAACAGGCCGCAACGTGCAAATTCTGAAGAGATGTTAAAATATAATCTCGTTGTGGCAACTCTCCCAGGCGTAAGCTTCAACGCAGATGTCTTCGGCCATTTCTATTTTAACTTTAATTCCCCTTAAAAGTAAATTATTTTTGGCCAAGTTGAACACCGCTGGCGTTTTGTTTGCCAAATTATTAATTTACGCAACAGATAATTTATATTCGTTGTTTAACAAACTGATTTATGAATGTCTTTGAGGTTCTCTCGGTACGTAGCATGTTTTACTATGAATGGCAATAGCTTGAGCTACTTGTCACGTTTGACAAGTAATATTGACGTGTCCTGAATATAAAATGACGTATGTTATAAATTAGTTGAACATTATTAAATTACTAGAATAAAATCACTTTTAAATAGAGTTGAAGATAGTTTACAAGTAAAGCTATTATTAAATAAAACACTATGATAAATTAATTTGTTCTTTATTTTTTTAATAAAAAAATTAGTTTAATTTAGGTTTGAAACAGTCTTCTCTCCTCAGCTATACTCGTATAAAGCGTCATGATAATGTTTACTTGTGCTATTGTCTACATACTTTTTTACGTGGGAGGGCCATGCTTCGGCACGAATGGGCCGGCTCGACCGGAGTGATATCACGGCCTCACAGAAAACCGGCGTTAAACAACGCTTACGTTGTGTTTCGCCGAGTGAGTGAGGTTACCGGAGGCCCAATCCCCTTTTAAAAGGTCGGCAAAGCGCTCGTGACTCCTCTGGTGTTGCGGGTGTCCATGGGCGGCGTAATCGCTTACCATCAGGCGAACCGTCAGCTCGTTTGCCCTCCTATCCCATAAAAAAAATGTAGGTCCTGTATGTACCAACTGATTACTTACCAATTTATCTGGCACTATTTAAAACAACCCCTCTAATATTGCGTTGTAAACTTTTTGAATTAGGCTTTACGATACAGCAGGTGTTACTGAACACTGAACGCATAGAATAAAATAGGCTCCAAAACAATTTGTTCAATTTTCTTGTTCATAAAGTCTAGAGCTTAACGACCACATATGCTTGGCAAACGTTGAGAAAGTCAATTGAAAGGTACGAGTATTTTGTTATGTTTCTTATACGGTTATTTCTAAACCTAAAACTTTCTTGACTACCCTTTTGGGTGCCTCCATTGGTCCAACCTCTTTCATACTAAATCAAATTAAAGTTTGATACTCCCTGGAGACTGAACATAACATTACTAGTAATTTGGTCTTGTTGAATTTTTTGTTGATACAGGTATACCAATCTTAAATAATCTTAATTGAAATCAACTATTTGAGATTGCTAAAATGTCATAAAGCCTAAGCAGTAATGTTGGGTTTTTTCTATAAAATTGTCACTAGCAATAATGGGATCGCCCCGTGGACCTAAACGTACTGGCATAGGAATATACCTCGACCTAACCTTTCAGAGATACAGACGGTATGTTTGCCAATCATATTGATACGTCAGAAAAGGTATGAAAATGATAATAATAACACGTTATAAGCTATGCTCCATGTATTACAAGATTTTCAAGCAAATTTGACCTAACAGCTGTTATCATAAAATTCTAAAGAAAATGGTGTGTTTAATACCACAAACTTTCCCTGGCGTCCCCCGCGACCAACTGATCGGCTAATTTGTATACACAGTTAAGCTCGTTATATTGTTGGTTTGTGTACCTTGTTATACTTTTTATGCACAAACTTTGGTCTGTAAATGTTTGTGTTTTGATCGTTTTGTCACGCTTAGGAAGCGTTCGTTGAGTCCGGTTTACTTGAGAATATTTATTATTAAGTGCAAAATATACGTACCTGGTAAATGAGATAGTACCAGATTAATTTTACAATATTTTTTACATAACATAAAAAGTCAAATTTAAAATTTGTTTTTTGCAAATTGCATTGAAATTAACCGTCAAAATTTTCCCATCCTTAAGTATATCAAATTAGACAGCTATGTAAAACATATAGATTTGATAATCTTTTCATAATAGTCATTGTTCTTAGATTCATAGTTAATAGCTTCCTTGTGTGACACATTTAACCAGTGAAAGACTAGACGTGTTTTTTGAGCTTTCATATTTTTTGAGTAACTTCATCGTTATAGGTTTGACACACTGCTGTGTGTCATATTATAAATTACCTTGTATTCCCCGAAGTGTTCGGTAGAGGTGGTATGGTATGATTCCATACAACACTTTAATATGTTAGATATATCATGCTTCTATTACTTAAAATTCTTACCTTTATATTATAATTTCTACGGAATATGAGCACCTAACAATGGTCGTATACTTAAAAACCTTTCCTTTTCGTTACTTATCAACACCAAACGCGAGTTATTTAAACGTCTTTTACAATTCTACGTCTCTGTTGTTTTAACTCGCAACTTGTTTCATCCGGTGCGATCTGCCGTAATCCGCTTATATCCGGCCGACGGATATGATATAGAAAAGAAGGAGCAGAAGTGTCACTAACAAAACTTGAAGTTGTAGAGAGAAATCTAACAAGTGCCTAATCAGTTTCTTCAACATTTAGGAGTTAGGAACAAAACTACTACAAAACTAATGAAATTTTTATTGTATACCTCCCTTATTACAGTCGTTATCATTTTGATCACAGCACTAGAGGTGTGATGTACCGTATATTATTATCCATTGGGAGTGTTTTCGATTTCGCAATCGTGTCGACAAAAATGATGTTTGTGCAGATGTCATTCACATTTCCATTGTTATAGGCTCGATCTCTTTATCGTTTATATACTTTGCACTGTTATCAATTTTTGTTCACTTTTCACATGACATACACCTATTAGTAATAAGATCCGTCACTAATATAGACTTCAACCATACTAATATTATAAATGCGAAAGTATAACTCTGCCTGTTTGTTACCTTTTCACGCCTAAAACGCTAAACCAACTGATGAATTTTGGTATTCGAATAATAAATTTTAACTCGAAACGCGTCTAAACGGCTACGAGTGAAACTAATTTTGCAGTATACCTAACATATCTGTTTGAACCTTCTGTGTAGTATCTGATTTTGTGTATAGAACGACGGTTAAGTTAATCGTTACCGAAGTAAATGGCTTTTAACAATCGACGCCGAACTGTAAACAGGGATACGGTTTATTGGATAATTGACTCTATTTTTGATCATGCTTGTCCGGTTCTGGGAAAGTGAGCAGTTTGTGGAGCCAGTGTTGCCAGCTATTTTCATTGTAACCGATACGTTCTACGAGTAGAATGACACTATGAGATTAGGGAGTAACTGTTTTTTATACATTTTACCTTTTTATAGAATTTTGTTTCGTTCATTTTCTTATTCATATTTTCATATCTTCAGTAAGAACTCATGATGAAACACTGTTTTTACGTAAACCTAATACGAAATTAAATTAAAGCAGTCTGGTTTGTTATATTTACTCCAGTCCACTGCAGAATTATTTGTAGAGCGTAAAATCATCTGGCGGTGTTGCTTCTCACTATATCATTCGATATTATTATAAAACCGTTCACTATTTATTTTAATCTTCTCTTTCTTTAGATTGGAGCTTAATAAGCAGTCATTACGTTATCATTTTTACAAACTGCTCATATAACTGCAATATGTCGAAGGACCGTATAACTCTGGGACAGGTAAAAAAAGAGACGCAAAGATACGCAAGACTTTGAATGAGTTTTATTTAACAAATTTAAATAGGAAGAGAAATTGAGGCATAGAATAAAGATCAAAGGCCATACCATATTCATTTTTATACCATAACATATAAAATGTGATCATTTTTAAATTCAGAGAAAGGGACAGCACTATGCACTGTTGGCAATAACAACAAAGACCAATAAGGTTAACTAGCTTCTGCCCGCGACTTTGTCTGCGTGGACTTCAGAATTGGGTCCGACCTGGATGAAAAGTAGCCTATGTGTTATTCCAGACTATAATCTATCTCTGTGCCAAATTTCATCCAGATCCGTTCAGCCGTTTTGGCGTGAAAGAGTAACACCCATACTCACAAACTGTTACGTTTATAATATTAGTAAGGATTATATCTTTATAGATTGGCAACAGGGTCTCTCCCCTTCATCCCTTCAACGCCAACCCAACATGGTGCGCATTATCGTGGTGTTGTAATTTTCACCTATGTATAATTAAAAATAAAGCTGATTCGAGCCGTAAAAGTGTGAATTGCAGTCTCATTTACGCCTGCTTCTTCGGCGCCACCCCTGCTCAAGAATCACCGCAATTAATGAGGCAAATATATGATTAGTTTGTATATATTATTGCATGTAAGTCTAATTATGTAAGTATATCTAATCGTATTTATGTAGTTTATTTACTTTTAATCGTTAGGATTTTTTTCTTGTTGGCACACCATGGACTACCCTTAATCTCCCGTTTTTTCATATCATTCCTGTCTATCCAAAGGTTGTCTGGTAGATATCGCTATTAGCGATAAGACCGCCATTGTACCCTTAGTCTTTAAAAATTATTTTATTTGTTTTCTCATATGGTGTGCAATAAAGATTATTCTATTCTATTCGATTATTCTATTCAAATCGGCGATTGGACAATCAATCGCCAAAACACGTTATTACGGCCTCGGTAGGAAGAAATTGGTCTGTCAGTACGAGCGATGCTATTATAATAAAAAGTGACTGCAGTCTGTACAAAAACCATTAGTCGCGATATCGCATTGTGTTCACAATCGTGTCAATGACGAGCACAATTAGGTACCTATTTTCCCACAATTCACTAACTCGTGGGATCACTATCAGCTGATACATAAGTATGTAGCAGTTTATTTGTAAAATGTCCATGTTACTCTGAAATGAGATTGATGATGAAATGAGATGATTGAGATTAAGATGCTTAAATAATGGAACATTTTTTGCAAAAAAACCAATAACAAAAAATATGGTATATTAGATATTTTAAATGACTCGTGGCTCGTAGCGCAGAAAGACGAAATAGAAACTGAAAAGAAAATTTTCGACGCGTTTGAATTCTCATATTACTTAAGTTGTCACACAAATGTTGAAAGCGCTTCCCGAGTGGATCTTCCCGATAGATTAATCTGGGTGTCTTTAATAATCGTAGATCGCAGTATCGCTTTTCAGGCGAACTGGCGGTCAAGCGTAAGCCTATCACGAATAAAACATAAATAAATATTTTACTAGACTAGAATACAGCCAATTTTATGCTTTTTGGTTGTTAGCATACAAACACGTTTTAAATCCGTGGATCTCCAACAAAAACCTTATGAGTAGTCTTACATTACTAAACATAACAATATATTATATAGTTAAAGCCCTTATGTGAAGTGTGTTTTTATCTTTACGAGTTTCCTATAACATTTCGTCCTATGTATCAAACTAATCATCCGTCCCCTCGACTCCTATTACATTCCGTTACAATTTTCTACGTGACTTGGTGACGTCCACGTGTTCATCCCCCCACCCTTAGACGCGCACACTGCTTCTGTCTAGCGGAAAATGTTGGAACTAATGTGTGAAGCAACAGGGTGTAGTAGAAAGGGGGTGGGTTGCTCCGAAACAGGCGAGAGAAAAGCTGCAAGCATACTCTTATTAATTCTACTGCCCTCCAATAGATGGCGCTACGTGTATGGTTTTAAGCTTTGTCGTCGGCTGTGATATAATTTATCACAGTTATCGGTTATTTTATTTTTTTGGAATTGTATGTGAAAATCATCTCAGGATTGCTAGATACAAGCATGTTTAGTTAAGAAAGCGCTGTTTAATTGTAAGGTACTTTATTAAATAAACAAGGTGCCCAAAAAACCATTGTAATTAAGGCGGATCGTTCACCTGAGCCCGCGAAATTCAAATTTCAAGTGATTTTTCGCAGTTTGTAGGTTTATAACAAGTTCTAGATTCATGGCAGTTGTAATTGCGACATTAACTATATAACATTCACAACTGAGAACTAAAACCTTTACTTATAAATCCTTATCAAGCCGATAGAGAAACTTGGGGAAAACTGTATAATTGGTGAAAATTTTCATTTTACACAACTTTTAGATACAATAATGATTTTTAAGCAATGGTTTTAGTTATACATTGTGAATTTTGTATAGTTAATGTCGCAATTACCATTGCCATGAATGTAGAACTTATTATAGACCTACAAACTGCGAAAAACCACTCGAAATTTGAATTTGGCGGGCTTAGGTGAACGATCCGCCTTAAGGATATAATAGATAAGTAGTTTAGTGTAAAAAGGTGTTAAGAATATTTCAACACAACAATTTAAACTTAAGTGCCTCATCTTCATACAATAAACTATAGCATATTACGCTCATAATTATATTAGCTTACAATACAATAGCGATGTTCCCATACTATGTTTACGACCATCCGTCACCGACTCGACCCGACCAACTGCTTTATAATTATGACGTCATCGGCGCGGGCGATTATGATCCGGTTATTATAAACAATGCTGGCAGATGGCGTGTGCCGCATGTCGCACGACGTCAGAGATTTTATATTAGAGTTTCTCCCGGTAGGCGGCGCACGTGTGAGGCTGTTAGCTCCACGCGCGCCTTAACGTAGGAAGCGGGGCAAGGTTTCGCTCCTTGATGAGGTCCCGATGATTGTACCGGGACCACAGCCTGTCATGGTCGCGCCAATATCATGAATCGCATGGAATACTTATAGTGCTAGAGACGACAAATACGGGTTTTAGTCTGTACGAGTTTGACTTACTCAACTGATTTCTCAGGTGGCACACGATCCATGAGAATTTACTGCACTCTAAATAAAGGCATACTTAGATTCATTTTTAACTCTAAAGATTTTAAAACTTTTTTCCTCTGGAATTCAGTAGAAAAGGCAATCAATCGTAATAATATATACCTACTGAACGAATTGATTTCTCAGAAGATATGTTAGTTAGGTCGAATGTTCCATTGAATTGTGCCGAGACGTTTATTGGGTGTTAACCGTGGACACGTGGTGATACAAGCGTCCCATTCACCAGTTCTTGGAAAAAGTTGCGTGGTAGGAGTTTGGTATGCACTTGACGACAATAAGCTCTATAATTGTGTAGCATTCTAATGCTTGAGCGAGTTTAATGTTTGCTTTGGATGTTAGCAGCTCTTTCCTAATTGTTATGTTAGTAACCTTTCTATATAGTTGAACCTGTTTCAACAATTAACATAGGCCCAGGAGACGCCAGTTTAACTTTGACTAACCATAGCTGTTGGGCTATTGTCACTTTTTAACCGATTACGAAAAAGGAAGGGTCATGGTTTTCGGTTTAAATGATTAATCTAGCCTTTTTTAAAGATAGCAGACAATGCTGGTATTGCGTAGAAATGATTCGCGTACCGTATAGCTCTACAAAAACAAGGGAATTTTTTATTTTTCACGGCTGAAGTTCTGCAAAGAACCTATTAAACTGTACTTAGTTTTGCTTGAAGGTTACTTCACATTACAAAAGCTTTTTTTATTTTTTGCAGGTACGTTGCTATCGCATACCCAATTGTTCAGACATGAATCACTAGTCGATCTATCATCGCAGATCAAAGTAAGTATTCACATTAATCACTGAACACTTTTGAAGTGGCAACAAAAACAAATAAAACACAAAACATTCAAAGTATTCTAATAGATTAGGCGGACATGCTAAATACATAGGTATGACAAAGGTAAACACAATTTAAAACATAAAAAATCAATAACATTCGTTTGGCACACCGCCTGAGGGTCACGGAACTATTTTTGAAAGCGCGCACGCATTTAGAGTTCATTCATTCACTGTTTAAATTTAGAACGTGACGTTTCCCGTTGTACTCGGTCAGTTAGTTCGGTGCTGTGGGCATGTGTGGTTGTCTTCTTATGAGCTAAATAGGTGTTGATAGTTAATTTTAAAATGCGGTTTTTTTTTCATATCTGATGATTATCCACTTTGTAACTTTAGGCCCTGGCTGTTATACGAATACGAACACGAATCATTACTGGTAGTCCAATGCCTAAAAGCCTGACCATCAGTCTATCCTCAGGATAAAACACGAAGGCTGGCGTTTTGGGGTGAAAAACGACATTCAAAAAAGTGCTGCTTAGTAGTAGTCTTGATGATTTTGACTTTTTTCATAAGATATCTTTCAACTGCATCGGCAAGAGTGGAATCTGACCTCAACATAATTGGTAAATATTTAGAAGGATGATGATGTTGTTTAAGTTACGATCATGATGCGGTGTACTGTAAGGAGACCTTTAACCTTATGATATGACTAGTATTAAATTACTGAGGTGGGTATTGACCGGTGCTACGGGGCGTAATTTCACATGTTACGAAGCGAGCATTCGTGCAGTGACTACGTGGAAACGAACACAAAAAGAACGACTACACGAATGCACAAATGGTCGCTTTGTAACATGAACATTACCCGTAACACCAGTCACTACCCACCTTTAAACTATAAAACAAAAGATCGTATCAGCTAATCATCCCACACACGACGGGTTAATTAATAGGTCAACAATCTAATAAATTACTATTAGAAGTAACTTCGAGTGAAGTTGATGCAATTAACATTGATAGAATTTATATTTATGTATTTTTACTTTTTACTGCAAGCCGACGCCGCGCAGAATGATGACAGAAGCTATTACTTTTTTTATGTACTGCTAAGGCATACAGCCCGCCTGATGCACGCAAAAATGTTTCGATCGCCATCAATTTTGAATTTTCAATGGAAAGCTAAAGTTCATTAAATTAAATCGTTAATCAATTTTAGTACTCTAGTTGATCAAAGTATTTTGGATATTTCTATAAGAGTTAACACCAGTTTTCCTCTGGTAATGAGCAATAGGCACCGTATACCGTACTTTTACCTCGACACCCTTCAGAGATACAGCCCTGATCTTCTTGAGATTCAGTACACATCTGTCAAGCGAGTTGTATTTGAAACGCCTTTTTAGTTGAGTATAATTCGATGATTGTTGCTGTGTAATCTAACTCAATGATGGAAATACATTGGTCACATAAGCCTCTCCCTACCTACACCCGGACGTCCGACGGCCCAATTTTCTATGTGAAGCAATAAATATCTAACACAAGCTGAGTATATTCTCAGTTACACAAATACAGTCGACAATGGAATCGGTTGTACAAACACCGGTTATTATGTGGGTTAGTTGGGGCCTCGCCCGTTACGTGGATAAATATTGTTTAGTTGCCATGTGTGTGCCAGATCTACCATTGTCTGACTCGGTTCAGTGGAATTGATCGGATATTATACGTAATAGAGGCCATGGTATTGCAATGATGATATTGGCAAGAAGACAGAAATAAAAAAGATATCAATGTGATTGAACTTTTAATAGTAAAGAATTAATTAAACTAAGTTACAAGCTTGCTTGAGTTAAAATTTACTTTTTCATGCCCAGACGCCTAGTTTTCTGTCCTTTTCTCGCTTAGTTACGTCCTGATGATTGAGATCTGGGGAGGTTAAAAATCTACATTAATCCACTCATGTGTAATGAGCCAATTCATATTTGGAACACATAATAGATCACTAGCAATTTAAAAAAATTAAACATTATGATTCATTAAAAACGTCTTCTTTAGTCCAGCTGAAATCAGGGTGTGATTAAAACATTTTTCGTGTTGCAAAAACATTTGCATTTTTACAAATATTCAAAGTCGCAAAATAAACAAAATTATAAAATGATCTTTGTATGTGTGTTTCGTAGAAGCCAACAACTCTTAACGTCATAAGGCTTCATCCCCATAAAGACTAACAAAAACATTCACTGTACATATATAATAGCTGCTAAGTTTGACTGACAGACTTCTCAAGTATGCCGGTCGCGTTTAAGAGGCTTTTTCGGCAGCTGCGTAAATTTTATATATTCGTTGCCTTATGTCGATGCGTTCCGCACCCTCGCGCTACGCCCTCTTCTCAAGAGGTACTTTATAAGAGCTTGCTAATCTTGACTGACGTACTCCCGTGTGCTTCGGTCAAGGTCAAAAGCTTAGAGAATTTTAAAAGAGTTACAACAACACGTCTGCCGCATGTCAAACGAGTTGTGGGCTAGACAAACTACTGAGTGGGTCCCACATAACGGTAGACGACAACGCGGCAGACCTAGACGGAGATGGCGGGATGAGCTTGACTTCTTCAGGAAGGATTGGCCCCAAATAGCCTTGAGTCGTGAGGAGTGGAAAGAGGGTAGGGAGGCCTTTGCCCTGCAGTGGGACGACAACGGCTGAATAATAATAATAATACAACAACATGCGAGGATGTTAAGGTGTGTGTATATAGTCGTTGACGTTCAGAAGAGTAGGATAGAAAGGTTCAGGTGGGTAGAGAGAAAATTTAATAACAGCGGTAATGTGGCACTGCAATTACTAGGTGTGTAAACTGGTGCTTTGTAGATAACTACGGACTGAACATAATCCTCGCTGGTAGCATCTCGTACTCGCCCGATCGTACGCGTTTAATATTAAATGATATAATTTAGTTCTGTAATTCGATTTTAAGGACACTTTTACAAGTCAATATTTTATATATTTTTTAAACTAGATGGCACAGGCATTTCCTAACTGATGACCTCTGAGAAGAAACACCGAAACCGAAACTCAGAGAATCATGGTCTCTAAAGTCCAGACATAGTACTTAGTAGTAAATATTAATATGTGAGTTATACGTAATGCAAGACAATGTCTGACAGATATAGATATTTGGACTATATGTATAGGCGTCTAATCAAATGTCTTTTATTAACCAGCCATTCGACTTTCTAATTTAATCACATAACTACAATAGGCATTACGTATCCAATAAAAAAATATACTAGATGAAACTCAAATATTGTAAAAGCTCTCATTACCCCTAACTAGGTGCAGCATTAAATTCAATACACCTGGTGGTTCATGCAATAGGCTGCATTGCGATAAATCTGTCCCCGTTTAATATGACACAGTTCGCGTCGCCCGACCAATTGCAGCGCATAAATCAGTACACACCAATGTTTTGAATTTTGCTGAATATATGATTGAGATAATATGATCTAATGTGACAGACGATTGAAATGACAATAGTGATGATGGTAATGAGATAAAACTGACCAGTTTTAGTACTAGAGGCGAGTTTTTGATAATTGTCATTCAATTACAAGTTGGCAGCTATCTTAGTGGTTATTATGTCTGCATGCTGTGCACGGGTTGTAGGCTCAATACAAATCTTGAACTTATCCGTTATTTACCTCAAGAAAATTAAAAAATACATCACTCCCTTTAACAATAATTTTATTTGCAACATAAGTGCAAAAAACCTGATAAGATTACGACAGTACAGCCTAGCTAGCTAGTTTTTTTTTGTGTTGTAAACTATGGCCGTCCCTATTATTAACAGTCAATTAGACAAGGACGATAAATCATATTATTATAATTTTTTATCCACTCATTGATTCCAACCTCCAATCTAAACAGATACTGCCGTATTTGTTCACCCACAACAATATAAACATAATCCGTTTGGAGATGTTTTTCTTATTGTGAAAGGTTTGAAACCTGAGCTTCGACAATATTCTAGCTTTGGAAATAAGAAAAATGAATCTACGTTTGTTTTATTTATTTTACCCAAGTTATTTATGTAAGATTATCCAACCACGCTACAGATAAGGTTGTTATTGGAACTGAAAATATTATCTAGCATTAGGGTTATTTTGACTGGATTCCAGTGCTGTTGAAAACTCTGGGCTCGTGCGAATCGCAGACACAATCACCTGGCGACGGTACCAAAGACCTACCGAACGAATACGAATTGACCCACTCAGCCTATCCTGCGATAGGATGATTATATGCCTCTTCCAAGTTGTGCACAACGCTTACGCAACCCTAGCCAGCCAGGCGTAACGAAAACCTAATAGGTAGAAATAGCTGGAGTGGCCTTTTTTGTACGGAAATCGATCCGTGAAATTCTCTTTGGTAGAAAAGTTCAAATTTTTGGACTACAAATCTCAGGCAATTTTTTTTATTCCAATCCCTCCGCAGCTGGACATGAGATAGAAGGGCTATACTCATAAGGTCATCGTGCAGTTTATTTCACAGTACATTTGTTTGAGCAGAGGCACTTAGACCGATTTATAGCCGGGCTGTTTGCCGCAGAAAACAATGAAACACACCGAAATACAAAGTGTGCGGGCGCTTTTTACGGAATTTACAAATAGTTTGTAAGACTAATACAACGAATTGAAATGAAACAATTTTTTTTATGGTATAAAAGGGCAAACCGGCAGACGGATCGCCTGATGGTAAGCGATTACCACCGCCCATGGACACCCGCAACACTAGAGGAGTCACGAGTGCGTTGCCGACCTTTTAAAAGGGGATTGGGCCTCCGGTAACCTCACTCACTCGGCGAAACACAACATAATCATTGTTTAACGCCAGTTTTCTGTGAGGCCGTCGTATCACTCCGGTCGAGCCGGATGAATAGATGTTTCTGATGATGGTTTTTGTAAATGAATATCTAATAATATTTGTCGTTGTTGTTCTTATTTCCAATGGGCGAAAAAGATACTACGTACAACACCATTTCGCGTCTATAAGAAAGACATTGGAATACGAAGTTTATTGGAATAAAACTGCTTTTTACAGATTTTATCGCGTTATATTGATATTATTTAATTCCCGACGTTTTGGTCACGGGTAGACAAAGGTAACAAGGAAGATATTTATACTATGTACCACATGTATTGTATTACAGTATCTACAGTGGTTAACGCCGCACCCGCTGCTCCATATGTTTTTCAATATTTACTTTCAGAGGTCCCATTAAAAGAAACTCAGCCCGACCTCCACTCATTACCTATAATAAACATTATTTTTAAACTTGTAACTGAGTACTTTTTTTATAATAAAGTGTACTTACTGCCCTTTGCTAAAAGAGATACAGTAATTTACTTTTGAGTAAACAAACCAATAAGTCCAATAAATCAGTTACCTCAGATGAAGCCACTGGCTATGTCGCATGCACATTTCTGGGCAAAAATGTCAAAGAAACTTGTGATGTCGAAGTAAAGTGATGATCTGTTTCCAAGTCCAAACACAAACGCTAAGGGGGAGCCCATGGTTACACCATGACTTAGCACTTTCATCGGGACAGGTCAACTCAAAGTTCGTGAGACCTTTACACGAACTTTTGAGTGTCCCGAAGAGAGTGCCATGTCATGGTGTAAATCAACCCTATTTAATGTCCCGAAAGACGGGGGAAACTTCGACTAATCGATAATCATGTTTTGCTATTCATGTGCCGTTTTTACTATCTAGTACATAATAACAATACATTATTTAAAGCCTTGGTTTACAATTCAATCTTACGAACCAACACTAGCACAGTTTTCCTTGAGATTAAAAAATTGAAATAAAAGTAATACCGAAATACAATTCGCATATCGCGCAGGGATATACGCCTCCCGGTACAGAGGGCCAATCAAAGCAACTGCCTCCGGGCGGCTATTCAATTAGAAATGCCCCTCTCTACGGTTACTGGTGCAAGGTTGTAGAGGAAGCGGGGATTAATGTTTTTTTTTACTTGAGTCAGACGTCAGGAATAGTGAGTAATACATTTTACAGTTACTTACTCGTAAGCTCGGCTTTCAGTCTTCTACTTGGTGTGAACATGATAACAAACTAGTAATAATAATTATATTGCGCAAAAAATATTGCAACTAACAAACGAAAACACACAACAAGTATTTGAAACACCAAGTCATTGATATATTTAGGGTCTACCTATTGGTTACGTAAGCCGAACCATAGTATGGACATCGCTCTACGCTTGTGGCTCGCGTCGCCCGCGCACAAAATGCTCTATCAGACGCGACGGTCGCGGTACGTATAGCGGTAGGTAAATTGGCTCCGAACACATAATACATCTTTTTGCCCCGTTTACATTTCTATGTCCAAATGCCCCCTTTATTTTCTTTTGGAATTTCATTTAATTCCATTTTGAAAGGGATCGGTAGGGCGTAGTTGAATATTGATGTTGGCTGCATGCTGAATTAAAAATTCATTTAAGGTTTTGGACTGCTTTCATAGCGAATTCAGATTAAGAGGATGAATAAATCAGTTGATCCTATGTAGGTATGGTTAAAACTGAAATCGTAAATTACCTTGAATACATAAAAAAAGCAATTGATTGTTCTGTGATCAAACCTAACCTAGAAAAACACTAGTAGTGTTTTTGGGCTTTAACGGTGAGTTTTAATTTATCATAATTTTCCATAAACTTGAGCCAGTTCTGTCTGAATTGAAAAGTGGTAAGCGAATTGTTTATGGATGTGGACGAACTCAAATACATTTTTAAATTTAATAATAACTAGCGACCCGTCTGTGATTTTCGTCTGTGGTCATAGCGTGATGTTATGTGTCTAGCTTATAACCTTCCTCGATAAATGGACTATCCAACACAAAAATAATTTTTCAATTCCAACCAGTATTTCCTGAGATTAGCTCGTTCAAACAAACAAACTGTTTTAATATATTTAAATTAAAATAACATATATGACGTATATAGTTTTGTTAGGACAAAACTAAATGACACCTTACCATAAATAACATAAACCAAACATAGACATTTCTTAAATAAAAAGGTTGGTTAATACAACACAAACTTTAGCTAACTTTAGCTTTACAATATTAGTATAGATTTGAAAACTACTCTGTGTTGTTAGTCTTTTGTTTTCTATTTACTCTTATTTTTTTATCAAATTCAGCCGCGTAAAAATAAATGATTCTCAACCTTCATACTATGTAACTGTACACTTATCTACAGAACAATTTATTTTTATGTATGCATGTATCAATAACGTAAAACACGACGCGTTTGTTTACGAGCCGGGGCGTGTCGGCTTCGAAGTGTTTTGGGGGTTTCACCTCGTGTTGGTGCATGCTTACATTTCGTTGAGTAATACTTTTTATTTGGCTGTGACATGCGATAGGTAAATGTGCAGATAATAGTGGTAAAACTTTTGTTAGTGATTGTACTTCATTATATATGGTATGGTATTCTTATTTTTGAAAAGTTCCGCAATTTCACCGGCAGCTATTGCAAATATGTAATCAAATTCTGGAAAAACTAAAGATTTAAATAATTATCATGCGATATTCTTTACTGTCGTATAGTAAGTAAACATTTGGTGATATTTAAAATTTTCATTTGTATTGATTTCATTCAGTTTTAAGCTAATATAATTTTGGATTATTATGACACGATAACGTTATTGAATATTACCAGATAAGGGACAAAGGTTACAAACCAGTTGAGCACGCACCAAAATTATGATAATAAATTCTAGACGGTTCCGGTTCCAGTATCGATCGACTTTGAATTTTCAGAACTGTTTCCCAAATAATATTTTAAGTTTAGATTTTTATCTTTGATTCTTTAACATTAACGTTTTTTAATTGATTTATCATAACATAACACAAACCTCCACACCTGTATTCCCCGATTGGTTAAGAAGTGTAATGTACACCCACCACCACCCACATAGTTCGCCGATATGTTTAGGTCCCATGTAAAAGGGGCCGAGACTATTGCCAAATCCACCGACCTGTTACTGAGAATTTCATAGAAAAATCCAATAACACTGCTCGATGATAAGGTGGTTTGGGCATGTGGAGAGGATGGATGAACGAAGATTGAAACGAGTATACCTGGCCAGAAAGGATGGAAGAGTTGGAAGGAGCCGACCTCGTCGAACGTACCACAATCAAATTGCGGACGTTCTCAAAAAAGGTCAGGTTAAGAGCACGCTAAACCGACGATCATTCACGAGGACATTAATGAACGTAGATGAAGTGAAAGTGGTGTGCCAGAATCGTAGTAAGTGGAAACCTATAGTCTCTGCCTTCCCCAATGGGAGAAAGGCGTGAAAATATGTACACTGCTCGACTGGGAATCGAATCCAGTGTAACCGTCGCGCTTAAGACCACTAAACTAATGAGGCAGTCTCTCAGTTGATTTACTAAACGAATATCTTGATAACAATAAAATATTAAAATTAGTGTTGTATTGAAATCTCTGTTCCAAAACTGGGCGGCCTAATGTATTCCTTAAGGGATCCGTCCTTTTAACTAATCTAAATAAGTTTGTAGCCACGTGTCAAAGTCAGTGACGGCGCGGGGACGCCCGAGGAATAGTAAATATTTCATACTTTTATACAAACCTGGCTTTAGGGATCTACGGCCTTGCCAGTGGACGGCTAATGTCATTTTTTACTTGTTTTCATAACGTTAGTTTTGCTAGATAAAAAGGTAGATAGATTTTCTGGATATGCTATGAAAATACACTACGTACTGCGCTGAATTCCGCTTTCTAGTTTCGAGGTTAAAAAGACTAAATTAACCTTAACTCGTTAAATTTGCAACACTCCTCTTTTTGCGTGGTAGGCTAATACCGCCGTAGGTATCCTCCTAGCATTTCTCTTAACCGTTTTCTCTCGGAAGCTCCTCTTCTAAATGATAAACAGCTTATGAAGAGCCCTCGTTACTTAAACTTTAGCGATTCCACCCTCGGCCTCTTATTGCAATGCCAGTTATTACGCCTTTTTCTCCCTCCGAACAAAGGATTATGTTGTTCTCTGTGAAATCATTTCTTATCTCGGAAGTATACGGGGAAGTATTGCGAACGCGCCCGTCCTTGACTTGTGTATCTCATAATAGTTGCGAGAAGTTTATAACCAGGAAATTGCAATGTACGTATTTAGGTATAATATAAATTGAGCTCTTTATTGCACGGAGTTCCTAAGAAAATAAGAAAGATCTGCAAGCCATTGTACACAACACTATCTACGTGCAGATTGGACAACTGCATACGTGTTTTAGGCATGCAATTTTCAGGACGATAGTGGCAAGTAGAAATCAATATTCAATTTGTATATGGATATAAAAAGTCCAAAGAATTGCGTGCATGGAATTTAAAATTGGACTATCGTGCTCGGTAAATTACGTATTCTATTCACTGTTTAACATAATTCCCAGTAAAACGATGAAAAAACAACACCATTTTCATTTAACCGTATTCAAATGTCCGCTGATAATACCTAGATATTCATAGTAAAAGTAAGGTAATTTAAGCGTTTGTGCTCTTACCCATTATAAATGCAATCTGCAGCCCGCGATACTAGTTAATATTCATAGTTTAAATTAGAAAACACAATTTCAGACCCTAACGTGTTTATTACAAGCGGGTCCGTTCGGACCACGTCCAGTATGTTTACACGCTAAATCTGAACGACACGGCACAACCCCTTTGAGATAACTATCCTTACTTTTTTGTGAAGGCTTATGAAGTCGGTCAAGAGATTTAAAAGTTTATTTACGGCTTAATTAAGTTGTCGACACCGTAGATATTTTTGGTTTTGTTCAAAATATGCTGCTGACATTTTTAAAAGATATACAATGGACTCTGAAAAGAATTTCCTTCAGAAAGTAATAAGTAAGTTCCGGTCTGTTTTACACTCAGTACACTAGTATGAATTTGCGCTTCGCAATTTGTCGACACAAGTTTAGCTGGCATTCAAAGTTATATCTATTGCAAAAATAATAAGTTTTATTATCGAAACACAACCATATGATCCCAAAAATGTTATGTTTTAAAATTACTAACTGATCGTTATCAAGTTAATTTCATAACGTACCATCACGCCTGTATATCTCTGAAAGGTTAAGCAGACTTGTTCTTATGTATACCCAAAGTTTACCAGCACGTTTTAGTTTCCATGTAATATACGGGCAAGCTTGTGGTCATGATTGTGTGCACGAATCCAAAGTGCGGGCGGCTAGTGAGACTTTTAGAGAAAATCTCAATCACACTGGTCGCTGGGGAATCAAATCACGTTCAATAGCCGCTCTTGTAACCTCTAAATATATTTAGCAGTTTTAGCACTCCATACCAAATAATATTTCGTAACTCTTTTGCAAATAATATTTTTGGTGCTAGCAACACATTTTTCATTCTTCGCAAAACAATAAGGTTTGTGCTATACTGACTGCCTTCCTCTGTAGGCAGAGTGCAGCACATCGAGATTAGACGTTTCGTACTATAGTGAGAGATTGCTTGCCGACTTCTTTGATGAAACCTTTCTTTGCAATATGTATTCAAACACGTTTTCATTTCACCTTATCCACAGCCCGTAATTAAGTAGTGTACCTATTGCCATTTTCATTATCAACACTGGCGTATATCTATACTTATAATAAATCTGTAGAGAGGTCAATTCTGTACATGAAATATATTTCCAAAATAACTATCAGCGGGTGTTTAGTGATCGATACTGACGCCAAAAATGCAATCGTAAAATTTTTGTCTTTCTGTCTGTCTGTCTGTATGTTCGTTATAGAAACAAAAACCACTCGACGGATTTCAACGAAACTTGGTACAATGGTTCTTCATACTCCTGGGCAGGTTAAAGTATACTTTTCATCACGCTACGATCAATAGGAGCAGAGCAGTGAAGGGAAATGTTGGGAAAATGAGTGATTCATGAGAAAGGTTTCAAGCTATAAAACATCACGCTACAACCCTTAGGCGTTCCTAAGGATTGCGTTGTCCCGTTGGGCAACGCAAGTGAAACCGCGGGCGAAGAACTAGGGAACAAAATAACTATTCCACGCGGACGAAGTCGCTGGCAAAAGCTAGTGTTGAAATAAAACTACTTTTTACGGATTTTATCGAGTTGTATTGATATTATTTGATTCTAGACGATTATTTCAATGTCTAATATTCGCGTATGTGTCAGAAACTGGCGTATATGTACCGGATTAATTGTCCAGCATCATAACCAGACTACTGGGCGTCTTTGGATGCTAAGTAAACATGATGATACAAAGTTAGTGCTAACAGGGTTTTGGTATTACCAATAAATCTATATAAATAATTAATAGTTATGAAAGTTAGAGGAGGCCTTTGTTTAGCACCGGACTTTCTTCGGAAGTTTTTATGATGATGATAATGAACATTATTAACGACACTCTCTTGTTAAAGGGTTTCCGTTGTGTAAATTCATGATCCTAATAGACAGTAAACACCAAACATCAGATATTAGCTGCTTAGCTTTAACGTTTCAATAAAGTTTCCTTAACAAAGTCCACTTACGCCAGCTCAGCACGCTAAACGCCTCGCGTCTAAATCACAAGTCCACTGATCTAAAGTCTATACTCACCCGGTGGGCCATTATCGCCTCAAAACTTCGTAATAGTTTCCAAGCCGAACGTTGCACGTAATATGTGGCCACATAAATTGCACACTGGACATAATTCAATTCACTGAACAAAATTTCGGTCACTGTTAATTTAATTTCACATTTTATGATCGAATATACCAATATACAAATTGGTTCAATTTATCCTAGAACCAAATGGAATACTTTTGTCTCATTCGAAATTCGCCAACCGACAAATAAGAGGGTAGATCGATTTCCCAGTTTTTCGAATCAGAAAGTACACTTAGTGTGAGGGCTTTCGTCAGTCGTCAAGGCTTGACGGGTGATTGATTGCCACGAATGGGATCAGCAGTGGCTGTGATCGACGATTCTGTGGATTCGCACCCAGCGAAAAAATTGAAATCGCGTTACAAGTCGCCGTGCAGGGTTTAAAAAAACGCTAATCTGCGTTCCGCTTGATTAGTCCCTTGATTTGTGTGTGAACCAAAGAAATAGGAAGTTACAATCAAAGAAAAGTATTTACTATCTTTATTTTTTGCCACTGTGTATAAATATATAATATGGATAATATTTACAACAGAGATCTGAAGGCTTTGTAAGATCCTACAAATAAGCCTCCGGCAAGAACCCCCTATTACATCGTACGATCTCATTCAAGAACTTCCCCATAAAATTATGGAAAACATAAAACATTGAACTGGAATCTCTTCGTTGAATTATGAATATGACTGCGACTTTGGAAAGTTTTGCGCTATTTCCTAAGAGTTTACTGAATTCTTTAGGTAAGTTCAAATTCCATTCCACTGGATCATGGATTGCATGAAAGCTGTTAAAAGTTAAATATGGAACAGCTAAAATCTGCATTTTATAGAAAATCTGAGTAAGTAACATGTAAGCTATGACTTGTGAAAAAATTGTGTTATTCTTTCAGTTTTTTAGGTCCAAAATCAAAGGAAATGATAACTAGGTAAAGTCTAATCGTTTCGGTGGTTCCTAACCAACCTTCATTAATGACCGATGATTTTAATTGCTTTTTTTTCTTAAAATCATCAGCTGTTGGGTTATTCCACCGAAATAATAAAATTCTGGTCCTTTGAGTCCAGTTCAAGGGACATAAACGCTAAATAAATAGCTAGGAACTGAAAATTGTGTTTAGAATATGTTCCAAGTACCTCCATATTCGGCATTATGGATACTGTAATCCTCTGCGTAGGTTCTTACTAGACTAACGTTTTATTAGGGTTTAGGTAGGTATTTAGTATTGCGAATGATATAAAATATGAGTATTTGTCGAACATTATTCTGGAAAAGTTATGTGTATCGACGTTTGCGCGTAAGATCAGTTCCCCCTCGGTTGCTGCGGCTCTGGCAGTCTGCAGTCCGTAGGGGCTCTTAAAGATCGGTAACGCATCAGCAACTCCTCTGGTGTTGCAAATGTCCATGGGCGACGATGACTACTTACCACGAGGTGGCTCGTCATCAAGTTTGCCGACGTAATCAACAAATATAATGATTGGTGAATGAGAAAAGATATTGGACGTATTGCAGGACGATGAGTGTACATCAAACTCGTAACTAACACATGGATGAGACTGTAACACAGAACCAAAGTGGGTGAAATTTGGAGGTTTAGGTCTAGTAATGGAGGCTGCAGGCTGATATTTGCCAAAAGCCAATGTTTCTGTTCCTTATTTTCAAGCATGTAAGTAGTTGGGTACGTCTTATTACGATCGACTTTACGAGCTCTCCAAAGTAATATTTATGTCATCGAAAATATTAGTAGATGCTTAAAAATATTGGCCGTAAATAAAGCTTACAAAGTTGTGTTTCAATTTATAGATTCTTAGTCACTTGTACTACAAGCGATCAAAAATATCATAACGTAACATTCCATCACGCCTGTATTCCCCGTGGGGTTAGGCAGAGGTGTACGAATGTACACCCACAGTTCGCCGGTATGTTTATGTCCCATGTAATAGAGGCTGAGCTTATTGCCATTAACAGAGTACAAATCTCAAACGCAGAGCTGCTCGTCAACATTGCTCGACCTGGGAATCGAACCCAGGACCTGTAGCGTAGCAGTCGCGCTCAGGACCACCAAGCTAATGAGGCAATTTTGAATTATATAGTTTATTGCCTGAATAAATAATAATTTTTGATAGATTAAAACACCCACGGTAGACAAACAACAACTTACAAACCCTCTCCAACATTATACTTAAAGTACTAGATAAAGAGTACGTAGGTACTAACAATTTATCTTAGCAGCTTAGTTTTAATTATCCGCCGGTTTTACTGAATGCTTTAACTGAAGGAATTAGTTTGAAGGGAATTATTAGTATCGTTCGGTTATAGGCCCGGCTGACAACAGAATTGGCAATTTGCGCACTAGTTAAGCGTTAGTAATTCAACCGTTCTAGGAAGCCGCCACAGGATTAAAATATTATCAGTATTCTTCTGTTGACCCGAATACGAACACAATATTCTAATTTCAACGAAATTCTGATCGAATCATAATACAACTGATTATATTCCGTGATAGAAATACATATTTTATGTTTCTGCCTAGTTCGTTTAGGCTTAGAAAATATCTTAGTTATTAAATTTTTTTCGTCTATTTTTACTACCTAAATCCAATAATCCGCAGGGCTTGCCGTGCCGGCAGCGGCCGCCAAAAACGTATAAATGAAAAACAACACGTGCCCCGCATATTTCATGGTTTGACATATCATGGCACTTATATATCGAGCGAATGATTTCACATCCTGCCAACAATTTCGAATGACATCGGAAAAATCGGCTTTCGTCCATTACGTCATATTCGGCGCGACCTTTTGCGTCGCACTGCTACGGTCGAACTACGAGCGGCTCGTAGCGGTCGCGTAGCAGTGGCTACGGGCGCGTCGGACGCGCTGGCTGAACGCTACGAGACGCTACGAACGCGTAGCAAGTTGACGTAGCGTGGACTTGTGTGAACTTGTGTTTGCTTTCATGTGACTTTTATCCATAAAAATATTGAGATGTGTGATTTTTAAATTGAATTAGGCTATTTTCGGCTTGTTAATTATCTAAGTTGTTGAATCACGTAGATATTTTCATCGATATTAGAGTGGATTGTTACCAATATGTGATAGTGTGCTATGGGTGAGGGCTCACTGCCGGGCGTGTTCTTCTCGGCCGGAGAGAACGGCAACGGGTACAGGCTGTCAGTGCAGGGCATCAGGACGCTGCAGAGCTTCCTCAGGGAGCATGGCGCTGACTGCGTCAGGCAGTTTATGCAGGTAGACAAACACATAATTTTTCATTCTCACCTTTAAAGGAGTATTTATTATCAGTAACTTCATTGAAAAATAAGTGCATCATAACTCCTAGCCAACTGGGAAGAACAACAAATTAATGACGTGTTATTATAGATAAGTATAATCCAAAGATCTGTCGGTAGACACATAATAAGTTAGGTACTTGTGAAATAATCACCGAACACATCCAAAAGTTTGTATGTCCCTTTAAATCGTAACCTTAAATTATGTAATCTCACTTAATCACTACCACTTAAGTACATCTTACGAGTACTTAAAACTTAGACGCGAGCTTTTAGATCTCCTTGGTTTATGGTTCAAGTTGGACGTATGGGTTTGTCTTAAAATGGAAAGTAAATCCAAGATAATTATTTGTATAAACCCCTGACCAAAAAGAGGGGTGTTATAAGTTTGTAGTGTGTATTTGTGTATCTGTCTGTTGCATCGCAGCGCCCAAACGAGAGGATCGATTTCGATTCAGTTTTTTTTGTTTGAAAGGATACTTGATCGAGAGTGTTCTTACCTATGATTTAAGAAAATCTGGCCAGCCGTTTGAAGATTATCAGCTCTTTTTTGTGTCATGAAGGGATGTGCGCAACTTGATTGACTTGAAATTTGGTATCCTGTTCATTCAATGATATTGCAAGAAGATGATATATGGTCTTGATGGTGCGGGGTTTTTTTGAATTATAAATTTAATGTTATATTATGTACACCTGCATTCCCCGAAGGATACGGCAGAGGTGTACTAATTTATAGCCACAGTTCGCCATATACATTATTATCGCCAATATTCTCGCCAAATTGTATGTACACACTTGATACCTGACACTTGGGTGTTCTATCGTGCGATGCCGCCACATTACCCAACTAACACAAATCGGAGCGGGAGCCCCATTAATCTTAGCACTTGATAGCTACCGATATAATTAAGACGCTGGCACTGTGATAAATTGGCTAAATATTTTCACTAGAATACCCTCACGAGTTTTCAAATTTTTCTTTAAAGATTAAGAGACATTAACGCCAGGAGTCTTTAATGCTCTTTGAAATTTAAGACAATCGATGTAATTTGCATTTTAATCTCACAATTGAAGTCTTATTGAGTGCAGAACTTAAGACCATTAATTTCCTTGTTATGGGAACATAAAAATTGAATAGATCCGTGGAAACTCTATCTTATCATTTTGTGTTTAATGGGATTAAATAGAAGACAATAAAATTTTACGATGATAACAGAGCTGACGATTCTTGTTCTTTCTCTCTGTTTAGCGAAGGTTAGCAGTAAGTTCCGCAATCTTCTGGTCTCTTGAGGAGCCAAATTTTTGGGTAGTTCCACTGAATTCTTGATTAAACCTCTAGTGCTCTGTTGTTTGTTTCTGGATTGATAAAAAATATTTCGGGTCATGATAATTTCTAGCTACACTTCTATACTAATATACAGAAAAAAAGGTATGTAGGAGCAATGTCCTATTTAAAAGAAATGACCTATTTAAAAAATACTGAAATATAGCTATGCTATTTCTGATTGCTATAGTTTACGCACATATTGTAGTGTGGTCAGGGGGAACGTCAGCAAAAACTAAGGTCTTCCCAAATAACACTTATTTATTGTAGACATGTGACGTTACTTTACAATAGAAGAAAGAAAGAAAGAAAAGAAATGTATTAATTGAACCAACTCTGACTGCGAGACGGCGTGTACATCTATCTGATAACTAATGACTAAGTCAGCACATTACAATATGATTAAAATGAAAATTTTATAATAACGAAGTTGCGGATGAAGCTTTTTTTATGGATTAAGTCGGCAGACGAGCTGACGAGCCTGGTGGTAAGTAGTTATCACGCCCCTTACGGCATGCCTATCTGAAAGGCAGTGAGGAAGAGTATTCTAACCCGTCCTCACACTCGGGGAAAAAAATGAAGCTGGTACAAAATAAAGAAAACCTAACACTTACTTCTCATAAAGCCTCCATTAACACGGTAATATTAAATTAACCCGTCTTCATTAACAGTACATATCGCACACTATTATTAAGTAAGTACCTAGTGTCGAAAGTTGTAATACCTAAATACCATAGCATAGAGCAAATTTGTCGGAAGCTATGTGGATAATTAATTAGCTTTCAGCTTGCAGTACGACCGCACGACATCCTCAGCTGCATCTCGAGAGCGATGTGAAAGCGGAGCGGGGAGAGCGAAGCGAGCTGTTCTCCTTATCAGTTTGTCGGATTGACTTTGATCTATTGCTTGTGTTTCTGTGGATGTGGATTTGGCACGACCTGAAGTGGTATTAGGGTGTGCTTCTATCGTTAGGTTTTATGTATATGGAAATGGATTTCGGTGTCCGAATCATTCTAACGCTAATTGGGTAATAAAGGGTTCACCACATATTTAAAAATAAAAATTCCCTAAGCATCTGTTTTTTATACCATTGTATAAAACGAATAAAAGACATTTCTTTTTAAATCTTGAATATTAACCAACAGCTTGTACACCATTTGCTACTTAAGCTACAATTATTTTGTATTCACACAAATCTGTATAAAATTCTGTAGGCTTTCAATAGGTACCAAGAAGGAATTGCAAAAATCAATACCGGGCTTGATAATAAAATTTTAACCGAATCGAACCCTGGAGTTTATGTGCACCCAAACCCGGCTTTACCACATAATCAAGCGTGCCTCTATCGATCGGCGAACAAGTTTGAAAGGACCCTAACAAGTGGCAGCTTTTAGTCGGTCGCGATATGTACCTAATGTACAGTCACAGACGTATTTGTTTGTCCACAAAGTATGACGTCACATCGATTTTTGTGACGACTGTAAGGAAAGGGGGTCGTTGTAAATGTTGTAAATCTAAAAAAGGGGAATTACATTATGTACATAACGTAACTTAAACCAACATTATACATAATGATATCGAAAACCTGCTGTCAATTGTGAAATAGAATCATCACACGCGCGAACACACACACGCACACACACACGCACACACACACACGCACGCACACACACACACACACACACACACACGCACACACACACACACACACACACACACACACACATTCACACACACACACATTCACACACTCACACTCACGCATGCATCCGCAATATTCTAAAATTGTTCACATTTCAATAAATTGTAACGTTTCAATAGATTGATGTAATTTAAATATTGTCAATGTATTAAGGGAAAGACACTAACACCTGTAATACAGCTGATCCTCTAATACCTGGCTAGCGCTAGGATCCCATAATGTAGCAGTGCCAAATTATGTCAATAAAGAATTTTATTATTATTCCATTTATTTATTATTTTAACTTATTTGTATATATTTTTAAATATTTTTATAAAAATAAGAAAAACATTTAAAAATATAAAAAATAGTAGCCCATCGGCATCGGGAGCAGGGTCCAAGCCACCGATGGTCAGGGTCCCAGAGAGAGAAACCTCCTAACAATGCGGGCCGTGTCCAGAAGTACTACTTTCTGTATCAAACCCTTGATCCAACCACCTAATGAGAGCCTCTTAAGGTGTCGGTCGAGGCTCTTAGCTATTAAACCATTGGCAGACACAACGATTGGTACTATGATCGCCGCATCCACCCCCCACATGTCGACAACCTCGTGTGCCAAATCAAGATACTTTTTTTCTTTTTCTTTTTCGGCTTTGAAGAGGTTCTCGTCATGCGGGACGGTGATGTCAACAATCATTGCACGACGCTCTAATCGATCTATCACCACAATATCAGGCTTATTGGCAATAATAGTCCTGTCAGTGATGATAGACCGGTCCCAATACAATGTAGCATGACCATTTTCAAGAACTGGGTCGGGCACATACTTGTAGTACGGTACCTCCGATTCCACAAGATTGTATTTCAAGGCAAGTTGCTGATGGATAATCCTGGCTACCAGGTTATGTCTGTTCAAGTATTCGCCGTTAGCTAGACGCGAACACCCAGAGATAATATGTCGGATAGACTCTCCCGGCCGGTGGCATGCCCGACATATGTCAACCGTACCATCCTTCACGATAAATTTCCGGTAGTTGTTCGTCATCATAACTTCGTCCATAATTGCACAAACAAACCCTTCAGTTTCTCCAAACAGATCTCCGAAGCGTAACCAGGAAACGGACGCTAAGGTGTCTACACCAGGTTCATGAAGAGCCCTGTAATAGCGTCCGTGTAGCTCTTTGCCTTGCCACACATTCCTACGATCGTTCGTACTATATTATAACAGTGATACTGTTGTCCCAAACTAGGTTTACTACGAGTACTTGTGAAAATATGGTTTACAACCAAGAATACGATAATTACGATAATTCATCAATACATAAGGTGAACCAATAGATGTGTGGAATAAATACAAACAGTCTCTCACATTAAACTCGTAAACCTCTATTCCGTCTTGCCTAAAAATATTGTTCGACATTTTTGTAAACGCCAATAATAGAAGTGAGCGTTCAAATAGTATGTGGGATTCACTGCACTATTGTAAAGTTCATAATAAATTTAATATAAACATTCCTGTAGCCAACTGCTCTAAGCTAAAACCAATACGAGTTCACCTCGCATATCTTATGATCCGGTTTATTAGTTCAAAAACAAAAGCCACTGTTACAGTGACATGGTGAATACAACGCATAAGATTTTATGTTATTCATGAGTCTCATCGATGGGCAAATAAAGTTTTATCATATATTATTGATAAGGGGACAAATGGTGACATTTGTACAAAATGTAAGGATGCATGGAAATGAAACGACGATGCTTTCACAAGGAACGTAATTTTAATGGCTCACTAATTTAAATGTATTAAACTTACTGGTTTCTGACACTTACGCGAATATTAGACATTGAAATAAAACTACTTTTTACGGATTTTATCGCGTTGTATTGATATTATTTGATTCCCGACGTTTCGGACCCTTTACAGCATCCATGGTCACGGGTAGACTAAGTTGTTGGACGTCTTAATGTTACAATTACTAACAGCTACCTTACATTTTTGTTAATTATTGGCGATCCGATTCACGCAGAACGAGCTCACCGTATCCTTCGGTCTTGCAGTTTTGGACTTGGATTTTGATTTTATGGAATCTATAATGGGGTTCCAAGCAGGTGGTAAGACCCAGCCATCTTCTCTATTGAAATTTGGATGTTTTTTAATTTCAATAGCCTCACGGATCATCCTGGGAAGGAATCGGTTTTCTTTTGCAAGGACTTGTGGTTTATCAAATCTGATGTAGTGCTGGGCCTTGTCTAGAGTATGTTCACAAACTGCTGACTTCTTGAAACGGCGGTGTTTGACATCAGCGATGTGTTCTTTTACGCGGGTCCCTATACTTCTTTTAGTTTGGCCTATGTAAGAGAGACCGCAATCACAATCTAGCTTGTATACACCTGCATCTTGCAGAGGTATGTGGCACTTGACAGGTGGTAGGAACTGACTAATCTTCTTCAGCGGCTTGAAGTATGTTTTGATTGAAGCTCGCTTCAAGATATAGCCAATCTTGTCTGTGACTCCTCTAACATATGGTAATATAGCAGGTAGGCGTTCGACTGTGGCACGTTTCACGCGGTTTCTGTGACGAGGGCGCGGTATTCGGAGCTTGTTGTCATGTAGTACTTGTTTGACATGTTGAAGCTCTGCAGCCAGATGTTGCTCATCACAGATCCCACGCGCTCTCTGAAACAATGATTTACCGACGGTAGATAACTGTGTTGGGTGGTGGTGTGATTCACCATTTAAGTATTTGTCTGTATGGGTTTTCTTTCGATACACTGTGTGACTCAAGGTGTTATTGGGATTGCGAATTACTAAAACATCTAAGAAAGCTAAAGAGTTATTGGCCTCTGCCTCCATTGTAAATTGAATTTTGGAGTTTAAGGAGTTAAGGTGGTCTAAAAAGATTAGTCAGTTCCTACCACCTGTCAAGTGCCACATACCTCTGCAAGATGCAGGTGTATACAAGCTAGATTGTGATTGCGGTCTCTCTTACATAGGCCAAACTAAAAGAAGTATAGGGACCCGCGTAAAAGAACACATCGCTGATGTCAAACACCGCCGTTTCAAGAAGTCAGCAGTTTGTGAACATACTCTAGACAAGGCCCAGCACTACATCAGATTTGATAAACCACAAGTCCTTGCAAAAGAAAACCGATTCCTTCCCAGGATGATCCGTGAGGCTATTGAAATTAAAAAACATCCAAATTTCAATAGAGAAGATGGCTGGGTCTTACCACCTGCTTGGAACCCCATTATAGATTCCATAAAATCAAAATCCAAGTCCAAAACTGCAAGACCGAAGGATACGGTGAGCTCGTTCTGCGTGAATCGGATCGCCAATAATTAACAAAAATGTAAGGTAGCTGTTAGTAATTGTAACATTAAGACGTCCAACAACTTAGTCTACCCGTGACCATGGATGCTGTAAAGGGTCCGAAACGTCGGGAATCAAATAATATCAATACAACGCTATAAAATCCGTAAAAAGTAGTTTTATTTCAATGTATTAAACTTATATACTAATGTCGACAGGAAGTTTTTGTATGCTACACTACACCACAATCTTTTTATCTAGTATGTATTTTATTATATAGCTGAAAATATGTATCTAATATGCACAACATTTGAACTCCAAACCAATGAGATTTATAAAGTTAGAGCGGACATTGCGAAAATTTTCATTTTTGTTACCTTTCTGTGTCAGGCTGACGGAGACAGAGTGACTTGAGCGATTTGTTTGCAACTGGAAAAAAATACAGATTACGATTTTGTTCATGATGTCCCGTCTATTGTCTATTATTTAAATGTCGTTGCCCCAGACTAAATACTTCTTTCAAGGCTAACCATGAAATACAATTATGAACTTATATTTAATGGTTAGCCACTTCTCCAACCGCGTCGTCAGTAACAGGATAAGTTAAGCCTTATTTATCTTGTGAATAACAATTTCGTAATTTTGTTTCAGGTAAATTTCAGAGCTTATAAACAAGCTTCAAGACCAACGTGGAATCTGTGTGGTGAAGTTATTAATTAAATTGAGGTATAAATAGGTAACAACACAAAATTCGGTTTTTGAATTCTAAACAAAAATAGTGTGTATCTTTGTACAGCAGTACAAAAGATACACACGTTTTTTTCTGTAAGTAGTTCGCCAGTATGTAATGGAAGTATTGGCAAACTACCATGTAACTCTATGTAACTACTATGTAATATGGGCGAGCCTATATCTATTAACCGAGCACATAGCCGAACTTCGAGCTGCTACCGATATTTAATAGAAAAATCGAGTAACACTCCTCGACCTGGGAATTGAATCCAATCTATCGCAGTTACGACAACTGGGCCAACGAGGTAGTGCAGCATAGTGGAACATCGGCTACTTAAAATATAATCGGAATCATGAATAATTTTCAATTTGTCGACACATTGGGACACCTGAAGTGACGTACCATCGTACTTAAATGTGCTTATAAGAATGTCCGGCATTTTCGATCATACAGGTACCCACTAAATATTTATGAGCATCCGTGCTTTCACATTCTTGTATTGAGGAGAGCGCTCGTCAGCCATTTTGATCGGTATGTTTTTGAACTCAAAGGAAGAGTAGATCATCATTACCTATTTCTACTTAGTGCAGTTTGTATTTTGGGCTTTACAAAGGTAAACGTTAAGTTAGTTTTCGCGAATCTACATTACTTATGTTTTTTTTTTCAGAGCTTACTAGCAATATGAGTCGCACATTACTAGTATTCTTATTAACCCTAAATGCTTGTATTATGAGTGGGTTCTGGTCGGTAGTGCAATGGGTAGGTTTCGAACCGGCAACCACATGATCGCAAGTCCGACGCCCTAGCTATGAGGCTACCGCCGCTTGCGTGTGTCCGAGTCTTTTAATTCCTGTCATCCGAATGGCTTCATAGCGTGGCTTCAAGCTTTGCGTGTATCAGATGTTAGTTTGAGTGAAATCAGCACATGCTTTGAGAGATTTTGTTCCCAGAAATGTAATAATAAAAAAATTACCAATATTGCATTCCTGAGGTTATCACTGTAAAACGACGATAAATGATTTAGTGTTCAAGAAGCCTCACCGTTTAAATGTTTAAGGAATGAAATCATTCATTTAACTGAGATTCCTCAACCCATCCAGTAGTCGCATCATTTATATATTAATATGACCAAATGCAAACAAGTTTTGTTTAACCTTTTACGAGTACCCATCTTATATACTTATCTTCTAGTTTAAAAGCGTGAGCGACTCAATCTGATAGTGCTATCATCTCGTAGAAAGGTAGACGTATTGGAGAGCAGTAAGTACTCGCGCGAGTGGATAATGGCGTCGTTTGTCGCCATCGACCGTCGCCATTAAAAGTTCCGTACACAGTACTGATACAACAATACCGCTGTTAAAAAAAAAACATTTTACTGTGCCCCGCACTATTATTAAAAAATTGAAACTTTTTTCGTTAATTTTTATTGTGTTCATAAATTTGCTGTTTGTTTTTGTTTATTGTGGTAATCCGTTATCAGTTAAAGAAAACGCGAGTTTCGGTGGTTACTATCATTAAGACAAGACAAAAACACATCATACAGAAGGCTTGATGCAAGTTTTTTACGCGGGAGAGCCATGCTTCGGTACGAATGGGCCGGCCCGACCGGAGTGATACCACGGCCTCACAGAAAACTGGCGTTAAACAACGCTTACACTGTGTTTCGCCGAGTGAGTGAGGTTACCGGAGGCCAAATACCCTTTTAAAAGGTCGGCAACGCACTCGTGAATCCTCTGGTGTTGCGATTAAGATCTGGTGAGGCGATCTGGCTGCTCGGTTGCCCTCCTATCCCATAAAAAAATGTGTTGAGGTCAATTTAAAGGGATGTCTTAAGATAGGTAGGTATAAGCGGGGAAAATGTGTTTTTACTTGTCGGTTTTTGCAGCGCTGTAGACGCATGTTTCAAATAAGGACCTTATGCCAAAACGCTTTACAGCACTAGAGATGATACCCAAAATGTTGACATAAGTAATGCCTAAATGCTATCTCTAGTAAGCAAATCCACTGACGGATTTGATAAAGAAACCGGCCTTAAGGCTGTATCGTATAGCCTACCTACGTCAGTACTTAATGAACCCCCAATTTAGCAAATATCTCGTGTCTTTAAATGTTTTTGAATTTGTCGTGTTAAACCGTTGACATTTAATGTCAATCAATATTAAAGATGACTATCTATCTGTGTAGGTAGCTGCACGCTAGTGTATCGCTATCGTGGTAACTCGAACTTAAATGTAATGACATTTCGTTGTAACAACGCTTAATGGCTACTATTATATATGACTCACCAAAACCTTGTTATGATGAATAAATAAAACTTGTAAATTGTAAAATAATGGTGCTGTAAGCACAACGCTTATGGCCAGTCCCTATATTAAATCCGTTGATAGATTTGCTTACTAGAGATAGGATTTTGACATTACTTGTATGAACCTTATGTGAAAATCCTATCTCTAGTAAGCAAGTCTATCGACGAATTTGTTATAGGGACTGGCCATTAGTGAATACGGAAAGTAAATACAGCGCTCGCCGTCCATGGTAATCTAAATACAAATCTTTAGACACCCACCCCTGGCTAATTGCCTGCCATATCAATGTACACCCCAAAGTACTGGATACAGAAGATTGAAATCCTTAATTTTACGCCATAGGTATCTGTCTAGACAAGATTAAGGGAAATTCCCAGGGTTTATGTACAAATGACATCAAAGTGAATATTAACAATTTCGGACTTAGCTACGTCATCATTAATGAATATGATGATGCCAAACGTGTACCTATCTCAAACGTATGAATTGTACCTCCAAATTTTCGTTTCTTTTAATCCTCTCGCATTAGGGACCTATCCTCGTGTCACGGAGGATTTCACAACAAAAATATACAATAATTACATGACATACCATGACGCCTGTATTCCCCGTAAGGTTAGGTAGAGGTGTACTAATGTACACGTACAGTTCGCCGGTATGTTGAAGTCCCAATAGGGGGCGAGCTTATTGCCATTGATTGGGCACAAATCCAGACTCCAAGCTGCTACTGAGAATTTCATAGAAAAACCCAATAAAACTGCCCGACCTGGGGATTGAACCCAAGACCTCTAGCAGTCGCGCTTGGAACCACTAGACTAATGAGGAAGTTAATTAATACAGTTATTAACGGTTACAAAGTACACCCAGACTCGAAATAAATATCCGTAGAACTCAAAAATATTTAACTCGGGTGGAAATCGAAGCCACGGCACACAGTAGTGGTGAGTAGACCACCTTAATCGCTACGCCAAATTTGCATCTCACTAAATAAACCTACCATTTCTCTTCCAAACCCACAAAATAATCTCATCGTATTTGTCCAACTGTAACCCCAGTATGACCTCAACGAAATTCCATTTGAACCGGTAACCTAAATGTATAATGTACTAGGACAGATATTACACATGATCTTGATATAGTACTGTTTGTTGACCGACTTGGCAGAGATAGCATCCCTGCTTTCAAACGTGTCGCCTTGAAGTCAGACTGTCTGGAGACTAGGACCAGAAATGGGGATGAAACGAAAAATTAAAAGAAAAACAGGTTACAAAAACATAACTCGGCAGTTACCATACCTGTTGTTTAAAAATCGTGTTTTCAAATAAATGTAGCATTTTTTTTAATCTGTATTTTCAACCGACTTCAAGAAGGTTCTCAATACGACTGTATGATTTTTTTTTGTATGTTTGTTTCGCGATTATTCCGTCAATTATGAACCGATTATGATGATTCTTGTTTTGATCGGTAGGTCATTCTTCAGATGCGGTCCTATAAATAACTTTTAAGGAAAAGTAAACCCGCCTTCAGAAACATAAAAAATAATGTTATTTGCAAAACAGTTTCGGAAGTCGGTGGCGAAATAAAAAAATCCGATCAAATCAAAGGCACCGACTTCCGATACTGTTTTCCACATAACATTTTTTTTTTATGTTTATTATTGTAGGTATACAGATTCACAGTGAGGCTGACTGTCCAAGTGTTCTCCGGACGATCAGGTATCGTATCGCACATCACACACGTGAATTCCAATGCGCTTTAATAGACTACTGAATTTACGTTTATAAATTCAGCAAAGCTAAGGCGTCTGGAGTTAAAGGCATGCTGAATGTGAGGGATGATCAAAAAATATATTTTGTACCAATGTATTTAATTCGGTCTTACTTGGGGTAGCAACTGGTATATTTAATAATAATAATATATTTAACTACTCAACAAATTTGTATATCCTCAATTTTAAATATAATTTTAATCAAAATCTGGAGTTGTAATAAAATCTGTGTTTAGCGCCATCTGTGTTATAGTTTCCAAACTTAAAACTCGCTGTTGAGGCGTTCACTTTCCGCGATTCGCCGCAAACATTGAGCATTATTTTAGAGATATTTATTAAAATCTCTGCTAATACAAAAGACGACCCGTCGTTTTTCTAATTTTAACTTGCATGTCAGTAGTTTAAAGTAGTAATATGGGGGTCTTATCTCAGTTGGAACACTCGGACGATTGGTGGGAAATACCATCGTTTCCACAATGAATTAATACTTATCACAAGTGATTGAAGGATTGAAATTGTAAGGCTTTTTAACAATATGAATTGTTTAAACCAATCATCTAATTGTTATGTTTTTTCTATGAAGTACAAATTTATTTTGCTGATTTGTTATATTCATGCCACTAAATTCTTTCTTCTTTTTTCCTATTAAACTTTACTGCTTACATTTACCGTTTATTAAACAAAACTGTAAATAGGATCCTTTCGTTCACGAAACCTCTCGACAAAATATTTCAATTTTCTAGATTCTCGCCAAGGTCGGGCACAATCGATAGGTTTACGCACACTAAGCATAAAATTGGTTGAGGTATACTTACGCTAAATCATTTCTTAGTTCGACAGGAATATTGTTTCTGGGCCTCCTTAGATTGTGTACATAAATAATTTCAAAAGGTAGGTACGGGGTTGTACGAAAGTTGGCAAACACAAAAGGTGTATATATTTTGTGTAGTTTACTTATTTGTTGAATGCCCACATATTAAATTGATAATAGGCATGACGCAGCATAAGGGGCTCCAGAAAGTTGTTGAATGTGCCTTAATTCTGTTAAAACTACCGCCCAAGATCAGTTTGGTGAACTTTGACCTGATCCTTTACATTTTGGGGGAACCGAGTTTGTTGATGGTCTTAATAGATTGATATTAAAATTTGTAATATAGTAATTATTATGATTTTCAAATTACAATTAAGTTTGTTAGCAAATGTATACTGGAAATCTTATCACTAATGCATAAATTAATAGAGTTATAACAACCAAATTTGGTTACGACATGGTTTCCTATATTAATTATTGCGCCTCATGTCAACAACGCTGATGTTTCACGAACCGTTAGCATTGTAACCCTCACAAATCTCCAATAATCAATTACCCAATTTAAACCTCCTAACTGGCAGTAATTTTCACATATCCACGTAATCGCTTTAACAAGGAATAACATATTCGTTTTTAACACAAAGCAATGAATACAGAAGGTTAAAACAATAGAAAACCGTGGACTTCAAATATTATAAGTATGAAATGAAACGAAAATACCTATGAATTTCTCTGTCGAGAGCCGAGGTTTATTTAACCGCTGTAAAAACCAAAATATAGTGTATCTGTTTTTTCCAAGACGAAGTTTTACGTGTATTTTATAGTGTGCCTTCTGTATTTGCCTTTCATAGTTACTTTAACTTGCCCTACGGGTTTCGCTATAAATATTAACACGTACTAATAACAGCGTTACCTCTAATCTCCCCGCGCCGGTGTTTCTCACGCTCCGCCGAAGGAAATGATCACCAATCAATGGTTTCTGCTCCTTAATAGTTAAGTCTGTAAGTACTGTAGTTATAGATTAGAGACAAGTTTATTGGGCTGTTTTAATAAGACCCTGCGTGTTAATTTTAGGGCAGAATTTGAAAAAAATTGATAAAGATTTTAACGAGAGATAGGGCATAGTGGAATCGAATAATTCCACTCACAATTTGAGTTGCCCGACTGGGGAATTACCTCCAACTTTCAGAAAATCGTAGCCAAGTAACATAGCTTCGTGCTATGTTGTGTCCCTAACGGTGAGCAAAGTCGCCAGAGCTTCGCGAGGAAGCGTTGTGTTAGCAGTGTGGGGTGATATAGGTGATAAAGATTGGGTTTTTACGGGGTTGTCAAAATATGAAATAGTGTAGATTTGTGAAAGATTTCATTCAAAGTCATTAATAACAATCAACTGCGGTGAGACGTACAAAAAAATAAAAAAATTGTTAGTTACCATGTTTAAGTTATATGTATGCAATATCTAAGCTTGTCCAGGATTTCCTATCCTGGACTTCTTCATACCACGATGGCAAAAATTGATGGACATCATACCGCCGTCGCCGCCTCGTCTCTCACATAATAATCATAAAAAATAGTATTTCTCCCCATAATAATATAATAATACTTCTTGTGAAATAACACTAAAAAAACATCAACAATTTCATCTGAGAAGAAACTATTGTCCAAGTTATGTTGCAAGCAACACTTATTTTACGACATTCAACAGTCCGCGACCAATATAACATTTTATCGACAAGTAGTACACTGTTCAGCATCTGATCGGAACAATATATGACAACAGAATGGAAAATTAAACTTTATCTGACACCCTTTTCTTACACCGATAGACTTGTTAATAATTATATCATTTCTATTGTGACAAACAATAGGGCAGCAAGACAAAATATGACGTTAAATGTTTGTTACTGTTGTTTATGATTCCAGTTTTAATAGTAAGTAATTAATTAATACTAATTCAGCTAAGCGCAAAAGGGGCGCAGGGCACTAGAACAATAGATTTTATGCGAAGGGTTTCCTCGTTGTGTAGTTTTAATACTTAGTAATACAAAGAATTACTTTCCTACCTGTATCCCTCCTACCGTTAATTTAAATAATGACGACACTACGCTTACATGAATTTCTGTTAATACGCTTGTAAAAACATCCGATCGAATGAACGGCACCGACTTCCGAAACTGTTTCGCACATAACATAATTTTTTGTTTTTTAAGGCGGTTTTAATTTTTCATATAATTAATCTTTCTAAGTTATTTCGTATAAACATACATACTGTAACATAGCAACAACATTACCAAAGGCAAGCGCGTAGCTCAAAATCGAGACGTATCACCTCAAACATTATGTGGCTCGTCAAAAAATAGTAATCGTCCTGAGTTCCGCCGTCTGATGCTTTGACGTAAAACAGTGTCGCGTTATCACCTCCCCGGGATTAAGCCCTAGGGAGAAAACATACGCGCACACGGTTGGGACGAGTACTGGCCTCGGGTGCGCATGTCAAATGTCTAATTAAATTTTCTTTCTATCTTCATAAACAGAGATGAATCTTTTGTGTCTTTGTTGAAAAAAGCTTAAATATTTTTTTTATGTTAAAGTCAACATCTCGTAGGGTAAAATTGTGTTCCTATTTGTATGCAATCACCGCTTTTCTGTTACCGTTGACATCCATCTAATTGATCTTTATTAAAATATAATTATATCCATAAGTCACTTAGGTTAATACAATAAAAACCTTAAGTAATTCCTCAAAAATATGGGTAGAGTATATTTTGTAGAAGGCAAATTGAATACACTTGCACTCGTATCTCGAAGCTGCACGTATGTTTACAACATTTCCATTTTCCGTCATTTCTCAGTCTAAGGACTAGTGTGCTGATCCTCTAATCTCGTCCTCACCTGTCGTGACACTTGCAAATGAAATGCTACTAAAAGACTTGCTAAAGTATGTGGCAACCTTGATAACACAATTTATGCGTGGAAAAAATACATATGACGAAGATTTGGTAGGTAAATATGAAGTATTCGATTTTTGAAACTGTTCTTCAGAATGTCTTAGTTTCATATACTGAAGAAGATATAAACAGGACGATAATGTTTAGTATATACCTTTAATTAATCGCTTCTTTGTTCAGCTGAATCATAATATTCGCTACAACGAACCAAGTTGACCCAATAAAATTGCGCTATTATTCTTAATTCCCAAACGAAAAATGGCAACATTTTCTTGGACGTTCTTCATCGTTGGACGTCTGCAGTATTTCGTTACAAAAAGCTGTGCTTAAGACTGCTGAAACTGTCGGGAAACCCTGAGATGTCCTATTGTTTACTACCCTTAGCTGGGACTTGGTAAAAATAAATTGCTTAGTTGAATAAAATTAAATTATAAATTACAGTTTTATGCTTGTTTTTTTTTGAAGACTTAGTAGAAGTAGGGAGTATAAGGTTATTATTATTAGATGTGATAACGAAATTCTAGGGCTTAACTCATATTAATTCCATATACACATTTTTTTATTCTGGCAAGGGTAATGTCGATAACGTAACGCTAATACGGTCCGCTTGTGAACTCTCGCAAGTTTGTATTAGTAGAACTTATTAACTCACTTATTAACTATCAGCACATCCGCCCTTATAAGTGGAAGTTATTAAATTGTTACGAGATGGTGTTAATGTACAACAAACACTAGCTCCTTTTGGAACGAAAACTCAAATATTCACAAAACGAGATGAAAACAAAACATTATACGAGCATATTTCTTTTCCGGCACCCATTTTGGCCTTATTGGCATTACAAACGATTCGGGCCCTTCCTGAAAAACTCGCAAACAACCCGGGCCCACAACAATAGGATTTCAATTGCCGACAAAAGTTAAGGCCAGGTGGTGGCGACGTCGCGGTTCGATTCCCGACTTGTGCATGTAAATAGACTCATTCGCCGCGTCCATAGTTCCAACACGTTGTTTGCGAGAACCTTCATTTACATACACCTGCGATATTCCGCCAAGATATATTCTGATGCTGAGTTTATGCGTCAAACTTTTGTTTTGTGTATCGCTATACAATATTATTCACGTTTTTCGCAAAAATAATTATCCGCATCTGCTTGAATAATGTTGACAGTATGACTTCATGAACTGACAATTATAGTTTTTGAAAGCTGTCTTTTATTGTCCGACTTGTATGGATATTAAAAGAAGATTGGGGACTTGCATTACGCAATGACGTGTGAGGTATAGATACGCAATACTTATGCTTGGAAAGATGATCTGTTGAGAGTACATCGAGTAGATCAACTGTCACATAGTAAAAAAGTTAACAGGTCTTAACATGCAGGTCTGGTCCTTTTAGCCAGAGTAATATGACGCTTGGATGGAAAAGAAAAACAGCTGTGTTGTAGACTGAAGCTAAGTCTATTCTTTCCATTACCTACATAAGTTCCGTTTATGCCATGACGTTAACTTTCAAGTCATAACATAAATCAGTAAAAGGTTTGGCATAAGTGAAGAATTACTTTAATTACGAGTAATAATATCCTTTAACATCCATGTAATGATAAAATATATTAAAGTTGTTTAATTAAAAACGTTATGTAGCTATGCCAGAGCCAACGTTTTATAAATATGCCTTTTAGCAATTTAGTGGAACTGTAATTACTTGCTAAAGCACTGAGTCTCAGTCGCCCATTCTGACTGAATCCTGACTATCCTGAATGCTTGTGAACTGGTGACATCATTAGCGAGTCAAAACTGAACCACCACCCCTCCTGCATCACCCACCATCCACCCTTACTACTCTGTAACTAAGCACTGCACCTTTATATACTTTACAAGTGCACGTTTTTGTAACAGACGTCTGGTTTTATCCAATCCAAACCAGTTCTGACCCGGTTCAACCGGTTTGTTCCGGATTTGAATGCATTTTGTTAACGTTTATAATGGAATTTCCTCGCGGCACTGTTGCAGTAATATTTGTACTCATTATTTAAAACATTTTCAAAGACTTTTTCACAGATGTCGCGGAACGGAAACGTTAAAACGTTATTAAAGTGTTTTTAATTTAACTGTTGTTTCCATACTTTTTGCTATTCTTTGTCGCTTCTCGACGTTTCATAACACGCAAAAACTCATAAAGAAATTCTCAAACAGTTGAAGTGTCACGACCTTTTTAATTTTTTTCTTCCAAAACAGTAAATCTTGGATTTATTACGAACGTTTCCTTCATTTTGGGAATGTTGTCGTGTTTTTTTTTTTCATTTTGTCGATTCCTTGGTGGGTAGGCAAATACCTTACAGAATTAATTCAGTCGCCTCTTGAAGCATTGTTACAGCAGAAAGTAACACAATATCTATACTTAGTATTTTATACTCATACACCCTTAATCGACTGTGTTTTTTAAATCATGTCATAATGGACCATTAAAAGGTAGAATGGAAAAGCAAAGGTAATAGCAAAATTAAAATCTCTTTTTTGTTCCAAATATGTTTTTTTTTCTTTAACGGACGGACTATTCATTAAAATAATGATTAAATAAGATAAAATTATTTAAGTCCACCGGAAAGTTTAAGTGTGGATAAAATCGCAGATACCACGACTTGCACCCAAGGTCTAGTACTACGCCCACTGTCTTTAGAAGGTTTCCTCGCAAAAGCAGAAAAAAATTGTAAGTATATAACATGAAGACTGTATTTTCGCTTAGTTTATACGATCCCTTACAGGTTGGACTGGTCTCCAACAGAATCATATTATTGCAGTCATTGCAATCAGTTTTATAGCGCTGGCTTTCATAAGTTTTACCAAATAAATGAGTTGTCAGGAGCTATTCATAGGTATTGGGCCTAGGTTTTTCATGGCTTAATTCCGTTTTTTGTTAGCTACGAGTACTACTCTGATCACCACGAATGTGCAATTTTAAAACATCAGAATTTTACGTAGTAAGCAAGTAATGTATTGGAAGTCTTTGACATTCAATGTTCACACATCCTCATATATCGCAATATGGTACCATTGAAGATTGTAACACCATTTATTTTAAAAGAGTGTCCATGTAGTTTCTTGCCGGATTCTTCCCTATAGGATCAACCTTTTGGAAGCGTGCAACTAGAATCATAACGTTTCATAAACACTTGTAAAATAAAGACATTTGAACTTGAACTTGAAGATATTTTGAAGCATTAAATGTGTATATAGATAGTTAAGCAAAAACGGTTGAGAAGAAATCAAAGTTTTATTCAAATTAAAATCAATCCTAAGACTTACGTATAATTTCCCTGAAATCGTATTATCCGAAAATAACACGAAGTACAACTGCTAAATTAAGTTGTTGTATTTGAAACCTTAAATCATTATCAAATGAAATTATAAGTTAACCTGAAATTCAAACAACGTTACAGCACTAAACTACAATCCTTTCAGTTTGTGGGCATACTCTTTAGGGTTGTCGCACGACTGTAAATATTTATACTGAATTTGGTCCTTATGGACGCAAAATATTGAATAATGACATTTTTAAAGACCTCCCGCAAGAACGACTTGTCTTACCCCCTTCTTATTTTAGAACGTGTATTAATCGTCCATTAACTAATGCTGTTTTTTTTTTAAAAGCTTACTAGCAATGTGGCTCGCACATTACTAGTATGCCTTTGTAATTTTCATGTTAATGAAATAAAATAGCAATTTTGAGTAACAGGAATTCAAAAAGTGTTATGTCATAAGAGAGAAAGTCTGTAAAATTTACTGGTTGAAAGAACTTGACAAATTAGCAGACAAACTTGCTGTAAGAAAGGTGCTCTAAGTTTGTAACAGGTGGAATAGATATAAAAAAATCTTCTATTGCAATTTATTTCTAGCGCAGCACGTTTTATCATCTAAAAGCTATGAATAAAGGTTTAACAAACATTATTCTTAGGAAAAATGTGGTAAGGGTAATGTCCTGCCCAGCCCTTAATAGGCACAGATGCGAGCGCGGACCTAAACTAGATTTATGGCTCTTGTGCTAAAGTTGCGCTCTAGCCGCCAAGCCGACGAGTACATGAAACCGCTATTACAGACTTAGGACTTCACCTTTTGTTTAGCGCTTTGCATATAAAATTGCATCGCTCTGTTATACCGCTACATGGTGAATTATCTCAAATAGATTGCAGCGGTAATCGGGTTTTGCGGAACCGTGCCGTCTGTTCCCGTATTAATTTAAATTTTGTGTTGTGATTGGAATAAAACATTTCACAAAATAAAAACAGCGATAGATAATTATTATTGTTTCTTGTTCTCGTCTTTTTTTGCTATCCCCGACCCAATCCACAAAACTTAACCGTAATTATAACTATTATTGTGTCGACATTGTTGTTTATTGCTTTTACTGCATAATTTCTCAAGCAATCAGATTAGTTGAAGCAACATAACACCATTATGTTCGCCGCAAAGAAAATATGCTAACAATAACATAAAACACCCAACAAAGCTCTTCTAAACAGCTTAACAGTATTAATTAAATTATAATTGAACATTTAGAGAGGGCGAATCCCCCGGGTACCGGGAATTGAATACAACGGCGCGCGTGTTGTGTTCACGCGTTGTGAAGCGCATTGGGAATCGACCCTCCTGTGTTATGTTGTGTTTTTATTTTTTATTTGGAGAATGAAGAACAGTTCCTTGCTATTATTATTAAGTTATTTGGCAGAGAATTATGATAAAAATTGTACATTGATTGGATCTATCGACAGACAATATCCTTGAATTCTATGAAATCTTTTGACTAGTATTATTTTAAAATCAAATGTTACGTTATTGAAAGAGTTGAGAAAAAGCAAATTAGAAAGAAAAAATAAAGTATAACATTGAAAAACTAGGTAGATGCCTTAGTAACAACAGACGCAGACCTTATTGGAGTAATATTCAAAAATTTCAGTCGTATTGACAGCCAATGTGGCTGTAATATATATAGCTATACTTGGACTTTTAACTGTATTCAGTAACTTGACAGTTCAAAGAAAAATAATGATACCATACTACAACTAATAGTGTTGGGGTAGTGAACGATATTGCATAAAAAACGAATGATAAAAATGTTTTAATTTAAACAAAACTTTAAAAAATCGTATGTAAGATGTCGAATATAAAAATATCTAAGTAATATTTATTAATAAAACTAATTTCCTTTTTTATGTTTTCTAATAAAAATAAAGTAAATAAAAATTATGTAATTGTATTTTTTACTTGTGTCATTTTATTTCCTCTGACAAACTTCTACAATGTTTAATAGTGTATATCGTGTTTTTAAGACAAGTTCAATTTCGTTAATTCTTTCACCACCTCACTATCTTTTTTCTTGTCAAAAACTGGTAACCCTTCAACTGTCGAGTTACTGAATACAATTAAAAGTACGTAAGTAGGCTTTATTCACACTCATAAAATGTTATCCTACCTAATTAATAAAGTGTTGGCCTACCCTTACTACGTGTAGTTATTTCTTCGAGTATTTTGTTCTAAAGCTACTAATTGAAATTTAATATCAATAGCTTGGATAAACACGGGTTATTGTTCATCTTTTAGAGCCCCAAGCGCTAGTTCCTTAATTATCCAATATTGTAAGTTATATCCTGAGAGTAAATAAGTAACTTTACTGAAAGCTAAGTTTCATCTAGCCAAGTTGATAATCCTATTACAAGCCAGCGTGCATTTCAGAATTTTAATCTAAAGCTCCAATCGACAGCTGATCAAAATCGTGATTTCTTTTCCCTTCCGTTCTTTGAAACTATTATTATAAATAAAACTTTGTTTAGCTTCTTCAACTTCTATTAGATCTTAATACCAATACCATTCGATACTGAGTCTTTGTGGTTAATCAAAGGCTGGTATACCCGAACTATCACTACTTGGTATCATGTTATTAATAAGCTGACAAAAGAGGAAGGAAGTTCAATGCAAAGTCGTCAACATTATTTAACTTTTTAGGAAAAGAAAGCATTCATACCATCATGCCTGTATTCCTCGAAAGGTTAGGTATAGGCGTACTAATGTACACCCACAGTTCGCCGATTGAGGTCCCATGTAATAGGGGGCAAGCCTATTAACCGGGCACATACGCTAAACTTCGATCTGCTGCTGAAAATTTCATAGAAAAACCCAATAACACATTGCTCGATCTAGGAATCGAACCCAGGACCTCTAGCGTAGCAGTCGCACTCAGGATCACTAGGCTAACGGGGCATCACTTTTCTTTGAGACTCATCCTTTCTTGTTGTGGTTAGAAACTAGTTGAATAAAAACCACTCTATCTAGGCACGTAGAAGGAATCTCGAACCGATCCCTTGTAAGGGCGTCTAGGGTTACTAACGATAGATATTGTGAATCAAACATGTGTCTAGCCTCTTGGTGCAAAGCGATTGACAGCTACTTGCCGCTAATAACTTGGAACACAGCCCTATCGCGTCACTATGAATGTGGTCAACATTTATCATGTCACAAATCGGAGATTTTTAAAAAAAAGATGAATTTGAGAAAGGCCTAGGTATGATGGCCGTCAGAAATGAGTAACAGATTATTATTTATTTTTAATTATATTTTTCATTAACGTATGCTAAACATTCCCAAAGATATAAATTTTAATGAAAAACGGTTCGAACCTGCGTCTTTCCAGTTAAGTACACCGGACGCTTTTGCTATGAGACCACTTGATTATGACCACCACAGATTATTATTATTATCATAGTAATAATGCGTAAGAATTAATCGTAATTTACTGAATACCGTTTATTAATCATCTCTGCTTCAATGATGGAGTCCTTTGCCACCATCACAAGTCTCATTATTTATTATTATTTCTCAGCTATTTTAGCTTAACCCGCAATAATGTTAACACACTACTGCAATTATTTGGCAGTATTGCAGTCCTCAAGTCCTCTCGTAAACGAAATGAACGACTGAATCCTACCTTATACTTATAACCAATTTGAAATCCTAGCGATGTCAAAAAATTGGAAACCATACATTCTCTGTTTCCTAACGTTACTTACTTACATGGCAGAATATTAGTGACATGCTCAGACGAGCGACTGAACATCTTGTATTACTAACGAGTGCGCTAATCACACGTAGGTACTCGTGCGTACTATCAATCTTGCTCCAGCGGGATCTTGTTGCCAGTTAGAAGCGCGCGGATGTATTGTTGTAAGCACTGCGGCGGTATTATGAACTTGTTACAGCTATCATTTTTTAAACGAGCTATGCAGGATGAATAGCGTTATCCTTCCCTGTTTTTATATTTAACTAAGTCTTTACTCTGGTTTTACTCGCATCCCAAAAGGACTTTTTAGACAAATCTAGTCTATGTCCTTATACAAGATCCAATCTATCTGTAGGTATACCAAAATGTATTAAAATCGGTTCAGTGGCTTAAGTTTGAAAACGTTATAAACAAACTGACAAAGTTACTTTTGCATTTATTATATTTGTTTGGTTAGGCAAAACACTACATACAATCACGTCAATATTCCCCGAAGATAAGTTAAAAGAGTGCTAGTGATGTACACCCACATTTAACCAGTATGTGTAGGTCCATGTTATGACCGAGTCTATTCCTGACGGGCACAGATGGATAGATACCTATATAAATAGAATATTCTTTATTGCATACCGAAAACTAAAAACTATTTTGTTCACTCAAAACAATACTAAGAAATTAGGTAAATACAAAACTCACTAATGCCTACTGAAAATTGGAACTGGAGTAACTCTTACTTACTCACTGTGGGAATTGATACTTGAAGCTCGCGCTCATGACGACTAATAAAACAAAATTCCAAAACTAATATTATATCGTAATATTTGATAAGTATCAGCTTCTCGGTGCCTTGCAATCAATCTAAGCTGCATAAATAATTTTAAAGTAATCAAAAAACTTTCACAGTCTGTCCTACAAACTGAACCAGTGTTGGTTTTACAACTGTTGGTGCAAGCTACCTACTCTAATTTACATCTAATTATTCTTAGTTAGATCCATTAGCCACTGGCTATTAACTATCTCCCTTGCGGGTGAATAATGTTATACTCATTGTTTAAGGCGCTTTTCATATTCATAAGTTGGCCAATTAAATTTTGTCTTAGATACGAATAGGACGGAAATGTTATAGTTTGATTTTTAATTGTAGGTTAAGGATCTTTTACTCTGGAGTTTTGGTAAATGAACGACGTACGGGTGATCAGGCTGTGTTGAAAACCGCATTAATAACCTCTTAGTTTCGTTAGGTACATAGTCATGTAACAATGCGGTCATGTTTACATATTATGTCGACTACATTAGCCCACGGCATTCTTCATTTAGTAACAGTCCAAATGGCGTGGTTTTTTTACACATTAATTATCCTAAAAAGTCCTAGAGTTTCATATAAACATGAAGCTCATAAAATACCTATTGATTATTGTTACAGCCAATATGCTATCCCCTAAATAACAACTTATCGGGTTTCCTTAATCTAAAACAATGAAACAAGCAATTTAATCAGGACTACTTTCGATACCAGTGAGCAATCACGCACCCGAATCCAGTAGAGCTACAGAAAAAAATAGGGCTACTGTTGCCATGGAAACCAGTTCGTATAATGTGAAAGACGCAACTGATGGAGGTCGCGAACGTATAACAAATGCTTTTTTTATACAGGCTGTTTGATAGCAAATAGGTCTAATAAAAAGTATTGGATAGGATTTTTTTGTGCTGATAGATGATTCGCTCTTCTTGTGATGGGTTTGGACTGTAGACTACTTTCGAAGTCCAGGCTGCAGTTCGCGTTAGTGGGGGGCGTTATCGGTATAACGGCCGGGCCCTATAACAAATCCATTGATAGATTTGCTTACCAGAGGTAGGATTTTGACATTACTTGTATGGACCTTATGTCAAAATCCTATCTTCAGTAAGCAAATCTATCAATGGATTTGTTATAGGGACCGGCCGTAAGTTACACGGGACTCAGTATACGATAGTTTCCTTTACCGAAAAAAAAAAAGTATTTGATAATAACCCACTAATACTTCAAAGTGGCGGTAGCCTAATGGCTAAGGCGTGGGATTGGCGATTATGTGGTTGCCGGTTCGAAACCCACCCATTGCACTACCGACGTGAACCCACTCGTAACACAAGCATTTATCTTAGCATGGGTGGTTAACAAGAATACTAGTAATGTGCGACCCACATTACCAGTAAGCTTTTTTTTTAAAAAAAAAAAACTAAATTTATCGGCGTGGGCCTATTTGATCCCGAGACTGTCGACTCATGTAGGGACCACCATCACAACGCTAACAAATAATTATTCGGTGTGTGACATTAACATCTATTGTGTAAAGTTATTTTAGTAAAGGAAAAATCAAATACAATACAGTTGGTTAGCTTAGAGGTCAGAGCGTCTGGTGTATCCAACCAGGAGGCGCAGGTTCGAATACTGCCCGCGATTGAATTTTTCCTTTACTTAAAATAACTTTATAATCTTAGCATGGAAAATGCAAAAAAATCACGAAAAGATATCTATTGTGTAATTATATTTCTGTATCACATACGTTATATAGGTTAAATCAATACATACATACATACATACATACACACACTCACGCCTTTCTCCCACAGGGGTAGGCAGAAACTATAGACTGCCACTTGCTACGATTCTTGCATACTTCTTTTGCTTCTTCCACATTCATACATCTTCTCATACATACACGCCGGTTGCGAGTGCTACGCACCTGATCTTTTTGAAGGATTTCGCCAATAAGATCGGCGTATGTCCTTCTAGGGCGACCTCTACCGTTAAATCAATTTAGCAATTAAATAATGTCACGACACACATGACACACGTGTGATCGTTTAAGTAAACGCCACAACAGCACGTTATGTGGTGTGACGTGTCAAGTGTGCCTTCACATCAACCAAGCACGACCTCCATAAGTTGGTTGGTGGATTTCATGTCTTCCAAACAGAAATATCGTTGCGTACCATTTAAATTCTCATCGTGGAAGTCGCAAATCGAGGCGGATCATTGCATATTATGTATAACATACCATCACGCCTGTATTTCCTGAAGGGTTAAGCAGAGGCGTACTAATATACACCCATAGTTCGCCGGTATGTTGAGGTCCCATGTAATAGGGGGCGAGCCTATTGCCATTAACCGAGCACAAATTCAGATTCCGAGCTGCTACTGAGAATTTCATAGAAAAACCCAATTACACTGCTCGACCTGGGGATCGAACCCAGGACCTCTAGCGTAGCAGTCGCGCTTGGGACCACTAGACTAATGAGCCAGTGCATATGTATACAGACTGTAATTATTTAAATAATAATGATGTATTACTTTTGTTACAGGTAAATTCCAGTTACTTTTCATAAACTGAAAACCAGTTTCCTGGATTTATCAGTCACACGGTAAGTCCACACGAGCAGCAAAAATGTACAACGAAGTTTTAATTTATATCCCAAAACTGAGCTATTTAAACATAAAACACTCTATTTAATCAATTAACATTATAAATTAACTCATAACAAGTTTTAAAGTAACGTTATTTAGCGTGGAATTTGAAGATTTATTGAGGCAATTTGTATAGTATTTATGAAAGTAGGTTTTAAACGTTCATAAAATTAAATTAATGTTGTTAGTGTTTGAGTCATTCTTTACGTGCGTATTATAGTGGTAATCGTTTTTTATTTATCCTAACTAATATTATAAATGCGAAAATGAGTTTGTTTGTTTGTTACACTTTCACACTTAAACCACTAATTCGATTATAAAAATTATTTCATTCATAGAAAGCTACATTATCAGCGAGCAAAATAGGCCGTATTTTTATGATTTATTAATTATAGATCTCTACGAAAATTACAATATTGTATCACAAGGTATGAAAAATTTGCCAATAAAACTCATTATTTGACGTGCACTGCGCTGTTTTGTTATTTCTTAGCAAATTTACTATAGAGATTGTTACCATGGAAACGGTAACTGTAGAAATGCTTACCAAAGAGTATAGTAATAAATAGGAAAATGCTTACTATGGACCTATGGACATCCCTTTGACATATACAAAATTACAAAATTATTGTGAAATAAAGTTCAAATATCGGCAGTCAGCTCATTCAATTAAGTAGTTATAGCATCAGCTATATATTTTAAATTTCGGATGCACTTTTAAAACAATAAATGAGAGCTTCATAAACAAAAAGCGATTTAAATAATAAAAAAAGAAAGAAAGTTTTAAGAGTAGTGTTAACTACTAATCATTAAAATAATTTTATTATTTTAGCATGGAAAATGCAAAAAAAGAACACAAAAAGATAACTAATCCTATTTTTTCTCTATTTATTTTTCATTTTTCCGTCACATATAAGCAACAGTTAAATCTTTATATTTTTTGAGATTAGGTGTCAATATGTTTTTCTTTCTTCTTGCTCTTCATTTAGCGTCAATTTAACCTGTCTAAAAATTAATCACGGACCCGGGCGGCAAAAATAAATCGATCAGAAGAATCTTCATGTAGAATTTAGAAAACAAGAACAAGCAAGAGCTCCAAGACCTAGGTAGGGAATCATGCGTCATCAACATGCGTGAATCAACATTTTGCACAATAATTGGTGAGCATTCTTTTTATAGTTAATTCTATTAATTTTAAAGTGTGAAACATGAATACACACACTCCCGCCTTTCTCCCACAGGGGTAGGCAGAAATTAGACAAAACAATAATAAACAAATTGTTTTTTTTTTGCGAAGTGCGGTACACACACAGTAGGTAATCAATCATGGAGAATAGAGGAAGATTATATTATAAGATAACAATTTAGGTTAAGTTACAGTGACATTGCTAATCCAATCCAATTTCTTACGTTTAAATTGGTAAAGCTTTTTACCATTTTTACATTAAAAATATTGTTCTCATTTGAAAAGCCTCTACTTTTCAATAACATTGTGATCGAAAACCAAGGTCACCGAGACGATTGACTATATAACTTTGCCTCTGTAGTCCGCAGTCTGCAAGTGGAGAGTCTACAGAGTTTACTTACCGATAATGAACTCATAATTTGAATGGAAAAATAAAAAACCATTTAAAACACCACACAAATTGCTAGATCATAAAAAAAACTTACATGAACCCTCAGAACTTGTTCCTTCGACTACTACGTCAATCAATCCGTCAAAACCATATACGGGTATTTGACGTTCGTTGTGTCAATAATACAAAACAATTTTTTTTTATTGCGGTACTAAACTAGGTTACCTAGAAAATAAATAATTCACACAATTATGACAACCATATCGTATGAAGTGCACTCGATATTATAGCTGATGAGTGACGACGCGCATGTGGGATTAGGATATGCGTAGGCGATGATACATTACGTCATCTATCCCGTTTGATTCTCCAATCATGTCTAATGCTTCGACTATCCGGTTGACACATAAGCATTCTGGTGTAATTCTTTCCTCCTAGACTTTCCTACTACGTTGGGGTCGGCTTCCAGAACAAGATGCAGTTGCCTATCAGTATTTTACACGAATCAACTGCCATCAGAACTCTGCAACCCAATGTCAGGACAAGAGGATAGATGGGATGTATGAATGTGTAAGAAGCAAAAGAAGTATGCAGGAATCGTAGCAAGTGGCATCCTATAGTTTCTGCCTACCCCTGTGGGAGAAAGGCGTAAGTGAATGTATGTATGTAGGATAGATGGGTTGTCAGGCTTTTTGAGCTTCTGGCTATCACTAAGGATTGTCATAGGTATTCGTATGAGAATCAGGACCGACGACTTTTTATGAAAGGCACGGAGCAGTCTTGATGCGTTAAGAATAGTCAATCCACCCACACACTGACCTTGGCGAGCGCAGCTTCAACAACTCAACTTAATTATTACTTAGCCACAATAGATACGAGATATATATATATATGAAAATTCCCATGCCATTTCGTCTACCATGTTTTGTAAGAAGTATCAATAAATTGTGCAAGGAATTGTTTTTTATTTATTTATTTTGTAAAATATGTATGCTGTTGGTGTAAATTAATTAAATAAATAAATAAATTGTTTATGTTATCCTGATAATACGTAAGATATTTCATTTTTATCTAGGAGCGTTTATGCAAGAACAGACTCTACAAGTTAAAATAGCTGAGACTTTATGTAGCACAGCTTATTTCTTCATTTCACTGCATCACTCCTTATTATTTGTCGACAATCGGCCAGACCAGGTCAAAATATTTGTAGACTCTGTGTGCTGTGCAAGGATCAACACCTCGTATCTGAGTAGCTCAGAAACACTCGTTTTTATTTTATCTTGCGCCACCTATAATAAATATATAACGGCAGGACGTAAGACCAATGTTTCGTGCAATGTCCCCACTCTTCAACGATATTATTTCCTTCATTCTTCAAATAAATTAGCACCCATTAACTTTGACAGGTTAAGAATGGTAATAATATCTTAGGGTTGTTTATTAAAGGTATATTTTTAGGGGATTAGTTTTCACGACTTACTTTTTAAATTGCTTCGTGAAGGTTTCTATAAAGCTCTTTTTTGCGATGAATTTTTAAAACTTTTTTTATTCTCGAGTGCCTGTAGCGCTTCTTATGTCTGATTTCCCGCCTTACCTAGTATTCTGATAAAAAGGACTAATCTTTCTGTGATTGTTTTATATAAAATAGGGCTTGGTATCGATATTTTCGGTACAAAATATTGACATTATTTGTAATGTATCATTTCACATAAAAACTTGCATAAATCCATGAAAACACACCAAATATTTATTAAAATTAGAACATACATTAATCACAGATGCGTTTCATTAAGAATAGAATAGAATAGAATGTGTTTATTTCCCTAGTTCATATGTTACATTATGTCCACAAGTCGGTGGTGAGTTCGGCATGTGGGTGTGTCAGCTACTTACAGTCTACCTATGTTTGTCTGAAGAGATCTATATAAGTGTCGTGTGTGCTGTGAGTTTGTTAGTGTGTACAGAATAAATTTATATAGATTTATAATGTTTTTTTTATATTACCCTATCCTATTTACAGCTAATTACAATTTATGGGGACGTGGAGCGGTCGTTCGCTTGCTGAGCAACCGACTCCTGTCTTTTTTTGGTACATAGTCGATTTCACCTAGTCTAGTGTTAGTTAGGAGGGGATTGTGCTGTCCGTATCCGAGGTAGGCGTCACCAGTGGTTTCTAGATCCTCGATATGCATTTCGCGGAGTCGGCGCAGCATGTCCTCGTTTAGATCTTGTGCACGGAGGTGCCATGGATCCCAATCGAGCATATCCCAGAGTAGTGAGGTTTCTAGGCGTCTTGGGAATTGTCCGCTGGTCTTGAGAGCCATTCGATATTGGCGTTCAATTTTTATTAAGTTGCTCTTACTGTAACGTGAGAGTAGTTGTACCACGCCATAATCCAAGATAGGAAGTAAGCAGGCCTGAACGACAGCAAGTTTCACAGTCATGTCGGTCTTGGCGTGCCAGCCTATGATAGGGGCTAGCGCGCCGCGTGCTCGTCGCGCCTTCTGCACAACGTAATCCGTCTGTTTACCCATGGTCATAGTTTTGTCTAGGTGTACGCCTAGATATTTTATGCTATTTTTATATTCGGTAACCTCATTTTTAATGCGAATGGTTCTGCGGTAGTTTCTCTTGTTAGTGAACATAGCACACTCCGTTTTGTCTACGTTGCATTTTAGCCCCCAGCGACGGTAGTAGTCGATGACGGTGTCAGCAGCCCAGCTCGCGCGGTGTGTCGCGCCGTTCGGGTCGGGAGATCTGTTAAGGATGCACAGATCATCGGCGTATTGGGAGAGCTTGAGTCCACGGATACGGTCCCTTTGGTCCCAAACGTCGTGGACGTACAGATTGAAAATAATCGGACCTAAGATCGAGCCCTGGGGGACCCCGTGTGGCACCGGTTTTTCATCGCCGTTGGTGGTTCTGAAGCGTCCGTAGATTTTGCGACCACTCAGGTAGTTCTCTATTAGTTTGATGATGTTGTTCGGGACGTCAGCTGTTTCAAGCTTCTTCGTCAGACCTTCGTGGTTTATTGAGTCAAAGGCCTTCGAAAGATCCGTCAGGACAATGGCCACACTTTCCCCCGCTTCCAGCGCATCTGTGATGAACTTGCCGGTGCGAAGGATCTGTGTGCCTGTTCCTCTGTTCTTGGTGAAGCCATGTTGGAATGATGGTTGGAGTCTGTCGGCCGTCTGACGCAGGCGCGATAAGAGCAAGCGTTCATGTAGTTTACCCATGATATTTAGGAGATTGATGGGTCGGTATGATTTCGCGTCCCGGTGATTCTTGCCTGCCTTATGTAAGAAGATGCATTCCCCGATTTTCCATCTATTGGGGTAATAACCTGTTAGTAACAGATAGTCAGCTATAACTTTGTACCTGGTGAGAAAGGGGTCTCCTCCTAGTTTGAGGGCGTCTGCTTTGATTTTGTCCGGGCCAGGCGCCTTCTTATTTTTAAAGCGTTTCAGCGCGAATCTGATTTCCTCAATGGAGGTGGGATCAAGAGGCTGGAACGGTGTGGTCTTCTCTGTGCTCTTATATTCGTTTTTTATCTCAACTTCTGTGACGATCGCTGCGTTGACCAGGGCTTCGATAGTTTCTTTCTCACTGTTGCAGCCCTCAATGTGGGGGAGTCTCTGTACTGGAGCCTTGAGGTTGCGTTGGATTCGCCACATCTGAGTTCTGTTGTTCCGTGTATCGTTTATCATCCGGGTCCAGTTTTCGCTGCTGTATTCCAAGAGTGCTTGTTGGACCTGACGTTTCAGATAATTGTAGGTTCTTCTTTGTTCCATTATTCTGTCCTGGTTGAAGCGTAGTCGCCACGCTTTACTTTTTGCTTGGTTTCTTTTGTCGATCAGTTCATTAATCTCTTCTGGAAGTTGTTCTCTTCTGTTGTTTTCATGTAGTGGCGCATACTCATCCAAAGTTTCTGTAATGGCTTTTTCTAGTTGTAGTATATATTCCTCGCATTCTGCGTCGGTTGTGATTTCCTTAGATAGGTGCGTGGTTTTATCCCATAGGGTTTGTTGGAATTGTTGCCTGATATCTTCGTTGTTTGCAATAGCGCGAGTATTTCTTACCAGTGTTTTCTCTCTGTCCACCACTATGCTTAGGTCCAGTAGCCAGGGCATATGATCGGACCCAACTGGAGTTGTTTGTCGGCATGTTATAGTGTCGAAAGCTTGCGCATCGTGCGAGAAGATGGCTGCATCGAGGATGCCATAGCCCGCACTGTTGGGTCGCGAAGGTAGGCCCGTGTGGTGTATGGTGCAGACGTCGGAGTTACAGAGGTCGCGGACAAGTATTCCCGCCCCTTCGTCTCTCGTTTGGTTGAGTGCGGTCATTTTAAGGTTGAGGTCCCCTATGGTGATGTTTGGAGCTTCGGTTATTATATCTTCTAGCTCATCATTAAGTGCTGCGGCGTCGTAGTGCTCTGATCTGTGCGGTATGTATATTCCCTTAATTTTTAGGGAATCCCCGGTCAGATGATCATAAGTGAGGTTGATAGCGACGCCTTCGATGATGCGGTCTCTGTCTTCGGTACCTGGAGTAACATCGGTCTGATTCCAGCGTATTCCTCGCATCACGTACATGGCTGTAGTTAGATGCGACGCGATCGAGTGCGTGATCTTATCGTAGTTCGGAAGGTCTATGCGGATTTTAGAAGAGTCCACCCGGCACTCATTGACTACAATTATGTGTGGTTTATGACGGTCGGCTAGAGATTTTAGCTCAAGGATTTTACCTTTCAATCCTTGCGCATTGAGGTGCAGTATGCGCAATTTATGATATTGATGTCTCGGGTTATTTGTTGAGAATTTTTACGAGGATTTCGTGTTGTAGCTGTAGCTGGTGTAATATTTGTTTCATAGTTGTTTGTAGCTCCTGCCCTATGGGCTCCATGTTGTTTTCTTTGTTTGCTGTGTGTTCTTTTAGTTGCATTGGTGGCTGGTGCTGTGGTTGTGATTGTGGTTGGGATGCCTGTTTAGGCAACGGTGGATATTGTGAAGTGGAGGTTATGTTTACATACGAGACGTTTTCCTGACGGTATCTCAGTGCTGCGTATCTGCGTTCACCTGTTTCTCTTTTTTTCCTTTCTTTTTCTTCATGTTGTGCCAGTTGACGGTCCACTGCCTTCTGGAACTTCTCGCATTTGGCTTGGTTGGCCCCATGGCCCGGTTTCTTGCATGCTGTGCATATTTCAATATCTATGCCTTCTTCGTTTTGAATTGTGGAGGTGGGGTGTTTCTTCTCACCGTGACACGCCGATGTCGCATGCGTGAAGAGGAAACATTTCTTACATTGTACTACTCTCCTGGGGTCATCTTTGTATTCCTGAGGCTTCATGCTGAAGGCCCCGAAGTACGCATGCTTTGTTGTCTTCATAAGTGTGACAATTTCATCGTATGAGTGGGCACCATCAAAGATAAATAAGTGTAGGTTACCTTTAATTGTTCTCATTTTGATCGGTCTCACACCGATGCACCTCTCCATTTCATCAAGACATGCCGCGTTCGTCTCATCGTAGATGTTTGTGTTGAGCACAACCTTCGTTTGATGGGTCTGCTGGGCTTTAGGGACGCGTGCTACGAAGCGGAGCCTGTCGTCAAGTTTCCTCAACTCTTCTATAATTATTTTCCTCATGTCCGCGGTGTATACGCGGATCGTGATGGTTCTTTTGTTACTGGCCATGGCGTGTCTTGCTCCCTGGTCTGTCGTTATTTTTCTAATTTTGTTTAGGTATTCTGGATCGTTGATTTTCTTGACATCTGTTATGATTATATCGGGGATGTGACTGGATGACGTGATCACTCTCGGTTGTCGTTGGGTCGCGGTTGAGTTAGGAGTGACGGCACCTCGCTTTCTCTTCTTGGGTTTGGGTGAGGTAAAGGTCGCGTGGGCGTAGTCTTTTTCCCTTTTCTCTTCGTCTTTGTACCCCTCTTCGGTGGGGAGTGAAGAGAAGCGGTTGTTTGTTCTTAAGCCAGACTGTCGCTGTAAGGTGACGGTCGAACTGGCGGCGCGCGCTCGCTCATTCGTGTAACCGCACTGAGTCGCGGAGTCGGCGCACAGAAGCGTCGAGACGCTCATGTCGTCGCACGCAATGGGGGCGACAATAAGAGCTTGCGCATCAGCGAAGGCTTCATTCGGTTTCGTTCGCGCGGCGCCAGTGGTCATGCCGCCGGGCGCCGTCACAGCAATCGCGTCACCAAAGTCGTGACGCGGTGTTTGGTAAGAGGGGTGGCCCGACCCACAGCGCAATGGCTCATCCCTTGTACTTTGGGTCCTAGCTACCTCTCTATATTTCGATACTATTTTGTTAACTATGCCACATTCACAGGTCACGTTTTCTTCACTTTCAAGTCCTATAATTGGCATGTACTTAACATTTAATTGTCCGTTGCACTTACGGCAGTTTATCTTATTGATTTTGCAGAAGTTTATGTTACACGAATATATATTAATTTTGTTTACACTGTTCACTAAGTGTCCGTTTGAAATATTTGCTGACGTTTTTATGAAACATTTCACGACACTTCGCTTGTTACATAATCTACAAGTTAATTGTTTGATCTTGGTTTGGAGTCCCTGCCACTCATGGATTTTTTTAATTACGTTAATTTTTGCGCAGTGCCAACAAGCAACCGCGTATTGTCCTTCATTATCCGGTAAAAGTTCACTTACACTAACTAATTTATAGCCACTGTTCTTTTTATTGTTCACAATTGCACTGTCCGTGTCCATTTCACTAGTTTCACTGTTTTCGGGAGGGCCTAAAGGGCCTCCCTTAGTCTCCACACTCATATGAGCGCAAGCTGATGTAGGTAATCGCACAAAAATATTGTGTCGCTCGAGGCGATAGGCACGGAGCGCGACAGAGCTCCGCGCGCACGTCCGCTCGCCACGGCTACCGTCGCGTCGGCGTTTCATTAAGGTAAGTAAACAGACTACAGCCGTGGATTTAATTAAAACTTTTATGTTCAATACTCCCGAAATTTGGGCAACCTCATATTTTCCATATGTAAAAATGAATGATGTAACGAGTAGCAATTATGAGTAGTAGAGCAATATAATAGTTCCATGCATTTGGATACAGCAATATTCTGAAATTAGGTAGGGAATCATAGTGCAGGCATTTGGATATATTAAAAAATTGAACTGGAGGAAGTAAGCGGAGCGGAGCGGTGCCAGCGGACAGTTGCAAGCAATAAGTCACAAAATAATACACAAAAGCAACCTCGCTCCGTAAACCCGCTCCGAAATTCCATTCGGCTATTTAGCGCCATAACTTCGCTATATTCTGTTATTATCTGCATATATTTTATAACTAAAATGAATAAACCTGGTCTCAATTCTACTGAAATCGTTTTCAACGAAGCACATAATTTCTGTACAATTCTATTAGGTTAAATTTTGCCTCTTTACTCCTCTTCACTTCAGGACCTGACACTGACAAGTAACTTAATTGTCGTGTAACGATGTCCTATTTATAATTTTGTTTTTTGTTACCGACTTCATCGTTGATTTTTCTCCACCATGACCTAGACTAAGGAATGCCTGTTGGATTATTACGTTAGGATTGGCTGTTTCAATTACTTCTAGTACCTATGGTTTATATAATTTTTTACCGTTCAGACAAAACTAGCATTCTTTTCTTTAATGTAAGTCTTAAATGAGCAAGATTTCAACTAGAAACCCATTTCCAAACAGCCTGAAAGCCTCGCTACAATTGACAGCGGTATAGATTTTATCGTGTGTCGTGTTTGTAGTAACGATAGATAATTTGAGAGCGGACGGACAGTCCGTCGCATGTCCGCTTAATGTCCAGTTGACATATTACGGAGCCTCACAAATGGTTTGACACCCCTGAGACCCGACAGAGATGTACAATCACTGAGCGAATAGTCGAATTTGCGAGGTCGAATTACAGGACAGCAGAGTGAGATTTACACTTTCAACCATTCTATATTAATAAAATTGAATGCGGTCCGTCAGTAAGCACAACACAGCAACACTTGAGAAACTCTGGACTGATTTGACTAGTTTTGAAATGTTCATCATAGGACAGCTTTTTAGGGAAAGAAATTAGAACACTTGTACGACAACAGAAAATTTGGAAAAAAATTGGATATTTGTATGATCTCAGATAAGACTAGGCTTAGCTAGTCTTCAACAAAAGAGTTTTTGATTTGCCTATATTTGAATCTTGAATGCCTGATTCCTGAATCAAGGACCTTTTTACTAATATCAAATGAAAATTCTGCCTGTAATTGGAAGGTTACACGATTGGTATTATTGGCTCACCCGGATCAGTCCAAGGCTGAGTGGCGTGTTGGAGATAAGGGCACAGCGGTGGGTAAATACGGGCTCATTAGTAATACTAGATAAAATGTATCTGTAAAGTGTTTGTAAAGAGTTTTTTTTTCCTTTAGCCTGCAATAGGTATATTTAAGTACTTTAATGCAAGTATATATTTGGACGTTTGTGTGTCAGAATTTGTGTTTGTAAACTCACCCACGATACAGTGTACGAGAAAATCCTAGAGAGGGGCAACATTTCTATAAAAAAAATCCAATATATCTGCAAGCTGGGTATTGGCCTACGATACTTATAATTATACCGATCCATTGCGGTTATTATTTTTTTATACTTGTTTTATAATTCATAATTTTTACGTTTATTTTTATTACAACTCAAACCATATTTTCGATATTTTGAAAAAAAAAAAGGTTTTTAAACATCTATCTAAAAAATGGTTTTTATCAGCCCCGCTTTTGCTTAACATGCAATGGTATTATGACTGCCAGTATTACATCTTCTCACCTGTAACGCTGACAGTGTCGGATTGAATGCACTCACTTTTACAGTGGCATACAACGCACTCCCCTGGAATCGCGCAGTCTGTTTATTAGAAGATTTGACACAATGTTGATAGAAGCACTTTGTATTATTAAGAGCTGACGAACCACTACTGCATTTAGGGAAAAAATTGTTCATTTGTACGATCGTAAAATGGTTTTTTTGCCGCTAAGATGATTGAAAGACTGGTGAAAATACATTAAATGTGTTCCTTGCTGTTACCCATTCTAGTTTGCTCAATAGTATTCAATGATTCCTTTCATCATCATCTTATGTGCCAAAAGACGTCAACTGCTGAACAAAGGACTCCCCAAATTTCCACAAGGACCGGTTATACTGCATCCATTAATTAGTACTTAACATATACTTACAAAACACACTTAAATAGGCCTGTCCTCTATATCGACTGACATCGCCGAAATATACTGCCTGAGTTTCTAGAAAATGTGGAACTAATTCCACTTCTAATGTAAAAGTCGATCCCAAAGAAATTTTACTGGCAAATGATTGAAATGCATTTAGGCGTGCCGTGAGCTGAGCCTTTCAGCGAATGTTCATTAAATGTTGAAACCTCATTACCTTTACTCACGCACAGAATGTCAGCAATGCTATATCAATGCTGCCTTGACTGGGGCATGCCGAAATATGGATACGGTAATTTGATCCTTTTGATAAAAGTGTTGGCAGTAACCCACTATTCAGATTGTTGTGTTAGAAAAACGTATATTTTTCTGTGATTGATTAGCAATCACGCAAAATACATTATTTAGTTTTTCAGCTTCTTGATTTTGATTTAAAGTAGTTTTTGAGGAGTGTATAGTACTTTTCTAGGTTGATGAGAACTATCTTACTCCTGAACTCTCAATCTATCCAATGCTAAAATCGTCGAAATTTTGATATTTGGAAGAGGAATCGCAGTTGGGTTTAGATCAATTCAAGAGCTTAGAAAACCACAATCAAAATTTATAAAAAAAAACATTTTCACATTTGGTTAAAAGAAAATAAAGGAAAATTCATCTTTCTTCAGATATCAAACAAAAATAAAGCAGTCTTTTATCTCACCACTTTCTCGAACCACTACTGATTGCGCAATTTATTGTTTCATCGTCTCCCGTCCATCAGACAATTGGCACTTCTTCCCAAATAAGAAACGACAGTGGAACCTAAAGACATTATGGACGAAGGGAACGAGCACTTAGCCCGGTTGATTGAACAAAACAAATGCAACTCATGGCCTCCCAGTAACCTGGGCTTGGGGGTTTTTGATACGGGAAAGGCAAAAATACGTAAGTATTTAGAAGATGGTGGCGAAAATGTTGGTATTAACATTCGTTCACTACGTGTTCTTTAGAAAATATGTGCATATATGTTCACAGTACTGTTTATTCATTGAAATTTATTATTTCAATGAATAAACAGTTCATTGAAATAATAACAGTAATACAATTCTTTCCTCATGAAACAAATCATTTAGCCGGTCCAATAAGTCGACAATGTTTTCGTACGTCACCGGGGGCGGCAAGCCCGTCAGATGGGCGGGAAGAGCGCGCCGACCGCCCGCCTCGCGCGACCGACGCGCCGCGAATAAAATCCCAAACCAAATGGACCACCGAATTCAATTTTGAAAATAGAATAACTGTACTTTTCTTTCCTTTTCAATTGTTGTCAGCCAGTGACACGAGATTTAGTGTTGGGATGTGAAAGTGTGTTAATAGTTTAAAGACTAGTGATACTCTATGGAATTTTTAAATAAAGTTTTAATCAAGTCTTGTGCCAATGAAATTGGATTGTACATTTAAGTCTTTAGTGGTGCTATATTGTGTTTTATAATACATACCGTCTACAATCTCCTTTTAAATAAATCTTGTTAAAGCTGTTCTTACGAACGGACACATTTGTCGGTAATTGAATGTTATTATGTTCCTAGGCTCAATCTGAGATAAAAGAAAACGACTTACCTACAAGATAATTAATTTTGGTCTTGACGTGTAATAAGTAATTTATATACGAAGTTTATCTAATAAGTTAGGAAGGTTGGAAATCAAATGAATCCGTTTAAAAAAAAACCGACTACTTCACGATTTAGGGAGTCGATAATTCACATTTTGCATAATTTAACCTTCTTCGTTCTGTGCCTATATTTTTGGGTAAATTCAACATTCCCAAGAAAATTCCAAAACAGTTGTTTTCTCAAAAGGACTCTAGCCTCTTTCAGTTTCTGATATAGCCCCATAAAATGCACTAGAAACTTACCTTGAAGGTCAAAGCATTACAGCTTGAAACTCCGTGGAAATAATTTTTGATTTTTATTGAACAAATCCAGTGTAACAAACGTTCTAATGAACATCGGTACAATTTCCCACCCTTCTCTGAAGCCTTACAAATTGTATTTAATTTCCTAATTCCAACCAAACTCAAGTACAGTATTTACTAATGACTACACTACAGTGTATATGTTCATACCTATATAATGATTAAATCACATCGACAAATCGCTAAATCATAGATAAATATCTATATGAAATATCAATGTTTCACCCACAGGCTGACTAATCATAAAATCTCAGAAACTTTAATGCCTACAAACTGGATGACAGACATCTTCTGAGAGAGGTTTTAGGGAAATTCACAAGGGAATAGGAGAAATGAGATTTATGTGGGCCAAACCGTGGGACGCAGCTATTATGGAGCCCGGCAAACATTTTAGACAAGGAAGGGAAAACGCTAGAACAATGATGTATGACAGTTCGTACTACGTTGTACTTTCCGTCCCTTCCATTCATTGTTCAAGTTATTTGCCCCTCATTATACCTATATTATAAATTATAAGTATCTGGGTTCAGCGCTTCCACAAGTAAGTGGAAGCTGCATTGCTATTTAACGATAGTCAGCTCATGAGGATCGTAAAAGTGCTTATTTGACGTAATGCGATCCGGAACTCTCTCTTAGGATCTACTCACGTTATATTGTACAAACTTGACAATTTTGACAGCACAGCAGATGCGAACAAGGTGGAGTAAGCAAGGAGGATGATTACGATGATTGATTGTGGATAACAATTTTGGGGACACTGCGTTTAGCCGCGTTATAAAAATGGTGCATTTTTTCTATTGCATCCTGGCTTCATAAGTATCCTGCACGGTTAGAGCTTTCAGTTGAGTTTTCAATTGATTTAAGCTAATTTCGAAACAGTATCATTTTATTAAATCATAGAACTTCTGCAGAATACGTGTATCTCTGCTGTTTGCCAGCCGACAAAATAGAACAGTATTTACTGCACAAAGTTGAGTGTTCATACGCAGGTCCTAAGTTCTCATTGCAAGCCTGGTTTACATCGCGATTAGCAACAGGCACCCATCTGTTCCAGGGGAGCAATAACACAGGGTGAACGCACGACGTCTCACTGATAAGAATTGCTACGTAGATTTTTTTCTCACGCCACAATGCACGCAACGTATTCGAGAATTTAGAAGCCATTTTGTTAGTGATTTCTTGAGCTGTAGGTAGTTTTGGGAGCAATTCAGTGTGACGCCTAAGAATGTAATAATGTGGACAACCGCAGGAATGTAATTGATTTGAACGTCGAAGTAATCGTTTTTAGCTGTCTTTTTTCTGGCTGTGTTTTAATTACTGATGATTGAACTTTGCTCTTTTGCCTCGTCTTTGCCTCTATAATCCTTACAAAGTTTCTATTCTTTAATGATTATTTTGACCAGCTCGTCTTGCATTCCATCTAATGCAATTTATGCATCACACACTAGCAATATCTTCGAAGGCTAAAGAATGGTTAAAACCTGCAATTAAACAGCTGCACTTGCAATGACTAAACGAAAACGGTAATTGGCGCGTTATCAATTGTAGTATTGATCACTAGTCCATATCCTTGTGACGTCATTACGCACGTCACAGGGTGCATCGGGTCAATAACGTTCACACATCGCCGCTGACACTCTTACACACTATTACAATATTCAAAATCAATCCACTTTGCCGTCTGGAGTACAGTGAGTAAGCAGTGCTTGCAAGTTTAGATGTATTCCGTTGGAGAGGAAGGATGCGGGTATTGAATCAAGTGTAAGTTCAGGAATCTGTCTGTATTGACTGTTAAGAACTTGAGATATGCATAAAGAATTATGTACTTATTCAATCCCATGTGCATTTTGAGCAGCACAATGTATTTTAAAAAGAGAACTCATTTTCTTTGTATCCAAAGATTAACTGTCAAGGAATAAATTAGCAGACACAAAAGAAAAACAATTGTTACGGCCCTCTGGAAGATAACTGTTCTTTAGTGGATTAAAGCGTAGCCAAGTGTGGAGCACGTATCAAAGCTACCATTTTATTTCATGATTTGATGCAGCTTTCTCAAGTTCTATTGCTTGATGCTTCAGAACTTTAATAAATTATTTGATACATACGATCTCTTCTTCATTAAGAAAGATATTTTTTTTTTCTTTCTGATGATATCACAATGATGAATCCCGCCCGTTGCTCTGGTGACATTTCGGCTCACTGCCCCGACTAATATATATTAATTGTCTGATTATTGTGACAATATTAAACAAACATCTAGGTAACATTTCAGTTTTACATTTTTGAAAAACTGTAAGTTTATTACTAAAATAACATGCCTTGTGAAAAGTTGTTTTATCGTAAATATATTATTACTTCCGTTATGCTAATTGCCAAATATAAGTTCAGACAATTTTCATATTGGTGACCTCTCCAAACAGAAGTACCTAATATAACGCACGCATTGTGGGCCCACCTCCGCAGTTGTAACTTTCAACTAGCATCTTGTCCGATATAATAAATACAGTTATAAAACTCCCTTCGACCCCGTACTTTTATTGGCGTGAGCGTACTTTATAGCGATATTTAATACCGCCCTTGGGATTGACCGATTTCTTTACGTCACTACCCTCCATGTTAGTTTGAATGTTAAAAGTATCGACACGATCATCAATGGTGGAAAAGTACTGGGTTTGATTATGTTTATAGCAGGGGTTGTCTTTGTGTAAATATATTTTCGTTTATAATATTATATTCACTTTATATTTATTCGGCCATTTGTAATACGTTCCGTAACAAAGCAACCAAATTTATGTTATAATTAAGATTATCTAAATAGTTTTTTTTAGTTTTTAATGTATTTAAAAATATTTAAAATACGTTTCTGTTGGCTGTTTTATCTGTAGCATTATATAAAAAAGAAGTATTTGTGTTCCCTCTACAGGTAGGCAATATTTGCAAATAGACGCCATCAGCATTTTTTTATGGATCATAACTTACCAACATACCAAACATACATTATATGTATATCATACACGTACGGCATTGAATTCCGAAGTTTTCTAAGTGCAACACAACACAGTACATTTATTGTTACATCTTATACAATTGTAATAATATACATATTAAAATAATACTTTAGAAATATAGTACAAACGACAACACGTCAAGCTATCGGTATTGCGAGGGAATATGAGTAGTCCAATCCAAATGACAAATTATGTACACACGACGACCATCGTCGTGTGTACATAATTTGGGACTAGTTGGGAATAACATACATTACACATTTATAACTCATACCATGTATTTATTTCTTCGGAGTTCGATATTTATCCTGTACATTTCACTATTATTTTATACTTGAAGTCGGTTTTGATTATATTAGAACTTCTTGGTCCTTGGAATGTCTCGCGTACCTAAAGACCTGTCGAGGGATCTGAATACGAATTAGGATAAGCTTTATTTTTGGAAATGTTCGAAAATATTGGAGATGGAAGAATCTAAGATGGAATAAATTTACTTTCTTTGAAAGCTAGCGGTAATTTTCTATTCTTTGCTTAACGAGTCTTAAAAAATTAGTAAAGTACGATATTTTCAACTCCCTTTGTTGCTACCTTTACATTAATTAATACTAATTAGTTACCTATTCTTGTCTAATTAAGTTAATTAGCTTATTACCATGTTATGTTATAAATGTTATCTATTGCAGCACAGACACCTGATTAATTACATGGTTACCCGCTATCCAGTACATAAGCTCATTAGTCGACACAGCTTCCTAAATATACGAAAAATTTGCGATTAACACAATATCGGGATCAAAAATATTTCAATTAGACATAAACTTAAATGCAATTCGTTTCCATTCGTTGCAGGCTCAGCCTAGTTTGGAAACCACTATATACTGTTAAATGCTATTGTGTTTCTGGAATAAAGATATTTTTTTATTTATCCGGATAAAGAGTTACTGAAAAGTGGAAGATATATATCTCGTGTAATTGATTATTACAGCATATTCTAACGCTAAGATTCAGGGAAAGTCAACCGTAAACTGCTTCCATTTGGGAATGAATTTAACCTGCATTTTTACATATAGAAGAATAATACGCTAAGACTTGCCTCTGAATCTGAGCCAAGAAAAACAAGTATTTTATTTGACACTCAAAAATGATATTTAAAAAATAAAATCGATTTCTATAGTAGTTTCACATCAATTCACTACACTACTACGGTTGTTTCGAATCAATTGTTTACAGTGCAATAACCATACCTACAAATAAGACTGGTTTTCCGATGCGAAGAGGAAGCGTGGGCGTAGGCTTCTCACTGCAATTTCATATCTTCTAAATATGTACTTTCTATATAATGTATAGAAAGTACATATTTAGTATGGTCAAAGATTCAGTTCAGTTCATATGGTGTTAAAAGGTTTTTTTTTTATTTACACACACAAGTTAGGTAACATACAGACATAGAAAATCGAGTGAAAATTATAGCCATACAATTATAGCAATACCTACATACAGTCTTGGTAGCCCAATATTAACAGTAAAAACTAATGAGTTACCGAACATTAATTGTGGCACAGCACAGCCGGATAAGTAACAGTGATATAATAATGGCAGTTTCTTCTGTCACGACCACAAATGACATGCACAAACACCAAAATTAAGCAATATTTATCGTCATTCGTCTTTAGAACAAGCATAATAAATCATCTTAACCATATTTCTAAAATTGCGTAATTTGACGACAGTTCGCTACCAAAAACATAACCTTAGTGTAGAAAATCCAAATTGAATTGAATGTTCGCCAGTCGTAGCCTCGTCAAGTTGTGTGGATGTCGGCAAACAAACTACCGAATTGACTAGCTCTGTGGCTCACTCGCAACTAGGTGTCCAGGTTGTGGATGGGACAGTAAATACAGGATCGTGTGAAAGACGCATTGATGCGAGACGGGAGTTAAATGCTGTTTGTTGATACACTAGCGTAGATTTTAAAGTTAGGGCGCGTTCCTACTACATATGTCGTAATGGTAAATTTATCGATGAATTACTGTCGTCTCTACCTGTTCCCATTATAACGACTGTTTGTCGTCAACATGTTTTTTCGTTGAACGACTATCGTGTCTACCTGTTCCCATTGGATCGTGACATTTTATCGGTTCACGGCAGTCACTTTGTCGTTTGCAAATAGTAGAGCTAGCTACAAATCTACGATAGATAATCGCAACAACGAAACACGATTTGTCGTCAGGATAATAGTGACGTGTTTTGTCGTTTTAAGACTGCTAGCCGTTTCCATTGCCGTGGCAATCTGTCATCAGAGAAAAAAAGGTAATGGACGGCAAGTAATCGTGACGTACTATATGTAAACACCTTCATTTAAATATAAAAGCCACGATAGGTTTACACCTAATAATATTACAAAATCATGCGATTCCTTTGTTTTACAAAAGACATTACTTGCCTATAACTACAGTATCCAATCTCGGGACATGACATGGGAAAATGAAATGAAAGGGGTGATTGAATGTCATGTTGTTGTTTTTTTTATACTACTAAGGTGGCAAACAAGCATACGGCCCGCCTGATGGTAAGCGGTTACCGTAGCCTACGGATTCTTGCAACACCAGGGGCATAACTCGCGCGTTGCCAACCCTTTAAAAATCTTTTCACACCCTTTTTGAAGAACCCCATGCTTATGGAAAACCTCGGCGAGAAGTTGATTCCACAACCTGAGTGTGCTAAGGAGGAAATTGCTCTGGAATGGCACAGTATGAGACCAGAGTGGTTCTAAGGTATATGGATGAACTCCACGCCGGTGACGAGAGGTGCGGTGATAGAAAGTATATGTTGGCATCATTTCAAACAATTCCTCAGAACACTGCCCATTGTACAAACGGTAGAATACGCAGAGAAGTCTCTCCTCAGACTTAAGGGTTCTAGTCCGTTTTCCGTTTACCGTATCAACAAACAACTATTGTACAAAAAAAGGAATGAAATCCGTCAAACATAATCCTTCCTTGGCAGTCAGATTGTAACAAGTAATAAAATCTCTTACAAACACAAACTTTCCGAATTTGGAAAGTTTGTGTTTGCTTTCAAAAACTTCATATCTGGGCCTGGGTATTATTAAATAGGTAGAGCAGTTTTGATAGCCCCCGATCTCGGGTATGAATGTATCTCCTACCCACTAAATCTAAGACATCTCTAAACGGAATCCACTAAACGTTTTTCTCATATTGTCTTTAGTGCCTCTACACAGTCACATCGCTAAAACGTTCGAGAGTTGTACACACTCGCAAAGTCATTACGAAGGGAAGCATTATATACACTTCTTGACTGTTTAATCATACCTCACCGTACGTTGTTGGAGAATCACGCATACTCGATACGATTTCTCTAATTTACCTGATGCGAATTTGCAATACGCCAGACCGTTGTCAGTAACGGTAATGGAAGAGGCGTGGCAGTCTTTTGAACTAAAATCACCACACAACGATAATGGGGTCAAATATTGGAAAAGTTCTCAAACTTTCATTTTACTGCCAGATAAAAAGATAGGGTGATAGCTTCGTTATCTATATGATCTTTTGTCTTTTACGGGTTGTGAATACCAGAAGGCACATGAAGCCATTAAATCCTTCGTCACGCATACATTTACCTCTTTTCTCACGCAATGCGTGTTTTTGCAGACCCTTATAAGACTCGTTCCTTCCAATATATTCCGTAAAACGAAGAAAGGAGGTTATGAGCACACTGCCATCAGATGCGTTACATTTAAAAGTGGGTTAAAATATTTGTGGAACAGACTTCATTTGGACTTGTTCAGGAATGCCCGATTCCTGAACAAGTCTTTTCTCTTTGGCTTTCGCTGCTTCAAACTGTTAACGATAAAAACTTTTCAATTGAATAAAAACCCATCCTTTATTAAACATAGCTATATCTGCTAAATTAGCTGCTATAACTACCCTGCAACGCTTCAACACGTAATCCACACCAGTCAATGGTACTAAAATTAAACACCTACACGGTGACCCGAATGCCGACAGCTCTCGAATGTGATCGATTCTATCTAAATCGGTCCATCTGACCGCTGGGGGATCAATAGCTATCATTACACGCCGACAAATTAGTAGCCAATTGGCGGGTTATGACGACGAATGAAATGAAAATGGCCCTTAGCAGAATAAACGTTCCTGTCGGAAATTGGTGGAAGTGTTGAAGAGTTTTGTAATCGTCTTGGGAAGTTGGGACGTCATTGGTTTCTCGAGTTTCTTGAAGGGTTTTTACCTCAATTTAGGCGGCTAATTGATTCCCTGAAGCATTCATTTCCTTTATTAAGAAGAGAAATATATTGTTGACCCAGTCTAGAGACTAAAATATTTTCAGATATTCTATATATTGACTGTCTGAACATGCTAGTAGTTTTGTATGAAATGTATAAGGTATTGATCATAAAAATATGCATACACTAACGCTTTTTTCCCACAGGGGTAGGCAGAAAATATAGACCGCCACTTGCTACGATTCTTACCTACTTCTTTTGCTTCTTACACATTCATATTCATACATACGCACCAAAAATATGCATTAGGTAATTAATAATCTTTCCAAATTCCAAGTCCAAACCGCCACCGACGTTGATTCATTGCGATAAACTACAAACCGTCCACACCTCACTAAACCCCGCTCGGTTTGACCACAAACTGGTCGGACACAACCGCGGCGACATCTCAATCAATAGCGTCCATTAGCTACCGTCAAATTGTGCGCTCATTAATTCAGATCACGCGCGCTGCGAGTCTCGCTTTCACATGCAAATTGTTCATCGAACTCTGATGGAATATGGAGTCGTAATACTCGAGAATCCTAATTTTTCTCACGTTACCATAATCAGTGACTGGAACCATCGTAAGTCAAGAGCTATTAATAATTGCCAATTTCTTTGATTTCTCAAAAAAAACATGTGTATGAAGAATACGTGGGTTCCAATTAAATAATGGAGGAATGGATGGATACTTTGCTTAAAAATTAGTCAAAGGCCTAGATGTAAACAAGAAATAATAAAAAAAAGAAAAGATCCTTATCTCCCTATACTCAGATGAACATACAAAGTACTCGCTGAGATTGATCACGGCTTTCATACCTCGTGTTTTAACAAGCGCACCACAACACAAGTACAATTTATCTTTGCGATTCGCCATTACACTAACGAAGCTTTCAGTTTCAAGATTGCCACTCTGATCTACGGGCAAGTCAACGTTCACAAATTATCATATTGTACTAAGCACGGCGAGCTGACTAATTTCTGTCTCTGGCACTACATTGCATCTAGTTGGTCTAAGAAACAGTTTACATTACTGATTAAATTTACTGAAATCGGAATACCAAATAGTTTGCTTGCAATCCTGGGTTGCTAAAAAAAGCGATGTCGTCCATCGTCTGACTGCAGCCCTTCCAAACAGTGCATTGTCAAAAATATATATTTTTAGTCTATTTAAGATAAGTGGCTTATAAATCGCACGTTCAGTGTCCAAATCTACTGCAAAAATTTAAAGCTTAGGTTTTTATTCAAATAATAACTTTGACGCTGATAAAATATAGTAGAATTTTATCATACGACCAAAAGCTCAAAACTAAACTACCAAACCAAACCCACATCCCATGAACTCAACGTGCGAGTACCAAAACTTTTACCTTCCATAATTCAGTTTCCACATCTTCTTAAGGTTGGTTTCGCACCAAGTTTTTGCTGGTTTGATGTCAGAATACGAAATCAAGCCCGACATTTCTGGGATATATAGGATATCTTCAATCAATGCACTGACGGTTCTTATCTAGTTTTTGGGTTAAACACCTTTGTGGTCCCCGGTGTGAAATAGCTTCGGCTCACTAAATGCCTCGGCTTCAAGTTCACCTGATCATGTTTTTGTTGGTCGGTGTCTAGTTTACTAAAGGTACAGGAGAGACTTACGTATAACTTGCTCTTAAGTTCATCATTGAGGATAGTGAAGCTGTTTCTGCAGGTGGAGACAATTCACGTGAATGTAAGTGAATTAATGTAATAAATAGTTTCTTACCTGAATTTGGTGATTCCTGAATCATTGCTACACTGTAAGAGCGGTTGCACAAACCACTGCACTGCATGGTGCTAACACTTCATATTGTTCTAATTTATAATCTACAGAGTCCTCGCGTCGCTGGGCCCACCCGGCAAGGTAAAAACACCTCTACGTTACTCCTCGTCTCCCTTTCCAACGTTTGCTGAATGTTCCCAGTAACTTAAAATACACTCTTGCCTAAAACTTACCGCTAACTGGCTTGTTATTTTGCACATGCATAGCTCATTATGCATGTCTAACTTTGTAGTCTTGCAGCTCGTAGTTCAGTTTATGCGCGGTAACAGACCGTTTGATATCTCGTAGGGGTTTATTTATAATGAATATTGGAATTAACTCCAAAATTAACTTCGGCGCATTCAATATTTGAACGTTATTTTAGTAGGGCTATAGAAACCTGTACAGATTCTCCATTAACAATGCCTTAATGACCTTAATGCACTTAAGACCTATTGAGCTCGAAGATACTGATAAAATAAACGTAGCTATATCTAGCCTTATACAGCCATAAAAAGCCTCATAAACCTTTAATTTTAATACTAAATATACCTCTATTGTACGTAAAAAATAGTGTAGATGTTGAGAGAATCAAACCTTGCCATCCATAAAGCATAATGTTGTAACCTACTGAAGTGCACCAAAAACAACCCACTATCAAAATCTTTTATGACTACAATCCGTATTAAATCTTCCTCAAACAACCTTACAGACATGTCGGTCGCCAGACCCACCGCGAACTATCAGTTCAACATTTTTAATAGCTTCCCCCGGTCTATTCCGAACCTGTCTATTAGGGAGCTCACGCGACCAAACTTTAATTTAATTTTAAATTCGCGACTCGGTGTGAACTCCGAAGTGAGGCGTCCTTGGTTCGCTTGCAGCTTTATAGTTGGACTGTCCTTTGAGTATTAATGAGGCGAAAGAGCGCTTTAATGTAGTATATTTTGACCTGCGAGAAAATTGGGTTATAACTCATGTTTCCTGGTTTTGACAACTACTATCGAAAAAAAACGTTTTTGAAGGATTCGCGAAAATAAACGTCGTTTTTTTATGTAATGCAAACTACATTCTCGCTAAAGTACTAAGTTTGGTCAATTACTCAAAGTTCTATTCTCGTTCGGCACACTCTATAGCTTGGCTTATTGATACCCAAAAGTTATCCATCCCCATTTACCGGTACTAACACTCCGTGTCACACTTCATCGACGTCGTTAATGACGTGAAAAACATCCCGACGCCGACGTGAGCTATGCCAATATTGCATAGTAATACACTTTATATTTTAATGAAATGACAGGTTTCTCTTTGTGTGTTTTGAAAACAAACGCAGTCATTCAGCGCATGAAGGAAGACTATTATAAACTCGCTTCCATGGTATGGGGAGTCATTTAGGATCAAATCTGTCATGTTTAATTTGATCTGAATGGGGCGTTTAAAGTGACGTAGTACTAGTTGTGTGGTTGCTAACGTGATATAATAGCTAACTCATTTAACTGATCCTAATCTAAGCGATGCCCGTACCTTGGTCACCGTCATATGCCATGTATTATTATAGAGGCACACCCTATATAATATTTCATTGTAAACTATTTAAAGTCGACTCATATTGGGAAGGAAAGACACTGGTCTATTCTATACTGTTTAAAATAATAGGTACCAACAATATCCGAAACTTCAACCGCATCGGAATTGTCTCAAAACAAATATATTTATTAACAAATCACAAATATACGTGGACTTGAATTTGTTCAACAATAACAGCATAAATAAATCACAAGTACAGTCAACTTTCAGATTCCGTGCAGGATCGTGCAGGATCGGAGGAAAGTTGTAATGCATTTTTCATGGAATTATTGCCTCGGCCAGACATTGAACCCGCTGCGTTCGTGCCGATAATTATTCAGGGCACGTAATCCTGTTTAGCCTTCGGTATTTCTTCCTTGCAAGGACGTTGTTAATTTGATACTATTACATTTTTTAATAACGTATTTAGTTTTTAGTGGAGCAGTGTTGTTGTGTTTTTTTATGATATTTTCAGTAGCAGCTTGGAGTTTTTTTATTTATATTTTATTTAAGTTATTAAGTTGGAATTTGTGTCCGGTTAATGGCAAGTGGCTCACCCCTTATTACATGGTTCCTACGCGAGCTGTAAGTGTACAGCAATACACCTCTGCCTAATCCTTCGGGAAATACAGGTGTGATGGTATGTCATGTATGTCATAAAGATGTGGTTACCGTTTTAAACTAAAATATCGCAAATATTTCCACCAAATAATCGTCGCATCGGCGCAGCATCTCCTCTCCTTCCATTCATCCCTACCAGCTGTCATGACCTCATCATCACATTCATCCTTCTTTTCTTTGGTTCTCCATCCCTCCACATTCATATTCATTACTCTTTTAATCACATACGAGTTCGTTTCATCCCTCCTAGTCTCATCACGTGCCTATTACATTTGCTTGTAACAATATCTAGACATTATTCTTTTTTAACACAGCCAACTAAAATAGCGTAGATACAGTACCCGTCGATTCACAACCGTCATAAATTATCTTGATTTCCCGTTACTTCAGAAACTGAATATCTGCATTTCTATTTTCAGTGGCCCTTTTTAACTGTGAATCAGCTTTGCAAACTATTACTGTGTACTTTAAACGAAGTTTATATTAAACTCTACTGGATGAGTGGAGCTTAACGAAGGTCTCTTCAACATATTTCAGTTAACTTATTTATAAAATGTTGGCGATTCGAGAGATTTATTTCTGACAAGCGATACGCCCGCGGTTTCACTCGTGTTGCGCCGTTCTTAACAGTCATAGCTTGAAGTTAAATAGCTTAAAAACTTCCTCATGAATCATTTCGTCCATTAGTGAAAACCGCATGAAAATCCGTTCAGTAGTTTTTGAGTTTCTCGCGAACAGACAGACGTGGCGGTGGACTTTGTTTTATAATATGTGGATAATATTTCTGGACCAAGTTCTAGGGATCACGATGCATTGGGGATTAGGGTTAACCAATTGCCTTTAATGTCTTGCTTGCAGCAACCTTCTCTCATCAATGGCGATCTTTATGTGCCCATATTTGTTTTTTTTAATACTGAACTTCATAGTGCGTAGCAAGCCATCCCTTCGCCCTCCAAAATTCAATTCTTATGAGAAATAAGATATTATGTTAGAAAAATATAGAATCTCATTAAAACCGTGAATTGGATAGGCCATTGGATAGCATTTTAGTATTGAGTACTTCATTGAGTAGCAGTACTTTGGGATTTCGTATTTATGTAAATCGCTAAGGGTTTTCTGTAATAGCAATTAGCGTGATTAAATATCGTATCTACTCGAAGAACCAGCTGTTGTACTCATAGAGAATCCTACCTACGATCTATCCTTAGATGGTATATTATAACCGTAATAATTATGTAGTTCGATTATAGATGTGACATAAGAGACACCATAAGATAAGACACCATTGCTTAGCTTTAAAGTACATAACAGACTTCAGTAATTATATAAATAGTCTCCACAACTGTCTGGCTCTTGAACTCACGCTACCAAGCTTCCATTCCATTTTCAACAGTTTCTTAAATATAAAATTGTAACTGTCCGATGTCTGTATATAGCAGATATTTTAGAAAAAATAATATCGGGGTTCCTTAGAAGAGCTATAGAAGCCAAAACAATTATCTTTAGTTATATTTTTGTGTGTAGTGTTAAGATTATAAAGTTATTTTTTAGTAAAGGAAAAAGTTCAATCGCGGGCAGGATTCGAACCTGCGTCTCCTTATGACGTAAATTCAGAATGTGAAGGCGAAATTTCAATCATGCGGGTAGGGTTCGCGGTGGCATAGAGGTCAGAGCGTCTGGTGTATCCAACCAGAAGACGCAGGTTGAATCATGCCCGCGGTTGAATTTTTTCCTTTACTAAAAAATAATTATCTTTAGTATTTTTACCCGTCTATCTTTATGTTTGTATACAAATCACGCCAAAACTACTACACGAAATTTTGGATGCAGTTCACAGTTGTATTGCTGGAAGTCCTTAAAATCAGATACATGTTTCATCGATATACGCTACCTAGAAGGCAAGTCATAGTAGGTAAATCCTTATAGGCAATAGCTAGCTATCATACTCTAACATGAATAAAATCGCTCAACCATAAATTATGATAATGTAACACTGAATGAAGTCTAGATCAGATATGTATTTACAACTAGTCTTCTAGACTATATACCTAGCAGCAGAAGATTTTTACGACGGTAAATGCGTATTGGAATATTAGTATCTTAAGTAACCTTCTCGGAAAAAAAGGTCTAAATACCATTGATACGGAAAGGAGATTTTCTCTTTCGGGACTTGGCTATCTCTGTTCCGGACCAATACGATCTTCAAACCTTCAAGAAAAGAGCGTAATCCTTTTGAAAAGGCCGGCAACGCACTTGTGACTCCTCTGGTGATGCGGGTGTCCATGGGCGGCGGTAATCGCTTACCATCAGGCGACCCGTCTGCTCGTTTGCCTCCTATTCCATAAAAAAAAGACTCATTAGCTTTTACTGTCATAAAACAGTAATCCTTGCTATCTATACTAGTATTGATATTCTATTTTACGAAATGAACTCTAACTTCAACAGGAATCTTACTGTAACTAAAAATTCAATATTAGACTCGCACGAAATTAGTGGTGTGCAATTCCTGAGATAGTGACGTAATTCAACCAAATCCCAATGTTCTGAATGAGTTTTGAATAATGTGTGGTGATGTGCTATTATGTGAAGCTGTTCAGCAGGCTGCTCTGTTCGTTCACTTTTCTACTAAGTAAATTTGTTCTAAAGGACACGTATAATATCATGGAACAATGTTAAATTAAAAAAATGACCGTGAACTTTTAATGCAGGCTGGCTGCTGACATACAAAGTATGTCGTCCCAAAAGTTAAGGTAAGTTAGTGACTCACTTTCACGTAAAAAGGTCTACAATACACTGTGAATGGCCTCGTAAAAGAAAAATATCTAGAAAGAGACTTGGACTTAGCAATGAATATACTATTTAGAAAATCGTAGTAATCGCTTACTTTTTGCCTAAAGCGTGTTGGGTGGCTCTAAACTAGACTGTATATATAACCATTACTGTCGATAAATAAAAATAATGCAATTGAAAGAAAACTATTTTTATTCTACTAAGATGACAAACAAGCATACGTGGCAGTAAGCGGGAACCGCAGCATATAGACGCCAGCAACATATTAGAAAATACGGTAGTACCAACCTAGACGCCCTTAGCAATTTAGAGGTCTACCACTTCAAACAAACAATTGCATAGGTATCATATTTATAACATGTAGAATGTTATTAAAGATCGGGAAAGTACAAACTAGAAATAGGAAAAAAACATTTCAAGTATAACCGTAGAAAATAGGTCACCGTGTACCGTTAATACATATATACGGTAAAAGGTAACACAAAGTGCAACTACACTAACTATGCCAGCGTCTTAGTTTAAAGTTGTGCCAACTTCAACTTAAACCAAGCAATTACGTATACGATCTTATTAGCCACTGGCTTCCTCTTAACTTATAACAGAAGATACACGTACTCGTATGCGCTTACGTAAATAGCGTAGAAGAATTCTTGATGTACCTTTTTAAGCTGAAAATATAATTTGTTACCCTCTCGAAAGCTTCAACGAGGAAAATTTAAATTTCTGATGTCTTTTACATATAAAACAGATATTTCCCGTCTAAAATAGTTAAATCTTGTTTAATCACTCATTCAGAAGACTAATCTGAAAATATAATTGTCAACCAACAAGAACGAGCACTCCAAAAATGTTTATATCTTGTGACAGTTATAATAAATGAGCTTATTCTCGTTAAGCAGACTGCTCGACTTGTCTCGATCCCGAAAACTGAAGCAATTTTCATTGTACGAGTATAGATCCTTTTTGTTTAACTTATTTATACAGCCAATTATTTAACAGAAGTGTATTTAGAAAGGTGTTGTTTGTTTTATTTTAATAAAAGTTTAATCTGTTGTTCTGTTAAAACTAAGCTAGGGTCGAAATAATAAATAACTTCTGATGTTTCCCGGAAGTGATTTTGCAGTGATCAACTCGGTGTATAGATAACTGGGAGACGCAAAGGTTTCGCAATCATGAATATTCTCCCTTTAGTATATGATATTGATTTTGATTCTCCCTTTAGGCACGCTGGGCCCCGACACCTGCTCTCAAAAAGTCCTATTACCCGCTACAGAAAATTATGTGCGCGTAACGGAATACTGGGCCAATTTAGTTTAATGTCTATCAATTATTTCTCTTCTTGCTCTTTGCTCTTCTCTTTCCGTTTGCTGTCGATTCGATAAGAAGAAGAAGTATCTGATATAACTAAAACAAGCTGTAATAGCGACATTTCACGTTTAAAGCCAAAGAAGTCAGAACAGTGCTTTGTTATGTAAACTTTCGTAAATGTAAACTTTGTCAAAATCTTTATCAAAGGCTGATCTATAGACGTTTACACTGACTTCGATGAATAGTTCAGAAACTATAAGCCTCCTCAAAGTACCGTCTAGTTGCGCAAGTCACGTCACAGCAAGACTCCATAAGTCGACTCAACTCCTAGTACTACGTACTATATCTGCAATAGCTATAATTTAGTTTATGGTTTTAAGCAAGAACGGTATTCCTCTTGAGACGCGTAAGTAACATTTTGGTTTAAAGTTAGTACTGTAGAGGTGATGTTTTTTGTAATATGCCGTTAGAATTTTACTGTCTTCGAAAAAGACATATAATATTAGCCAATAATAGAGCCAAAATAATAGAAAAAGTGTAGTTCTTCTAAAATTTTCAATAGAATTGCAGCGGAATCTGGTACCACTGTATTGTCAAATATTTTGCCGATAAATAATAATGTATAAACATTGTGTTCTGGTTTGAAGAGTAATGTAGCTAGTAAAATCCTAGGCATTTAAGACCTTAAGTCTCAAGACAACATCGCGCAAACGATACCACTCGTGTTGCTGGCGACTACAGTTGCTGCATGCCATCGGGCGGTCCCAATGCTTTGTTGTCATTTAATTAAAATAAATAAATAGTAATACGAAATTAAATTCAAGCAATTAGTTTGTAATCATTAAGCTAGCCTATCCAAGTTTGCATAGATTATACAATTGAGTGGAATAACCATAGCTGTTGTAATCAGAGCATGGTGTCACCTTTTGACGATTTCCCATGTTTTATGGGACGCACGTGACGATAGCAACCGTCTTTTGTGGGGCGCAATTTATTGTTATACCTTTGTTTTACTAGCTAAAAGCACGCCTTCTTTCCCTACATCGATTTTATTCCCTGGCTGCCCTACTTTAATTATTAAAAAAGCTTTAAAATCCGTAGTGAGAAAATATTGTGTTTGTAAACGCACCCACAAAATATTAAGGCATTAATATTTCTTCTGCTACAGAAAAGGGCATTGTGATTGAAGGTTTTTACATAAAGTCTCATTTTTAAACCGTCGAGTAAAAATCACAAATACAATGCCAAATCTATTGTTCTTGTGCCCTTCCTGAATTAATGTGACTGTAATTGACTATACCATTATGCTTAACCTAAATTTTCATATTTTTCAAACGCTACATAGGTATCTAATCATGTGCTTTTCATAAGTTATCGTTTTAGTGTAATTTATGTAAATACTAGTGACTAAACTTAACATTTAACAGATGAACCTATATCGCGCCATCATAACTCAGACACTAAACAATTCACACCCGAGCTATGGTGAATCTCACATACATAATGCATAGCTTCATTCATTGCTTAGCACTCAGGCCAGTCATGGTAGGTACTGTTGTTCTTACAGCCATAACACATAAAGTACAGAAGATCACCATTCTCTTAGAAACGTGCGATAAGGATAGCTGATATAAGAAAATTGCAGCAATAAGTGGTGTTTCCTATTTCGAACGAAGCTTACGGTACCAAATAATTTTGTATTAATTTTTCGATCATTGACCATCAGCCCTTATCCTATTTCATTAGTATTCTCAATCTTTCTCTTTCGATTCATATCAGCGAATGAACATAGGAAAGTGGAAACCATAATCGTCTATTGTTATTTTTTTTAGACCTACGCGTACCAAAAGTCTCGATTTAGTTTCTTTGTCCAATAAGTTCCATATACTCTAAACTATGCCTAAAATGTTTCCGCACGCATGCTCACAGCATTTCACGGATTATATTTCTAAAACCGAGTTCATCCATCCAGTATTCCCGCATTGTTGGCATCCCGACTTCCCCTCCATGTTGAATACTAACCGATTTCCATCTCAACTGGTGGCATGTTTCTCTCGTAATGTGAACACAGACCTACCTACACTGACTCAGTGCCGTCAGTTGGGACTGGTCTACTCAAAGCTGCTATGGTTCTTTCCTCAAAAGGCCATTTCAGACATTACCCTACATCGTACCACTCACATATAAGTGTTCTTCCATGTCCGGACTTTAAAAGAGACCATGATTCTCTGAGTTTGTTTCGGTGTTTCTTCTCAGAGGTCGTCAGTTAGGAAATGCCGAAGCCATCTAGCTAAAAAAAACCCAAACCATTGACATGTAAAAGTATCTCTAAAGATCTACTTGCAGAATAAATAATTTCATTTCATTTCATTTATCTCAGAAAATCTTGGAATAATTATTCTCGGTCATGGTTTCAGAAAGTTAACTTTCGCCTGGAGATACAGCCTATATTTAATAACTTAAGGAATCTATCCCCAATCCTTACCGGCGTTAGATGTCAGATAGTTTTCCTAAGTAGTAGTAGATATTATTGTATATATGGTAAGGTGTGCAATCGTATTATGGCATACATCATGAGATATTCTTTCCATGATGGTGTAAATGCCTGTCGCACGGGGAACGTGACTCATGCACATAGAATTGCTAATACAGCAACGCTTATAAGTTTTGTTTACCCTTATCGCGTATTCTCTTCGCGCTGTGATAACAAGGAATGTTTCATAAATATACGTAGGCACATAAACATTTGTAAGTTATGTTTCCTTAACCTTAAAATCCAAGTTCAAAACCTGACAAGTAATTATGGCTTTACTGGATTACGTTCGATTACAATATACGTGTTTCTTTAACTACGGAGGAGCAAACAGAAATCTAGACCATTTGGTATTGTTCAATTCGTCAGAATCAATCTGTGTTTTTCCATAAATTAATAAAAACCCAAGAAATAATGGTTCGCTGACATTTAAATACTGAATAATCAAGAAGGTTTTATCATATCTGGGCTTACAAGCAAACCTTATTGCTATGATTTGAAGTTTCTATAAAAATATATAAATTCAATCTTTTACCGCTACTCGCTACTAATATATAAGCTAACAATCTGAAAAAATAAGCACTAGAGCTGAGCTGAAGTGTGCAACCGCGCTGGCTCTAATGAACCGATGGCTCGAAGGTAATTGTATGGAAAAATTGTGCAATCCGACCCCGTCACACCCGGGACTCGGGACTAGTTAGATGAGGCTCTCCTTACGACTGAAATATAGGGGAGTATACTAATTTGACGAGTTTTTCTAGCTGCGTGCCTAAGTTGAAATATCGTAAGCTCTTTTTTAATAGGTTTCATAGAGGCAGTTAAGAGAGGTCATTTATTTTGATGCAGAATTAAAATCTTAAACGTTAGTTATTTTAGTAAAGGGTGGGGTTCGCGGTGGCTTAGAGGTCAGAGCGTCTGGTGTATCCAACCAGGAGACGCAGGTTCGAATCCTGACCGCGATTGAATTTTTCCTTTAAATAACTTTATAATCTTAGGATGGAAAATGCAAAAAAAATACAAAAAGATAATCTTAAACGTTATTTAATGCCTCACTTGTAATTGTGCTCGATTTCTTGTTTTGTTACATACATCTTATCTTAAGTGGGGCCGAGGCAGAACGCCTCAGTGCACTTCGACCCAATGGGATCTTTTGTGTTTCCCCTAGATACCTATCCCTCATCCTCTCCCAGTTCTTCGAACAGCTTTTCCATGAGCTTTATAATGAGGCCTGGGAGTATGAGTCTTTGGTCCTCTGGTCTTGGATAACCCTGCCTCAAGAGGCACATTCGCTTTCTAGTCATTGCATCACATGTACACAGAAGGTGTTCCATAGGTAATAGGTATTACAAACGTTAGTCTTTTACGTTTTTTATTACAACTAGGTACATTACCATCCTCAGCAATTAATGTCTTTAAAAACAAAAGAAAATCTCTTCTCTCTGCCTTTCGTCTTTGTATGGCGATATTGGCAAACCGATTTAGACCTACCTCTATAATTCATTGCTTTCGCAATTTGAAAATTCACGATTCGTTTATTAATCGCCAGAGGTCCTGCGGTAGAGCGTTTAGCGACATTATGAATAAAAGGTAACGTGTACGAGGTAAATGCGTCCCGCTTCTGTTGTACTCTTAATAACAGCGGTGCCGCGATTATGACGAGCCTTTCAAAGGAATTTGTGGTGTTCATATTGAAGGAAAATTTAATTTCATGACTGTATTACTGAAGTTTTACAAGTATGAGCGTTTTATCTCAAGCGCGCAGGTACCTAAGTATCTTATCTGTCGCAGCGTCGTAAGAACTGAATAGAAATTAGTGCATAAAATACTGTGGTTGTGTGGAAATTCATTTGTTTTGTAAAAGTAACCCGTTGAGCCTTAACTTTATCCGTTAGCTGATGGCAATATGTTATTTTTACATTCTTTTTTGCTAAAGTTTTGACAAATTATTGCTGCTGTGAAATGTGATGTCGGACATTTCTTAAATATGTCTAGAACAAAGCACTTATGCGGTCAACCAGAAATCATGGACCTTTATTCACAATACCTACTGCGCCTAATAATCATCTTGTCCCCTTTACTCCACCTTTACTGAAAACTCCTATATTTAATATTGTCAAGATTTAATTTCCCAACCAGGACACCATTTAATTTTCCTCTCAGTATCCATCACTGGTATACAAACACCTCTCTCGCGACACTCAGTACACACGGTTGCTGACACGTCTCGATGGTGCGGTGTCCAGTTACTTTTAAAAGCGTACTCCAACTTGTTGTCATTTCCATCCAGCCTCGTCTTGGCTTCAACTTCAAGGTAGATAAAAGCTGCATTTTATACGTAATCAACCTATAAATTGATTGAATAACATTAGCGCATCATAAAATGACGAGTTCTATTTACCACTTAATTTATATGGCGTGCGTGAGGTAAGTAGTCCTTCCTTCGTTTGCTGCTCCTACCCACTTTCATGTTATTTACATACACTATACATAATGCCTGTATGAGTCTTATATTAGAACATGGATGATGTATAATATGTACTGATAAAACACACACCTGAGAGGTTATTTGGCATCACAGTGACAGTAAAGCACTGACTCTTTAAGTCACAGGATCACTTAGTTTAGGAGTCAGGGTTAATAATTATTTGTGTAACCTTAATTTAATTGAATTTGTCATACGATGGTGTGAATCAGGTATATAATTTTACGATCAAAATAATGTCTTCCCATCTATACTTATAATAAATCTGTAGAGAGGTCAATTCTGTACATGAAATATATTTCCAAAATAACTATCAGCGGGTGATTAGTGATCGATACTGACGCCAAAAATGCAATCAGTAAAATTTTTGTCTGTCTGTCTGTCTGTCTGTCTGTATGTTCGTTATAGAAACAAAAACCACTGGACGGATTTCAACGAAACTTGGTACAATTGTTCTTCATACTCCTGGGCAGGTTATAGTATACTTTTCATCACGCTACGATCAATAGGAGCAGAGCAGTGAAGGGAAATGTTGGGAAAATGAGTGATTCATGAGAAAGGTTTCAAGCTATAAAACATCACGCTACAACCCTTAGGAACGGGGCAACGCAGGTGAAACCGCGGGCGAAGAACTAGGGAACAAAGTAACTATTCCACGCGGACGAAGTCGCTGGCAAAAGCTAGTTTTTTAATAAAAGTGGTTAGAGTCAGGCATATGAAACGGTATGAGTGCGGAATTTAAAAAAATGTATTAATATTTCGGTATTAGTCAGGAACAAGCCGGAATATTCTTATGGGTCTTGTATCAATAAAATATTATTTATTTATTAGCTACAATTCATTAACGGATAAACATTTTCTCGATCGACCAAATTCACTGCGATTGTTTTCATATTTGGATTTCTTAAACGAGATACAAATTTAAATTTGACCTCAAGCAGAATTAACTCATGCGTTTTTCAGACAGTTATAAAATAGACTAGTGAGATAACAGTTCAAACAAACGTCAAGCTCATGTTGCAGATGTAGAATACGCTCGCTCTTCACAAAAGTTGAAACCGTAGCGGTTCGCAACAAGACTGACAGATTGAATAATGAAACTGTACTGGGAACAAGTACCGCAGCCTTGTGGGCAAATATGCAATCAGTACAATGTACACGGATCCTTGGTAGATATACGTCCTAGTTATGGGAAAATACCCTCTAGTCTAGACAAGTAACTACCACAACGTGTACATAAACCAAAAATTTTAGGATATTAGGACATGGTTTACTCCTCAGAAGGTAAACTTTGTAGAGGTCTCTCCGATGATAAGAATTAGGTAAATATTTAGTAAAAGCATAGCAGTGATTATTTAGACAACTGCCAATTAGCAGGTCTCCAGTTCACTTCCAAGGCACGATCCACTGAATTATAGTCCAATCCTCACATTGTAAGAGGAACCAGAGCTTCACAAAATGGATTGATGGTATTGGAAATAAAAACACTGCAAGTCAAAAGTTGTAACTCCAAATACAGCGGACTGCAAAACAGACTGACAGCACAGCTGCATGAATAATGAAGCTGTTCCCGATTTTTTTTTAATTTTTTTTTTATTTATTTATTTATTACAAAATACAAACTTATTAACTAATAATTTTCCCACAAAACCGGTTTAACGGTTTGACTGTGGGTGTTGAGCTACTTACTAACAAAAATGTACTAGGTACTATATGTTAATATAAATAAACCACAGGAACAGCCCCTAAGCCTGCAAACACGACTTGTTTACAGACTCAGGAGGTGCCTCTTTAGTTTCTTTTTAAATTTCAAATTATCATTTTCATGTCTAATGTCTGCCGGTAGACTATTCAGCACATACGGTATGCGCTTCTTTAGGGTTCTGTCACCAAAATAGTTGATAACTTTAGGAACGTTAAATTTACCGGCGGCCATCGACCGTGTATTATGACTATTAGTGACAAGAGATAAACTATGCTCTGTTCTGCCGTGTTGGTTTTAAACCAGAAGATATTTATGTCTCAAGCTAACTGGTAAGATATTACATATTTTAAATAGAATGCGTGCACCTATGCTAGTGCAGGAACTTTAGTTTTAGATAACAATGCAGTTGGTTGGGCTCTGATATTTCAGCAGAGCTATGCGTGCGAGAGTGAAGGGCACACGTACATTTTGATTAAAATCCTTTAAATTAATACTAACTGTTGCCTGCGTTTTCACAAATATTTAGATACATAGGTACTATAAAAGTTGCCTACGTTACTTTTTATAACGTCAGCTATCTGCCAGTAACAGTCTCGACAAAATCGACTGCACCGTGTCGAAGATTAACCGGAACAAACAGATATTTTTTTTAAGTACCGCATAGGTATAGTTACTTTGATATGCATTTTTTTTAAATAGCTTACTAGCAATGTGGGTCGCACATTACTAGTATTCTTGTTAATCCCTCGTGCTAAGCTACATACATGCTTGTGCTACGAGTGGGTTCACGTCGCTAGTGTAATGGGTGGGTTTCGAAACGGCAACCACATGATCGCATTCAGTACCTAAACAAAGCTGTTATTTTTCCATTAAAAAATAAACATTATTTGAAGCTTTCCTTAATTACGTAAATGTTAAAGCTGCTCGATGCTCGATGTTGGACCAGAAGAATTTTTTCAAGGCGACGAGTTTCTAAAAATGTTTTACATTTGAAACCAGCTCTGTGTCCGTCCACCAGTCAGCTTATTCTCACTTGAAGTGCCTAACATTCCGAAAAAGTGCCCCTTATTAGGTGTTTTTAGGAGGATATGATTGGAAATATACAATTTTTTGAAAACGATTTGTCTTACTTTATAACTTAAAAAAGAATACTTTTTTCAATATACCTAATCCATTATCAACCTTAATTCTAGTAGAAAACTGACAGGGTGATAAAAAAAAAGATCAACAAATCAATGCAGAAATTTTTTCTATTATTGTTTAAATAAATCAGTATTGTCATTGCATGTTGCCGGAGAAAACCAGTAAAATCCATTTCATTTCCAACTAATAAACAATCGATTATGTAAATTCTAACTCAACCACGTTACCTTGTGTCTACTATGATGCGGTTGTTCTGTGTAACCCCTGTATTACAATTGACCTGCACAATGTTTCCGTTTATTGTTGTGTACGCCCGCGGCGATTAGATGAGCTTCTATTGAAAAAGGATCCGAGACAAACGAACAGAATTATTGCTCCATTTTCCTAAGACAAAAGGTTACTGGGAAATATCTGCTAAGAATTATAAACGTGTGCGCTGGATATGGAGATGGCTCCGTTGTTTATGAGGTACAGAATGGAGATGCTTTTCTTTTTCTAAAAAAGATATAACACATACATACTATCACTCTTGTATTTCGAATGGATGTACATTAATACACCCATTCTTCGCTGGTATGTTAAGGTGCCTTTTCCAGTTTGCTTGACCCGGAAATCGAACCCGATGACTAGGATAATGAGTAGAAAAAATATTTAGTTTTTTTCTTAATTATTGCTGAAAATTAGAAAAGCCTCAATGTAACAAACATAAAATTACAAGATCAGTGTAACAGATTTTTGTGGTATTTCAGAGATTTTCATTCAAAGTACAAACATCCCGACTTAAAAATACCCGGAACTTTTATTTTACACCAAAACTGTACGATGGCAAAAAACAATCGAGAAACAGCTAGCAACAATTTTGACATCTCATTAATACTGCAGTCGATTCCTGTCGGTGGTGGTTGGTTGGGGCCCACGTGGGGCCCGTTGAGGCTGTATGTAGTAATTGGCGTGGTTTACGATGCTCTACCCCCGTTTCACCACTACAGGATTGAATTGTAAATTGATAGATGTCGTGTCGGGTTAAGATTCTATGAATATGGGAATTATATTATATTAAATAAGGGAAAGGATTCTAGACATTGAAACCTTGACATTGAAATTCGTAATAAGTGCATTTAATTTTAGCGAGCACAGGTAGCCGAGTGGTAGAGCCAAGTCGTGCGACATTTAAAAAGAATGCGAAACGGCCGGGGTTGCGTAGTGGATACGCTGTGTTTGAGCTCAAAATAAAGATTCGATTCAATTTGGCTCGCGTTATTTACGAAATATTTGATCTCATTTACACAATTTCAAAATTTTTAAAGGAAATTCAAGAGCCAGAACTGACACTTCAAAAGGTCGAATGCGGCTCGCGAACCGTGCATTGCCGACCCCTAAACTAGACGAACATCTTCAATGCTTAATGCTATTTCAATTTCTACGTCATACGGTATCTCTGTATATTTCGTTGTCAATGAAACCGCCCATCGGCATCTATTTAATATTACCTATATCGAAGCGGTCGTGGATACCTCTTTAGTAGCCGACGGAATTGGATATCGAAACATCCTGTAATATCAAATTATCTCACAAAGCGTGTTAAATTACACTTGGGCTTAACTATTGAAATCTATGTTAATTCTGAATTTATTATGTTTAGTATCGTTTTTGGATTACAAACTAGGCTACATAACTGGGGTTTTAGAGATTATTAGGGACATGTTGATAACGCGCCTAATTTAAATAAAAATTTTAGTCAAATTGTTTTAACTTAGTTAACAAATTATACGTGAAATTATTTTGATCAATCTGAATCAAGATCAAATTAAATTAAATAGACTTTAGAACTGAAACGTATTAATCATATAATAGTGCAATCGACTTAAATTACAAATACAGTGAATAAAAATCTCAGTGAAAGTGCAAACCGTTACAAAAATGCGCCTATAAGACATTTTGCGCGTTCACAACGCGCGCGAGGGATGTGTGCGCGCGATGCAGCGCGGCGGCGGCGCGTGCGCGTGGCTCGGCACACCCTGCGCGCGCAAGAACGGCGCCGTCTGCACGTGCCGCGTGCATACAGCACTGCTGCAGGTAAAACAATACCCCTGTCTGGGCTCCCTTTATCATTATTATCACGAAAAGTAGAACCCCATGAAGTCTAGCATCAATGTTCATCCCTACTACGTATCTTTAAGCTTCTTCTCTGACTGCATAGTTTGATATCATACTAGAACTGGGTGATTTAAACTCTTTGGGATTATATAAATAACACAGGGTTGCCTAAACGATAACGTGTCAAAAGCTTTCAAGCAAGTACCCGTATAATTATAACTTGTAATTATGTGGTTTCCCAACGCATGTGTTCCAGTGAAAGGTCTTGGTAGATGTGAATTAATTTCCCTCTTGAAAGTCGTCGTCTCAGCATTTTGCTTTTATGCTAATCAGAATTGGTTTCGTTTAACTTTTTGGAGGGAAATAAGCGTGTCCATTAGCGTTCACATTGGCCAAGAAAATTTAAAAGGTACGAGACCATCTAAATCCGTATTTTTCCAATATAAACACGAGATCATGCGGTAAAATTTTATTGTCTTACAGTAAAAAAAAATATTTGTATTTTTTCTGAGCTTCTTTTACTACTATCTATATGTACTGAGTGAGATAGACTCACTCAGAAAATATATAAGATTTATTCGGACGTGTATTTCTATGATAATTGAATTAAGTGACACTTTTTTTTAACATTCTCCCTAGACAGTCAAGAAAACCACCAGGTGCGAATTGGACTTGCGCACGAAGGGTTCCGTATCATCTATAGAAACGGCAAAAATATCACGTTTGTTTTATGGGAGCCCCCTTAAATATTTATTTTATTCTGTTTTTTAGTATTTGTTGTTATAGCGGCAAGAGAAATACATTATTTGTGAAAATTTTAACTGTGTAACTATCACGGTTCATGAAATACAGCCTGGTGACAGACAGACAAGCGGACAGACAGCGGAGTCTTAGTAATAGGGTCCCGTTTTACCCTTTGGGTACGGAACCCTAAAAAACAAACAATATCTATTACGACTTTCGGAAAATCGTTGATTAACACACTGACAATATTATAGTAGTCACCCAATATTAAGGACATTTTTTGGTATTTTGATGTTCTGGAGAATTTGATCCCGAACCTTTGGGCAGGTGCAGAGGACGGGTGAGGGGAATCGTCCTACGCTTTCCCGTGGTAGGTACTGACCGATGTTTTTTATGTACACACAATTCTTTTACACCTGTAAAATTTATAAATCAAAATAATATCATTATCATCTTACTTAAGTATTATTTTAAAAATAAGACATTAAATACTAAATCAAAGTTGCAAAGGAAATAAAACTGCAGCTCGGAGCCATTCGATTCAATCTGACGAGCCCCGCCGCCTTGTCGCCCTGCTGCTAGATAACATTAGTTCCAACTCCTAACAAGTTCTATACAATTCCTTTGCTCAATCTAGTTTTCAATTTAACTCTTTGATTTTTAGAAGAGCTTGACGCTATGCGATGTTTCAAATTGAAACCTATATCAGCATATAGGTACCTTCATTGAAACTAGACTAATTCTTTTTCTCACAGTTTCAATGTAAAAATAAAATGTAACGTCATCGATTTTAAACTCATAATAAATTCACCGGCGACCTGGCTGGCCTATCGGATGGCCTGGAGTGCAGACAGACAGACTGAACTGAAATAGATCACTGGCTGCTAAATGAGGAATTGCATTAGCGTAGGATTTAAGTAAATGTGTCAATAAATTATTAGTACTTAGTGACTTGTTAAGCTTAGAGTATACATAGGTATGCCTGTGTGTTTTATTACGAGATAATAACTATTTCCAAATACAATATATACCTATATTTTATATATCACATACTTTTGATTTTTCTTTTGATTCATTATTATCAATTACTAGCGCATTTTTCATTACTGCTGTGCATTATGAAAAAAGGAAAAGCTACCGGAGATAGCTACCGGAAAAAGATACCGGAAAATATGCGAAATAACTTTGACATACCGCAATCCGTATTAGCTCCTGCTGAAATCTACCATGAGGAATTCATCATTTACGCCGAAGGCTGTTCCTCGTCATAGAGGGAGAATTACAGTTGTAGATTCACCATTAAATGTTATTTTTGTTCTATACTAACACAAAATCTCAAACCAACTTATTGAAACTCCATTTCCCCAGCTTATCACAACAATATAATTGAACAAACCACACTTGACAACACTTGTCGAAGTACAACACTCACGCCCCACATCTCTACGCTCATTCTGCTTGCCCGGCCGTAAAAACGGATCCGAAACATTCCGGAAAAACCGTTGTGTGTGGAGTGTCATGTTTAATATATATTTTTTGTTCGCTCCGGAAATTGATTCGGTTGAAACTACGGGTGCTAATTGGATGAGCACGCTGTGTTTGTTAAAGGAAATTGAACTTATGCGGTAACAGCCAGCCTTGGTGTTAGGACCCGTATTATAATCGTGGAGAAACTTCTTGATGCATATTTAGACGACCCTAATGGTCCTTGTGTGTAAGTTTAAGATTCGTTTTGCTGAATACAGGAATTGCATATACGGAGATTAATTTATTTTGGCGAAAAATATCCTTATTCTTTTTATTTTTATTAGGCCGCTCAAAAATGCAGTGAATATTTTTTTACGCATGAGTATACATGTAGTCTGATTCTTAATTTTCCAGTATTGCATAAAGAATGTGATGACTTTAATTATTGTAATAAAAATATAAAGTTAGTCTCTGAACCATAATATTGCATCCTGTACTAAAGTAATAATTACATTTACCGACTATTCATGTAAGCAGCTTAATTACTAGATACCGTGCTGTCTACAGGAAGACATGTTAATGAAATTCCAGCTTTCAAATACCGGATTCTGTGAGGACATCGGTCACTAAAGCGGTCTGGACCCTTTCAGCCTTCTATTACGACGTCATTTGTCAAGATTTGGAGATTTTTACCTGAGTACGACAAAGCCGAATTGATGGTAATGTGTTTTTATGCGTGTCCCATACTTCATACCTACAATTTTCAATATACATTGACTGGATTGGATTTTATCTGATGCTGACTGTACCTCCAATATGCACAAATGCATGTTGCGATCTTCTGAGGATTTCGTAACCTCTGCAGTAGATAGCGCAGTTGTCGCCAGCTTGAACATGTGTTTCAGGTGTATATGTGCTGGCAACTTGCCAGATTCCTACCAGTTTTCTGAACAAATACCAGGCTAGGGATTTCAATTGTACTTAGTTTTGAGGAGCCATTTAGAGTTAACACCCTTACTTTGCTTCATGAACTTCGAATGTAACATACCATCACGCCTGTATTCCCCGAAGGGTTAGGCAGAGGCGTACTTAATGTACACCCACATTTCGCCGGTATGTTTAGGTTCCATGTAATAGGGGGCGAGCCTATTGCCATTAACCGGGCACAAATCCAGACTCCGAGCTCCTACTGAGAATTTCATAGAAAAACCCAATAACACTTTACTCGACCTGAGCATCGAACCCAGGACCTCTAGCGTAGCAGTTGCGCTTGGGAACACTAGAATTATGAGGCAGTCGTATGTACTTACTAGAAAATGTAAGGGAGATTAACTTTGCCATATTGTTTAGAAAAATATAGGCGTAAAATTCCATTTTAGGTCTGATTTGCCATAAAAAATATAGTGCATTTTATCTCCTCATCAAAACTCCTTTAATATCGAAATCGTCCGAACAAAATCAATTGCTCAACAATATACATATAACCAGTGTTCACTATCCATAGCCGCATGACACCGACGACAGACAAATGAAAGCGAATAAACAACTCAATAGATCTGTAATGCTGTCAATACATGGCGTTGCCGCTATACAAGACTAGCAGAAGGTCAACGAATAATGTCAATAATGTAAATATAGTCTGGCGGCCTTAGGAACTTCATTAGACCTACACGAATGTCCTGCTGATCTGGTATGGTCGTGCGACAGGTCGTTGAGCTCCCTAAATTATGATTGAGCCACACGATGACTGATGCATGCGTCCCGTCAGTTGGGTCTGGTGTACTCAAAGCTGATATGGTTCTTTCCTCAAAAGGCCATTTCAGACATTACCCTACATCGTACCACTCACATATAAGTGTTCTTCCATGTCTGGACTTTAAAAGAGACCATGATTCTCTGAGTTTGTTTCGGTGTTTCTTCTCAGAGGTCGTCAGTTAGAAAAGGCAAAGCCATCTCGCTAAAAATACCCAACCGCCATTGACATGTAAAAGTATCTAAATATCTACTTGCAGAATAAATAATTTAATGTCATTTCATTTCAATGTGCGATAGGAAACGTCGTTATTTGCTCTTTACTGGTAACACTATTGTGATTATTATCGACATTTTCTATTGAATGGGACATGGGATAGGATTTTGAGTTACGTTTCACTGATTTTATTACAATCTACTCAAGAAACATATTTCTATGGCATACAGTTGATAGAGTGCTGTCTGTGCATCGTATAAACATTAAAATGATACAGGACAAATATAGAGAGTAAAAAGGATGTTAGCCAGTCAAATTTCAAAATCAAAAGCTTTGCCGTGATTTCTTTCAACTTCAAAGTGGAATTTCTCTATGTAATTGTGCTATGACATCGGGAAGCGCCGCGGGGTGCAAAGTGCCCCGTGGACGATGACACGGGGGGCTAGGATGGCGACCGCCCGCCGTGCACTATTTGCTAAAGATAGGATAAGCAGAATTGGACCAATGAAACACCGATCACTTGATTCGATATTTATTGGGCTAGATGGTGTATTGCATTCTAAATGGCTAGGTGTGGCTTAGATACATCGAATCCAAATTTTGGGGGTTGAAAAGGGTGTTGGTTTTGCGTACCAGGCTTTCTAATTAACAAAAGTTTAAAAACTATATAAGTATTCGATTCCATCCTTATAACGTTGCATCAATAAATAGTGCAATAACAGGTGTATAATTGTACTCAATCCTAATTGAATGTCACTCGATTTATTGAATGTCTGATACAAACAACTTATTGACCTCACACAACACCAAACAACCATTGTCTACATGAAAAAGCTTTTAGGAGAAAATAATTACGAGTGAAACTGTAGCCTTAGCACGAACAACTTGCGAAAAAGTATTCGTATCGTCACGATAGAGGCGCTGGTCCATATCTCATACAAATTGGTCTCCAGGACGATGCTAAGGCTACTGTTCAGTAGCCTTAGCACGAACAACTTGCGAAAAAGTATTCGTATCGTCATGGAGACCAATTTGTATGAGATATGGACCGGCGCCTCTATCGTGACGATACGAATACTTTTTCGCAAGTTGTTCGTGCTAAGGCTACTGTTATTTATTTATTTAAACGTAGCCAATAGAGCTTTTCCTATATCGAGTGAGCTATTATAATTCCCACGTAGGTTCTCCGTACGGGAGTTTAACCCTTAATCACTTGTTATCAGAAGCTATTATATCAAGAAAGTTATTCTTTGTCTCTGGTGACGAGCGTACAATGCAATGAGGTGAGTCACGTCCAAATCGGACGTGACTATAGATGGGTTTCTGCCCAGGCATTTTGGGCAAAAAAATAAATGCTCTGGCATAAACCCTTCTAGATATAGATATATCTAGAAGGGTTTCTGCCCAGGCATTTTGGGCGAAAAAAATAAATGCATAAACCCATCTCTAGACGTGACCCACAAGGCATTGCAGTTATCACTTACCACCAAGTGAACCATTAGCCATTCACTTAAATACAAATAAGACTACACCAATCTACTACCATTATCACACCGCAGATTTTCACAGCAGAGCATATCTCCCAATCATACTAACTCCCAATTCCATAAATGCGAAATATGACTACATGGAATTCCTTTTCCCCTCCCACGGTCTCTACCGTTATCCATCGACGTGACTGCAGACAGAAGGCTTTGGAAATATCCTCCTTAATTTACAACTTGAAGTAGACTCTTGATCGATTTATTGGATGTATATAAACTTAGCTACCTTAGGCTATGTTCACAAAGGATTTCGGCGGCTCTTTGTGACTCTGTAGGCCTACTTTGAGCCGGCAGCTAATTAGCACGGTGCGTCATCGACCGAGTGGCCCACTGTACATAAGTGAACTGGCTTAATTTCGCTGCAAATGAGCCGCTGAGTAATGTCGAGAATGCGGAGTAGCACGGAGGATTAATTTATAACGTTTAATAATCTGTTCGGTTTTAGTATTAGACTGATTGACATTCGTCAACATTAGCGAAAATGTAGTGGATCGATAGATTAATAATCTATAGAGCATCAGAGCAAGAGTATCTATGGGGTTTCTTGCCGGCTCTTCTCCATAAGACCCACTTTTTGGAACCGTGCAACTAGTTTTGACTTTTCAAATGTACCTACTTACCTATTTTCGTGGTCTAATCTAAAATAAAACATTTTGACTTCGACTTTGACTATATGTACCGCATTTTTAAATCGGTTGATGTCATGTAAAGGTCATGTAAGCGCCGTATTTTGTAATTACATAAACGCGATAAAATCCATAAATTGTACATGATATTAGTTTTTGGTGCATAATAAAGAATATTCTATCATCTGTCTATATAAAGTGGTTTTATTTCGTCCAATATTCACATGTCTCAGAAATCAGTATGTAACCCTTGTGTAACCTAATTAATGTAACCCTTTATTATATGATCGCTGACAGTGAGAAACAAATTGTAAGTCTACTATGAAAATAGCCTTAGATTCCCTGATAAGTTCGATTCTGTTAAAACTAAAGTCGAGGGCTTCCCGAGGTGTGTAGATTAAGTTACTTCGTTCAAGTAGAGTATAGTTACTTAGAATCTCGTATGTAAAAACATCTTTTTAGATATAGGTAGGTACCTACGAAGATGTTATTCTCTGTAGTAAATCTCAAAGCACTATTTTTTTAAGATTTATGAAGATTGATATCAATAATGCCTTTTGTCAGATACTACCAAGTTGTGGTAAGATTTTAAAAAATTGACAAAACAAAATTTATTTTAAAAATCAATACTTTTTGTAGAACTGAGTGTAGCAAATTTTTGCTCGGTTCTTTTTAATAACTTCATAATTTAATTTAACTCTAGTCATTTCTTTCTCTTCCAGTTCCACTCTCTCAGAGAATTCGAGATAATTTCACCGATATAAACGATGTAGTCTCAAAACAAACTAACTGTTGTCCGACGTCTCGCAGTGCACAAAGCGATACAAAATATTTTATTTCGCCGTACATTGCAAACCGTCTATAAAAGTGCGACGTGTGCGCAGTAAAATATACCCCCATGTACTGTGTACGAGGCCGAGTACCGAGGCAATACACTGGAGTTGCAGTGAATTAACATTTCACAAGATTCACTGTTTTCTATAATGTATGGATGCAAACGTGTAACAAAATTATTTTACTACTTACCTTCTGCTTTTTTAATGTTTTTTATACCTGAGAAGCTGCGATAATACTAATCTAGAAAGTTTAATAACCCATCAAGTTGCGTAATATAGACACAATACAAAATCTTTTGTTTTGGTCTCCGGTAGTCATTACAGGTGTTGTGAAATATACATACCCCTGTATGTAACACCCTATTTCTCTCTAAATGAGCAGTCGAACCCAAGACCACAAAGCAGCATGCAATCACTAGACCAATGAGTCAATTCGAATCGATAATATTTATGTAAAAATAGCTATGGTTTCGCTATATCTTCTTTCAGAGCCTTCAGTTAAGCTCTTTATTGACGAGGTAGCGGCTGAGCGATCGGCTTTTACGTCACGTGTTTTGCACGTGGGTTCGATCTCCACACGGAGCAAATATTTCTATGACCTACAGGTAGTTCTTCCGGGTCTGGGTGTTTGTGTGTATGAGAATTTGTGTTTGTAAAAGCATCCCCGATATAGTAGAAAATCCTAGTGTGGAGCAACGTTTTTTTAAAAAACAAGAAAATAAAAAAAACAAAATCAACTATTCTGACAATTTTGATACTTTAAAAAAGTAACATGGGGCCCGGATCATGCAGACATGACTACAATCATTTCGGAACTGTGAAGCTGTGGTGTATACACCATAGGTACCTAGTAGTTAGTCTTCATTATTTAAATATTAAGGCCTGGAGCTTGCCTGTATAATTTATGGAGACTATGGGAGGGATTGTTAATTAACTGCTGAATATGCGAGCTCTCTGGCCGAGTTTATGACCACTGCTAAAAGCCGTACCTCCTACATTGCTTTCAGTTGAAATATAAAAGAAGAACTGAACTGTTTTAACGTAAAATTTTGTATACTTTACAAAATGCAAGGTAATTTGGACTATAATACAATATGTTAAAAAAGTTCTGTCCGATCCGAAAGGGGCATATAGGTATCCTAATCACATCACCAAATAAAATATTGCTGCAATTTACCAAAAATCTAGCAAAATTTAAAAATGAGATAAAACCGGCATAGGCATAGTATATTCGGCACCCAGAGACGCTGTAAGTATTGCCATTTCAGTTTACGCGTTTTATAAAAAAAATACACTTAACGTATATTACTAGTTGTACCTAGCTCCTAACTAGTAGTTACATTCCTTACTAATATTATAAACGTGAAAGTTTGTGAGTATGGATGGATGTATGGATGTTTGTTACTCTTTCACGCCAAAACGAATGAACGGATTTGGATGAAATTTGGCACACAGATAGATTATAGCCTGGAATAATACATAGGCTACTCTTTATCCAGGTCGGACCCAATCCTGAAGTCCACGCAGACAAAGTCGCAGGGAGAAGCTCGTTTAAAATATTATTAGGTATGGTCAATACTCATGGTAAGAACAGATTTACGTCAATAGGTAAAGTTCGCATTAAAATCCGATGTTTCCGGATCAATAAGTCAAAAGTCAAAGGCATAAACTTATTGACAATAAGTTGTTGGTTACCCGGGTCCGCACACAAGTGATAGTTGACGATGAAGTTTTACTTACATACACTGAAAACTTACTTGAAAACTTCTATACATACATTGTATTGTCTTAAAGGCGCGAATTGAAAGTCATTTGGCTACGTCATTGTCAGGAACATGAAGTCAGTGAGGTGACAAAGCAACCAACGTGGTTCTAATTCTCAATCTCTCGATTTCCAATTCCACCTGAGCTCATACAATCACAATGTACTTCAATGTTCCAAAACGACCGAAATAGTACTTACGTATCAACACTTCAGCACGTAATCTGATTTCATACTGCTGAAATATCGATACGTGGAAATGAATCCGAGTACAGATCTTTTCCGACTAAAAGCGTCGAAATTAATTAATAAATGTAATCTTTCACGGATTGTGTTTTGGTATTTTTTGTAGAATTTGGGATTTTCAAATCCATTTGCTCCTGCTGCTAACATGCTGCTAATCATGGCACAATTTTGTCGACGCTTATCTCTTGCCAAAGCAATAGCTGGATAAGTACGAGATAGGTCGGCCAAAAAGTCATATCACGGCATATAATATTAGCCCTCAGCAAAGCTTAGGGATATTTGCGCGGTTGCCGTGGAATCTTTCGCATCGTCAGCGAGCGCTCTACGTGCGATCCACTAAATAATTTGATCGTCGCATATCTCATGCTGAAACTATGGCTGAACACAAGATAATACAACGAATTATCCCGGGAAGTATGATAGCCCCTGTGGACAGAGTTCTTTTAATATTTAAGCACAATACCGTTGGCTTCCCTCATCCAGTTTCTGCTAACCATCTTCGAAAACACTTCGAGCACGGTACAACAATCTAAATTATTATAATTTAAGATCTTAGATTAATAAGAAGTCAGAAAATCGTAGCCGTTTCCTCAAATGCAAATCTCGAAACGACTTAAAAAAACTCAAGTTCTCCAATTTGCAAGTTTTAAACTCCAACAAAGTCAGACGAGATTTCAGAAAGAAACTACGATTTGAAGAAAGCTTTTACGATTTGAACTACTTCGAATGCCGGGAGTAAAGCCACTGTGATCTAATGTGGTGTTGTTATGAAGATTGCTGAAGGTTTGCAAGTTCCGTAGCGAAGTCGAAACTCGGAGGTTTGTTTCGTGTCAGTTGCGCGACCTCCTTTACTTCCCAAGCGGCTTAAACTCACTTTGAGGTACACCTGTGCCTTGTCTAGACTAAAATCTTCTTAGATTCGGATAAAACGTTTTTCTAAAGTTTAGGATTTAAGTTCATGTACCTACATATATAAAACATTTTTTGTCTTCGGTTTTATACTTTTTTACATCAACTTATTTAATAACAGAATATCTTCTATCGTTAGTTTTCTACTTACATTTGATTGCTTTTCTAAGAATATCGTAAAATATAAAATCAAAATATAACTATGTACTTCTAGGGTTTTGCAAAACCCTGACATCTATACAATTATAAGGATGGCCGGGGCTTTTAGATGATTACTTACGATATTTTTCTGATGTTATTACTTTTCTTTGTTCGCAGGAATTCGCTACACTCACAAAAGAGCTCAACCAAGCCCGGGAACAACTCCTCGAAAGGGAAGAGGAGATTTCAGAGCTCAAAGCGGAGAGAAACAACACCAGGGTACGTTAACTTTTCGATTGTTACACAGCCTTCATAATAGTTTAAGCATAAAAAGATGTTTCAATCTACAATACATACATCTTTTGGGAAACGAGTGATAGAAAATAATAGGATTGTATGCAATTAATGTAGATTTTAGTACCTTTAAGTGTATTTTATTAAGTGAGCCTTAATAATAGCCTTTAAGTAAAATTTATCATAACGTGAACAAACTCAACAGTGTCAATAATAATCTAGTTACATCCAACGACGTCGCTGAGCTTAGATAGAATAAAGCTGACACCGCAATGACACGATTGTCCTCTGGTCCGAACGAGAGTGCACCACGTAAATAACCTTTAAGTGCAGGCGAGAAGCCGACCAAACGCTTACAGAATAGTTTACTGACAAATTATTTTTGTGAAATTGTTCAACCACTGCTTTGGCAAAAAATATATAACACATTTATTTTCTGTAATTAGATGTTTAGTTTAGGTCTTAGACTGAAAGATTTCCTATCTGATCATCTCTTAGGATAAACATGGAAACGTGGTCTCTTTTTAAGCCCAGATATTTTGGTAAATATTTTATGAGTGATATCAGATGCCTCATTAGGCTAGTGGTCCTCAGCGCGACTGCTACGCCAGAGGTCCTTGGTTCGATTCCCAGGTCGAGCAAAAGGCAATATGCTCGCCCCCTATTACATGGGACCTCAACATACCGGTGAACTGTGGGTGTAAATTAGAACGCCAGGCGTGTTGGTATGATATCAGATTCAAGTGCAAGGTGATTTTATATCAATTTCAAGGTATATCCAAAGGACTGTTTTAAATCATAATATGATCCACCAATTTTCACTTGTGGTCGCAACAGTCCAGTTACCATTACAGTCAGCTCGTAGCAATTTCTGGCAGAAGTTCTGTAACAAGAGAAAACGCCACCTTAAACGAATATACACTATGCTTAATTGAAAATTACCATTGGACAGTGTTGGACAGGATTAGGTACAAGTTTTCATGCATTTGAAAGCCACCACAGACAATTATTATTGTAATGAACTAGAATATTTCGTTATATCATTGTTATAAACAAGTGGGAGTATGTATGAGGAACCGTTGCAATTGGTGCTGTGATATTTCTGCCTACGTCTGTTAGAAACAGGTGTGATTCTGTATGCGTAGTAATATAATAATGCAGCTTATTGTCACACACCTAGGCATGGGCCCCCATTTAGAAGGATTAGGCTATAGCAATATAATTCAACGATTCTCCCAATTTGAGACAAAACGATGAGAAAAATCTTATGGTTAATCTCTCATCTCTGTTTTATGTGCTAAACAATAGATGCAAGAGTACATTACACAGGTCTGCAGAACCTTCTAGAATAAATAAAAGTAGCACCTCGCTCAAAATGTAACTAATAATGTGCTCATAAGTCATTCTTTACGAGCAGTGGAAACAGCAAACTTACATCTATCTTACAGGTAAATTAACACGTAATGGTATTATGATGTATGTAAATGGAAATAAGCTACGCAATTTCAGAGCCATTATTTCGAATAGCTTTAATTGTAGCAAAAAACAAACTTCATTATGATTAGCTTTCGGTTTTCAAAAGCGCCAAAATAATTACTGCCGAATTCAAGCTTCAAAACCTTCTATATTCTTTCTGCGTGTATTGGCGTTGATCTCATTTCAATGTAGCGATTTCCCACTAACAACGCATGCCATGTTACTGCTATACACAATACATACAGAAATTACATTTGAATAATTTCCGATATGTCTTAGCGCCTCATATAAAAGGTGTTCCAGCTATTTGCTAAGAGGTGTTGAATTATTCAAGCGTTCCGCTTCTAGACCACGCCCGGGACTATGGTTTGACTGGAAGCTTTTCGCACTTGATTGAATTTGATGTACTACTAACCAGATTATCGAGAGAATTTCATCAGATTCCGTGAACCCTCTGAGAATGATATCGTCAAAAAGCTTGGCTGGTAATGTGATAAAGGTTTAGCTAAAACCCGAAGCGAAGAAAATATATGCGGGCTGCCTGTTCTTTCAGTTCTGTCTGAAGCATATTGATAAGAAAAATGTTACTCTCGCATGTCACTGCTGTTTGAAGTCATTTCTGTCACAGCACTTTATGCATATATCGTTTATATGTGAGGACTAAAGTCTCGGCCACTGATACCACAAAGGCCCGCCTAGTTTGAAGAGGCAAGTGCGATCAACCACTAATCTCTTTATCTCGCCTCGTGTCGTTGACCCGGCCTCGCCCGGTCAAAGTGCCTCGAAGCCGACTCATTTACTTTCATCCTGTTTTACTTAGACTCAAGGTTTTATTTTATTAATTAAATTTTCTTTCTCACTCTATCTCCTAATTGAATAGTATATATTAATGAGGTTTAAATGGATTACGTATACCTAATATCCAAAAAAACAACGTTATCTATGAATACGATCATAGAAATGACGCTAAGTACGTATTTTGTGCTAGATTTAAAACTTATAAAGAAGATTATTTGACCCAACTTACTTTATAGCGTTTAAAATTTAACGTCTCTCTCTCACTGTAGCTTAATTTGAACGGAGAATCTAATTTACACGCATTATGTTTAGCACCAAAGAGATCAGCCTCCGTTTTCCATATATTCTGTTTATCACAACACTATCGAATGGTATAATAATACAGTTGTGGTTATTTTTTTCCAAAACCAACAGTTTCGATTCCTGGCTAGGAATAATAATTCTTCAAATATCACAGTTTTAACTATGTTCATCAAAAACCAGGCTCTAGACCGGTACAGGTATTTTTCGTCATCACTTGTATTCATCTCTATGACAATTATGTATTCATAATATGTATTCACCTCTATACAACTCAAGATCTAATCATCGTGTATATTACCTAAATGACTACATTTAGGTAATATACACGATGATTGATTGATTGATTACTAAAGGTACTATGGCTTCGTCTCTACATTTGTTTTAGCCTAAATCCATTAACTAGAGAAAATTTCATATTGTCCTAATGTATTTCCTTATTTTCCTAATCAATTCCTCAACAGTTATTGCTAGAGCACCTAGAATGCCTGGTGTCGCGACACGAGCGCTCGCTGCGCATGACAGTGGTGAAGCGTCAGGCGGCGGCGCAGTCCGGCGTGTCCTCCGAGGTCGAGGTGCTCAAGGCGCTCAAGAGCCTCTTCGAACATCACAAGGCGCTGGACGAGAAGGTGAGGCGTTAACATAATTGTGTAGGTACCTATCTAAAGAATGTCTAAAGTTGTTGCGGGTTCTTTGTGTAGTCCTGTCTAAAGTTGAACAATCTTGCATCTCTTTAAAGATAATCTTGCTAGTTCAAGCAGTAGAATATTTTTAGTGTTACCGTAAAAAGATGGTGTGTTTAGTATTTTTGGTGTGCGTTAAAGATTATTTATTCTATCTAAAGAAAACTCATTAGAGGGATGTCATTATTGTGACTTGAGTACGTAAGATTATAAAGTTATTTTAGTAAAGGAAAAATTCAATCGCGGGCAGGATTCGAACCTGCGTCTTCTGGTTTGATACACCAGAAGATACGCGGTGGCTTAGCGGTCAGAGCGTCTAGTGTATCAAACCAGAAGACGCAGGTTCGAATCCTGCCCGCGATTGAATTTTTCTTTTACTAAAATAACTTTATAATCTTAGCTTGGAAAATTGCAAAAAAATCACAAAAAGATACGTAAGATTATTTATTTTATTCTGCACGAAACAGCTGGTCAGGCCTGTTCTGTAACCGTATCGTCCAGATCTGAAAGTAGTCGCAAAGAAATGCTAAATTGGACATAAGTACCTAACTACTCGATATTAAGTTTTGTACTCCAAGTATTGCCCACATTTTACGTAGGTAGATATTACATTTTCCGATTTCCCCAGTTATTGAACCTGTACCGTTTTTTATTTAGATATGCACAATAGGATCTTCATATTGTAAATGGTACGTGTTTCAGGTGCGGGAACGGTTGCGTGTTGCGTTAGAGCGAAACACAGCGCTAGAAGAAGAACTAGCGCTAACTAAGGAAGAAGTAAGTTATCTTAATAATAATTAGGAGAAATTATGCAGACAATTTAGTGATAGTCTAGTGGTATGACCGTTGGACTGCCAAGTCAAAGGTCTCGAGTTCGAACCCAAGGCACGCACCTCTGACTTTTCGAAGTCATGTACGTATTAATAGTTAATTATCACGCGCTTAAACGGTGAAGGAAAACATCGTGAGGAAACCTGCATGCCTGAGAGATTTTCTCGATGGCGTGTGAAGTCTGCCAACCCGCACTAGGCCAGCGTGGTGGACTATAGCCTAATCCCTCTCATTCTGAGAGGAGACCCGTGCCCAGCAGTGGGACAATATAATGGGTTGATTATGTTATGTTATGTATGCAGACAATTTATAAAAAATATTGCCTCATTAGCCTAGTTGTCCTAAGCGCGACTGCTACGCTAGAGGTCCTGGGTTCGATTCCTAGGTCGAGCAGAGTGTTTTCCTTTGAAATTATCAGTAGCAACTCGAAGTTTATGCCCGGTATTTATGTCGATTTATGCCCGGCTAATGGCAATAGGCTCGCCCCCTATTACATGGCATCTAAACATACCAGCGAACTGTAGCTATAAATTAATTAGTACACCTTCGCCTAACCCTTCGGGGATTACAGGTGTACTGTATGTTAGTTATGCTAGATTGTTTTTTTTACTCCACTACAATAAGTTTAATTTATCAATACGAGCCTACCTTGAGTTAGCAAAAAATCTAACAAGAAACATGGAATAAACCACGATATCGACCTCGATAACCACATAAACATGTATGTATATTCAGTTGCAGCAATACAAATCGTCGCAGGACGACAAGCCCAAAGAGAACGGCACCGTGCCCACCGGCTCGCCCGAACAGAACGGCGAGCAACAAACCCCTAAGGTAGGTGCACCACCATCACTATTGGCAGGCTTACATATTTACATGTCGCAGATATTCGCTAGTGTTGGAGGATTGTCCTTAAATAAAAAAAAACTGTTCAAGAGAGATTTTTAAGACCAAATCAATCAAATCAAATCAATCAAATCATTATTTAAATTCTTTTACAAAACATTACAAAATTTAAGATTACAATTTAACAGGTATGGTATATAATTAGTGTCATAATAATAAATAAAACTAAATATTTATAATACTTGTTGATAAAAATATTCGAAGAGGTATGTAGCGACCTAGAGTAGAGGTATGTAGACCGGTCAAGTTATGATTCGTAAAATTCTACTGTTATTCGTTTTTATTGTGCCCATTACAAATAACCCTATATCGATCGGTCTATCGTAGGTACGTGACATATTGGCTAAAAAAACCGTGTGGGAACGTTAGAATACTGTCCCTCACTGCCTTTCAGATAGACATCCCGTAAGAGGCGTGAAAATATCTGAATCTCGGTAGTAGGGCCTCTTGGAGTCTGACTGGCTGGTGACCACCCTTACGTCGGAGTCTGTCCTAAAGCACCATGGTGTGTGTTTCGACTTTTGCACGTAAGATCCAGATCCCCTCAGTTGCTGCGGCTCTGGCAGTCTGCGGTCCGTAAGGGCTCTAATGGCAACGCATCCGCAACTCCTCTGGTGTTGCAGGTGTCCATGGGCGACGATCACTAGTTACCATCAGGTGGCTCGTCAGCTCGTTTGCCGAATTATTCCATAAAAAAAACTTTGTTCGTAATTAAAAATATCAACTATCTTAAACAACCTACCTCATGTTCGTCGAAGAGCATCTTCAGTACGCAATGGTACATAAATATATTTATTGAAAATGTTTCGTAGGCAATACCTGATAGGTTTTTCTTAGGAACCTAGCAACATAGGTTGTCTTTGTATTTTATTAATTGGAACTTGGAACTGCGAATTGATAATCCCGAAACCATTTGAGGACAATTCTCAATAAAACCTGCGTGCGTTAATAATTTCATAACATAATTTGTAAAAAATCTTCATACACAGTACATAACACACAGAAAAATTATAAAGAGAAACACTCAAAAATATTTGTGTTTTAAAATTTAATCCCTTTAGATGCTTAGGTTGCGAATCTATCAAAGACTTTTTATAAATAGAAATATTTATTTCGTAATTTTCTTACGAATGTTTTACTCGTGAAAGTACTTTTATAACCTGTCGTGTAGATCTTTTCCATGACGGTCTTTGATTTTTTCGTATCCTTAGTGGATGGTGACTGTGCTAAAGTTTTTGCATACCATTTCTGAAAATAATAGTAACAAAAATAGAGAAAAATAGTTCCTATTTAGAGCAAAAAAGAAATATTACGACTTTTTCAGAAAAGGTATGTTGTGTGTATAATTTTCTTTTAAATATGTTTTACTCAATTCATATGCCTTGATTTACCTAATCTAACTTTCAATTACGTGGGAGAGCCATGCTTCGGCACGAATGGGCCGGCACGACCGGAGTGATACCACGGCCTCACAGAAAACCGGCGTCAAACAACGCTTACGTTGTGTTTTGCCGAGTGAGTGAGGTTACAGGGGGCCCAATCCCCTTTTAAAAGGTCGGCAACGCACTCGTGACTCCTCTGGTGTTGCGGGTGTCCATGGGCGGCGGTAATTGCTTACCATCAGGCGATCCAGATGCTCGTTTGCCCTCCTATTCCATAAAAAAAATAATTACAGTATGAATTTAGTAAAATATCTTTAAAACCGCTTAAAACAAATAGCGATTAGTTTACATTGAAATTTGTTTTTTGATGGACGACACAGGATCCAAATAATGTAAACGGCGAATCGGAGACGTCAAGGAAAATCAGTGAGCTCCAAAATACGATCGCCAAGCAGGTTAGACACATGCTGAGCATCACGCAGTACTCAGGGTTAGGTGGTGACGTGGCCGTGGCTCCTGCGGCTGCATGCTGGACATTTATGAGGAGGCTTGACCAAATTAACTGAAATTTCAAATTAATAACACAAATTGGCTTAAATGAAGTACTCTTCAATACTGTTTCCAAAACCGAGCGAATGGTCGATATTAAATAGAGAAAAGTGATAAAATAAAAGGTTAAATGTATTTAACATGAAGTCCTTTGTTTGAAATTAATATAATAATTATCTCGTGTATTTTTATTGAGCAATGGCTGCCTTTGCCTTTTGAGATATTACTTTACCACGCAGGCCTAGTACGGGTTGGAAATCTTCAAACGCCTTTGTGAACCTGTGCCTACGTACATTTTCTTTTTTATTCAAAGGTACGAAATATCCTACATTCAAGCATAATTTCCAATCTAGATAAAAATGACTGTGACCCGTAAATCAGAACATACAAAGATCTATATTACTCTCATTAACCTTGTCTGCCCTTGTCAAATCCCTTTTGGGGATAAAAGAGGGCATAATTTCCGTCCGTCAAAGAAAAATAATACGATTTCTATTCATCCTTTCGAGAATTATGTGTTTCCCAATAATGGAAAATGTACCTACAGGGTTCCGATCCAATCAGTAAAGGATGTATGTACTCTCAATAATGAAGTACTTTTGGTAATACTTAGGAACCAAAAAATATTTTTTTTCTGTACAAATAAACAAGATAAAAATTAAATTTTTGTACCAAGATATGCGCAAGGGTGATCTTCCTTCTTTATTTGAGAAGACGCCTAAATTAATTATAAACGGATATAATTAGTATTAAAATAAAATACTTTGTTCAGTCAAGTTAGCCACTGTAGCCAGGTCCACGAGTCCGCCTAATCAAACTAACAGACCCCTAACACCGAGGTCTGGTCGCCATTGCACGATCGTGTCGCCATCTATAACGCATACATCGTACTAATACGCATAATTACGATCGCATATAACCATGTACCTATTAAATAAAAATACCTACTGCTAACAAAATATATTTAGTACTTATCTTTTAGATTAAGTAGTGGAAAACCTCATTTTTTGGCCATTGCATTGCAACACTTTATTTACGTATATCTATAGAATCATAAACAAAGACCGAATTTGTGTTGCCCTCTTTCCATGTAGATTTCTACGTCCTCTTGGATTTTCTCTCGTCTCAGAAATGCCGAATGGTATGACGGAGTCCTTTTAATGACTGTAAGACAGCGCAGTAGGATGTAGGATTGTTTTAGTCAATATGAATATTTTACAAAATCTTAAAATTGTAGATTGTTACGATGCAATGGACAACAGGATCAAACCTGTAACCTATAATGAAAACTATGTGATGAGTAGTCAGCATGATGCCCTCTGTTCCTACATTATACCATAGGTATATAATAGCTTGGCTCTGCTCGATTGCTTACATGCAGGTATCGCTTTGCTCCTAAAAACGAACGCAAAATGAAAAAACGCAACTTAGTACAGTTTTGACAAAATGGTTCTAGCCCTTACAAAGTCTATGCAATCCATCATAAAACTTAAGGAGTATAATAGGAATACTAGCATTCCTGTAGACTACATTGATTGCTTAAGCTGACCCTTAATTCCCTAGAAGCATGCCTACCATAGACTAACCATCGGCACACTGACATCACTGAATGACCTAATACCATAGGCATCTACATTCATTGACACTAACACTAACGGTCACTGGTGATACCACCACTGCTGTAGTTTGCATACTAAAGTATGAATATTATGTCACGGTAAGTAACAGAGACATTTTAAGTCCAGAAATGACATAAAAATTACATCTAAATAGAATTTCTTTTTAATCCTCACATTTTGCCCCCATAAGACTACAGTTGAAATAGTTAGAAAGTATATATATATTATTATTTGAAGCAACAAAAAATAATTGTATAGTTTATTTGAGAATTCTTTAAAAAAATCATATTTTAATATAACATCTCAATCTATGGAGTTTCTTGCCGGCTCTTCTTGGAAACACCCGCTTTTTGGAACCGTGCAACTAGTTTTGACTTTTCCAAAGTACCTATTCTACTTGTCTAATTGAAATAAAACATTTTGACTTTGAAAAGAGAAACCTAAAAAAATAAACTTCATCTATCCATATTAATATATCCTGATACAGTCTGCAGAACTGAGTTCGTGGCAGCGGAGAGTTGCCGAGCTGAACAACAAAGTGTCGGAGCTCGAGGACCGGCTGACCAAGGGAGAGAAGGAGCTCGCCAAGAAACAGGACGAGTGCGTCAAACTGCAGCGAGACTTGAGGGAAAACGTCGCGCAGAAAGAAGATCAGGTGAGGACCAGATAATTACTGCTACTATAGAGATAACATCGCAATATTTCGGCATTGAAACAAAGATAACTTTGCTAGTGAAGGTAAAAGAGTGCGTCCTTTACCTTCGCTTACCCACGAATGGGATTTGATCCAGAAGTTAGATAAATCTTCTTGGATAGTTATCGTACCCCTTATCGCTTTCGTGTCAGTTTTTTCTTGCTCTACCATGTCTGCTTTATGCTCGGAGCACGTCACACTTCGATCTGCATATTAAAATGCAGCATATCGTAGTTCCCAACCACCATGACCCAGAAGTCTTAAAATGCAGTCGTTGTGACTGCAATCGGCTAGTTGCCATCATCATGATCAGGTTTGAGCTTGTGAAGTTAAACTTTTGGATAATTCTCTTTCAGAGCGCAAGCAGGTATTATTATAATTCTTAACTATAAAAGACAACCGGTAGCCACTTGATAATTTAGTTTTAATTTCCACAATAAACAACTGGATGTTTCGTTCAGGAGGAGCGGATAGCGACGTTGGAGAAACGGTACCTGAACGCGCAGCGCGAGTCCACGTCGCTGCACGACCTCAACGAGAAACTGGAACAGGAGCTCAACCACAAACAGGCGCAACTCAAGGTGAGCCTTGAAGTGACATTGTAGTGTCTACTTACTAGGAACTGAGAGAGAAGGACTATAACACTAATGGATTAGCCAATAATGTAATGTTTTATTTGACGAGTAACTCAAGGTGAGCCTTGAAGTGACATTGTAGTGTCTACTTACTAGGAACTGAGAGAGAAGGACTATAACACTAATGGATTAGCCAATAATGTAATGTTTTATTTGACGAGTAAAATTCTCTTCAGAGCATTTTTTAAATATTTTAGGCATTTCTTATGGTGCACTTTCTTGCTGTTTCGAAATATAAATATGCTATCCGAAGTCAGCATAAAAAAATTGGAATATAACAATGTGTAACAAGTATTTTTAATTTTAATAGACGTAGGTAACAAGATTTTTCATCTTGGAACCAAAATCCTTGACCAATATAATTACGTGACGGAATCTTTCAACCCCCTTAAACCCGAGCCTCCCCGTAACTAACAAACTAACCTCCCAGCCTCTAGTCCTGCTTCGTAGTGACGAGCACAGTTCATAGACCATGCCACGTCATTCGCATTGCAGCTGCAAGAGGAGAAGATCGCCGCGATCGAGGAGAAGCTCGAGCTTTCCACGCAGAAGCTGGCGCAGATGTCTTCGTTGCCTGAGATGGAGGAACAGCTTAAAGCCAGGATGGAGGCTCTCAGTCAGGTGGGTTGGGGAAAAATCCGAGAAAAGAGATTGCCATGAGAAGGAGGGCCATATTTTTCCCAGGGAGAATTAATAGATAGAAATATGTAACTTAAAATTAATTATAGCACACACCTCTTAATTAAAGTTATATCAATTATTGAATGACCAATATTTTTTATGGGGATAAAATAAGTTAACTAAAAATACGCAGAAACAATTTTTTTTTTTTTTTTTTTAATAAAACGTTGCCCCACACTAGGATTTTCTCCTGTATCGTGGGTGCGTTTACAAACACAAATTCTCACATACACAAACGCCCAGACCCGGAACAACTACCTGAAGATCATACAAATATTTGCTCCGTGTGGGGATCGAACCCACAACACGTGACGCAGAAGCCGATCGCTCAGCCGCTACGCTAAACGTGTCGTCAAAATTTGTAAATAAAATAAAAAAATTGTAATGTATATTGTTATTATAGATAGCAACTAAAAATAATGCTTTTCGCTTCTCATTTTCATTTGCCATTCTAGTTATTCGACATGTAGTCATTATTAAAATTGATTCGTTTATCTTGAGTGTCGTTTTAGTGTTTATTTGCAGTAGATTTTATGTTTGTTAACTAACTCAATAATTGACCCAGTCCCATATTGCGGTTTATATGCCTTTCGTGTTTTGAACATAAAATTTCTTCCTGATTACGTCATCGTGTACCCATATACCGTCCCACTTCTAGGCATATATGTCTCCTTATTATATAATTATGTTATGTATATGTAGTATGATTGTTATAAGTGTGTTTTTGCAAAAACCCTATCTCTTTCCAGTAAGATTGAGAAATTTTTTCACCATGGTCTAATTATCTCTGTTTTCTTAAAATCCCTGGGGTTTTCGCGAAAATTATAATGCTCAAATCATCCTACGTTATAATTATATATCTCAAAGTTTGCTGGATATATGAGGCATGTTAGTACAAAGATACATGGTCTCTATAAGAAATGTAACAATAAATTCCATAAAAATTGTGTTATTTTCGGCTGCAGGCGCAAGAACGTCACGGCTCGGCGGAGGATCGCATCCAGCGGCTGGAGGCCAGCGTGGAGGAGAAGAACGCCGAGCTGATGCGCCTCAACCAGCGCCTGCGCATGAACGAGGAACACAACACGCGCCTCTCCGCTACAGTCGACAAACTGCTCTCCGAGTCCAATGACAGGTGGGGTCAACAGTTTGGTATTAGTAGGGACTAACTACAAACTTAAAAGAGACGAATACGTAATTTAGAAAAGGAATGAGTGTCATATCCATTAAGATTTACATCAAAAGTCTAATAGACTCTTACTCGCGATAAAGCTTAGTTAAAGAGTTAAGGACCCAATTGCATTGCTAGAATATTCGTATAAATTATAGATATATGCATGGCTGTATTCACTAAAAGGTTAGGCAGAGGTGTACTAATGTACACCCACATCCTGCCGGTATGTTTAGGTCCCATGTAATAAGGGCGAGCCTTTTGCTATTAGTCGGGCACAATCCCAAACTCTAAGCTGTTGCTGAGAATTTCATAAAAAATCTTGAGTTTTTGTGTGTCAATAGTCTAGTATGATTCCCAACTCAAATTAGACTATTGACACAGTTAAATACATGACGATAAATAAATAATGACAGGCTACAAGTGCATCTGAAGGAGCGCATGCACGCGCTGGACGAGAAGAACGCTCTGACGCAGGAGCTCGAGAAGACGCGCAAGTACGCCGACGAACTGCTCGCGGAGAAACAGGAGATACTCAAGGAGTTAGCCAAGTGGCGCATGGAGACTGAACAGGTACTGACACCATGTACTATCTAATCAAATTATTGCGTTCATATGTACACATAGCTTGTTATAAAAGTTGAAATCTTGTAAGGGTGCTGCATTTTTTTTTTGTATTTCATATCTATCATTTTTAGTTTAAACATTGACAATGACCTGTTGTCTTATAATTAATATTTATATTTATTATTATGTGTAGCATATAATTAAAGTATGTGTAAATATTTACTTTGTTTAAATATTAACTTTCTAGTCAAAATCTTTTATTATATCAGTTCAGTTCCGCCAATTAGACATTTTAATTCTCAAATAAGACTATCGTAACAAATGTTGTTGTTTTCCAGTTAAAACGTCAGATGTTAGAACAAGAGATAGCGTTTAACATTCAGCAGACGGACGCGCTCACCCGCTCGCTGTCGCCCGCTGCGCAGGCGCAGCCGCCGCCCGGGATGTTCCAGCCTAAAGTACGTCGCCGGCACAAATATTATACTTAACTTTAGCTGTATTTAATTAAAATTCCTTTGATCAGTATATCTGTAGCACAACAGACATTTTACGTATTTTAGTGAAGGAAAAATTCATTGTTTCCTGCAGGATTCGAACCTGCGGCTTCTAGTTAGATATACCAGACGCTATGACCTCTAAACCACCGCGAGTCCCACCGGCCAGATATAAATTGGCCTTCACATTCGTTTACGTCTTAAGAATGAAAGATTTTATTTTCGGCCAGAACAACGCACGACAATTATAGCCAAAGTATCGGTTAGACATTACAATAATAAAAACAAAAAAAAAGGTGACGCTAGCAGAAGTTTAATTGTTATTTCAGCTGGACAGTTCATGGGAGAAGCTACAACAAGCGCATGTACTAGCCAATGTACAGCAACCCTTCGACGTGTCCAGCGACGCCGAGGTCAGTACTGCAACTCGAATATTTCAATTTAAACTTTAATACGTATAATACCACGGGTATTCGTAAAATGCAACAACTATATTAGGATCTACAACAGCCTATCTGAGCCGGGCTTGATATCAGAGTTATTGAAGCAATAGCATGTCCAAATTGCTCTGTGCCTGATTAAAAGCAATAGGGTCCCTCTTATGTGGGACCTAAATACATATATCGTCGAACTGTGGGTGTACAGCAAACGGACAGAGGGGCCACCTGATGGTAAGTATTCATCGTCTCATTTCTGATCCGGTTCCGAGCTTTAAGCCGAAACCGCATCAACCGAGGGGGAACTGGCCCTCACCCACAGAACTCGAAACACACACCAAAGTGCGACGTAAGACCCAGTCGCCAGTCAGTCAAATCGTAAGAGATCCTAACACCGAGCAAGTCAGATATTTTCACGCCTCTTACGAGGTGCCTTTTTACCCGTCTCCATACGAGGTACAACCCAACCCTTCCGGAAATATAGGCGTGATGGTATAACTATAACTATAAATAAATTTTCAATAGAATGAGGAGTCAGACGGCGGCGTGGAGGGCGGGCACACGGACGCGGCGGCGCTGGCGCTGATGCTGCAGGAGCAGCTCGACGCCATCAACACCGAGATACGACTCATACAGGAGGAGAAGCAGACCACCGAAGCCCGCGCAGAGGAACTCGAGTCCAGGGTAAGCACAATCACACTCATTAACACTCAACCATTTACTAAAGGGAACACACATCAAAACGATCTACGATTATTAAGCCTAAGATTCAGAGATTATTCTAAGGGTTAAGGACATTTTCCTTAAAAAAATCTACACTAGATTTTTCTCCTATGTCATCTTTGCGTTTATAAACACAATTTTCACATTCACAAACATAAAAAACAATAGAAACAACTACTTAGGTCATACAAATATATGTTTCGTGCGAGAATTAACCACGAAACACGTAGCGTAAAAGTCAGATATAGGTGACGACGAATTCATATGTTACTTCCATAATGACAAATTTGTACTGAATGTTGACATAAAGCAATAAATTTGTGCTTAGAGTCGTCTCTGAATGTTAGCCTAAATATTGGAATTGTATTTATTCTACATCGAAGAAATGGAAGGTCGAAATATACGTGATGGATTTGATTCAATAAAATTACTGCACGTAAGGCATGACAACCATAGACAAGCTTTTGTCGATACTCGATAAAATACCTATAGGTACTCTAGTTTTAAGATAATTCGATACAAAAAACTATTGTTTTCGTTTTATACAATAAAATTCATACATCCGTTTAGCGTAAATTTTTTAATATGTACATTATTTAATTCAACAATGCCCGTAATAACCTTCTGAGATCAAAACAAAAGATGTTTAATTGTGTCTATATTACTTTAGTCTGTTTGACATTAGTCAGTGATGTCTCTAATGGTCGTAAGAGATAGAAATAATAATAATAATAAATAACGTTTATTAAATCAAATCAAAGATCAGTTGAAGATATACAAGGAAGTTCTAGTAAGATATTGACAAGGTACCAATGGGAACATTATTAGGGCAAAGCTAGATGAGAGCAATGTTGTTTCGGGATCTGGCGCTCACGTACCTTTTTCCTATGCGGGAAGAATATTTCAAATCCTTAGTTGTCATTGGTTGTCATGCCATGTCTGCTGGTGAGAAACTGATAAAGATACCCCTTACCAAGGCAAATTATCAAAGGTAAGATCATTACTGGTGGGGGTAGTTAGATACTAAAGGATTACAAAAGGGTATTGGTATCCTTTAAGTACTCTGAGTATAGTTAAATGGTGCTGGAACTAAAACATTTATGTATAAATTAAGTGTAATTAAAATGTTTCAGCTTATGCCTTCTGCTTATCCACACAACTCGTATGATTATATATGATAGAATTCTTGGTGATGGGTTATTTAAAGGTGAACTGTAGTGGTGGTGCCAAATTCCGTAGATTATTGATTACACTTTTAAAAATCTTTGACCGTTATTTTAGAAGATATAATAGAGATATCAAAGATATAATATTTAAATCTAATATTTTACTTATTTTTTATATGGCACCACCACTTGGTACTAATTTTCATCGGGTATTGGGGTACACCAACCTATACTTCAATGGTATTTTGTTTCGTAAGACTACATCGCTTAGAATCGTTTCCTTAGCTGTAAACATTCACACACTACCAAATACCTTCGTACGTATTACCAAAAATACCTCAACAGGTATATTCTTCGAACCGACGTTGTGATTTTTTTTATTTAATGGAATTTCACTTGTTCTTAATTTTTACATGTGTCACATTACTAATCTTTTGTAGTAATCTGTCCCCGGATTGTAATATGCACCCGCATATCGCGTTTTACTTCACCTTTTTTTAAGTAGCCTATTTTGTGTCCCACTGTTAGGCAAAGGCCTCCCCTAATTAGACCTCGTCAACGAATAGCATTGTGAGGTGGGTACTCAGCTTCACCCACCTTTTTTTTCGGGTGGGGAAATACGCCTTGTGCACACCGCCCCGCTTCGGGGATGCGGGACGGATGTGTTTGGCTCTCCGGCCAGGTGGCCAGCATACCGACTAAAACCACCACCACTGCCACTTTCCGCATAGTAGTGGGATCACGGGAATCGCTTTCGCGTACTCCGCGATCCCACCGCGGACGTCCAGTGGTTGACTCTCCCCTAGGGCCAAGTTTAATGAGCGACTGACGACCCCGTGTCCGCCGCCCAGGACCCTCATTGCGGCGGTACAGACGTAGCCCCGCCGCCGTCCACACCTCGACCGCAGAGGGTAGGGAGAGCGGCGCATCGTAATACCTACCGAGAATAAGATTACATAGTGTGTAAAATCATAACGTCGGTACAATACATAGAGCATTAGATCGGTATGTAAACAATAAGCAGTAATAATGGTAGTGTGTGGTTGTGTGAGCGGTGTGGTGTGGTGTGGCACAGGATGTATATAAGCGGGTGTGGTGTGGGCAGGTGGGCAGCTACGAGCACATGAACGTGGTGGCGCGACGCGACTCCCCGCCGCGCGCCGCCTCGCCCTCGCGCGCCGCCCGCCTCGTCCAGCACCACCACAAGTACCACACCGTACGTACCACACACACTAACAACTCCCACACACTCTCTCTCTCTCTCTCTCTCTCTCTCTCTCTCACACACACACACACACACACGACTTCCCGTGCCGCCCGCCTCGTCCAGCACCACCACAAGTACCACACCGTACGTACCACACACACTAACAACTCCCACACACTCTCTCTCTCTCTCTCTCTCTCTCTCTCTCACACACACACACACACACACAACTTCCCGTGCCGCCCGCCTCGTCCAGCACCACTACAAGTACCACTCCGTACGTACCACACACACCAACCACTACCACACACACACACACACACAAACACACACACACGCAAACAAACACACACACACGCAAACAAACACACACACACACACATACGACTCGCCACCGCGCGCCGCCCAGCAAACACACATACACCTCGGCCAATTACCTGTGCACATCGCTTCGATACTTCTTCATATAGGAGATCAGAAATTCTAACCATGCTCAATGTCACTATGGCAATCGGCAATCCAATTGCCATAGTGACTTGCTATTTACGTCACACTTACTGGTAACACCAACACGAAGGACGATCTTCTTGGTCGGTGACAGTCGGACAATGGCAGCCGCAATTGAGGTGGCCACATAAAACAAGATATCGATCAACACTAGGGATACTGATACTGATGAATGTACTGATAACGACACATTTAGATGAAAGCTGATTGTGAGAAAAGTTTTCAGCGACTTGCACAGTTAATTCGACCAAATGATACAGTCCGATCGTTTGATTTGCTAACCACCCTAGGTCAAACAAACTAAAAAAAAACATGTAAGTACTGATGGATGATCAATTCCGTCCACACCGCAAGTACCGCCGTTAGCAAATCGAACAAACTGATTCTAATCAAACCAACTTATCTTACAACTATCTCAAAAGTTCTGACAGATTTACACGATCCCTTTAATTGCTTTCATAACCATTTAGTAATGTGGAACTTATTACTAAAAATAATTATCATTTTTAAGTTTTGGGTTATTATACAGGATGTATAATTATATTTCTTCTAAAGCAAATTTGTTTTTTTATATCATAACTGTACCAAAATATTTTTATAATTCATTGTCTTAAATAAGAATAACAGTCCCATTTAAAAATTGCTTGACTCCAAATATACATCCCGTATAATCAACACGATATGGTAATTTGCATACTAACATGACTGGGTTAGGGACTGTGGTCATATTAACTGATTGTGGATTAAGAAGTGGCCAGCTAAAATGTCATATAAAACACTCAAATCTTTTTATCATATTTTTAATTCTTTTTATTACATAAATAAGATAATTTGTATTTTCTCAATATTCAATAGTGATGTGGTTAGCAGTTAATCAAATATATATATACATATAATGAAACATTTAATCGTAACTAAATTTAAATGGCACTAAGAAGTTATTATTCATAAAAAACTTATTGACTAAAACTAACGATTCGTAAAGACGTCATGAGCTGGTCCACATTAATATATTATTTCAGCAAAGCTCAATACAGACACACGAAGTACAAGACAATACATTTTTGCATTGTGTCCGTAATAAAGTACCTACTTGAAAGGTTAAAGTGTAAGTGTTTAGTGGTTAAGTAGTAGTAAGTGCGCTAGAGTAGTGGGTACATAGCGGTGCGTGCAGCAGGCGCCCGCGTCGCTGTCGCCGGCGCAGCACTGCCGCGCGCCGGCCGCGTGCGAGAGCCTGCCCGCCAGCCAGGTCCGTCTCCACACTACACTATACTATAACACCGCTGTACTGCGCTACCGACGTACCACGAGCGGACCGCTAAACTGTTTGCCACTGAATTTGTTGTTTTCGGAATATTTGAACATCTTAATACTTAACTGTAGAATTTTTACACATCAACCTACATTATTCCTAACAAAATTTAGAATAGAAATTGATATATTTTTTAAAGGACATTCTGTTCAGTTTCTTGCTAATGATATGAGTTTTTGATTTGCAAAAGTATACCTACTAATGGCAATTTGCTTTCCAAAATTTCACAATCTATACCTATAATAAAATTGTAACAGATCGATGTCTGTACATTACAGATATTATATAAAAACTAATATAGGGTCTTTATTAGACCAACAGAAGCCAAAATATCAATATTCAGAATTTTTGTCTGTCTGTCTGTATGATTGTACGCGCATCAGGCATAAACTACTGCATGAAATTGAATGCAGTTTTCACCGATGTATTGCTAGAGGTCTAACTTAAATTCTGGTGCAAGTTTCATCTTGATACGCCGCCTCGAATCGGACTTATAGTATGTTAATCTTTTTGAGACGTGAGTGACAGCAACTAGTTTAATAATATGTTGAATGATTGTTTCTTTTATAATGTAGTTACTTGGAATGGAATAAATGAACGCGGAAAATATCAGTTTTCGTTTCAATCAGACTTCAAAGCTTCAGTATGAAGGATGATTTTGAAGTTATTCTTGTTTCTTTTCTGAAAAACTGACGATTTAATAACGAATTCCCATTCAATGGGATAAACATTTAATATTAATCTTACAATGGGACTGACATGTTCTTGTAATAGAATACAAGTCGCATAAATATATAAAGATAGTAAAAAAAAAATCTTACAATCTATTTGTCACACAAATTCAAAGTTAGAACTCGACAGTTTAGCGGTGCATTCTGTACGAAAAGGTATGCACGCATTCACAGGAATGGCTTACAGCTGTGTGGACGTTTGCGTCCCCAAACAAAGTGTCAAAATATGGTGAAACAGCTTGTCATCCACAGCCCGTTTGATCCGACTATAAGTCCATCTCAGCCATGTAGATAATACTGTTTTTTATCAAAAGTTTTTTTCCATAACGGTAGGGAGAAAGTACGCTTCGTCCTTATTCATTTCGTTATACACACGCAACGGTTTGCGAATACTACGCATTTGAACTTTGAGGAGGATAGTGACGTTCTCCAAAAAGTTCAAATGCAGATCTACCTAATATACCACTGGCTGTCAGACAAACACCGCACAGCATAAATCGGAGGGAATTTTGCAAAGAACTTCCTTACGAGTATATATCGTAAGAGACCACTAAAACAGGATTTTTTGGAAACCAAACTAAGCTATCGGACACGACTACTTGTGGATGCCGTAAGTCATGACCGCTCAAAGGCACAACACACATAGTACTACCATGATCTCGTTGATAGATGATAGGATTATAGTTTCTAGGGTCTTCACAGGCATTTTTATTTGTGATTACCAGCTGTTTCACCTAACATACAAAAGAATGAACATGTACTTCATTGTAGCTAATATTTAGTTTTATATCCTAAGTGTAATGTAAATATGCGACATTCTAGCATTTAGCATGACACGCCCTCTATCAGTATTGTGGTCGTCAGCTGCAATGGTTTGGTGCTAAATGCCTTATTGTCATATTCGTATACAAGGTTGTTTATTCCTATTGTTCAAAATCGGCAATGCCAACAGATTTTCAACGATTCAATCGGAATAGCTTCAGCTTGTTGAATAAAACCAACCTTATATTTAAACAGCGGCATGCCAGCTATACTCCATGTATATGTAACTATCTATGTACTTAGCAAGTAGTATATTATATGGAATTATTATGTACAAGTAAATAAATATTGTCATACAAAGTTTATTATGTAATACACGGCACTGCTTGACGCAACGTAGACATTTGGCGACGCTTGTATGTGGGACTCATATTATGTGTATTTATATCAAGCAGATATACTCAACAAGCGTTTTGTGAATTACATAGTTGAGTATCACTGACTTAGTAAGATACTTACTAAACTGCTGGTTTTTATAATGTTATATTTATTTATTATTATTATTATTGCGAAGGTTTTTAAATCATTATCAATGTATCTGTTTAATTAGAAATTCAAATTTATAATGTCATACTTAGTTCAACTCAATTTTATATTGAATATTAATTTAGATTCTTATTAAGTGTGACTTAGAGTTCAAATATCTTTATTTTTATAAAATCAGGACTAGTTTCATCTATCATTCTGAAGTAGTCTAATTCAATTAATTAGTTAAATATTTTTAAATGATCAAAATATAGTTATTCATAGATACCTAATATTTGATTATATAATAATTGATTTTAAGAAGACATTGCATTGATACTACATACATTTATTTGTAATTTTTTGCATGGAATTATGAAAATAGCGAAAGTCACTGTTTGAGAGATTTTTTTTACCGAGGGTGGCCATTGTCTGGTTAAATTAATAAATCATGTGCAAGCGCAGGATACAAACAATGGTCGCTCTTGGGTATATCATACACAAGCCGAGTGTATTTTTATTAATACCCGCTGTCTTCACTGTTCATGGATACGGATGCTAGTGGATTGCTAGATGGTATACCGATAGAAAAAAAAACAAGAAGTTTATTTGGTGTAACAAAGTTGCAACTCTTGCTCTTCAATCTGCAAAATGTTGGTATTTTACAGGGATTTCTATGGTAACAATGGTAAAATATATCAGAAAACTATCCAGAGTTTTTTTACGCATAATAATGTAATTTTAGATTTAGAAAAACATCTATTTTTTAAATATTTTCATGGGTTTGAAATCTGCTGCTAAAAGTTATATGATAACTATTAAATTGTTTCGAAACCCAACATTTTGCTGTCCACAGTTTAAGAAATACGATAGGTACTAAATGTAACTAAAAATGTTCTCATGTTCCCTGAAAGCCCTGTTCAAAAAACTCAGCCTGTATAGAGTAATGAGATGCAGAGTACTTACATCAAGTAGGCTCTGGGAGGCTAAAATGGCTACTTTTGAGTCACACGGTCACATGACTTCACAACGTCCCACACCTTACCAGTATCAGGTCGTGAGGTTAACTAATGTTGTTAAAAGTAGCCATTTTGGCCTCGCTGATCTCGGTATGACTGGTACATAAGGAGTATGGTGTCGTGTGCAGCTGCAGCTATGCGAGGAGGGCGTTGGGGGCGGCGGGGGCGGGGGCGGCGAGGGCGCGGAGTCCCCGCTGACGGCGCGGTCGCTGCGGCTGGAGCGGGCGGCGCGCGCCATCCACGCCGAGCGCGACCGCCTGCGCACGCACTACCAGCCGCCCTACGACGCGTGAGTTACCTACTTATTACTCAAACTATTACATTTTCCCGCAAACACAAGTTGCACACATACAAACACTAATACTCAAAACAACTATCTGTAGACTAAAATATTTTATTCCGTGTTGTTTGACCACTGCGACAATTAAAAAAGTTCAAGACAATCTGACATCGAATTATCATTTTCATAATTTCTTTTTAGATTATAAAAATGATAATTTGCAGTTTTCGATTAATCAAGTGTTCATAAACTTCATTTCCAATAGTAGTGCCATCGACCGCCATCCTGTAACCTATTCTTTGCTCCTCGAATTTCAAAATTTTTATCATTCACTTACTTTCTTTCTCTCTTACTTTTTTAAGGTAAAACGTATAACTTTTCTATTTTACACGCCCAACATTAACGTCTAACATTAATATTAAGTTAGTTGAACCCACTAACTAACAAAAAACAACTCTTCGTTTCACGCTAACCAGGACGTCAATAATGTCGGGCAGCCTCGCGCGGATCCCCATGCACAGGTCTGCGCTGCCCCGCGCGGGCGTCAAACCCGCGTACCACTCGCAAGTGAACCTCGCTCACTTCTGGTGCGACTGTCCCGACACATTGTTCAACTATGTACCCCACAGGCTCTGCTTGAAATCCAGCTTGTATAGGATCGTGGACAATTATTTGTTCCATCATCCAAGTTTGGTTAAATCTGCTAGTTATATTTAAATAAAAAACTCAATGTGACATGCCTTTGCCATCTTACGACCTATTACTCAAACACTACTCAATTTTAAGATGTCGTAAATTTCGTGCTGTCACAGTCAATTTACTTAAACTGAAACGGACAGTACGAGAATTTTGGCCACTAGAGGCCTATCCTATCGCCTCAAAGATTAATAAAAAAAAAAACAAATTAAACCTGGAATGATGATATTATATAAACAGATGTGACAATATTAATTTGTCACCCTGTATTTTTGCAGAATAAATTATTTTTCTTATATAGAGATGGACTGAGCTATTGAACTTGCTGAATGCGTGTTTTTTTTTTTCAAACTACCGATTAAACATATAAAATCAAGGTTTGACATGTAAAATCGCCGAAAGCTTGAAAGTAATTATTATAGGAGTGGCTTGTTTAAAATGTATTCATATCATGCACAATGGAAGGGCTTAAATGTCCTTATAAGTCATTTTTACTTTATTCTTGGTAATGCCTTAGCTATATTCTGAATAAAATTTAATTTGAAGTGAATTGTGTGAGAATTTGAATAAAATTAGGAGAACAATGTGTGGGGACCGGCTTACATGCATGCATGCCTGTACAGAATTATTGTTAGATTTTTTATATTATATTTAATAAATGTTACAAAATGGAATTACTAATCATTTCTATGTTAATATAATTATACTAATATTTTCCTTAACACAACAACATTACATCAAAAAGATGGATTTTAAATTGTCAATGGTATGTTTGTAATTATTTATATGTGTGTGATCCCCTATTCCGTAGTAGACTCAATTGTTGGCTAACAATGTTTTTAGTAATTCCATTTTAGTCAGAAATATAGCTACTTACAGATTTACTTAGAAAGAGCACATTTTAGATTATACCTGTATTACTCAACTTTTAGGTTAAAGAACAAATCCCATGAATTAATGCTTTGAAAATTAAATTTGCTTTTCTCTTGATTTTCGACCCTAGTAAATTTGATTTTCGCGGTAAATATACGCACATAGCTAGTATGTAGTATATAGTTCAATATTATATGGTTTCGTTGTGGGCAGGTTTTCTATTATAATTTCTCTATAAAGTAAGTAGGTAATTAAAATGTCTCCTCTCTTTAAATCGCTAAACTGCTCAGTACGCTGTTTACACATTACATTAACTGATTGTAGTGTTTCCATTGGTAGCAATATTTCATCAAGTTCGAGTCAAGAGTCGCTGGGCGGCATGGCGTCGTCGCTGGGCGGCATGGCCAGCACGTGGGGCGGGGCGGGCGGCCGCGCCGGCGCCGCCTCCGCCGCCTCCATCGCCTCCATGCACCAGCAGAAGAAGAGGGGGATCAAGAGCTCGCTAGGAAGGTTCTTTAGTAAGAAGGAGAAGGCGGGAATGCCGGTGAGTCAACATTTTATATAAGACGACCTAATATCAAGATATGAATTACGGCCTGTGGCCACAAAGCACTAACCATTATGAAATCGCCAAAACCCAATTGTGATCTGATGGGTTAAAATGGTCGAACCGAACCGATTGAACGATTCACCGACATGCGACTACACAACATGGCATATACGCCCTGTATAAGCTGACCTCATATTGGCTTTTTGTGAATACACAAACAGCCGGTTTTTATACCATATCTGTCAGTAGTTTTGCTTTCTAGAGATAGGATTGTGACATATATGTGTGGACCTTATGTCAAAATTCTATTTCTAGCAAGCAAATCTATCGACAGATTTGACATAGAAACTAGTCGTTAGAGGTCAACTTATACTGAACAGAGGACTTATATGGCACGGTGAACAGTCGTGTGTTGGTAAATCGTTTTGTGATTCATCAAAAGTGGCGATTTTAACCGCTCTGACCCAACTTTACTGTTGAGAACATTATTGAACGTAGATGAAGTGAAAGTAGTGCGCCAGGAACGTAGCAAGTGGAAATCTATAGTATCTATCTGCATGTATCCCCCAATGGCAGACAAACATAGAAATATATATGTTTTCATGCTGCTGTGTTTGAGACAGCAGATTTTTACTACAAGAGAGACCAACATAAAAACGAGCGCGCACGCGCGAGGAAAGTCGCGTATTTGCCAAAAATCGTCATCATGTTCCCCAGCTACAACAGGGTCAGAGTCCGCGGTCGCTGTCGTCGGTGTCGTCGCTGGGGCTGTCGTCGCTAGCGGACGAGCCGTCCGCGGCCGACGCCATGACGCCGCACGCGCCTCTATCACACGCGCCCATGTCACACCAGGATTATGCACGAACTAAGAGCAAGTTAGTACCTACATTTTTTGAGTTTTTGCAGCGTGTCTTCATATTGTACTCCTCCCAAACACTTCGCTTTCAAAAACAATACAATATTTAGCTCAAACTACAATAATTAATAATGATACGTTGTTTATTTAGAAAGAAAACAATAAATTAGCAAAATTAACAATCTTACAATTAAATAGGGTACACATTTTCATATACATATATGAAATTGGATCCAAGTCCAAAACGACAAGAACATCAAGGACACTCCCCTGTTCGGAAAAAACCTGAATATCAGTATACTCTACAGTCCAAAAAAAAAAACTAATTTCGTATGTATATCACAAATATGGATGCAGTCGGTTCCTGGTGAAAATTGGGATCCAATAGCCGTGGTTTTTATATATTTAATATACTCCTGCTACATTTGCGAGCAGGCCGCATAGCCAATATTTAAATGCGTTAATTGATATTATTATGTAACATTATGTGTATTAACATCAACGCAGGTGGAATAGGGGCTTATAAAATGTAACTTTATCGGAGGGATTGAATCAGGGCCGTGAGATAGCGGATGGTTTGGGTCATTATGTATGGTGTGATGATTGTTTTGCGATGTGTATCAGAGAGCGCGACTACCGGCACGAGCTGCTGGGCGAGGCGATGCGCGCGGGCACGCCGTTCGCGCTGTGGAACGGCCCCACCGTGGTGGCCTGGCTCGAGCTGTGGGTGGGCATGCCCGCCTGGTACGTCGCCGCCTGCCGCGCCAACGTCAAGTCCGGCGCCATCATGTCCGCGCTCTCCGACCAGGAGATACAGCGGGAGATCGGTAACTACTACTACAACTACATACAACTACTCACAACAACACCAACACACTTACACTTGACACAGCCAAACAACTACAAAATACAAGATCACTTATTTGTCCCAATCAAGAGTATACACACACTACATGCAAAATGCTTAACATATATATATATATCGCCGTTCTAAACATCATCCAAAGTTTAATCCTTAGGTAACTCAAATTAATACTTTCTTTCTGTCCTTCACGAAAAGCCAAGCTCTTATTGTTTCGTTTTGATACATGAATCATGAAAAACATTGGCAATAACAAGACCAATATATATATCAATGTATTCTAATGACAACGTTTTTGTGTTGACAAATAATAGTTTACCACCGATGGCCTTTACATGCAACTAGTTTTGACTTTTCAAAAGTACCTTACTTTTTCACTGTACTTCCGATACAAATATATGACAAACATACTCCAAAAATATATACTTAAAGTACAACACAAACCGCAAGCTTATTTAAAAAAAAAATAACGTATATTTTTTTTCTCCAGGTATCAGTAATCCCCTCCACCGACTGAAGCTCCGGCTGGCCATCCAGGAGATGGTATCGCTGACGTCACCGTCGGCCCCGCGCGGCACGGCCTGTGCGGCGCTGGCCTTCGGAGACATGAACCACGAGTGGATCGGCAACGTGTGGCTACCCTCCTTAGGTAATATATCATCATCATGCGTTTCCTTGAGTGTAAAGCTAGTAAGTTGATCAGTACATCAAATTAACTTTTTCCGTCGCAACGTGCCGGTTCCTGTTTAAAGGTTCAAGTTGTGAAAATCCACAGACTTTTCAGAAATTTAAACTAGTTTTCTACATACATACGTCTGTATTCTCCGAAGCGTTACGCTGAGGATAATTACTATTCATACATGTTTCGCCGGTATATTTATATATCTCATATTTTATAATAATGGACCGGACGCAAATCCAAATTGCGAGCTGCTACTGAGAATTTCATAGAAAAACGCAATAACACTGCTCGGCCTGAGAATCCAACCCAAGACCAAGGCCAGCTCAGCAGGCGTGCTTAAAACCTTACACTTAACCGTAGAGTTACTAGGCAGTTATATCTAACTAGTTTCTTGCTATACAGGTAATAAATCCAAACTATCAGTTCACTGCAAATATGATTGTTACAGGCTTACCACAGTACAGAACGACGTTTATGGAGTGTCTAGTAGACGCGCGAATGTTGGAGCACCTCACTAAGAGAGACCTTCGGACGCAACTCAAAATGGTTGACAGCTTTCACAGGTATATATAGCTATATATATGCCATAAGGACTAAAATATAATAATTTAGCTTAGACGTAATCGTACTTACCCCTATTAGGTCAACTCCTTATTTTAATTGAAGATTGTCCTTATAAATATTTGTAGTGGTCCCAAAATATGTCCTTGTGGCATCCCTATATCGCCCCGATTAATTGCAGTCAGTCACATCATTATATGAAACAGTTGTATAACGGTTTTAAAATGTCATTTTATTAAAGAATCTTTGAAGTAATCTTTCTGGTAATTTTTTTACGTACTTTGCTATTGAATACACTGTACAGTATGATCAACTTTGTCAAAGCCTTGCGAGAGAGCTTTATTTACTTAGTTAATGTACGAGCAACAAAACTATGTGTCTCTGAAGTTGTCCGCAAGAGGTTACGCATTATCAGTATAAATTGTACGATAAGTAAGGACGATGTGATGCATGCGCACTCAGATCCAAACGCGCGGTCGTCGATTTCTTAGTCACTCTCGGTCTCAATACATGCATGTTCCGCTTCTTCGGTACAGAAGACAGTCGATGACGTAAATGTTTCGCATACGTTACGACTTTTTTTAAACAATCAGAATGCTGATATCAGATCTGGACAATCTAGAAATGACCCGATTTAGTGTTCTTTGGACGTAGACATATCGAACATTACTTAAAAAAGCTTCTTCATTTCGATACCAAGTTTAACTTCATAAACGAGAAGACGTTGGTAAATGCCAATATGTGTGCGTAATGTTTTTTTTTTTGGCGAAAATAAGTTGCTGGTTCGAGGGAACTATTATGTAACCTGGCTCGAATGCCTCCAGCCAGGTGCGACTTACAAATTGAACAACAGCAGTTAAGGGCGTTCCTAACGTGAATCAGGCTTCAGCTTAGAGCGTTACTGAGGGAAAAACTAGGGACAGCTGCCTCTGGGTGTGCGTAATGTACATTTAACTGGTTTAGTAGACCATAAACGGCTTTTCGAAGTACGGAAGGACGTAGGTAGAGCGGAGAACCCGGCTATTCTGTGCGTAGTTTTATTATTGTAGTAGTAAGCGTTATACGTATGTATAGAACGTCGCTGCACTGCGCGGTGGCGTGTCTGAAGCGGCTGGGCTACTCCGTGCGCGCGCTGGAGGAGCGGCGCCGCGCCGCCGAGCTGGGCGTGCGCGACGTGCTGGTCTGGACCAACGAGCGCCTGCAGCGCTGGCTCGTCTCCATCAACCTCAAGGTACTGCTGCACACCTACAGCTACATCTTCACCTCATCGCGCCGCCGAGCTGGGCGTGCGCGACGTGCTGGTCTGGACCAACGAGCGCCTGCAGCGCTGGCTCGTCTCCATCAACCTCAAGGTACTGCTGCACACCTACAGCTACATCTTCACCTCATCGCGCCGCCGAGCTGGGCGTGCGCGACGTGCTGGTCTGGACCAACGAGCGCCTGCAGCGCTGGCTCGTCTCCATCAACCTCAAGGTACTGCTGCACACCTACAGCTACATCTTCACCTCATCGCGCCGCCGAGCTGGGCGTGCGCGACGTGCTGGTCTGGACCAACGAGCGCCTGCAGCGCTGGCTCGTCTCCATCAACCTCAAGGTACTGCTGCACACCTACAGCTACATCTTCACCTCATCGCGCCGCCGAGCTGGGCGTGCGCGACGTGCTGGTCTGGACCAACGAGCGCCTGCAGCGCTGGCTCGTCTCCATCAACCTCAAGGTACTGCTGCACACCTACAGCTACATCTTCACCTCATCGCGCCGCCGAGCTGGGCGTGCGCGACGTGCTGGTCTGGACCAACGAGCGCCTGCAGCGCTGGCTCGTCTCCATCAACCTCAAGGTACTGCTGCACACCTACAGCTACATCTTCACCTCATCGCGCCGCCGAGCTGGGCGTGCGCGACGTGCTGGTCTGGACCAACGAGCGCCTGCAGCGCTGGCTCGTCTCCATCAACCTCAAGGTACTGCTGCACACCTACAGCTACATCTTCACCTCATCGCGCCGCCGAGCTGGGCGTGCGCGACGTGCTGGTCTGGACCAACGAGCGCCTGCAGCGCTGGCTCGTCTCCATCAACCTCAAGGTACTGCTGCACACCTACAGCTACATCTTCACCTCATCGCGCCGCCGAGCTGGGCGTGCGCGACGTGCTGGTCTGGACCAACGAGCGCCTGCAGCGCTGGCTCGTCTCCATCAACCTCAAGGTACTGCTGCACACCTACAGCTACATCTTCACCTCATCGCGCCGCCGAGCTGGGCGTGCGCGACGTGCTGGTCTGGACCAACGAGCGCCTGCAGCGCTGGCTCGTCTCCATCAACCTCAAGGTACTGCTGCACACCTACAGCTACATCTTCACCTCATCGCGCCGCCGAGCTGGGCGTGCGCGACGTGCTGGTCTGGACCAACGAGCGCCTGCAGCGCTGGCTCGTCTCCATCAACCTCAAGGTACTGCTGCACACCTACAGCTACATCTTCACCTCATCGCGCCGCCGAGCTGGGCGTGCGCGACGTGCTGGTCTGGACCAACGAGCGCCTGCAGCGCTGGCTCGTCTCCATCAACCTCAAGGTACTGCTGCACACCTACAGCTACATCTTCACCTCATCGCGCCGCCGAGCTGGGCGTGCGCGACGTGCTGGTCTGGACCAACGAGCGCCTGCAGCGCTGGCTCGTCTCCATCAACCTCAAGGTACTGCTGCACGCCCACAGCTACATCTTCACCTCATCTTGTCAAAACGAGACCGAGTCGACCATCCACACTCTTCATTCATTCATTTGCTTTCATCTGGGGTTTCCGACCTAAAGAACTGACTACAAACTTTCAAAAGACAGGTAAGATGAAGCTGTTGGTCACTCTTAAATGTATTTTCTGATGACAAATGTGAAACAAACAACTTTAAAGGGTAACGTTAAGGAAGGTACACTAATTTATTTACTCGGGGTGATATTGAAGTAGGTAGTTTAATCGTCTTGTGTTATTCAGGAGTACGCGAACAACCTGTCGGAGAGCGGCGTGCACGGGGCGCTGATCGCGCTGGACGACAACTTCGACGCCAACAGCCTCGCGCTCGCGCTGCAGATACCCACGCAGAACACGCAGGTGACGCACACACACACAAACACACACACATTCACACACACCAGACGAGATTTGCCAGACTTGATATAAGGCTTCCATTTTGTTGACAGCTTACAAAGATGAATGGGAAGAAAGGAAATGCTCCACCGACCTCAAATTAAAAATAAATTGGGATAAGGAAGTTGCTGACTGAACTTTCCTAATGGCTCTAATAAGTGTTAAAAGCTTTCGGTGTAATAGTAATAGCATCCTAAGATAATAAAAAAAATATATCATTATCAACCCAGTTGGTCTTACTGCAGGCCTCTACTATTTCTCAAGAGATTGTTTGCTTGAAAAATATATATGCATATTTTTTTCTGTTGTTAATCTATGTGTGCATATTGTTTGCAGGCGCGGCAAGTCTTAGAGATGGAGTTCAGCAACCTGCTGGCGGCCGGCACCGAGCGCTCCGCTCGCCTGCAACACGAACACGCCGCCTCCTGACACCACACCCTCAACTAGGTTACTATCTAACTCTGGACCATACTCACCTCAGATTTACTGAACTGCACCAGTAAGAGGGGTCTACCCGTCGTTCTATATCCTTTTCGTTAAAAATAAAAATATCTTCCACATCTCCTTTACAAAAGTAGATAGAGTTATGACATGAATGAAAATTTTTTTTTTACTGCTCAGTAATTGGTTACATAGGGAAAGTTGGTCAGTATTGTGACATTCAATTGTGATTGATAGTATCCTCTTTACCCCTTACCTGCACATTGATGCTTCATAAAGTATTTTGAATCGTGTAATATTTAAAACGAGGGTATTTTGCAATTGCAGGCCACGTCCTACCCACATTAGTGCGGCAGTGCGCGGCGCTATCGAGTCGACAGCTGAGCACAGCGCGCTCACAGAACTATAGTCATACGTTAACTTTACTACACTATTTATTTGGTACAAATTGTTTCATTCACAACAAACCAACGAGTGCGGAAGCTCGCTAGTCTTATAACGCGGCTCGTCTTACGTTGGTTAATGTGTTAATTAATAAAATATGGCGGCATTTTATAGTAATACGCTTCTTAATTTCGATATAACAATTTTTACGTGCTAATGATGTAAATATAGTGGTAATTATGTTGGTATGTTTACCACGCTCGCCACGTATCTGCTTGTTATTGTTAACTAAAACTCCAGGTAATCTATAGCCGCCACAATATTTACCAAAGTACTATAAAATGCTATCATAGTGTCGGTAAGTTGTTGATACAATAATGTTTCTCCGTGATGTGTATAAATTAAACAGTTGTAGCTAAGCCTTCTTATATGAATACAAAGTGCTCTGATATCTGTAGACTATGTACTTAACTTGTAATCAGATATTTATTAAATATAACTTGGATACAACAAGTAGCTACGCCGCGATGTACCGTGTTTGTCATGATAACCCTATAGTAAGTATTACTCGCCTTAAAGTATTAACTTAGATGTACAGTATACATGTTATGAAGCAATATTGGCTGTTATTTGGGAGTCTATTCATCAAAATTATTGTAATAGTTATATATAACATACCGTTGGGTAATGTTTGCGAATCTTTTGGGTGAATAGGACCCCAAACCTCTATACAAAATGTTTAAACAATAGTTAATAGTGTCAGACTCTTAGCCTATCACTGAAGGATCGCTTTGTGCTAGTCCAGGAGTCTGAGTCTTTGCCATTTTATTAAAAAAAACACGGTACACGCAATTGTCATACTCTGATGCCAAATATTAGTTATATTTTAACTAATATACATGATGTATTATGGTCGATTTCCCAGTCTGCAATTCATTATATCAATTAACTTGTTTTTTTCCTCTCTTTCCTACCACATACCAAATTATATGACTATAGTAAATTAGCTATTGACTTGAGACTGACATATAAATCAGTCATGCTTAAAAATACTGTAAAAATATTCTATACTGTAAACATGATTTATAAAAGTACAATTTCTAAATATAATATCCTTTCTTACGTCAAGTTAAAAGATGCATTTATATTATGAATAATATTGTGGGTTGCAGACTGTGATGTCGGCTAGCTACTCGTAAAGTGACTGTGTTGTGAGAGATTACATTTATCGCTAGACGGCGGCGACACGACCGCCAAGTTACATGTATTTCAAGCAATTGAAGTGGCCTTACACGTTATACTTGACAGTTTTACCCGTTCGCATAAAATGGAATGTTTAAACAAAAAAACTGTTTGCTTATAATTGTGATAATATACAATCTTTGAATTATTAACGCTGAGATAAAATCTATTGAGTGATGACAATTACTAATATCCACTTATCCACTATTAAAATATATTGGTTAGCATTTTCTAAAAAGGTGGATAAAGGCAATCAACAGACAAAATATTATATATTTTATTACTTTACTCCGCAATCGAACAGGTATACGTGTCAAGTATTTTGGAACGTGTATGGCAATCTTCACAGTTGGGAAGCCTTCTGTCTATCTGTATCACACAGTTTACACGTCTTTCATAATAATACTGCTAGGTTAACATAAATATTTAAAATGTTGACTACACTATAATATTTATGTAAAATGTTATATATTTTTTGTAATGTGGGCTACATATGAATTGGTTTCACGTCGTTAGCGCAACGAATGGCGTTTGAATGTAAGTAGAAATTAGGCTATTTTCCAGAAAATAAGTCTTGGTTAGACTGTGTGATACAAAGAGTGGGGTCGTGTCGTCTGCCGTGTCTACCAAGTGCCTCGCTGAGGTGTGTATATACATAGCTTTATGTAGATGAATGTGTGCCTCTCCAGTACCGCCAGCAACCGCGACGGGGGCACGATACTAGTCTTTATGTACAGTGTTGTTACATTGTTTTGTAAACTTCTATTTTATTAACTTGCTGAAACTTAGCTAGGTATATTTTTGTTAAGCGTTTTACAAATATCCCGGTGCGCGGGGGACCTACAATACATTGCGTAGCAAGTCGTTCCTTACTCTCACTGTAGGTAGGGCTGCCGCCTGAATAACAAGAATGTTGTAGTTTTATTAGTTCAGTGGCCGAGTGGTGTACGATTGATATACAAACTGTGTTAGGATGAACTGGTGTGATTACCGCGCTCACCACAAAATTGGAATTACTGTCATAGTGTGTTGAAATGAAATTAGTTTTAATAATAACATATTATCAGTCGCATCCCACCCGGCTACTTCAATAGTTAATTAAATAAAACTTAATGAAATGTATAGCTAAAGCGATTTTAGTTTGAAAAGTGAATCCTTTTAACCAGTAGCAAATATATTGTAAATATTATCGTTTATATCATTTCTATCGACTGTAGGTGTAATAGCAATATTTAGCTAAGATGTGTTCAAAACTGAAAGGATTTTTATTGTATTATTACTTTGTAATGATAACCGCTTATTTATTAACTAGATTTTATTATTTATTAAGTTATTATAGGAAATGTATTAAATATACCGGTTTATTATAAAATTACCTCAATAATCGTTTGTCTTACGGTTGTCGCGTATCACAAGTAATGTTAACGTGGCGAAAGCCCGCGGGGCTCCGCCCGACTGTGTAAACTTATCGAGTAACAGTATTAATAGTTAGGTGAGAGACGGCGCCACCGGTGGGATTTTTTTATAAAAATAATTAATTTTTTATCGTAGATAAAATTTGGATATACACTTCTCGGACTAAGGTTGTGCCGGGCGTCAAATGTTGCAAGAAGCGAAAAACTTCAGTTTAAAAAAATGCGCCTAACTCTTTCATCAGTTGCTCATAACTCAATATTTATTACCAGTTGCATCTTACAAACTTTGACGCGGTGCACTTTCAAAATTATTCATAAATAATTGGAGGGAATGTGAATCGTGTCCACTCTGTATTGGGTAACGTGACTGGTGCACGGAGCGGAATGGAGTGACGGACGTAGCGTTGGTGCGATTATAATTAACTTAATGTTCTTTATGGACATAGCCAGGGAGTTATTTTGAGCGGACGAAAATAAATATAAATGTCTAAATTATATGTGCGTAAGACAGATCCCAGTTGGAATATAATTATGTATTGTGCGCAAACAAGAAAATCAATGTCATATTCATTAGGTTTGACTCTATTACATGCGACATAAAAACATACTAGCAAAACGTTGATAAGTCAGCAAACCTCTGCTTACCTATGAAGGTATACATTGCATATATACATTCATTCATACATGAAATAATAAATGTTTCGTTAAAGAAATACCTAAGTATGTCAATCAATACATTGGTCAGATTGAAAAAAGACATTAATCCCCTCGTAATGTCTCCCTGACTATGTTAGTCGTTGAGTAACACACTGTGCTATAGAACTGCGGAACCAGTAAGGCGTCGCAGATGTGGTTAGGTTAGCGTTACGATGGACGAGGGTACGAAATGTTTAACTACTATACTATAAATAAGATAAACCGAAACCTGAAATCGTTTAATCAATTTTAAAATCCTAAAGTGACATAATATTCATTTTGTATTGGTGTATTTTTAGACGGTGAATATGTTGAATATCCCACCGTCGGAAAGTAGCTGCATTCAAAGCGCTAGAATCTAGAATATTGGCTGTATACGACTAGAATGAAATACCATAAGCATGGTCAGATCAAAAATTATCTTTAATCCTCGTTTCGTACTCTCGTTGTTCGTGGATCTGACGTCTCGTCAATAAAGCCCGACTCAATATCATACGTACACATCATCGTTTCATTATCAAATTAAATTATATATGAATATATATTATTAGCTATATAATGTTTGTATACAATGCAAGTATGGAGATGGTTATTTAGTTAACTGTTAGTGTACCTACTTATAGCTTTTCGATTTAGCTAATCAAGTTTTGTATAAAGTTTGGATGAGGTAGAAGAATAGCCGAAATGTCATGGCCGCCGTGCGGTCGCTATGTAATCATACTGTTTTATATGTTCCCGTCAGTTAGCGTAGATTAACGTCGAAATCGTCCGAGTTCTATACTTGTGAACGGGTTTGTAATATTTTAGTACGAGTTTGTAATGTTTGTTGACGAATTTGTAGTATTCGGTTATGAGAGCGTGACGGGCTTTGTAATCTAGTTTGAGAGTCTTCAATTTAATCTATGATGTTTTGTTTGTCATTAACAGTTGGAAGGTATCACCAATCATAGTGGACGATTATTGTCCGCTGAGATTTCATTCGTACATATGAGTACAATAGTATAATTATATTCTATAAAAGATTACATACTAAATGTTACAAACTCGTACCCGATATTACAAATCGGAACACAAACTGTTCCACAATAAAGTTGTTAACGCGATCAAGTGTTGCCAGTTGTTTCAATGTCCTCGGTGTGTACCGTAGTGCAACGTGTGTAACCTCCACAAGTGCCAAGTAACGACAGTTGGAACGGACGCGACCGAACAATAACTAGAATAATTTTATCACATTCCAACACTCCGAACACGCACAATCGGACCCGTATCGAACAAAACAAAACAAAACTATTTTTTCAAGATTTTAAGTCCCAGTGGCTCGCGCTACCAAAGAATAAAGTTACCTTCACGTTAAGGAATTAATGTAAAATATGTTTATTAGTGAAATGAATTCGATATGTATATAATTTCGCCTGTGTGTGCATAGCTTGTTCAGTGACGGGATATGTATCGAGTTGCGCGCGAGTGGGTGCGTCTCGTCACCGTGCGCGTTACATTCCAAGGCTTTCCGTGTTATAAATGATCGCTTTGGCCCTCGACTAGGTAATCGGTATATCGTTACAGGTGAACCCTTCTAACGGCCATTGTTTTGATGTCATAACGAAATTGTTAACTAGACAATGTTTATTTTGACCAATGTAATCTGTACTAATGTGTATTCTGTACGTTTGTAAAAACGGTTATCAAAAGTGCGATGACGGCATACGTTATGCATAATGATAAGGAGGTAAATACAATTTACACGATACAGCGTTTTGTTTTATTTTATCCAACATCATAATAACACAAATCAAAACAATAAATGATGACTTCGATTTAAGTTGACTGTAGCCGTTAAGATGGTTACCTCGCCACTGCTGATACGCCGCGTGTCGTAGCAACTCGAGGCAAATATTTTTGTGTACCCGGATATTTTATTGGAGTCTGATTGTACAACACAGGGATTGTAGGTAATTGTCATCTTAAAAAAATACAATACAAAGTGTTTACTGTGACCCTGATTTTTCATAGTTATGTACCTATTACGTCGTATTCAGTAAAATCAAACTCAGTATTCACATTTGAGGCTTCTTTTTATTACCAATTTTACTTAAATGTCTACATATTTTCTTCTTCAATTCCTTCTGACGCTTCAGCTTCCTCCACTCCTCTGCTTCCAGTTGCTTCTTGTGTTTTTCTAGTCTCTGCGACGTAGCCTCCTTTTGAACCTCTTTCTTCTTCTCAAAGTTAGTCTTTAACATCTTCATGACATTTGACACCTTCTGTTCTTCAGGACTCTTGATAACTGCTATCCTGTTCTTGAATTTATCTTTCGGGTCTATGCCAGATAGTGTGGTGGACTTTTCTTTTGGTTTAAATCTGTATGGCAAGCCTTTCTGCAGATTTTTGGGTATCACCAAAGGCTTGAACACTTTGGGAGCTCTGTTTACTTCCGTATACATTGAGTCAATGTTAGCATCATTCTTGATATTTTTCTCTCTTTTGAGCTGTCCCTTAGTTTTCATGCCTTGCCAGGCGTTTTTAGATCCTGCAGGCAACAATAGGTTGACAACTGGTGCATAGAATTTCGTAACATCTACTTTGAACCATGTACGACAGAATATGATGTCACTCATCAAAATTTTGTCCTCAAATGTTGCTCGGAAAGCACCCTCTGGCTTATTCAGTGCTTTCTTAATCTGACCTCTGATACCAGAAACAGTTTTGACTCTAGCTCCTTCAAACTTCGCAACCTCTAGTGTAGTCGTGAACATATCCTTAATAAAAGCTGTCTTCTTATATATTTTCAATGGTGTACCAACTAATTTCAATTTCTTTACTATTTGGGTAGATTTATTGATTTCATTAACACTTCCTGTTGCAGCTATCCTGAATCCTACTTGTTTTATGTCATTTGGATTGTTATTGACACTTTGTAAGGCTAGGAAACCTGTATTCTGTGGTGTTATAGGACCATAAAAGTGCATGTTACATGTAACATGTTCAGGAGTGTACTTCAAATATCTGCATTTTAGGTCATCCTCTATCTTTGAATAGATCGGTAAAGTTTGGAAGCGACGCCATCCCAACGAAATAATGAGTGGGTCATTTGTCTTCAAAATTTTTTTATACCATCTATGCTTTTTCACTTTGCACGATACAAAACCTATGTTTTGTTCAGCCATATTTAGAGCTCCAATAAGTATTGGATAACTAGAGTCGAAATTGGTTACGAATTCTGAGGGCATATTTTTGAATAGCATTCTGACATACAATCCTGGTCTAAATCCTTCAACTTCAACCCTCAAACCATTGTCTAAGTTCTCAAACACAGATTTGTTGAGTTCTGATTGTTTTAAAGCTTCTGCTTTTAGATTTTCGTAGTAAGAGTGGTCTCCTTTGATTCTGTGGTCATCAGGATTGTCATACTCGGAGTCAAATTTAGCTTTTAATTTCATTTTCTTTTCTAGTATTTCAGACTTAGTTGGCTCTGCTTGTCGTTTCGTGCCAATTTCTTGGGACTTTTCTGTGTTTTCTTCTGTTGTATGTTTTTCTCCAGTTTCAAAGTCTTCAAAATCACCATAAAGTTCTTCATCATCACCTTCACTGGCATCATCTAGTTTTAAAAGTTCTGATGCATCTTCATCAGCCGATCTTTTACCAGTTACGAAATTGTTAATCAAATATTGTTTATTTGCATCACTAGTCCAATCTCTTAGATTTGGTTCATCCAGGGCATAGAAGAATGAGCACTCATCTAAGTCTAGTCTTTCCCTTTCTTTGTGTTTCTTCTTTTGTGTTTCTGTAACTTTTTTAAATAGACCACCAAGTTCTTCATCTTCTTCATCATCAGAATCTTCTTTCTTGTTTTTAGTTTTGTTCCCAATCTCAAAGTCGCCATACACCAGTTTCATGATGTTTTTTGATGTCTTTTGTCTCTCTAGATATGCTTCTGTTGCCTTTTCCCCTAACTTTTCTTTCCATTTCATGCCAAAATCCTCTGTAGTCTGTGGTTCTTCTTCTGAATCACTATCACCTTCTTCATCACTCATGTCTCTTTTTACCATTTTATCTGGCCCATTGTCACTTGGTTCTCCATTTTCATCTGAACCATCATCAGAGTTATTATCCCAGGGTAGTTTCTTATTCTTCTCATCTTTTTCACTTTGATCTATACCACTGTCATTATCAGAATCACTATCATTATCATCATTATCAGAATTGGAATCATCTGAATCTGCCTTATTACTCTGTTGTAAATACTCATCATCTTTTATCATATCAGGGTAGATGACTGCACCCCCACTAAACAATTTGAAGCCAGATTCTTGCATCTGTTCATCAACTGTTTCTCTTGTTTCTACTACATTTTTTAGAAGAGCTTTCTTCTCATTGGTTTCCTCATCTTCTTTCTTGTGTGAATGTGAGCCTTGCAACTCTATGTACACTGCATCTTTGTCATATACAATGCCCCCAACACCTGCAAAGGGTGCATATATCTGTCTCTCCCTTTCCATGAGGTGTCTCTTTTTTTCATTGCTAGGAAGTGGACATGGATCTGGCAGATAGGACAGCTCACTGATCTTCATGTCTCCAACACCTGAAATAATGGATCTATTACAACAAAACTTATATTAAAATAAATATTCACATAAGTGTCAGAAAACATCAAAACATCTATTATTCTAACTAGACTAACAATAACAATTAATAGAACTAATTGGTATTAAATCTGCCTTGATTGCAAAATTCAAAACCATAAAACAGTCATTGAGTAGCAAAGTTTAAATAAGTTGAAAAGAAATTTAAATTTTTGTCTCATTTTCATATGATGCCAATTTTTATTCTATACTTCTGTGGCACATGTTGTGGGTTTGATCTCCACACGGAGCAAGTTAGTATGTGAAAATTTGTGTTTATAAAAGTATCCACAATACAGGAGAAAATCCTAATGTTGGGCAACATTTCATAAAAAAAACTACCTGCTATATGAACTGTGGACTCTTTCATCAATGGAACTCCCCGGACATAGCCATAAAGCACTATATCTCTGTTCACCTTTACATCTTTCCTGATCAACTCTTGACTTGTAATGTCTTCCAATCTATCAGCCAACACATATGCATGAGTCATCCTCCAACTAAGTGGTCTAAACTTCATTACTGAGATAAATCTAGATAGATTCTTTATTTCATTCCTCAAATATTCCCCATGTAAAATACCAGATAGGTAAAATAACTTAGCACCAGAGTACACTTCAGTCCAAAACCGATGTTTGAGAGTTTTCTTTGTAGTTTTCAGTGTCTTTGCATTCTTTATCATGTCAAGATGTGTGAGAACACCCATGATCTTAGGCATGCCATGGACTTGACATATGTTGAGGAACTCAAATATCTCCATTTCGAAGCCAAAGCTAGCGTCGCACAGCAGCAACACAAGATCAGCACATTTAGCTATATCAATCATAGAATTGACGTCATTGTTACATTCTATCAAAGTAATGCGCCGCTTTTTTGATGTTACGATGGTTATTGGACCATTCGTGTTCGTTACGTTAGTTTTTATAAAACTTTTGATCAGATTATTGATGAGTGTAGTTTTACCGACTCTGGGAGGGCCTACAATAGCCACAACAATGGGTGGAGGCTCCAGGGGAGTTTTATCCACTTGAGGAATGTGCTGCTTCTTGGCGATAACATCTTCACGACGGCGGAACTGCCTTTCAGCTCTCACAGCAGACTGTATAGCAAACGCCTTAGGATTTCTCTGCCGAGCACTTAGGTTAGACTGGTCGACTTTATTCTTGTTTTTCTTCTTTTCTGCTTTGCGCCCGGCTTGTTTAGCGCGATGCGACTTCTTTTTATCAAATGCAGTTTCATCAGCCATGTTTAAATTTTATTAGAATTATACACATCACAAATAATTCAAAATAACCTCACGTGTGTTACATACATGTCAAAATCGGAGCAAAGAGCAAAAGCAGGTTGACCGTTTGTTTGACACTTCACTAAACAGTTTGATTTGACAGAGACATTGACTTGACATTGAGTGACAGACAGAAGCGTGTCAGGAGCATAGAGTTTTATAGAAGCCAGATGAAGTTTCATTTTGCCCCTTGGTTTTTTAAGGCTTAGGCTTAAGGGCCAGAGCCCGCTAAATACAAATTTCAAGATTTTTCGCAGTTTCAACGTCTCTCGAACACTTGTAAATACTTAAAAAATAATACTTTAATTTAGCTTTGATATTTATTGTTCTTAAAGTCCTACAAATATCTGAGGGTAGGTTATTAATTAGTCGAGGGACAATGTAGCTGGTGGTCCGCTCGCAGTACGTATTATTGGCGCGTTGCATAATTATATAACAACATTCACAACTGAGAACTAAAACTAAACTATTTCGGGGGTACTGTATAGTTTAGTGGCGAGGGTACTTATTCTTAACATAATATGATACTAGTATCTCTTAGTAGTCTGTGAACCTATGCCTGTTCTCACTAATAATAAAATTGTACTTGAAGATTATAATAGGTATTATTAGTAATACCACTTATTTTAAAACAGTGTCATACTAGACTAGTATCTCTTAGTAGACTGTGACAGTGTCCATGGAGTTTCTTGCCGGATTATTCTCCATAGGATCAACTTTTTGAAAACGTGCAACTAGACTCCATATTGTTTTATAAACGTTTGTAAAAGCTTATCTGGAATAAAAACATTTGAACTTGACCTTAAACTATTTATGGTAGCGGGGGCGGTGGCCTGAGTGAGGGTGCCGGTTTGGGGGTGACCCGAATCATGAACTCAAACTATAGGAGGGTCAGCGGATGCTCTTATTATTATAATATTAAAAATATTGTACCAGCTGTGAGATAATATGATGATTTTATTGATAAAGCACAGAAAGAAGAACACCCGCGGTTCTTTCTTATCTGATACCGCATAGCGGCTTTAATTATTGATCATCTCGTTTATTCCGCTCCGTCGCCAACCGAACCGAATCGAAATTTTTATTCATCAGAACTCTGTAACAAAAACAAAGAGGTCCTGCGTGCGTTATGGACGGCTCGGATGAAGAAATATTTTTGTTTGAAATACTTTTTGATGATGAAGAGGAGAATAAGAGCAAAAAAATCTTATTAATAAATAATAAACAAAATAAAAATAGTTTATCTACATCTACAATAATATTATAAAGAGGAAAGATTTGTATTTTTGTATGTAACGAATAAACTTAAAAACTACTGTACCAATTTCAAAAATTCTTTTGCCGTTAGAAAGCTACATTATCTCTGAGTAACATGGTATATTTATTACTAGAAAAAAATTGGGATCCCGACTAAAACTTCAATTATGTCCACCCGTACAAGCCGGGACAGGCTGCTAGTTTATTATAAAATGAATTCAATACATTTACATTTTACTAATACTATCTTACAATTGAATTGAACATAATATCATATATATGGCTGAACTAGGTTGTACCTGTGTTTCAGGCTAGGTAGTGCTAAACTTTTACAAATTAACAATTGAAATAGTTAGAAAGATAGTTTATTTGAAATACTGGATTTTGTGATTACAATTTGTGATTAAAGTCTCCTTTTAGGCAAGTAATTGCCTGTATTAGGAGACTCCGCTCCTCCATGAAAAAATGTACATAATATTGATCAGCATATGCAAATATAACATAATGTAGATAAAAATATAATAATAAAAGTATAAACGGCGCAAGTATTAGTAGTAACCTGTCGGGTAACTATATTTTTGAGCCGTTTGGGGTCGAAACGCTCGGGTCGTGGGGTCCAAGTGCTCGTCTCCTTTTCAAGGAAATATCAAGGAGACTGGTCGACACTTCATGTGACCAGAGGGCTGGCTTGCTCCTAGGACAGCGCATAAGCATTGCCATTCAGCGTGGCAATGCTGCCAGTCTTCTGGGCACCTTCCCGGACGACAGCGATACCGAGGAATACTTTCAAATTCAAATTCAAATTATTTATTTGCCTGAACATGGGTATAAATAAGGTGGTACATGATTGTATTACAAAAACACTTTGACGCTAAGTCACGCCTGTCTTTTAGATTTATATATATAGCTTTTTTTTACGTTCATGTATTTTATGTAAATAGTGTATATAGTAAAATAATTTAATTTAATTCAGCGCAGTGGATTGTTTACGTTAAAAATTGTGTACTGCGCAACCAAAAACTGACAAACAGCTGGTCCAAGGTGCAACGCGGGTACCTGACGTTGAGTCGCACACACCCTATTGCCTGGACCTTCTGCTGACAACCGATCCAGACCGTTACTCAGTGTCGATTTCCTCACCGCTTGGTAAATCGGCCACTTATGCCGCGACCACTGTCTAGTGAAATCTGTATCTGTCTACTCGCCACCCGATCCCAGCCCTAGAGGCACTCGGCGAGTATGGCGATACAAGTCAGCAGATTGGGATGAGATGCGAGCTTTTTTCGCCGCTTATCCTTGGCAGCCCCTGTGCTTTTCCTCTGATGACCCCTCCACCTGCGCGGATGCCGTGACTGATGTGCTACGCACGGCTATGGAGTACTTCATCCCATATTCCGACGTGCCATTGTCCGGCAAAGCTCGCCCTTAGTTTGGCCCTCAATGCAAAAGCGCTGAAGCGCTTGAGCATGAGGCATACCTGGCGCGGGTTGATGCTCGACACCGCAAGACGAGAGACGTGAGTCAGAGGAAAAGGGCGTTTAACAGGGCTGCAAAGACTTGTAAAAAGGTCCTTCCGAAGGCTCGTTTTGACCACATTAGTAGAATAGGGAACAAACTTGCTTCATACCCAGCTGATAGTAAAGCGTTTTGGTCCCTAGCTAAATCAGTCGAAGCGAACTTCTGCCGCCCCTCACTCCCTCCACTGCTGAAGCCTGATGGGTCGCTGGCTCATACCGCAGAAGAGAAGGCCAACTTGTTTGCCTCTCTTTTCACGGAGTCCTCGCGTCTAGACTCTGGTAGTGCGAAACCTCCAACTTCACCTGGCAGCACGACAGTTATGTCCGAAAACCGCATACGCCAATCGGAGGTTCGGAAAACGCTACGGAGTCTTGACGTGAATAAAGCCAGTGGACCGGACGGTATTCCAGCCATAGTTCTGAGGACATGTGCGCCTGAGTTGACTCCAGTGCTGACACGCCTCTTCCGTCTCTCTCTTGAGACTGGTCAAGTGCCAAAATCGTGGAAGCTGGCTAACGTGCAACCCGTGCCCAAAAAAGGTAGTCGTGCCGACCCTGCTAACTACAGGCCTATTTCGGTCACGTCCATACTCTGTAAGACTATGGAGTGTGTCCTCAACAACAGGCTCCTGGCGTACCTAGAAGCAAATGATCTCCTCAGTGACCGTCAATACGGATTTCGCCGAAACCGGTCTACTGGGGACCTTCTAGCGTACGTCACTTACATCTGGAGTAAGGCCATCGAGGAACACGGGGAGGCGCTTGCCGTCTCTCTTGACATCTCGAAAGCTTTCGACAGGGTCTGGCATGATAGCCTTATTAGTAAGCTTTCAACGTATGGCTTGCCCACTGGTTTCGTTGCTTGGATATCGGACTTCCTGAGGAATCGATCGATACGAGTCGTCATAGACGGGTGCTCGTCCGATCGAATGGATATCAATGCCGATGTTCCCCAGCGGTCGGTACTCTCTGCGACACTCTTTTTGCTGCACATCGATGGTCTGCTGAAGCCCGGTATCTTTGGGTACGCAGACGACAGCACCGTTGTAGAGAGCTACACAGCCAGCGCACGGACCGGTGGACCTGAAATCCAGTCTCTAAGAGAGGCTATGGTCGAGCGTCTGAGTTTGTCCATTCAAGCTGTCTCCGAATGGGGCGATGCCAATCTGGTCAAATTCAACGCTGCCAAGACCCAGGCGTGTCTATTTTCCGCCAAAAAGAGCCCATTCCAACTGGCTCCTACTTTCCGGAATGTATCTGTGTCGATGACTGACCACCTTATGCTCTTGGGCGTTACTCTGACGTCAACCCTCAACTTCGGCTCCTATATAGAGTCCAAAGCTCAAATAGCTGCCAGAAAGCTGGGTATCCTCTCGAAGGTGCGGCGTTACTTCACGCCGGAACAATTGCTCGCATTGTATAAAGCACAAGTTCGGTCGTGCATGGAGTACTGTTCGCACCTTTGGGATGGATCGGCTAAGTACCAGCTCGAGGCGTTGGAGTACATCGAGAAACGGGCCAAGAAGCTCATTGGCAACGATTCCCTTGTCCGGGCTAAACTCCAAAGTCTTGAACATCGCCGCAAAGTTGCTAGCTTATCGTTTTTTATCGGATACATTTCGGAGAGTGTGCATCAGATCTCCACGATCTTATTCCCCCTAGCCCTTTCCACTATCGTACGACCAGAAGCACGAAAAAGCGTCATCGATTCACGGTGGATATTCCAAAAGCCCAAACGAAACGCTTTCAGTCCACTTTTATAATGCGTACTGCTGAAATATGGAATGCACTTCCCGAGTGGGTCTTCCCTGATAGATATAATCTGGGTGTCTTTAAATCACGAGTGAATCGGTTTCTTCTAGGCAAGCGCGCTCCATCGTAGATCGCAGTATCGCTTAACATCAGGCAAACTAGCGGTCAAGCGTAAGCCTATCACGAATAAAAAAAAAACAGCTAACTTCAGTCCGGCCAAGTTATGTCGCGCGTACTGTATATTAATATCATATCTAAGGGACTTAGATATACTTTTTAGTATAATTTGGTTAATGTATAATTTTCTGACCGAGAGCAAGTTACTCGATACAAGTTTTCAGTAGGATTGGTAGCATTTTTAAAGTACATGCACTTGATTAGAGCGTGCATTCGCGGCGTTGCAGCGAGCGTTCGCGGCACCTCCCCATACAGGAATACAATACGATATCACTGACTGCACCAGCATTACATATATCTCATTTAAGAGACTTTTAGGACGACCCAAGTTGCTACAAACTTTTTTGGGAACCACATATCTAAGAGTGCCGAACATCCAACTTAATTTTCCCAACCTGATCAAGGTGTGGGTACCAAGACAGCCTCTGGTCAATAACAACACCCAAGTATTTAGTGTGAGTTACTTTAGTGATAATAGAACAGCTACAATTTGTGGGTTGATCAGCATCACATAAATGCATTTTTATATTGAGATCATCACTAGGTCGTGTATTGTTGCAAACACTAAAGCATATGTAATTCGTTAGTCGTGAGATATTCAGTGTGAGCAGATTATTTCCCAGCCACTTAGCTGGCTACTTTAGCCAAGCCTATTTCAGCACTAAACTGAACATCCTGCCAAGTATCACCGGTAAAGACTACAGCAGTATCATCGGCGTACGAGTAGGCTTTTGCGTTTTTGATTTGTAAGTTACAGAGTTCATTTACTTAGATGAGGGACACTGTAGGCCCCAAAACGCTTCCTTGGGGGACGCCGTATGATACCTTTGAGTCCCCACTAGTATACTGACCCACCCTAACACTCTGCATCCCGTTCGAGAGATAATCCTTGAACAGGTTAAGAGGTGTACCGCGTATTCCAACATTTTCCAGCTGTTCAAAAGGATTGGGATAGAAATGGTGTCAAAAGCTTTTTTTTATAATTAGGAGTGCAGCAGCTAAACATTTTTTACCGCTATCGAGTTATTCGGTTATTAGCGTGGTTAGTGCAGTAACTGCATCCTCGGTGGAAATTCCTGGGCGGAAGCCAAATTGTGATACGGATAGTATGTTAAATTCTTTTAAGAATTTTAAGTCTTAGATTTATAAGTTTACATTTATAAGTTTTTCTATTACTTTAGATATTGAGGGTAAAACAGATATGGGCCTGTTGTTGCTGACGTCGTCTCTGTCCCCACCCTTGTAAACTACCGTAATGATAGCTAGCTTTATTGGAGCCGGAAAGATGCCTTTACTAAAATAGAGATTAGCGAGGTGAGTTTTATGGGAACGGCATCCTTTCTTATATTATTTTAGGAAGCCTGTTGATATAATTGTCCCAACCAGTCGCACTGTCAGACTTATGACTCATTAGGATAAGATCTACTTCATTCACGTCCGTGTCTAATATTACGAACGAATTGGCTTGTGGTGGTAGCGATTTTTGTCGGTCATTATTATCATTATGTAAGCTGGGCTGGATTTTATATGCAAAGCTTTCACCAATATTTGCGAAATACTATAATAATTTATATAATTAACCGAATTCGAAGGGGAAGATTTTTGGATATAATTCTATACTGTGATTGATAGGTTTATTAGTGTAGGTGATGATTTTTATATTTTTTCATAGTAATTTGGTGTTTCCAACTGATTTAGATATTAATTCCCTTTCATACATTCTTTTTAATTTTTTATAAAGATTGTTGCAATAGTTTCGATATCGAATTTAAGTTATTCTTAATATATCATTGTGTGGATTGCGTTTATTGTCTCTGTAATTTGTTACGGTTCCTATGTATCGTAATATACTTGGAGTAATCTATAGTTTTATGATGCTCTTACTGCATGGGATTTTTGTAAGAATAGATAGATAGATAGATAATTACAAATAAACTTAAAATAAAGTATCGGCATATTAAATAAAATATAATAGGCATATTTTACAACAAACAAAGTCACAGTTAGATAAGGGTTTTATTTGCAAACTACGAGTAAATCTTCGGTTTGTTCATAAGAAAGGTTAGGTAAATATTGAATTATTCGTTTTTTGCAGCTAAAATAATTAAACATAATAAATACTTAGTTATACCTATTTAATTTATTGTACAGAGAAATGGGCATAGGAAAGTAAAAAATCTAATTATAAACACAGATTTTGAGGTAGAATTAGAAGTGCAGACTACATTATGATTCCGTCTCTTTTTAGTGTTGTTTTATTATTATCTGCACGAAAAGTTGAAAAGTCCATACTCTTTCCTGACTTTGCAATTTGCATTCGACTCCATAGAGTTTTTTGAACACAGTAGATCGTAAAATTGATAAAAGTACACTTACAATATTTATTTACTTGCAACACCGTTTCCAGTTGTCACTCTAAAACTACGGCTACGGAGATCAATTTTATATTTTTGTGCAAAAAAATCCATTATTTGGATGATGAAAGCAAAAAACGCAGATGTTAACGATAGCTCAATAGTGGCTGATACAAAAGTTAACTAAACAGGACCGTGAACATGACTTCTTCAGAGCTTGATAGCCGGAACATCGCCATATCGATGTGAGTAATATACGCATTTCTCCTAATTATAGACCGAATATGTTATTGTATTCGTCACTGGACATTGTTTATGTTGTTTACTAGTTATTACTAATTGCTGGCAAATCTAGGGTACGTCAAAGGAGTTGTGCTGATGATGATAGGTCGTTGATCTTGGTGTTTTCTCGTTCCCACAATACAAAGCTCCTCTACGTACGTTACGGACAACGTGGGTACTATACTACTCCTGATGTCCATCTTCGGTCAGTGTCATTTAAGGATATCCCCCCCTTAACGATCCAAAATCATGTGAGAAAACTCCTGCACTTGGAAAGAATTAACAATGTCTAGGTTTAACAGTGATTTTTAACTGTTACAGTCCAAATTTCCATTGTTTAACTATAAAGGAAATAGATGCTGAAGGGCACCGAAGTACTTATTTGTATTCATTATAAATAAATTATTCAAGGGTCAAATAACTATAATATGTATGTATACCTTTTAGTTCTCCAAAAAAATGGCTAATCAAGACACTTAATGAAATCTTTTAAATGTAAATGCCTAGTATATTTACATTCCATCCAATAAGTTTGAATTAAACTCATTAACTTCCCAGTAATGTAAAGTAAATATTTTATACAAAATAATTCATCAGATAATATTATTTGTATGATACATGCAATAGTACCTACAAATTGTCAATTCAAAGTGAACCTTGCACCTTATTTCATTACATATTGATGAATTATTATAATTTATTACAATAATGGTGGGTATACTGAATGCTAATGAAGTTACTTGTTAAATGTCAGTTGTTCCCAGTTTTTTATGAAACATGTTGATAAGGTAATTATATAATATTAACAAAAAATATCAATAAATTGTATCTTATAGATGAGACAGACAGACAGGTTTTACATAAATATAGTTAATTAAGGACCATATTTAGTTTATAGAATAACGAGCTTCTGCCCGTGATTTTGTCTAAAAGTAGCCTATGTATTATTCCAGGCTGTAATCTAATTGTGTATCAAATTTTATCCAGATCCGTTCAGCTGTTCTGATGTGAAAGAGTAACAAACATCCATACAAACTTTTGCATTTATAATATTAGTAAGGATAAATAAACATGAACTAAAGCAGCTTAAATACATTTCCTAAACAGATAAAATGACAGTTTTGCAATACTTTTATCAGTACATATCCTAGAAGGTAGTGATAATTTCCTATCATATCAATTTAATTCCTATTTTATTTTCATATAATCTTCTAATATCTTCTAATATCAAATGAACAGGAGAAAATCGGTGGAGAACCTGGTGATATCATCTCAGGATGCCATTGGTCAAAGCATCAGCCAAGCCCTCACCTTCTCAGGGGTGATCACACAGCATGCCAACAACATTATACAGGAAAACAGGTAAACCTAAAAAATTACATTATTTGCTTATCAAGTGATCACCTACAATGAAATGGACATTAAACCTGGTAGAGGGTACTGGTAGTTGAATGCAAGCAGGTACTTGTGAAAGTTTGAGGGAAACCTTTGTACAGCAGCAGACATCCTTATTAAATATCATAATGATGACTCATCAAATTACTAATTTTTTTTTTGTGGGATAGGAGGGCAAACTAGCAGACGGATCGCCTGATGGTAAGCGATTACCGCCGCCCATAGACACCCGCAACACCAGAGGAGTCACGAGTGCGTTGCCGACCTTTTAAAAGGGGATTGGGCCTCCGGTAACCTCACTCACTCGGCGAAACACAACGTAAGCGTTATTTAACGCCGGTTTTCTGTGAGGCCGTGGTATCACTCCGGTCGAGCCGGCCCATTCGTGCCGAAGCGTGGCTCTCCCACTAATACCAGACAATAGAAAATTTATTGTCATGTACATTTAAATAACACTAGTTATATCAAAAAACCGTCGTTCGAAGTCATGTGCGTATTAATAGTTAATTATCACGTGCTTAAACGGTGAAGGAAAAAATCGTGAGGAAACCTGCATGCCCGAGAGATTTTCTCGACGGCGTGTGAAGTCTGCCAACCCGCACTAGGCCAGCGTGGCGGACTATAGCCTAATCCCTCTCATTTGAGAGGAGAATGGGTCTCCTCCAGCAGTGGAACTACAATGGGTTGGTTATGTTATGTTAAGTTTACTCACAAAGCAACATAATAGAACGGGGAAGCATGTCCAGGGGAGCTAATATGCATCCCGGACATAATTATTTCCTAGTATTATTCGTCTTCATCCATAGTTTCAGCACGAGATATCCGACGACAGCAGGGTAGTATTTATTTATGAGATTTGTCCTAATTCCTACTTTCTCAAGAACATTGTAGAGTCCCCTTGAGCATGCAGGTTTTTCATTATTATGTTATTCTTCGATAATTAATTTCTTACACCAACAACAACACTTGTATATATGAGTCTGCACAAACTTTCCCTTTGCCATCATATTTAATAAACAAATTTATTTGTTTATTACCTACAAGTTATGACGTCGGCTCTCAAACAGTATTCATATAATTTCCTCTCATTCTGCCAAGGTTATTTATTATTGCGACGCTTTCACTCGGACACAATAGGCAAGATGGGAAGGTCATGGCTTCAATTTTGTCAATTACTATGGAGTGACACACACGTGTATTTTAACATTCTTTGTTATCGACTAGGAATCTTAGTCTAGGATCATTCCATAGCATGCTTATAGGAGTACCTCTAGTATACATAAAATAGATACAGAGATCTCTCTGTGGGCTACTAATATTCTTTCCAAGAATCGATCCTCGACCAGTAACTTAAAAGCTCCACATTCAGCCATTGAACCAATCAAGCTTTGCGTTGAACATACTAGTCGCAAATAAAGAAATGTCGGTGTACGATTGATATCAATCGTATCGGATCGGTAGGATCAGATATAATGTATTCTTCAAAACCCAGATCATCGCCGCGACGTGACCAAATATTTGCCAGCTCGTAAAACTTGCAATGACAGATAAGTTGTCCAATAAACGAAAAATTAATACTTCCTTGGCTGTATTAACACTGGTTATTATCCTGCTTACCGCCTATATAAAAACGAGCATGCACATAAATTAACACGTGTTACTAAAGCATATGATGCGTGACTATTGTTAACCTCAGTTATTCTCCACTCTACGTGCATCGTAATAATTATTGTAACAAGGTCGAAATAAAAACAAATTTTAAGCAATCAAGTGAGAGGATTTTTCTTAGTCATCAGTGCCTACCTACTCAACGTAAATTAATCATATTTTTAAAATTAAATGAGACCTTACTACGGACATCGTCAAGTATTGTATCTAGTGTAAAGAAAGCAAAAGAAAATTGTAAACAATTAACTTCATATAATTTCTACGTATTTGCGACGTAATTTAAATTAAAAAAAAAAAAACTTATTATACCTCTAATAATACTATAATTACCAAAGCTTCTTTCAACTGTAATTTTGGAACCATGGTTTAATACAGAGAGACTTCCAACAGACATCCATAGCTATTCTGGTTATACTTAACAATAAATAATTATCAGGCGTCAGGTGTTCCTATCCATTTGTCCGATAGCACTATCTTTGTCACTGCTTGCAATACTTGCACTGACGGAGATAGGGTGACCCATATTTAAAGTAGTTCTCAGTTCTTTAATTTGGAAGATGTTTGTGAATCCGTTGCCTGCTATAAGTACCTAACCACCTCGTTAGAAAAAATATCTTATGTCAGAATACAAGAATACTGTCTGGAGTTTAATCTACCTTTACATATTATACTATGTTAAAAAAACCCTGTACGATCCGAAATGGCCATATCATCCCAATCACATCATCAAATAAAATAAAAAGTACTAAATATTCATGAAAGTAAACATATTAATGATGGTTTATGACACTTACGCGAATATTAGACAATGAAATAAAACTACTTTTTACGGATTTTATCGCGCTGTATTGTTGACCATGAATGCTGTAAATGATCCGAAACGTCGGCAATCAAATAATATCAAAATAACGCGATAAAATCCGTAGAAAGCAGTTTTATTTCAATATTAATGAAGTTTAAAATTCACGATTGTACCCAAATTCTTAACGCATTGTATAATGGTTGTACTTCCCCAGAAGAGAAGCTCTTATGTTGAAAACTATAGACTAGGGACTCGGCTTTTACTCGGCCTATAAGCTAAGGTAATCAGGTATCTGTGAAGGCCTGACTCTGTTTGTCAAGTTATTGGCTGAGTGTAAGTCAAAATATTTTATTTCAATTAGACTCAGCTCTACTTCTGCCCTAGGTAGTTTTTATACCAAAATTGAAGTAACAGGTTTACTCTTAAAACATAAACATAACATCACGGCTATAATCCCGGAAGGGTTAGTCAGATGGGTACTAATGTACACCCACAATCAGCACATATAGTTACGGTGGTGTTCACGTTGTCATGGCTGTCGTCACATACATACTTATGTACATAGACTGTTAAACTCATTACTCTTCCTTTTTTGTAATCGGGTAAAAAGGTAGGTAGCTTTATCTAACTGTTATTAAACATCAATTTATACACACACGCCACTTGAAGTTAGAGTTTAATAACACAGATAACAACAAAAGAATTGTTACAAACCTTATAGCCATACAGTTGTATGTCCTTCTGCATACTGCACTGCACATCTCTTTGTTTATTATAATGTAAAAAAATCTAATTGATCACTGCTTTCGCACCTCCTATATGTAATCTAGTCTTCAAGCTCATATAGATTACATTATCCTGTTATCTAGATAAATAGCTTATTAGTACTACGTAGTTAGTGTTTGTGTTGTGTGAGAGACATTATATTTTGTCTGTAAATAATGATGGATGCTGAAAAGTTTCAAGTGTTTTATACGCAGTGGGAGTCCATAAGTAAAGTGTTTATTTTCAGGTATTTTTCTGTATATTTTTTAGATGAATTTGTGATTGTCAGCTCTATAATGCCTTCTGACTCATAGTTCGGTTTTTATTAGGTATATCATATATATTGCTATGACGGCGTGCTACTAAAATATTATTTCCTTTGTTATGCCCATAGTTCAACATAATATATAGTCTAGTCATGAACAATATTAGGCTATGTATGTATGTTTCATTGCTTGGAGTTACAGATGGGTTTATAATTTTGAAGAAAAAAAAATAAGTGCCTCGGTATAAAACTACATGGAATGGGTGGGCTGTCCTATCACTGTCCACCACGCTGGTCTATTGTGAAAATTTCACAGGAATGCAGGTTCTAGCGTGATCTATGCAGTTACATAAATAATATGAAAAAGAAAGTAGATGTTATACGTACCCAGCATAAACAGCTAGCTTGCATAAAATATATATATTTTTGGTAATAATGAGTTATAGGTAAACTTGCTAAGCACGTTATTTTTGGTCTGTTGATTTTCTTTTGTTTGTAATAATTAATTACCAAATACTACACATAGCAGGTACGTATTAGCATCACTTTTACACAGTTTGGAACTTTTCACCTAAGGCATATTACCACCACGTGTCAGTAGTACCATTTTCAGTAAAAAAAACATACGGCTACGGTATCGGCTTTGCATGACAATTTCCTTGATAAGCTATCTTGCCGGAAAATTGGGGGCCTGACTAAATACCCACTAACCGTAATGAATATACGATAACTCGATATTAGCATTTTTTTACCAAAACTGGTTTTTTAACCCGATGCTCGTCCTATATATTTATGTGCACCAACAACAAAGTAAAAAAATCTTCAACTACCCTACGACTTATTTCCCATGGTGTGTAGGCAGAAGTTATAAAAGCAAGTTGTTATTTAAAGTTGTTCTGTCTCCCCTGGAGAACTAGCAAATTATCTTCAGAACGTTACAAATTTTATAAATTTATATCAACACAATCATAATTTATTTGGTTAACGTATATTAGACATCAGCTTAGGCAGGGCTTTCTTGATGGAGCTAGTTCCTAGCTCCTGTCTTCTTCTTGAAATTTTCAGTTTTACGGGATTTTAAACTGCCATCTCAAAATTCTAAGATGGACAGACCAGACGGGGTGGTACGGAGCCCCTTAGATACTTAAAAATTATATATTCGGGATTCCGGGGCATATGTATAATTCTTTGGTGTCTTAAGTAAAGTTTTATGAATCTATCTCGACTAGGTTGCTTACTCAGAGTCTTGAGGTGTTAGTCGAGCTAACCTTTAGCTAACTTAATTTAAACATACGATACGATCTTCAACAAATGATTTGCACATTAAATGCACTGTAAATTTTAATAACAACATTATATAAGTTTTTAACAGCGTATTCTTTCACTTATGTATAAAGTACTAACTATTCAAAACTAAACATGGAATGTTGTAGAAATCAATTATAAAGAAAGAAAGGAACGTGCTACGTCTTCGCCCGCATCGACACCAAGTGTATTATAGGTCTAATGTAAACATAATTGTTATAAAAAGATAGATGATATTAAATAGACCGCAACTAAATTAGCAATGAGAAAATTACTTGATTACGAGGTTTTTAAATTATTTGTATGATTTGTGATTCAAAATGCAATACTGTACAGTGAATGCCACTGTCAAATGTCGCAACTCGTGTTTTTTCACTGTTTTGCAACCAACCGTAACAGTTTGGCGCCCGTTCAGATCACTTCTGCACTTTAGTGGTTTAAAATGTGTTTTGTGAACCAAATTTTGATCGGAAAATGTGAGTGCTATTCTGGAGTGTATTCTAAAATTAAATTAAATGATACTTGTTTCAAAATTCTGTAAAAAATCTGTGTTGATATGTGTGTTGCATTACTTACGAAATAACTAATTACTGAAATCTCATTAGTCGATTAGTTTTTGTCCGTGCCTCAAACTTTAAAATATTAAACTACGATATTTTGCAGTTAATTGTACATAATTAATTTGCAACCCCTCAATTTATTACTATTCGACCAAGGTGCCTTAAATTTCATACCTTTAACTCTACTAAACTAGTCTTAGACGTAGTAGACTAGTCATAAATCTTATGTTAGAAAAGCAAAATAAGGGTATTAAGGATATATACTGACTGGACTGCCTCATTAGTCTAGTGGTCCCAAGCGCGACTGCTACGCTAGAGGTCCTGGGTTCGATCCCCAGGTCGAGCAAAGTGTTATTGGGTTTTTCTATGAAATTCTCAGTAGCAGCTCGGAGTCTGGATTTGTGCCCGGTTAATGGCAATAGGCTCGCCCCCTATTACATGGGACCTAAACATACCGGCGAACTGTGGGTGTACATTAGTACGCCTCTGCCTAACCCTTCGGGGAATACAGGCGTGATGGTATGTTATGTTAAGGATATATAGTCGTGGCAAATGTAACAAATCCCATGGACGTGAAAAAAATCGGCAAAAAAAACATTACGTGATTAATGGACAACCCCCTACAGATTATGTACCATTTTGGCCCCACTTGCGATCGCTACATTGAGGCACTATTGTACACAATCTGCATATTATAAGATTTTTTTTCAAGTTCAAGTTCAAATATTTTTATTTCAAATAAGCTTTTACAAGCGTTTATGAAACGTGAGTCTAGTTGCAAGGTTCCAAAAAAGCTGATTCTATGGAGAAGAATCCGGCAAGAAACTCCATGGACACTCTTTTTTCCCATGTCTATTTGCATTATGCCCTATGTTATGCCATCGAGCTTCTATTAAGGCCGTTTCAAAACATGGTGATCCTCCAGAGGGTCGTAAAATTTTTTTTGTATTGTGTTCGCCACAGTTATGTATAAACAACAAACCAAAATGTGGCCAGCACGCCACGGTCGCGACTGGGTGACAGATTTCTAAAGGAAATTCGGAGCTTGGCGTGCCGGTCAAAGTGTTGACAAGTTAATCATCCTTCTTTTCAAGGGCTAGCATACGTCACGTGGCATGATGTTGTCTTAGGGCCAGTCCAAATATCAAATCAGTCAATAGATTTGCTTACTAGAAATAAGATTTTGACACAAGGTAAAATCCGATCTCTCGTAAGCAAATCTATCGACGGATTTGTTATAGGGACTGGACGTTAGCATTATCTTGTCCCTAGCCATTGTCTCTGCATTAGAATGCGACGACAAAATTATACCGTGGAGCGCTTGTTTGTATAGCTAGGGTCACTAGGACCACGACCGATACATTGGCTGATACCCGCTTTCTTTAGTTTCCATTCAAGAGATATCAGAAGGTTTATTCTGTTACTCGAACAGTCCAAATTATAATTCCAATCCAGTCTCAATCACTATTAGAAAGAAAATTCCCCGCCGCGTTGGTCTGTCTGAACGCGATAAACTCAAAAACTACCATACTGATTTTCGTATGGATTTCACCATTGAACAGAGTGATTGACGAGAAAGGTTATAGGACTTTGCTATTTAACGGCGCGGGAACGGGAAAAGCGGGTGAAAATGTGGGGTTCAGCGAGTGTGTCATAAATGCTGAAGGGTTAGGCACAGACGCAGTCCGCCAGTATGTTTAGGTCCCATGTAATAGGGAGCGAGCCTATTGCTATTAACCGAGCACAAATTCCAAACTTCGAGCTGCACGAGAATTTAATAGAAAAACCCAATAAAACTGCTCGTCCTGGAAATCGAACCCAGGACCTCTAGAGTAACAATAGCGCTCAGGACCGCTAGGCTAATGTGAGGCAGTAATGTATATTTGTATTGAAAACACAAAATTCGACCACCGAAAAATTATATACCGAATGTTAACATTTTTACGACATTGAGATTAGATTGTAATTATATTTTGAACATTATTTAAGTATCAGAATTACCCTTCAGACTATTTACTATAATTGGCTAAAATTATACGATGTTATTATTTACTTTCGACTACACTTACATTTGTTATTGTCAGTTATCTGTACCCGCATATTCATAAACGAATTTACAATGTTGTTAGCGTCTAACTATACATGGTTAGATTAGTACAAATTGATGCTCACACGCTTGTATTGTAACTTTACTCGTATATTATTGACTAGCTTTTGCCAGCGACTTCGTCCGCGTGGAATAGTTACTTTGTTCCCTAGTTCTTCGCCCGCGGTTTCACCTGCGTTGCCCCGTTCCTAAGGGTTGTAGCGTGATGTTTTATAGCTTGAAACCTTTCTCATGAATAACTCATTTTCCCAACATTTCCCTTCACTGCTCTGCTCCTATTGATCGTAGCGTGATGAAAAGTATACTATAACCTGTGGTTTGGGCTGTGCGTTGATAGATCACTATGTCAGTCAGTCAGTCACCTAACGTAAGAGTAGACAAATATAATCAGAAAGCTCCGAACTGCTAAGCTATCGGGAGTTACACGTGTTATTGTGAGTCAACCATAAAAGATAGACATTTGCTGTCGTGGAATATTTTTTATATAATTTTAAGGAGAACATTTCCGTCATACATGATTTCTGTGTAGCTTTAACCATTAAGGCTGCACACGCGACGGAAGCTTAAAAAATGGAGTAAGTTCTCCTGTTTTCCCAACATTTCCCTTCACTGCTCTGCTCCTATTGATCGTAGCGTGATGAAAAGTATACTATAACCTGCCCAGGAGTATGAAGAACAATTGTACCAAGTTGTGTGTGTTGTCGTTGAAATCCGTCGAGTGGTTTTTGTTTCTATAACGAACATACAGACAGACAGACAGACAAAAATTTTACTGATTGCATTTTTGGCGTCAGTATCGATCACTAATCACCCGCTGATAGTTATTTTGGAAATATATTTTATGTACAGAATTGACCTCTCTACAGATTTATTATAAGTATAGAAGATGAAGATGATTCTCGGTGTTCTTCTTCATACAGCAATAAAGAATTGAATATTGGCTACCTTAAGATAATGAATGTTGGCTAGCTAGATGCTGACACCAATGTGCAAGAAAAACCACACGCCACTTTGGCCACTTCGCTATCGGTACAGAGCTAAGTGGTTACACTTACAGCGTCCGATGTATACCTACGTAACAGGAGGTCCGCAGGTTTGAATCATGCATAAGATCGAAATTTTCTTTTATTAGAATTTTATATCTTTAGCGAAAGGTCAACACGCCGTTGCCCGCCTGCAATTGACAACAATAAAAAAATAGGTACTGTACGTACTGCCTTATAAAAACGAGTTCAAAAGATCTACCTAGTAGATACCTATTTATAGAAATAAACATTATTTAATGATAATATATCATGCCGACGTAAATAAAATGATCCTTTTTTGTAGGTTAATACGTAGGCAAGGACAAATATTTATGTGACCCACGTATATTTGTTCCGAGTCCGGATGTTTGTACGCTGGGTTCATTAGGGAGGTACCATACAGCACGTTCATATATAGAGCATTACATTGCCCGGGCATAGTAGGTTCAAGATGTAACTGAATATTTACTTTTTAGATCTCACTTTGAGTTAATTCAGCAAAGAATGGTGACCCTCCATGGTCGTAACAATTGTTTTTCTATTGTGTCTGGTATTTGTTTCTTGATTTCTGCCTAGAGCCTTCTGCATCAATTAACGATGGAGATTTGAGTGCATAATGTAGCAAGTAAGAAGAGGAGACTAGACTGTGATACGTAGATAGATGTCTAGAAGATTGTTTGGTAGATAGACCTCACACAACAAGCTTACAAGCTCACACAGAAGGATTGTATATATATACTTTGTTAAATGGCGTATAATATCTTTTCTTTTCTATAAACCCACTTAGAATAATTACCTATAATAAGACGGATAGCCTGAGAAGAATCTGTAAAGTTAGGTCTCATCAATCTTGTTTACTCTCACTGTTTGGCTCTCTTTCATTCTCCTCTCACTGAATGACAGAGGTCTCGTTAAGAGTCCGGCAGACCGAATTTCTCTTCCAAACGTAATACGGAAATAAATCGTAATTCAAACACAATTTAATCAAAATCTGTTATTCGGATTCCGATACCGTTAATCTAGGTTCCTACTTTTTCCACCATTTCGTCCAAAATACTTCACTGGAAATAAATGTAAGCAAATGCAATTTTTGATAACTTTATTATGTTTAGAACTATTTTCCGATCTTTTATTTCCAGTGAAGTACTTAGTAATAGACGAAATAGTACCGTAGGAACCTAAATTAACGGTATCTAAATCCGAATAATAACATAATTTGATAGAATATTGGCTGAATTACGATTTATTTCGGTATTTCGTTTTTGTGGGCAATTCAAGCTCCCTTAATATAAAATGTTTTTCAGTCAAACAAAGACTTGTTCACAATGTTTCTTTTTTCCTGTTTCAGGAGTGTGTCACGCTCGCCATCGCCGTCCCCGTCCGCATCGTTACGCAACACAGACAGCGCCAATGAAGCATTGGACAATGACAAGGTATATCTTGAACTACTGTATATACTCCAAGAATACGATTACAGTACCCCGAAATAAAAATGCGCGTCTGAAGTTAGCTGTTGCGAACAGCCGCTCAGGTAAAATAACTAATTAAGGGTCCGGCGGAGCTTGAATTGCCCACAAAACGTAATACGGAAATAAATCGTAATCCATACAATATTTTATCATGTTATGTTATTATTCGGATTTGGATACCGTTAATCTAGGTTCCTACGGTACTATTTCGTCTACTACTACTTCATTGGAAATACAAGAACGGAAAATCGCTGAAAACTTGGTAAAGTTATCAAAAATTGCATTTACTTACATTTATTTCGAGTGTAGTATTTTGGACGAAATTATAATATAGGAACTTAGATTAATGGTATGGGAATCCGAATAATAACACAATATGATTAAATTGTGTTTGAATTATGATTTATTTCAGTATTACGTTTGTAATAGAAATTCGGTCCGCCGGACTCTTGAGTGTACTTATGCAAGAATGTCGGAATCCGTAAGGACCCCTAACTATTTTTAGCCCAAGTTTTTATATTAAAACTAGCTTCTGCCCGCGACTTTGTCTGCGTGGACTTCAGAATTGAGTCCGACCTGGATAAAAAGTAGCCTATGTGTTATTCCAGACTATAATCTATCTCTGTGCCAAATTTCATCCAGATCCGTACAGCCGTTCTGACATGAAAGAGTAACAAACATCCATACTTCAATACATCCATACTCACAAACTTTCACGATTATAATATTACAGACGCGCGTTGTTATTTCCGGGGTACTGTACCCTGGCAGACCCATCAAAGGCGTTATTTGTAAGTTCGACGTGGCATTAAGTCCAGGAGTTGTATTGTTTCAGACGAGCGAGGCGTCGGTGCACATGCCGCACCACGGCGGCGGCGACTCCGCGTCTATCTCGAGCGGCGAGCTCGCCGTCACCGTGGTCAGCGCCTCGCCGCCGCAGAACAAGGGCGACAACCCTAGGGTGAGATGTGTTGTTTTTTAATTTAGAAAAAAATATTTTATCAGGGCGCCTGCGTTATTAGCAGTGATCGGAATAGGTAGAGCTATTTTGGTTCATGGACCGCAAACATATATGTTAATATGGACATACCCCGGGATTTTGACTATAATCCCGGGATTTAAAAAATAAATGAATGTAGGAAACAGAAAAATGTAATAGTTTGTTTTAAGTATACCATTGCACACGCGACGTTGCCAAACTTACATAATAACATCGGATGTCCGAAGTTGCAAAAGTTCAATGCGCACACGCGCGTTGTTACCGTCCATGCAAGATTTCCAAGTTGAGTAATTTCTCAGTTTCGCAGTTCGGGGTTTGGGATTTGTGCCCGGTTAATGGCAATAGCTCCCTATTACATGGGACCTAAACATACCGGCGAACTATTGGTGTTAAGTAGTACACCTCGGAGAAATACAGGCGTGACGGTGTGTTATGTCTCCCGGCACCAAATGTTTCGGCAAACAATTGCTATTCTATGGTGTTCAGCAATTTTGTTACTCGACCAGGCCTTGATCAGCATCTGCGATCACCAATCGTCACGTCGCTACACCCAAACCTGGTTGATGTACTTACAATGAAAAAAGTGTTAGGTATATAGGCAGCTTTTGTTTTTTGACAAAGATTCTTACTAATATTATAAACGTGAAAGTTTGTGAGTACGGATGTATGCATATTTGTTACTCTTTCACGCCAAAACGGCTGAACAGATCTGTATAAAATTTGGCACAGAGATAGATTATAGTCTGGAATGACACATAGGCTTTTTATCCAGGTCGGACCCAATTCTGAAGTCCACGCAGACAAAGTCGAGGGCATAAGCTAGTTGTGTAATAATGTATCACGCAATTTACGTCAAAATGCAGTTATTGTTAGCTGCCTACATACCAAATCTTTTTTTAAAAACTGTACATAAATAAGCACTAACCATTAGTAACTAACACCTGCCGTGTTATGTAAATAATTGGTACTTACACTGCAGCTGTCGAACCCGAACATGAAGGGCGTGGACGGCGCGCGCACCAAGAAGAAGAGCTGGTACAACTCGCTGTACCCCACCTACAAGAGCAAGGCCGACGACTTCAAGAGACTGTTCAAAGATCTGCCCGACGACGAGAGACTTATAGTCGGTTAGTACATCAAAATAAATGCCTTACACTGAGAACGAGTTTCCTCTCAGACTAATAGCTTAGTCTATAGTCCACCACGCTGCACTAATGCGGGTTGGCAGACTTCACTCGCCGCTGCTGTCGAGAAAGTATCTAAGACATGCATCTTACCTCGCTATGTTTTCGCGGTAATTAAGTGTTGATACGCATATAATAATTTAATGCATTTAATAATATGTTTTATGTCTTGGATTTGGGACGTATCAGTGAAATGTTTTGAAATATCTTGTTAAAATATGTAAATCGTTGTTGTTTTTGCAATGCAGACTACTCGTGCGCACTACAGAAGGACATCCTGGCGCACGGGCGGCTGTACGCGTCACAGAACTACCTGTGCTTCTACGCCAGCATCTTCGGCTGGGAGACCACCATGACCACGCGGTGGAAGGACGTCACCGCTATCACCAAGGAGAAGACTGCACTCGTGAGTAAACACTTGCTGACCTTCAGCTTAACGAGAATTTCAGTCGGAAAATCCCCCCGGCGTCCGATCCAGTAAAATTCGTTTGCACGAATTTCTCCTAGCGTGAGACATCTGCATTTCGAAGTCCAAGACCACATTGTCAAAATCTTTAAGAAGTTTAGTTTTTCGAACATCATTTTAAAATAAATATTTAAATTAGCGTTCACAATCATGTTACGCACATTCTATTGAATTAATTATTATCACTTAAAACTGTGAAGGAAAACATCGTGTAGATACTAGGTTGTTCTATGCCTGAGAAATTTTCTTATTAGTGTGTGCAGTCTACCAACCCGCACTAGGCCAGCGTGCGGCGTACGGGGAATTGGTTGATGGTCATGATGAAATATCAGTTTTCTCTTGTTCAGGTAATACCAAACGCCATCCTAGTATGCACGGAAGGCGAGAAGAACTTCCTCACATCATTCTCCGGCCGCGACAAAGCTTATCTAATGCTGTTCAGGATATGGCAGAACGCGCTCATGGACCAGCCCATGAGCAGCCAGGAGTTCTGGCAGTGGGTGAGTGAAATTACACCTTTACATGACGTCACAGCTTAGCTGATGCTGTTCAGAGAATGGCAATGCCCGCACATGGCCCGAAGTTTTAGTTATGGCTCAGTTCAGGTGAGATATGTAGCACACAATGTTATATAGGAGGTAGGTAGAGCCATAGGCTTTAAAATGCAGGATTTAAAAGCTATAATAATAATAGGCGCTCATACACTAACTAGAGCGAACTTATACAAAATAAGTCAACAATCTATCAGTCGACACAGGAAACGTATTGTGCGTAAACAGCTTGAAGGATCTTTGTGCCCCTACCCCCAAATGTCTAAGCCAACTCTTTTACAGATCTGTCATTTTCATTTAAAAAATACTTATTGTATGTGGTCCAGAGCTCGCCCAAGCGAATTCCTGTCTCCGGTCTGACAGGGGTAGTTTATCTATGTCAGGTCGGGGGGCAAAGCAACCGTTACGTGTACGTAGCATAAAACTCAGTTTATAACATGGATCAATGTCATCATATGGATCAATTCATTCGTTCACATCCTATTGCTAAAACTAAAAAAAACCGTCAAGCACAGTTTCATTATTTAGCTACGAAGCAGTATTCTATTCTAACAGACAACTTGGACAAACATATATTATTGAGGCAATCGATTGCCAATTCAAATACATTCGAAAGCAGCACATATATCGACATTAATTCTAACGCATGCGCATAGTTGAAAACCCCCAAATAAATATTTATGATTTGAAAAGTGAAAAACAAGATGGTTTGGCAACGTGTTTGATGGTGTTTCCAGTTATCAAAATTATGATATTCAAAGGTTTATAACGTATTAAAAGATTTTATTATTATTGCTTCCCACCAATCATTTATTTTATTATATTTATAGGAAAAAAGCAATTTAAAGAACATACAGTCATGATATTTTTGATGGTGTCCTCTGATTTCAGTAATCCCTCGTCAGTAAAAATAAGCATTTTATTCTTTACTCAACTGTCTTACGAATAGCAGCCCTCGATAACAATAATAATCTTCACTCGCCTCCCAAAATGATATAAATACTATAACTCTGGCTTCTAGGCGGCATATCAAAATTAAACGTATACCAAATTTTAGGTTAAACCTCTACGAATACGAATGTGAAAATAGCATCCAGTTTCATGCAGTAGTTTATACGTGACGCGCATACAAACATACAGACATACAAACAAAAATTCTTAAGATATCTGTTTTGGCTTCTGTTACTTTTATAAAGACCTCTGTTAATATATTTTTTTAAATATGTTCCCTATGTACCTACAGACATCGGCCAGTTACAATGTTCTTATATTAGTAGGGTAAACTATTAAAAAAATATAGCACCAATACTTTAACTAATTTGCTAATTTCATTGCTGGCAACACTAGTTTGGCACAGATTAGAAATTTAAAATAATTCTAATAGGTACGTAAGTATGACCACAAACTAACTGAATATAGCTCAAACTTACTTAGAGGCTTAAAATATTTTGTTCTTTTTGTTTGAAATGGTACCGATTTGGGAAACGATCATAATTTTATTATAATATGTTCTAACTTCGTTAACGTGGTCAGACTTCGTTGCTGGAGCCCATGTGGCGTAGTACCACTGCATTGCCAAATATTCTACCACTGAAAAAATAGTACGGTAGGAACCTAGATTAACGGTATCCAGATCCGAATAATAACATAATTTGATAGAATATTGTCTGGATTACGATTTATTTGGACTCAAGCTCCGCCGAACCCTTAGGTACATTAAATTCTGATCCTTCGCATTCCGCATAATCGAAATAAGGTTAACACAAATATTGATATTTTTCCTTATTAAAAAATCTACTCACTGCGTTAAAATGACTGATAACGATAACACTTTATTATACATATGTTTCTATAGTTTGAAACAATAGGTTATTAAAACCTATAGCCATAAACATTTTTCATATTATTTACGACCTTAGAGATTTCTTTAACACACGGACAGTCTTAATTATACATTCTCACAAACAACGTGCGTCTGTTATCTAGCAGGCAGTAGCCTGCAGAGACTTGGATTCTGTTCTTACTAGGACGTGAATCAAAACATAGTGGATGGAGTGATCTACACTAATTAGTGGTAATTAGCATAACACAAACATAGGTGAAGTACGCCAGACACTGCGCGCCAGTGGACAATCTATTGTGAAGTGATTTTAATTATTCGTCTGTCGGTCCCACAACTGGGCCAACTTTTTTACAAAACTACATCTGATATTACCAAAGATTATGCTCATGTACCTGATGGATTTTGCCAAGTAAATTCATAAATTCACTTGCAACGGATCCATAAGTGTTTGCCATGAGGCTGGTTCATTATAAAGTCTATGAAGTATGCCGTGTCACCGTGAGCCACTCTCAAGGTTTCAGCGGACAGCGTAGGACGCGCGCGGGGACCGACAGGGAGGCAGGCACCAAGGTGACGTCACATTAGAATTAATAACCTTGATAGTTTCATTCATTGCAGATATTATATTTGACTGAAACATTACAAATACATACTGTTAACATTTATATTTATATTTTCTTACTTGCACCAAACGACGATTTGTTTATTAATTCCGGAATCTTTGTCTGAAGTGCCTAATTCTACAGCACACAGACTGTAAACACCAAAATTTATGTACCTAAATTGTATTTTCTTGCAACGTATATTTCCTAAAAATAATGTTTTCATTAAAAATAACGTTTATAGTTATTTTAATCGTTACTATTATACTCGTGTCTATTTGTCCATTATCGGCTCAAAACGGTACCGTTGACGTCGTTAACATAACCTGTTCCCGCTCTATGCTACCGATTGTGCCGAATATGTTACCGTGTTCTAGTTCTCTCTTGCTCTTATATGCTGAAACTCACGACTGGTTCGCTAAGATTTGTTAATGAATATTTAGCCAACATTGTGATGATTTGCAGTATTTGTTTATTTATATGTTACTATTCCACGCTGGATCATTGCCAATGCACTTGGAGATTTGCCCGCTCCAAATATTTTCTGTCATTTTCATATAAGTGTAATGATAAAATCATATGATTTTAATGTTAATTTCGTTTACGAAGTTAAAATATCTTATCAAGACATCAAGTTGTAAAAAACGTAATCGCTAACGTTAATATTTATTTAGTGCTTGCGATAGTGATAAGACAGTTGTATAATATTTTGAATTAATCTTAAAGTGGTGATAGATAATTTTTTCGAGATGTCTGAATTAAATAATTTTATTTTAACGAAGTTGAATAAACTGTTACCTTGTGTTGGTATTTAAAAGATCTGTGTCCATATTTTTTAATCATCAGCTGTATATTTTAATTTCGGTATGTACCTACTTGTTTTAATCAAAAATACTTTGTAAAGTGAAGTGGTTTGTGTATTTAATAAGCAGGTAATACATCTTAATTGAATATTTTTTTTATTTTTTTTTTTAAAAAAACGTTGCCCCACACTAGGATTTTCTCCTGTATCGTGGGTGCGTTTACAAACACAGACGTGACGCAGAAGCCGATCGCTCAGCCGCTATGCCAAACGTGTCGTCTGATTACTTTACTACCTTTAATTGAATTAAATCTTATAAAGTTAGGAAAAATTCGACTGCGAGCAGGATTCGAACCTGCGTCTTCTGGTTAGATACATCAGACGCTAATGCGGTCGCGCTGGCTTAATTGGTCATAGCGTCTGGTGTATCTAAACAGAAGACGCAGGATCGAATCCTGCTCGCAGTCGATGTTTTCCTTCACTAAAATAATTTTATAATCTTAGCATAAAAAAGCAAAAATAATACAAAAATATAAGTCTTATAAATTTTAAATTCAAGAATAAATTGCTAATTGATAAGTAGTACCTACAGTCAAAAGCACATCATGGTATCCAACTTCTTCAATTTTCAATTTCATCTCCAAACAATAGAGTTTATTATCCATTGGGGAAATTTGACAGGTTGTGGTAACTTGATGTGCTGGTGTCCTTACGTACGAATATTATAATTATCTGAATACATTTTGATTAAAAATTTCAGCGCCATAGCTACATATGATACTATTAATTTTAATATCTTATCAAGTTGCAGTATGAGTCATATTAGAACGAATCCAATCATAAATAATAATAATATTTACTTATTTATTTAGGTACAAGTATCTATGACTCACGCCTTTGCGGCAGACATAATTACAATAGAATCAATAGGCTACTTGACTGATTGTTTTTATAGCCTTATGCAAATGTTTATCATAAATAGAACCTATCACCAAAAACAAAATTAAAATCGGTTCCAGAATAACGAAGTTATAAGCATTTTAATTTTATGCTAGACAGAGAACTTACTATACTGGTTTATGACGTCACAAACCAATGCAATATACAAATCCTAATACTAACACTCTGTTGGGGGAAAAAATACAAAGCATACCCTCTCAATCCCCACCAAAAACTTTAAATGCTTATAACTTTGAAGTTTATTAACCAATTTTTTTTTCAGTATATCATTTGTATTGTCGGTATTTTTGGTATTTTTAATTAATCAAACACTAGTTAAATACCCTATTGATTAGCAGAAACGAAAAAAAGTAGGATATTGAATTAAAACTACTTTACGGATTTTATCGCGTTATATTTACATTATCAAATCCCGAAGTTATTTCAACCATACTGACTACTAGACAAAACATAAGTTGGTAACCCTGTGTGTGTGTTGCAGGTGCACAGTAGCTACGGCGAGGAGCTGGGGTTCAACTCGGACGAGGAGGGGTACGGCCGCGACGCCATCGACGACGTGCCCCCGCTGCCCCACGACCCCGACCAGGTGCACTACACTACCCTAGCGGTTGACCATTTTGAAACCTTATGCTCTTGATAATAAGGGCGAAAAATGGTCAACAGCCGGAATTGGCGATCGTACACACAAGCTATAAAATTATTGTTTAAACCAGTATAAACTAACCGCAACAGTAATGTTTTTTTTTACATAACATAGAGTATTCTTTATGTTTATACATAACATGTTTGTATTCCCCGAAGTGTTACGCAGAGGCGTACTTAATATACACCCACAGTTCGCCGGTATGTTTATGTCCCATGTTATAGGGGGCGAGCCTATAACCATTAACCGGGCACAAATCCACTCCGAGCTGCTACTCAAAATTTCATAGAAAAACCCAATAACACTGATCGATCTGGGGATCGAACCCAGGACCTCTAACGTAACAGTCGCACTTGGGAAAATGTATAGTTTGATATGTACCCATGCGTACATTAGCCCGTTCTAATATTTCGTGATAATATTTAGATTATTGCTTGCTATTGCAACTATGAAATAGGTTCCAGGTCGAGAAAAGTATTCTTATAAGGTTTTCCTATGAAGTCGTACGCTTAAAAATTTAATAATATAAATTTATAAAGGATTAAGTATAGCTGGATGTCACTATATGATCACCATTGGTAAAAATATAAATTGGAATCGCTTCTAATATGGAAACTTTTTCCGCGTGTGGGGACGGATTAGAATACTGTTCCTCGCTGCCTTTCAGATAGGCATGCCGAAAATATCTGACTTGCTCGGTGGTAGGACCTCTGGCTGGCGACCACCCTTACGTCGGAGTCTGTCGTATAGCACCTTGGTGTGTGTTTCGACTTTTGCACGTAAGAGTCAGTTCCCCTCGATTGCTGCGGCTCTGGCAGTGTGCAGTCCGTAGGGGTTCTTAAAGATCAGCAACTCCCCTGGTGTTGCAGGTGTCCATGGCGACGTTGACCTCTTACCACCAAGTGGCTCGTAAGCTCGTTTGCCGACTTAATCCATAAAAAAACTAAATCTATAAAACGTTTATTGATTTCCATTAAGCAGTATCGTCTAACGCATAAATAGTTATCTACATGTCGCTATCATCAATCCGCTTACCAAGCGTGGCGATGGTAGTGATGACCTTAACTACTGACCGTTATCTAGCATTGACAAGGCCGCAGATTAGCTTAGAAAGCACACGGGCACATAACTACTACAAGTAGTATAAGTATACACATGAATTGTGACTCATTCATAGAAAACAAACTAAATTACTGGCGAACACCTGGCGGCTTAAACCACCACAATAATCTACCATTACAATCAAACAAATATCGACTTTAATCTCACCTGAACAAAGATAGTTTTAAAGCAACAAAATGTATTGAAAATCTTATAAAAATAATTCACTTACACTGAACATTGAACCTTGTACAATTAAATTAGGGTTTATTTCTATATTGAACTATTGTGAATGGATGACGCACAGATAAAGTGTGATAAGTACCGAAAAAAACAATCGGTAATCAAGGTATCGTTACTATCAGTCGATAAGTGACAGTCGGATAACCGCGCGTGAACCAACATGAGGCGCGTCATGAGGAGAGCCAAGAAAAAAGTGAGTTTCATTAATTAAAATGTGTTTAAAAATCAACTGTCCCCACGGTCTTACTCATACTGACCACGATTATGTCTAATCCTGTGGAAATTTGAAATAATAAGACAGAACAAAAATACATGAATAGCAGGTAGATTCCAATCAGTCAAAGATATTCTCATCTGAAAATTATTAAGCTTCATAATAGGGTTCAAATAATAACTAGCGGTTTCATGTGGTTTCACTCGCGACTTAAAGTAACGTTATGTTTAACTCGCTTAACAATATAGCCTGTTACTCAGTGATAATGTAGCATTCTATTAGTGAAAGATTTTTTTTAAAATCGGTCCAGAAGTTTTTGAATTAATTCATTACAAACAATAATACAAATATTTTTTCTTTGTAATATTAGTATAAATATAAATAATAGTAATTATTTTTACCTACTGTAGGGACTGGTAAATTAAAAAAAAAACTAAAAAATATTAGCGGCGTCGTGAAGACGCATTAAAACCTTTACATAAATACTATTTGATATGATTTAGTATAGGAAAGGATTGTAAAGATAAGTATTAGATAAAAAAGAGGTTTTTTTTACTATAATAAAATAGCATTAACATTGTGCTTGGCGAAATAGCCTGGTAATTGTACCTACTACTTAAGTATTATAACTTTATTATCACATATTAGCTTCTTCCCGCGACTTTGTCTGCGTAGACTTCTGAATTGGGTCCGACCTGGATAAAAAGTAGCCTATGTGTTATTTCAGACTATAATCTATCTCTGTGCCAAATTTCTCATTCTCATTCAGATCCGTTCAACCGTTCTGACTTGAAAGAGTAACAAACATGTTTACGTGAGAAAGCCATGCTTCGGCACGAATGGGCCGGCTCGACCGGAGTGATACCACGACCTCATCTGTGCCAAATTTCATCCAGATCCGTTCAGCCGTTCTGGCGTGAAAGTGTAACAAACATCCATACTCACACGTTTCTCAAACTTTCACGTTTATAATATTAGTAAGGATTCTCTTAAAATTACAAATTATACCACCACGGTTTAGGCAGTTAGGTGTTATTTTACACATAAAATAACACTTTTCACTGGGGTACTCTTGGTGCACACAACAAGTATGTATTGTTTTAATTGGTGAGGTACTCGATACGAAACAAGCACAATTCGTCGGAATGTTTATATGCGAGCCTATTGCCGTTATACGCGCATAACTCCATGTTTCCTACCTACCTAACCTAGTCTTTTTCCCCGTGTGGGGACGGATTAAAATACCTATTGTTCCTCATTGCCTTTCAAATTAGGCATGCCTATAGGTAAGAGGCATGAAAATATCAGACTTGCTCGGTGGTAGGACCTCTGGCTGGCGACCACCCTTACGTCGGAGTCTGTCGTAAAGCACATTGATGTGTGTTTCGACTTTGCACGTAAGAGCCAGTTCCCCTCGGTTGCTGCGGCTCTGGCAGTGTGCAGTCCGTAGGGGCTCTTAAGGGTCGGCAACGCATCAGCAATTGCTCTGGTGTTGCAGGTGTCCATGAGCGACGATGACTACTTACCACCAGGTAGCTCGTCAGCTCGGTTGCCGATTGAAGTCTTTTCCTTCTAAAGTATGGCATAAGCTAAACCACTACTACTTTATCCGAAACCTTAAGCGAAGCAGTCGCGCTTACGACCACGGGACGAATCAGGAGCGTTGACCACTAAAGCTGTTTATAAATGACGATGGTTAATATTATAATTTTTAAAGCACATTGTAATCTTGTGCGATTTTTGTAGGAGCTGGTGGACTCTGCGTGCATGGAAGCGCGCGGCGGTGACGAGCAGCGCCCCCAGCGGCAGCTGTCGCAGACGCGGGACTCCTCGCCGCCGCTCGGTCAGTACAACACCACACAACACACTACATGTGACGAGCAGCGCCCCCAGCGGCAGCTGTCGCAGACGCGGGACTCCTCGCCGCCGCTCGGTCAGTACAACACCACACAACACACTACATGTGACGAGCAGCGCCCCCAGCGGCAGCTGTCGCAGACGCGGGACTCCTCGCCGCCGCTCGGTCAGTACAACACCACACAACACACTACATGTGACGAGCAGCGCCCCCAGCGGCAGCTGTCGCAGACGCGGGACTCCTCGCCGCCGCTCGGTCAGTACAACACCACACAACACACTACATGTGACGAGCAGCGCCCCCAGCGGCAGCTGTCGCAGACGCGGGACTCCTCGCCGCCGCTCGGTCAGTACAACACCACACAACACACTACATGTGACGAGCAGCGCCCCCAGCGGCAGCTGTCGCAGACGCGGGACTCCTCGCCGCCGCTCGGTCAGTACAACACCACACAACACACTACATGTGACGAGCAGCGCCCCCAGCGGCAGCTGTCGCAGACGCGGGACTCCTCGCCGCCGCTCGGTCAGTACAACACCACACAACACACTACATGTGACGAGCAGCGCCCCCAGCGGCAGCTGTCGCAGACGCGGGACTCCTCGCCGCCGCTCGGTCAGTACAACACCACACAACACACTACATGTGACGAGCAGCGCCCCCAGCGGCAGCTGTCGCAGACGCGGGACTCCTCGCCGCCGCTCGGTCAGTACAACACCACACAACACACTACATGTGACGAGCAGCGCCCCCAGCGGCAGCTGTCGCAGACGCGGGACTCCTCGCCGCCGCTCGGTCAGTACAACACCACACAACACACTACATGTGACGAGCAGCGCCCCCAGCGGCAGCTGTCGCAGACGCGGGACTCCTCGCCGCCGCTCGGTCAGTACAACACCACACAACACACTACATGTGACGAGCAGCGCCCCCAGCGGCAGCTGTCGCAGACGCTTGATGAAAATAACGCCGTCATCCAGTAAAATACAAACAAATTTTATCTTTATGCAATCCAGCGATATAGCACTATATCACTGATTATAATACCAGGTACTCCCTGTCCCTGCCTCTTCAATCATTCGCAATAAAATTTCTAATCGATGTGGAATAAGAACACATCCATAAGGTGGTCTCTCATTTCAGTTAGTTTACTTGTATACGTAGTTAACTAGTCATCCGTTATCTGTTTATTAAGACCTTATAAAATGGTACGGACGCAAATTCTACTTGCGTATCGCCGCTTATTTCCTACCTACCTACAGCTGTTCTCCTCGTTATTGTTCTGTTCCCAACAAGTAAACTTTATCGCTAATTACGAAAATGCTAAATGTATACAAAAAATATACGTAATACTGCGTAGTGCGCTGACATGACGCAACATACGCGGTGGATACTATTTAAAACATTTGTAAACAGGTGATGTTAAGTGTCATTTACTTACACGAAAGTGTTTCTGATCCATTCCACTGCCGGAGTGATATACTCAGTGTCGTAGGTTATATGCTTTACTCCGTAATATCGTAGTAGTATTGAAGCGAGAAAATTTCTATGTTATTTTATCTTAAATCACCAAGGCGTCCCGGAGTATTTTCCAGCGCTAGATTGAACCTGACTCGCACTCGCCCGCCGAAAATTGTCTTTCATATTTCGGACGCACTCCATAACGGGGAATCCTCAGCTAATGATAACACTGCCAATTAAATCCATGGTAAACCCCCTATTCATGAAGTTGACACTGTGCTAAAAATAACAATATAAAACTTCAAGTACACATATCAGTCAGTCGCGCACTGCCTCGTAAGTACACCGCCGCGCAGCTGCGATTGTTCTCCGCGTATTTATATAATAAACGAGTACTTTCGTTCACTTGTGCTGCGATATAAGACCGGCCTACCGGCTAATAACCTAACTCTAGGATTGTACCGTGATCCGTTAAATTACTTTCTTGAAAAGAATACTGTACTTCAATTGATTCTATGGTGTATAAACACAAACCAATTTATATAGACTATCTCGGGAGTCCTGTGAATCGATCCCTCCAGTGGTTTGGGCTGTGCGTTGATAGATCACTATGTCAGTCAGTCAGTCAGTCACCTTTGAGTTTTATATATTATATATAGATATATTTGAGGATTTTTAGATAAATTAACCTTAGAATGTGCTGTAATTATGATGGCAAAGATGCTTCAACTACCTACTTCAGTTCGTTTTGGCGTGAACATTTTTTTATATTGAAAGCCTACGCAAGACTTGCAGACTCAGAACATTATTGTGTGAATTACGCGAAAAGGACGTTAAAGGAATAGGACATGGAGGAATCTAGTATAATTGAATACTTGGAAGATGATTTCGTGGTGTTTGAACTCCTAAACATATGGGAGATCGTCGACATCTTTGGGAATTCTACTCCCGTCGAATTTGGTAATTCTTTCCTTACATATATTATAAAAGTCAAAGTCCCTCGCTGCGTCTGTCTGATTTTTATGCGGTTTTCACTAATGGACTGAGTGATTCTTGAGGAAGGCTTTAATTGTTTATTTAAGTTTGTACTTACATTATTTATTTACGGACGACCAGAAGCACAAAAAAGCGACATCGATTCATGGTAGATGTTCCGAAAACCCGAACGAAACTCTTTCCACTTTTATTATGCGTACCGCCGAAATGTGGAAAACGCCCGAGTGATAAATTATGTCTTTATATCACGAGTGAATCGGTTTTTTCTAGGCAAGCGCGCTCCATACTAGATCGCAGTGTCGCTTAACATCAGGCGAACTGGCGGTTAAGCATAAGCCTATCAAGAACAAAAAAAAATGCTTCATGTTGTTTCCAGTGACGAACGGTGATGCGGAGTACCGCGAGGAGGAGGCGGGGGACACGCTGCCAACCGACATGTCGGACACCAGCGACAGCGAGCCCGACAAGCCACACAAGTGAGATACACTTTATACTTTTATTTGCTGCTAGCTCCGATCCGCGGTTTCACTCACGTCCCAATAAGATTAACATACTATAAGTCCGATTCTAGGCGTATCAAAATGAAACATGCACCAGATTATAAGTTAGACCTGTAGCAATCCATTGGAAAATACAGCATTCAATTCCGTGCTATAGTTTTTGCGTGATGTGCGTACAAACATACAGACAGACAAAAAAATTTAAAATTCTTCTTTGGGCTTCTGTTGCTCTAATAAAGATCCCCCATATTAGTTTTTCTTTAATATCTGATTCTATAATGTACAGATATCGGCTGTTAATTTTATTATAGGAACATACATCACTTACATACATAATCAAACGTTTATACTATCCCACTACTAGGCACAGGTTTCCTCTTAAAATAAGTGGGATGAGGCTATATTCCACCACGCTAGCCTAATGCGGGTTAGCAGACCTCACACACCGTCGAGAAAAACTCTCAGGCATGCAATTTTCCTCACGATGTTTTCCTTCACCGTTTAAGCGCCTGATAATTAACTATTAGTGCGCACTTTTAAGGTGGGAAAGCCATACTTCGATACGAACGGGCCGGCTCGACCAGAGTGATACCACAGCCAGAAAACCGGCGTCAAACAACGCTTACGTTATGTTTCGCCGAGTGAGTGAGGTTACCGGAGGCCCAATCCCCTTTTAAAAGGCGGGCAACGCACTTGTGTATCACTAGGCTGTCACTATCTTACTTATATACGTCACTTACTTGTCCTAAAATCCGACACTAGAGCCAGTGAATCAGATTTAAAGAAAATAGCTACTGTCCGCGACTCTGCGAGGACTTCAGAAATGGTTCCGACCTGGATAAAATAATAGCCCATGTGCTATTCCAGACTATAATCTCCTTATGTGCCAAAATTCATCCAGATCAGTTCAGCCGTTCTGCGAGATTGATAAACATCATCCATCCAAAGTGTCGCATTTATAATAGTAGTAAGATATAGCTACTGTCATCGGTCTCTTCAAAATTGCCAACCAAGCATAAAAACATACCATCCCGCCTGTGTTCCCCGAAGGGTTAGGCAGAGAGACATCCACAGTTCGGATGTACATTAACCGGGAACAAGTCCAAACTCCGAGCTGCTATTGAGAATTGAACCTGGGAATTGAACCCTCTAGCGCAGCAGTCGTGCTCGGACCACTAGACTAAGATAATTATAAGGAATGATTAAGATATAATGTGTAATGATCAGCGGCGGCGACGTGGAGAAGTGCACGGCGGAACACGACGGCAAGCTCCTGCTGCAGCAAGAGTTCCCCTTCAACATCGACCAAATGTTCACCATGATCTTCACCAACTCCAAGTTCAATCTGGAACTGCTCGCCGCCAGGCGGACCACTGACTATGTACAGGTAAACACATTGATATCGATGTAGTAATATATTGTTATAAAATATGATCAACAACTTTTTAAAAAAAAAACATATCATACCATCACGCCTGTATTCCCCGAAGGGTTAAACAGACGGTATGTTAAGTCCCATGTAAAAGGGGGAAGGCCTATTATCATTAACTGGGTACAAATGCAAACTCCGAGCTGCTACTCAGAATTTCATAAAAACCCAATAACACAATGCTTAACCTGAGAATCGAACCCAGGACCTCTAGCGTAGCAGTCGCGCTTGGGACCACTAGACTAATGAGGCAGTCTATCTGTTCTGCGAATTTTTGGGTATACAATAGTACACCGCTGACGAAACTGTTTAAGTAATATTTTGTCACCAGGCGCCGTGGCAAGCGCAGGGTGGTCTCAAGTGCCGTCAGCTCAGCTACACGCTGGCGCTCACGTCCGGCCCCATCGGGCCCAAGGAGGTGCAGGTCACCGAGACACAGGTCTGTATACTGTTCAATTTTTGTTTTTTCTATCAATCAATCAATCATTTATTTGCGTATTATTCGGTACATTATGGTGTCAGCGTCATACAGTATAAGAATCGCTTGTATCTTGGTGCTCGAAAGACGCGCTAAGCCACCGCGTCATACCACCAAATCGGTTCTTTCAGAAGATCAACGTCGATGCTGACATTGGACCGTTTAGAACCTAAGATTATCTTTAGTCAATCTACCACAATTTTAACTATTTTTTTGTGATTTTTTGCATTTTCCATGCTAAGATTATAAACTTATTTAGTGAGGAAAAAAAAACTATTGCGGACAGGCAAGCAAGCAAAGTAACTTGCTTTTCAATAGATGTCGCCAACGTCACCTTTAGACGTAAATTCAGAATTTGATCGTAAATTTTGATCTGGTGGGTGGGGCTCGCGGTGGCTTATAGGTCAGAACGTCTGGTGTATCTAATCAAAAGACGCAAGCGATCGAATTTTTCTTCACTAAAATAACTACCTACCACAATTTAGTTATTAAGTAGGTAATTATCGTATTTATGTTTGTGTATTCAAGTGTCCTTTACAAATAAATATAGTATCTTTTTCTCTGATAGGTAATGACGAAATGCTGCAAGCCGGGCGTGCTGTACTCGATCGACTCGACGAGCGAGAACGCGGGCATCCCGTACGCGGACTACTTCAGCGTGCAGGTGCACTACTGTCTGCAGCGCGTCACCGACTCGCTCACACAGCTCTCGCTCTACGGCAGCGTCAAGTACAAGAAGAGCATGTGGCCTATGGTCAAAAGTATGCCACCCATCTACTTTCAAACACACAGATTCATAGGATTAAGTAACATTATGTCATATCGTAATTCTAAATGTAGTGCTAAATGTACAGTTGTAATTGTATAATGCATTTGGATTGATATATAAATTCAGTAATTTCCACTCAATTTCAATTTTCCACTTTTGACTTTATGGAGTATGAAAAATTAAAACAACACGTGTCTTTCTAGTTATTATTTAGACCAATATCATAAATACTAAATTAACTCTCTGTTTGTTAAGTTTTCACGCCTAAAGTGCTGAACCAGCTTAGATGAATATCGGTAGAGATAGATTTAACCATAGAGAAGGACGTAGGCTAACTTTTGTCTCAAAAAACCTTTTGGGATGCAAGTGAAACCGCGGGCAACAAATTAGTAATAGTATAAAATTGTGTTTGTTTGATAGCATTCCTTGAAAAGAACACGATGTCTGGACTGGAAGAGTTCGCTCGTCTGCTGGAGACGCGGCTGGCGGGCGAGGCGCTGTGCGCGGTGCCGCTGGCGCGCAAGGCGCGGCGCCACCGTCGCACCAACCGTCAGTACCCCGCCACTGCCACTGCTTCTGCCTCTGCCCTCTATGCGCGCAGGAAACCACTAAATATTGAAGTTAGCAAATTTCACTTTTAAATAAGCAAAACTATCCGGGTAATAAACCGACAAGTGCGACAAAAATAGCATAAAAAGACACGAATTTTATAGCACCAGTCGTAAGATAATTTACACTTATGACTAAACTACAAATAACTGTATTATAGTTTTTGGATTGGAACTGTGTCAACTACCCGTTGAATCATGAAATTTGAACTGATGAATTCCTAACCTCAATATTTAGTGTACTCTACGTTCAGATCCCATTCGTTCTTTCCACGTGTATACATTATGAATATTATACAGTTCGGATAATATAACTGTGTCCCATTTAAGTATAGAGGTCCAATCGCATAAAAAACTGACACTACATTACAAGTTGTTAGGAAAGTGACCACGAATGCGAAAAATTTACCACCCTGACTGTCTTCTGCGGCGACTGGGCGGCACATATGTCTTGACCCGACGATGCTGCGCATAATTTCCGAGAGGCACAATTATATTATCAGTACTAGTATATATGGGAAACCGCCCGTGTGTTATGTCTATTACTTTCCAAAACCATTCCCTTCCTAGACCTTTCCATAGTAGAAGGACACAGATATTCTCTTCCTGGAATAGCTAGGCACACCATTGGCTCCCGTCGACGCCATCGTTTTATATGATACCACTACTGTGTAAATAAAATAGCCGAGCAAAATGTATTTTTCCTTGTTCCTTTATTGATGGAATTTTTAATTAGTAATTTTATACAGTTTACTTTTTTAAATAATTGGATTTAAGGAACAAGATACAAAAATAGTTACTAGTTTTAACTGCCCGCGATTTTTCACCCTTCCCAAAAGGATTTTACCCGGCTTCTAGACTGCATATCAGGATGAAATATGCCACCACATTTTAAATTAGAGCTCCAGCAATACGACTGTGAAAACCGTATCCAATTTCATGCAGTAGTTTTTGAGTGATACATGTATAAACATACAGATAGACAGACAAATTCTAAAAATTGTTATTTTGGCTTCTGTTGCTCTAATAAAGATCCCTTGAATTTTTTCCTTTACTAAAAAATAACTCTAAAAATTGTTGTTTTGTCTTCTATCGCTCTAATAAGCACCTTGCTCTAATAAAGAAGATATATTAGTTTTTAACACTGATCGTGAAATGCGTGACGTCAATGGGAGCCACTGTGGGAAGAGAATACCTGGGCGTAAGCAAAATATTATCCTGCCATCTGCCATGTGTGTGGTATATAATAAGAGTTATTTGTCTTGCCAGCGCCACCACAAGAGCGAGGCATACCTAGAGGAGTGACGGTCCCTCCGGCCAGCCTCTTCACTCCGTGCACCTCAATCTTCCGCGCGGTTTACCCCTTCTGTCCTCGTAGAGCCAGAAGTCATTGAATGACAATTGAACTAATACTTTCAATCGCATCGTTTTTTTGCAATGAATATCGCGCATATCTATTTGTCTACAGATTTGTTTGCAGATGCACAAGGCCCTACAGTGACTTTTCGCTTTGAGTGTACCTAAATTATACAGATTCCCTATCCCTATCTATGTCTAACACTGAGAGGAGATGTAGAACAATGTATGTAACAACAGAATTAATAGACATTAATTACACTTTATACTCATTCAGGGAAGCAAAATAATCTTGTAAAAGAACAAGCTACCTACTTCTAAGTAAATATATTTGTTAGTGGATGCATCTCAAAAACTTACTTCTTGAAGCTGCATGCGTTATTTCCAATGATTAAGGTATATTATGTTATCGCGTCCACTTGTCAGTAAGTGAGTGATAAGGATAATATTAATAATAAATTCATATATTATACGAAAATAAAATATCAATGTGAGTAGGTAGTAATTTGTTCATATTAACCTTTTTACCAATCAAAGTTGAAGCCGTGTTATTTTTAGTATATTATTATTATATCATTTCGATGTCAACGAAGTGGCATTAAAAATAATATCCATTTCAGCTGTCTTTTAACTAATGTCCTTACGGAATAGATTGTTACATAAGAAACTAACTATAATATTATTGAACAACATTTATTGGTACTGTGTGTATTATTTTGCTTCTCACTTAAAGGGTATATATAATAACTATTGGACAATGATATCAGATTTGATGTCCTACAGCGTCGTCGCAGGAGGTGGGCATCCCGGCGGCGGTGAAGCTGCCGCCGAGCAGCCTGACCGGGCCGCGCGCGGTGGGGGCGCGGGGGCCGGCGGGGGCGGGCCGCGCGGGGGCGGGGGCCGGGGCCGCCGCCTGGCTCGTCGCACTGCTGGCCCTGCTGCTGCTCATCAACGCCGTGCTCTACTGGAAGCTCTACTACACGGATAGGTCCAGCTATAGCTTCGATGTCGACGACTTGCAGAACAGGTCAGTTCCTACTCAATATTATTCGAATGCCAAAAGAATACCGTCGTGCAATCTGATTACGTAATATCTATTTCTCTTGGCTATTGTGTATTAACCTATTGACTACCCCGGTCGGATTTATACGACACATATTTTCCTGCCTGTAGTGCCCCAGTTGGATTTATACCACAGATGACCTGTGTTTGTTTACTATGTTTTTTTAATCATTATGTTACTATCTATAGAAATAAGTTAATATAATATAGATAGAACATTGAGCCAAAGTTTACAATGTTTCAAAATAACAATTATTACTGTTAGAAGTATTGAAAATAAGACTTTCAAAATCATGTAAATTTCAGTTTTTTTTTAATTGTCGTTTAAATCCACCAGTAGGGACGAGACATGGTAACGATGTTAGTAATTTTATCGTGATATACATGAAAATGAATACCGAGTTATAACAGTATAAAACAAAAATGGTACTCATTACTGAATAAAGTATAACATATTGCATTGCGATAATATTAATTTCTTGAGACAAGTTTCTATTCATTATTATTCAGAAGTTCCCAAAGTGTGCGCCGTAGCAAGTGAAGCGATACTCTTTACCATTCTCCTCATTCATTTTTCTGCTTATCTAGTATCATTGTACCTATATATTTCGACCAGCTAGATAGGTTAGGGCGCAGAGACTAAATAGTAAACATGTATGTACGCCGCGGACTAAAAAAGATTGGGAACCCCTGCCCCATTACAAAAATGGCATTTATTTTTAAAATCCAAAATGGCGGACATTGTTTTCATTAATCAAAATAGTATGGGTGTCAATTTCTGGGTTTATGGGGGTGCTGATTATGAAAATGGCATTAATTTTGAAAACTAAGAAGGCTGACATTCTTTTTTAATTCATATATGTAATATTGGTATTAAAACCGAGGTGACCTGGGGTGCTGATTACAAAAATTTCTTTAATTTTGAAATCCAAGATAGCGGACATCATTTTTTCATACCACTAAGGTGGCAAACATTCATACGGCCCGCCTATAGACGCTTGCAACACCAAGGGTATCACTCGCGCGTTGCCGACCCTGTAGATTAAGGAGGAATAGTTGGGCTGGGAGCATAGGAGACATGCTGCCATGCATGACAGCGGCGGTAACAAAACACCATCGGCCCAAAATATATAATATTTTGTATGAATAAAATTATATGAGAGTCACTGTCAATTTCTAGGTTTATCGGGATGCTGATTACGGAATTTGTATTTATTTTTAAATCCCAGATGATGGCCATTTTTTTAAATTCATACGTTATGAGTACCAAAACCAATCTTTCTTAGGGTGCTGATAACGAAAATTGCATTATTTTGAAATCAGAGATTGCGAACATTTCTTTTACTGAAATGATATGGGTATCAGTTTCGCCGATTTGCCATCGGGCATAAATTGCAAACTTCGCCGCTAAATTCTGAGAATTTCATTGAAAAACCCAATAACACTCAACCTGGTAATCGAACCCAAGACCTCTAGCGTAGCAGTCGTACTCAGAACCACTAGGCTAATTAAGTTTATAATATAACATCTTAATTATGTATGTATTGTTTACCTCTGCTTTATTCTAACGGTATCTTATAAAATATATAATTTGAAGTCAGACTACTGTTATACGCAGTAACACACAATATTATTTAATATCGATATATTGTATTGCACGACCCTATTGGTCGTAGGTATTTATTTGTCGATTTTTGAGCCGAGCGCTGGAGGCACGTCAACTGATATTAAGCCAAGCGGTTAAACAAACAATAAGAATTGTTACAAAGCTCACTTTTATAACCAGACTTTCAGCATTATACTTCGACATTTAATTGCATTCAGCAACTTGACAGTTGAAGGGTTACCAGTTTTTGACAAAAAAATGATAGTGAGGTGATAAAAGAATGAATGAAATTGAATGAACTTAAAATAATGTACTTGTATGCTAACTTTTATTTTAAATTTAATAAGTTGTCTTAAAACACGATATACATTATTAAAAATTGTAGAAGTTTGTCAGAGGAAATAAAATGACAAAAATAAAAGAAAAGTAAAATTACAGGATTTTTATTCATAGTCTATTTCTATGAGAAAAAAAGGAAATCACTATTATTAATAAAATTATTAATTATTCGTATGTTCCACATCTTATAAACAATTTTTAAAGGTTTATTCACATTAAACTATTTTTATCATTCATTCGCAATTCATTCGTTTGCAAAATCGTTCACTACCCCAACACTATTAGTCGTAGTATGGTATCATTATTTTTATTTGAACTGTCAAGTTACTGAATACAATTAAGTCCAAGTATAGTTGTGCAGTTTGACCGGCAAGACTATGACCAGAGTAATGTACCTGCTTTGAAGGTTAAATGAGTAACAGATGTGTATCCATTTTCATGTGTTCGTCATTATGTATAATATTGAGTAAGTTTTTTGTGGTATTACAATCGAACAAGCTGACCCCGGTAGTATATTTGTGACGTGTAGGTAGTACGTGTAAAATAATAGCAGTATTTTATACCAGGATGAGCAGTGTGAGCGGGTCGCAGATGGCGGAATGGTCGAAGCTGCTGGAGCAGCACTCGCACCGGCAGCGCGGACAGCTGCTGGCGTGGCGCGACGCGCTCGACCGCACCGTCGCGCACCTCGCACAGGTACTCCTGTACTCCTACACACCTACACACCTACACACCGCGTCACCTCACCATACGCTCAAGTTACAAGCACTCGTATCGGTAACGCATCATAGGAAAACACTACAGTGCATTACCTCGCTTTGAGTTTCTTTGACCTTTCTGTTGTTTTTTGTTTCAACTATTGGGATATGCTGGAGCAGGTTATTACTAGGTATATAGGTAGTATAGTTCAAAACTGCAAGATACTACAAAACCATTGTGAGAGAAAATAAATAAATAATTTATTTATACAAGAAAAAAATAAAGTGAACATTGTAAACTATTCCAAAATCTTTTTGAATGATTCTTGTTGATTCCACTCTCAGTAGCATAGCTTGACAATTAACTATTTTGATTGCAGACTGAGCAAGCACTGACGAAGCTATTAGAGACGATAAAACCTTCGCTAGAGAAGGCTCAGAGAGAGGCGGAGGCGAGAGACGAGCTCTGAGCGACATGTGTCACGACAGCGCACGTATGATTTTATATACATCAGCTATAGTACGAGGAGGCTTTGTTATCAATGTAAGATAATTACTATTTGTGTTCAATTATAGCAATAAACAAATTAAGTTTACTTGCCAGTCCCGCAAACATATGCGGGTAGACAGGCGCTCCGGTAATAAGCTAGGATTGAATCTGTGTGGAGTGTAGTAGTTTGAGTAACGACGATAAAGTTTACTATGAAATCGTAACGTCTCTTCAACCTCAGAATGAATCAAAATGGTCTGGTATAAATATAGCTTCAGATGCTGTGATTTGATATTGTACAGTTAGTCAGTTACCAGTCGCGAATGAATGAACTGTTCACATAAATTTTACCAAATACATTCTCATTTCCTTAGATTGCTCAATACGCCACACTATAATAAGAGTATACGATAAATACGACATTCGATTATCTCGTAAGTATGTATATAGAATCATACGCATGCAAGTCAATGTGAAATATTATTTTATCCTAATATCTGCTAGAGGTTTTCTAAAAAATTTTATATTCCCAATACTGGTTAAATTTTATAAACTTCAGCACTAAACACTGTGGATCGCGGAGCTATCTTTATAAAATGAATTAGTTATTATACCTAAGTACTAATATGAATGGTGCTGAAGATTATATTGCCAAATTTTACACCGACACCCAGTAAGATCACATGATGTATTCTCTCCAGAAAGTTACTTTGACCAAATCCTAATCACCATAATATAAATAAAGAAAACCTCACAGATCCCCACTGTGATAAAGTAGATACAAATAATAATTTTATTCCTCTAGTGAATACTATAATCCTTCATGACGTATTGACGCCAAGCGTTTTTACTTCTTTCCAGATTCCTTTCTAATTGTATTTGTATCATAATTTAGTTTTACTATGTAAGTTGGTAGAAGTGAATAAGACCCAGAGATATTAAAATAGGCTAAGGTAAGCGCACATTAAGAAGCAACGCGTGTTGATGAAATTTGCAGTCATATCAACGTCTGTTTCATGCTGCACGTACACTGCGGACCAGTGTACGCTTACCTTTAAGGTTCCAATATAAGTAGGCTTGTAAATAAGTTGGGTCTTGTTTCTCTCAGTAGTTTAATCACCGAGGTGTCAGTCATTGTACTTCATTTCTCGCGAGCCAATATACGCTTGGTGTGTAGAATATTGCCATCACAATTTCAGTTACCGCATATCAAGGAAACGTTATGAGACTAGTAATACAATTGCATGAAATTAAGTACAGTGCATCGAGGCTAAGATAGCGTTAAACGTAATAAGTACTTACGGCAGTTATATTAAATTTATGTATATAAAGGTAAAGATTGTTCAATAGTACATAATATTTTAGATAATAAATCTGTTTGAAAGGTAAGAAAATGTATCGACACATCTATAATAATGTGTACTGTTGATGTCTGATCAGGCGCAATAATAGTATAAAAACATACATAAACATAGAACCAATTAAAATTTAGGGATGCGCGTTTAAATGTATATCTTTTAATCTTAAATTTAATGTCAATATTTGGCGCCTGCGTCGCCCCCCAGAGCAGATATTCTATATTATATTATTTTGTTTCGCTTTTGCAAATATTTATTTATATACCATTAAATAAAAGAATCTTATGAAGCGTATTAGACATGATTTCCGCAGGTACATAGGATTATGTATGTATTTAAATAAAATTGACAGCTCTACCAAAAATTGTTAACCATGCTTGGTATAAGGTTCCGATTATTGCATTTGAAGAGTTAGAATAATAAATAAGGGTAATGTGTAGACTACCTAACGTTGTCACATGCGGCATAGCGCTAAGCATATTATGATTTTTTAAACAATTGGACATGTATCTAAATTTGGTATATTATTATTGTTTAAATAAACTGCATTATAGTTGCAAAGCTACTCATATATAGGTACCCATTTCAATATTGAAATAAATACAGCCAAAACATATTTTTCCAGTGGCAATTTTTTTCCCCTTAGCTGAGCTTTAGTTACCGATACATGTCTGATTCATAAATTTAATACATAGTTAAATTATATTCAAACGAATCTAAAAATTATATGGAATGATATGTATTGTATACAATTTGCAAAGATATAAATGAAAATTATATCATGGTGTTGTTTAGAATATACAAAGAGTATTAAATGTAAGTCAATGTTATCAACTAGATAAGAAAGGAAAATAGATAAATTTTTCAGTTGTAGTAATGATCTCTTATTGTAAAACTTATTTTACTACACCTAGTTATTTTTCGGTGCTCTAGTTTTATTGAAGTGTAATAATTTAATTATTTTTAAATTGATGTTTGTATATTGAATGTGTCAATTATGTTATTAGTATTTATTGGGAAAATAAGATGAAATCCACATTATATTACAAATGAAATGTTACTGCGTTTTATAATACCTACACTCCAGGAACTGTGTAATGTATACATAATATAAATATATCATAATCTATGTTAACTCATCATCACAGTTGTATTTAAACTTCATTCCAGTTGTATTAAATGATCTGAAATGAATGGTGGGACAAATCAAATATAGATTCCTATTTGATATACCTTTATTGTGCATTTCTAAAGTAAAATGGAACCGGTTGGTCTTGAAGAAGTGGGCAAAAGCATGGGCGTCATAAGCAACACTTAGGGATAGAAACCCAATACTAAAAAAAAGAAACAAAACCACAAAGTAGGTAGGTACCAATCTATTTGACTGGACACATGTAAAACTTGCACCTGTTGTGGCACCATTTTCGACTATAGTTCCTTGAGATAGGTACTGAACTCTAATCCGTAAATCATAGAGAATAGTTTCGTCACTTCATGATATATATAAATAAATATATATATAAATATCGAAAATTGGTTGCGAGTACAGTATAAACTGTAAAAAACCGGACCAGTGCGAGTCGGACTCCCATCGAGGGTTCTGTACAAATTTGTAGGTACATATTATAATTATGTAATTACATATGTATAGTTTTCAGGTTTTCCCGTATACTTGTAGTATAAGACGGTATTACTTGCCAAATTTCATAGTTCTAGGTGAAGGGCAAATACCCAATTTTGATTCCCTTGAGTATATTATATACGTTAACTTACAAGTTTGATTTTTCACAGCTTCAAGGGACCATAGACCTGAGAATATGGTTTTATTTTCAACTCGATACCTTCACACGCGTTTCAGAGATGAACATGACGGACGGCGCGACTACAAAGTGATCCTATAAGGGTTCCGTTTATTCCTTAGAGGTACGGAACCCAAAAAATTAAGGGCTTCATTTTTTTATTTCGCAGTCGGCCCACTGCAAACGACGCGCTCCGCTAAGAGCCTTCTTGTCCACAAGACATTGCTCGTAGCGTAGCTCTCAGCTCGTACGTAACGTAGTGTGGCTTTAGCCTAAAAGACATAACATGGTCTGCACAATATTAATAACGCGAGCGTCATATTCCAATTATGTTGTTTCCATTTCTGCACCGAAAATTATAAGACAGGCAAACAAAAAAAACAGCTCTTGTAGAATGCAAGATGCCTGAAGGGTTGCCAGAATAAAGGTGGTTTTATTGCACAATTGTAATTCCATTTAGGTATAATGGATTATGTAAGTTAGACAATTCTATTCTCAGTATTGAATAAATACCTATTTTAATGAACTATTTTTATTTGTATGTAATTTTTAGACCCAGACGCAGATCGTGTGCGCAAGGCGAGTCGTGTTGATGGGATTTGCCGCAACGCATTTAAAAATCTGTCGCTGAAATAGCCTGTTAGCCACACACTGCCAAGTATTAAAGTTTAGAGAAAACTAACGACCCGCCCCAGTTCTACCACGCAACAAATTTTTTGGCGGTTAAGCGCGTACAATGACAAGTCGTTAGTGTAACCGTGAGTGCGTAGGAGCGCTAAATCTAAAAAACAAAGTGATCATCACTACATAGTATAAAGCAGTCGCTTCCCGCTGTCTGTCCGTCCCTATGTATGCTTAGATCTTTAAAACTACGCAACGGATTTTGTTAATATTTTTTTTTAATAGATAGAATGATTCAAGAGGAAGGTTTTAAGCGGTTTAGCATTACGCTACGACTCTTAGGAATGGGACAACGCGGGTAAAACCGCGGGCGGGTCGATAGTGTACAATAAAAGAAAGTATTTGTAAGAAAGTTTATTTTGGAATTAAAAACAGAGGAATATTTTGTACCTTATTCCCAATGATCCCATAATCTTAGAAGCACTCACCTGTACGTTTTGCAGTTGCTTCTCACCTCTGAGTGGAATGTTTGTAAAAACAATAAAATATTCAAAATAAAAGCAAAATAACTAGGTACATGCAGAGCTTTTAGAGCAAACTCAATACGTATGCCGCGTATGAATAGATACTTACCAAATACTGTTCAAATAATCTGTGAGCAACCCAGCTGTAGTGTAGAATTAATTAGCACTTAATATATCAACTACATTATCAAATAAAAGCACAAGTTTTGCATACTATTACTTCTGAAAGTGTGAAGGAGTCGGCCGTAGCCGGGGTTGGGATATACTTACTCAAAAAATCCTCCCTATTTCAAATAAAACCAATAAAAAACTCGGACACTGTGTCAAGATTTATTGTAAATCCATCATACACAGCAGTCTGAGTGGATTGGTCTTAGAGCTAGCTTAAGGTCTATCGTCGTCCTTGAAGACCATGGTACTGTGGCACTTGCCGCAGTAGTGGCGGTCCTCCATCACGGCCATGAACACGCCGGCGCCGCACTGCTCTCCAGTGCACTCGCGGCGCAGACGGTGGATCTTGCCGTTCTCGTCCACCTGGAGGACAACACCTCTATTAGTTAAGATAGTTAAAATGTAAGGTGGCATCATACGACATCGAACCAACTGTAAAGTAAGTCGTGTCGGTTGAAAAGCAAAGTAACTTGTTTTTCAATAGATGTCGCCAAAGTCACCTTATGACGTAAATTCGGAATGTGAACTCAAATTTCGATGTAGCGGATGGGACTCGCGGTGGCTTAGGACTCGCGGTGGCTTAGGACTCGCGGTGGCTTAGAGGTCAGAGCGTCTGGTGTATCTAACCAGAAGACGCAGGTTCGAATCCTGCCCGCGCTTGAATTTTTCCTTCACTAAAATAACTTCTATTGTATTTATTCACCATACGTTATCATTTTATCAGAGGTCCCGTCAATGGAAAAGAAATGAATGCTTATTAGTATCTAATTTTATCGAGCTATACTGACGATGTTAAATCAAGTGTTTCATTTCATACCATCACGCTTGTATTCCCCGAAGGGTTAGACAGAGGTGAACCAATTTACACCCACAGTTCACTGGTATGTTTAGGTCCCATGTAATAGGGGAAATTCTCGGTAGCAGCTCGCCTACCGAGAATTTCACAGAATAACTCAATAACACTGCTCGACCTGGGAATCGAACCTAGGACAGTGTAACAGTCGCACTTGGGAAAATGTATAGTTTGAAATGTAGCCATGCGTACCCCCTTCCGTAGCCCCTTCTAATATTTCGTGATAATATTTAGGTTATAGCAGTCGCGCTCAGGACCACTAGGCTAAAATACCTACAAGGCAACTGATTGCATCACCCATATCAGAAACAATGAATTGTTCAATTCCAAAACAAATACAAAAAGAAAGTATGGATTACATAAGTGGTGCCTGCCCCCTGCCAAGCTTCAACGCATCGTAAATGAATCACGCGACGTGTATGAACAAGTATATCTATTCTTCCTGAGTCACAATAAATAAGCGCACGCTCTCAAGTCGCGACCTGTCTCGAGTATACTTTTAAAGCTTTTATTTTATTCCTGGGAGTTCTTTGAAATGTTGTCTTTTATTTAGTTTCTGCTAAACTGCTAAGTAATCTCGGGTTTTCCTTGTTCGGGACACGCCGGCGCGTGATCCAAGACTAGAACTCGTAAGTTAAGAATGAAATACTGACGAGATGCTGATGAGTGATGAACTCTTATGAATAATTATATACTAAAATGAAATGCATATAGGTACCTACACAACTAGTTGGGAAAGGCGACAAAATTTCGTCATATTGCGACACATTTTGTGGATGGAAAATAACAATAAGTGTTGATGTAGGTACACAAATATTTGTGTTACTTACAATGTTGTCTATAGCTGTGTTTTGGGTGACATAAAGATTAATAATTATAATTACAGATGTTGAAGTCAACATAATTATAAATTTTTAGCATTCCAACTGACCTTGTAGAATCTAAGTACAGCTAGCTTGACCTTCTTCTTCTTGTGCTTGATCTTCTTGGGGGTGGAGTAATTCTTCTTCTTGCGTTTCTTGGCGCCACCACGCAGGCGCAGCACCAAGTGGAGTGTGGACTCCTTCTGGATGTTGTAGTCTGAGAGGGTGCGGCCATCTTCCAGTTGCTTACCAGCGAAGATTAATCTGGATAGACAAGAGTATATTTTAAGAAAAATTGTAAAGTTATAGGGTTAAGGTTTATCCTGTTAAGATGGTATGAGTTTGATAAAATAAAGTTATTTTAGTGAAAGAATAATTCGACCGCGGGCAGGATTCGAACCTGCGTCTTCTGGTCTTCTAACGTCACCTGAAGACGGAAATTCAGAATGTAAATAAAAGGGTGGGCGGTAAATTTCCTTATTAAGTTTTAATCAAAATTGTGGTTTTGAACCTTTATGTTAGGACAGATGGTGGGTCTAAAGTTGAACAATTGATGAACAACTCAAAATTACTTAATACCAACTCACCTTTGCTGGTCAGGGGGGATTCCCTCTTTATCCTGGATCTTGGCTTTCACATTCTCGATGGTATCTGAGGGCTCGACCTCGAGAGTGATGGTCTTGCCCGTTAGGGTCTTGACGAAAATCTGCATCTTGGCTCACCTAAACAAAAAAGAAACAACTTTTACTGAATGTTCATATAAAATATAAGTTAATTAAGAAATGTAAAGAAGCGACTAAATTTAACTTTTGTTGCCTTAGTCTTACCGCATAATGTATCCGACCTTAAAAATACGTGTTCCGAATATGAATTGAAATGGAACATACAATTATAGCAGATATTAAGAAATTATCCGACTGCTGGGTGACTTTTTAACTAACTTTGCATAAAAAACAGCTAATGTGATAGAAAGTGGAAAAATCTTCCACACAGCCAGGATGCACCCATTATTTTCTAATATTATGGTCCGACCTCTCATTGTTCAGAGAGCCTATAATTTTAAAGGCTATAGGTGAGATCAGCCCATACTGGAAATATACCTATAGCTTTTGTGTAGCTGTATGTAAGTACAATGTTGGCAACAAACCCACAGTGAAATAAAAGGGGCAATTTTTTTTAAGTTCAAAATCTTATTCTGTTTTAGTGCAAAATAAAAATACTTTTATTGATTATTTGGGTTATTTGAAAGAAAAATAAAACAGGAAAATGCTTCTCGGTATTTATTGGCAGGTCAAGCTTATACATTCTCCTAAAATATTGCAATTACAATATTTTTGAAGCAAAATAAAAGACTGGATGGAACCAATCAGTAACTAAACTGGAAATAGTAGTCAGATGTTCATACAATAATGTTGTGATGGACTTAAACTAAGAGCACAGCATTAATACATCCATCATTCTCAGGATTGTTTGTAACTTGTGCATATTTCCCCCACACCACTTTACCCGCCTGCGTCACCAGACCTAGCTCTGAAATATTAATTTCGATCACTGTGCCCTTGGTGATCACCCCCAGGCTGGTGTACATTTGTGAACTCGGGTTCTTCTTCACTCCAATGATGGGCAAGCAGAATGTTGCCTTCAACTCAGGGTGTGTCACATGCGCTTTCTTGAACCTTAGAGCCATAGGCCTGATGAACCTCTCAAACTTAGGTGGTTTACGTGTAAAGTTCTCCCCTACATATGTGACTTTGGTTACCATACGCTTCCATGCTTTCCGTTTGGTCTTCCCTGACTTCAGTACTTTGAACACCTCAGCATCGGCCTGTGCCCTCACTTTAGGTATAGGTACATCCCATTTTCCAGCCTTTTCTTTGCGTTTCTGTTTGATCATGTTGGATAATACTTTTGCCCGGGACTGGACATCTCTGTCGAGCAAGTAAACAGGCAGGGCACCCTCCGAAACTTTCTCGGTGTTTTGTTTAACATTTTTCTCTTCATGCGCTTTGATCTTCTTTTTCATCTGTATCTTCTCATTGCGGCGCTCTTTGTTGTAGATCTTGGCCTTGATGCCACGCAGTTTGCGCGCCTTCTCAGCGCGCTTGTGAGGCTCGCGAGCCTCGCGCTTGCGCTTCCGCTCTTCATAATCGAGCCTCCTACCGTAAAGCTTTTGATGACGTTCAATGTATTCGTTCTGCGGCATTGTGGTTGCTTATTCGGCAACTACAACAAAATTATCAAAGCTTCACAAAACTAACCTCTTCATTAAGTAGGTACTTGTTTTCACTATTTAATTGCTGAGGAATCAAGATTCCTGCTAACGTTTCACGAGAATATCAGTTTTGTAATGTTGTTGATGTTGATAAATGTCTTAGTTTTCCAAAACGGCACTTCGAGAATTTACCAAATAGGTATGCACGTGTTACAAAAAATGCACAATAACAGTGAGCGTCAAATTAATTGACGTCATAAATTTTCGATTGAACAAGTTAAGTATACATAGTTTAAAAGCACAATTTATTCTATTATATGCGCAGTAAATCGTAAATTATTTCACAAAATTGACAAACTCACCTTACGCCGACACCATGCCACATGGAAAAGGAAATGTAATTTGAAACAGTGTTAGCCGTAGTAAAAAATAATATACTAATATTGTTAGTAGTTTTATATTTACTACTATAACATAAATTAAAATGAAATAAGAATTAGATTGAGATAAAATGTTATATTCTGAAAAGAACTAAAAAGAAATAAATCTTTTGCCAGTTCGACCAAGGTGCTTTACGACAGGCTCCGACATAAGGGTGGTCGGACCCCAAGAGGTCCTACCACCGAGCAAGTCAGATATTTCCACGTCTTACGGGGTGCTAAAGTGAAAGGCAACAGTAGGAAAAGGAACAGTATTCTAACCCGTATTCTAAATTTTTATTTCATTATAGTAGAAAAAATTATATATCGGCCAAGTGATGATTATTGATCCGCCGCCAGAATTGATGACTATACGGGCCCGATTTATGGCATTTTCCATCACTCTTGCCATAACTTCCGGCGATAGGTTCCCGCATTTCTCTTTCAGGGCTTCAAGAGTCAGGCTTGTTGACATAGACTCGTGACTTCAAGAAACCCCACAAAAAAAGTCTAGAACGGTTAAATTGGGCAATCGTGCAAATCACCAAAACGAGAGATTAGGCGATCGATCTAAAAAAAAAAATCAAACAAAACTTTGTACTAGCGATGTGTCAACTCGGTTTGGCAAACTGGGTCAAACCGGGTGGAGTGTAACTCGAGTCAAACCGAGTTACTATCTGTTCAATTCGGTTTAGGTTTCTAACCGCTAACGCGGACGAGACGGTGCGACGTGCTCGCGACTGTTACACATCGTTTGACGGTTTGACGCGAAGCTTCGGGCCCGAACGATAACCGAACGTAACCGAATTGCACCCTACGAAGTCTTCGCCGCCGAGTCGCCGACTAACGACTTGTTCTTTGCGCGCGATGTTATTTTGACAATTTAATATTTTTCATATAGAATTTAACACTTTTAAAAATTAAAACAAAGCGGAGCTTGTGTGTGATAAGTCACTCACTACTATTTCTGCAAATGATTAATAATAAATTGTACTTTTTGACACAAATTGTTTTTTTTAATTGTCTTTTAAATATTTATTTACATACATATACAGTTAAGTAAATTAAACTGGAGTCACAGGACAGTTTTTTTCTAATAAATTAGTATTGTAATTTTATTTACATACATGTAAGTGGTCATAATAAATAAACTCATTGCGATGACTTGAAATATTTTTTGCTAAATTTCTCAAACCGTTGCGATCGCAAATGCAAATAATACGCAAGCGACTTTTCGAACCGAATCGGAAACTCTAACCGAGCTCAAAGTCGTCATCTCCAAGAGTTACCTACCCGCAGCACGCGGTCGTTCGGGTTGGATGAACCGAATTGCAAACCGGGTTGAGTCATTTTGAATCGGTTGATTCGGTTAGAAAAAATTACGGTTTGGCCCATCGCTACTTTGTACTCTGAGACTTTTTATCTGTTTACTTCACAAATGTCAAAGCAGAACTGACATTTAACATTTACCGTCATTTGAAAAAACTATTGCAGTTTCCTTAAAAGATTCCCGGGACTGAATTTTCCATACAAACGTAATACCAAAATTAATCGTAATTCTAATACAATTCAATCAAACTGTGTTATTATTCGGAATGCGATCCGAATACTTCACTGGAATCAAATTTAAGCGAATTTAATTCTTGATAACTTTACTAAGTTTGGAAGTAATTTCCGTAATTTATTTTCAGTGAAGTGGTAGTAGACGAATTGGTACGGTAGGAACCTAGATTATCGGTATCCAAATCCGAATAATGACACAATTTGATAAAATTGTGTTTGGATTACGATTTATTTTGGTATTACGTTTTTGTGGGCAATTCAAGCTCCGCTTTGCGCTACCTTGTACATATATGTACACATAATAGTTACATGTGGGTAGATAGTTGTACAACCAAAGAAAAAATGGCACTATCAAACACGGCAAAGGAGGTGACACTTTTTTGGCCTGAGTTGGTTCTTTAGGGCGGATTTTTTCTTTTCACCTGAGCCCTCCAAATTAAAATTTCAAGTGGTTTTTCGCAGTTTGTAGGTCTTTAATAAGTTCTACTTGTTCATGGCAATAGTAATTGCGACATTAACTATACAAAATATATTTTTTTACTGTCCAAACAATAATCCATTTCTTGACCTCCCTAAATTCAAGATTTCTCTCCTAATCAACTTTTCATGTCTTCTCACCTACCCCTTCCCCAAAATTCTTGAGGCATTGATGAATTTTATTCGACATTCAACTTTAAAATCTATTCACACAACACTGTGCGCTGTAGCATGGTGCGGGTGACAGTTGCATGTATGACGTTGATTTATTTGTTTAATTTAATTTAAAGTTTAAGCACTAATATCTTTGCATAAAATATATATAAATAAATAATATCTATAGACATAATTTTCACTTTTCTTAAACCCTGCTTTTAATTCTTGTCTAAATTGATGTTTAGATCGTAGACTGTCTAGTCTAAGGTTTAGATCTTCATACGTTTCTCCATTCTACTTGTTATTGGCTGAATTGTCGTTATCGGCAAACATGCCATTAAAAAAAAACTATAGTACTTTGTGAGTATCAAAATTTCATAGCAATTTATTTAAAATCAAAGTTCAATAGCTATTATTACTAATAATAAATACAACAGTTATTATACATATACACTCACGCCTTTCTTCCAAAGGGGTAGGCAGAAACAATAGACCGCCACTTGCTACGATTCTTGCATACTTGTTTTGCTCCTTCCACATTCATACATCTTCTCATACATACACGCCGGCTGCGCGCGTTGTTTAATGTCTTTATAATATCCGATAAAAAATAATGGATACAAACAACGAAAATATCAATCTAATCTTATCTCGTATTACTCATATAGAATCTAACATTTTTTTTTTCCAACATGGCGGTCGCTACCATAACCGGTGATTGGATGCCTTGGTTTGAATGACAGGCTTCCTGTCCTCCCGTCCGCCACCGCGCCCGCCAACGTGTCCGCGTTGAATTGAACAACTTTTGCGGGCAGGCTGATTGTCATCCAGGCCGCCTCTTTCCTCCGAGCTACCACCACTCCCGCTACCGCTATCGCCACCGCATTGGTTTGGCTATTCCTTGAGAGATCTGAAAAGTTCTTTTTTTAACCACACTGTAGCTCTCACTGTCGATTTGTGCTGCCACTTATCACTGACCTCTATTAATAGTATGTAAAGCATAGAGAAATATAGAGATCAGCGTCTTCTGTGAGTATAGTCTATTCCAATCAAAACTGAAAACTTTGTAAACAAACCAACACTCAACATAAAATCGTCGATTTCATACTGATTTCGTTATCACTTCATTACATTCTGATGTCGGAATCTTCGTAAATACTGTCACTTTCATATTTAACTCGTTTTTTATTGCAATTTCTACTGAAATATGTAAAAATCATCGAATTTGTAAAATTTGTATTAGTTTGACAGTTTTTTTTGTCTAAAGCTTTAGTGACGTGCTGATCTGTACGATATTGAATGAATGAAAAACAGATTAAAAAACGTGAAGAGGGCAAGCTATTATGGCATTATGCCAATTGACAACATTTCATTTTTCTAACACGCTTATTATATTATAATTTATTTGAAACTAGATCGAATAAAATGGGATACCTGTATTTTTTATTTTCCCGATATTCAATCATTTTCATATTTATTGTTGATTTTGATGGATTAAATATTCTACTTATATAAATTAAACGTAAATGGACATTATATAGATTTTTTTTCGGTTGTGAGATTTTTATTTGGATTTCTTTTAATTTTTATCAATAATATTATGCAATGTACACATTCTCAATGATGCAGTAGGCTTAATTCCTTTATCTCCCAGCTCAAAATACTTATTTGAAAGCATAACAGTAGTAAAAATCTAAGTAAAGCAGTATACTAATATTATATTTATAATAAGTGTTTATTATACATAGGTACTAATGTCGACATCGATGTAAAGAAACCAACATCTTCTAATCAAGTTTATTCCATCGAAAGAAAAAATCCATTCACTCATTCGTTCATATACATTATTTTTTGCAATAGGCACATCACTAAAACTATTTAAGGTCATTGACTTTTCTTTGTTTACAAAGTTTTCAGTTTTGATTGGAATAGACTATATACTTATTTATATATTTATAAAATGTACTCATAAATTAAGTAGAGAAGAATGACGTGACTATAAAAAAAACTTAATGGTTTAGAAGAATAAAAACCGATATTGGTGGGTTTTTACAAAAACCGGACTTTATCTTTTTTTTAAACCTGTTTATCTTACATCATTAACTACTATTTATTTCAAATAAACATACTAGTATCTGTATGTAGTCTGTGAAATAAACGTACTTTTATGTAGTCTGTGGTCTGTGCTTCAAATTGTTCAAATCAAGAATTCAAGATTGAGTAAATTTGCTGCCCGTGCTAGTTGTAGTTAGTAGGAACGTGACGTGAACTACACAAGCCTTTTAAAAGCATGAACACAGCGACCATCCCTGCAGGTGAGTGTTGAGTGGAGTTGCGGAAAATTCCGTGTGCTGTGCATATTGAATAGTGGTGGATAATTAGGGATTATCAAGTATTAATGTCGAGTAAATACCATACGTGTGTACTGGAGGATATTTTGGTCAAGTTGGAGGTCATTTCTAGTAGGCATCAATGATCATTCATAACCATTGTGCGTACAAATTACTACAAATATACTATACATAATAATATAATATTGTACGTAGGTACGTCATGTCATGATTGATAAGTCTTAATAACAATCAAACATTCAAAATAAGGTTAAACTTTTGTTAGGTCGACATAGTTTTTAGAATATAAAATGGTACGGCCAACTACATACTGGAATGACTTTTGTTTAACGTTAGGTTTTGATTTCTCGCAAAACTTGATACAAAAATAATTTGAGCTGGTTCTTTTTGGGCGGGAAATTCAATTAATTTTGTAATGAAACCCAACCAAAAACCCTACTTACAGGAAATTACTTATAGGAAATTGATTTTAGACTGTCTATTTAAATGGGTTACTGTAACAAATACACTGCTTCAAGGCCTTTGAGTACATTTTCCACAAAAACAAATGTGTATGTAGGTAAGTAACTTATAAATTCTATCTATCTTGATAAATATTTACAGATATTTCATGGCACAGCAGCAGACGTACATCAACAGAATCCATACTCAGCCTACAGGGAAAAGAAACAGGTAAGTTTTAATTAAGTAGTCTATAAACTTGTGTTTGTCCCTGACTGTTGTTTATGTGCTTATAAATTTATGTTTAAACATAATATTATATTTATTTTTATTAATTCGATTCTGAGGCAAGGTATTTATTTTAGTTTTGTGTGGAGTGTATGTATTATATTGAATTACTAATGCAATGATTCAACAGTTAATTTCATACAAATTCTGTTCCTTTTTTTCAGTAATTACAGGTACTAAAATTCCTTTTACAAAAAGAATAAACTCTTGGATTCTTTGGTCAGCTGGACCCACTCGCTACTGGACCCACGGGTCTACTTGGCCCCATAATTTATATTTTGTATTTTTATTGGTTAACTGGACCCACATTCAAAGTTAATAAAACATCTATCAGGAATCAAATATTATCAATACAATGCGATAAAATCTGTAAATAGTTTTATTTCAAATGTATTATGTGAATACAGTTGAGCGCAAAATTGGTTAGTCAAAATAAAATAGAATGCAATTCTATTAAGTTATTTACATTTATTCTCAATCAAAATCTAAAATCAAATAAAATTTTTTCAAACATGTAAGTAAAGACAAGACAAACCTTTTTATAATGAGAATACTTATTAACTAACTACTAATGCCTATTATTGTGACTTTGAATTTAGTGGTACTCGATATTATCACAGTAAAAAATAATTATTTAGTTTTAGTGTTAGTGAATAAGTGTAAATATCTATTTTAATTGAATAATATTGGTACTTATTTGAAGTCATAAACTTATTAGGATTAGTTTTATCTAAAAAATTCAGCTATACTCTGTGACCATACTTATAATGAAATTGGGCAATGGGTCCAGTCGACTAAAGACTCCTAGAAGTAAATACACTATCCATTCGTTTGAACTCAGCACAACAGATTAAAGTTTGTCCAAATGGACATGCTGCTCAAATGAATGCTCAAATAAGCATCACCAGATTAATATTTGCCTGTATGATGTATTTATAAAACATCCTGAATACAGCATTGCTTGGCTCTGCTAAAGATATTATAATCTGTAACACTGGTTTTTAGTATATATTATACATAATGTCCATTATTATAGTACCTTTTTTGGGACAGTCCTGATATAAAATACATAATTATCAAATAGATAAATATGAAAGAATAGGTACTCCCCTATTGCTTTGTCTATCGTTATTATAAATAAACAACAGTTGTTGTTTATTTATTTTGTACAGTTCAAGTAAAAAAATATTCATGGTATAGGGAGGATTGACTAACTACATTGGGTTGTTTTTAACCTCGTGGCGCCCTCGCTCTTTTTGAGAATTTTTTTCCATTAAATGTCAATGACCCTCCGCGCGCACTTTAGAAGTCCATATGTATTATAAAAGTCTGTATAGATTTTCGAAATTTCGCAACGAAATATTAGAGTAGTTTCCGTTAAGCTACCATTGGCCATAAGAATAGTACGGTGTACGGTGGTGCGTTATGGTTAGCTCAGAAAAAGGTCAAATCGTTTTTGTTATGATAATTCGTGACGGTCTAGTTTAATTTTATGCAAAATTATGCTCATTAATAGGATAAGTACAACTTAAGAGGAGTCGATGATTTTTCGCATTATTAGGGCTAAAATTCTGCGAAATCTTGGGTTGAAATAATACGACCTTTGTGTAGTCCATTGTATTGAAGTTACTCTTACACTTACCACATAGGTGCTGTTAGGTACCATAAAAGTATTATTTTATGTTTATACAGTACATTCTTAGTGTTTTTTCTTTTTTTCACACGTCATTCAGTGAGCTCGCGTTTAAATGAAACTTGTTGGAACATGTTTCATGTATTTGTTGTTGTACCTAATTATGATACGAACGCATTTATCGCAATTATAAATTATTTATCTTGAGTTCTTGAGCTCCTCATACATTATTATTAATAGGTAGGTATGTACTTGCAACAGAATATCACTAATGAATGATTGACACATACTGGCAAAGTTTATGATAAGTAAGTAAACAACATTACTAATTTGAACCAACCTGGGTATGTTAGTGAAAATTTTAAGGCGACTCTCTGACCAAGATTTGATATTAGCTAGGGCTGTCCCAGTTTATTATACCTAAGTATAATAGTATAAGTAAAATTATTATTTATTATATGATATTAATTATGAGTACCTAGTTAATATTCTTTTAAAATTTTGAATTTATATTTATATTAGTCATCATATTTTATTGTACACCATTTTAACTTTTATCTTAACTTAGATTCGGATTATATTAATTAGGTATGTATTATTAATTTATACAACGTCGACAACTTATCAAATTCAAATTCTAAAAATACATAGGTACCTATACTCATTTATTTCTGTCTTTTTAAATATTTAAACTTTTTTTCCTTTGAATATAAGAGCAGTTTAATAGCTAAAAAAAATAAGGGACTGTTGTGAGTCTATATTTATTCCCAATGTATTCCAAATAGAATTTTGTTCATTCTACAGATTATTCAATTCTATATATTTTTTTTACTTTCTTCTGGGCCTTGAACCCACGATCTATTGTGCAGTAACCGATTGTTTAGTTACTTACTTCGCCATTCTAGCTAGCTAATTAGGGGTCGTCCATTAATCACGTGATTGTTTTTTTGCACTTTTTGACCTACCTTCTACGTGATGCTGCCCTTCGCCCCTCTATCGTGATTCTCACCCCCTTTCGAGCCTCACATGATTAATGGACGATCCCTTAATGAAATTATTGCTTTCATACCTACTGTGTTAGATTTGACGACGAAACCACATTATTTATCTAACGACACCCAGCAGGTAGCCTATTGTCAAACATCCTGCTTAAAACATTCTGCTAGTGTGCTATCCAAATACATTTAAATAAACCCTCCTTTCATATACAGGGAATTCCCCCTTGTCTTTATTTCCGTATAAATAATCATCGTAACAACGAAGTCCTCACACATGGTTGGGTAGTTAGTCACTGGGTGCAGACAAGTTTAAACTTGTGCCTAGTGGTACTAATTTTGAGTCCAAACGCGAGTTTTTGGGTAAGTTATTGTCCCCGTCCAAAAATAGAGGCGGAAGTGCATTCATGTAACGACATGACTTTACACAGAGTCATTGACCCCAAAACAACCGTAACTACTTACATACATTAGTTATGGTGTATGAAGAAATTGATTATTATGAAACTAGAAATCTTTAGACAGGAAGGCAACACATTTTTTTTAAGATTTAAATTAAAATTTTCTTCGTTAATAGGTATGTTTATCGTACTTTATCTTAAAGTAAGACGGTCTCATTGAGATATTTGTTGTTCTTGTTCTAGACACATCGCTCCAAGCCTCCAACTTCCTAGCTTGCTAGCTACGTACATTCTTATTTTTTAATAACTAGCTATCATATTTTATTTGTGGACTTCTAGTGTCTTGCTAGTTTTGCATAGGCTTTCTTCCTTTGATAACAGTAATCTATCTCACTACTATCGGCTTTAAAATACTTGATTATATTTGAGCAATGTTCACAGGGCATAAAAGATCAAAATCGTGCAATCTCAAATAGTGAAGTGTTTTCCTTTTAAACGTACTTTCTGTAGTAAGTACGCAAGGCGCTTTTGCAAAAAACAGGTGACAACAAAGCCTTAAGTGCTAACTGTTTTACTATTACAAATATGGTTTCTCCAAAAATTACAAGCTCCAGATCCTCGGTCTATGCAAGTTTGAACAAGACTATGGTAAACATGAGTCACAATGTGGGCTGCGTGACGTCACAATTTGCACATAGCAATCCACGGTGACATCTTTATCTGGTCAGCTCGGGCACTGGTCGTGCGAACGGAACGGGTTGGGAATCGTTGGAATTCATGCATGCATGATATCATTGAGTGTGTAGCAAAGTTAGCTCAGTCAATAGAGGGCATTTTGAAATTACTCGACCTTCGCCGTGCAAGAGATAATAATATTTCGTGCATACGCTTCGTATGGAGATACAAAACTCTTACAGGAATTAAACTATTTTTGAAAAAACTGGGGAAAAAATGGTATACACATAACGCGGTCTTTGAACTACATATAAGACCGACCTAAGTCCCACATCTTTAGGGTTGGAATTGTTCTATCAAAGAATCAAATAAGCAAGAATGCCACCTTTTCGAATTATAACTCGTTTTACTCATTATGATCTCAGATTATTCGTACAGTAGTACAAATGAAAGACGACCGACTAAGAATTCTAATTGTTATCCGCAAAGGATCTCCAAGAACAATTTGCGTAAGGGGATTCGACACCCCTACTTTTGTGTTCCTTTTATTACGAACCATAAGGTACACGGTTATAATAATGAATACATTACCCAGCTTCTGTAAATATTGTTCAATTTAGTTTCTAATTTTAACTGATGTAATTTAAGTAAATTACAAATTATAGCACGAAGTCGTAAAGCGGTTAAGTAATTTCAAAATTTGGTGCACTATTTTGGTTCCTTAATTACGACTATAAACTAACATGTATATCTTGATTTTAATTAATCATAACTATCCGTAATTAAAAGTAAAATCGTATTGTTACATATTAAGAGCACTCTAAAGGTTGGCCATCCTTAATCTAGGACGCGAATGGGTAATATAAAAATATTAACATTTGATTGGTGATTGTCAGATGTGTCTGAACCGGGACATGGTGGACGCAGGAGCGAGGGCCAGGGTACACAGGATCCAGTGCACCCGAAGACTTGATGATGATTTGGGAATGCCACTCAGCTTCATACTTTAGATAATTTAGCAGTAACTTCATTGGATAAAGCTACGCTTAATTGATTGTCGGCGGTTAAAGAATCGAAATGTGATTGATATTTTAAAATCTTTCAGTGTATCTAAAAAACGACATGCAAAAACGTTTGAATTTTTGCATGTGTGTATAACTAAACTAGGAATGGTGTACAATGTCAATATCACTTGTGAATTTATTTTAAATAGATGTACACTTCATCTGATGTCATCATATTATGTAGTTATGTAACTATTCGTATTTTATGGAGCTCTTAGAATAAATAGTCTCTTGTAGAAAATAGTTCACCTAAGTAGATTTATCCAACATATTTCAAATTAGGGTTCTCCAATTGCTAGTTTAATCATCGTCCGAAACAAAAGCTTTTAAATGGCGCCCTCTTAAACACAGGATATTTATGTCTAAAGGTGAAGGAGAATATTAAGGAAACTGCTAAGTTAAATTACGTTTAATACGAAGATACGTAACGTTCCATGAACGATCTAAGTAACGCCATCTATCGTAATTAGCATCAAGTATATATGTATGCTTGGTTTTCAAGTGCCTGCACTTGCTTGGCTGGCACTTGAACAAACATTTGTTTACCTCTCACGTGAATATTGCATGGTAACTTACCGGTTTTTAGCTGAATATATTATAAAGACTATTTTAATTTGAATACAATTTCATTTTTTTAAATATAAACAATTATTATAATGGGTCGCTTAGTGTAGCTACTAGGCGGGGGGTAGCCTCCGCACTGGGACAACTCGGCACCCCAATAAGACCCCATATCTCCAAGGACATAATCAAATTCATTTCTGTTTAAAAGTTTACTAGTAATTATACTTCTCCAATCGTGTCAGATTGAAAACAAGGCGAAGTGCTCAGTCACGCCAGCAAGCAATTTTATACTGCAAGTAGGTACTTTCGTACGCTGAGAGATGCTTCTAAAAATGCTTTGTATTAAAAAAAACCTGCTTTTCATTAACCTCTTTTCTGCAAAAATGGTGGGTAAGTGACATTCTCAAAGAATGTTATTTTCATTATTGCACGCTCACAAATGCATCCGTGTGACAACCCTAATTTGAAATATGGTTTGTTTGTGATTGTACTTTCTTTATTTTAGTTTTTCTTCATTTTATGGCATAATTTATATATATGTCGGTTGATTGTGATAAACAGTCGAAAATATCTGTGATTAAGTTGAGCATTATTGATTTCTTGGTATATTAAATTTCTCAGTAGTTCGTTAGATTTCACATTATTGTGAAATTTATTACTCACTATTACACTATTGTACTAAATACATTAAGGATTGCAATGTTGTGTGAATTTTCTCATGCAATTACTCAGAAGGCTTTTGTATCAAGGAATGTCATTCAATTGAACCTACTTAGTTGGGCACCTCTAACAGAAATTGCCTCTATAGTAGTGCTTGCTCTTGCCAATCGGTATCAAAATAAAGTGGTTTAGTTTAATAGTCATTCTAAATTACTTTAAAGAATTCGAAAGTTATGATTGCAATTTGAAAATGTTATTAAATTCTAAAACAAATTCTCGTTTTCCCTTTACTTGTCCAATATTAATCGTTTCAAGTGTATCGTATCTTTTTTATTTATCATAAAATATTTTTGGACTGTTTATCGTACTCATAAAGCATGTAGTTTATCTGTGTAGATTAAGTTATGTATGTATGTGTAAATTGGCAGTCAAAAAGAATGATAAAACATAATTGGACAATAAAAACAGAACAAACTCCAAAAAATATAAAAGACAGACAGACTATCAGAAAAACAAATCAGTGGAAAAAAAGTTTAGTGGAGATTTAATAAAAAAAGGAAACTATTCGAAAAAAGGTATCTAAGTTCCACAGTCTGGAAAAAAAAATGTATAAAAATAATTTCACAAAAAAATGGACTTACAGAATAATGTCGCAGCTGCAGCAAGGATCATGGTCATGGCTTCACGGCAGTTATAGTGCAGTTGTTGAACAGTGTATGTGTTGTAGATATTGCGCGCGACACGAGCGATACGGACGCGGCGGCGACCGATGCGACCGACGCTAGCGACGTTGAGTACGAGCCGGTCACGGAACCCGAAGACGACGGACCCGTGGAGGACGACGATAGTTCAGCGAACAGCGACGTAAGTTATGATTTTATTCGCGGAAACGTGTCTCACAAAAACAACAAACAGACTAATACAAACAGACTAATACTTAATAAAACGTATAAGTATCTACTGAAAATCACTTACCTAACTCGTCCTTCATTGGACCGATACCTAATTCAAAAAAAGAAATACCTTATTACCTTTTCAGTGCTTCAAACATATACTTTCAGTAAAAGTTTCCCATCTTACCCGAAGATTTAATTTTTTGTTTATCTGGGTGTTTTTACATTTCAGAACGATATAATAGCGACGAAGGTGATAGAGGTGTCGGTGGGAGATGACGGCGAGCTGCAGTTTGCGGACTCGGAGCGTACGGACTCGTACGAGAGCGACAGCGAGATGGACCTGTACGACTACTGGAACTGTGCGCAGTGCCGCGCCGCTAATAACAACCCGCTCTATAGATACTGCTATAAGTGTTTCAAGGTAATTTTTCGCTATCAAATGTTTGTAATTTCAATTTATTTATTGGTATATGGTCATTCGTGGGAGAGCCATGCTTCGGCACGAATGGGCCGGCTCCACCGGAGTGATACCACGGCCTCACAGAAAACCGGCGTTAAACAACGCTTACGTTGTGTTTCGCCGAGTGAGTGAGGTTACCGGAGGCCCAATCCTCTTTTAAAGGTCGGCAAGGCACTTGTGACTCCTCTTTTGGTGTTGCGGGTGTCCATGGGCGGCGGTAATCGCTTACCATCAGGTGATCCGTCTGCTCGTTTGCCCTCATATCCCATAAAAAAAAAATACCAACTGCAGTTAGCAGTTAGCAGTGATAGCCTAGTGGTATGACCGTTGGACTGACAAGTCAAAGGTCTCGATTTTGAACCCAAGGCATGCACCTCTGAGTTTTCGTCAAGCCATGTGCGTATTAAATAGTTAATTATCACGCGCTTCAACGGTGAAGGAAAACATCGTGAGGAAACCTGCAAGCCTGAGAGATTTTCTCGATGGTGTGTGAAGTCTGCCAACCCGCACTAGGCCAGCGTGGTGGACTATAGCCTAATCCCTCTCATTCTGAGAGGAGACCCGTGCCCAACAGTGGGACTGTATAATGGGTTGATTATGTTATGTTACGTTATACCAACAGCAACACATATTGTGAATAAGTTGGTGTTACGTCTTGGGGTGTAAAGCACTGTGCTAATGGGATGTCTAGGAGGTTTTGGAGGGACTTTATATGATATGAGTTCTACTAAATCACTAAATTTTAAGGATCCATTCGCAATCTTGTAAAGGAATACAAGATCGCGTCTTCGGCGACGATGACGCAGCGTCTTCGTTTTAAAATAGTGTAGGCGTGTTCATATGGGCAGCGGTGGCTAATATCATAAGCGATAAAAGTTATATTATACTTGGTGAACATTCTCTAGATACTGTCCACACTTTGAACCCTGCAAACCTTGTGATTGGTATTTGTGGAATGCCAAAAGTACTCAATAGTTTTGACAAATGTTTTTTTGGTTGACTGTGATAAGTCGATAAAAATTTGGGTTGGGTCTAATTGTTTTTAGTCAGTTTTGATTTTGTCTATATTAGAAATTTAATAATTTTTTGAGCCTTTACTTCTATGGCATTCGAAATCTCATGTAAAAAAGCGCCCTCACCCAACATATCTGTTGACATGGCCTTTAATACCAAAAAAATGCATACCAGTTCAAAGTCTCATCCATACTATGAATTACCACAATTAACACATGACTTCCATCAAATTCTAGGTACGCAAAAACTTCTTCCCACCGAGGCCACGGCGCAAGCGCAACCGACATACGAAAACGGACGAAATACCGCGCACACTGTCGCAAGACTCGGGGGTCGACTCGCCCATGAGTCAGGAGGTGGACCCCCCTACGAGCCAGGAAGTGGACCCTCCCACGAGCCAGGAAGTGGACCCCCCCACGAGTCAGGAAGTGAACCTCCCCACAAGCAAGGAAGTGGATCCCAACCTCGGTGAGGGCACGTCCTCTACTACCGTAAGACCCAATCTTACCCTAAACGCGTACCGTAAACGCCGCGCCAGCTCAAACGATCGCAAAACGAAACGCAAACGCATTTCCCGTACTGATTCCGACACGGATCTAGATACGGACGATGATATAAAATCGAAAATTAACGTGAGACCCCTCGTTAAAACCGTGAGTGACCCCGCGATTACCATCGACGATGTCCCCGTTAAGATTACTAAGAAGGTGATAGCGAACACTTTGATTGAAAAAATGGAAGCGAAGGATTTGTGTGTGATTTGTATATCGGAGCCAAAATCAGGCGTGTTTGTTCACGGTCGGATTGCGCATATTTGTTGTTGTTATAAATGCGCTGTCAAAGTGTGGGCGAAGGCTAAGAGGTGTCCTGTGTGCAATTGCAAAGTCAGTAACGTACTGAAAGCTGTTGTTATGTGAGTGTGTGAAAGGCCTTTTGGATGATGTTAACAAGATTATCTAAAAAATCCTTGGGATTTAAAACACTTATAGTTTGTTAAATTTCTCGTGAACAATTTTTTTTCAGTTTCTGTTGAAATGAGTAAATAACAACATAATAGTGTAAAATTATAAATAACAAATACTGTTACCCGTCTTTATACATATAATAAAATTTTGACAAGTCGATGTCTATACATTATAGCTATTGAAGAAAAACGAATGTGGAGGTTCTTTATTTGAGCATCAGAAACCAATTTTTTTTAAATATTTGTCTGTGTGTATCTTTGTACGCGCATCACGAAAAAACTACTGCGTGAAATTGAATGCAGTTTTCACAGTCGTATTGCTGGAGGTCTAACTTAAAATCTGTTGCATATGTCATCTTGATACACTGCCTAGAAGCTGGGTTATATAAATAGCTCCTTTTGGGAAGCGAGTGAAAGTGAAGTGTAGCAGTAGCTAGTTTTATTATATGTATAGATACATAAAAAAATAATAGCACATGCCATTTGAGAATAAACTAATGAAACTATGAGTGATCTGGTAAAGTTGTCTAAGGAGATTTTTGAGAAAAGTTTTTACTTTTCCGGACAGCTGGTTTTTCTGTTATTGTAATTTAATTATTGCATTTTAAACATATCCAGCTTAAACGTTCCCTAGTTTTTATAGTTTCAGTACATCTAGTCCAGTTCCATTTCAAAAATTTACCAGAACAAACGATATAAAAATAGGTAGAAAATTATCTCATTGATTTGTTATTTTGTTTTAAATCGTCCACAAAGGTCATTATGTGTTAGGCCGGGAATTATCACATAAGTTTCGTGTTGAGTGAATGAGACTATGATTGAATCGGTGGTTTTCTTGTGAGGATGAGAAAGAATGATTGTGCATCTACTGAGTGACTGAAATAATTAGCATTCTTTTAACTAAGTCTGCTTGGTTAAAGAATGCCATTTAATTCAAATAGTACCCATACATAATGGTTAATATCTGACAGTTATACTAATTACATTTATATACTAACTAGCGACCCGCCCGCGGTTTCACCCGCACTGCCCCATTCCTAAGAGTCGTAGCGTAATGTTAAATAGCTTCTTGAATCCCTATCTATTAAAAACAACCGCGTCAAAATCCGTTGCGTAGTTTTAAAGATTTAAGCATTCATAGGGACGGACAGACAGCGACACCGATTTTGTTTTATACTATGTAAAGATAACGAGAATTTATCCAAGAAACTTCTCGAGATTGTTTCTGCTAAAGAGAATTTACTGAGAAATATGGTTCTACAGCCGATGATACTTCATGTAAACTTCAAAAATATGCAATATTTTTATCTTGAACTTATTACTAATAAGTGAAAATAGTTATTAGAATTATGGCTTGTGTTTAAACACCGCCCAAAAAAGTACCTATTTTACTACCAAAAAAATTCTAAACGGTTACCAAAATGGATAAATGATCACCAAAATAAGTTCTAACCTAACCTAAACCTAATTTGGTGACCATTTATTCTAATTTGGTGACCATTTATCCTAATTTGGTGACCATTTATCCATTTTGGTAAGCATTTTGGTGATCAATTTACTAAATTTGGTTATCATTATATTTATATCCATTTTAAATTCTATTAAATTCTCGCCCCAGATAATTTTCTCTCGACCCATCACTAGACATGATATACTTTTGCCGTTCCCTATATCGAGCCAAGGCTCGCCCGAGACTTGCTGAGATATTACGACAGAATTTCGTATAGATCCAAATTTCAAGACATTTCACATACCTACACTATTACTAGTTATATGAAAGGTGGCTATGGTCCCAACTAGTGGAAGAGTGACATACAGGTACCGAAGTATAGCCAATATGAACCATTATGTATATTGTATAGCATAAGAGTATGATTGGAACAATAAATAATTATCTAATAATAGGAATCAACGCAAACTAATTTATAAGTCATTAAAATAAGATAGAGATTCCTCAAGTTGCAACTAGCTATAAGTAACGTTCAAGTTTTATTTAAAAAATATATAAAGCTTGACCTTTGAGCCTCGTGTGCCACACACAACTTTACAAACATATAATAGACTAGTTGACTGAGTATGTTTTATGGGTTCATGAATAAGTTGTCTATAAATATAGCCGATCAGCAAAAACAAAATTAAAATCGGTTATCAATAAGAAAGTAATAGACCGCACCATAGCAACATGTGATGTCAAATGTTCCGTGTGCCATATAAATTTTACTAACACGGAAAAGGGAGCTTAGAATTTAATTTTTTTATTATTATCCGCCCGGTTTGTCTAACTGGCAAAGGCCTCCCTACCCTCCTTCCCACTCTTCGCGGTTTAGTGCTTTTTCGGGCCAATTATTCAAATTTTATTATTCGATTCAAATTATTTCTTCAGTATAAAAATTATAATGATCTATATTTTTCACTTGAGCCAATTTTTTTAATAAATCAAACATCAGTCAACTACCCCTTTAACAAAAACTCAGACTCGAGACAAATATCTGTGGGTCACGAAATATTTCACACGAAATATTTTTCCTTAGTTGATTTAAAAAAAAATGTAATTTAATAATTTGGATAACTATGGGAAATATTTTATAGGGAAAAAGAAAAACAGATTCCTGAGGAATCTCTATTTTTATTTATCGTTTCGATCTATCAATTCAATGCCCTCAAATCTTTGTGATAACAATCTGATAAGGTAGTTTTTTAAGTAGAAGGTAGATATAATGATCACGGCACTTAAAATTACAGTGATACGTTTACATGTAACATACATTAATAGATTACGAGATAGAAGCAGGGTTAGTTCCGTATTACTTTAATGCAACGAATTATTCGGTTCAATTACTGGGTGCCTAAATCTTACATTTTAAAATTTGTACAAGATAGTACTGATTACTTTAGAGGTATAAATTCGAAAATCGTATACACCATTGCCACTGCCTCATTAGTCTAGTGGTCCCAAGCGCGACTGCTACGTTAGAGTCCTGGGTTCGATCCCCAGGTCGAGCAAAGTGTTATTGAGTCTTCTATGACATTCTCAGTAGCAGTTCGGAGTCTGGATTTGTGCCCGCGGGGCTCGCCCCCTATAACATGGGACCTAAACATACCAGGCCTCTGCCTAACCCTTCGGGGAATACAGGCGTGATGGTATGTATACACCATATGACCCAGACCGAGTGGTTTAAAAAAATTCTGGGATGGGAGGTCATACTATCTATTCAATAATAGGTATATCATTAGGCTATCTTCAGTAGTATAAAAGCTATCGCCATTTAAAAAAAATATTTAATTTTACGCCATTGTGAAGAGACTACCCAACACAGAGTGCTCAAGTTTCGGAAAATCTTAAATAGTTTAGGAGCAACATAAGATGGTCATTTATATTCAGTGTGCTAAGAGTCTTTACCTATGTCTTTGTATTTTATTTGTTTCTAGACTTTTTTGCTTATATCTGTATTCTAACCAGCGGAGTGGAAAAAAATACTAACGGGTTTGTGCACATACATGTAAAAACTACCTTGACTATTCACAATTAAAATTCAGAGTACTAGCTCTAAGGAAACATTTTCAAATTAATCAACATTAAAAATTTACCAACATTTTTTTAAAAGAAATATTCATGCAAAAGGTTCATTGCATAATTTACATCATTTTTGTGCAAATATGAAACATAATTTTTATTAACTTTGATAGTATCTAGGTTAAATTTACCCTCCATCCGCCGCATGCCAACAACAAACAGTTAGTTTTTACAGGTATGTACATAAACCCGCCAGTACATTATTTTCCGCCAGTTAGAATCAATTAATATACAGTCATTATTAAGAGAGAGTCTAAACACGCTTAATGTAAATGACCATCTTATCTTGGTCCTAAACTATTTAAGATTTTGTGGACCTAATTTGAGCGCTCTGTGTTGGATGGTCTCTTCACAATGACAAATATTCAACTGAAAAATGTGTTTTTTTTTAAAATAGTGATAATTTTTATACTACTGAGGATAGCCCAATGATATATCTATTATTGAATAGACGATAGTATGACCTCCGATTCCAGAATTCCTTTTGGACCACTCGGTATAGGACATTGTATTTAACTTATATCGATGAATCAACAGCTGATTACCGTCTTAATGCTGGGCACCGGCCTTCTCTCAAAATGTTAGGGACGGTATCATGAATACGTTTGGATCCCAATTTTAGTCTTTACTTTAGACTCTTAACTGGTCAAAAACCGAAATACTGACACAATAGAAATCTATTGTTCCCGGTTGAAGTGGTTTAGTGAATTAAGTAAGTCAATGTTCAATTATTTAGGCTGAAAAATGCTGATGAAATTAAAGTCGACAAATTATATATATATATATATATATATATAATTATATATATATATATATATATTTTGTGGGAAAAAAAGAAAAAAGATAAAGATTTTCTACCCAGAGGTTAAGCCTAATTATATAATTATTACTACTGACAGTTTCGAAGTCATGTCTAAAACATGTCTAAAACGAAGTCTAAAACTTGAAATATTATTAGTGTATGAAACATGTAATTGTGTAAATTATTAAAGATATCGTTAAATAATATTAAAATACTAGGCTCCGGGCCGCTTCTCGTGTAAATAATAAGAATAACTGTAAATAGGTAGAGACATCGACCACCGAAAAGATTTAATATATTTTCTACATAATTAAAATTTCTAGTGTTAGGGCAATTCTAAAAGTAATGGCTATATTTGTATTAATGCCAAATAGAGAAAAGTTTGAGCATTGTTTTGACTAAAGGTTTTAAAGTTATATTTAGGTATTGTTTATTGCTAAAATAGTTAATAACCTTCATGTTTATAGTTATTTGTTTAGAACGGTAAAAATTCTTTCGGAATGTCCAAAATCATGAGGTTAATATTGCGTGAAACAGCGTTTATAATCAAAATAATTATAAAAGCATGGTCGTGCTAATATTTGATGTTATCGTGTCAGAATAATATTTGTTACAACTCTGACTTGTCGAATATTTAAAATCCCATAAAATGTATTATAGTTTTTAAATGGGGGAAGGAATACGCGAAGAAATAGTTACCATGGTTTACAAGTGTTTATTGGGAATATTTAATAAAAAATAAATGAAATGACATTGCAATGCCAAGTCTTCTTGATCAGTAAATATATACGATTGAATAGAAGATATCGAGGTCCATTGATCGCCAAATATTCGGTCGCTGGGTTCAATATCAATCAAGTTTATCGTCCCCTCTCCCATTATATTATTTAGATAAAGCAAGGTGTTTATTATTATTTCAAACATTTAGAATTTACTGTAGGTACATGTACCTTTATTTAGGCAGGCAACCACTTACGCCAAATATGGTATCGCGAGTCTAATAAACTAATTTTAAGTTACGTCAGCAAAATATATTTCTAGGTTAGGGAAATGTAAATTTTATAACATTTAAAATTATATTCCTGTAACTGTAGGACTTATCCTTTAAAAATCTAACCCACCACCTCTCCTACCGGATAAAAAATATCTTGTTACAAAATATTAAAGAATTTATTTCAAGAAGAAAAATATATCTTAGTTATTATATTGTAAATGCTTACAAGATCTCTTACAAGTGCTTGTACAGAACCTAGTTTATGCTTTCTTTAAGTATCCCTTTATGTAATTTTTAAAATATTGCACCTTTAAAAAAAAGAATACAAAGAAAAAGAAAAACAACTATAAAAAAAAATTATTAATAAATATTTCTTTTCAGGACATTGTCTTTTTTTTTAACTGCAACCCTGGTTTCCCTTAGACACAATTTTATGGTTAAAAGAAAATTATCTTCTATTGAATCACATTGGTCAGTAGAAAGTATTAACACCATCTGTTGTTTTATTTATTTATATACTCTTTATAAACCAAACAACAGAGACAGGACATAAATCGATTTTTAAAATATACAATGGGCGGCCTTATCGTGACCAGCGATCTCTTGTCTGGTGTCTATAATGTTGAATGTGTGTATATAGTGAAACTTTTATGCTAACAACATCTGGAAAATTTTCTATAAATTTTCGTAGATATACTTGGCTGGTATTTATTAAAATTTTAGTAAATAATACATTTATTTCCAACAATGTGTATTAAGAACTGATTGATAATAGTCGATTGCAACTTTGCCTGGCGGTACTTCTCATCAGGCATATCGTCAAACAATTTATTACTTTACTAGTGAGGAACCTATGATGGATGGACCATTTATGGACTCTGCATGATCGAAATGTGTGTCAAAAATACTAGGTTTCGTTAGGTGGATACCGTGCGGCAGGGCTTAAAGTTATCTATAACTTATATGTACGTGTGTTCTGAACGTCTACTCCACGAACTCATGTGCTGAATCAGCAGTATTGATATCAGAAAGTAGCGGAGTTCCCTTCGACACAATGATTAAAAGAACAAAACAAAGAGAAGGTCATGGACCATGACAGGCTATAGTCAGGTACAAACACCGGATCCCATCAAGCGATGTATGTAAGAACATGGTAAAAAGAGACTGTCTCTTCAGGTAAAGGGTGAATATGAATCTCGTCTAACCCGGAAAGTCTCGGTTCCGTAAAGCTCCTACACGGATCAACTGATGCATGATTGATTGACAGTTGTTGGATTGTTCGATGGAAATAATCTTTCGTCAATGTTTATGTACTTAGTTAAAACTTCAGGATAGAATGAAATGGCGATAATGATTCGCTAGACTATATCCATCGCCCACGGGCACCACAATGGCGCATTTCCCTCGGAGGAAGTGCGTCATAATATAGTAGCCTATCTTTAATTCCTTTCTCAATGCCACTTTCTTGAGAACGTTTTTTTTATCAACGACCTTATTGAGGTTGCCGTGAACATAAAACAGTTGAACGTATGTAAGTAGGTTATTTAATTAAGTAGATACATAAGTGTAATTTCAAAACGGGCTAAATACCGTTAAAAAATTTAAACAAATTAGATAAGCACCACTGCGCCCGCGCTGCCTGGTTTCGTTCTTCACTAGAAAGCTTCACGTTCGGCTTTGTTCGAGTCGCGGGTACGATTTTTGTTTCGAGGAGGAAATAATGGGTCAAAAGAATATGGAGTGCTTGGGATAGGTTACTGGACTGTACTGGACATTGGCATACTACTAAGATTTCTGTGTGTATCAAAATCGTAAGATAGAGTAGGTAGAGGAAATTATCTATGTACTAATATAATATTATTTTTCTTGGTAAAGACTTAACGGTGGCAAATCAGAATACCTCATCTCGGCGAAAGTATCTGCTGTGGTTCCCCACAGGACATAAATATTTGTCATTTTTATAGGTTACTTTGCTTGACCCGAAAGGTACATGAAATCGTATATCGCCAACATCTATTATAAGCGCGATTAGCCATGCTGACCTACAAAAGTTGAATAAGAAGAAAATTCGCACTAGTAGGTACGCCCGCTAGTACTCGCGCCTTTTTAGGATTGCCACATTACCGACCCCTCAACATGCATCGTCAGGTAAGTATGCAAGTTGAGAGTAAGAACTCTCTGAAAATAAATTAAAGTCTAAAATTAATCGAGTTCGAGGCCGGAACGCTGCGGCTGCAGTCATCTTTTAATTTTGTCTCGTGATAACTGAACTGTTGACAAAAAAACTTTGGATTTAAGTAGCGAGCGTCGAACGGTATGTACACACTTGACCTCCCTTCCCCTCCCCATTGTGGTGAATGATTCACTGGCTGCGGTGGAGTGAGGGAACGCAATAATTTTTCAACTTCGATCTTTTCTGAACCTCGTAAAGTTGTGGAAAATTTAAAATTTTTGTAAGAAGTTAAATTGATATAGGTCAAATGTCCTGTATCACACCATAAAATAACAGCGGCATGGACCCAGTGATTGTCATGTAGGTAGGCGTAAAGATGTTCAATTGAACAGGCGATCACATAAACACTGGAATGTTAATTATGAAGTTACAATGAATAGACTTGATTGTGGAATGAACGCTCTTTATCTTGCTTAGCATAATCAAGTCCGCTTCCAGGCAATTATTTACATAGGTACGTAGTGTCGTCATCAATTTATACATATTTTCTTTATTTTTTTGTTTAAGTGTGATAGGCTGAATGATGTGAATCATCGCGAACACGTACAGTAAAAATATTATTATTGAAGCCGTGGCACCGTATCGCAAGCCCGCCACCCCCGACTACACGCCCGCACACTCGCACACAACTGTGTTCTTCTGCTGTTCGGATCAGTCGCAATTTGACGTTGCTACACAGTGCACGGAACACCGCCTTTCTTTTGCCACATCAAATAAATCTTGGTGAGTTATATTTTTAACCGGTTTTTTACTATTTAGATACAAAATGTTCTTGTTTATAATATTCCGTTTTCAATATTAGGGTGATCATTCAACATTGCATGCATTTGATGTGATTATCGAACGGTTTTGTACGTAGTCACTCCCTCGGGAACCGGCGATCGGATGTAGTGGGGTATAGCGGCATCGTGAACTCATTGATCAGGAATTCCTTGTAAAATTTTGCCTGGTTATAACGAATGGAATTGAAAATTATATTTTTTGATTAACGGAATCATTATTTGTCATTCAACTGGCAGCGGTTGTATGACTTCATTCTTTTTATCGTGAGGCGCTGTTTAAACTGTTTGTAAGCGTATGTTGAGCATTTTTATTGTTCGTTTGTCACCGTACTTATTTGTGTCGTGTAATGATGTTGATAATTACCTATAGGATTAAGTGTTATTTTACCGGTATGCGCGAGGATATATTTAAATTATTATTTTTCCTTCCTACCCACAATGGTCTATTACTAACCGCACCGCAGCAGATTTGGCTATTTAGAACAAGATTTTTTATTTAAGCTAGAAAAATAACTATGTAGGTAACTGGTTTTCCTCTAAGTTTTAACGATACAGCGATAAAGATTATCTTAATAAGTGCATATATAAAAGTTGTCCATTTCGATTAAGATCCATTAATCATAGGGAAATAATGACGTCAGGCTCATTAGAATGACAAAGAGACACTTTAGAGGGCAGTGTGAAAGTAAGGGTGGCAAACAAAGAGTTGTTTTTTTTAGAAATAAAATGGAATCTAAATATAGAATTTGGCTTTTTGATTCTACCGGGAAGCTAAACATCAGAAAACCTATTTCATGCAATTTTTTTACATAACTGAAATAAAGAAAGAAAACAACCGAATTTACCGTTTGGTTATGGTTCGTTTAACATCAGGCGATGCGATATTATGTTAATAATACAATTAACCCGTCTCGCTAACTAAATTGTGTGTCGTGTCGTTCAACTTGAAATTTTGATGTTAACAATATTCATAGACAACACATAGCTTTTTGACATGGTCTTATCACGGAGCCGATCCCCTATTGCTTTTAAGAACATCGAATAAGGCATAATAGACCACATGGTATTTTTTCTGTGATTTCAATGCTACGTATTAAGTCGCTAAGCTATAAAGGCTTTATGGTTTGGTATGGTGGCCCTTAAGCTTAACAGTAGCCATTGATAGTGTTAATGACCCCAAGTTTTGTATCAGCCGGCATCTATATATAGAAATCTGACTAATGCACAACACATGCTTGACACAGCCAATACCATCCGTTGGTGTTTTGAATACTTAATAAAATAATCTGGCACGTTTTAATCTAAACTTATAAAATCGTTTGACTTGACTGTCTAATCTATCAACTTGGAACTAGGATTATATTATAACCAAGAAGGGATTGTTTTTTATTAAAGTTAGAAACACGACAAATTTTCGATTTCACATTTTAAAGGGTGGAAATGGGGGTGAAAGTTTGTATGGGATAGCCGGTTTTTTTAAACATGTAAATTGGGTTTGTAGCTATTCATCATAAATATATAAAGACGTGTTTCAGGGATTTTGGATTTTAAGGGTGGGGGGAGGGGGGGGGGGACTGAGAGAAAGTTTAACATTACTTTAGTTCGCGAGTCAAACCGCGGAGACAGCTAGTATTACATAATAGTAGAACCTTATGGTGGGAAGGTACCTACTTGACTTGTATGATTCCTCCTAACATCTCAACTCTTGACGATGAGCTTAATGTATTTTATCTAGCCATGCGTAGTTGCGTACCCTAATGATGATGCTCTCAGTGCCCCTTCAGCGCATAAAGATGATTAACACATAAGGACCCCCTTCATCATGACAACCAACCCATTTCAGTATGTTTTTTTAAAGATACATAATAAATGCGCGGTAGTCATAAGCCACGGTGGATAATTACAAGAGTTAACCGGTTCGTGTGAGTGGTGAGACTTTCGCCACTTTCACGCATCATAGACTATTGAACGGTAATCATTGACGAAATCTATAATTAGTACACACGCCACTGTTATGCACGTTACTGTTTAATTATGTCATACTGCAAAGGAAAAACTATTTAGCGCGATAGCTCACGACTCTTCCTAGTCCATCTTTAATTAAATTACAATTATTCCAATAATTTTGTAAACTTACGTAAAATTAGATATAATACCTACCCAAGTTTTCCTGTTTACGTATCTATAAATAATATATTTCAAGCCTAGAATGAATCATAGTTTGAATGTCTGCAAAACCGCTATGAATATGGTTGCGTTTCCTTGATCGCCGGCATACCTCCAGCATACAACACCATTATACAAGTGCGTTGGTTTGTAATGAAATCTGCCAGACAGGACACTGGCTCATGTGCGAAAGAGAAAGATACACACGGTCATGTTTGCGAGAGTGAGACGAAAAAACTTCCCGAATACGCGAATCGATTGGCTGGAGACCAAACGACGCGTCGTCGCACCCCTAATGCCCAACTGGTTAGGGTTGTCTACAGGGAATTAATCGAATTAGTACTTAATTGGGTTAGGAATTAATACGGAGACAAAAACAGGTTGTTTACATTGTTTTATTGTTATCTCTTATTAGAAATTAGTGTTGCAATCGACCTAATGACAGTTTCAAATTTAAATGGAGAATGTAAGAAAATATAAGCTCTTAAAACCCACATGGGTTCCGTTAAACTAAAAGGAATTTCATTTGACGATACTATACCTTATAAATTGAGGCACTAGTTCAGGATGTAGCAATCATAGAAAATAAAATCCCTTCTATTTTTTATAAATTTAGCTACAAGATTTAACAAAATATCGTTAGCGAGTGACAACCATCCTGTCGCAAGCATTCAAGTAGTATTAGGAAGCCCTAGGTACCCTATGTTGGTTTATAGATCAATAAACCGGGAGGGGAACCGCGTCAGAACGCTTCGTAAATACGCGCCCAAGTTATATCTATTTTAATGGCGTACAAGTGCAAGATGGATACATTCGCCAAGGGTTCCGCTTGATATTGATAGCATTATACAAGCTATGTTTTTTTATCAATGCATTAATCTCAAAACTACAGTCAAATAATACATACCTAATTGTAAAAGTTTCGTCTCTAAGGCTGGTCACGGAACCCTAATTAATAACGCTATTTTCACAACGGTCACATGAGGTTCTGAATAATGTATTTCTAACTTTATTCCATTTTTATAATTAAATTGTTTAGGTTAGTTAAAGTTATTACAGTTTTTTATTTACTAATTACGAAAGGCGATCTTTTTAATACGGTTCATACTGAAAGATTTAGATCGTATAAAAAATGCGGCGCACAGGCATTATGCAGTAGTTTCCTCAGCCATCCGTGAGATGCTTACACTTGAAAATCTCTTAATTGCCAATGGCTGGCTAGCTTGACGCTCCATAAAATTTGAGACGTATCTTTGATATACGCTCTAGCTTAGACGAGGTCGATGACACCCCAGCTGTAAATTCACGCCTTATTTGAATTTAGTCGATTTTTATTTGTTATATTATGCACATTTTTATTAATATTAATTAGCTGACTTAATTGCGGTGATTTTTGAATTGATGAGGTTTATTTTTATGCATATAATTCCAAACTTAACAGTTTGTTTTCTAAAAATTTCCAAGAATGAAATCGTGAAATGATTGCATAGCCGACTTGATTTATTATTTTTTCTCATTTAGACATTCAACATTAAAAAAGAAATCAACTCGTAGCGTAGTAGGTACTTAACCTAATGTGGAACACAAACTAGGTAGGTACATATTTATATTTGGAATCAGACAAATTTACAGCGTGCCCTTGGCATAATGAACAAAGGGGCGCCATATCGTACGCCCTTGCCATCCTTGCCCTACGCGAGGGTGACAAAACTAGGGACATTAATTATATTTACTACCTACAAAGACATATATAGAACTGCCATAAAAAAGACAGTCTGATGGTTATATCCAATGACATTAGATAGTTAAAAATAGTATTATATCATTGGTTAGGTATATCATAATTATCCAGACAATCTAAATTCTTTGAGTAAATGGACATATATAGGGAAATATCGCGTTTGTATTCCAAATCTGTTATTTACTATACCCATAATCTAAAGTTGTGTCGTTTTCTCAACTTAGTGTTCAACTATTTTCTCAGTTTAGTGTTCAACTATTGCGAGTGATAGGTACCTACGCCTGGTGTTGCAAGCGTCCATAGGCTACGGTAACCGCTTACCATCAGGCGGACCATAAGCTTGTTTGCCACCTTAGTGGTATAAAAAAGAAAATTACCTACTTCCTAATGGGTACCTCAAACATTAAAATATACTAACATGTTTGTATTCTCGAATATATATTTACTGGCTGCGATTTATGCTTTCCTAACGACCGAAAGTTGCGTACACATCAGTCAAGTAAATAACTCGTAGATAGAGCTTTTGCAGCTTTAATTAATGATTCTGTTAAAGAAAATGGAAAGCTGAAGCTTTGCTGGATACTTTACGTGCTCAAGTGCAGTGAAACCGGTGGGTGGAATTAATCTCGCGAGATCGATTGACAGATGAGAATTCAATTTCAAGATGGCGTACCTATTTTCAATCAATCTAGCTATCCGATCTCGTTATGTTGGATTGTCGCATTCCGATACATGTTTGAACAGATGTCTTATTATTTATGGAATGATCTTGAAATAGCACCTTGTTTTCATGTTAATATTGTTTTGTTGAACCGACGTAAACATAATCTACATGGGACGTGCTTTGTTTACGGTCAAAAAGAAAGCCAAAAATATACATTTTGGAACTCGAAATACTGGTATTATTGTATGTGAAAGAGATAAGTTGTTTCTGAGATTATTATTCGACGAATTTTTTACAAAAATAATCCTTGTATGTAATCTGTGCAAAGATAAAATAAAGGTAAGTGATACCTAAGTACTTGAGTACTCGCGACGGAGCGAGTACTCGAGTAGTAATTGAGTAACTGACGGCCCAGCGACCTGTGTAACTCGTAGTGTCGTAGTACTACCGCAGGACTGGTTTGACTTTACTATCTACGTAAAACGTGGAACACCTTGGCATACACACTTATTATGAAAGTAGCAACGGCATAAAGGATCCACGGTGAGTCACGACAACTCATCCAACAATGCCGGCCGAGACAATAGCCTATATCGATTGTTTGACTCGAATATGCTGAGGAAATGTTCGTAATTGAATTACATAATCGGATAACTTTACTGTAAGAAGGAGTCTGTCAGATTCCTAAGTGCCAGTACCTAAGTTGCAGTCCAAAAAACTGTGTATTTCATAGCTTTTATTGTTGAGAAACTAATAGGTAATTTTTAGTAAATAGTATTTTTATTTTATTTATAGTATTTGCCTATCACGAATAAAAAATAATATTATATGTAAACAGGACACCACCGGCTACCCTCCGCTCTTAATTTATTCTACTATTTAAATCCATCCTAAGGTTGTCTGGAAGATATCGCTTTTAGCGATAAGACCGCTATTGTATCTATTCAAATGAATATAATTTAGTAACTATGTAACAATATTAATAATGGTGTACAATAAAGAATATTCTATCTATCTATCTAGGCATACCTTGATATAAATAAGAACAAAGAACCATAGAATCAGAAGAGCCATCGCAATAAGAAAATATTAAAATCAATGATTAATCAGTTTTAAAGGTATCAATTATAAAAATAGTTATAAAAGTAATGTCGTGTTCTACACTCCGCACTAGCTCTTTATATAAATCTAATATTAATTAAACCGCATGATTCTACAAACCTAGTAAATACTAAGTATCTAGTAACTTCTACTAACTTTTCTAAGTCTACCTAGAGTTATTAGTAATACTGTATCTGTCCAAATAGGTGTGCAATTTATTGACACTTGAATTAAGCGGGATTTATGATTGATAGTTCAATGGTGACAGAGCAATATATTTTCGTAGCCCGTTAGTTTATCTCGTTCATTTGATTTATAGGTACTGAGACGAACGCAGTTCATATATTATTGGACTTAAGTATTTGGGGTTCTACTTTTTTGGGTGTTTTGCAAGTCTTCTCTTCGTAGTAGTGATCTGCTAAGCTTGAATTCGCAAAATCGTAACTCCCGTTTTGGTATATCAGTCGCAATTATAACTAAACCACCGTGGTCTCACCATAACGCACCATCACGCCTGTGTTCTCCGAAGGATTAGACAGAGGTGTAGTAAGGTACACCCACAGTTCGCCGTATGTTTAGGTTCGATGTAATAGGTGAGGCTATTGCCATTAACCGGGCATATATTCATATCATACTCCGAGCTGCTACTGAGAATTTTATAAAAAACCCAATAACACTACTCAACCTGGGAATCGAACCCAGGACTTCTAGCGTAGCAGTCGCTCATGGGCCCGTGTATGTATTTTACTTACCACTAAGTCCTACTTGTGAGTCTTGTGACCCTGTTTTAATAAAAAAATCGACGTACTTATTCAGGTAGATCATACATGCGCAATTTATTAACATCTGGTTTAAGCATAACCAGTATTGGGTACGCCGAGCGATGAGTAATCGATTTTGATAACGATCGAACCACACAGGTAATGATAATGTTGTGACTCATAAACTTCGATTCAGAAAAATACAATAAAATAACAATGGAAACGGCACGGATGTCACAGAGCCTGAGCGTCTGGGGTCGGCGCTACGGGTCGTGGGTTCGATCCCTCACGGAACAAACAGAAAAACTAAAGTAAAAAAGGCAGGCTGATCTCAAACAAAGTGAAGAATACAATTCATATTATTATGTAACATTATTATTAATTTTTCTAAATAAGTAAGTACTTATTCACATTATACTCACAAAGACATTTTGAGTCATGAATCAAATTTTTCAGGCACATGGAAACAGCTGTACAATACAGCTAGTGGTTCCAGCCAATGTTAGAAGCGTTACAGTTGTTTTCTCTTGTTTGTTTTGATGCACTAATATAATTTAGAGCAACGAACTGAGTCGGCGGGAATATTATTGTCGATGATTGCAGTGGAGAGATGTTTGCAACACCAAAGATACTTATAGTTAAGAAATAATATACTTTTATGTTATTAATACTTTTACTTAAGAAGTTATCTACGGTAGTTTTATTCCCATCAAATCGTTTATTCAATTACGTTCATCCATGATTTCAATTCACAGTGCCACATGCGACAACATCGACATGGATTGTTGAATTCCTTTCAAATATATTTATCCACGTAAAAACTTATCTTCAATAGATATGATAGGGCAGTGCCCTACAGGGTCCATAATGATTCTTATTTCTATTACACCATTTATTGTACACTAGCTTTTGCCAGCGACTTTGTCCGCGTGGAATAGTTACTTTGTTCCCTAGTTCTTCGCCCGCGGTTTCACCTGCGTTGCCCCGTTCCTAAGGGTTGTAGCGTGATGTTTTATAGCTTGAAACCTTTCTCATGAATCACTCATTTTCCCAACATTTCCCTTCACTGCTCTGCTCCTATTGATCGCAGCGTGATGAAAAGTATACTATAACCTGCCCAGGAGTATGAAGAACAATTGTACCAAGTTTCGTTGAAATCCGTCGAGTGGTTTTTGTTTCTATAACGAACATACAGACAGACACAGACAGGCAGACAGACAGACAAAAATTTTACTGATTGCATTTTTGGCATCAGTATCGATCACTAATCACCCGCTGATAGTTATTTTGGAAATATATTTCATGTACAGAATTGACCTCTCTACAGATTTATTATAAGTATAGATTATGGTATGTCATAAAGAATATGAATATAGATACTTTTTCCACACTACCTAGTTAGTATTTGTATTGGTATCGAATAAGAAGCTATTTCGCTCTAGACTCGGACTACATTCCAGGAATTTAGAATACGCATTTAGGTCAAAGACCCAATGGATTAGCAATATCTTGGAATTTTTATATTTACGAATGAATATTGTATTCAATTTGAGAGAAGCGTTATTATTTGCAATAATTGCATTGTACAATCCCAAGATCAAATTGAATAATAGGTAATATAAAACATACGAGCATTTAATCATTGTTAAAATAGTATTCAGCCTATACCTACGTTAATTATGCCATTATATAATATTATTGTGATGATCAAATCGCCACAAATATTTCCGGTGCCAATCTAAATAATAACTTCGCCTGTGGTATTTTCCGCTTGATACTAAAAACATCACGTAAAATGGTTCATTGTGTGATCTCTATGCACCCATAACTTATAATAAAACCCCTTCGACCATCCACCCTTTTATAGGGATATCTGGTGTTCGTAAGTGAGGTACCGCGTACGTCCATTTGGTGTTTTATCGCTGCGGTGTGAAGTAATGCTCTCATTTACCCTCCTTCAGACTAGCCCGTACCCAGTGCCAACTGACGCACATCTGGAACTATATTTATGGAAAGAGACGAATTTGTTTGTGAGATACGGCTAGTTTTTGGCTACATGAAATACCTACCTGCAATAATGTTAATTATTTCGCTATCCATCTTTCATACTAGATTTTAGAGATTCCAAAAAAGGAACGCTATACTCGTAGACAAATGGGTGGCTGATCATCGGGGTCTTATGATTATTACACAGGTCGTGATCACACAGATTCGCATCTCTTACCAAATTAACCGAAACATACTGATCTTTGCCTCTTAGCCGCAGTCACAAGTTTATAGACGGAAAATAATATCCAGCTGCAAAAATAAAATGTGTAATCAGCATTGTTTTTGTTGCCCTTTATTTAATTATCAGAACTGCATTAATCATTTTGATAAACAATTAAAATGAATTCCTTATTACTAAAGACCATTCTGGACTCGATAACTGAATATTGACATAAGGATTGTCTTGATAAAGTATCTATGTTTAGTATATTTGTACAATAATTAATAAAGATTACTTATATTTATACATCTACATATACGCAATGTTGAGTTATCGAGTACATTTTGACGGTGTCCTGCCATAAAGAAATAACAGCCTATAAATTGTTTATCTCATAAACTTTTTGCACTACCTACCTACTTTATATAAATTCTGTCTCCACATCCATCCGTTTATTTATTTATATAATAACTATAAGCTTTTCCTATCATCGTGGCCCTCGTTAACCACTTGAATCCTTATCCCCAGCATAATGTCTATGTCCATTCATTAATCGTTTAGTCATATGACTGGTAAAAACTGCTTATCACCTAATTAATACTTGTCTAGTACATGGGGACTTCATTCTTCATTCGTTGGCTAAACTTCTTTATAACTAACTTGGTAAAAAGTGTAGCCAAGTTCAGCAGCATTACAATTATAGTGTGTGACCCGTGCCATCTGACGTGACTAATCAACTCTGATCTGTATACCATAAAAGGTCACCAGCCTAGACGTTGTACTTGTATTAGTAATTTACCTATAGGCCAATTGTCTTCTTTTTTTAGATTAGGAGAGATTTGTTATTTCAACATCCCATCATGACTGTTTTCTTTTGTATTGAGAAAAATCCATGTAAAACGACCATGAACTTTCTGAACCGTGATCGGAAACCATGTTATTTTTGGCATAAAATAAAAATCTACCTTGCAGTCGGTCGAGGAGAGGAATTTGTTGATCTGATGGTCATAAATTCGCATAGTGCCCACTTAAATCGCACCTGTTGGAACTCATATTTTAATCGCAATGATGTTTAAATATTCCTCACGTGACAACTCATAAATCTACAAAACACTACATCAACTACGTGACAACATAATACTGGACCAAGCCAAGACCTTCCTTTGACTTAGATTTCTGTTTACCCTGGAGCCAAAAATAATAATATTTCGTCTCGGATCTAAACAAGTAAACATTAGCCACACCTGTCAGTATTTACAAAAACCCTGTCCACATTTGTTAAAAAAAGGAATAGTTTAAACATCGCAGCTGTATTCTGCTGGAAACTAGCGAGCGACTGACATTCGCCAGACTGTAATTCGAGACCAAATATATTTGAAGAGGCAATGAGCAAATAAAATAGATTCAATTCTGCTGCAATACGAAAACAAAATGTTTGCTGTTTCAAGTTGCGTGAAGGTAAACAGCAGCGTATGGAAGAGACCATAGACAATGCTCGATTATTTCTTGGTTTTCAAAAGAGGTCAGTCGTGAAGATAGGCGTTTTCTGCATGTTTCTTTGTAAAAGCAAGAACGTGACGCTAAGAAGACAAAACACTCCTCAACAGAATACTTACCGTAACTAATCACAGAATTCAGTCAACCTGGTTCACATAAAGATCCGAGGTAAGTCAGTACTTACTGCACCGTGTATGGTAGTCCTAGCCCCAAGGTTAGCGGCTATGCGCTGCAGATGTCACGACTCTTGGATCGTGAAGTCAAGCGTCGTATTAATAGCGGCAAGGTCGATCGGTGGCTTCGCATTTGTGGCACTAGATAGTCCTTATTTGACAGTCGCATATTGACTAATACTCTTTGATAGAAGGCGGGATTATGCGGGATTGTTTTTCAGATTTGAACGTCATCTATTTTGAAAGCTGGTGTTTCGCTATGCTATCAACATTTCAAGTGTAATGAACAATATAGTTACTTATGTTGTTTCTGTTGGTGCATTAATATTCTGGAAGTTTTTTTTTGCTTTTGTTACTAATTTACTAAGTAGGGACATAATTTATAAGTTAGTAATTTTGCTAATTGTTTGACCGTCCATCTTATTTCCCTCAGTCAAAAGAGAAAACAACTGACCAAAGTTCGTGCTACCAACAGAGAATCTTTTAAGGTACTTTAAAAGTTACTAAGATTTCGAAGGTTTCATCAACAAATGAGTACTTTTCGCAATTCTTGATGTAAAAAATATGCTGTTGCTATTGGAACAATTCTATAGAACAACCCAAATCCTGTTTCGCCAAAAGCTTTTTTCTTGCACGTCGAAGTTTGAGGATTATGCTAAATAAACAGATTATACAGATATTTAGGCAATCATATTATCTTGGACTTTATTTTGGCACGGTTCTGTTTGAGATTTTAGTCTTTGCGAATATAATAAGCAGCAGTTGTAAATCAGCAAAAACGGTACGTGTCGAGGCCAGCGATCTGCTTACGGTGAAATTTTAATAAGTTTAAACTTTCTACGGTGTCGGACTGTCGGCCTCGCAGACGTGCATCGCATGACTCACTCGGTTCACTGTACGCTCCCCCACCAAAATACGGCAGACGTTGCCATTAGCCAGTATTGATTCCTCAAATGTTGGCAAAAATGTAGCTGTTACTCAATCGATTCTTAGTTTTGCATAACAATGAGTGCATGAGAATTCATCATCAAGTGATGAACAATTAAAGCGTTTCAAAATGGAGGACGTTAGCGTTACATAAAATAACTATCATAGATCTATAATAATGACGAGAAATAACAACGTTAAACTCTAGTTATATCTCCCGTAACACACATCTTAATTATTATTTTTTGGTTGACATTTTAAAAACTTCGACCATATGGTGCACATGTGTCGTATTTTTTATGGCGCCAAGAATTATTACTTGGTTTACGTACCAGTTCTTGCAAGTTCTATACCATATATGGTTTTGGAAAGGCGCCATGACACGCCACGCACCGTTAAGCAGACTTAATCTAAAGTTACAATAGACCGCTGATTTTATTTCGACGACACAGATGGTCAGATATACGTATTAGATTGTGTGACAGCCATTGTTACAGCAATCTACGGTGATATTTTTTAGAGCGCATTGTTTTTTTAAACGTCTTTGTCATTACGAATGGACATGAGTCACATCCTTTCAAGATACGACAGAGAAATGATGGCATTTCTAAATTGCTAAGGTACTTAGGGGGCATGGATCACTAATATACCTCATTGATTCCTAATTATTATGACGCATCACACATATGTAAGTAGGTAGGTACTATATCCAATCATTCGATATGACACCAATAAGTGGTGTGACTAGGTAGGATGATCTCATCTTAGTTTTCGGTTAATGTGACTAAGTTTTGTCCATACAGACTTCCGTGTAATGTTTACCTAATAGTATTTAGCTCTACGTTTTACGATGGAAACATGAAAACCACAAAAATAATTAGCAGCTAAAATATTATTTCCTTTATACTTATCTCATCATCATCGTCATCATCTTCCTGCCCTTGTCCCAATTTATTTGGGGTCGGCGTAGCATGTCCTTTTCTTCCATTCCTCCCTATCAGCCGTCGCCTCACTTCATTCCTTTATACTTATCTCTTACAAAATGTATATCCTTTTGATTCTCTCAAAATTTCAGTGTTTTTTTTACGTGTTTTTATATAGCAGACTAATTAGAAACATGCATGCTCTGATTAGCGAAGCAAGACGCGTGCGGTACGGCGCGGTAACGAGATATGTGCGGGACATATTTTATGTTAGCCAACATCTTACCGCAAACAGAACACATTAATTGTCTACGTTTGTGTCAGGTCTAATTATATTGTTAAAAACCTATAATTGGATATTTTAAGGTGAAGATCGTTAATTTTTAGGGTTGAAGATAGAAGAAAATAAGAAGTAGGTGGTCTTTGCAGTGATATTTGTGAGACTGCTATAAAGCAAAGTCGCCTCTCCACTTTTTTGCTCAATCTTCTTTAGCAACGTTCGCCTTGGTTACTACCTACTATCTTGATACTACCGTCAGTCGCTCGTAGTTTTTTATATCAGTGGTAATCCTCTCTAAAAATAAGACAATAAGAAAATTTCTCCTGCCATGTGTCTAATTCTTTTATGTTACTTGTAGCCAATCTTATAGCTCAATGCGCACAACTTTATTACAAGAATAAAGGTTAAACTCGTGTAATAAAGTTTACACGTCCGGAGTATCTATCACATCTGAATACTGGCGCATCCGATTATGCCGATCCCAATTATCGCTACTGGCAGACCTTAAAAACTTGACAGCCATGAATAAACAAGGACTGCGCAATTGAGGACAATTGATAAATATTGCAGTAGGTACAATTTAAATTGTTTGTTGATTGGAATAACTTTAATTTAATTAATATTTATTTGAAGAAATTGGGTAGGTAGGTATTTATTTTGTAGGCTTGTAGTCGTGTCGCATTTCGTCTTGTGCAAGCAAAAACAAACCTTGATTTTTATCTCATCTCTTATGGTGGTGATAAAAAAATATATTCTATTGAAGTCGAAGATATCCTATACCTATTTATATGAATCAAAGTTCCTACATCCTGGACATATTCAGTGCCAAAACCGCTGTTCCGTGAACTGTGTCAGGTGCCACTGCCAAACTATACCTAGTGCCAAATATCCTTTGCACTTCCTAGGTAGCAACTGGTGTTTGTTGCCAGGAGTCGCTTTTTGGACGTAGTCCACCTAGAGCACCCGTCTGAATAGCACCTATGCGAATAGCACCTAGCCTAGTAGGTGCTCTTCCTGGACTAGGCTAGGTGCTATTCGCGCAGGTGCTTCAGACGAGTGCTCCAGATGGACTACGTCGCTTTCTGACCCCTATCACCCTGTCTTTACGCAATGTCGAATCGTTCGTTGATAATATACCTATTAGTACAAAATCGTTCTTAAAAACCTATTTCAAAATCTAATAAAAACTTTTAAGACTCATAAAATTTTGATCATCGAGTTTCATAGATTATCGTACCTAATTTAAAAGTCCTCCTACATGCGCTTTATGAATGAATGTTAAAAGAAAGTTTTATGTAAACATATTTCTTTTGAACATGTGACTAATGCCAGTTTATTGCTTGTTTACTGTTGAAATATTGTTTGTCTACCCTCGTCGTCGCAAAACACCCGAAACTTACCTATCTTCAAAGGCAGCTTTGGAACTCGTTACCTACAGCAGCTACACGCGTATCGAGTAAAAGTACTTATATACGTAGGTACCTACCTAAGTTTTAAAATAAAAGTAATGCCAACGAATGAACCTTTTTGTACGTTATAGAGTTCATGAATAATACTACACTTCACAGATTTATGATAACAAAAACTATGACTTGACTCATGTACTTACTTGTAAGCTACGTATTTTCTGTTACAATTTGTGTTACGATTATTTTTTAAATGAACCAAGTATTTAAAATTCTTAGGCTTATAATAGAGTTATGTCTTTTTCCTCTAAAATTGTTAAGAGACTAACAATTTTAGAATCCGAGCCCAGCACAGCACAGATGGGACAGATTAAAAAATTTCACGTTTGTGATTAAGTAACAAACTGACCAGAAATTCAAGTTTCTAAGAGGAATAGTCATTCCTCTAGAAGGAGTCAGGTCATCAGGTGTATAAAAAGAGCTAATGTAGCCAGTAATTCGCGAATCGCAGTGTTATCATGTCGCCTTACACCTTACACCACCCCAACATGTTCCACAGGTTTTGTAAAACCGGACTGCAGTTACATACCTGCCTGTGTGACGAAATTGGTGGTCATTTTATCTCACACAATTTTTTAATACGTTTTAATTGTAAAACTCTGCAATTCAAAGCAATTTTGAAAAAATAATTATGGAAGTACATAAAGCAATTATTTATTTAATTTCTATTGACCAAGTTTTTACAGCGCAACTGTGGCGAAACCATGGCTCAGAGTTAGTAAATTTTAAAATATAGTAAACAATTTACTAGGTATCTACTACATAATTACTAACGGCCTCATTAGACCACAATGATCGTAATGAATAAATTTCTTAGTAGTAGCAGCAGCTCAGAGTTTGGTTTTGTGAAGGCTTGCCCCTACACCTCTGCAGAAAACTTCGGAAAATACAGGCATCATGTTTCCTAACCTTGGTACCTCCGTTAGGATATTTACCTGAACTACAAAAATCTACGAGACCCGAGTAAATAGCGATAGTTGGTAAGTTAAGTGACGATTAGCTAAGTTTGTCATGGATTTGTAATTTGTAGGGACTATCTCATGACAAAGAATCCAATCCAGTAATACTATAGGTAGTCTAGTAAAAAAAGCGTGCAAATTCTTCTACCAATATACTTCTGTATAGAATTATACATCAATACAGTACCGATGGCTCAATTTATTTATAAGACTTCTTGATACTTAAATATTTTAACGAACTTTTCCAAAACATGGATACTTCTCTATACTAAAGTTTTTTTGGACTATAGTTACACATATTTGAACGCGCTTATCTCTGAAACTACTTAGGTAGGTATATACAAGTCGGATTTTAAAAAATCTACATAAATTCAATGGGTGAAACCGCAGGACACAGCTAGAGAATTATAAAATCATTTATAAGTAGGTTGCTAATAACTTTAAGGTCGATGTTCATCAAAGCCTAATGCACAGTAAACAATTAAATTACAGAGGTTATTGACCTCCGTCCACTACTAAACATGTAAAACTGGTTGGCGTTATGTTCATCAATTCTATATCTGACGCAAATTGAGTAAAACGGTTAACTAGTCTAATTCATAGTAATGAAGCTTCTGGATGGTTCTATCTGAGGACTCATTTACAACAATAGACTTTATCCTTATGTTATTATTGCATCGCCTATTATTACGTTTGTTAGATAATGTTTTGATTCGTCATTATTCATTATAATAATATATTCATAAAAATATGTCGCCGTTGTGCTACTTCTTTCTATCCGTGCGTCTCCTCCTGGTTCGGAGAAATGCTTTCATCTTCTTGCCATAAGTCATATTAGAACTTTATGAAATGGTTGTTGTTTAGGACCTTTTGGACAAGACTTAAAGCAATCATCTCGCAGTCTCAACCAAAGGTCTCCTAAAAAACATGTCATCATTTTGTGCTCAAGGCATTGACAACTTAATGCAAAAGAATATTGCCACCAACTCCCCTATGATATCAACAAACATCCTTTTTGAAACAAAAGATTGTTTTCCTGTCCACAGGATGTATTCTAGTTTAGTATACATGCCGAGTTGCCGGCAACAATGACCCCATGTTTTAATATGCGTCAAGCGTTCGCTTTAGGTGCGCCCAAGCTTCACTCATTGAAAATATACAGACTAGTGGAAAAAAAGAAATAAGAGACACACAGATGATTTTTATCTTTTTGTAATCTGTAGTCACGAGAAACGCGACGAATAAAAACTGAAAAGTTCAACAAGTAGGAACAATTAAAACCTAGCATCGAATAGTAAAATGCCAATGCAAAATCCCTTTCTTAGTAACCATAACACATAATTATAGTTTAGTGAATAAAATATATCATCTGCAGTGTTTATCTATCTATCTATTAGACTACATGTGGGCGAAGACAAACAGTTACTCAACAATGCTGTACGCATTTATGCTTGTTAAACTACCGTTGGTTTACTCTCTGCCCGACAAGCGATTTGTAATTGAAGAGGTCGCGGGAACCGTGACGAAATGCGCTTAAAAATAATGACAGTTTAATGAATAGGATTTAATTAGTTTTGTTAATCTGTTGTGATTGCAATACTGCAGATTATCAGGAAGGACCAATCTGTAACGTTTTAAAAGCGACGACTATCAAGAGAAGAAGGCTTGTTTGTGATCACATGTCTTCATTCAAATGAGCTCTTCTGCTTTGTTGGCACGATATGGCTAACTAAAGAAAAATTGATTTAAAAATGTCAAACCATAAACGAGTCCCTATTGTCCCATTCAACATTTTTCTCTCTACGCAACCAATTCCCAAATAATTCCTCGCACACTACCTCTATAAGAATCCTTATCGGTTGTCTGTAAGTAAATAATCATGGCGGACATTCCACCAGCTCCACTACAAATCAATGTCTCATCGTCAATGAATGTGGTGTGTTCCTGTGCTAGCAGTAGCGAGCGACACGTGAAAGCTAGCTCGCACCCACGTCTAATGTTACTATTAACATTCTTATACGTTTTTTTACTGTGACTGTGAGTCATTTGAGTCACATTTCTATCGATTACAGAGTGAATAAATCTAACAAAGGAAAAGAAAATTATTATGGGCCCAGGAATATGGTAGTATAAGTATAGGTACCTACTATAATTAAGCGGCATAGGTATTAAGATACGTACTAATAATGATCTACAATATGTGCGCAGGCCTTGCAATAAATGATAGGCTGACTAAAACCATATCGACAATAGTCTTAATAACCTGATATGAAATGAAATGAAATTATTTATTCTGCAAGTCGATCCTTAGAGATACTTTTACATGTCAATGGTTTGGGGTTTTTTTAGCTAGATAACATCATACATCACAGAATAACTTATAACTTTTTCATAAAGAATATTTGAAGCTACCCGCAACTAAGTTAGTAATTTCTTTAATTCCAGATTACCGTAAACAATGGCGTGCTCAGTAGATGCCCCCTCCCTGAAGGACCTGCCCAAGGTAGCCACTGACCTCAAGAGCCAGCTGGAAGGCTTCAACCAGAGCTGTCTGCGTGACGTCGACACCAACGAGAAGATCGTCCTGCCGTCCGCAGAAGGTATGATAAAGAAAATTTCGACAGAAGGGTTATAGACATCATTGGAAAATTCAGAAAATATTGTATTTAGAACTGTCAAAGCAGGTTTTCTCTGGTCCAAGCGAAGTGTCTGAGAAATACGTCTCCTTGTTCCAAAATTAAACTTTTATGTAAATCTTATTATTAAACCGCAGAAAATCCTCATGGATGATTCATGACTGTTTTCTTGCCTTCATGAGACACATGATTACATTCCCTACAACGATTTCTTTGCTACTGCTATGTTATATAAAAAATTTATTTAGATACGTAGGTCACTGCCTGGTAATTGAAGACTAAATAAAAAAATTGTTTTTGAAATGTGAAGAAGGTTTTATATGAACAGAATTCTCTTTTTTAAGTAGATATTCTACACTTCGCCGCCTTACGGCCAGTTCCAATATCAAATCTGTCAGTAGATTTGCTTACTAGAGATAGAATTTTGACTTAAGGTCCATACAAGTAATGTCAAAATCTCTAGTAAGCAAATCTATCGAGAGATTTATTATTGGGACTGGCCGTTAATTGGCATTAGTAGGCAATCGTTGGATGTATAAATTAGTACTTACTTAATTGAATTAACGAAGTTAAAGTTAAACTGTATGTCCAGTTTGACTTCGATGCAAAATGCATGCTAATCTGTTTACTTTTTTATTTCCTTATTAAAAGTAGGTATGTACTATCTTATTCCTTTACCGAGCTTGAAAGACTAATTCGAACGTAGAGCAAGCATCAAATGACGGTATCGATCCTCCGACGGTACGCGGGTACGGTCCTTTCTTCCATGAGTTATGGAGGAAGGAAAGGACTCCTCGACATGAACCACGGCGAGTATAATGTGTCTAAAGGTTATTGAAGCCAAAATCTACTAGAATAGGTATAAGAATCAGCTATCAGGGCAATCCTTAAGTTTTTCGGGAGTAAGTAGGTACCTACATAGTTAACTATCAACCTATAACTCTATTAGCTTATTTGCGATGACATAATGACTAGGCAAGTCTAATTCGTCCATTTACAACGAAAGTTGGGCACTGCCTCTGCCCTTTGGCAAAACCTGTTACGCCCATAGGGGGCCATCTATGCACAATATATACCTACCTACATTATATTTAAGAAGGTATGTAGGTATATCATATAACAATTAGGGGCAAATCTAAATGGACTAAATAGGAATTGAGTCTCGGTGAGTAATCGACATCGATTAGTGACTTGCGCCTTATCTAAAATCCATAACAAAAGAACATTTATTTTGAGTAAGTAGGCTGGTACTTACTTAACGATTCGTTTGAAAACAAACACTCATAGAGTAACCGATAACAGAAATAACATACTATCACGCCTGTATTCCCCGAGGGGTTAGGCAGAGGTGTACTAATGTACACCGGTATGTTTAGGTCCCATGTAATAGGGGGCGAGCCTATTGACATTAACCGGGCACAAATCCAGACTCCGAGCCGTTACTGAGAATTTCATAGAAAAACCCAATAACACTGCTCAGACCTGGGGATCGAACCCAGGACCTCTAGCGTAGCAGTCGAGCTTGGGACCACTAGACTAATGAGGCAGTCAAACGAAATAACAAACAAAATTTCAATTTCACAACAGACGTAGCGCAAGAAAAGCAACACAACGCGCTACTTCAGGGCGTTGAACAATTTCAAACATCCTCCCTCAGGAAAACGGAGACAGTGGAAAAAATCGTGCTACCAAATGCACTAGGTATATCACTGGGTGGAATGCCTCGCCACGTCGCCACTAATAAATAATAGCGAGCCGCAATACGCCTGTGAGACGTGGCTGCTTTTGCTCATATCGCATTCCTTCTAATTTTAACTGGGGAACTAAACCAGGGGACGACTCTAATATTGTATTTCAAGACTCATTGCAGTTATTGTTGCAGTCTAACTTTTTGTACTAAAATAATAACGCGCATGATTTTTTTTATATTCGTTGTGAGAGTGCGCCAAATAATTTAAAATTTGTTCTTTTTTAATGTCTTGTCTATGATTTACAGATGTTGCCACTGAAAAAACCCAAAAGTCCCTCTTCGATGGCATTGAAAAGTTTGATGCTACCAGGCTGAAGCACACAGAAACACAGGAAAAGAACCCGCTTCCTGATAAAGATGGTATGCTTTTATTTCATATTTTACAATAGCACCGCCATTACGCATGTATATGAGCAATTATACTGTTAAACATAAATACTTCCATCTCACAATCTAGCAATCGCATCAAATATAGCTTACTTGATGCATTTAATAGGGATATAATAATATTATATCTACAACACCTTGATACCCTTACCCAATACAAATAATATTACGCAGTTTTATTGACTCAAGACAAGACTCATTAGCATAGCAATGTTTTTGTAACTCTGCGGACTGACACGCTTTTTTTAATCTGAACATATTTTGTGTGTTCATGTCAATTAGCATGGAAATGTTGCCTTTCTATGAATGATTGTGTTACTTATGAAAGACTCATTCAATGCTTTTATTATTTACTTGTATTTATTATGTTTTGCCTTGCACGATTTGCTTTGCATCAGTTGTGGCCGCGGAGAAGCAACACCAGAATCTATTGGATGGCGTTGAACATTTCGACAAGAGTCAGATGAAGCACACGACAACGGAAGAAAAGAATCCGTTACCGCCTATTGAAGGTTTATTTTTGCTGCTTTATAATTTCCTGCATGTATATTTTCTTATTTATTTAGAAAATTCTTGCCTGCTGCTACATTTTAATGATAACATATTGTTAATTCAGTACAGTGAGACGATAAATGTAAATAAAAAATACCTGCCCACTTTTGAAATAATTAGATGTTATAAACATACCATCACGCCTGTATTCCCCGAAAGGTTAGGGAGAGGTGTACTTGATGTACACCCACAGTTCGCCGGTATGTTTAGGTGACATGTTATAGGGGGCGAGCCTATAGCCATTAACCGGGCACAAATCCAGACTCCGAGCTGCTACTGAGAATTTCATAGAAAAACCCAAGATGTTTTTTTTTATCCTACTTGGCATTATCACCTGCTAAACTTTTCTTCAGTAGTTATTTATATACTGAAAGAAAAGTTTAGCAGGTTATATAAATTATATTTAAAGATATAAATCTTTAAATATGAGATGTCAATTATTATATTAGTTGCTTATTTCCATTGGTTTCTTTTATTGTCCGGTATAATTAATTTATTTTCCAACAGTCTATAACCATTGCCGAAGCGTGACTATAACTATGGTTTTAATGATATAATTAACGGTTTTAATCGAAATCGCGAGTTCGATTCCCTTTATATTTATTATTTTCCCGCCAAGATGCACCTGGAAAAAATATTTTCTTATTGCAGAGATTATTTGCATAATAATAATTTAGTCTGTGATTTGTAATATTCTTTATAAGACTGAAAATATTCTTCAGAGTACGATACGATAATTGTGAAATATTTTTTAAGAAATAGATCTACAGAGTCATAGTTAAATCGAATCGAATTGAAGCGGCGGTAGCCTAATGGCTAGGGCATCGGACTGGCGTTCATGTGGTTGCCGGTTCGGAACCCACCCATTACACTACTGCCGTGAACCCACTCGTAACACAAGCATTTAGCTTAGCACGAGGGGTTAACAAGAATATTAGTAATGTGCGACCAACATTGAGACTTCTTCAGAGTACGATACGAAATAAATATACAGATAATAAATTTAGAGTCATAGTTAAATCGTATTGTTTGCTCCCCGCAGAAGTTGACTGAAAAGAGATTTTAAACAGAAAAATGTCTACCAAACTATTTCTTGAACAGGTAGTCCAGTGATTTGATCTAAAACTGTGAATTAACGAAAACTTTTTACTCGCAGCTATCGAGGCCGAGAAAGAGAAGAACAAGTTCTTGAATGGTATCGAGAACTTCGACCCTACCAAGTTGAAGCACACTGAAACTTGCGAGAAAAACCCTCTGCCTACCAAGGACGTCATTGAACAGGAGAAAACAGCCTGAATAGCCTCATACAATAACCACCTGCAACTATATCTCGCTAGTATCGCCCGTATTTTAAACTCGATATAAGTCATAGGCCTGTTTGCGCTGTCCGTTTTAACATGTCTTTATTTTTATCAAACGACAGGACGAATGTTCGACTAGACTTAGAATGGACTTTGTAAACTGGTCCTTATCATTAGTTTATAGGAACCAAATTTTCTACGTCACTTTTTAACGGTATATGTATATTTAATAAGCGTATTTTACGAGCATTTTATAATTTAATTTATATTGAAGAATTTAAGTAAGTATGAATGTCCAGAACGGTTTGTTTAGGATGGGAACACACTGCACTCCAAATAGGTAATTTGCTATTGTTTTATTCAGCCATCTTCCGTGCTTGTGTTCTCTTTAGTTGATATAAATGTTTAATTACTTATGAGAATTACCCATCTGCGCGTTTGTGATGCTTTGGTCAATAAATTAGGAGTGTAGTTACCAAATCTCATTTGGATCTAAATTTATTTTTTTAACTTTATTTCTGCGTTGATATAGTATTTTTGCAATGTATTAACTTAGAAATATTGTAAGAATCATCGAATGTAGTACTGCAATAATATTAATTGCTCAACCATGATATATTGTAATATTGTGGTACAAGTATTCGGTCTGAATCAAAAAGAAAAGCAATAGCTTGTTTAAGCAATGATATGAACTGTCATAATTTTTATACTGTCATATACAACCAATAATCAAACATTTTTCCATTTTTATAATAATGCTGTCGATGCCAATAAACCATTTTTACCGGAAGTTTCTATGTTTTACAGACGGTGCTTTTTATAAATATAGATTTAAAAACTGTGTCATCTTTATTTGTATAATCACCAATTATTCTCAAAACTTTAGTCTCAACTATTACGAAGTATAGGTAGGTCTTATACCCACGCAGGTAATTTTGATCTGTTAGTTCCAGAATAATTTTCATTGTTTCAATAGTGAATGTCTAATAGCTTGTTAGAAAACCTAAATCTACAATTCTCAAGGCAGCTAGATATTTAGAATTTCCTAGGTACTTAAATTTTCCATTAATACTACCCGACCTGAACTCTACTTAAATGCTGTGCCTAGGCCAATGTGGCGATAATTGATTAGGTACCTAACAATTATTGATACCTAAGGTTTCAGGTTTTTATGGACATCAAGTCCCTTCTCGTAAACTTAGTTTTCTAATAATTAAAAGGAAATTATAATTATTTATTTCTGTAAATAAATCTAGCTAGTTTTTTTAAACTGAAGAAGAAATGCCGCAGCTTCAAAGATCATTTTTTAAATCTTTTGTAAAGTTCTGATGTTCTGAAGTTAGTGATGCGTTGTCGAGCCTTAAGAGCCCTTTTTTTTCTTGGGTGGGGAAATACGCCATATGCACGTCGCCTCGCTTCGGGGATGCGGGATGGTTGTGTCGGGCCCTATGGCCAGGTGGCCAGCATACGGACTAAAACCACTACCACTGCCACCTTCCGCATAGTGGATCACGTGAATCGCTCTCGCATGCTCCGCGAGACATCCAATGTTGGACCCTACCTGAGGGCCAAGTGCAATAGGCGACTGACGACACGAGTCCGCCACCCAAGGCCCTCTTTGCGGCGTGACAGATATGTGGCCCGCCGTCGTCCACACCTCGGTCGCAGAGGGTAGGGAGAGCGGCGCATCACAATACCGACACTCCTCTCCCCCTGCGGCCCTACCGTGTCCGCAGTCCTGCGGCTGCGACCCCGCCGAGGCCGCGGAAGGCGAGGAGAGCGGCGCACCGTGATACCGGCACTCCTCTCCCGCCGCGGCCCCTCAAACCTTCAGCCGCAGTGTCGCCCATATAACACCCCAGCCCGCTTCAGTTTAGGTGTCTCCCATACGACACCGCAACCTACAGTGGCAGCTCCAATGCAGGCTTTCTGGGCAAAGTCCACAGGAGCAGCCCCTCCCTGGGTTTCTACTTAGCGGCAGCGTGGTGGTGGTGGTCATCTACGGTTACTAAGCCCCCCGCCGCGACAAGGTGAGAACCCCTTGGGGGAGCCTTAAGAGGCCCTGCGGTCTGTAATTAAGGGGGAACTGGCCCTTTTGTGCAAAACTTGAAACACACACCAAGGTGTTATAACTCTTAGTAGTCTGTGGGTGTTATACTATTACCTAGACCTCAGATTACGACCGACAGACTCCGAGTCGCTCAAGAGTAGGGTTGCCATCTCCTGAATCTGGTAAATAGGACAAGAAGCGTGAAAACCCCGGATTTTGGAGCTAAGAACCCGGACATCGACGGGGCGCGTGACAACCCGGTGGTCGCGTTTTAATATAATAATGTAAAAGCATGCCATACCTATTAAAAAGGTATTTTTAAATACTATAAATTGCTTAGGTTGCTTTTTGAAAAAAATTGGCAAATGGCAATGGGGATGGCAGTTGCGGGAACTAATGGCGCCACTTCCGATCTGTATAATGCAAGGCATAGTTTAGGTCATTGTCTATGGTTTGGATAGAGAGAACGGACTGAGCGTTTCAATAGTCAAAATTGCAATAATCGCATTTGTAAGCATGAGTTTACCCACGTCAAACGGAGAGGTGCTCTAATAAAGCGTGTTAAAAAGAAATAAACTAGTTAGACCTGGAATGAGATTCCAGTCTAGTGTGGTAACATTGTTGCAAAAATGCCATCTCAGAAATTTTGATTTGCTTCCCGCCGGCTGTTGACGGTTTGCTTTTGGCACGTGCAATTTTCATTAGATTTTCGTAAAATACAACTTCGAACATACAATAAAGTTCAACACTGATGCTGACAGTTGGGATATATTAATTCGGTAAGTGTTCTCATAATATTTTAGCATCGTACGTACGATTTAATTTGCACGTGTTTGTATATCGTAGACAGCAAAACAACCATTTGCATTCGCCAGACGATATAGCTACGATATGGTTTTTTCGACTCCTTTACCGTACTAACTTTGTTCTGTTTATTTATGAGCGTGAAATGAATCGGTTTGTTAGAAATTTTGGCTGATGTGATGATCGGAGTGGCAGCGTCATTTGTTTTTGTTTACCTGCAGATTGATAGCAGTGTACAATGTCGCCCTCCCCGATCCGCTGTCGCGGGCCGTGGAAGATACACAAGCGTTCCTCCGAGCCAGACAGGTGGTTGGATGAGATGGGATTTTTCCGTAAACACACAGCTAGGGATTCGAGCTGTCTTTTCCGCGCCGTCTCTGAGAACATGTATAACACCCAGCGATACTTTCATAAAGTACGACTGGACTGCATTCAGTTCATGGCTACTAAGAGACACCTATTTGAAGGGGTAGGATTTGCAACTTATAACTTGTCAAATATAATCCAGAGTCAGACAGTGTTAACATAATTAATTTTGTTTTGTAGTCATTGACTTGTCCGTTCGAAAATTATCTCAAAGAAATGTCAAATCCATCCGAGTGGGGTGGCTTAATTGAAATATCGGCCATGAGCCATCTGTATAGGTAAGAAAATTTCCATAAAATTATGCCTACCCACTTTTTGATTATTTCTAATACCTACTTGTTTCATTGATACTGTGCCTAATACAAGCTTGGTAAAATACGTAATAGTCAACAAGTTTAGTATGGGAAGTTATTCCTAATTATACTATAATTATTCCTAGTGAAGTATTGCAGTGAACCAGTTCTTGAAACAAATAATATCTTTTGCACATCAAATTAAGTACTTACCTCTAAAATTTTCATATAATAACCACCTACTAAATCCCTGTAACTTGTCTTAGGCACAATGCCTTAACAATGTGAAGAAAATAATTGACTTATAAAATCTTGCAGACGTGACTTTGTGATATTTGAAGCTAACAAAGGTCCTCAAACAAAAATTTGCAATGGTTATGGAGACCCAATATATTTGTTTTACTCACCCGACACTAAACATTTTGATGTGGTCTACACTAAAGATTTCATTAACACATCATCTTACTGCCAGTGTAAGTGTAATAATTCTTGAATTTTCTAGAAAAATATTTCATTTAAGTAAAGGGAAAATTATTGTTCATAGCTAACAGTAAACCAAAATCAACATGCAGACTGGAATAGTGCCTTGAATTTACATGTCATTTTATACTTCGAAGGTGTGCCATAAAAAACTACACATATTTGAATCAATTTATATTATAAATATAATATATATGATTGCCTTTGAGCCTGCATAGCAATAATATGTTTTTATTGGATGGTCATCTCAAAATTGTTATAGTGTTATTTCTTCAAAAGGCCAATTCAGACATTTTCTTTTCCGAATCTTTCCACCCGAATCAGCTAAGTAGTTTATAGTGGTTACTTAATGTTTCTGATCCAGAACTTGAACCCTGAAATTAATACTTGTGTCTGGTCCAGAGTTCAACTGTAATAGGTATAACTTTTACAAGGTCCCACCTAATACAATCACGATGTTATTGATAGACTAAATTACTATTGTAACATTAATCAACTTAAATCTAACAATTATTAAGAGTCCGGCGGACCAAATTTCGCTGACAAAAATAATACTGAAATAAATTGTGTTATTATTCGGATTCCGATACCGTTTATCTAGGTTCCTACATTGCCAATTTGTCCAAAATACTTCACTGGAAATAAATGTAGGCGAATGCAATTTTTGGTAAAATTATCAAATTTGGAACGATTTTCCAATTTTTATTTGTAGTGAAGTAGCAGTAAACGAAATGGTAGTGTAGGAACCTAGATTAAAGGTATCCAAATCCGAATAATAACACAATTTGATAGAATATTGTCTGCATTACGATTTATTTCGGTATTACGTTTTTGTGGGCAATTCAAGCTCTGCCGGACCCTTAACTAAGACTAGGTCTAATTCCGTTGTCAACTGTACACTGATCTGGTAACCAGTAACGTTCACATCCACACTTCCTTGTGCAATACATAATAATCAGTATTAATTTCTATGAAAACACATACTCGTTTAGACCAGTTGAGGATGAAACTAGTTTGGTAGCCATGATTGAAATATGCAAAACTATTGTTTGGCATGTCATCAGCTGATCTCCAGGTACCCCTGGCTGCTAAGAATTAAGTCATCATGGCTGCAGTTTCAGCAAAGATAATAAATTGGTAGATAAAATATACTTACTTTAAAGGAAAGATTAAATAGGTATACATAAATTATAAAATGGTGCAATTGATGCAAATAAGTGTAGTTATTAATAAATTATTACTTTGATTTGTATGTATAGAACTTAATTTAAATCTGCTATTGATAGGATATTTGATGTCAAAGATACCAGATACCTTCAAATGATACACAGATACCTTCAAATGCTTTTAAACTTATAAAAATACTTTGTCCTGTCCACCTTAACTAAAAATCAACATTGTAATTATAGCTTTGGTATATGAAATACTTTATGACGGCGTCTACCAACTGAAAGACCTGTCCTACGCTGTCGATAAAATGCTTCATGACAAAGTTCCGACCAACCATATTGAATACTTCATGTCGGAAAATGTAGAACGTCGTAAAAAGCAGAAAGAGAGAGCAAAGATATTTATAGAGGCCGCTGATGATGATAAGGACAGGAATAATAATGCCTTGGCGCTTAAGTGTAAGCACCACACTGAGGATTTAGAAAGAGCTAGTCTGCTTAAAGAGTCTCTAAGCATATTCGTGTTCAACCGGAGCTTGATACAGCTCGAAAATGTCTGCATGAACTGCTTAAACGTAAACAGCGCGAAAGACCTGCTCGACAATGGGATTACTCCGTTTCCGTACAAAGTTGCTAAAGCTTTAGATCCTGATATTTATAGAAATATTGAGTTTGATGTCTGGAGCGAATTAAGGCGAGGTACAGAAGTTTTATAATTGAATGAAATAGGAACAGAAACCCTAAGCAAACATATTTCTGGAAATGGAGTAATTTTAATATTTTCCCGCGATTTTGCGAATTCCTTCCCTATTCGATCAGTGTTGTTTAGTTCTCTTGTACTATTTTATAGGTTCTCGTCTTTACTTTCTCTCGCGAATTTATTAATGCGCAAAAGAACGGAAATTCTGGATTATGTAATGAGGCCAATGAATCGATTTGAAGATGTATTTTGTTTCGGTGTTTCAGTTTCCTATTCTTTGTCTTTTTGAAGAAATAGTTTTTCATGCATTTGCCTATTTCGGTACTTATAAGATGGTATTACAGAAATGCGTTACGGCGCGAGATATTCCGATGGTACAACCCTCCAAGTGGGCGTGAAATGTTTGTGTAAGCTGCAGCCGGAGCAGACAGTTCCGTACCACTGCCATATCCAGGAAATGCGGCCTGACGGCGGCCCTTGCCTTGTGTTCATTGAAGAGTTGGGAGAAAAGCGTGTAGTGAATTTCGAACAGTTGGAACCACTCCCTCTTGAGGAAATAAGACCCTGGGCGCCTCCTTACAGATACTCCCGGGCCCACTCTCAGTTCCTGACACTAAGCCAAATGTTGCAACAAATAGGTGCGACATTGTTTTATAAAATACATTTTTTGACCATGGTAATAGTCAGAATGCTTACTATTTTTTTCTATAACTTTAATTGTTTTGTACTTATCAAGCAGATATTTAGCATGTTTCAGCACTATTATCAACTAGTTTTACTATCTACAAACAACGAGAAGTTATTTTTTATGAATCCCGTACTCAATAAATGTTCCACGGCCAGGCAACATCACACGAAAACAAGGTCTGAGCAAGTCGCGAAACAAGTCCAAGGTGGCTTCCGACGACAAGACTCCTGAAAAAGCGAACAAGCCCACCAAAGTTTCGTGGAACGAAGAGACGGAGCTCTCCTTCCAAAACAACGTTGACTTCACATACCAACACCTGGACTTTCTTAACTTTGAACCGATGCCTGTTAGTTGTAGATAGACACAAATAGAACTAGGTTTTGGGTGACTTGTAAGCATATCACTTACTAAACACTTATTAAAAGCCTGACTTGTTTTTTTTCTTAAGAAATCAATAATAATGCCTCAAAGGAGAGAAGTACGTCGTGTAGGCGGGAGATTACGCCGTAATTGAAATTGTATACCTTTTCCTTTCTATTTTTAAGTAAATGACGTACATATATTTTTTTAAATTGATCATTAAAATCGTATCAGCACCAATCTTATAGGTACAATTAACCCCGACAAGTACTTAGATCGAAGGGCTATTATATTACACATCGATTTTGGAACTACCTCACATGTTACATACAAGTAACATGTCATATGTTTCATTTTGCCATTTTTATCTGATAAGACTTTGATTCATAAAATTGTTTTGAACTTGTAAAGTAAGTTATTATGATACCTTGATATTATTATCATTAAAATGTTTCTTTCCTGCGTTTTATTGAAAGTGACGTGCTTATAAATCTCTTATGTGTACCATATCGTAGCTATTCTAGAGGTAATGAAATTGGGATACCCGTAATCTGTAGTTTAAATGTTAGTTCTAGTTTTTGTAATGTATTTTTATAGTATTTTGTCCATTTGATTGTTGGTGTTAGTAGTAAATAATTGAATAGTAGAATGTGGAATAAGTTACTGACAGTAGCACTATTAACTCAAATAACTTTCAAGATTTAAAATCGCTACACGAAGACCTCTTATCAACATTTCGTCATCAGTTCCTATACCCGCGAACGGCAACAAAAATAAAGGTTTTGGGTTATTGCATGTTGCACCGGTGAACTAAAGAGGCGCGCGCATTCCCGTCGGCGCCCCTCGCCAGCTCGCAGCTCACGATTGGTCCGCACAGACCAGAAACGTAGACATTTTTATTTTAAAAATATAGTTGCAATCAATCATTCAATGAGTGCAACTCAATCATAACGCACAAGTCTGCGCCTTCCGTCGAAAGGAAGAACACAAAAGATTTTAAGGTTCGTTGCACACATCTTCAGATTTTTGTTGTTGTCTGGGTGAGGTTGAAAGAAAATACCGCGAAAACATTTTCAGGTCTGAAACTGTCAGTAATTTATTTAATTACGTATTAGTTTTAGTGGCCTACTGCGGAAAAACAATTTAATTAATTTGGAAAAAATGTTTTGTTAGGTTGAAGTTGAAGCACTGCCCCTAATGGTGGACTGCCGGCCGGGCGCGGGTGCTCCGCCCCACGAGCTTGCGCACACTCAGCCGAATGGCGGTGCGCCCACTGACAACCATCATAACCAGGTCAGTACTACATTACGTACAGTTTTATAAGCGACTTGTTAGGTTCTCCTTTCTCAAGATTATAACCGCGGCACTGGATGGCGCCAAATTTTTAAGTTCCCCTTTATGAGTATTTATTTTCTAATCTTGTTCTATATTACAAATGAATTATTCTTGTGGACGCTACGCCTTAACTGGACAACGCACACAGCCCTACGAGTGAATTGGTAATTTGTAGCCTAGCCTGGTTCTAAGGGATATTAAAACTATTTAAACATGATTATCATTTTGATATGATTGCTTATTCTGCCTATAGACCATTAGAGATCTTTTTACAACTTATCATACATACCTACTATGGGAACGCATGAAATGAGTTTTATGTTAAAAAATGTAGATCAGAAAACATTAATGATCCTTGATCCCTGTCTGCCTCTATTACTATAAACGATATCAGTAGTATGATTTTGATTTAAAAATATACTGTTACTTATTACACGTAAAAAGGTGCTGTTTTCGTTTTTTGGATAAAGTAGTAACAGCAATAACTAATTTCCAAAGTTCTTCACGACAACTAAAGCTACTTGAAAGCAGCTTAGTTTTCCATTACCGATTTTTGCTAAATGAAAAACATTTCATCTTGAAAATATTTTATCTCAAGTTTGTCGACTACAAATATTATATTACACACTTTCATTATTAATTTCATTATTTTCTCCTAGGTATCTGATGGTACTATTGAAAAGAAATAAAAAAATGGTATTATTTGAATTAGATTTACTTTTAGTAATGCTTACTGCATGCCTGTGCGACTAAATCTTTATTGACGGCTGTATTTTCTGAGTAATACCACCGTGGGCGCGTTTTTAAATTTTTGGTAGCAGTCCGTGCGAACGCTTTTCTCCTCTAGGCTGTCACTGCTTATGCCTATACTAAAGCTGTGTTCACTAGTGTGCCATTGTAGCTTTAGTATAGCCTAGTGGCTACGCTCGCAGCTTGTTGCTCTGTCAGCCGGCCAAATTTGAACTGTAAATCGGCGACATAACAGCTCGTTGCCTAGTACGAATTTGTGCTCGAAAGTTCACAGCCAATTATCCGCTCTGACTGAATGAGTGTGGGAGCAAATTCGTGTAGGCGCAGAGTAACCCCTTTAGGGGGAAATATACGTCTGATTAGGCTTCTGACTATCTGATCACATTATTACTTGGATTGAATTCACTAAAAACAAAAACAACACAACACAATCCTGGGTCATTTCCTGGGTTCCATTTTTTCTTTGTCGTTTCCGATATTCCGGTTCTAGAAACTAAAAACGAGCGATGATGTCCGAATCATTCGTCCTTAAGTGCACTTTATTTTCTAGTGATGAAAAAACACAGAAAAAGGATTTCATTTTTCTCATAATTTTTCTGTACTTTGTAAGTTAGAAACGCCTTCCTATTGTCTGATATTACTAAACACGTTCATAATGCCCAACGGGCTGCGGCCTGTGACCCCATTATAGCTTAATATTAGGCCAAGGGGCTTCTCTTCTATATAATAATACCTAATATAAAGCAAAGTCGCCGTTTTCGTCTATTTCTATACGCTACTTCTTAATTGCAGTAAAAGATTTTGATACGGATTTCGATATAATTTAGAGATTTTTTTTCGGAAAGGATTACATGTAAGAAGAAAGAAAGAAAAACACATTTATTCAGACAAGGTCCGTACAACACACAGATAAAAAAAAGAAATTAACAAATAAATCAAGGTCACCAGGATGTGCTGTCGGAATGCTTGCTCCGCCAGCTCATCGTTTTGCTGGGCATGCCCAGCGCTGGTTTTCAGTTAGCACCCTAGCATGTAATACTTGTTTATAATAGTAGAGAAAACCGGGGCGGTTCGCTAGTTCATTATAAATAGTATACAGTCCGTCTTTAAACTTTTGTAGGCCTTCGGCAGGGCCGAATTAAGAGGTTTGGAGGCTCTGGGGCCCCTGGTCCCTAATTATTTTCCAAATAAAATGATCAATTGTTTCAGAGGAGTTGATGATTTCGCTGAAATCATAGGAAATCACTTTCAATGCTCAGGAGGGATAGCTTTGATAAACGGTTTTGTCCTATCGTAAGTTAAATAACAATAAAGCAAGTAATTTGCTTGTAGTAGGAGGACCCGCTCTTCCAGTCTAGAATTTATCTATAATAAGTTTGTTATGGGTAGTAAGTTATTAATAATGATTTAATTTACTAGTTAGTTTGCTCGAGGAAATTTTAAAGTATTTTTTCGAAGTCTATTGTGGGGGCCTCTCTTTTGTGGAGGCCCAGGGGCTGAAGCTCCGGTTGCACTCCCCTAAATCAGGCCCTGGCCTTGAGCACTTTAGGATAGTGGGGCCCCAGTGACAATGATATGCGTTCTAGTATATCCTCAAACTCCGAACTAGGGGGCCCCTTTGGATCGCGGGGCCCTGGGTTACTTACTTACCCATATTGCCCAATGGAAAAGAGGCGCCTAATAGTATATCCTCAAAATGCGTATGTACAGGCTCCCGGAGGTAGCGGTGACATGGGTGCGCACGGCATCGCTTCGCCTGCGTCCGTGCGAGCGTCCACACCGGCTGCCACCAACACGCTCACCACCTATACCAGTAAGTACTAATACCTGCTAGGCTAACATGTGCACCACGATATAATTTTGTTGTCGCATATTGTGCCAAAACGAGACGAAACCATATGGCGAGAAAATTATGTCGTGTGACTAAAATACTTGAAATACTTATACTTATCTCAAACCAGGTGTTTTCCATTAACTATTTTATGTAAAGAACTCATTAGTAATACAAACATAACGAAATGAAGCAGATTAGCGAGTGGGACAGTATAGTGGGATTGATTATGTTATGTATATTTTGACTAACCAATTTTGCGCTCCACTGTATCCACTGATAGCTTTAAACAATAGATGATTTTTAAAGTTAAAATGGGGGTCCAGTTAACCAAAAAAAATACAGAAAATAAATTACATCGAAAATAAATACAGTATTAGGGACCCGCGGGTCGACCGAACACTCATTCATTCTTTATTTACATTGGTTATTTTTACAAGTTTACCAACAAAGGGTTATTGAAACAATATGGCTTGTGGCATTGTGGCTTATTGTTACGGTGCGTGCATTGAAAGCAGACCCTTAAAAACGTATGTCGTAATCACTTGATGTCACTCATTGTGTAAGTCGTACCTATTTGACCTATTTCTATTCCGGGTATTACCCGTAGCATCTTAAACATTATGTAGCCATGGACCAGTTTCAGAACAATAATTCCACGGACCCCTGGCAAAGCATTGTTCATGTTCAGTCCAAAAACAAACGGTGTATAGTTTCCAATAACTTTAAGTGCGAACTCAGCTCCCTGAGCAGAATGTGCCAGAATCCCTGGCACTCATGTCACGGACATCTACATAAGTGGTCCGTGCACCCCGCTTTAAGAATCCCTGGCGTAGAGGTAGGTCAACAAATTGGCCTGATGTCATTGACAAATCGTAAAATAACGTGGTCAAGTAACACTGTTCGGCGTGGCGTTATCAGTTTTCGAAAACGATTAAAACTATGGGGATGTTATTTTCAAACGTTCTTTTCTGTTACGTGTGTAATGCAATAATATCAAAAAAATATCACTTGCTTGCTGGCTGGGGTCTATTTTTTGCAAGGCCACAAGGTAACAATACAATACGATCCTTAACGAAAATTATGCTAATCGGGTAACATACAAAATTATTTAAAAATACCAAACGTATTAACGTTGATATTCGGACCTAAGTATATATTTTTCTTTATTCATAGCTAAAGTTGAATAACTACGTTTGAAAATTTCTTATAACCACTTACAGGGCTTTAGTAAATATTCATGCGACAGGCCTAAACTCCAAACAATGCATTTAAATTATAACAATGTTTGGCAAAACTTATTGCGAAAGCCAAACATTTAAAAGCGTATAATATTAAAATGTTTATGGGCGAAACCTTCTTGGTGCGGTCTGAAGTAAGGAAAAAATAAATATTTACGGTTTTTGTAACATAAACATTAGGTGAAATCCTCCTTCCTCCCCTCCCATTCAACGTGTAATGCGTTTCGTAATTGGCCTGTTTTATAAAAGAAAACGTGCATATTGTCTCGTGAAAGTTGGTGCGTAAGTATTTTCAGTTGAAGGCTTTCAGGGTTACGTACCGAGCTGAAAACATAGAACTTACGGGGGCTGAAAAACAAATGAGTAAGAAAGTTTCATACATTTCTCTAGTCCTTCGTTTTCGAATATTACAAAGTAACTAGTGGACCCAGCAGACGTTGTCCTGCCCTGAAAATAACCCATAACTCGATTGCAGCGCCACCTACCGGGTCCAATTGTGAATCTAAACCATTCCCAGATCCCCTTGAACACACACAAAAAATTTCATCAAAATCGGTCCAGTCGTTTGAGAGAAGTTCAGTCACATACACACTCACAGAAGAATTATATATATAAAGATTATTTGATAATTTATTACCACGTTTATGTTTAATTACTTTAATATATTATAATTACCTAGTTAATTGATATATATAAATATATATATATGTATGTATTTCTTGTTCTGAAGATTGACAGCAAAAAATAAACAAATTATTTAGTATCGGTGTTTGTCCATGTCCAGAAGTTTTATATTAATTATATTTTCTGATTGAAACACAATAGAGATTTTGAAGCTCTCCGGGAGGAAAATCAGTGCAGAAAAAAATCACAGATACATAACAGGTTAATGCTTCTCATCTCCCCATTCGAATCCTTTACCTGGGGCCAAACAAGACGAAATTCATTAGGGTCAAAACTTGGGGAGGGCGAGTTATTGAAAACATTACAGGATAGACAGATTGATACGCGGTAGGTACATTCATACGGACGCTGATTAAAATTAAGCCGGGGGCGTCTGCATGGGGAGCACTTCGTAATTGGAGACTAAATGATTGTCAGTAGTTGATATACCTATATTTTGGGGAGCATTATTAAAGTAGTGGCTTCATATTGTTTGTTAAAACTGAACATTTATGCATGCAGGTTTATTATTAGTGTCCCTTTCATCTTTGGAGGGGTGCTGCAGGAGGGTTGGAAATGTTATTGATTGAAAAATATTTTATGTGTCTTTTCGATCAAATTTGGACTCTTGTTAAACATTAGTGGCTGTCTACAGTATGTTGCGGGCAACATAGGTAGGTACTGCAGACCCTGTGCGACAATATAGGGAAATCATTGTACATGTCAAGAAAACTCGTAATAAGCTCTTTGTATCAGTCTATCGCAAATTGCAATCCACTTCTTGACATAGTCTTCTTGTTACGTCCGGTTTCAGATCAGATCAGGTTTCAGATCATTTGTCCATCGTTGAGCGTTCAACATTATTATTGTCATTTGCATAAAAATAATTAAAGTGTAATTATTAATGAATTGTTAAACACCGCAGAGCAGCTCTATATAATAATTATTATGACTTCGTTTTTGGAATCCGTCCTCTTTAATGTGGTTTGTGTTAAGGTCATTTATTTGTTCCATGTAATCATAATAAAATTATGAACATTGCCAGCATAGAAAATCTTGGACTGAGTCCTTGTCCACCTTCTGCCAAGCGGGTCACAAGAGGCTCCATAAAATAAAACATTTATTTGAAGAGCTTCCCTCTCAGTTTGAAGTCTATTGATCCCTAATATTTCATCGGCTATTGTAGGCCTACATTTATTTGTTATCTGTTTTCATTGTAGTTATTTATATGTATTTTCATAGAGCTTAATTGTTCAATGAGTCAACTTCCTTATCCAGACGTATTAGAACATGCGACATCCGGTTCCCTAAATGTTGTTATCACAGCGACATATCTAATTACCAGTGATCGGAAAAAGGTGAGGTAAATTATTACCTAAACTTCAGAACAGGGACAAAAGTGGAGACTTCCTTACGACAACAATTTCTTTTTTTTTTCGGGAAAATTGTCTCGGGTTTTCATTCCAAGAGAAGATTGTCTTTTATTTTTCAAAAATAATAAATATCGTGGTTACTGGTTTTGTATCAATTTTAGGAAACAAAGATAGGAAATTATTCAATTGTTTTCTATATTAAAATACATTAATATTAAATGCACTACTTTAGTGATGTTCCGAAACCTTTCGTACCAAGTCTTCGACCTAGTCATTTGTAACCCTATCAGTTCGCCAGCCCGGTGGGTTAATGATAAACTAGCTGATGCCCGCGACTTAGTCTGCGTGGACTTCAGGATTGGGTCCGACCTGGATAAAAAGTAGTCTATTTGTTATTCCAGGCTATAATCTATCTATGTGCCAAATGATCCAAATTCGTTCAGCCGTTCTGGTGTGAAATAATAACAAACATCCATACATCCATACTCATAAACTTTCACGTTTATATTATTAGTAAGGATTTTGCTTTATAGGAAGACGATAATAATTTTAGGGCTTTGTTATTCGTGTATGTTTCTTGCTACCTTTATCATTGATTCGATAAACGTGTATGGTGGTGGCAAAGACGTCACATGCGCTGTAACATATTTATTTCTTAATTTATTTCTTCGGAAATAAGGGCGCGTGGGCTGCCAGCAAATTCATACTCACACGCGACGCGAATTACTTATTTCAACAGTCGTTTCGTGCTCACGACTCGTGTCTTTAATTGTAACTCAACTTTGTACATCTAGACGCGATGAACCCTGGCGGCGGTGGCGTGGCGAGCAACCCGGGCTACTCGGTGGGCGCGGGCGTGGGCGGCGTGGGCGGCGCGTGCCCGCCCTACGTGTGCGGCGTGAAGAGCGTGGTGTGGTGCGGCGGCGCCGGCGCCGGCCCGCTGCCGCCCGCGCCGCACGTGGCGCCGCCGCCCCCGCACGGCGTCAACCCGCACGTCTTCAAGAGCGTACAGGCCAACGGCGCCGACCTGCCCATGAATGGTGAGTCTACGTTACCTTTACGCTGACATACGGCCAGTTTCTATAACAAACCTACCAGTAGAGTTCCTCTATTTGGCTCACTAGAGATAGGATTTTGACATAAGGTCCATACATGTAATGTCAAAATCAAATAGAGCAAATCTACTGTCAGATTTGTCTAGAATCTGAGTTGTATATATCGAAGAATCCCGAGCAGCAGTGTTTTTAAAAATGGTGACGTCAGCAGCGCTGACGTCACATTCCTCCTCAAACTGGCTATCCATTTGGGGTTGCTTGTCCATAGTGACAGTGAAACTCAAAATAGCGTTAAACTGATTTATTTGATAATACTTAGAGGTCCGCACAGTATGACGGCTCGAGTAATAATGAATCATAACTCGTTCCGTCGCTTCTATTTATACTAGCCAACAAGTGACTCAATACACTGCGCGCACGTGTTGTTTACAATCTTTGTTAAACAAAGTAATTCCTTATTTTATTTCATAAATTGAACGAAACGTTAAAAACAATAATGATGACATAATTTTAGACGTTCTTAATTATTATTTAGACAACTACTAAGTAATTGCGCCGATACGGCCATACTGACAGGCGGTGCGCGCTCTGCACCAGCCTCGTTGATCCTTTTAAGTTTTTGTGGGTTCTCATCGATTCTCATTGATCTGTAAGAATATAAAGTTTTTCTGAGTAGTACATCTGTAAGCAACTTGCGTTGCTATAAGTTAGTTGTTACATAGACACAATTGTTATGCAAGTTCGAGAATATCAATATTAGTAAGGGTAGTAGTTTGTTAGAAATTGTGTTGTAGGGTTCTCGGAGGTTCTCGGCGATTCTCGTAGATTTCTCGGAGGTTCTCGTAGATTTCTCGGAGGTTCTCGTAGAGTTCTCGGAGGTTCTCGTAGAGTTCTCGGAGGTTCTCGTAGAGTTCTCGGAGGTTCTCGTAGAGTTCTCGGAGGTTCTCGTAGATTTTATGATTCTCGAAGATTTTATGATTCTCGAGGATTTTATAATTCTCGAAGACTAGTAATGGAAGGTGTGATGCTGTGCTCTGGGTGGTCTTGTTCACCGTGGTACACAGAGGCTCTAAGGAAAGTAGGGAAAGGTCGATGCTGTGCTATGCACAGGGGCTCTAAAGTAGAAAGGGTTAAACGTATTGTTGGTTTTAGTCAGCTGGTTGATTTTCCTCGTTTTGATCTTGTGCTTGTTGTTGGCATGGTTCAGCGCGTGATGTACTTGGTAAAGGTTCTCTGGCCGTCTCAGATGGTGGAGGTTGTTCGATTTCCGCCGATACGGTCACCGGATTGCCAGGTTGTGGTGCGCGACGAAGTTGGTCATGAGCAACCTTTCGTGGTCGTCCTCTACCAACAACTCGCTTAACGAGGTACCGATCATTCTCTAGCACCCTGGAAATCTCATATGGCTCACTATATTTGAGATCCAAGGAAGTTTGGTTGCGAGGATTGTTCTTTATGAGCACATATTCTCCTCTTTGGAATGGGTGTATTTTCGCTTTTCGTAAATTAAAGCGTTGTCTGTCTTGCTCTGCAGTTTGGGTCATCTTCTGTTGAGCCAAATTGGTGAGAGCTTCTATGTCCACAGTCTGTTCATCGATATCCACCAGACTCAATAATTCTGGTGGTACACAATGTTTCCTCTGTGTTAAAAGGGTAAGTGGTGCGATACCTGTGACCCGATGTGCAGTACAATTCATAGCCAATTGTAGCTCATCAAGTACTGTATGCCATTGTTCAGTTTCATAATTCTTGATCATGACTAGAGCATTTTTGAGTGTTGCCATCATTCGTTCCACTTGACCGTTGGCTCGGCTAACTCCTGGTGCGATAGCATGAATATTTATCCCAAACCGGTCACAGTAGATTTTGAAATCGCCTAAGAATTCTCGTCCGCCATCCACTATTATTTGTACCGGTGGGCCAAATAGGTGTACATGGCGTTTCAAAGCACCCAGCGTACTATGCTGACTCTTATCAGTGGCGTGGTAAAACAACGAGTATTTTGTGAAGGCATCTATTGTTACTATGACATATTGTTGATCGTTCGGTGTGCCTAGTTTGCCGGTTATATCCATGTGTACTACTTGAAAAGCTGTTGATGGTTTCTGAATAGGGTGCATTTGGATTTGCGTGGCTCCTGAATTTCCTTTTGATGTTTTGCATATGACACAATTGTCAACGAAATTTCGGACAATGGTGTTCATTTTGTCAAACCAATAGGTTTCTTTTATTTTCCGTAAAGTCTTCTCCCAGCCAGTGTGTTTGAGGGCTGTATGGTAAGAATTTATGATACTCCATTGAAATGTTTTTGGTACAACCGAACAGGTTTGTTGTCCAAAAACTGGGTCCTGCACGATTCTTTTCAGCAAGTCATCTTCCAAGAGATATCCATCTATTGAGTTGTTATCTCTGAGCGAATCCATTATCGGTCGTAGTACTTCATCCCTTCTTTGTTCTACTTTTAGCCACTCCAAATCTTTTGTCATGATATTGACTACTAAATCAGTCGGATTTCTGCTAAAGAAGTCCGCGTGTTGCAATCTTTCTCCTTTGCGATATTCAATATCGAAATCAAAATTCTGTAAGAATGCCCACCAGCGGTGAATTCTTGGAAGTAAATCCTTTTTGTGTTTGGATGCTTTAAGAGCGTTGCAGTCGGTTATAACCATAAATTTGCGTCCATACAGGTACTGACGGAAGTGTTTGATAGCCCGTACGACTGCCAAAGTCTCTAACTCATAGGAGTGATATCGGCTTTCCGTGTCAGTAGTCCTCATACTCATAAATGCCACTGCGTGTTGGCGTCCATCAATAATTTGTACCAGAACTGATCCAAACCCCAGGCTGCTTGCATCAGTGTATAGTAGAATTGGTGCGTCTTCTTGGAATATTGTGAGTACTGGAGCTGATATCAAGATTTGGATGATGTCATTTCGTGCTTTTTCATGGCGCTCATTCCAATCCCATTTAGCACCTTGTTTAGTGAGTTCATATAATGGCACCATTATGCGTGAAAAATCTGGGATAAATCATCTGAAGTATCCAGCTAAGCCATTGAATTGTCGTACTTGTTTCGGTGTTTTTGGTACTGGAGCTTTCACTAGGGCTTCTACTTTCTTCGGGCTTGGTCGAACTTGTCCGTTTGAAATAATGTTGCCCAGATATTCAATTGACTGTTTGAAGAAACTACATTTATCAATATTGATTGAAAATCCGGCCTTTTGTAGTGCTAGGAGTATGCGTTCAATCTTCGATAATCCTTCTGAAAAATCCGCACATTTGCAGAGTACGTCGTCCACATAGACTTGAGCAGTGTCATTCAAAAGCGAGGATAATGCCTTGTTGATGCATCTCTGATAGACTGAACAGGCGTTACTCAGTCCAAACGGCATAGTGAGATATTCATAGAGTCCGTCTGGCGTAACGAATGCCGTCTTCTCAATTGATGATTCCAATATAGGAATTTGATGGAATCCGGCTGCCATATCAAAACTGGTGTAGTATTTTCCTTTCGCTAACTGGTCGATCTGGTCAGATATTAGAGGTAGTGGATAATGATCTCGTAAAGTATTCGTGTTTAATTCACGAAAATCCACACACAGGCGATCGTCTCCGTTCTTTTTCTTAACTAAAATGATGGGGCTCGAAAATGGTGATTTACTCTCACGAATGATATTATGCTTCAAGAGTTCTTGGATAATCTTGCGAACTTTCTCTCTTTCCATAGGGCTAAGACGATAAGGCCTCCTTTCCACATATTTATTAGGGTCCTTCAATCGGATTTCCAATACACCCGTATTGACTCGTGTGATTGGGTATCCGTGAATAAACAAGTGTTCATATTTGTTTAGCAGTGAGCGTAATTGGGATATTTCGTTGTCATCTGTGAGGTCACACTCTATTTGTTCAAAAACTGGACTGTTCTTACTGATCTGGTAGATGGATGGTTGACGAATAAGTTTAGTTCCAGTTGCCGTTATTGTCATACATAGATTTGTATCATTAATTAGGTTCATCCCAACAAGAATGTCTGTAGACATTTCGTAGTCAGGAAGTATATAAAACTGCAACTCAACTGCGATGTCATCAATCGTGCAAATTGTGGATAATTTTGTTAATGACATAATCGGAAATCTCCCAATTCCTCTTAAGCAGTTCACGACTTGATTTCTTTGTCCTGGTAAGGTGTTAGCCACTGTTTCTCGCATAACTGAACATTCGGCACCGCTGTCAAAAACGGCTTTGAAGGTCTTGCTTCCAATTGCCACGTTGATGGGTGCAAGTTTATGGCCTTCTATATTGTTAATGTTTGTAGTGATTGTGCGTTCCCGTCGAAAACAGGTTTCGTATGTATGGCCCAGCTTCTTGCAAAATGTACAGGTCTGTGGATTTGTTGGTTTGTGCTCTATACGTTTTGATTCTTCAGGTTTAGTATCCGTTGTTCGAGGTTTATAGCGGCAATCATTAGATGTATGATTGTTCCTTTTGCATATACGGCAAAACAATGATGGTGTAATTGCTTCTGAAAATCTTGAACGTTTATTTGGTACTACGGAACTTGATCCTGGATGGGATCGTTTTGTTCGGATTGAAGATGCGACCGAAATTAATTCTGGTACTGTAGTAGCCCTCGCGTTAAGCAATTCAATGCGCAAACGTTCATCATTTACACATCCAATTACCGCTTCTACTGCATCTTCATTACCGAGCTTATCTTTGGTTACTCTTCTCCACAAAACCCATGCTCGTGACAGAAATTCAGCGATATCCTTCGATGGATCGTAAGTATGTTCTCTGAATCGTATAATATCTCGTGAGTATCTGTTCTCGGGTTCAAACGTAGTAATGAGGTTGTTACGGAGTTCTTCCCATGAAGATGTGGTAACCATCCAGTCATCCACCCACATCTTTGCTCTTCCTTTCAAAAGACCTCCAACTTTCATACGTACGTCAAAGTCGCTAAGGTTGTATGTTTCAATTGCTTTGCTTATATGTTGACACCATTCTCGAATCCCAACGTTCAAGTCCGGGTCAAAGGATGGTAGATAAATATCGTTGATCTTTACTTTTGGCTCCAGGGGCTTACATAAACGCTCCGACATTTGCTGCATCATTTTCATCATGTTCGTGAAGAATTCAGGTGGTACCCCACCCATAGATGTACTGGGCATAGGTGTATCCATTGGTTGCTGTGCTGACTGCACTGGTCCCGGTAGTTGGGGTTGTGGTGCAGCAAGTGTTGATGAAGAAGTGCCATGGATCCCTTCGCATCCCACTTCTGATATCGAAGAATCCCGAGCAGCAGTGTTTTTAAAAATGGTGACGTCAGCAGCGCTGACGTCACATTCCTCCTCAAACTGGCTATCCATTTGGGGTTGCTTGTCCATAGTGACAGTGAAACTCAAAATAGCGTTAAACTGATTTATTTGATAATACTTAGAGGTCCGCACAGTATGACGGCTCGAGTAATAATGAATCATAACTCGTTCCGTCGCTTCTATTTATACTAGCCAACAAGTGACTCAATACACTGCGCGCACGTGTTGTTTACAATCTTTGTTAAACAAAGTAATTCCTTATTTTATTTCATAAATTGAACGAAACGTTAAAAACAATAATGATGACATAATTTTAGACGTTCTTAATTATTATTTAGACAACTACTAAGTAATTGCGCCGATATATAGAATCGATCCATAAGTCGCAATAAATTGCTTCGCATTAAACTGAACGCACTTGTGTAATGTGTAACCGGCGTATTGTTGTCTCTGCAGACATCCCCACCCTGCGCTACTACTTTAACCTGGGCGTGGAGTGCATGTGGGCGGCCTACGGGCCCCCGCCGCCGCACCCGCCGCCCAGGCACTACTCCCCCAGGGACCTTGCGCAGGTAACATTATATACCATTTGAAATTTTTTTACGTAATTATTTTTATACCTTAAACTGCCCCATTAAGATTTTCTCCTGTATCGAGGTTGCCTTTACAACCACAAATTCTCATATACACAAACACTCAGACCCGGACAAGTACCTTAGATCATACAAATATTTGCTCCGTGTCATGATCGAACCTACAATACTGAAACCGATCACTCAGCCGCTATGCCAAACGTGTCGTAATATTACAAATACGGGCCGCCTGATGTTAAGCGGCAGCCACAGTCTATAAAGGCTACATTAAAACCAGAACCACAATAACATTTAGCACATTATTCCTAACCAAACGAAAGTAGAGTTTTTGCAATTTTTAATAACAATGAACTGGACTTACATATGTACTTATATACATACGATCACGCCTGTAGTCCCCGAAGAGTTAAACAGAGGTGTACTAATGTACAACCACAATTTGGCAGTATGTTTAGGTATAAATCCAAACTCCGAGCTGCTACTGAGTATTTCATAGAAAACTAACTTTCCTGGGAATCGAACCCAAGACTCTAGCGTAACAGTCGCTAGGCGTACATAATTAAATAACAAACCTATAATACTCAGGATATGCAGCAAATTTCGCTTCACGATCGGCCGTTGATGAACCACAACAACGTTGAACAGAACCACAAGCACAAGCCGGGCCAGCCCACCGACAAGCCGCCGCTCAACAACCAGGGCAAGGGCAACGGACAGCGCCCACTGCTGGGCCCACGGTGAGTAACACCCACTACAGAAGATCAAGTCCAAAGACCCAAGTCTGCTATTTCAAAGGTATCAGAATGGCCTTCCAAAATAACATAAAAAGCGACAGATTTCGCAGGGAAAACTGTCAAAAATCTGTTAAACAATTTTTTTAAACTATTTCAGCGGTCTAAATAAACGGTAATAAGCGGTCATTTAGAATAAATATACCACAATAAATTCGAATCGAATTTTTGGAAGTTTTTCTATTCAAAATCTGTCAAATATCAATTTTATTCAGTGAAAAGATATGTAACGATTGAAAATTCAGTCAATAATTGAAATAAAACATTTTAACTTTGAAAAATCAACAATTCTGTAGCCTGAAGATTTTAATAAAATAAGATAACAGACTTGGTGTCATGGCAAGTTTCTTTTCACCATCTCGATTTTACGCATCAATCGCGTTCGGGTCTCGAATCGCGTCTATCAGCACGCAGTATGCGGTCGATGCATAAAATTGAGTTGTTGATATGGCATTCTAGGGCCTCAACTGGGTCGTAACCACTAACTGTTGGCGCCAAGGTGAGATGCAACTACCACTGCTCTAAGTGGGGGCGTACTGGGTCGGACCTGATGCATAGTCCCACCTCTTCTAGATATGGCCTCTTCCAAATAGAAATATTGCAGTTCCTGTATTGAAAACTAGCTTCTGCCCACGACTTAGTCTGCATGGACTTCAGAATTCGATCGGACCTGGATAAAAAGACCAGACATTCGGACATGATTGATCATCCTCACAAACTTCCACGTTTATAAAATTAGTAGGATGATGTAACAACTGTAGAGAGGATAGCTTTTCTCATCAGTAACGTAACGGTTTTTATTCGTGGTACAAAAATATAAACTTGTTATAAGTTTGATTAATTGTAACCTATTTATTTCGCATAATTTTATTTTTGCATTTGCAACAGATTCAAGCGCGGCGGTGGCAATCAGGAGGGCAACCAGAACTCCAACCACAATCAGAATAAGCACAACAACATGGGCAACAAGGGACCCAACAACCGGTCAGTTTATTATTTTGTACACATTTTCACAGTCCTATTTGCCTTCAGAGTTGATGTGCAATGAGCTAACATCACCTTACCTTTGAAAATTAACGACGAGTGATATTTTAAATACACATGCACAACATTACAGCAAGGAACCAAAGTGTTTTACAGTTCAAAAGAAGCAATAAAATTAGTAAAGGATAAACAATATACATATTATTATATATTAAAAAAAATATATACAGCTAAGAGTAGTATTATTTCTCAGTTTTCATTCATCCTCTCACAAAATCTCAAACATATATGAAAATATTTGATAATCTGTATTTGTAGAAAAATATTACGTACAGATTGGTCAATCGTACAGAACTGTGCGCGTCTGAAGTTGTCTGCAAGTGGTTTTGCATTGGTAAATTTAAATATAAAAACTATGTTTCGCAATCCAAATCGACGGTACTGTACATAGGACGTGCGAGGTTCAAGTGTATAGTGTAATCACCTGCGCCGTAATAACTGTTGTGTTATGCGCAGGCGCAACTCTCACGGTGATGGTCGTGGCCCGCACGGCGGGTACGGCGGCGCGGGCGAGGGCGAGTGCGTCATGGAGCAGCCGCTGCTCACGCTGCCCTACATCCCCTACCCGCCACCGATGTACCCCATACAATACTACCCCGTCGAGACCGACCCAGGTGACTCACATACATGACATACACACACTAACACAAACCTTCACATTGCTACACAGCCATGTTACATTTAACACAAAAAAACTCAAATTACATATATTTTATTCATAAAATATAATTTACCATACTGGTTCAGCGCGACATTGGATGTTTACAATTGAAACAAAGTCAAATTGACAGTATACTATTTTCTCTATTAGCCGTCTCATTAACTCACTTGTGTAACATTGCAGCAATGATGGGCATGATGGGCGGTATGGGGTACGTGGGCTATGAGGAGGGCGTGTACGAGGGCGGCATGCAGCCGTTCTACCCGCCGCCGCACTACCCGCCACCACATCCGCACCCACATCCGCATCACATCGAACACAAGTAAACCCACCTCTACCCTAAATGTACCGATACTTATGAAAATATCACTCATTTGTGACTATTGTAAGTAATGCAGGCCCGCAGATAAGTATTCTCAGGATTTTTGAACTTAGAAACATTGCAGAACTCCAACCACCGAGGGACCATAATTACGCTAGGTTTGCACTAAGGGACCGTTACATCCGTTTTACTATACAATATCTACTTGTGTTGCAGTGTCCATAATTCCGCAGAATAATTACCTGCAGCCTGCATCCGCGCATATCGCAAATGATTGATGTTAGACGGGATACAAAAAGTATTTATAGTGTAACTTCAGTACAATAAAACGTATTATCTCATTTTTTATTAGATATTTTCTCCAAACACATTTAATAAATGCATAGTACATGAAAGTAAATAAAAACAGTTTTGTTTGAATATTAAATTTAGTCTTTTCACTTTTTTCAGTTAAAATTCTTCACACTGGCGCAATTAAATGCTTTCGCCCGTCTCATACCTGCTACTCGAATAATCGACTAAATCTTATGTCAATTCGTTTTAAAACCGATAATGTACCAATTAGGTACGGTTTATATGTTGTAACTATTTTCGAAATGTGAATACTATATCTATGCATTCTCTTTGAGAAAATGTATCCTTATTTGACATTCGTCTTAGTCGATTATTCGACTAAACAGAGTTTGAATCGGTACATTTCTAACATCGAAAATTTTTACGAGTCAATCGATTGCATAAAACGACGAGCAGATTTTGGAAGTCAAAGAATTTGTAAAGATTTGAAAATGATTTCCAAATACCTAGTGCTGTGCATATCGACGAAATTCGACAATTGTTTCCGATTACCACATTCAAGTAACTTTAATTTAAAACCTTCATAGTAAGAAGGACCTTATTGTTTAGAGCCGCGCTTTTTTGGAAAATAGTTGCCACCAGATATTTTATCACCATTAAAATACTACGTTATCGTCGTAACAGTGTAATGTTTTACTATTTATAACCGTGTCATTATCACCACTTTCCAGCAAACACGTAGCTTACTTGGAAATTCGTTCTTGAATGTGGTAAAAAATATTGATATTGTTATTTTAAATACTTGGTATTTGCGGACTTTACAACCGAAATTAACGCAGATCCATCTGTACCCATTGTATTATGGAAAATGCTAAGTATTTAAAGTATCCTTAACTCTCACTGAAACAGCGGATTTATACACACGTATTCATTTGCCTAGCTAATTGTGTATGTGATATTATCTGCATGGTGAGAAGTCTCTGAATTTACACTGAATCTGTCAGAAAATTACAACTCTGGTCTAGTCTAACAAAATTTCAGAATACTTCAGCCCATCGTATCAAGGATGTAAATGTCAAAGACGTTTCAGTGTATATTCAATAATTGACCGAGATGCGTTGGGTTTTAAAAAACTTGGTAATTTAATGTCCAAATTGATACTAAAAAACCATGAGTCTCGGCCAATTGGAAGATGGTCATCAATGAGTTTAATGGAACTCAATTTTCGACTCCTACGGTGACTTCGTTAGCACAAAACGAGAATGCTCATCGAAAAACCTGTATACGAATTTCTATAAACACTGACTGATGAAACATTCGGAAATCGCAGTGTATCCATGATGCTGTGCTGTGTGTGGGAGACAAAACACGTTTCGGTATAGTAACTTGCGTCAATTAATGGAACAATAATCCTCGATATAGGAGAGAGTCGTCAATTTAACGCTTTAATTTCGAGTAGTTATTGGGAAATTCTGTTATATCCTGAAAGGACAATTAAATTTGAAATTCTAGGACACAGTCTTGCATTTAATGCTACTTGGGACCCATACACAGCATCGCATGATTATTTGTTATTTATTAAGAAAGTAAATATATGTGACAATTATTGTCGTAAAATTTTGTAAATTAATGTTGTGTACTTAATATGAGTAGATTACTACGGCAACGTTTTGTAAATACTCGTAAGATTCAGAACGTGGTCGAAATGGACCGCCGCGGTATACCAAACGATAAACAACCCTTTTTGAAACTCTTAAAAATTCCCGATTATTGTCGCGCACCTACTGTGATCAATTTTGACTGATACCTTTGCCAATTTTGTAACCCATTTCGAAAATGTCTAGGATCCTATTTGATTTTTTTATCCCTAAGTGTTCATTGGTGCTGCAAAATTAACGAAATATTTTTGTATGGTACGTCATTATACATACATACAATTTTGTGTAGTTGTTAGGCGCTGTATATCATTCCTTAAAATGTAAGGTGAAACTGTAAATTTTAAGCCAATTTCAAGTAGTTTTACGTCGCAAATTTAAGTTTCTGATGCTTTAGTTTTCTGTGAATCGCTAATCACAACACACGCGCACGCAAAATATACGTCGTGCGTGACTTGAAAGTTACACGTGCTACATGTTCCAACATTATATGATTCGTGTGTAGTGATTAGTCGATTATTGGCTTAATTTTAGTTTAGTTAGAAATAAGTCAATACGGTTTCACATTACCCTAATTAAGGGTAACACTACGAGTAGGTTTACTTTTAAATATTCTCAGATCTCACAATAAATATGAAATCGCAGATCTTGAATCTCAAAACAGAAAATTTCAGCACTAGTATTAAAAAGTTATTAAAATAGCGTGAACACATAAGTATCCTACTTTGATCTCATAGTAAACGTCATTTGTAAGAAAAACCTGGGTGCTTGGGTAGTCGTTTATAATTATACTTTTTAGTGCATCAAATTCAATTAACATTTTACTCCACGGGGAAATAGATAACATTTTCTCCTTAAAACGCACTAGTCTCTGCATTTACTATCCTAAGTTTTGTGAATTTGTCGCTCTCAGAGCCTGAAGCGCGATCGTGTGAACCGAGTAGATCTCCATTTTTGGAGACCAGTCACCGATAGTATGTATGTTGTACGCCATATTTTGTTTTATCTTTCCCCCAACAACATTGTCTTAATCTCTTGTTTGTGGTTCACATGAAGAGAGCGCTCAAAATTGACTAACACGTATTTTTGGAATGTTTATATTAGTATTAGGCTGTGTTTTTCGGATTGTAATCTCAGAGCTCGGACGAACAGACACAGATATCGATGTCTCAATGTAATCACAATAGATGCTGATCTGTGTTTTCGCCTCTCCTATAGTCATCATTTCAATTAGGTAGGTTTTTTTACGGTGCTCACCGTGATCAATGTCCTCGAAATTCCGCCCACGGTTTTGTACCACTTTTACTATTCCTGCGTATTATATATGTATGTCACATAAAATTATATATTTTAATGTATACTTAAAGAAATCTTAATTGTTTGTACAGACCGTTGTTAAAATTATACAAAAAAAAATAAACAAAAAAAAGTGTACTCCATTTATATATGTAATGTTTATCAGTCATTTCGGTGTTTTCAGTATTAGTTTTAAATCACTAGGAGTTAGAATTTTATGTTAGTCGTTAATTAATGTTTACGTAACTATAGTTTAGTGTTACTTTATTTAAGTATACCGTCAGTTACTTTGTAATCTCGTCAGTTAGGGCACGCCAGGGCGTAAAGTATATATTTTTTGTTCTCAATGTAGTTAGTAATGTTTATTTGTGCCAACTTTGATGTGTTTTATGTAAATTGGCAGTAACAAACGTGACAAACAACGATCAGCGTCACTGCCAAAGAACAAAATTCTTGTTGTCATATCAGCTTAAAGATACATAAATACAATAATTGTGTTGTGAATATACTATATGCATAGATGTATGTCGTAACTTTATGGTTGTACAGTGCTCAAAGTTAGCGTTATGTCCGCCTTTGAGATGTTATTTGTAATTTTTTTCCAAATTCATCAAATAAAAGTCTCCTGATTTTTGATTTTGTATTCTTCATTTGTACGATGATATTTTTAGGTCATAAGGGCGACTGCTCCGCTCCGGATTTGATTCCCAGGGAGATCTAGTCGGGTTTTAGTTTAGAAGATATAATAAGTTTATTTTTTCAGGTATAGTCCTGTGGCTCTTGGACTATGCCTTGAAAATTGAAGTTCATGTCTAAACTAAGATCCGCCTAAATCTGTGACTTGGCGAACAATTACGACTAATTAGCCTACACTTTGGGAGAAAACAAATTTTCGCTAGGTGCCCTGGTATTTGAGATTCAAATTGGGTCAAGCTGGAGATAGTTCTGATATTGGGCGACTAATTAGCGACAATATTTTAATCCTATCAAAATTAAAAAATCCTTGATGGTGGCCATACCATTGTCAGTCACACTGCAAAGAAAAATAGGGCCAATGGGATGAGTAAGCAAATAGGTACCTAGTGTCCCTCATGGGCGTCTTTGTATAAAATACCTACAACACGTAACAGCACTAAAACACTTCATTCGACCGTACTGTAGATCCTTGACTGCAAAGTTTATAGTACTTAATATAGGTATAGTAAAATTGACTAACTCATCGGCACGTTTTTAATATTTTTTGAAATGGCTTGGGGGACCACTTCAGGTGCTTCCACGATCTACCAGTGGTCCCCAGGCCACCGGTTAAGAACCAGTGACCTAAGAAGTTTAGGTACAAATTAAAAAAGCGCGCAAATTATAAGTAAGCACACTGGTTATCAAGTTTTAGTAGGCCCCTGTAAGTTTACTTGGGGGATTACCTACTAAAAAGAATTTGTTGACATTGAAACTGCATTTCAACTTTGGCATTTTAAAGCGTTGCCAGATGTACCGCATTTGCGCTTTTCGAATCTGCTAGAACAACCCTTTTTTCAGGATCAGAATTCAAATAGTAAGATAAAACCTGACAAGCGAAATTATTTAATAACATCACTGTGAATAGTGTGAATCGATTTCTTTTAGCAGATTAAGCTGTTAGAAAAAATGAGGGCTGCTACAAAAATTTCAAGGCTTCTCACAAAACATTCTGTCACAGACTACTTAGAGATACTAGTGTCATTCTGTCAAAAATTGCCAAACACAACAATCTGCGTTTTTGAAGCAACACTACAGCATTTTCATTTTTCAATTTCTCATCTGGCAACACTATTTTGCTAATGACAGTGACTGACAGGACATTGTTTTGTTTGGATTTTTTGAGGGAATTTGGACTGGAGTTTTGTATCAGATGAATAACCTCAATTTTTTTTTATTTTGAACTACAGTAAATTCAATAGTAACCCTGCATGTTATAGTTGAAGTCCGTTTATAATACTCAAAGTTATGTAATATTCATAAAAATATAATCATGGGTATTATATTAATTTTCCCAGTTTCGTAATCATATTTTTGTATGTTATTAAAACGTAAATTCTTATCGCGGCATGAGAGGAAAGCACAACCGGCTTATTGTCTGTTAGTGCGTAGTCTGTGACAGATTAAAGACCTCTTTTATGGCCGAAGGTCTGTTAATTACTGTATCTATTGGCTGGCCTTGTGAAAACAAGTGGCTGTTATCGTTTAAAGTACAATATCAATAAGCCGCTTGTTTGGGATTGCACCGACCTACTGCGACGGAAGCGGAGATGTAAGTATATAGCACACTAGCACGTAGGTTTAGAAAAGATTAAGATATAATTGTTTTACAATTGACATCAGCGTTATTTGCCGTTAGAAGCTCGTCGGATAAGGTAGGTAGCTGATTTGAGTTATTATTTCTTATATGATTGGGTTTTATTGATTTAGAAACATCTTCAATATCTTTGTTAGATTAAAAAAACCAAATTAAAAAAAAAAAATTGTACCAATGTAAAATGATTAATGTTCAACCTACATTACTGAGTAAAATAATAATTTTAATGTACCTAAGTACATTTAGGAAATAAGTTTAGAATTATGTACATGTGCAGATATGCAGAGTTAAAATTTTTTAATCAATCGATTATTTGTGGCAATATCTTTTAAGTATACATATAGTGGAAAAAATACTTTAATGATAATAATAAAAATATTAGAATTTATAAAAATATCAAGTAGTATTTACAAAAATATTTAGAACATTATGACCAAATATCTTTGTGGGTCTTAATTAAATAAAATACTCCACTAAAATGCCATTTTAAATCCTCAATGAGATTATTAATTTTAAATCAAATAGGTACCCAGAATGTGTTTCTATATCCATCTCTTTATCATCACAGTTGTGTATTGTTTTGGGCAATTTGCCTTAATAGTATTTGTAGGGAATTGTGGGTTAATATCAGTATGTAAGTATAATACTTCTTATAAAACTATTCTTAAAGGATTTTATTGAAGTATTTTTATATTTTACTCTGAAAACAAAATACTTCAGTTAAAATAACATTAGATTTTTGAACATGGCATTATGTATCCATTCCATGTGTGAGTGGAGTGACATGGAAATTATACAGAGTAAAAGAATGAAGCCAAGCCAAGCGTAGTTTGGCAAGTACCTGGCTGTGGGTCAGTATCAGTAATTATCAAAATTATAGTTTTCTCATTGAATTGTGTTAGAGTATGCAGGGTACTGGGTAAAAGAACCATAAAATGAAAGTTTTTGCATTGTGGCTGCAATTTGTTACTTGACAGGCTGCACTGGATATCCTAGCATTTGTCTACTATCTCATTTGATATTAATTTAGCAACACCCATAAAGACCCCCAGTGTACAAGACAATTTTTGCATTGTCTGTAATTAAGCAATTGAAGGGATAACAGTGTGGTCCACAAGCAAGTAGGTTTGCCTGCATTTCTGACTCACAATTGACTGATCATTTGACTGATCTTGTTCTTCTTTCTAAACTTGCAATTAAAAATAGTAAACTACTTTATCTTCTACAGAATGTCTGTACTCATAACGGACAATAATTAGACATAAAGTCCATTTACCTATTGTATCATTTGAGTGGGTTATTTATCATTTCTTGTTGTCATTATGTAATGATAGTCAATATCTTACCAGTGTTATTTGTTATCTGTTTATGTTCTGAGACACATGTTATTTGTGTTATATTAGTTATAATATTTACTGCAAAGCTAGATTGTTTCATTTCCTCTTAGACAAGTAAATTAATTACCCAATAATTCATTTATACTGTATGAATGATTTGTGAAGTGGTACTCTGTCTCTTGTTTTTCCCAAGCCTGCAGGAATTTCCTGAATCTTTTCATAGATCATCATCATCACCTTTAATGATAAAGTAGGTATACAAGAAATTTTCGTGTCATCTATACCTAGCTATAATAAAATTGTAACAGGCCGATGTCTGTAAATTACTTATAGATATTAAAGAAAAACTAATAATAATAATAGGGGTCTTTATTTGGTCTTTTCTTTATTGGCAACAGATGCCAAAATAACAAGTTTTAGAATTGTTGTCGTAGAACTGTCTGTCTGTTTGTGTGTATGTATGTACGCGCGTCACGCAAAAACTACTGCATGGAATTGAATGCAGTTTTCACCGATGTACCTATTGCTAAAGGTCTAACTTAAAATCTGGGGCTTGTTTTATCTTGATACGCCGCCTAGAATCGGACTTCGTATGTTATTCGGACCTAGTAGGTATGTTAATCTTTTTGGGACGTGAGAGTAACTGCGGGCAACAGCAACAAGTATTAAATAAAATTGTCAAAAAAATTGTTGGATAAAATAACATTTTCGAAATCCCTTACTAATGACTAACCTGTTGTGAATTTCAATTGAAATGCTATCATGTGTCTTGTAGAACTAAATGCAGCTATATGGGTAGTATAAGTAGGTAGCTTAACTACCTACTTATTTAACAATCTTCATGCTCTAACGAGATTCAACCATCATCCACAACATAGTAGGTAGGTACCAGACTTAATTTCATGCTTCGATAAATCATGAAAATGTTAATTTAAAAACACTTCTTATTTTCAATTAAAGCCTAAGTACCTATTTACCCGTTACACGTGTTCATCGTTACCGTGATAATAAAATTAAAGTTCATGAACTCGTAATACCTACCTAAACATGTTTGTATAACAATATTTTCTAAATCATTTATGTAATCAAACCAATATTTATTAAAAGCAGTAAGAAAAATATAAATGTGCTTATCATAAATATTACTGCTAGGCTGAATTTTATAAAGCTGACATGGACCGCTAGATTTAGCAGTATCGTAGGGTAGGTACTTAGACTGCTTTTACTAAGAATAAGCCAAGGCAGCCAGACTACTCTTGCAATTGGGCTATGCTCGATACTAAGTATTTTCCGCGTGCGTCCATTTGATCTCTAGATTCTAGCCCGGATTACTGTAGATTATCTAATATAGATTCTAAATGATAATCCATCTCCGGTGGACTGCTTGACCAGCGCAGCTACACACTAGAAAAACGTTAATATCAAAGTTAGGTAGGTACCTGCATCCGGAAGGTGACACCTTGCCCGTTGGAATAAAAATTAGCTTATTTGGTACCTATTCTACGAAATAATGCTGAAAATGTGGTTGAACTACATTTTCCTCTCATAGGTATATTGATCTATTGTGTGCTGTGTCTAGATGTCGCTCAAGGTTCAGAAGATCACGGAGCCCCTGGTCCTGGGTGAGGGCCCGCACTGGGACGAGAAGCAGCAGGCGCTGTACTTCGTCAGTATCAATGAACAAACCATACACAAGTACGTGCTCGCCACTGGAACGCATTCGAAGACTAAGCTTGGCAAGTATTTTATTATCGAACAGTTTCTAAATGTAGATAACTCGATTTTGAACCGACCAACCCGGGATACCACAATTTCTATTTTCCTCAGTATATTATATTTCCTTACGTGTAGGTGGCCGCGTCGGTTTCATAGTGCCAGTGGAAGGCACTAGGGACCAGTTCCTAGTGGGAGTGGAACGTAAGTTCCTGGTGGTGAGGTGGGACGGCGCGGACGGCTCGCCTGCCACCGTGGTGAAGGAGCTCGGCGAGGTCGACCACGACGTGCCCACGAACAGGATCAATGATGGGAAAGCGGATCCCAAGGGCAGAGTGTTTGCTGGTGAGAGCTATGAATTACCTACTGACTTTCTATTACACATGTATTGTACCTACATGTTTTTCTTTCTTTGTGCAATAAGGTTGGTGAGAGACATATTAAACACATTTCTTTTTTCAATTAAATTCTCTGTGGCATTAGGGCTCGCCCTCATGGCGATGGGACTTTTAGATACCGGCGAACTGTGCGTCTACATTAATACACCGCTGCCTAACCGTTCGAGAAATAAAGGAGCTCTTTGAACCTTTTTCCATATCACTGATACCGCGACAGTCCCTAGATCCATCTGCTGCCTACTGGGTCTCATAGTAGAAGTACAATATAACTTAAGTTGCGTAACCCTCAGGTACCATGGGCTGCGAGGATCCTCCGGGCAACTTCCAGCTTAACAAAGGCAACCTGTTCCGTCTGGATGGAGCTAAGGTCACGAAGGTAGTGGAGCGAGTCAGCATCTCCAACGGGCTGGCTTGGGACCTTAGTCGGAAAGCCATGTACTACACCGACTCACTGGAGAAGAACGTGCGGAGATACGATTATGATGTTGAAACCGGAGAGATTTGTGAGTGATTTATTACTTTTCTTTTACCTTTTAACTGACTAGTCTGACTGAACTAATGTTGTTATCATAGTTAGTAGACTTAGGTATGTCACAATCTGCATAATCCATAGAAACTACTGATGCTTGATGCTGATACTATGCTTGAGTATTTTAATTGTATATTTGATAGCATTGTGTTTGCGATTTTGCGTGCATAAACATCCTAGTCATATCTTTTTGTGATATTTTTTGCATTTTCCATGCTAAGATTGTTATTTTTTAGTAAAGGAAAAAAATCAATCGCGGGCAGTAGTTTAAAGGTAAGGTGGCATCGTACGACACTGAACTAACTGTAAAGTAAGTCGTGTCGGTTGAGAAGTAAGGTAACTTGCCTTTCATAGATGTCACCAACGTCACCTAATGACGTAAATTCAGAATGCGAAGGCAAAATTTCAATCATGCGGGTAGGGTTCGCGGTGGCTTAGAGGTCAGAGCGTCTGGTATATCAAACCAGAAGACGCAGGTTCGAATCCTGCCCGCGATTGAATTTTTTCCTTTACTAAAAAATATCCTAGTCATAAACAAAAAATATACTATTATTGCAAAGGTATATTTCTTGTGTACTTACTGACCTACAATGAGACAATCGATCCTAATTCCATTCTATTAAAAAAAATCTTCCATGTAATAAAATCTACTTTCGATACATTTTCATTCATAATATCAGTTTCTGACGTATAGTTTCTTTTCAGCCAACGTTAAGTATGTCTTCGACTTCGAGAAGAACAATATCACCGGCGTTCCTGATGGCTCAACGATAGACACCGATGGAAATTTATGGATCGCAGTCTTTGACGGCTCATGTATCATCAAAATTGACCCCAGGACCGGGGAACTATTGCAGAAAGTCCCTATCCCCGCGTTACAAGTGACCTCTGTCACTTTTGGGGGTCCAAACTATGATATTTTGTTCGTCACGACGGCTAGTATGAATATTCGTGGACCCCAAGAACCTCCGTGTGGGTCTACCTTTATGGTTACTGGGTTGGGGGTGAAAGGTTTTCCCAACATTAATTTTAAGCTTTAATTAATTATGAATCATGATATAAATTAATTATTAGAAATCATGATATTCTCATATAAAGATGCCTTTATACAAAATACGTACAATTTTAGGATAATTATGTATCCCTATTTTAATCGATATTAAAGTTATAAGCATATCGTTATATAATTATATCGAACATTTTATTATCGAGTCCAATAGACTGAATGTTTTAAATGTTAATAATCTCGTAAGATAAGAATATACATATATTTATTCATTAAATTATAAGGAACTGTTTTACTATCATATTTTTTTAAAATAATGTATATTATTTGTAAGGTAATCGTTTATCGATATTAATAAAGTACTTTTTTAACATCGATATTATCGGCCTCGCTCTCAATATTGTCGCTGGCGGTATTGTTATTAACAGCGTTAGTAGTCTAGTGTCTCATTAGTCTAGTGGTTCCAAGCGCGACTGCTACGCTAGAGGTCCTGGGTTCGATCCCCAGGTCGAGCAAAGTGTTATTGGGTTGTTCTATGCAATTCTCAGTAGCAACTTGGAGTCTGGATTTCTGCCCGGTTAATGGCAATAGGCTCGCCCCCTATTACATGGGACTTAAACATACCGGCACTGTTGGTGTAGGTACATTAGTACGCTTCTGCCTAACCCTTCGGGGAATACAGGCGTGATGGTATGTTATCGGTACTGTCGGCTTCGATATCAATATTATCGGCGTCGGTATTAATATCAACGGCGATGATATCGATTTTATCAATATCGGTATTGAACATTTGACACTGACTTTTTGAGCGTCCGCGTCTGTATTGAAAGTTTTTGGCGCATCGCTATCTACATAATACATTATCGGCGTCGGCATTTTCGGCATTTTCGACACCTTGACATTTTCGGCGTTGACATCGATAATATCGGCATTGACATCGATATTATCGTCATCGGCATTGGTATTTAAATTTCTGACACATCGGACATTTTCAGCGTCGAAGTCTATATGATCGGCGTCGGTATTAGCCGCGTCCACACTAACCGAGCACTGCTCGCGCGGCAGCCTTGCGAGCCAATGCCTCGGACTGTACAGATGTGCCTCGGACTGTACAGACGTGCCTCGGACCGTACAGACGTGCCTCGGACTGTACAGACGTGCCTCGGACTGTACAGACGTGCCTCGGGGTTGTTGGGGCGCACGTTGCCTCGGCTGAGCGTGCCGCGTGCTGAGCCGTCGGCTGTCGGTAAGCGGAACGCGCTCAAAGGTGCCCCGATGAGCGCTTTGCGTTCGATGTGGACGGCTCGCGAGCGCTAGTTCCACAAGTTCTTTGTTAAAGTTAGCTATTATCATGAATACTCAAGAGAAATCGACGCGACTGTTTCCTTTTTCTTAATAAGGTACTAGAAAAATAGCTGCAACAGAAATTACACAACTGTCCATTTTGGATGCTCTTTTGAGTTTTGATTGATCGGCCTGCCTCGCGAGGCTCGCGCCTGTGTCCGGGCGCATCGCAAGGCTGCCGCGCGTGCCCATGCGCTGTGTGGACGCGGCTATTGAAATTTTTGACGCATCGACATTTTCTGCGTCGTCTATATTATTAGCGTCGACATCGACATAATCGGCTTCGGTAACGATATCTGTGTCATATAATTGATTACAAGTAAAACAACTAACTCTTTATACATAATTTAATTGAGTTTGACATTAACGTTGGGAAGTCCTCGCACGCCCAGTCCGGTGACTTTGAAGGTGGATCCAGCCGGTGGGAGCTGCTCCTGGCCGCGGTTCATGCAGGCTGTAGTGACGTACAGCACGTCCAGTGCGGGGCCCCCGAATGTGGCGGACGTCACTTGCAGAGCGGGGATCGGCACCTTCTGCAGGAGCTTGCTGGTTCGAGGGTCAATTTTCAACACCTGCAAATGTTTTATCATCAGTTGATTGATAAGAGTCCGCAGGTGTTGTTCGTTGCTTTGTGATCTTGATCCAAAATTCCAACGAACAAAAGGCTTGTTGCGTAGTTTTCCTAAGAATAACGCAGATTTACAGATAAACGTAATACGGAAATTATACTGTGGTATAACGTTGTATGATGCCCAACACTTGAGACCGGAAAACTAATCTCCTTTTGCATAATAACTAGTACTACGTTCAGAACGGTCACTCTATGCTCCTCCTTGCACTTGACACCTCTCTGTCCCCCACTACGTTTCAGACTTGTAGCGATCGTTGCCGCATAGTTTAGTGGCCGCGCGTTTAGTTACGCGGTATTACAGGGTTTTCAATGAATTTTCTCAGTAGCAGCTCGGAATTTGGATTTGTACCCGGTTAATGGCAACAGACTCGCCCGTTATTACATGGGATGGCACATACCGGCGAACTGTAAGCGTACATCATTACAGTTCTGCCTAACCGTTAGAGGAATACAGGTGAGATGGTATATATAATATAAACAAACTTGTGCACATTATACGTATTTGGGCTTCAACAAAGGTCGCTTAAAGGATGAAATGGCGCACATTGGGGGAAGCCTACGTCCAGCAGTGGACTACTATAGGCGGATGATGATGATGATGATGATGAAAGGTCGCTTGGGTTAGGTCTCGGATGGGTAGTTGTAATAAGCATGGGGAATCGCAGCGTTTATTTTAAAAAAATCCTCAGTAACTGAAGGAACACCTAACGAATATACATTGACTTGCCTGATTTCCATCGAAGTTAGCGACCCAGAGATTGCCGTCGGTGTCGATGGTCATGCCGTCCACGATGCCGCTTAAACCGTAGTCTTTGTACACGAACACATTCTTTGGATTTGCTGAAAAACAAATACGTACATAAATATTAGGGTGGTGGTGGTAATATTAAGGATATTTTAGAGTTGTTTTTTTTTTCATAAAATTTTGAGAGATTCATACATGCCTAATTTTAACTACTTTTTTGTCGGCATGAGGTCTGCTCACCCACATCAGGCTAGCGTGGTGGACTATAGTCTAATCCCTCTGATTCTGTGAGGAGATCCGTGCACAGCAGTGGGATAGTACAATGGGTTGATGACAATCGCGAGAAATGAAATATCAAATGTCAAATCGGATCCATTAGATCCTCGTAAAGTTGTTGCAAGTAACTTACAGATGTCGCCAGTCTCCACATCATAGTCGTATCTCCTGATGGTGTACTCAAACGAGTCGGCGAAGTAAAACGCCTTCTCTTTGAGGTCCCAGCAGAGGCCGTTAGAGATGTCGATGTCTGTGGCCATCTTGTGGGCGGTGCCGTCAGGGTCGAAGCGGTACAGGGAGCCCTTTTTAAGGTAGAATTTGCCAGGCTCATATTCGTAACCCATAGTACCTAGATAGAAATATCAATTAGCTTTACTGGGTTGTCCCGAAACTGGTCTAGAGCTCGAACTATGAAAGTGTTTACTATGAGCTCAATAAAATTAAAATCAGTCAAAAATATAGAAGTCCATTATACTAGAGCGTACTGCGTACTATAGCGAGTGTGACGTCAAGACTGGTCTAACTGGACTGAGCCTTTTATTGTAAATAAATTAAACAACCGTCAAACATAACATACCATCACGCCTGTATTCCCCGAAGGGTTAGGCAGAGGCGTACTTAATGTACACCCACAGTTCGCCGGTCTGTTTAGGTATCATGTTATAGGGGGCGAACCTATAGCCATTCACCGGGCACAAATCCAGACTCCGAGCTGTACTGAGAATTGCATAGAAAAACCCAATAACACTGCTCGACCTGGGGATCGAACCCAGGACCTCTAGTGTAGCAGTCGCGCTTCGGACCACTAGACTAATGAGGCAGTCAACAACCGTCAACTAGCCTATAATAATAATAATAATAACTTACCCGCAAACAGTCTTCCCCTGGGATCTGCCTTAGCATCATTGAATCTGTTCTGCGGGTTATCCTGGTCCACCTCCACGACGGTCCTCAGCACCTTGGCAGAGTTGTTCGCGCCGTTCCACTCGATCTCCACCACCTGGCGGTTCAGGCCGATCACGAAGTGGTTTTTCTTGCCCTCCACTGGGATTATAAAGGTTGGCATTCCATCTGGAAAATAAAAGGAAGTTTCATCATTTTTTTTATTGAATACAGATGAGTCCTAACCTAACCTAACTTACTATTTACTCTGAGAAACTTTTCGATTAAGTACGCAGCTTTATTTTTAATATAAACTGTTTAAAAGATCTAATTAATTATTATATTATATAATTATTGATATAATAATTATTATAATATAATAATTTACTTACTTATTATATTATAATAATCTTAATTATTAAGCACTTAATTATTATATTATAATAATTATCTATACTTATAATAAATCTGTAGAGAGGTCAATTCTGTACATGAAATATATTTCCAAAATAACTATCAGCGGGTGATTAGTGATCGATACTGACGCCAAAAATGCAATCAGTAAAATTTTTGTCTGTCTGTCTGTCCGTATGTTCGTTATAGAAACAAAAACCACTCGACGGATTTCAACGAAACTTGGTACAATTGTTCTTCATACTCCTGGGCAGGTTATAGTATACTTTTCAACACGCTACAATAGGAGCAGAGCAGTGAAGGGAAATGTTGGGAAAATGAGTGATTCATGAGAAAGGTTTCAAGCTATAAAACATTACGCTACAACCCTTAGGAACGGGGCAACGCAGGTGAAACCGCGGGCGAAGAACTAGGGAACAAAGTAACTATTCCACGCGGACGAAGTCGCTGGCAAAAGCTAGTTATATAATAATATTGAGAAGGTTTCCAACCGCAACAATATTATTATATTATTATAATTATATTATCTAATAAGCACCATATTATTAACTAACTAAAAAGTTAAGAAATAAAAACCCGACTGCCTAAAAACATAGAAACAAGATTTTCAATCTCATGCAGTCGGAGGCAAGAAGTTTTTGGAGTTCAATTTAAGACAATGGATGGACATGAGATTGACTGCCTCATTAGTCTAGTGGTCCCAAGCGCGACTGCTACGCTAGAGGTCCTGGGTTCGATCCCCAGGTCGAGCAAAGTGGTTGGGTTTTTCTATGAAATTCTCAGTAGCAGCTCGGTGTCTGGATTTGTGTCCGGTTAATGGCGATACGCCCTGCGACACGATGGACCGACGATTTGAAGAAGGTGGCTGGCAGCGGATGGATGCGAGCTGCCCAAGGCCGGGATGGTTGGCGCTCCTTGGGGGAGGCCTACGTTCAGCAGTGGACGGCAATAAGCTGATTTGATTGACTGAATGGCAATAGGCCCGCCCCCTATTACATGGGACCTAAAAATACCGGCGAACTGTGGGTGTACATTAGTACGCCTGTGCCTAACCTTTCGGGGAATACAGGCATGATGGTATGTTATGTTATGTTCCATCTTTTTGACAGTCAGGTTTTTGATGGTGTTTTTTAGTTAAAATATATATTGTCTTAGTTTAGGTATCGGGCACCCAGGGACGGAGTCGCTGCCACCGTTAGTACTTGTTGCCATTTCAGTTTCCTTGTTTTATAATATTTTAGTGAAAATTATTATATAAATAAAACTGGATCTCGATACCTAACAATATCTTCACGAGTCTGACAGGGTTTTCTTAACACATTGTATTCAATAGCCGGGTTTCAAGGAAGCGCTACTAAGAGAATAAACTCACCAAACTTGGACTTGGTATGTTTGCCAGTCTCGGGCACGTACTTGTTGACGGTGTGGTCGAAAATACTGACGAAGTACAGCGCCTGCTCCGCGTGGTCCCAGTGAGGACCCTCGCCCAGCCACACCGGCTCCGTTACGGGTTCGACCACTGGCGCCATCTGAACATAAATTAAGGTATTAGCTAGGGTAACTAAGTCTCACTGAGGATAGCAATGTTGCCTGATTACTAATGGCCAGTCCCTATATCAAATCCGTCGATAGATTTGCTTACTAGTGATAGGATTTTGACATTATTTGTATGAACCTTATGTCAAAATCCCATCTCTAGTAAGTAAATCTATCGACGGATTTGTTATAGGGACTGGCCATAAGAGTTGCATAATATCTGTAAAGAGTTTGCTATTCGTCAGGTCATATGCTTGGTTAACACCTAGCTGTAATTAAAATTATTATCAAGTTTTGTACCAATGGCTACTGCCGTAGAGTCAATATTCCATTGGTCATCGACATAATAATATGTCTTGTCGCACTGTCGCTTGACATCAAGCGTAAGCGTAAGAATAAACAAAAAATATCTTCTTCATAGTATGCCTTCAGTTTCACTACCGTATTACGTTGTGTTAACATAAGTGTCGATAAATGAATTCAATTTAAATTTGTCATTCAACTAACCTACACAATTTAAATGTTACTATTTAAAATAAATCAAATAACCTACATTGTCCTCTTACAAATCGTTTTCCTAGTATGTATCACTGAAACCTTCAACTATCAATAAAATTATTCTAAGTGTCTATTCAGTTGCTTGCTGGTTTTTCTCCAAAGATAGTTTTTTTTGATCATATGAACTCATTATCGTTTCAAAAGTAATTAAAGACTGATGGCAGTTGCCCTCACTTTCTAATTATACACCCTCTTAAATGTCTACATAAACTCGTGTAAGTAACCCTTTGTAATTGGTAAAAAATAGTTTAGTTAGTATAAGGTGCTTGACCTTGTTGTTAATACCACTTATCTAATAGTTTTCTAATGTTAGTTTTTTACTACATGTACATACATATGTGTAAAATAAAATAGTAACTTACTAGGAATATCGAATCTATCTAAAAGTTCATGGGATTACGTTAAAATCTATCTCTGGATGTCTGTTTAGTTTTATTTCCCGTAGTTGCCAAATTGAAAACACACTACTAATATGTATAAGAAACTAAGCAAAACACATTGAGTTTCATCTCTATATATTGCCATCTCTCACCAATAATACAAAAATGAAAAAGACAGCAAATATTTTAGAGCGTCATTATGTCAACTTATTTGGTAAACGGCCTTCAAATACAATACCAATGTAGTCTGACTACTGATTTTGTAACGAGTGTTTGAAAATAATGAATGAAAGGAGGGATTAATTAATTATGTAAGTAAATTCTTCTATGAATAATTTGTGTTTGTCAACACTGGGAAACAATCACACCAAAAACATTTAAAAGATCTAGTACATAACAATATTTTATTAGAATTGTGAAATGTACCTACCTATGTAAATGAAAGGTAATCAGAAACTATCTAAATATGCAAAAAGTAAAGGTTGTTTACCGGTTTGTACGACGTCAGGGTCAGAATAACTATATTAGTTAAGAATGGTAAGTTATGATTATGAAAGACCATGTTGTAACATGGATATCGCGGTTTGAAGATAGACTCAGGGCTTGCAATGGCATACACCGTTAATATAACCCGACATTTTCCTCAGCTGGTTTCTTTGAACACTTGGGGAATCCGGTCGTGACATCATACACGCGCAACTAGTAATACCAGATGAGGAAAAATGATGAGGCTGTGAAAATGTTGTGAAACATTAAATTAATCATTATTTTCTGAGTATGTCCAATAATTAACGTGGTCCGTTTTGCAAGGTGATGTGTCGGTAGTATTTTATTGTTGTTATCTGAATGTTTTATTTTATATATGTAAATCACTTTGATAAATGAAAAACATTTCTAATACCGATAACTAGAAATAGAGAAAAGGGACGCTCAAACATGGATATGTTTGTGAACTTTTCTATGTGAAATCTTCTCTATTCGAGGGTCAACGATCGAGTAATGTGAAACTAATAAGCTACGATAACGAGCCAACCGCATGCCTTCGGACCTTTCGCTCCCAGCTATAGTAAGAAATATGGTCGCATGGCAGACATTGAGCTCTTTCTACGAAGACATGATGAACATGGCGCAAAAATTTTAATGATTATGCTCTGTTCCACCCAAGAATGGCCACTATTGGCGGATTTGAGGAAGTGCGTAGGTAACACTAGGTTTGAGAAGACCTAGTGTTGATGCTGAACATTGCTGAACACTGAAACGCCCCAGCCAAAAGAGGCGAGACGAAACGCCAGTGTGGTTTTAGATGGTAGATCACACAATGGGTGGAGTCCGACACGCCCCGTCGCATTCTCCGGGCGATGTCGAAAAAATTTAGGAAAGGAACATAAATTTTATACGCGCAAGTTTCTCCTTCGAGATTCGAAGGAAAGCAGAGAAACTGCCAGACCCATTTGTCCCTTCTCCACTTCCAATGGTTATTAGCCTGATAAACCTGGTAAGAGGAAGCAGCGCAACCAACTCACCAGTAACTTGATTTGTCAATGAAATTCAATGTTTTTTTACAGAAGTGTTGCAAGTCGTAATAGTCAACACGTGGTTAGGTAATATCAAAAATTTATCTTATCTTGTAAAGAGTGACAATATCTTACTTGACATATTTTTGGTAAGAGAACAATATTTATATTTGGGCCGATTTTACAAGCTAAATAAATCGATGTTAAAAGTAGTTAAAATGTCTTTATTTTCTTGAGCAGCCATTATTTAAACAAATACGTAACAACAATTCCTAGTTAAGTAATACTTACTTATTTATTTGTTTCAAGTTAAATAACACCAAACGACAACAAGTTAAGAACACGATTTAAAACAGTAAAACCACAAAAAAATATATTTTAAAGTGTTTGTCTTTAACTTATTGGGTTAAGGAAGAATGATTCTATGGCTGTCGACTACGCAAGGTCAGACAGGTAATTAAGACAAACACGTCGAGTTTGCCTAAATATATTTAAAAGCACACTAGTTAAACAAAATAATGATACAAACTTCGTAACATTTTAACGTCTAACAGTATCTATATACTGTAAATAACGTTACTATTAAGTATTTTTATACAGTTCTGGCGAGAAGTAACTGGCCCCTATCTAATATGCGTCTACCACACCTATGAAACCTTATAACACACGTAACTTTTTTACTGTACAACAATCTAAATAGGTGACGGGCATTTAGAATTCAATTTAAATTTTCCATGTTACATATATATTTAAATCTATACTTATAATAAATCTGTAGAGAGGTCAATTCTGTACATGAAATATATTTCCAAAATAACTATCAGCGGGTGATTAGTAATCGATACTGACGCCAAAAATGCAATCAGTAAATTTTTGTCTGTCTGTCTGTCTGTATGTTCGTTATAGAAACAAAAACCACTCGACGGATTTCAACGAAACTTGGTACAATTGTTCTTCATACTCCTGGGCAGGTTATAGTATACTTTTCATCACGCTACGATCAATAAGAGCAGAGCAGTGAAGGGAAATGTTGGGAAAATAAGTGATTCATGAGAAAGGTTTCAAGCTATAAAACATCACGCTACAACCCTTAGGAACGGGGCAACGCAGGTGAAACCGCGGGCGAAGAACTAGGGAACAAAGTAACTATTCCACGCGGACGAAGTCGCTGGCAAAAGCTAGTATTATATAACTTCTTCGCTTCAATATTGTCATACTTTTGAACGAATTTAATTTTTTTTTTAATTTTCATCTATACTTATAATAAATCTGTAGAGAGGTCAATTCTGTACATGAAATATATTTCCAAAATAACTATCAGCGGGTGATTAGTGATCGATACTGACGCCAAAAATGCAATCAGTAAAATTTTTGTCTGTCTGTCTGTATGTTCGTTATAGAAACAAAAACAACTGGACGGATTTCAACGAAACTTGGTACAATTGTTCTTCATACTCCTGGGCAGGTTATAGTATACTTTTCATCACGCTACGATCAATAGGAGCAGAGCAGTGAAGGGAAATGTTGGGAAAATGAGTGATTCATGAGAAAGGTTTCAATCTATAAAACATCACGCTACAACCCTTAGGAACGGGGCAACGCAGGTGAAACCGCGGGCGAAGAACTAGGGAACAAAGTAACTATTCCACGCGGACGAAGTCGCTGGCAAAAGCTAGTAATATATAAAATTGTAATGTTTGTTTTCAGATGCAGAATAAAGCCTTGGAATATAGAAGTTGTAACCTTTACGTTATAAAATGGTAAAAAAGATTTTGCCTTAGCCGGATATCTACGAAAAAATAACAGCCTATATTTTTGTGGCATCAAATGTAGCGTAGGACGCCCTCCGGCAAGATGGAGTGATGATTTGCGAAAGGTTGCTGGCGGAAGCTGGGTGCGACAAGCTGAGGACAGGGGGAAATGGCGCACATTGGGGGAGGGTTACATCCAGCAGTGGACTGCTATAGGCTGATGATGATGATTCGATAGGGACAAATCTTTTAAATAAACGTTGCATCTTAGAGGTCATGATAATCAATATTGATGTAGGTAACAAAAAATTGTTTTATAACAATAAATTAAAAAATTAGTTCCTTATGCCCAGGGTAACCGGATATATCCCGTAAGTATATGTTCCGCGATTCTTTATAATTTTCCCGGAAAATCTTTTAATAATCATTCGATTTATTTATTAGGTACCAGCTTATTGGTCGCGGTTTCACCCGCATTGCTCCGTTCCTAAGGGTCGTAGCGTGATGTTTAATAGCTTGAAACCATTCTCATGAAACCGCATAAAAATCCGTTCAGTAATTTTTGAGTTTATCGCGAATAGACAGACCCGGCGGGGGACATATATGTATAATGATTCGAAATCATGTGATTTTGTTTATATTTATTACTCTTGATGTTAAAGTGGCAGTGAGACACTGCCACGCTCAAAGTTAGTTTGTATTTTAGATTCGACTCTTTCACAGAATTATTATTTGAAATAATGAAAGTATTTTCCGATAGGGCTTTGCGGCCACCCTGTATAGCATGCAATTTTATAGAGTTTAGATACTAAAACTGGGTAAGCCTTGTGGACTATATGTATCGTCTTTCGTTCTAAGAGGAGAAGAAACCAGAAACATAAATTACACTAATGATGAACTAAAATCATGTAATAAAAACATAAGTACTCACTATTATGTCACAAAATTAGCACAGAGTAGTCACAATCACATAAACAACTGTACCCCCGTCACCCGTATCATTATTATATAGTGTTACGAGTATCTAATCTTATCACGAGTGCGATCTAATGATCGTACGTACTGTAAGTACATCTAGCAAGTGTCGATATGCTCTCCTGCTTATCTGAATAGAAAAAAATGGTATGTATTTAAGTGTATTTGAATTTCATTCGAGTCGTATTTATGCTAGACGTCGCCAGGAAGGGATCGCTTTCAAATCGGTTAGAAATGTGAGCGACTCAGTACTGCTGACGTTTGCGAGCGTCGGAGCCGAATGACATTTTCAATTCTTCATCCATTATATTGTCCCACCGCTGCGTACGGGACTCCTCTGTGATTGATGACGAGGGATATAGGCTATAGTACTTATTCGTCCTGCAAGTTGCCTCGCGATGTTTTCCTTAATACGCACATGACTTCGATAAGTCACAGGTGCGTGCCTTGGATTCGAACTCTAATGTTCGTATCACTAGGCTATGACTGCACTATAACGTAAAACATCTTAGCGTAAAATAATAAATGTATATTCATACTATTTTCGATCCGGATCAGGTTCAGACTACCATGAATAATCCTCAAACGTTTGTCACCACCAAACAAGATTATAATTACTTTTTCAGTTGGAAATTAAAATAGCCTTACGATAATTCCACACGAATTTTTAAGCGAAAAATTTATGTAAGAATAAGCGTTTGTACTTTTTAAAGTCATGTTTTAGAATGCCCCTTGGAATTATAGGTAGTTAGTTAGGTTAACTCGGAGTACAATGCAAATGGAATAATAATAATTAATGGTGCATGTCAAACCTACTTTAATTAGGTAGTATAATGTGAGGTTTTTGTGTTCAACAATCGATACTGTTTATGTAGCATAAACTTTAATATTCCATACATTATTATGATATTACGATTTATGTTACTGATATTTCTTCATCAATCCATATACCGTCTTACTGCTGGGCACGGGTCTCCTCTCAGAGAGGGGTTAGGCTATAGTCTACCACGCTGGCCTAATATAAATAGGCAGACTTCACACGCCGTCAAAAAATCAAACATGTAGGTTTCCTCACGATACTGAATTTTCCTCTTTTAAATCCGGCGTAAATTAAAAGCTAACATAACTTGTATTGCGAATCTCCCTGGTTGATAACTTCCAACTTAAGTAATGATGGCGTATTCAAAAGTAACTTATTTAATCACCACATCGTTGGTCGTACCTACGTAAATTATGACGGAATCCGATATTCTTCGCATTGTTTTATGATTTAATAGGTATCGATTACTCAGGTTAAAATGTTACCTAAGTCATCCAAAGTCTAACTCATTTGTTTGGATGTAAACATTATCTATGGGGGAGGCTTTGTTTAGCGATGAACGTCTCTTGGCCAATATGATGATGATGAAACTTTATCAAAGGATTTTACACACTTATTTATGTCTTTTTTACTCAAAATATAACGCAATAATATTGAGAGATTTACAAAATATTGCTATTCTTCACCTATTCCTGGCAATCTAATCAATCCCTAGCGTCTAAATGTTGCCTTTTTATACATTCTGGTTACCTACTTGATTTAGGAATGTCATGGAACATTTTGTTAAGATTAAAGTTGTAATAATATCAAATTTCAAGATCAGATAACCACACTGGTCACTGATACTTTGGGATTTCCGACAGCTACCGAGTTTATGATAAGACAAGTTTCTACACTCACGATAAAGTCTTTTTTACTGATTTATTTGTGGTTATTTTACTGCAAATGTGCCGAGTTTCAGGGTTATTATAAGTTTTGGCACGCGAGTGAAACTGCGGACAACCTTTAGTCTAGAATAATATTAATAACCGCAGGACAATATATTGTAAGGTCAAAAATAAAGAAAATGGCATAATTCTAGATTATGAGGCAAGACAAAGTTTTAGAGTAGCAAGATTACATACAGAAGCACAGTATGTGAAGAATTACATATTATCCTTACTAATATTATAAACGTGAAAGTTTGTGAGAATGGATGTTTGTTACTCTTTCACGCCAGAACGGCTGAACGGATATGGATGAAATTTGGCACAGAGGTAGATTATAGGCTGGAATAACATATAGGCTTTTTATCCAGGTCGGACTCAATTCTGAAGTCCACACAGTCGCAGGCAGAAGCTGGTATAATATATCTTTCTTCAGATACTAGATTTCAGATAGAAGAGGCACAAACACGAAAAAAGGTAAAAATACGAAACATCTCAGTTGAATGCTGTATATTTTATTATTATTGTCTATCTATATACATTAACATATAATGTACTCAGTTGCAAACCATTCGTGTATCAATCTATAGTGGTATTTCCGTTATATCTTGACATATCAATCGTATAAGTTATCTCAAAGCGAAGCCATGGACTTAACAGAATTGCATAAGATCGTATGTTACTTCGGTTAACTATACTTTTTTTTTTGAAATAACGATAATTCTGTGATGGAACATCAGTTGTCCACACTGGTTGTGTCGGGCTATGAGACGCAATATAAATAATAATAATTGTAGTAATAATAATTTGGAGCCTATTGCCATTAATCGGGCACAAATCGAGACTCCGAGTCTTATCAATGGTTCAGTAGTTTAAGCGTGAAAAGGTAACAGACAGTCACTTTCTCAATTATATAATATGGATATAAGGCAAATGAGAGGTACCATTGTACCATTGACTGCCTCATTAGTCTAGTGGTCCCAAGTGCGACTGCTACACTAGAGGTCCTGGGTTCGATCCCCAGGCCGAGCAAAGTGTTATTGGGTTTTTCTATGAAATTCTCATTAGCAGCTCGGAGTTTGTGCCCGGTTAATGGCTATAGGCTCGCCCCCTATAACATGGGACCTAAACATACCGGCGAACTGTGGGTGTACATAAAGTACACCTCTACCTAACCCTTCGGGGAATACAGGCGTGATGGTATGTTACTACTGAACCAATTTTGATGAATTTTGGTACAGCGATAGATTGGACTTTGGCGAAGGACGTATGCTTCCTTCTATCACGAAAAGTCTTTTGTGATACGAGTGGAACCGCGAGCAACAGATAGGGGATTTTCGAACTAATTCCACTAGGTATATTCCTAGGTCACGTTACATGTAATTATGAACATAATAAACGAGTAATAATATTCGAATAACATATTGACATTATTCCTGATTTAAAAGTTATGTAACTACATAGATTACACAGCAAACAGAATCGCTTTCCATCGTAAACCTACTATATCTGTTACAATAATGCAGTTCGGCATAGTTTCTACTCACCCCACCATCCATAATGGGAAAATCCATAATGATAAATATACAAACACATTTTTCAAGGTTGCCTTACCCCGTAAGCTATATACTGCGCTAATTTATGAACAATTGTTAAAACCATTGCCGATGTCAACATTATATTTAATTTGAGAGCTACGGTTAGGAACAGCTCTAGTTAACACAAAGAACGTTTGAATTGAATTTTTAATTAAGAGTTATAACGAATTTTATTCAAGTGTGAAATTGACTCCGTCTCTGTAAATATAAGAATTTCATGATTTTCAATGCTAACGAGCTATTTTATTAATTAATTTTCTTTCATTTCAACTTTTCTTACTACTTTCTCAGATATATTAAAAATATATACTGCCTCATTATGCGAATTATGCGAATGCTACGCTAGATGTCCTGGGTTCGATTACCAGGACATTCGGGATGTGTTATTGGTTTTTTTTATAGGATAGGAGGGCAAACGAGCAGACGGATCGCCTGATGGTAAGTGATTACCGCCGCCCATAGACACCCGCAACACCAGAGGAGTCACGAGTGCGTTGCCGACCTTTTAAGGGGATTGTGAATCCGGTAATCTCACTCACTCGGCGAAACACAACGTAAACGTTGTTTAACGCCGGTTTTCTGTGGGGCCGTGGTATCACTCCGGTCGAGCCGGCCCATTCGTGTCGAAGCATGGCTCTCCCACGTATTCTATGAAATTCTCAATAGTAGCTCGGAGATGTGCCCTATAAATTTAAATTTGCTCAAAGGATTTAAATGGTAATAGGTTCGCCCCCTATTACATGGCACCTATACGTGCCGGCAAATTGTGGATGTACACTAATACACCTTTGCCTAACCCTTCGGGGAATACAGGCATGATGGTATGTATGTAATACTACCTTACTAGCCATCAAAATAAGGACTTGTTATACTATGTACAAACGCAAATCTCGCATGCCAAATTTCCTAGACCCTACAGAACACATCTGTAAGCGATACACGTACGGGCATCAAGCCCGCGATCTATAGCAATAGGGCAATGAGCATCAAGCAGCGTCATCAATTCATAAAATTGGTAAAATATTCAGTTAAAGAATAATGGGATTTTTAGGATTGTCTGGATCTGTGATGCTAATTTGGTGATGTTTTCATTATTTTGTGTGTATTCTTGTACCGACTTAAAACAATGTGAACACATTTAGATATGTTTAATGTAAATGCAGTAGTCTACAAATATATTAAGAGTCCGGCGGACCGAATTTCTCTTACAAACGTAATACCGAAATAAATCGTAATTCAGACACAATTTAATCAAATTGTGTTATTAATCGGATTCCGATATCATTAATCTAGGTTCCTACATTCTAATTTTGTCCAAAATATTTCACTGGAAATAAATGTAAGCGAATGCAATTTTTGATAAATTTACCAAGTTTGGAACGATTATCCGATTTTTTGTTTTCATTGCAAACATTAGGAATTGTCAGTAAATAAATTCAATAAAAGAGGACCCAGAATTGACCCTTGAGGTACCCCAGGTACTTATTCTGTGCTTGAACTCCAATGTGACATAAACCTGCTAGAATAAGCTAATACCTGAGGCAACAGCAAGTGTTGCAAGTTGAGTAATAATTAAGGAAAATAACTTGCCAGTAATAGCTTTAGAAGACATGTCACTTACCTGACAATATCATTGAATACTTCATATGCAGTCATTTTCTTAACGATGTGGTATTATTGGTCAGGTTTCGGCACAGCAATAACTTCCATCCCTTTGCCAAACACGCACACGGTTATAGATTCGCTGTAAAATATATATTATATTTACTCATAGATCTTCCGCCGACGGGGAAGAAAGCCGGATGTGTTGTTTTCGTGACAAGTAATATTTTCTTCAAAAGAAATAATTTAATTAATGACTATGATTATCTACTAAGTTAACATATCTGTATTTGACAAATTCATCGACAGATTGTATCTAGTGATAATATAACTAAAGTACAATTAATTAAGCCGCTACATACCTATCATGATCCAATAACTCCATACCCTGAACATCAGCAACATTCGTGTACATTTGATGTAAGAATGCACATTTAATACCCTCTTCATTTATCTGCCATCGTAGCAACGTTATCCTTTGATCAATTGACGTAGATAACAGATAATTTTCTACTAAACACAAGCCAGTTATCTGTGAGCTATGGTACTTCCAACTATCCCATTTATGTAATACTTTCATAGAGGTCAAGCTACTCTTGTTGGAAATTTCTAGTATGATCATATGAATGGCGTTGTCGTCACCGCCTGTAGCTAAAAGTATTCTGTTTTCTGGTAAGATGGTGGTAACTATGCTATTTATACCAGATTTGTTAGTTTTTGTACTGAAAAATGGTTCTAATTCAGTATTTGTATTGTCAGTCACATCCCAAAATGTCACATCTCCTCTTGTAGTACAAGTTATCAAGATTTCTTTATTTCCAATTGTAATACACTTAGTTTTTAATATACATGTTTTATGATACTTAGATTCCTTAGTAATTTCCAACTTTTTATTATTTTTTAGTGAAAACATTCGGAGATTAGAATCTGAGCAGCCAGCGAAAATAATATAATTATCTTTATTTTTTATCAAATCTAAGTCCATAATTCTCATCTCAGGATCAAAGTCTACTGAACAATTCCTCCAATTTAGATTGCCCTTTCTTTCTTTATCTGTACCTTTTATTAGATAATCCACTAATTCTTCTGATGTGATTTTTATTGTACTATTTTCTTTAATGAATTTGATATATTTTATGCAAATCTGGGCTCTGCCACCTGCGGATACTACTAGTAAATGGTTGTCTTCTAAAGAAAATGTCTTCAAAGTTCTAATACTGGACAAATGTTTGAAGAAAACTTCCTCTTTAAAGTTCATTTCTGTATCAACACTAGAAATTCTAAGTGTCGTGTCTTCTCCACCCGTAATGTATATTGTTGCTTCGTCACATTTGTATGGTTTCAAACAATTGATTTCTTTAGCATGTGATCCATTTATTACATTTCTTGACACGATTTTGCTGAGTTGGAATGTTGAAACATTGATTTCTGAGTTCTTTAAATAAATCAGTTTTATAAATTCTTCATAATTTTTATCTACTTTTTCAATGTATCTGACGGCATCCCAAGATCTGTGGCCACCTCCACATGGAATTTCTAATACTTTACTATTTTCTTTAATATTATGTACAACAAAAACTCTTTCTTGAAATCCACAAACTATATTGTCATCATAATCTAAGAATTTCTCAATCCATTCAAAATTTAGTTCTTTGCTGCTCATATATTTAATGGTATTATTACTTAAGCTAAAATATTTGATGGTACCATCTCTGCCAGTAGTGAGTATTTCATTATCTCTGGTATTGATTGATGTAGGACCATATCTCCCATGCACTTTATGGAAAGTTCTTATAGGATCTTTCTGTCCTGTCACAAAGACATGTATGTTACCACATCTATCTCCCAAAACGAAGTTGTTGTTCACAGAATCTATCGCAGAAGCAGTCAACCATCTTTCCTTGCACAATGGTAAAACGAATTTCTCATAAACTTCTACAGTGGCGTTATTTGAAGCTAAGACAGTTATATTACCATCATCAGCACAGAGTATCAAATGTCTGTTTCCAGCCCATTGCATTGATAAAATTTTACCAAATTGTAATTTTGTATTAATTATATTTAACATAAAAGCATCATCTTTGCACTTTTCAACAAAAACATCAAGTTTGCCCATCATATCTATGACTGCAATTAATTGTTTACAAGATGAAAGAGATAGCAATTTATAAGTAGATGCATGATTTAGTTTATGTACAGTTTTATTTTTGCTTATAACATTGTAATATATTAAGTTATTCTCATCCATTACAAGTAGGTTCTTTCTAGCAGTGAATATTACCTTCTTTGGAGTGTCAACACCTATATTAATAACATCATTATGGCAGTAGTCAGTGGCTATAGTAAGAGGGTGTAAGATGACGCCGCAATCACCACCTCCAGTGACTAAATTGTTACCATCTGTATCTACAGACCATATGCCACCATTTTGATGGGTCATTGCCTTTTTTAACAACTTTCCTTTATAGTCCCAGTAACATATAGCAGAGTCTTCACCTACAGAAATTATCAGATTGTTAGTAATGCAACTTCTCATAACCCGTGCTAAATGTCCATATACTTCTGTCTTGCAAACTATGTTGACATTTTCCCAATATTCTGGCGTGTCATGTGAATGTGCTGGTAAGGTGTTTGGACCCCATATACGTACAGATCTATCATCAGACGTTGTTACTATTATGTGACTTTGTGGTTCACAGGATATTGAGAATATTACACCCTGAAAATTTTACTGATTGAAATTATTTCTAACTAAAACATGACTTATGTGAAAGTGTAGATTTTAAGTATTCCAGTTTTCTCTTAGATAAGACGCTCTATTTGGAATCATGCATTTAGTTATTTTAGTAAAGGAAAAATTCAATCGCGGGCAGGATTTGAACCTGCGTCTCCTGGTTGGATAAACCAGACGCTCTGACCTCAAAGCCACTGCGAACCCCACCCGCCTGATTGAAATTTTGCCTTCATATTCTGAATTTACGTCATAAGGTGATGTTGGCGACATCTATGAAAAGCAAGTTACCTTGCTTCTCAACAGACATGACTTACTTTACAGTTAGTTCAATGTCCAGCCCGCGATTGAATTTTTCCTTTACTAAAATAACTTTATAATCTTAGCATGGAAAATGCAAAAAAATCACAAAAAGATCATGCGTTTAGTTTCTTACACATCTATTTTAAAAAAACGTTCAGTATTGGAAAGGTAGATTACTCTAGATGGACAGAGGCTATAATATTATGTATAAACCTGTAACCTGGCTACTAAAACTACTTAAATTGGTATACCTTATGACCTCTCAAGACATGTAAAGGTTTCTGCCCACTGCATTTGTGTATGATGATGTCAGAGAAAACAGTACCAGCCATTACCAAAACATTGTCTTGTAGAGGAAGTAGCAAACCACTGTATAATATTGAGTTGTCTCTGCTAGGGTGTTCAGATATCAGGCTTTGGATTCTTGTGTCCCATTTCTAAAACAGACAAAAATCAATAACATTACTACAAAGGTAGGTAGGTAGGTATGAGTATTATAATTTTAATGATTATCTAGGCTTTTGGTATATTTTATTTTCAATTGTCACATGAAACATGAGTCAATAAAAAGTTATGTTGTAAAACATAATATACATGTTTTTTATATATATAAAAAACGTGTGATATAAAATGTTTATTATATAATAAACTGGTGGTCAAGGGTAAGCCTATCAAGAAAAATAAAAACAAAATTCTAACCTGGACTACATTATGTGCAGTTAACACAGCAATTACATTATCATCGAGCCACACCCCTGAGTGCAGCCAATCATCACAAACAACTGGCTTAAATAGCAGAATGTAGAAAGCCTCTTTTTCCTCACTAAGTTGCACTACAGTAAACTGTTTACCACCAAAAACTAATATTTTATCTCCAGTGATTGAGGGCACAAATCCATATATTTTTTGTCCATGTAAAGCACATAATTGCTGTAATAATTTCGTAGAAGTCTTCTCAAATATATTGATAGAACTTCCAATCCCTGAAAAGTGATACTAAGTTAGTTTATTTATGTCTGGTGGTAGGGTGGCACTCTTGCCTCTCAGGGCTCTCACTCAGTTTCATTAGTGCATTTACTTACTTTGGCCGTCTTTGCATTACCCAAAGATTGTCTCGAATAATATAATACTATATAAATTAGTTGTAAATTTGTCTGGTAGCAAATGCTTAGTGGCCAGTCCCAATAACAAATCTGTCAGTAGATTTGCATAATAAAGATAGAATTTTGAGGTCCATACAAGTAATGTCAAAATCCTATGTCCAGTAAGCAAATCTATCGACAGATTTGTTGTTGGGACTGGCCGTAAGATATTATGACCGCCTTTGTAAATTATGAATCATTAAATAAATAAATAGAGGGTAATCTCATTTTAACTTGTTGTAACCTAAAACTTACCGGCCAACACGAGATTTTTGTAAAACTTTACAGCAGTAACATCAGTGCGTGTAAGTACAGACATTTTAGTAGAATATATTTAAAAATTTATGAAATAAAATTACATATATGTAATCAATTCAGTCCAAATTAAATTATTTGTACATCCTTTTTTTATACATAATTTGGCATAGTGACATTGATTGAACAATAATATTACGACAGATGTCAGAGTGACATAATTTTTTTTAAGGGATTTTATGACCTGGTAACTTAGACCTTTAGGTCATAGAGTGACCTAAACAATTTTGATTGAAATAGTGTTGAAGTTATATAACGATGTGCTTAAATCTTCTAATATATAATCTGTTGTATGACGTGTGTTGTAGAAAAAAAAATTATCATCATACCATCACGCCTGTATTCCCCGAAGGGTTGGGCAGAGGCGTACTTAATGAATAAAAATATCATCGTCTCTAAATCAAATCTTAGTCTTATTCTAAATAAAATAGGTCTTATTGTTTAATCTAATGTTCTTCTCGGTTTTAACGGTTTCATAAAACGAGAACATAAGAATACACAATGTTAGATATAATAATGTAGACTTTTGTCTATAAGGCGCAAGTTATAGATATACTCAATGGTAATGGTATGGTGTTAAGACTAACTGACGAAAACAAATTATTCGATTCATTAAAGCTTTCATTTCATAATCGATTAACTACAGAGAGGTCAGTGCTAGGGTCAATGGTACATTCCTTCCTCGTACATTCGGTCTGTAAAAAAATACGGAACTTCATGCGCGTGATCTCGATGACAGCCAGTCGTCCATATTCTATTCTATGTCAAGTCTATGGTAACTTTAAGGTTTTAGTTTTTACAGCATAGATAATGTTTTCGTACAATGCTTGGTAGAATAAGTTTTGATTAATTTTAGCATAGAAATTTCGATGATGAAATATAGTATCGATATAAAATTGCAACTATCGAAAAGATATAAATTTGTTATTTTATTTTTTCAGATCGACAATCAGATTACTTAGGATTTTACTGTATTTTATAGGTCACTAGCGACCCGCCCGCGGTTTCATCTGCGTTACCCCATTCCTAAGAGTCGTAGCGTAATGTTAATTGTTAAATAGCTTATAACCTTCTACTTGAATCACTCTACTAACCACCGCTTCAAAATCCGTTGCGTAGTTTTAAAGATTTAAGCATACATAGGGACGGACAGACAGCGACAGCGACTTTGTTTTATACTATGTAAAGATTCGAAAAAAAAAATCGTTACATACATAGATCGATATTTTTTAATGAAAATTTGAACATCGATATTGTTAAAATTTATAGGATATTTTATCATTAATTAACCTTTAAATTTGGACATTGAAATTAAAACAACATTTGTAACTTATTATTTTTGTGACATAAAACATTTTTTTATTTATCTATATTTACTTGCCTTCTGACATCTGTACTTACCCTGATAACAACATATCATACCATCACGCATGTATTTCCCGGAGGGTTAGGCTGAGGCATACTAATTCTACTACTTATAAAACCCACAGTACGCCGATATGTTTAGGTCCGATGTAATAGGGGGCGAGCCTATTGCCAGTTGCCATTAATCGGGCACAAATACCAAATTCCGAGCTGCTAATGAAAATTTTACCCAAGAAATAGTACCCAAGACCTCTAGACTAACGAGGTTTTGAAAACTGTATTCAAAATTGTTTTTAAACTTTAATCAATTACATTGTATAGTATAAAAGAGGGTTTTAATTATTTATTCCGAGGTCAAACCCTATTGTTCAGTGTTCTGAGGGTCAAACCATGCAATATTAGATTATTTATATTAGACTAGAGTTCCAGTGCGCAGCTTCGCCTCCGTATGCTTTCCGATGCGTGGACTCGAGAACCTTTCTGCCCCAGCGGCCGTCGTTTAAGCTACGAGCTTTATGCTTGCTAACCCTTTGAGCTATGTCGGCAATTTTAGTTCTTCTACGGATCTCCTCATTTCTGATTCGATCGCGTAAAGAAATCCCAAGTATATCTCTGTCCATAGCTCGCAGAGTGACCTTGAGCACCTGCGATATTGTCGACGAAAAGACGTGAAATTTCCCGAATGCTGCCCAGCTGAGTCGGATTGGACGAGTGACCTTTTTCTCGAAGTTGGGCCTACCTAACTGGACGGTTTGTCCCAGATAGACGTATTCGATAACAAAATAATCGATTGATAAAAATGCCGATTCTTGAGACTAATTGAGTGATTGATTTTTAATTTGGAAGACTTTTAAACTTCTTGAGTAGACGTTCTCACAAAGTTATCACGGCATGCATCAGAAAAAGGGACTAACCAACCTTATAAACACGGCATGACATGTCTTTATAAATCATCAACTAACAAATCCGACTATGTACTAGTAATAAATGTTTCAGGGTTGCCCATTATAAATAGTTAGGTACTTTAAGGTCCTAAGACCTCAGAATCATAAAAATAACGATTCGAATGCGGTTTCACCCGCGTTGCTCCGCTCCTATTGGTCGTAGCGTGATGTTATATAGTCTATAACCTTCCTCGATAAATGGACTATCCAACATTTATAAAAATAACGATAAATTTTGTAAATTAAGTTTTATTACAAAATGTTGCTATTTACACGAGCTAAACCATTCAATCACTCTGGTATTGATCAAGCGGGTATTTATCGGGGTACTTCTTCAAATGCTCCTCCATTTGTTTCATTTGTTTTCTGTAAAAGGACAAGCACCGTATTAAAAAGTCAATACAAGGAGGATCAATAAATAAAAAAAAACTTAAACACATAATATTAAATCTTAAGGCGGATCGTTCAGCTGAGCCCGCGAAATTCAAATTTCAAGTGATTTTTCTCAGTTTGTAGGTCTATATTAAGTTCTGCATTCATGGTAATAGTAATTGCGACATTAACTTTACAAAATTCACAATTTTTATCTAAAACCATTGCTTAAAAATCATTATTGTAGCTAAAAGTAGTGTAAAATGTCAATTTTGACCAATTACACAGATTGCGCCAAGTTTATGGCTTGATAAGGATTTATAAGTAAAGGTTTAAGTTCTCAGTTGTGAATGTTGTATAGTTAATGTCGCTATTACAACTGCCATGAATCTAGAACTTGTTATACACCTACAAACTGCGAAAAATCACTTGAAATTTGAATTTCGCGGGCTCAGCTGAACGATTCGCCTTAAAGTATCGATATATATCTTAACTCAAAGTATGTATCGATAAATATCGATAGATCGAGTATGGTAAAACTTACTGAATCCTAGGAGGCATGTCATAGTAAACGTCTTCGAGCATTTCTTTCCAGTGTGGTCGTTTCTTCTTTTCTGCTTCTTGCATTGTTTTAACAACTCTGTCTCTCGAGTCTTTAATCCAAGACTTCTCTGTCTCCGAGTTCCATAAACCTGTTCATATTATAAAGAGCATTTTTTATGCTTTCTTAAACCTTATTTAGTACCATAATGGGCCAACAACAAGGAGGTCATGTAGATATAAGTATACATTACGGCGACTTCATAGTGCTTATAAAACGTATGGGTTGTTTTCTGTCACCTGATAAGAATAAGAGACTTGGAGTGCGAATCAGACCTTTTTAGGCACTTGTGTGCTAGTGTAGGTTTGTGTACAGTTCACCGGCTTAGTTTTCCCTCCCACTCCCATTTATTATGGGGCATGGGTCATGCTTATTACCTACCCTTGTTTTCCAAATAAATTTTAAACTTTTGAAGTGGGCTCTCATCTTTGGTCCATTTTTGTATTTCTTCTAGGGATCTGTAAGCTGTACTGTCATCTGAGGTGGAATGGTGCCCAACTCTGAAAAGTAATTTAATGAGAAATACAATAATGACTGATTTTATAGAAATTACCAACTTCGTAAAATGTTATAAACTCTAAGAGCTTCAGAAGAATGTTTGTATTTTGATGTTTGCTAATGCTGACTTCATAATAAAAGGTATTTCGAATGCATAATTAAATTTTAAAATTCTGTTTAACTCACCTGTAGGACATGGCTTCGATTAGTACAGGCTTATTGTTAGCTACAGCGAACTCTCTCGCCTGTTTGACAGCGTTGTATACAGCCAGTGTATCGGTTCCGTCGACGCGGATGGTGCGGATGCCGAGCGCCGGCCCCCGGGCTGCTATGCCGTCACCCCGGTACTGCTCGCTTGTAGGAGTTGAGATAGCGTAGCCGTTGTTTCTGCTGTAAGAATAATACGTCTTACAATTTCACCCACGCACATCGTTAAAGGGGTAATAGAATACCAACTTTCGTTTCGAATTAATATTATTCACGGTATCAGTTTCTAGTATATCTCCACTTAAGTAACTAACTAAGTATAGTAGATTATCAGATCATTGTTTTAACAGGAACCCTCTTCTAATTGGCAATGAATATTTCAAATATCTGATAGTAAATCTAATAATAAACATCAAATTCAGTAAAAAACTACTTACATTCAATGCAAACTTGCCCCATGAATATAGCATATTCAACAACAAATTTAATTTGAATATTCACCATAGCATAATAATAGGACAGTCAAGTGTAGCCGCAAAGTTGAACGCAGCGAAGGCATCACCCTCGGATGCGGCGCCTTCTCCAAAGTAGCAGATCACACAGCGGTCGTTGTTCGGCTGACGCTTCAATGCGTAAGCTGCGCCAACTGCTTGTGGCATCTGGGTTCCTGAAACGTAACAAATAATATTATGATTACAATTGGTAACTTTTTTGTAAGACTCGTACTTAGCCTTGTGGTCGGCTTGTAAGACACGCGGATCTAGTCTTGTTTCCTTCGGTACCCAATACACTTCCTAGCAAAATATACGTCATAACTCGCCTAAAGGGCTGGAGATAGTTACGAGGTTTCGCTGCTTATCTCCATAGTGTACAGGCATCTGTCTTCCTTTCCCAGGGTCTTCATGGTTACCATAGCACTGGTTAATGAGCTGGGTGACCGTCACGCCCCGATAAAGGAACACTCCTACTTCACGGTACTGGCTGAAGACTAAGTCTTGAGGGTCCAGGGCAGCAGCACTTCCAATGTGGATACCCTCCTCGCCGTAGTTTGTCATATAGAACGAGATGCGGCCTTGTCTGGAAATATGAATAAGAATAATGTTTATTTAACCATATTAGAAAACGTACACATTTATGACAGGTGTTCTTAAGATTAAAACGTACCTAATTAAATTAACTTATAATTAATAACAAACAGATGATTATGAAAATAAATGAAAATGAAAAATATGAAAATAACACATCCTAGGAAAGTCTCAGCTTTACGCATGAATTATAAAATATTATAAAGGAGTGACAGATGTTTTATTATTGCTGATTTAATGTTTTTTTAATTACATTATTACCGTTTTAGAATTGATGTCAATTCGTAGCTAATGTTTTCAATCTAACCATGATCATAGCTTTGAAAAGTCAAGTTAATACCTTGGCTATGGGGTACACAAACTTGGCATACCTTTGAGACTCGTACAAAATCTTGTCCATTTGACTCAGTTGGACCATCGTTTTGTACATATTCACAAGTTCACCATCATCGATACTGGGCTCCTCCCTACTATCAAGAACTTGGCCGTTATTGTCCATAACTCGGTAGATAGGGATGGGATCGTAGCTAGATTCGTTCAGGAACTTCATTTCTGTTATGTAGGGAGCTTTCGCGCCTGGAAATTCGGCATTTCTTGTACTGTTTCGGTCAACTTCCGGCTTTGTGTGGATGGATAGCAGCTGTAAAATACATTCCACATAGCTTTTACGATCACAGGATAGGTACTAAGACACTACGCCATGTGAATTCCATTTATAACAATATTATTAGACATGGTTTAATAAATTAATATACCATTACGCCTGTATTCCCCGGAAGGTTAGGCAGAGGCGAAACTAATCTACACCCTTAGTTCCCCGGAATGTTTAGGTCCTATGTTTAGTGAGCGAGCCTATTGCCATTAACCGGGCACAAATTCCAAACTCCGAGCTGTACTGAGAATTTCATAGAAAAACTTAATGACAACTCGACCGGGAATCGAACTCAGGACCTCTAGCGTAGCAGTCGCTTGGAACCACTAGAGTCTAGTAGACTAGACTAACGAGGCAGTCTAGTAATGATCAGTACGTACCTTGGTACATACCTACTTGGATTGTTTCAGATGTTTTACATGACTACATAATATATAAATTCAAATTAGTTTCACTATAAGTGTACCGAACACTACCTAACTTGTATTACTCGTACCATCTATGTATATTCGTTCAATCACGGCACTACTGTACTTACTTAATACTCGTAATTAAAAACAAACTTATCATTTAGTCACTTAGTTAATTATTCACTGACTAGAGAGATAAAACTCAAAACACGATAATCTATCTACTTAAATTAGGCACTGATTTCGTTAACCTAAGAATTATTAAAAACATACAAAAAAATATTATTTACTGAGGGCAAACAGAACTTTTTTAGTTGCTTAATATTTAAAATAGCATTAATATTAATAATAGAATAGAACTAACCCTGACGGCATTGCGCAGTGTGTTGAGCCGCAAAACACAAGCACCCGCTTTCAAAGCCATTTTGTCACTGACGTAGACATATTACAATTAAAACTGTATCGCTGTTGTAAGCATTAGCAATTGTGATAAGGCAATCGAAGTTTTATTCAGTCGTCCAATACCTACTGTGCATTTAATGATATTTTGTTATTCTTACAGAACGCGTCTCCAGCTACCAGATGATGACTTAGTTAGGTCATAGGGTCAAATGCTAATCGTCATTGAAATTGAAAACGAGAACCGGTTTCTGACGAGTTTGAATGCATTTTAATCAACTACAGTCTTTATAGCAAGTTCAATAGTTAGCTCAATTTAAAAAATAAAGCATCTTTTCTCAAAAAAACAAATGTTTGCGTTTATTTTAGCAGTCATGATTCGATACGTGAATTGATTTCTCGCAGAGATAGTGTAGAATCTCAGCGAACGGCAACTACTAATAATTTATTTTGAAGATAAGAATGATAACGCGTTGATTATTAGCGAACTTGGCCCGCAAGGTTGCTAAGTGCTTTTTAACGATAACACATTCCTAGGTTCCTTTCATAAAGATAACATAATCAAGGAGGACCCTTTAATTAGGTGTAGTTAGTAATCTTTAAAACCGAAACTAGAATAAAAACATTAATTTGAGAAAGTAAGATTTCACCTTCGTCTTATGTTTAAAACATCTTTATTGCAGGTTATCGCTGAAAAATCGAAGATTCAATTACTCTGGCTGTAATCAAGGGGATTTGAGGTCACTGTAGAGACCCGAGCAGGTGTTACCCGGAAACATTGTCACCGTAACGCCCAATTTTACCTAATGGGCTTAGAATAATTAGGTAGGTACTAGTGTTCCTAATGCTCTTAATTTCAATAGTATGGGCATGCACAGAAACGACTACCCAGAGAAGGTGCATAGGGGCTTCGGGGCACAAGAATAATAGGTTTTGATTTGCATAGTGTTGTGCCATAAATGCAAAATAACATTCTCTTTTTATTGTTTAGCAAAGTTATGGACGTGTTATCAGCAGGTATTATCTATCTTCTATCTATACTTATAATAAATCTGTAGAGAGGTCAATTCTGTACATGAAATATATTTCCAAAATAACTATCAGCGGGTGATTAGTGATCGATACTGATGCCAAAAATGCAATCAGTAAAATTTTTGTCTGTCTGTCTGTCTGTCTGTCTGTCTGTCTGTCTGTCTGTCTGTCTGTCTGTCTGTCTGTATGTTCGTTATAGAAACAAAAACCACTCGACGGATTTCAACGAAACTTGGTACAATTGTTCTTCATACTCCTGGGCAGGTTATAGTATACTTTTCATCACGCTACGATCAATAGGAGCAGAGCAGTGAAGGGAAATGTTGGGAAAACAGGAGAACTTACTCCATTTTTTAAGCTTCCGTCGCGTGTGCAGCCTTAATGGTTAAAGCTACACAGAAATCATGTATGACGGAAATGTTCTCCTTAAAATTATATAAAAAATATTCCACGACAGCAAATGTCTATCTTTTATGGTTGACTCACAATAACACGTGTAACTCCCGATAGCTTAGCAGTTCGGAGCTTTCTGATTATATTTGTCTACTCTTACGTTAGGTGACTGACTGACTGACATAGTGATCTATCAACGCACAGCCCAAACCACAGGTTATAGTATACTTTTCATCACGCTACGATCAATAGGAGTAGAGCAGTGAATTGTGGTGGAACAGTGGTTTCAAGCTATAAAACATCACGCTACAACCCTTAGAAACGGGGCAACGCAGGTGAAACCGCGGGCGAAGAACTAGGGAACAAAGTAACTATTCCACGCGGACGAAGTCGCTGGCAAAAGCTAGTTATTAATATTTGCTATCACAAACTAATAAAAATATCTTTAAAATATATGTAGGTCTTATAGGTAGGTCCTTAGGTATATCAGGTCTAATATCTTAAATCATAATCTACTACCAAGTTTTTTTTTTGTAAAGAGTAACATTATGTCATGCGCTATAATGATGCGGTAACCAGCGTTGCCAGAATGTTACTTTTGTAACATTTTACGTTATTTATGACCCTCTCATGTTACTTCCATGTTACACGACGGTAAATGTTACTTTTACGTTACTTTAAAGATTTAATAAAAAATATTAAAATATTTTCCAACAAACAAAAAATTATTGGTGAAACGCAACGCATTTAGGAAAGTTTAATTCGTCATCTTGGCGCACTTGATTTTGTAAGCTTCGTGTTAGTGCATATTCATTCATTCGAGTCTATTTTTAATTCTCCCATCCCGCTTACTTAGCCGAGCGAGCGAGCGTTAGTGGCGTCAGTTTTTTCAGGATCATCAATCAATTATTCGATCAACTATTATTTCGATTCTTTCGAAGCTTAACTAATAGGACTGAAAGCCTTTCTATTTTTGTGTAACAAAGTGCCATATTTTAATATTAGAGTCGTTTCCACATAAAATTAGGTAGGTAATGTTACTTTTTTCGTGAAAATGTTACTTTTTGAGCTGACCCATGTTATATTTAACTATCTATCACTGGCAACACTGGCGGTAACGTTTAATTAATGGCAACATTTTACGACTGAAACGTCAAACGTGTTACTATAACCCTACCAAATTGCAAAAAAATATGTTTTGTGTTAATTATGAGCTTTCAAGTGATATACAATTTATCAATATACTACTTAGTTGTCATTCTCAAGTATTAAATGGCTGTGGAGGTTAGTGACCGTGTATCGATAATATTTGTTGTTATAGTTTAAATTACGAAAATGCCGTACTGGTACTATGATAAAAAAGATCTGCAAAACACGCCGTCCTTTCGCGATGGAATATCCACGGACACAGAGAATCGGTATAGGAAGGAAGGTGCGCGGTTCATCATTGACACTGGCTCCAAAATGGACCTAGGTTATAACACAGTGGCCACTGGCGTTGTTTATTTTCATCGTTTCTACATGTTCCACTCCTTCAGAACATTCCCGAGGTACATCACGGCTTGCTGCTGCCTCTTCCTCGCGGGCAAAGTGGAGGAGACGCCAAAGAAATGTAAGGATATTATAAAAGTAGCCAAGTCCCTGCTAACAGAGCAGAAATTCGCAAGTTTCGGTGACGATCCCAAAGAAGAGGTGATGACTCTGGAGAGAATCCTCCTGCAGACTATCAAGTTCGATCTGCAGGTGGAGCACCCTTATGGATACCTGTTGAAGTATGCCAAGTGTCTGAAGGGCGACAAGGCCAAACTACAGAAGATGGTACAAATGGCGTGGACGTTTGTCAACGATAGGTCAGTTAAATTAATTTATCTGCTATTACATATTTTATTTCTGTTTCATGAAGACTAAATTTGTATATCAATATCATATTTCTTTATAAAAAACTCAGAAACATATTAAATTAACAAAGTCAGTTGTTGATCAGTGCAAGCCACATTTATCTTTTTGATAGAGGCAATCTTGCTTCAAATTAAGCTGTATCATGAATCATACCTACCATGCTATTCTAATCCTAATGTAGTACTTGAATACTTACATAGTAGTTCAGTCAGAGTCACAGTTACTCATTAAGTAACAAATTACAAACAATGCAAAATCTATTGTTTTGATGCCCCAGGGCTCTAATGCAATTAAGAATTAATTAAGTAAATTGTGACTAATTAGTTTGCTTGTTGACTGATATTTTTTATATTTATGATAGGTAGTTGACCATAAACAGAGCCGAACAACAAAAACAAAGTCAGTTCAAAAGTAAGGAAGTTATAAGCATTTTAATTTTATCCTAGACGGAGAGCTTACTATAGCTTTTTGTGATGTCAAACTGTGCATCATACCAAAAAACTTTAAAATTAGTATAAGGTTTTGTTTGGTAGATTAGTTCTTCTGTGTTTTATAAATTTTACCAATGTTAGATTGTAAATTGAATAATAACAAAAATAATACAATGAAATTAACACTTTAGTCAAAGTGTCATACTCTTGTTGGTGCAATAGATATAAATGGCTATGGGGCCCTTGTAAACCATAATGAACAATAACTAATAGGAAAATATAAATAATAAAGCATAAAATGTTTCTAAAAACTATGCTAGTATGATATTATTTTTAAATGTTCATTAAATACATATTCTCACACCTGTCTCCCATTGGGATAGGCAGAGAGTATGGATATCCACTAGCTACGATCCTGGCACAACACTTTCACTTCATCTGTGTTCATTAATCTCCTCATGATCGTCAGTTTAAGGTTCTTATAACCTGCCCTTTTTTGAGAACGTCCACAATTTGATTGTGGTATGTTCGCCGAGGTTGGCCTGTTCTGGCCATGTATAATTGTTTCATCAATCTTCGTTCATCCATCCTCTCTAAATGCCCAAACCATCTTAACATACCTTTCTCAATCTTTGTTACTACATCTTCATTCACATAACACTGCTCCCTTACCACATATTGAAATTTAAAAAATAATCAATAAAAACATACTAACATCAATATGCAGATAATAAAACCACAAAATAAGCCCAATATTTATACATAGTTTGTCCACTTGATTCCAGTTTGTGTACAACCCTATGCCTGCAATGGGAGCCAGAAGTGATAGCAGTAGCACTTATGTTCCTGGCCGGCAAGCTAAGCAAGTTTGAAGTACTGGACTGGAATGGACGGGCACCCAAACATAGTGCCTGGTGGGACATGTTTGTTGAAGACATCACAATGGAATTGTTGGAGGATATATGCCATCAGGTAATGGTTCTGTTCTCAAGAAGAATGAAAAAGTGATGTTCATGGTCCTAATTTCCATTGTTCAGGTCTAATCTCTAGGGTTGGGATTGGGATTGACATGCAGTCAATCACAAGTGTTCAAATCAAATCTATTTAAAAATACGCGCTTTGTCATGTTGCGGAAATCAGCCCACTATACCATTATAGTGGGCAAAATGTATCACCATATTCCACCTCAAGGCATGCAGCATATATAATACTGACTGTTCCACATGAAAATGATTGTTCAAATGTTATTTATATTTAATATTATGTCAGAATGAACAATTACAATTATGTGATGTTTTTCAGTATCCTCTACTAAATTTGAGCCTTTTGCATTTACAATATTTTAAGATATAGGTTCAGTATTAGGACTTATAACGCTGAAACAACTAACAAATAATGCTGTTGTCCATTTATATGTATCATTTATTTTTGTTAACGATCCAGGTTACCATAATGTTACCCACACAGACCACACTTGTGTTATGCTTCTAGTTAAATTAATGTTATCCCCTCATTTATTTCAGGTGCTAGACCTATACTCACCGCAGCCACAATCATCGGGCGGGGACTCGCCTCCTGCGCCCTCACTGGCGAAGCAGCCAAAAAACGAGAAGAAGCCTCCCTCCATTACACCGCCAACTTCCGCATCACCTATCGCCGTTGTCACTTCTAAGCCGGTCGTGACGCCCATAAAGAACGGCGGCGACATTAAATTAGAGCCACCTCCCAAGATGGAGCCAATAAGGTATAGCTATCCGCCGTACCCAGGGATGCCAGCGCCATACCCTCCGGTGTATACGGCTCCGCCCCCGAGCATCCCTCCTCCGCCAAGGTTACCGCTGACGGCCGGGCCGCCGCCCCCGGCGCTGGTGTACACGGAGCCGCCGCCGGCGCCGCCGACTCGTTTCCCGCCGGTGAACGTCCCTCCGCCGAACTACTTCCCGCCGCTGCCGGGGCGCGGGCCCCCGCCCCCAGGCCCGCCACCGCGCCCGTACTACCCGCCACCTTGATCCTAATGTAAGCGATAGGTTATTGTATATTTTTTTACTGAAATATAATGATAGACTATATTTATGTGTTTCATTTAAAGTACGCACGAATAAACAGCTTATTTTAACTATTTAATTCTTTAAGGACTCTTTGAAAAATTTTTTACAGTTCAATGGTTGTATGCTGTTGGTTATCATTTGAAAGCTTTTATCCTCTGAATATTCGCCTGGTAGACAAGTGCCTTCTTGCGGTTGCTTCTTCTTTTAATGTCTGGCACATTTAGAGTACTTTGTACTCACTTTGATGTATGAATGTGGAAGAAGCAAAAGAAGTATGCAAGAATCGTAGCAAGTGGCAGTCTATAGTTTCTGCCTACCCCTGTGGGAGTAAGGTGTGAGTGTATGTAAGTATGTATGTACTCACTTATTATGTATGATAGTTGTTAGTTTGTAACATATTCCATTTGTTAGCTGTAATGAGTGAATCATACAAACAAAATAAATAAACGGTACAAACGTTTCTTGTTATATTTTATTGTCAGTTTCCCGCAAGGGTTTGAAGGATATAACATAACTCCCATCTGAATACCACGGCACTCTTGCCTGACAGGACTATTCATATAAAAAGCATCGATACTGAAATTACAAAGAAGTTATAGTATAATAAAATATAATGTCGTAATCATAAATACATCACAAAAAGAACACGATTAACTGTAAATCATTAGTGATTGAAAAATGTAAACCTTACGCCTTTGTGCATACAAACAAGACGACGCGAATGTACACGCTAATTACTCAAATTAATAATAATATGGAGTTGCCGTTGGACTAGACAGGTACAAATACATATAGGTATGAACACATTTCTGCACCAACTATACAAAGGATATGTATCGACAGCGGGAAGAAGCAGTTTGTCACTACATTAAAATTATAACATAACATTATTACGTTCGGAAGGCAATAGTCAAAAAATTATATTTTATGTTTTGGATTTACTGTCAATTAGCTTGCTCCCAAGAGAAAAGACATTTGATTTTAGAAATTTCAAATTATGATTTATATGCCTTTCCCACTGTCGACGCATCAATTAGAGATATTCAAAACAAAGTCAAATGTTTATTACTTGAACGTAGTAATACAGTAGTGACTGACAATATCGACTATAAACAGTGTAAAACTGTCATAATTATAACGAGGGATTTTAACAATATCATTCATAAATTAAGAATTTGGATGAAAATTAATAAATTAATAATGTTATAGAATAGCGTCAGCAAAAAATGACACGGCACGTTATTTAAAATCTATCTAAAAATTCAGTTCATATACCGATATTTTATACACATTTGTGCAGAAAGCTTTATTTATAAATGAGATCATCAAAATTCTCCCCGAATGACATAAATCATAACTCTAGAAGGCACGCAACAGTGACATCAGATCCTCGGTAATCTCTGACTAAGGCACGTCATTACAATTCACACTACCCTACAGCGAGCCGGGATATCTGCTCAGACCACGGAGCAATCGTAGCTTATATGTACACACTAAACAGAGTATTGGTGCAGTTGGAATAAAGGCATTGAGGAGTATTTAATTAATGTATTTTTTTGAGCAAAAGACATTTGCATACTGTATATTACCTACAGGCTCAAGGATCTAACACATTAGTAGGCTAAGTTTAAGACTAAGGGTCTAAGGGACCAAGTGGACGAGATCCTTAAATGTTTTTCTCCATGCTACTGTTATTAATAGTATTATGTATTATAAATGCGAAAGTGAGTATGTTTGTTTGTTAGTCCATTGGGAATTCTAAAAGGAATATAGAGGTAATATTCTAGTGGCCGCGGAACATAGGATGGACGTTTATCTAAGAAAATATATTGTTATATAGAATTGGTCATCAACATAGTTTGTTACAATATTATAGGAACATGAGACATGCATGAAGATTAGATTTATTTTAGGATGAAGTTATTATGTTGAAAATATTAACACTAAACACGCAATTTTCGTTATTAAATAATATAGTGACTCATAAACGGAGAATACTAACCTCCATATTTTGGAATGGCCCAAAAGGGGATCTCTAAGCACTGACTAGTGTTTGAGTAACGTGTTTAAGTTTGTAATGAGAATGAAGACTCAATTCCGCTCTTAAGTGCAGGCGACCACTAGAGGGTCGATTCTAAAACCGGTCCAAGGTCGTTTTATTAGCACTAGTATTAAATTCATTCAATTAGTACCAGATATCCCGCCTCAAGTGTTATTTTATTAATACTTTTCATCAATTTACATATATTTAATTCATTTAAAACACTCCTTCACTCAGTATATAAAAATCCTTTCAACAATCACAAAAACTCGAAGTTTATAAAAACACTTTCTATACAAACATGATTTAAAAATGTTAAAATAAATACATAATATACAAAATCACTAGATGAAGGTGGAACATTTATCATCTCAGTCATCAATTGTTAAAATCTCATAAGTAATAATAGATCTATGATCCAGTCGATCGATATTATATCTTATATCTATATGTATAAGGTTCATATTAGAACTTGATATATTACAATGTGCTTCAACCTTAGGGTCAAATTATGGTATAATTTGTGTAAGGCATGCTCTTATTTTAGCGTTGTATTGAGCAACTAGCAGCTATCATCAGTTATCGATATTTGTGGCGAGATTTTCGTCTCGTATCAATCCTAGACATTTATATTTCTAGGTTTTACAGATATTTCATTGTCGGTTATTTCGCCAAACTCAAAAAATAATACAAGTTTGACAGAAATGGGCCTTAGATTGCTGCAATACATACTTAATCACAAGATCCTAATGCATTTTAAATGCTCATGAACATCATTATGTATGTTAGTTTTACCATTATTTATTGTTTCGTAATATTTTACTTCGTATTTCGCATGTTTTAAAAAGTTAATGGGTCAATTGAGTAGGTAATTAATAAGCAAAACAACCGGAATCTTATTCCGAGTCTTCTGGACGATATACCTAAGCTACAATATTAGTTTAGGTATCTTTACTTAGTTTTGCTGTTGTGCCTTTGTTTTACTTGGTACCATTAGACCACCGATACCTGGTGGTCTAGACTTGACTCCAGGGCTTGTGAGCATCGTGGCAGCTTATATAAGCCGTGACTGCTTGAGGTACTGCAGTAACAACTGGTGCAGGAACTTGTATTGGTGAACGTTCTGGATCAGGTTGGCGCGCTGCTGGTGGAGCAGGCTGATCGTGCGCGGGATGTCTAGCTCCTAAAAACACATTTAGATATTACTTGCTGAGGGAAAGACTTAAAATTATAAGAGGATGGTACGTCTCATCCAGCTTCCTAGATATCTATATTTTATATATATATATATATACAAATAAATAAAATTGAAGTCCGTTTTTAATGTAAAAGTAACGGCTATTTAGTAAATGCATAATGCAAGGACTGTCTCATTAGTCTAGAGGTCGAAAGCTCGGCTGCTACGCTAAAGGTGTTGGGTTCGATTACCAGGTTAAGCAAAGTACAGCAGCGGCGCGGGCGCGACTGATATAGGCTGATGATGAGTGTCACTGTAGTGTAGGTAGTACCTGGTTGTTGTCGAGTATGTCGTGCAGCAGGTCGGCGGCGAGCGCGGTGCCGCTGCGGCCGGCGCCGGCCTCGCAGCACAGCAGCAGCGGCGCGGGCGCGACTGATATAGGCTGATGATGAGTGTCACTGTAGTGTAGGTAGTACCTGGTTGTTGTCGAGTATGTCGTGCAGCAGGTCGGCGGCGAGCGCGGTGCCGCTGCGGCCGGCGCCGGCCTCGCAGCACAGCAGCAGCGGCGCGGGCGCGACTGATATAGGCTGATGATGAGTGTCACTGTAGTGTAGGTAGTACCTGGTTGTTGTCGAGTATGTCGTGCAGCAGGTCGGCGGCGAGCGCGGTGCCGCTGCGGCCGGCGCCGGCCTCGCAGCACAGCAGCAGCGGCGCGGGCGCGACTGATATAGGCTGATGATGAGTGTCACTGTAGTGTAGGTAGTACCTGGTTGTTGTCGAGTATGTCGTGCAGCAGGTCGGCGGCGAGCGCGGTGCCGCTGCGGCCGGCGCCGGCCTCGCAGCACAGCAGCAGCGGCGCGGGCGCGACTGATATAGGCTGATGATGAGTGTCACTGTAGTGTAGGTAGTACCTGGTTGTTGTCGAGTATGTCGTGCAGCAGGTCGGCGGCGAGCGCGGTGCCGCTGCGGCCGGCGCCGGCCTCGCAGCACAGCAGCAGCGGCGCGGGCGCGACTGATATAGGCTGATGATGAGTGTCACTGTAGTGTAGGTAGTACCTGGTTGTTGTCGAGTATGTCGTGCAGCAGGTCGGCGGCGAGCGCGGTGCCGCTGCGGCCGGCGCCGGCCTCGCAGCACAGCAGCAGCGGCGCGGGCGCGACTGATATAGGCTGATGATGAGTGTCACTGTAGTGTAGGTAGTACCTGGTTGTTGTCGAGTATGTCGTGCAGCAGGTCGGCGGCGAGCGCGGTGCCGCTGCGGCCGGCGCCGGCCTCGCAGCACAGCAGCAGCGGCGCGGGCGCGACTGATATAGGCTGATGATGAGTGTCACTGTAGTGTAGGTAGTACCTGGTTGTTGTCGAGTATGTCGTGCAGCAGGTCGGCGGCGAGCGCGGTGCCGCTGCGGCCGGCGCCGGCCTCGCAGCACAGCAGCAGCGGCGCGGGCGCGACTGATATAGGCTGATGATGAGTGTCACTGTAGTGTAGGTAGTACCTGGTTGTTGTCGAGTATGTCGTGCAGCAGGTCGGCGGCGAGCGCGGTGCCGCTGCGGCCGGCGCCGGCCTCGCAGCACAGCAGCAGCGGCGCGGGCGCGACTGATATAGGCTGATGATGAGTGTCACTGTAGTGTAGGTAGTACCTGGTTGTTGTCGAGTATGTCGTGCAGCAGGTCGGCGGCGAGCGCGGTGCCGCTGCGGCCGGCGCCGGCCTCGCAGCACAGCAGCAGCGGCGCGGGCGCGACTGATATAGGCTGATGATGAGTGTCACTGTAGTGTAGGTAGTACCTGGTTGTTGTCGAGTATGTCGTGCAGCAGGTCGGCGGCGAGCGCGGTGCCGCTGCGGCCGGCGCCGGCCTCGCAGCACAGCAGCAGCGGCGCGGGCGCCCCCCACACGCCGCGCCCGCCGCCGCCGCCGCCACCCTCCGCTTCGCACGCCACTCGTAGGCTGTTTACCTCCGACAGAAACGCTAACAAACAAACACAATATCATTATTTTTATTATGTCATAAAAAAGTTGACTATAAACAAAGGCCAACAATAAAAACAAAATTAAAATCGATTAAGAAATAAGAATGTTATAAGCTTTTTAATTTTATGCTAGATAGAGAGCGCTATAGCGCATGTTGTGACGTCACGCCGTGCATGCGCCATACAAATTCTACACTGACATACGTTTGGTAGGAAAGGGACAGAGCATCCCCTCTCTATCCCCACCAAAATCTTAAAAAGATTATATATTAGAACTTTACTAGCCGATTTCAAATATTTTATTACTTAACTTGCAAAATAGAATTAAGTTATTAGTGATGAGGGGTATCGCTTAACATCGTAACAAATAATACCTTCATGACTGCTGAATCCAAAATACATAAATATACTGTATATTTAATGATAAAAGTATGACTATACTCCATTTGGTTAGGTACTTGGTGAGTTTCTTGCCGGATTCTTCTCCATAGGATCAACCTTTTAGAACCGTGCAACTAGAATCATAACGTTTCATAAACGCTTGTTAAAGCTTATTTGAAATAAAAACATTTGAACTTGAACTCAACTAAAGGTAAACAATAAAAATGGCGGCGTTCAGGGGTATTCAACCTTTTATTACAATAACTAGCTTTTTGCCCGCGACTTCGTCCGCGTGGAATAGTCACTTTGTTCCATATGAACTTTCATCCCCTATTTCACCCCTACATAGGTCGAAATTTATTAATTATTTTTCCCGCGGCTTCGCTCGCTTTAAGATGTATTATTATTAATTAGCTATATTTTTTGCGGCTTTAGTTTTGTTTAGCGTGTGTACAAATATTAGGGCCTACAAAACTTCTTAGTACACAATCTATTGTCAACATTTAGAACTAAAAATTATTTTGTTCGTCTTAATTTATTCGTTGCATTAGGTACTGATAGTTCAAACTAATACATTTACATTCTCCAGCATCCCTTATTTTATCCCCATTGGGGTTGAATTTATCAAAATCCTATTTAAGCGGACGTCTTCATCATAGTAGCTCCAATCTTTAATTTCAGTTAAATCAGTCGAAAATCTAAGAAGATTTATACAAACTTTCATCCCCTATTTTATCCCATTGGGGGTAGAATTTATCAAAATCCTTTCTTAGCGGATGCCTACGTCATAACATCTACCTGCATGCCAAATTTCAGCCCGATCCCTCCAGTGGTTTGGGCTGTGTGTTGATAGATCACTATGTCAGTCAGTCAGTCAGTCACCTTTGAGTTTTATATATATGTATTTAGATATCTTATAAATTGGGGGTGAAATGAACATAGGTACCTTCAATTGACTTTATAAGTTTTCATCTGAATCAGATGAAAAATAATCACCAGCACTAATAATAAAACGATTCCAGGTGTCACCTAGTACACGGCTCGGGATCACTTTTTTAACAAATAAAATTTATAACAACACAACTAACAATCAATAAAAACAACGAACAAACAAAATAATAACTAATTAACACAATTTATGGCAAAAGAAACACAAAAACGAACGAAAGTTAAGTAAACACAAACTATCACGAATGGCGTCTAAATGGTTACCCGACTAAATGTAATATCGGTTAAATATTTTGCTGCGGTTCCTTGCAGTACTACTTCTTAATTTTTTCGAGTTATCAAAAGTCTGCTAGGGGATGTTTTGTTCCATTCCCGCAAAACGAATGTCAACGGTTTGATGTCACAACGTGCTATAGTGTGCTCTTTGTCTAGCATTAAATCAAAATTTTGATGACTTTTGAATCCATTTTGTTTTTGTTGTTTGGTTTTGTTTATGGTCAATTTTTATTATGAGACCATTAAAAAAATATCAGTCGCGGGCGGGTCGCTAATATAATCTATAATCCTACAAAAACATAAATGTGAAAATGGGAGCCTAGTTCAATATTTAGAATAGGCGTGGTTGTTGACTTTGCCGAGAAAAGAATTGAGATCTAAATGCGTGCCAAGTTCTGTAGATAATCTTGCTAAAGATTTGACTTGGCTAGTTTTTACCAGTGAGTTAGTCAGTCATAAGAATGGCGGTTCTTAAACGTTATCAATGATTATTTGAGCTACATTTATGAAATTTTGGATTCTAGACAAGCTGAGGGGTTTTAATAATAGGTAAAATAGTATATTTACCTTTGTAATTATGAATAAATTTTATTATATTATTATTATTAATAAATGTGTCAAATTTCATGTATGTAGGATAAATAGGTTTCGAGTTGTGAAGGGGTCAAAAGTAGTTCGAAATGGTTCGTGTAATATAACACGCGTCTGCTGCGTCGCCAGTTCCTTTATCTTTGAACTCGGGCGGAGACGCTGCCGCGTGATCTAGATAATGTTGCAAGTGTTCACCGAGGAAGTCGGCGGTTTCGGCGGGCGCGCGCGCGGCGGGCGGCCAGCGCGCGTAGTGCACGTGCCACAGCGCGCGCACGCGGCCCGCGCCCGCGCGCACGCGCACGCGCACCGACGCGCCCCACGCCGTGCGCGACGACGTGCCCGACGTCACCTGCACCTGCGCGCACCACACCACACCACCTCACTCACTTATTTTAGAACAAATTACTTTTAATAATTATGCTTTTAAACATTACACTATCAATACTATCATCACGTATTATACGGTTGTAGAGAAACTTCATCCCACGTACAATCAAGCTATAGAATAAGCTAACTACCAAGGTTTTCCCAAGAGACTACAGCATGAAATTAAAAAAAAAGAGTGAAAATTTTTTACAGAGTCGGCAACGCGCGAGCGTCACCTTTGGTGTTGCAAAAGTCCATAAACTACGGTAAAAAATTACTTTTTTTAAATTTTTTTTTTTAAACTTTACTAGCAATATGGGTCGCACATTATTAGTATTCTTGTTAACCCCCCGTGCTAAGCTAAATGCTTGTGTTATGAGTGGGTTCACGTCGGTAGTGCAATGGGTGGGATTCGAACCGGCAACATGATCACAAGTCCGACGTCCTAGCCATTAGGTTACTGCCCCTTTAAAACTATTAGGTGAGCCGAAAGGTTGTTTGCCACCTCAGTGGTATAAAAAAACACAATATCTTCAACCATGTCGACTGTTAAATAAAAATCTCTTGCTCATGCCTGGTTTTATAGATATCATGACAACAAAAATATGTGAATTTATTAAAACAACACCCAAGTTGCTTTTACTCTTAGTCATAGTTGATTCAATACACAATTACGTAGAAGTGTGGAAAGTTTCATAATTCTATTGAGCACACAAACATAGTGTAAACGTGTCAGCAGTAATTAATGATTAATTCACTTGCTCAAACGTTGAATGAAAACATCCTGTGAGGTTTTCTCAAAAGCATGTGAAGTCTGCAAACCCACAATAGGCCAGCGCGATGGACCCGTGTCCAGCAATAGGACAGTATATAGGTTGATGGTGATGTATCAGGAGTAAATACAGGGTATACATTACGTTGCCGAAGTCCTTGGTGGTGTTGTCGTGGGGCAGGTAGTGCGGGTGCGCGGGCCCCGCCACGCGCGCCAGCAGGGGCGCCCCCACCTGCGCGGCCGCGCGCCACACCAGCGCGCACGCGCCCCCGCACGGGCACGCCCCCGCGCCGCCCGCCCCGCCCCCGCCGCCCCCCGCCACGCCCGTGCTGCTCACGGGATCGCTCACTTTAGCCACGACGTAGAACCTTTGCGTGCTGCCCACCGTCATCTACACAATGGAAAACCTCTAATTTGACGGCGAAACTATACAACGGCTATGTAAGGAATCTATATCATCGAGTCGGCCTCACTAGGATGTGTCCAACAAACAGATTTTCTAATAATTAAAATATATATTTAAAGCTAATTCAATAATTATTTCAAAGAAAATCGTTTCCTGCGAAAAATATCAATTAATAATATAGTAAGATAAAGATATATTTATTTGCTGTAACATGTGTGAATTACAATACAAAAAGATATGCATGCAATGGTGTTAATATTTAAATATAAGCTACATGTTATACCATTGAAGGTGTACAAATATGTAGTGAAATTGTAAATTAATAATAATTCAGTTAAGGAAGTCAAATATTAAAACATTACATTAAATTATATAATATCAAATTCTAGAAATCATCATTAAAATTTATCATTCAGAAAGTCATGTACAATAAAATAACATTTCTCAGTCAACATCTTTTTTAGTTTTACTTTAAATGAATTTGAATTTAATAGTTTAATGTCCTTTGGTATCCGGTTATAAATCTTTGGACCCATGCATACAATGCTTTTATGTAACAGTGTAGTTTGAGCTGGATGTATACAGAGTTTGTCATTATTTCGTCGACTACGAACAAAATTTTCAGATAGTCGCGGAACCAAATGTGGATTATTTTTAACAAATAATGCTACTTCATAAATATAGATTGACAGAAGTGTGAGAATTTTGTACTTTAAAAACATTGGAATTGGAAAGCTTTATCTTTGATTTTCTTTAGAGGTTAAGAAAACTTACAGTAATGTGCGAAGCGTTGATGTACCCGTGGGGGTTGTTAGGGGTGGGGTGAAGTCTGACTCTGTTGTCCTCGTACGGCAGGTGGTCCGCCGTGAACCCGTTGAGCGCGGCGTGCTGCGGCATCAGGGCTGTCCGGAACTCTCCGCCCGTCTCCCGCCCCTTGGGGATCTGCTCGAACGCGAACGCCAGCTGCTCGTCTGTCATCTTACGCTCTAGAATTTGGACCTGCAGACGGAAAATTAGATTGTGAAATCAATAATCGTAAGATCTGGAGGGGATAAAATGACCGCATTTGATGAATCACAATATGATTCACCTGAGCCCTATATTTTTTTTCGTGATAGGCTTACGCTTGATCGCCAGTTCTCCTGATGTTAAGCGAAATTGCGATCTATGATGGAGCGCGCTTGCCTAGAAGAAACTGATTCACTCGTGATTTAAAGATACCCAGATTATATCTATCGAGGAAAACCTACTCGGAAAGCACATTCTACATTTCAGTAGTAATTAAACCGATCGAATCAATGTCGCTTTTTCGTGGTCGTCTGATAGTATGTAAAAGGGCAAGGGAGAATAAGATCGTGGAGATCTGATGCACAGTCTCCGAAATGTATCCGACAAAAAAAACCGATAGTTTTTGATAGATATGGCATGTTGTGTCATGTGTCGGTGATTCATATTGTGGTTCACCAAAATGTGAAGATTTTATCCTCTCTATTCATAAACCGTGCAGTGAGTGCCAATATTTATTTCGATGCATCGCATAATACTATAAGAAGTAATCCACGTACGCAAGCGCACTGACGCAACACTGGACAACAATTGCATTGAAACATAATGCCATTTAAACAACAGAAAAATAAACATTTCAGGTTGTCTTTATCTATTATGATGCGAAGAGCGAAGCTGCGTGCTAAGAATTAACTAAACTGAATAATAATATAATGATAAAAACCTATGAAATTTAGATTCTGAATTTTAAAAATTCTTTTTATATAATTGAATGTACTCGTACGTCGTATGAGGAACTTACCTGGTACAAAAGTAGGTTTTAAAATATATCTTACTTATACTTAAATGATAAACATCACATGCTAAAAGCCACGAGTTAATAGCACTCGTTATTTGTACATTTATCTGTGATCACATTAGTTTTGAGCAGTGATGCGACGCTGAACAACAATAACACATGGAAACATAATACGGTTGCAACAACAAACAAACTATTATGAGGTGTTAGTCACCGACTGCTCGCCATGCCTCCACGGCGGCGGCGCTTGTTGATAAATAACTAGTGAGCTATCGGATTGATTGTTTGCATTATTGGGATATTGGAGATTTTGGCCGATTTGCGTTGATTCATTCACGTTTTGATAGTCTTGTTTTTATGAGATTCTGCGAGCTAGAACCATCTTTGCGTATAACCGCAATAGGCCATAATATCTCCATAATCAATATCATGATCAGATAGGTTTCAGTTTTTATTATTATACTGCTTTCAGTAAGGAAAAAATAATAAATTGAATTAAAATTTTCAGGAATACTTATGCTAGATTGGAAAGAAATATGATATCACGAAGAAAATTATCATGCATTGGGTAGCTAGTTCCCAACGAAAATGTATTTCATACATTTGTTTAACAAAACAATAATATAAAGCAGGATTGCTTCAATGTGGCTTTTTGACTTTCATACATATCAAATACATTTTATTTGATTACTAAAGTAGATAAGTATAGTATTGATTTCTAGTAACTTACCATAGTCTCTTTGGTGATACTGGGTGGAAGCGGCTGAAACTTGGCCAGTCCCGTCGACCAGCGATGCGTATGCGGCGCAGGCGTGGCCCTGTTCCTTCCCAGCGTGGCACTCCTCACCTCCCCCTTGTTGGCCCTCCCCATGAACACCCCCCACCGCCTCCGCTTCTTCTCCTTGCTGCTGGTCTTGCTGGTGTCGGTGTCCATGCTGCTGTTGGTAGTGGCCGTGTCGACGGTGCTCGCGCTAATGTCGGCGTTCGGCCGCGGCTCGCCCACCACGATCGACGTCACGTTATCAGCTTTGTTTATTGTGTTGTTATTCGACACTCGGTGTGTGGACAAACTTTGATACGGCGTTTCGTCGTATTCGCGTTCCTCGTGCTGTAACGATAGCCGGTCGATTGATAGCGTCACGTTTTCGAATTCGGCCTCTCGATTGATCGATCGGCTTGAAACAGATATATCTTTCGGCACGCTCGACTCGCGAACGCCTTTGATTATTTGTGCGTTTACGTAGTGCCCGTCCGGGTTGTTGATTTTGACTGGGACATACGGCACATTCACGTTCGGAGAAAGATATTTGTTTATCGTCGGGTGACTGCTATTTCGTTCGTTCAGTCGGGCGATTTCATCCGTTGTCGTCAGACTTTGTGCGCGATCCCTCATGGTTATTTTCCCGTCATTTTGCCACGGTAACGGAACATTCTCGTAGATAGGTTCTTGAGTATCTCCTAGTTTAATTTGCTGTGATTGTGGCAGGACAACGTGCCTTTGATACGGTATCCTGTGCATCGGCATCGAGTACATAATATTTCCTCTTTCGTCGTAAACTTTTTGGATGTTGTCTGATATGTGATGAGGGTCTATAATGATGTGGGGTTTGGGGTCTAATACTGATGTGAGATTATTATAAGTTCCGTGTGTCCCCGGCATTACATTAGGTGTACCGTAGTTAATATGACTAGTGTTGATATAACCTAGATACTGTCTGTTTAGTGCCGTTCTAGTAGAAACTAAGTCTGGACTAGATCCTGAGACATGAGAATTGATATAGCCTCTATGGTAATTTAGAGCTTGGCTGGCGACCGCTAGATCTGGGGTGGAATTCGATGCTAAACCATTCGATGGGTACGGAGGAGGTGGTTTGTAGACATTTACATAATGTAATTGGTTCAGATCAGTTTGTACGTTGGGGTTAACGGCGAAAGGGTAGTTGGTTCCCATGAACTTGAGGGGGTAAGGGTAGTCGTCGGCGGTGGGCTGGTTGACGGCGACGGTGTGGCGCGTGACGTCGGGGTACAGGCGCTGCATGTCGGGGTGCGAGCCGTACGGCTTGGAGCCCGCCAGCGCCGCCTGGTGGCTCTGGTAGCGCAGCTGCGCCTCCGCCCGCTGCTGCTGGTACTTCTGCTGGATGGCCGTCTCGTAGTCGGGGGCGGGACGGTATGAAGGTAGGAGCGCCCTAGAAACGTTGTACCCGGTTCAAATATGCCATATTTTTTTGTTATATTTTGCATTAACGCAATCTAAACATTCCCAAATCTATTAATATAATTTTAGTAGAAGAAATATTCGGTGCCGGTACAGTTGAGGCAGAATGTATAAGGATTCCAAAATATTGTAACACCTAATTGTATGAATTACCTACATTCTATGCAAATAAATAAATCGAATCTACCAGGCATATTCTATAATATGTCATAATATATAATTATGTATATATATGCCTATTATTTAGCTTTTCTTTAGATGTACTAATTAAGTTTCCCAAGCAATAAATAAAACCAACGACAGTCGCTTCTACATAATAGAGTAGCAAAAAATGCCTGTTGAGGAGAGAGGAATTTTATTTACATATTTTGATTGTTACTTTGGACATAACAGCTTTTATAAATTTCTTGATGACGTTGCTGCGCGTCATGTAATGCCATGGGGACATGCCATGCTTAATTTCAATATCGGGACAGTAACCTGTTCTGATGTAGTGGCGGCGGTTGGTGCTGCAGGTGGTGCTGGTCGGCCAGCTCCAGGCACGAGGTGGAGTAGGCGCGGTGCGCGGCCGTCAGCGGCTCCAGCCGCGACACGCTGCCCAGCTCACGGCCGTCCAGCTCCTCGCGACTGTCCGATAGACCATGCTCCTGGTGACCAGTTAATAATGTACTGATTATAGAAACCTAAATACTAATTACAAAGACCTATTCTTTATGCACCACTTGGCAAAATTATTCCATTTTATTTTTTTTCATAGTCTGGTTTTTGCACTATTTAATTTTGATTACCGTAAGAATCTTAAAAAAGTATTACCTATTTAAAAACTAATTTGGTTGCAATTCAATTAACTGCAATTAATTTTTAGCACTCGCAACCGGCGTCTATGTATGAGAAGATGTATGAATGTGGAAGAAGTAAAAAAAGTATGCAAGAATCGTAGCAAGTGGCAGTCTATAGTTTCTGCCTACCCCTGTGGGAGAAAGGCGTGAGTGTATGTAAGTATGTATGTAATTTTTTATTGGAATTAATTATGATTGATTAATTATGATTCTTGTGCACAACATAATCCAATAATGTAACAGTTTTCAGACAATACATATATTTCATTCATTATTTGATTGAAATTTTTATTGTTTAGTGTCCAACACTGCCATCGGCAATCGTGTACACCCACAGTTTGCCCTATGTTTAGGTCCCATATAATAGTGGTGAGCCTATTACCATTAATAGGGTATAAATCAAAACTACGAGCTACAAAAAATTTTATATTTAACCTGGGAATCCTGGGTTCGATTCCCATACCTCTGGCATAGTCGCGCTTAGGACTACAAGACTAATAAGACAGATTTATTGTTATTTTGGAGGCAACAAATAAATATTCATACACAAAAATGGTTATGCGCTTCACCGTGACAAAAATTTCCCGCTTTGTTCTCCTATTTTCACCGTTTTTATCACACGTACAAAAGAATAACAAGTTTCATATTTGTTTAATTAGATTAGAACAAAAATGAGTGACGGACACGCACCGCTAAACAACGAGCATAATGAAACGCAACCAACGCAAATATGTGGAACAAAACAATAAAATAGACGTATAACGGTTGCTTCCTGTAAAATACCAATATTCACAGCATCTGCTGGTGGTGGATCCAGGACGCGGGTACTAATACTGAGAAAGTAGGATAATTTATAATTATGTTTGTCAGGGTGAATTTGGAGGGGGGCTTGAGTCCCTTAACTCTCACATGGATCCCCTAATTGGAAGCTGACTTCAGACCTCGTACTAAGGATTAGAGATGACTACATTTCCTTGATTCTTGGTTTATGGCTCAGAGCAGCTCAACAGGTAGCAATCGTGTTAACCGATTCAGTGCGACATAACAGGCGGCAGGCGTGTCAAGAATTATTTCCACTACCACAATTATATTATGTTTAACTCGCAGTCCCAACTTACTTATTGCTAATAGATTTATCCTTAACGAAGTTAAGTGTTAACACTTTTACAAATACTTGTTGATAGTTAACAACATAATAGTCGATACTTAAGCAAGTGAAGCGTAGGGAAGTGTTCACGATCGACGCGGTAGGTGCGCGCGCGCGTGCCGGCGTATCTCGCGATCTATAGAGCCGGCTGTTCATGGTACGTGTGCTGTTTGTCTTCCGCTCGTGTTGGTTTTAGTTCATTGAATTTGATGAACAGTTTCAGCATGGTTTGTGATCACTGCAATTGCTTTTTATTTTATTTAGACCAGAATGCGCTGGTGAGTAAGCATTACCTTACCTGATGTTACCTCAAGCTTTGATGTAGTCAAGAAATTAAGTGGTAGTGTAGAGAATTCGATCAAAGTGTATTTTTTTTCATTGAAATGCAACTTTATTAACAAGACATTAATGACTTAGTGAAATGATCATGGATTACTAAGTCATAAGTCTAAAATTCGAATTTAAAGCCCACACCCTCTATCTTTTCAAAATCATGTACAAATACTACAAACATAAATTAACTTCCAACATCGCGAAGAAACCTGCGTGCCTGAGAGATGGTGTATAAAGTCTGCCAACCCACAGTATTTAGCGTAGGGGACTGTTGATTCTAACCTCTCTCAATCGCAGTGGGGCCCGAATTCAGTAGAGTGATGATGATGGTCATCATATTGAAAATCTTGTTGTTGAATAGGAGACCTCGTTAGTGTTTAGTTGGTACGGACTGAAGATGTAACTGAAGCTGCTGCTATTCGCCATCGTCCAATGAATGGTGCGTCTCCAGTGAAGCGGCGCGGAGATGCCGCGTGGATTTCATAGCAGGCATAGCTTGTTAATTGTTACTTCACGTTATACTGACACTATCTGATAATAATTTCCATTGGTATGTCCAATGAGCAAAAACTATAGGAAAAACGAACTAGCAGCTAAGTATAATGTGTGATGCGAGCATAATTTGCAATTTTAGAAAAAATTCTCTTAGAATGCACAACTTTTCCCGCAAATATTTCCTAGAATCTCAATCAGTGGAGATGAGCGTTACTTTGTAACGAGATTTGTTTGTACGAGCGATACAAAAAAAGGAATGTAAAAATAACTGAATGTTGAATGAATTTTGAAGTTTGCGAACGCTAACAGACTAAAAATCACGATATGACGTCACGATTCTTGTGTGACATTTAACTCTGTTGGGTCTTAGCCACTTATAACATTTAAAACTTCCTCATTGGTTGAGTTACAAGCACGGCTGCTCAGTGTAAGATCCTGAGTTTGATTGCTATCCGATCCAATAGCAAAGTGCTATTGGACTACTTAAAGTTTGGATTTGTGCCCGGTCAATGGCAAAAAACCGGGGATAGTCTTCCTATTATAAGTACACCTCTGCCTAATCCTTTAGAGGTATAGGCGTGATGGTGTGTTAATATGTGATAGTGTGTATTATGTAGGTATAATATATATAACCTATTTTTTTTTTGTTAAGTCGGCGAACGAACTGACGATCTACCTAGTGGTAAGTAGTTATCGTCGCCTATGGACACCTGCAACACCAAAGAAGAATTGCTGATGCGTTGCCGATCCGTAAGAGCCCCTACGGACTGCAAACTGCCAGAGCCGCAGCAACCGAGTGGGAACTGGCTCATACGCGCAAATGTCGAAAAATAATATGTGATCACCTGGAACTTGGGGCGGTGGTCGTCAGTGGGCGCCTCGCTGAGCGCGCTCTGGTGCTTCATGTAGAAGGTGTGCTGCTGCACGCAGGACCACCACACGTACTTGCCGTCCTCGGGGCTGGCCAGCGTGAACGACGCCGAGCCCGTCTGCTTCTGGCACTCGATGCTGAACGTGCGCTTGTGGTTGATCACGTTCGTTATGTCCATCCACCTGGAAGACATCGTGGGTGAATAACTAAGATATCATCACGCCTGTATTCCCTGAAGGGTTAGGCTTACCGGCGAACTGTTCGCCGGTATGTTTAGGTCTCATGTAATAGGAGTCGAGCTTGTTGCCATTAGGCCGCGCAGAACCGCGTAAAATCACTTCAGTAAGTATTTTACTATCTCATTAGTCTAGTGGTCCTAAGCGCGACTGGTACGCTGGAGGTTCTGGGTTCGATCCCCAGGTCGAGCAGTGTTATTGCGATTTTTCATAATTAAATTGACCACTGCGAAACGATTTGCGGACTACATTTAATTTTATGCTATGTACTGAATTAAAAACATATATACCTAATTAACTGTGTATATGTTACTGTAAAAGCCCGAACTACGGCAAATTCTAAGATTTACCAACTCTGACTGGTAAAAGTTCGAAATGTTCCACCATGGTTAGGTTAGGTTGTTAGGTTTTTTTTTTTAAAAAAGCTTACAACGCCATGCAAATGTTCCACCATGGTTTAAAAAAAAAACCTAACAACCTAACCTAACCATGGTGGAACATTTCGAACTTTTACCAGTCAGAGTTGGTAAATCTTAGAATTTGCCGTAGTTCGGGCTTTTACAGTAACATATACATAAATAAATATAAGCTTTTCGAATCCTTCTTCTATTTATTTTACAGTACATAATCTATTTACCAATTATGTGTTGCAACTTGCGATTGAAACATGTTAGCATTGGTTAGATCAACATGAATATTGATACGGCAAATTAATATTTGCACGCCATTCGTGGTTGTAATTGATTGTTGGATTGTTGGACAAACAGACTGCTAGCCCATTACTTACAAATCCTATAAATTCTGTTAGTGAAATGATTGGACACCTGACACTCGGTTTTTAAAGTAACGCTTATCTAAACATATTATAATGATAATATCGTAATGAAACAAAAACAGTTCCCTAAATATTTTTTAAATAAATGATTGTAACGAGTACTATAACCTATACTGATGCTAAAATAAACGTTTTTGATGTTTGTCTATATTTCTGTTTGTATGTTCGATTCCCGTCATTACTATTGGACCAAATTAGTTTAAATTTTACAGTAATATCTATTAAAGGGCGGATCAACATTATGCGGTATATACTCGTATACGCGACGTATATACTCGTAGATGCGAGTGAAACAGCCAATTTTTACTATAATGGCTGTATCATTAAAAAATTAATTGTTCTTCAAAATGAGATCAAATTTTTTTACGGAAACCTAACGACCCACTAATAATTAGGTCCATTAATTTTTATCTTTACGTTCTTGGTTCAACGCCAAATAGAAATGTGCGGAAAGATTTAACACGCAAATTCATATTTCTTAATAGTTTCTTTTGATATTCTTTAGAAGCATCTTACTCAGTTGATAGCGAACTGCACAAAGCAATGGTACTTGTAGTCGAGTGATTAGTATTTTAATTTTTTCAGGATCTCAATTAACACGCGATATGAGAGGCTTTTTTACGCCACAAGATGAACCACTACAATTTTTTAAATTCGGCTCATCAATCAAAATCTCTTTCTGGGAAAGTGGGACCTGTGGTATGGTTTAAAGCTGAAGTCTGAAGAAAGGTAATGGTCTTTGTGGACTAATCATAGTTTTGACAACCTTGTCTTTTTTTAAATGCATCGTACGGAGCGTCAGAATAAACCACCGGGACCATCAACCACCAGGAATCAGCTTATCTAAGTGGTTATAACTTTATTACTTAAATTATGATCTTGACACAATATAAGAAACAATAACTACTGTGGTTTTCGATCAACAATAGTGTTGAACGATTGCAGACAAAGGTTTTCAAGTTTGAGAATATAAATATTAACAGTTGTTATGTCTGGACAATGGTAAAGGTTTATTAAACGGAACATTTGGTATTAAAGATATATTTTTAATGTTGTAAGTTTTTTAAGGCCTTTGCTCAGCAGAGCGGAAACAATTTAGGCTATTAAAAAAAAGGTATTTTTTGGTCGTGGTTGCCGAGTTTAAAATGTCACTCTTATTAATCCTGTATTGCGGGGTACCTTTACAAACACTCAAACAGTACTAAATGCATCAACACCTGTAATGTTCGAGTAATACTTATGAGGTTAACTAAATGGCGTTAGGTGTGGCCGCCAAGAGGTCATCAGGAGACACACAACAAGTGTGACATAGATTGCTGATTGCTGTGAGTCGCCGCAGTCACATTGAGCAAGGTTAGGATAGCTGATTCCCCATTTGCACATATTGGTTCTGACTGATTCTTACCTATAGAAATGTGGCGTCTCGCTGGTCTCCGTGAGTACCCTGATTCCGGTGAGGGATATGGCGATAGTGACCTCGCTCTGGTTGAGTTGGTCCCGTGCGCTGAACATCTCCTGGCCGTACCCTCGAAGTTGCTGACATGTCGTGATGAATCCTTCTTCAGCTTGCGCCTGGGAAGTTGAGATTTTTTAAATTTGGTTAAGGATATCTTTTTGTCTGATCTGATCTGATGACTGCCTCATTAGTCTAGTGGTCCCAGGTGAGACTGCTACACTAGAGGTCCTGGGTCGATCCCCAGGTCGAGCAAAGTGTTATTGGGTCTTTCTATGAAATTCTCATTAGCAGCTCGGAGTCTGGATTTGTGCCCAGTTAATGGCTATAGGCTCGCCCCCTATAACATGGGACCTAAACATACCGGCGAACTGTGGGTGTACATTAAGTACACCTCTGCCTAACCCTTCGGGGAATACAGGCGTGATGGTATGTTATGTTATGATATCTTTTTGTGATTTTTTTGCATTTTCCATGCGAAGTCAACGTCACCTTATGACGTAAATTCAGAATGTGAAGGCAAAATTTCAATCAGGCGGGTAGGGTTCGCGGTGGCTTAGAGGTCAGAGCGTCTGGTGTATCCAACCAGGAGACGCAGGTTCGAATCCTGCCCGCGATTGAATTTTTTCCTTTACTAAAAAATAACTTTGGTTAAGGATGGTTACGAGCTATAACAGGATCAGGATGAGCCAAGCTTTTATTTAATTTTTCTTATAGTTTATAACAAGTACGAGGTTAAAAAAATTGAGAAATAAGATTCAAACTTTCGATGCTTCCTTGCAGTCGGCTCATAGGTATTTAGAATAGAATAGAATAGAAAACATTTATTCAGACGAACAGACAGACACATACACATCACAAAGAAATTAATTATTTGAGACGCAGCATAGCAAAGAACTATGGTACTTTTCGGGCAGAAAGCATAGTTTTCAGTAGCGGGTGTCTTAAATACAATTGCTCAATGGCAAAGTCTGTAAATTCGATTTCAGCATGGTATTTTTTTTTGAGTCGATGTTGATTCGGGCGTTTATCTTGAGTGGAGTCTACATAAATGAAAACAATTCTAAAAATCTTAAACCATATATTCGCGACCTACCTAAAATAATAATAATTACTATTATTGAATAAGTATTTCTAACGTAGGTACGGACGAAATGCAGTACGCGGTCGCGTAACGCTAGTCGTAAAGTGTAGCGAATTGATTTCATTCATATTTAGGTACACATATTATAATAGTACGCGAACGGACGTAGTAAGTGCCTATGTGGCAACGTGAGGGACGCGCAGCCATTTTACGGATTTGTTATGTAACACGACATACCATCATGCCTGTATTCCCCGAAAGGTTAGACAGAAGTGCACTAATGTACATCCACAGTTCGCCGTTGTGTTTAGCCAATAACACTGCTCGATAATCGAACTCGAAACCTCTAGCGTAACAGTAACGCTTAGGACTACTACGCCAATGAAGCAGTTGGTTCACTTATGTATCGTAATATAATTGGTAAAGCATTGATGGCAATGAATGAGCTGCTTGGTATGGATGAGGTGGCAAACTATTTTTTAGGTCAGTTCGAATTAAGATGAGCGCAAACCAAAGAGTCGAATTTAGCATAGCTGAATATGTGCAAATTCCTCAGCATCACTAATTCAATCGAGAGGAACTTGAGGAACTTAGTATCAATAAGTTGTTAGCTCACACATAAGCAAGTCCCTCTCTCGCAAAGGAAGCCTGAACGCCTGAATTGATACCATTAACAGGTTGATATTATCCAGTTCAAGTTATGACTACAAAACCTATGTTTAAAATTGATTGACTACTGTTCGTATTACTGGATTGTTAAATGAACACCAAGTTTTGCCGCCTTTTCTAAACAATTAGTGGTTATGCATTAAGATCGCTATCGTTATAATGACACATGGTAATATTTAAGGCGCGTTCTTGAAGCGTCGGCGAACATGTCTTATCAAATATACATAATGATTACACATAGATAACGACTATACTTTAAAACGTATTTTGCTTTCTTCCAGTTTACATTATAATTATTATAATTTGCGCATCAAGAAAATATGTCTCTTATTTTGCATTCTGCGTTTTGATAGCAGTAATCCCACAACTTACCTGGCTCTTTAATGTAGCTTAAATATCTAGAGTGGTTCTACTTTATACCTTTAATAGTCTAGTGGTTCTACGCGCGACTACTATGCTAGGGGTCCTGGATCCGATTCTTAGGTGAAGCAACGTGTTAATGGGTTTTTCTAATAAATTCTCAGTAGCAGCTCGGAGTTTAGATGTGTGCCTGGTGAATGGCAGTAGGCTCACCCTCTATTACATGGGATCTAAACACATCGGCGAAAGGTGGGTTCACATTCATACACCTCTGCCTAATCCTTCGGAAAATGCAGGCGTGATGGTATGGTATGATTTTTGTCGTACAGCTGGAAGCGCGCATGTTGTAAGCCTTAAAGTTAAAACTACGAGAATATAATGGTGACGTGCGTGGGCGCAATTTGCCAGTTATCGAGGGGGAAAGCTACGCTCGTGATCGTGATCGCATCCTCATTAAGCCTAGACTACTAAAGTGTCGACACATGGCAACTTGTGTTTGTCATCAGTTCATGGCATACTAGGCAGAGGGCATTGGTAATATTTGACAAGCAAGAGGACTTGGCCCCAAATTTTCATGAACTGACAGAGTTGTTTGTAAAATATTTCTTTACTTAAATCTCTGGTTTTTAATAGAATATTCTTCAAATAAATCTTACATGTAATAGTAACATTCCATACAGTTTCAAAGCTAAACTGTTGATTATATAAGCATAGATACAGTTATAAATAATGTATTCTTACAGTACATTATGTACATGACAGTTTTACAAATTATCTTATGTAATTGCATTATAATTTTATTCTTTAAGAATAGATTACAAAACAAATTTACATTGTTTACATTGAGATTTTTAATAATATTTTCTCATTAGTGCCAGAGTAATTATTTAAGCAATTGTGGTCTTTTTTTACTTTTTAAATTTTTACCTATATTAGATAGTGCTATTTTTATATAAGAATATATGTATTAGATTTTTTTATTTATTACTATAACTATAATATAATATTAACTAACAACAGGCATAAACATACATTGTATATTATACAGTAACAAACAGCAATTGTATTTTCAGTTACAATATTAAACAAAGTACTAGGGATACAGTATTCATCAATAATTAAAAGCGATCTGAATATTCTTTCTTGAGGGTCTTGGGGAGGAAATTCGGAGTAACACTAAGAACTTAAGAACTTGAGTTTCTTTCTCAAGACAAATCAATGTCTTATATTATTTCCATTGTACTGGAACTACACTGTAGCATGAGGATAATAAGTATTATTTGTTATTGTTACAACAGTAACAATACTAATGCATTATGCTGAAGTGCACAGGTTTGAATACATGTTATAAAAGAGAAAGATAGAAATTTCTGTCTGTTTTTTTGTAAATTGTATCAAAAGTCAATACTTTAAGACAAATGGCAGCCGCAGTGTTTTAAAGCAATAAAGAAAACTAGTATTTTTAAGAAATATTAACCTTGTCAAGTAACAAATTAAAGATATAAGTACTACAATTCTATAAAGTACTCTCAAGCACAGCTGTGCACTTAGGTAAATTGTTGTCAGATATAATACCCAATGTTGTGGGGTTGTGTTAACAATTAATGTTTTATTGTGTCTGTAAAATGAGTAATACATGCAATATTATTATTTAATATAATATATTTATTCATATAATGATCTGTAGTTTATAAATTGTGGCAGTCACAGATGACAGTTTAATCCATAACTCTCACTGTTTCATAGAAATCATTTCCCACAATTGTGATTCAATGAGAAAATACAAATCAAACAATGTGTTTGAATTTAATTAACTGAACTGATGGGATGAAGTATTATGGCTGAATGGTTTATTGGTTGTGCTTCCTAAAAATTAAGCTCTGGGCCTCTAAGCTTAGCTGATCTGAGGTAAAGGAAAACATTGAATTGGTTGACTTTATGATTTAATACAAAGAAGGAAGCATAGTGATCTTAGCTGCTAAGACAGTAAGATTGACATAGATCTAGTTTTAAGCACATCTTGTAAAAGCTTATAAAGGTCAAACTTGTATGTATTTCAATGGAATCATGTTTATAAATAAGATTGACTGGACTGTATGGTTATTTTTAGAGAAGCACACATGTTTTAGTTTTAGGTTACTGGATCATAAAATATTCAACTGACTAAATGCCCAGTCTGCATTTAGTTTCTTAATAACAATTTGGTATTCTTACCTGTGACATATTGTGCAGTGCCATATGATGCTGAATAACTGCTTCTGTCAGCCACTCCAGGCGTCCCGTCTCTGCCAAAGTACTCCCATCAATGATTTGCCCCCCATCCAACATTTGTTTGGGAAATGTTAACAAGTTCTTGAGATATTCAACTGTGTGTCTCTCCCGGTCGTGATTGCCATACTCTGCCTGCCTGCTGTAGGATGCAAGTACTACAGCTTGCTGGCAATCACATATAATCCTGCCTTCTATCAAATCATTCTTCAGTTGCAAAAAGTAATGGTACCTTGTGACCTCATCAGTAATCAAACTGGTTCCGGATATCACATAGTACATTACGCGGAGGTACAACTGGTGCGACGATGCGTACTTCTCTAGCTGTCGCTTGAGAGGGCGCTCGAGCTGCACCCAGCGCGGTTGTTGGCTGCGGTTCACGTAGCGCAGGCCGAACAGGTCCGGCTGCATGACGGCCTGCCGCTGGCACACATTGTCTAGGCATTCCTGCCCCGTACTATCCACCGACAGCGTGCAGTCTGCCACCCCACCGTCCAGCAGCTCCACACTTATCACAAACAAACTCTTGGAAGCAACATTGTACTGCCGTGTCTTCTTCAACTTAAGCTTGAAAGGCATCTTCCTGAGCTACCCGCCGCCACTTTGCAATAACATCACATAGGAAACAAACGTTACGTTTCGTTTATGGCGAAGGAATGTAGGAAACGATGCATCCGTTACGCGCGCCACATATTTATGACATTTCGTGATGAATTTGCGACGTAATACAGGTCACTTGAACGAATTTATGTTACGGTGGCGATGACGTAGTAGTATCAGCGAAAAACAATAAAACTTGTCGAGTAAACACATAAAGTAATATGAAAATAAGAAATTCACGTTCACAACATTGATGCTATCGAGAAAATGACAATTCGTTGACAGTTGAATTACGGTGTTGCCACGTAATATCAGAATACACTGCAATAATTTAGTAGAAATATTTTATAGTGGTCCAATAAGCTGGGCCGCTGTTTGATGCTCACGAAAGAGAAATCTACCCTTACGGGCCATACGTTTTGTACAGTTCAGTCAAAATAACTAACTTTGCATGTTCAGACATTCGTTCGTCGACGTTCTCAAAGGCTGCGTAGGCAAAAATATTGAAATTAGGACAACAATCATGAATATTATTTTACGACTGTAAAACCAGTTGTGGTTAACTTCCGACAATCACAGTCATTTCATACGAACTGTATTAGATCCTGCCGACTATTTGAACTTTGCAGGTTTAAACCAGAACCTTCGTAATTTAGTGTCCGTCTGTAGGTACGTCGCACCCGTTTCTCGGTATCTACTTATTACAATACGCGCGGCATAAGTTGGCCGGAGTGAAGTTCGCCGTTTTAATGCGCAGTGGATTGTTTACGTTAAAAATTGTGTACTGCGCAACCAAACAGCTAACTTCAGTCCGGCCAACTTACGTCGCGCGTACTGTACCGGTTTGAAATTTGGCAGATTTGTAAAAAAACTAAATGTGTCATCAATGTGTGTAGTGGTCAGAGTGGACCTAAACACGACATATACTTTATACTCATTGGCGTAACCGCTACACAAGAGGTTGATTTGATTCCCAGGTCTAGCAGTGTTATTCGGTTTTTCTATTAATTTCTCAGTAGCAGCTCGGTGTTTGGATCTGCGCCCGGCTAATGGGAAAAGGATCGCTACCTATTGCATGGGACCTAAACATACCAACCCAACTGTGGGTGTAATACTGATTACCCCAACATTGATCTCCATACTATTAGAGGACATTATGGAGGTCTAAGGCCTTAGACCAAATATAAAACTACTAAAACATATTTCGTTATCGGCGTAGGTATTTGATCACCACCATACGCACGACACCAGTAGTAATATATCTTACACAATGAAACACTATACATATACATTAAAAAAGTATAATTTAACATAATTTTTATATTACATTGCGTTTTTTGCGTTTTTACACTGTGCTTCTTGAACCCACAACCAACATAATTATTCTATCAAGCTGAAGCCCGCTGATCATTGCTTAGTTTGAGCCAATCGACGGGCTCTTTCAAGACTTGCATCAGTTTTTCTTCAGGTGAATTCTCTTTTGGTTGATGCATGTACTCCCATTTCTATAAAAATATAAAAATTATGTAAGTACGGAATATCCAATTAGTTATTTAGAAGATTGTATGATCACAAAGTACATCATAAAAACCGGGAAAACATCTTAGATTTCATACTACAACGTAAGACAGTCTAATTTTAAGGATATCAATTTTAGTTTGCTACTACTTTAGGAATTCCAAAGTTAATTCCATGTTTTAACTTACAGCATTAAGAGGCAGTGACATGAGTATGGACTCGTAACGCGCCTGAGGCGTGTGGAGGCCGAATTTGGTGCCTCGATCGTACATGAGGTTGAACTCTACGTAGCGACCTCTTCGCAGCAGCTGCCACTGCCGCTCGTGGTAACCGTAGGCGTCATCCTTGTGTTTTTGAACTGAAACATGAAGTAAGTAAATTTAAAGAACGGCAAAATTATTTTTTCACCTAGAGTGAGTTAGCGCTATAGTAAGTTTCTGCTACCTTTTATTAAGAAATGAAACTCACTAACATGTACCTAAATTATTACTTTAAGATTCACGTTAGGGAGGCTGTCTGTTTAGTTTATCGGGTACATAATCTTTACGAAGTAATCAATAATAATTCAACATACCAATAGGCAAATAACTGGGAATGACAGCTTCAGCACATGACGTCACAAAGTTAAAGGCTGAATCCTGATTCGGCGAGTCTATGTCATCAAAGAAGATGCCACCGATGCCTCGTCGCTCGCCACGGTGGGGAATGTAAAAATAGTCGTCGCACCATTTCTTGAACCTGTTAAGCAAATTACCGTCTAGATGTTTTAATCGTTGCCACAGTAAAAATCCAGTCGGTAATTATACCAATCCTCGGACTGGGAAGATTGATGACCTGCTTCATCGTTTCAAACTACGTGTCGTGAATATCTTATCGTTCTCTCTAGGTACGTGTAGTAATTTATTTGTGGGTGTTGTTAGTAACAAAATTGTAAGGTTGTGAGTTCGGGGAGATGAGATAAACAAGTATATCCATTGAAATATAGTTTATTACTGACTCAAACAAGGAGTACAATGATTATATAGGTATTGAGTCTTAATATTAGAATACATGAGCACACATACATAAGTCATACACACTACACGCCCACCGGCAAAATAAAATAAAAATAATGGTTACATTTATTTTTATTTTTAGATTAGAATGTATATTTTTTATACATATTAATTTTATTTATAATATTTTTAAAATGCATTATGCAGACCATATACTTAATGAGATAAAAAAATAGTAAGTAATAGGATACACACAAAACATTAAAATACAATGAAATAAAGTTACATATATGTCAACAGCTTATACAAAAGGAATCATTTAATATATGGTTTGGTTCTGTTTTTATGTACTATTATTTCTTTACCTTTATACAGTATTTTTAAATTAGGGTTACAATCTTCTATGACTTCGTATGGTCCTATATATATCGGATCAAATTTGTTTACAGTTTGTTCATTTTTAAGAAGTATCATGTCACCAGTACTGTACGTAACAGGATTTGTATACGAATCATATTTACATTTTCTGATCTGTTTATTAATAATTAAATTTTGTCTCGCGTCATACTGTGATTTTTGAAGCTTGTATTTAAGTTGTTGTGGGTAGTCATAATGGTTATATAATGGTTCAATATCGGAAGTTAAATTACTTGGTAAATTGCATAGTTTACCAAAAACGAGTTCATATGGAGTGTATTTCGTTTCCGTATGTACGGTCGTATTAAAAGCAAAGCACCAATATGGAAGCCATAAACTCCAATTCTGGGGTTGATTTTCTGTTTGTATGCGAAGGAATGAAAGTAAATTTTTATGAGTATTTTCTAACCCTCCTATTGATTGGTGATGATAAGCAGTAGATGTTATTTGGTTAATTTTTAGAATTATACATACTTCCTTCATAACTTTCGAAACGAACTCCGTACCGCGATCAGATATAATGTTTCTTGGGATGCCATAGCGTAATATAAAATTATTAACGAAAGTCGTCGCGACTGAAATTGTGTCCTTATTTCTAAGCGGATAAACTTCAACATACTTGCTAAGATCACACTGTAGTGTGAGTATATACATATAATTATCACTATCCTTATTTAAGGGCCCAACTAAATCTAAATATACTCTATCAAAAGCCGAATGACCTGTATCAGTCAGGACCATTGGCTGTTTTATGTGTCTAAAATGTTTTTGACGCTGGCATTTATCGCAGCGATTTACAAACTCCGTGACGTCATTTTCTAACTTCGGCCAAAAATAACGCCGTTTTATATTATTTATCATTCGTCGTATACCGGCGTGGCCGCTACTGGGTAATAAGTGGTAGTCATTTAAAATTATACGTTTCGTATCGTGATCACTTATAACTTTTACACCTTTTAAAATATATAAACGTGGTCCGGACCAATTAGGTGTAAAGTTTATGTTGTCAATTAAATCTTTTATTAACTCAATGTTTTCATTATTTTGTACAATGTACACACTATCAAGTTTCATTTCATTACAGTAATAAGCCAACTCCCATGCAAAGGCATCTCGTGCGCATTGCAATCGGAAAGAAGGATTTACTCTTAACATACGATTTGATGCATCATAATTAAATAAATTTGTATTTGATTTGTTACAATCTCTTAAACTAGTCCATTCTTTTAATTTCACAAACCTTAACTCTGTGCAATCCTTTGGTTTTTTAAGCAACTCCATAACTCTTGGTTGATCAGACCAGTCGTTTGTAGATTGCTTAGAAACCATAGGGTTGTCATTCACACTTTGTTCACTTCTTTCACACATACGCTTTTTCTGGCCTCTGGTCAATACCGACACCACGTGCTGATTAATTTCCTTTAATTCATCGCTCGTTATTCGGATACGTGACAAGGCATCTGCAGCTGCATTGTCAGTACCTCGAACATATTCTATTATGTAATCATATTCCTCTAATATTAAACGGAATTTAGTCAAACGACTAGATGGATTTGTTTGATTAAATAAGTAAATTAACGGTTTGTGGTCGGTTTTGATAACAAATTTTCGACCGAAGAGATAGGGTCTGAAATACTTTACAGACCATACGATAGCGAGTAACTCTTTTTCTATCGTGGGATACCTAATTTCCGCTTTATTAAGACTACGACTTGCAAAAGCAATGGGTCGGTTATCACTATTACATAATACGGATCCGATTGCATAGCCGGACGCATCCGTTTGTAAAACGAAAATATTGTTTTCATCGAAGTTTGGATATTGTAATATTGGTGGAGATATTAATGACCCTTTTAGTGATTCGAAAGATTTCTGACATTCATATGACCATTCAAAGTTAACATTTTTGCGACATAGTCGGTTTAAAGGTAAAGATATTGCGGCAAAGTTTGGTATAAATTTTCTATAAAAGTTGGCGAACGCTATGAATCTTTTTGTCTCGTCAGCATTTTTTGGCACAGGATAATTTTTTACAGTGTTTATTTTCTCTAAATCTGGTTTAATTCCTTCAGCTGAAACAATATGACCTAAAAACTGTATTTCTTTCCTTAAGAAATCGCATTTCATTGGGTTAAGCTTTAAGTTAACTTTCTTCAATCTAGTTAAAATATCTATAAGATTTCTATTATGAATTTCTAAATTGCGTCCAAAACAGATCAAATTATCCAAATAAACAAATAATTTGTCGTATGTAAGTCCAGACATGGCAATTGTCATTAAACGAGAAAATGCATTTGGGCTAATCTTTAATCCCATTGGTAACCTGGTCATTTGATATTGGCCTGAAGGGGTAGTGAAGGCTGTATACTTTCTGCTTTCTGGTTTTAATTTTGCCTGATAATAAGCTTGTGATAAATCTAACTGTGAAAAATACATTGAACCGGATAAAGAATCTAAAATATCGTTGATATTCGGAAGTGGAAATTTATCGTCTAAAATTCTAGTGTTTAAATTACGAAAATCAATAACCAGCCTCCATTTCTTTGAAGTATCATCAGATTTTTTGGGTACCAACAAAATAGGGCTCGACCACTCACTTTTTGTTGGTTCAATGATATTTTCAGAAAGCATTTTCTTAACTTGTGTCTCAATTTCCTTACGCTGTGAAAAGGGCAACCTATATTGTCTAGTATAAACTGGATCAGCATTTGGTTTTAACTGTATACTTTGTTCGTAAAGGTTAGTGGTAGATAATTTATCGTTTGGTAAATGAAACACATCCGAAAATTTTGCACATATACTTTGGATTGACGACCTTTCTTCATAATTTAGATGATTTAAATTTAAAAGAGAAAACATGGTACGTACTCTTTCTCCATCAATATTACTATCTCGTTCAAAGTTACAGATGTTATAATCTGATAGTAAATGTATTTCTGGCCTAAAATAATTAATATCTACTTGTGTTTCGCGAATATTTAATATTTGTATACTAATTTGTCCATTGTTTGGTTTACAAACACTACCGGCTATAAAAACTCCGTCGCATAATTGATACGGTAATATCACGCAGTCTTTGTTAAAACTAGTGTCCAACATAAATATTTTCTCACATCTTGGTGGAATACTTAAAAAGCAAGTTTTATTTACCGAACTACTAATCATGGGCAGGGTCAAAGTATTGTCATTTCCCTTTAACGTCAGCGTATTCTTTTCAAAATTTAAAATAGCCTTATATTTGCTCATAAAATCTCTGCCAATTATACCATGTTGTATACCAGGTAAGGTGCGCATAATATAAAATTTGTGTACATATTCCTGTCCATTTACGATCAATGTAACATAAACATAGCCTAAAGTTCGTACTTTGCCCCCAATGCCATTTATATAAATGCATTCAGAGTGGATTGGAATATTCCAATGTGTCACAGTTTCGTATTTCAATACTGACAGTGATGCTCCAGAATCTATAAGCAATCCATATTTGGCACCTTGTACTAAGAATTCCACCGAGCTGTTATTGTTACAAGCAAGTATAAAATGATTATCGAAAAAACTCCAAGGGTTCAGTGGTATGTCCTTCCGTTGGTTGGTGAATTCGATTCCGTTCAGTTAAATCGATACTATTTATGCCATTTTCTATAACGTGTACATTAGCACTGCGCGTAAAAATCCGACCAGGCCTACCGCGATATGAACCCCGCTTGTGACCACGATTATTGTTGAATTGCTGTTGAAATTGTGAGTTGAATTGATTTTGGAATTGCGTATGATTATGATAAGAACCTCTACCGTTCCCTCTCTGTATAAATCGATTGTTGATCGAACGATTAGGGCGTCTATTAACATGGTGACTATATCCGCGATTATTAAATGAGCTGCCTTGGTATCCAACATACACAGAAGCTTCAGAGTTATACCGACTACATGATAATTCCTCATCCTTAGCTGCTCTTATAGTATCTTTCAAAGTATCATAATTACGCGCCGATAGAATAGTGCGGATTTCGCGGTTTCGCAAGCCATCAATGAAACTCTTAATCGCAATTTTCTCATTTTGAGGGCGTAATATTTTATATGCATTTTGGTCATCACCAGCTTGTGCAACTGTCAAATCCACAAAAAGCTGCTCGACCTTAGATCCATATTTTTCTATAGAAGAACCATTTTGGTTGATTTGTGTCAGCTCCTTGTGAATTGCCGTACTGGACTTTTTTGTGAGAAGGTGCTGACGCATTTCAATCATAAGCGACTCACAACTATCATACGAGGTAGACAACCTTAATTTAGCATTCTCATTTAGTCGTGTTTTTAATATAAACTTAACTAGCATTTTGTTGCCTTCTTCGGTGAGGGACGAACTGTATAATTCTATGGCATCTATTAAACTTTTCGTGACATTTTCATCACCATTCATAATAGGTAATAAAGCCACGGCTGTCCTATAATTAAAAGCCTCCATATTGTCTACTTTGGTTCCAGCTTTGACCGTACTCTCGGCACTAGGTTGAGAACTGTACGTTTTAGAGCAAAAAGATTCTATTTGAATGAAAGTTTTTTCAAATAAATCACAGTATGACTGTATTTCCTGTAAAATACTTGTACTAAATTGTTTCCTTTCAATCTGTATCGCTAAGGTATTAATACATTCATCAAATTGATATTTTAACAATGTGGCTTCCTTAAATTTTTGTTTTAGGACAGTTTCTGTCCTCTTAGGATAACTTAGTTTTATTAAATTATCTTTAATATTTTTTAATTGGTCATATAACAGGTTGAGCTCATTTGCCATTACCAATCAAAATAAGAAAAAATAACTATTGAATTGCTCATAATTACATGATAATACATAAAACTAATAGATACGGAAACTAGAAATTCGTCCATTAACTGTTCCGTAACTTCTCATTTTTCACTTTACGATAGACCACAATTCACTACACTGATACTTTAATCACTTACTGCGGTTTCTGGACTCTGATACCCGCCTCCTGGCGCGTCTCCTGGCGTGACTCCTGGCGCTGCTGGCGGCACTCGTAACAGACACGAGTCTCCGGGTTCGGTCGACGAAACGAACGTGATAGGTTTTGTGCAAAAACCTCATTTCTTATCCACGAATAATGACAGTTTCGGTACAGTTTATACACTGCGTAAAGTCCGGCGATTCCGAGTAAGGTACAAATTATAAACATCACGATGCTAATGTTCGATAAGTGGTACTCCTGCATAGAAGCCGAATTTGAACCACCCGATGTACTTTGCGATATAAAAACGTCCTCTTTTTCTATATTTGACCGGCACATTTTAGTAAAAATTATAAAAATCCACAGTTCATTAAAGTCTTTCAATCATTAAGTCACACGACCGAACTCGGCAACCCGTCTCGCATGGCAGGGTCGCCATGTAAGGTTGTGAGTTCGGGGAGATGAGATAAACAAGTATATCCATTGAAATATAGTTTATTACTGACTCAAACAAGGAGTACAATGATTATATAGGTATTGAGTCTTAATATTAGAATACATGATGAGACAAGTCATACACACTACAAAATAATTCTGTACTATATATTTTAATAACGCATTTTGTTTGCACTCTTTTATCATCATCAATGCAAATTACGAATAAATTATTAAATGTAGATATTAAAGTATTTTGATTCTGTCTGCGAACCTTCTTTCCATGTCAAAATTACTAAAACTACAGACCATTTTCTGGCTTTCACAACGCAAGTAATTTGCGGTGTAGGTAGGTACTAGAAAACGTTGATCAGTTGTTAAACTACTCACTTATCATAATAGGTCGCGTCATGGGCGTCACAAGCGTTTTTCAACGCGAGATGGAAATGAACGGCGTCCATCTCGTTCAAGTAATAAGGAGTTAGATCAGTGCCACCACCGAACCACCATTGTACACCTAAAAAAAGCATTTAGTTTGTAAGTCACTTGAGCGCCACCGCCCAGTGTTCCACTATATAACAGTTAGAATAGTTTTTCGCTACCAGTAACGGTTGCGGACTGTCATACTCACAAGTGTTCCTATTACAACTGTGATCAATGCTTTAGTGTAGAAAAATGAAAAAAAAAAACAGCCACTTATTAAGACTGACGGCAGCAGGTTTACCTGACAAATCGCATGCTTGTTATATGTATATTTACCCTACGAATCAATACTAAAAGGAATAAGAACGCGAAACTCACCGTCCTTATCCCTGACTTCAAAGTATCTGTAGTTGAAATGGATGGTGGGCACCATGGGGTTACGCGGGTGGATCACCGCGCTCACCCCCGCCGCGAAGAACGGCAGCTCCGAGTTCTGCAGGTTCTTACCCCTGATGCAATCAAATGAAGACTCATTAAAGATACATTTAGGCTCTATGTAAACGACGGTGTACGTTTAAGGATACCGGAGGCCCAATCCCCTTTTAAAAGGCCTGCAACGCACTTGTGACTCTTCAGGTGTCCATGGGCGCGGTAATCGCTTAGCATCAGGCGATCCTCCTGATCATTTGCCCCCTATCCCATAAAAAAAGATAAATGTCATAAAATGTTGAACGCAAACGCAACCCCCCGCAGTAAGTGACATTCCGTTATCATCATCAACATCATCATCATCAACACTTCATGAAAACATGAAAATAAATTCCAAAGGCTGAAAGTAACAGTTCCTGATAGTTATAGCGATAAATATAATTATACGGTTAGTTAGAGGTGGTAGAACTCTGTTACTGAGTTTATATGGGTTGGTATGTATATGTACTCAAACTCAAACTCAAATTTTTTATTTCAATTAGACCATATACAGGTACTTTTGAAATGTCAAAACTACATGCACGGTTCCAAATAGTAGGTCTTATGGAGAAGAGCCGGCAAGAAACTCCATAGATACTCTTTTAAATAAATAAATAACCAGTACCATTGTATTTCCAAATTTTGTGTCGCTAAGCAATAATCTAGGTACTAACATTATTGTGTTCCGTTTTATACGGTAATGTACTATGCCAGTGAAATTCTTACAAATGAAGCATAACAATTTTAAGAAGGGTCTAACTAAGCGCTAACTTAAGAGAGTCGTCCCTCATTAACAGCCTAAAGGTAGTCACAAAAAAAAACTCACATAAGTAAATAAGTAAATCTTGCTTCTTACCGATGACTTACGCGAATATTAGACATACCTACTGTTATTGACGCTGTATACTATAACTTATAAAATCCGTAAACTGGTTTAATTTTAGTAAATCTTGCTTCAATTTCATTTTTGACCTTTGCGGAGACTGCTGTGATAACATTTTGGGTCATAAAAAAACGTACATTATTCTGATAACATAGTCTGAAGAAAAACAATGAGAGCATTCACATTATACAGTTATGACAGGCAATTATAATTGAATGAATTGTTTTCTTTTTATTAACACAATACGCTTATAATGTACCTTACGTATTAGCTACGTAGTTTTAGTGCAAAGGCATTACGAAAAGGTCACGCACTGCGTTTTTGAAACGTGCTAAAGGATTGTTTGGGAATGGCTCTGGGTCTCTTACAAGGAATCCTATAAACATCCTATTTATGATGAGCTGTGACTGTGTGGTTTTAGTTGCAGCAGTCATTATATACCATCACACCTGTATTCCCCGAAAGGTTAGGCAGAGATGTATTAATGTACTTACACCCACAGACCGTCAGTATGTGTAATAGTTGGCGATTGCCATTAACCGGGCACAAATCTAAACCCAGAGCTGCTACGGAGAATTTCATAAAAAACCCAATAACACTTTGCTGGACCTAGTAATAGAACCCAGGACCTCTCGCGTAGCAGTAGCGTTTTATAGACTAATGAGCCAGTTGCAACAGTAATATTTATTTAACCTTCCTCAGACACGATCCATCGCGAAAAAAAGGTGCCAACCAACTATACATTTATAACACTACATAGGGGCGGATTTAACGATTATGAGCATTAGGTACCGGCCTTACAAGGAGAGCAGATTGATGGCAGGGAATGGAACGCAAACACGATTAATGATTAATATTACATGGTCGGCTCGATTGCACGATTGGCAACGGACGATTGGGGCTACGGAATGTTTGTACAGATGTCATTTGCTCTATTCGTGTCTGACACGGCTTTTCTTATGGATCGTAGACGGGTTTACAGTCACAACATTTCACATCAAGGCCTCGACCTACCTGAAAGTAATTGACGTGAAGCTGAAGGAACATAATAATAATTCCATGAACCAACTGCTACGCTAGAGGTCCTTTTCTATGAATTTTTCAGTAGGAGCTCGAAGATTGGTTTTGTGTCCGGTTACTGGTATTAGGCTCGCCCCTTATTTCGATCTGAACATATCGGCGTACCCGTACTGTAGGTGCAGCCGTGTAGGTACCTACAGCGTTACCTTAACTTGAACTTGTTCACTAATTTTCATCACACGATGATGGAACCAAATTCAATTTTCTTGAAACTCTTAATAAGTCATATCAATGCCGCTTTGTGGTGAAATAGGTTTCTTTTTCTCTATATTCACAACCTAATTATTTAGCGTGCACTGAAGGTGAATATATTCTAAAACGTTGTTTAAGGTACCTACGTGAACAGTGTCGGTATAATACTCGCATATCTTAAAAGGTCTTCACTCGAATACTTATCTTAAAGTTCGTTATGCGCATTACAAGACTTTTAAAATGTACAGTCAAGTTATCACAAACTGTGTTTCCCCAATGGATAGTAATCTTTAACATTTGGAGATTAAATTTAAAACCGATTGAAGAAATTTGTCAGTTTTTGATATCATGTGGTGCTGTTGATTATACTGTTTTAAAAAAAGAAAAAAAAAGATCGAGAGTGTTCTTCTTGATCTTGATCTGGCGAACCGTTTGAAAATTATCAGCTCATTTCTGGATCATGAAGGGATGTGCGCAACTTCCAAAAGTCTGATCGATTTGAAATTAGATAATCTGTTACTTTAATAATATTGCAAGAACATGGTCACCATGTCTTGATACTGCGGGGTTATTTTTTAATTTTAAATTTAATGTTATATTTGATGATGTTTCTGAAGCATCTTATCACGCGCTATTTCATTGAACACATTTATCTTTAGGTTGTTATCTCCAACTGGAGTTGTGCACTAGAAAATTGATCGTACCTATACCTACATTAGACGAAAAGGGAAAACAATAAGCAACACTTTGATCTAATAATAATTATGGTTATTATTTTTCTGCCGAGAAAACAAGATAGGTACTATGTCTGCGTGTTACATACCTAGTACTCGTATCATACTCATCATAGATCTCCGGCTACGTCAAAGCCCGTGTAGGGACGGGTTAGAATACAGTTCCTCACTACCATTCAGATAGGCATCCCGTAAGAGGCGAGAAAATATCTGACTCGCTCGGTGGACCTCTTGGAGTCTGACTGGCTGGCGACTATTACGTCGGTGGCTATCGTAAAGCACCTTTGGCGTGTGTTTCGACTTTTGTGCGGGAGATCCAGTTCCCCCTTGGTTGCTGCGGCTTTGGCAGTCTGCAGTCCGTAGGGGCTCTTAAAGCTCGTCAATGCATCAGCAACTACTCTGGTGTTGCAGGTCTCTATGGGCGGCGATGACTACTCACTATCAGGTGGCTCGTCTGCTGGTTTACCGACATCATCAAAAATAGAAAAAATGCATTTCTCCTTAACTAAAACTAGAACATCGACGCTCATCACGTATCCATGATTGATGAAAGCGTTGTTACTGATGGCTTCGTATTGCAACAAGTTAACAATGAGCGACATACCTGCTTCTCATCTGTTGAACCGCGGCCGGAGGGAGAGTGCCAGAGACCACGGAAATATTGACTCCTGCCTTCTCGAAGACACGGCCGTCCTGCAGCACGCAAGAGATGCCACCACCGCCTTCCCGCCGAAGCCATCTGTCGACTTTGAATTTCGCCTCCTAGTTCATAAAGATTTTTACAGCTTCAATGTATTGATTCATATAATCTTCAGTTACTTAGACCCACTGCTGGATGTGGTTTATTTAAAGATGTGTTTTATATTAATGACTTGTATACAACTTGCGCGGAACAGATTCTATGCTACTATGATACGCGTTTAATTCGCTGGAAGGCTTTAATACCATGACTATCGCGAATAATAATGTCATCATTGTAATTAATAATGGTCGCTGCTTGTCCTATTGATCTTGTCTTTATAGTTTTTTTGCGATCTATATTAAAAAAACTAATGTGGTCTATTTCTTACCAGGTATGTACAGACTGACAAACCATAGATTTATTTTACTTAAATTGGTGTTGAATTATCCTGAATAAATATACAAGGAAACATATATATATATATATATATTAAATTTAAAATAACTGTGGAGTTAGTCGTAGCACAGTCCATCTGAGTATCATTGTATCATGTACATACATAGCTGTTGGACATACATAAAACATTATATTATGTTAATGTTAGAACTAATTTAATTTTAAATAATAATTCTAGTTTCGTACCGGCGACATTAAGAAAACATCGTTTTCAAAATCATATTCATCAGCAGTTTTGTCATCGTCCCAAGCCTACAAGAAAATAAGTAATTTATGTGAATTTTGACTTGTGGACAGCACAATGATTTTCAAAGACAAAATTGGATGGAATAATTAAAAAAATGCCTATATATTCAGAATAAATATATGTGACGTGAGTTTGTAATTTTATTTTAGATGACTTGACACATGAAACTCTTTTATTTACTTACCTACAAGAAGCTAATGAAAATATTAGGATGAAAAATAAAAATGAAAAAAATAGCCACTTCACATACACTGTGAAAGCTGTTTATAATCTATCTAATCTGATGACAGTTTTGGTAACACTGTCTATGCAGTTACTGCATTGTCAATATTCCTTACCTCATCCTCCTCTTTCTCTAGGGCCCTACAGAATTCTGCCTGTATCCTCATAATAAGCAGTTCCATTTGTGTCTTCATATCATCCATGTTTTTCTCAAGGGTCTCCACTGGTGTGATGGGTTCAGCCATGTAGTTTTTAAGCTGTAGTATTTCTTTCATTTCTGCTTTATTTTTTTTTAGTTGGCTGTATGCTGCATATCCGGTGCCTAATATTGCTGCACAGTATAATCTGAAAGATGATTATCATGTTATAGTATAGAAAAAAATAAACAAAAGAATAGTTATGGAATATGCTTGAGCTGAAAATAATAGTCTTGAATTTTCATAATCATATCTTTACTTTACCTTGTTTAAATACCTATAGTAGTCAATAAATATAATGTACATAGACCAAAGCAATTCACTCCTGAATGGTAATACTGGTGAAAATATAATTCCAATCTAATCTCAATGTTGTAAATGTCAATGGTACAAGGTGATTCTTCAGTGGTTTAATTTTGTGATTTTATTACATTAGTATGAAATTGTTCATGTTAGATGTGGGTTGGCAATTTAGAAGACTGTCATTCAACATTGAGACTGGACTGAAATTATATTTTGAACAGTTTTTTTCAGGCACTAATTATTAGGTGGTTTGTGAATTAAATTTGTATGGTCATGACCCCCATGACCCCGCGACCCCCTCGGACCGCCACTGCTCATAGGACTATAATTAATATTTGGTATAGGGTACAGGGTTTACCCTTTGGTGAGTAATCAGGTAATGAACGGGTACGAACATAATTATACTTTTCATAGGTTAATTGACAAAGACTATAGGTTAATTGGAGTGAACAATGCAATGTAAAACAAAAATAAGATTCACTTAATAAATAAATGGGTATAAGACAAAAGGTTTCCCTATTATATCTCTAATTTATTACTAGATGGGTTAAATCTGTTAGAGATAGAATAAATTTTAATGTCTTTTTTGTTGTTTATATGTACTAATTTTCAAAGCCTGATCTTAAATATTTCACCACAGTCTATTTTGAACTGGTGATAGTAGTTGTAAATACCATCTACCTATATTTTTTTTATTTACTACACTGTTTTATTAACAAAATTATTATTTTAAAAGGTCAGTAACACACTTGTGACTCCTATAGTGTTGCGGGTGTCCGTGGGTGGTGGTAATCGCTTACCATCTTGTTTGCACTCATATCCCATAAAATTGTTTGTAAGAGAAATTCGGTCCGCCGGACTCTTATAAAATAAAAACATTATTCTACTTCATTAATGGATCCACCTGTACCATTACCTAAACTCAATCTGTAAGAATTAATTATTAAGTAAGTAAAATCTATTGTTTCTCATGTTAAGTAACTGAATTGTTATACTGTTTGAGAAAAAAATTTCTGAAACCGAATTTTCAGACACATCTACCGGTGTAATGTTGTGACCTAGTTTTGTTATCTCTCTATGTAAATAAGATTAGAAATCCATATAAATAAGTGCATATATATTCTAAAGTTTTTTATGAAAATGTATTTATGATACTATCGGTTTTCAGTATTTATCTAAACAGGACGGATCTAAAACGGGGATGGATTGTGGGAAATTATTGTACAAAATATAGTTAGAAGTACTTACGTATAGGTTATTTTGTTTATTTTTTTATGTAAGTATTGGGAAATTTTATGCGTATACAATGTGTATTCATTAAATTCCTGCTATAAATCCTTCAGCTAAGTATCCATTTTTACCACTCATTATTTACATTGTTTATGACTCAACTATCAATCGATCACGTACGCCAATCTCACATTCTAATAAGAAGGATATAAATTTATCCAATTTCATAACTACATGATATAGTACATGCAATAATAATACTACACATTACAATGTTTTGAGTTTTCAATTAATAGGAAGAGGTTTTTTAATATTTTTTATCGAAAAAATAATGTCTGTTTATAAATACACGTAATGAAAACAGTAAACACTTCACCTGTATGGTCTGTCTCTAATCTTCTTGTAACTTCCGACGCAGCTCAACGTTTGTAAACTCCTCGCTACCACTTTATAGGACATTTTATGTAATTTTAACTCGAAAATCACTGATTTAAGTATGAAGATAAAAGTGTACAATCCCAATTTCCCAACTATTTTGACAAACCTTAATGGCCAAACCGGTTTGACAAATAATGACGTTATTGACGCTTGACAGTTGTTGAATGTCACGCGTTGTTATTGCAAGCGCGCCAGCCTGCGGCGGCATGTGGAACTATTTGCCTATCAGCTGTGAAATTTTTCTTCCGCAAGACGCGCCTCCATGCGCAATATGTGTTCATCTCTTTCCCAAACGTGGCCGAGCGCATTGATCGGTCGTGTCGCGCTCTTTTCGGCCAGTCCGCGGCAGCCTCGCTGACAGCGTGTCGCCAGTGCGCGTGTGTACGTACACCGCTGTCCTAGCTATCGATCCGTCAGTGAAGCCGCATTGCCGTACATTCCGGAGGCGGTGCCTCGCCTAGTTTTCGTCGATCGTCGGCGTGGCGGGCGCGTGTCGGCGTCGGCGGCGGCCCGGGGCAGCCCTGCGCAGTAGCGACGAAGTGTAGCGCGGGAGCGACCGACCTTCCTTCCGCCAAAACCGGCTCGCTGTCCGCGGCGGACGGCTGTGATGTAGCCGCGGCCGGTGCGAGCGGCCTTCGGACAAAGGACCCGCTACTCAGTTATTCGCGATGAAGAAGTTCACTTTCAAGGGGGTGCTCGACGGGTTCCGCAGCTCGGTGCAGGCAGCACCGCGAGGCACCGAGCAGGAGATCCAGGAGACCCTGCGTCCCGACCACTTCCAAATCAAAAAGGTAAGTGGTTTTATCGCGCGGTGCGGCCCAAGGTCCCGCAGATAATGGCGATGACTCGATGAGCGGCACGCGAGCAGTGCGGCCTCCGCCGGACTCGGGGAGAGGGGCGATTACGCTCGAGTGCCGGTGCCACTGTCGTATTTATAACAGCACAGCAGTTCACCTGAGCGAGCGCAGCGGCTGCGGCGGCTACGAGCGTGCAGCCTCTGTTGTGTAAACTGTACGCACGCCGCATGCCGACGACATCCACGGCGACAGCGACGTGCATATCAAAACAATCACAACGTTTCGCCAGACTCGCCGCACCAACAGATCGTCCATGACTCAACTTTGTTGACATTTCTTTAGCCAAGAGCGTGTTTCGGTCAGTCACAGTTTGCATGCGTAATGTGTATTTTTTCTCTAGTCGTGTAGGGTAGACTACGTTATTACGTTACGGTACCTACTTACCTACTAAAAAAAACATGCAGGAATGCCTATATTCGCTTACGTCATTGTGCAGCCTTGACCATTTAACTAGGTAATCTAGCTATTGGCATAATTACGAAGAATGTTATCTGCTTACTTATTTAGATACAATAAGGCGTAAACCGCCTTAAAGTGCGTGAGGCACGAGTAGGGAATTTAATATCACGAAGCATCTAAGCTAATATTATTTTTTGTCAGATTACTGAACAGTGGAGCACTTGTAGGCGGCAGAATAGCGATCATAATATTGAACTGATAACAAGATTAGATAAATGCTGCACAATGTAATATAATATAGGAATATCTGTGCCCTTAGCCGTATTACTTGCTACAAAATGCCTACCTACCTAATTACGGTCTGTCAGAACCAGGTGTTTCCTTGATGAAGATTACTCGGACCCATTCTAGTAATACTCGTAGGGAGGGTGTTTTTGGCTAGTGAAAATTTGATGTTACCCACTGAAACACCTTTTCGTTGCATTCCAACAGAAACTTCCTGAAATCAGGAATGTTAAACATATCCATGTCAAGGTCTAAATGCCTTATACAGTTAATGATCGATACCTAACGTAAAAGTGGAAACAAACTTATAATAAACGGCTGTGCCCGTAACCGAACTTTGTTAGGATCGTTTCTATTTCCCTTCCAACTTTTACGTATTGTAAAAAGTTTTGCGTAAAGCACCTTTCTTCCACCAGGGCTCTGTGCAAATTCTGGCAGCCTCCGAACAAACTTAATGAGCAAACTCTTAAATAGTAAATTACAGTCGCGTTCGTAACAGAAAATGGCAAACAAACATTTATTTGTGGTCGCTTTCTATTGAAGATTTCGAGTTTTAACAGCGGTATGCTTTTAAAACTTTTCCCTTTCTTCATTTTGCCGAAATTGCGGAGTGGGCCAATTTGCGTGGGATCTAATGCGCTTTCCAATGAAAGAAACAAATAATTTTAGTTGGCTTATATTGTTCCCTGAACTAAGATTTTTTTTATTGAACTCGTCTTGGGTCTTCGGCCCATTAGTGTACGTTCACGGTTTTTCTTTTCGCCTATGTCCGACGCCAAATTGCCTTGAAAAGCCTTCACTAACTGGTGCATTATCTTTTAGCTTTAAGCTTAGGTACAACTAAAAGATTCATATTTTATTGAGATCTGGTTATCATTATGAGCCGCAGATGACTGAAGCCCGATAACTGGTATCGCATTGATATCCTACTCGGTACCCACTATTACTTATGTTTAGAATATAGTGTATTGAGGGTCTTTCGATGAATAAAGTAAATAACACAAAGGTAAAGGAAAAACCATGTCACTACAATCACGTATCTATTTTTGTTTAGTTTAATACGCTATGACGTAAGCAAATGTGAGTTCACAGCTTGATCTAACGGATCCATAGCCTCACAGCAACAGTGAGTCACATTAATAGGATATAATCGGCAAAAATAAATACTAAATTGGGTTCTATTTTAACGATAACTACCGGATAAGTAAAGCTATCGATGTAAATCCGACAAATATGTAATATGATATGATGAATTACTGTGCTATTGAATCTATTGTGCATATCAGAATAAACTACCTACCTACCTTCGAAAATCTTGCGAAGTTTCTCGGGCGCCTCGACTTTAACTATTTCGCGGAAAAATGGCGTAGAATCATTAATATTTAAGTAGCCTACAATGTAATTAAAAACGTGCCTATAATACACATAGTAGTACAGTAAGCTGCATTCTGCAACGGATCGCCAATATGTAGTAAATTCACCACGATAACAGTTTTCCGTATATCGCGGTTATCTTCCACCGCTGCTGCACAACGCTGATAAATATTATAGCCGACACATCCTCCGTATAGAACCTTTATGTTGTGTGTGGGGGAAACCAACGGGAAAATCAATGATTGATGCGTTTTTGTAGGGTTACGGTTAGCTGAAAAAAAAAACCAACAGATTGGTTTTTAGCTGGTAGAAAAGAATTTATTTTATTGTGATTGTCACTTATGCTTTAGAGTTTTTACTAAGTGAAATAATACCTATGTACTTAGGTAGATTTATAAAATGTTTTTTAGCAATTTAATTGAACAGTGAACAGCCATTTTTTTTTCATGTAAAACATAAAAAAGTGGGAAGGACCTGACGTTTTCATAGTGCCGTACACTAGATAATAACAGTTCCACAATGATATTATATCATAGTAACTGTAATTCGCGTTGCGATGTGGTACGGACGAGTAGTCATTATATTCTGCTCTCCCGAGATAAGTAATTACCTACTAAGGGAATTGGATTTGTCCATTGTTATCTCGGTTGGACTAGTGCTAGTGATTCATTTAATTAAGCGCTGTCAGCCAGACGTTACTTTCGTCTAGTTCATCGCGTTATGAATTCTGCTTTTGATACACGTACATTATCACGCGCTTAAACGGCGAAGAAAAACATCGCAAGGAAACCTGCATGCCTGAGAGATTTTCTAAATAGCGACTGAAGTGTGCCAAACCGCACGTGGTGGACTACAGCCTAATTCCTTTCATTCTGAGAGGAAACCGTGCCCAGCAGTGGGACATAATGTTATGTTATATAGTATTTTGTGTATTGTAAATAGGACTTGCGTCAAATGCAATAAGGAAATGTGTTGAATTAGGTATTTCTAGGTAAATGTTATTCCATATTTGAAATTGAGAAAATTTGATTCCTTATTAGGTACATCCCGCTTCAATTAAATGATAAATATCTACATTTCCATTACTCTGTGATTTTTATTAGATCGTGTCGGCATGAAATTCTCAGAAGCAGCTCGGAACTTGGATTGGCAATAGACTGAATCATTATCGACATGGGACCTAAACTTACCGGCGAACTGTGGGTGTACATAAGAACTTCTCTACCTAATCCTTCGAGGAATGAGCATGAGTTCATGCCTGTGAATATAAATGTCAGTCGTCGAGGAGGCTCTTTTAATGCATACTCCGTTATTTATAACATATTTGAATACATTTTGCTTAGTGTCAGAGGCCTCCGTAGACATTATCGAAATCGGGTGAAATTCTATTCAGAGTTCTTGAAAATGAAAAATGTCAGATTGCTTTAAGTTCGAAATAGCTAAGTGGTTTATACTTTTTTAAACACCTGCATTCCACTTAAAAGAAAGAATGTATCTAGGTATATGGAAAAGGTCGATCAATAAAAAAGGTCATAAATATGAATATCAAAAATAGTAGGATCCATAAATTTTATGTGTAATAGTTTAACATTCTATGAATAAATCCTATAAAAAAAGACTCAAAAATCATAACCTGGTGTACCAGCACCAAGGCACTATGAATTTTAGGAGGCGAGCAATGTTTCATCTAGCCTGGCCTCAGAATTGGCCTGGTGTAAGCCAGGCATCAATAAACTATGTCAGTTTCTGTATCACAATTAATCTGCCTGTTGTGGTCCCTGTCCGGAAGGATTTGTACACCGTTTGAGGGGATTACGCGGATTCTGAGCGGAATTACAATTGTTTTCAAAGGGATAGCAACTGGTCTGGGTTTTAACCTATGTTTAAATATGTATAAGAGTAGCAGTTTAAAAAATATTTAGTTTTGAAAAGGCTTTATTTACCCTTACATTGGTTGACAGGCTATTGACAAAGTTGGCAACTTACGCTATGAGAATTACAAATTATTATAAACTTTTTGAACTAAAAAGGTGGGCCCGTATGAATTTTAAAAACTGTAGTAAAATATCTATCGTTGTCTAATTTGGTTTAGTTTGTCGATGACGTGTAGGTACCTACGTCTGAATATACAGTAGTCTCAATTGTTAGTAACTACTGATACAACAAAAGAAAATAAGTATTAAATACTGCAATCGTCGCTATTTTATAGTATTATTACAACATATAGAAACGATAACACAGAACTACGTATGTCATATACACGCTGTGTATGTAACGTAGATATATTCATGTAAATACATATTTGTTGCGCGTCGTAAATCACAATCGATGGAGGACGCAATTACGATTGTTTGATTATAGTGAAGGCGGGTCATTCATGGTTTTCTGTGAATTACTCTGTATGTTTTCCAAGAACGTTCATAAAGAAAATTCCTGCCCGTCGCCAGTTCGCCCGCCCCAATAACAATGATGGATGTCCAAATTGTAGTGTAATTTTCGTCTCGCCTTGACGAAAATTCCGTATACCACTAACTCGTTTCTGGAGGGACTAAATTAAGTAGCTGTCTGCGGAAAAATATCATGTAAAATGTAGCAGTGAGGTATTTATTATCTTTATTACTCAAAGATCGCAGTTCCATTCTACATCTTACAGTTAAACAAAAAGTTACCTCAAGAAGAGTAACAAAAAAAAGAACCTTAGTTCCTTCAAAAGACATTCTGAAATATTGAATAGAGCTTCGTCCCTTAAATTACATCCATCTCAGTTAGTCCACGTTGAAGTATTTAATTTGCAGAATATTGCGGTTTACGATATTAATTTTATTAACATTTCCTTTAGAGTTTATTAGAAGTCTTCAACGATTATAGGATGAGCAGGAGCACTGTTGTGAGACAGAGGAAATGGAAATTATAGAGCCGTTGTCTGAGCGTTTAATTTAACGTTTTATTTCTGTCTTCAACACAGCACTAATTTTAGACTACGTCGACTCTCATACCATGATTAACAGCGAATCTGTATCACATCCTAATTGTTGCTAATTAATACAGTTAACGATGCGAAACTGCTATTTTATTAAATCACATATCGCGGCGCTGCTCACGAATTAACAAGCAAGCTTGACGTCACTGGTGATTCATCTAGTTTTGAACGGCATCAGCCAACGAATGTGATAAACGAGATAGCTTTCGCTTTGTCATTATATAGGAAAGCATTTATACCTAATGCATATCATAACCACTTCTTACTGTACGTTGATTTTTAAAATCCATAGTTTCAATTTGAATACTGTGCGTTTTTAAATTGGCGATTGATAAATCAACTGATGTAATTTGAAGTAAAATGAATTACATAATAAAAATTATGATGTTCGTGATCTCATATTAGAACTCATTTACATCACTAGGTCTAAGTAAATCTATGCAGTTATTGCACACGTTTCACATGCACAACTAAACCAATAGTGAACATACGACATAATCTACAAAGAAAATATACAATGTAAAGATAATAACAATTTAGTTTATCCGTAGAACATAATTATTACTTAGGGTACTTTTTCTTAGTAAAAATTATAAACAGTATTTTATTAGTTGATGAGTGATAGAGCATTGGCCTGTCTTTGTGGTCACGCATATCTAGACATTCGAATTCATGTGTAGATGTGAAATTGATGATCTCGTGTTGCAACTGTGAGGGTTCATAATAATTCTTCAATATGAACACAACCTGCTAACCCGCACTACGTAGGCGTGGTGGACTATTAGGTGAAACCCCCCTCAATCTGAATGGAGGCTCATACCCAGCAGTCGGATAATTTATTAATATCTGCTATAATTGAATGTTCCATTTCGATTCATATTCGGAACACGTATTTTTAAGGTCGGATACATTATGCGGAACAGACAATGCGGTCGAATAATGATTTAAAACGAGATCGGATTTATTGCTGGATCGTGTCTACTATTTAATACGTATCTATGTATCTGAAATGCGAAACGTATTATCGGATACATTATTTTTCCTTTTTGATAAAAAATTTCTTTAGAAATTTTATGGCGAAAGACTTTATGATCGTTACTCGAGCAAAATTGTTCTTTTTTTCGCTCGTCGATTGTATCCAGTCATCAGGACTCCGTTTTAAGCTGGACCAAACCACTGTTAAGTTAATTGGTACAGGTGGACTGAATAATATTCATTGGTATAAAAATAGTAAAACATAATACGCTCTGTTCATTCAAAAGGACCAGAATAATAGACAGAAAATGCGTTCACTTAACAATGGGAGGAAGCAATATTGTGAGCAGTGAATAATCATAGTAGGTACTCATATGTATTACTAAATCGATTTGAAATCGAAACCTATTGATATTATCGATTAAAAATGTGACGTAAAAGCCTAATGAAATCAGTGAGCGAATTATTTTAATACTTTACTTACTAACCCGGAGATGTATTAGAGAAACATCTCAAAAACTACAAATACCTTTACGACACGCCTACGATATAGTTGGGAGTACTATGGAGGCATAAAATGTAAACATGCAACCACGTCACAACCACTTAACAGCTGACTAAATAAATATTACTTAACCACACAATCGGAATATGTTACACTGTGGTAATAGTTTTGTAACAATTTTTTAGTAATGCGTAACCAGCACACGTTTGATTGGAATATCTGTTAGTTTAACTAAGTAGGTACCTAACTAGCAATTCTTACAACAAAATGTGGTTTATCCAAGTAGTTATCGATTCAAGGGCACCAATAATTAGGACTGCTAACCATACATATCATTGGTTCTGTTTATAAACCGTAAGTCGACCACATGTAATGTTTGAATTTAAATGAAAAAGTAGGTAACTGAGAAATTAAATAACAAGTATTTACGTCCTATCTATAGGAAACCTGTGAAGCAAATATTGATTTTAACAACAACACGTATAAAAACGTCGATCACAATTCACAACGACTAACAATAGCAGACAACGTTATCTGAATTTGTGCAAAGATTAGCACATATCCGCAGCGCGCGCCCGCGGTCACGTGGCGCGATAACCGCCATCATTCTAATACACAGCACTATTTTACATTATACCGTCACCGTACCAACTGTTTATATTTTCTTATTTAAGGAAGGAATCTGCTTGTAGTATCCGACACGAATCGATTAATAAAGTTAATTTACCTTCCAGCACGCTAACAGTCTCCCATACTTACTTACAACACCGGTGCCAAATAGATTTACTGTGTTCCGCCGTATATATTGAGAGTCACAACTCTGGGCTCCGGGCTCTTAGCTTACTTAGGCCCTGTTAATGCTTTCTATCAAGCAATCCTGGGGTTGAAACCTATTACAATTAAATTTTATAAAATCTTTTAGTCTTTCAAAAGTAAGATTTGCTTGAAAACCTTAAATAAACAATATTTTAAACATGGAGAAAAAATAAACTTATTTAATATAAATTAACTTATGTCAGTTATGTCCTTATTAAAATTGTGACATTGTGCTAAAATATCAAAGGTGATATTGAATTCACTATTTTGCCGATAAGTACGTACCTATTTATTCAATGCTATCTATGGCAAATAGGTTAACCGCGGTAGCAGCGGAATCGGCAAGTGTTTGGACAAAATAAATAGTTATTGCTGTTGCATATCGGGAATATGCAGAACGTTGCTTTTACGTCACAAATACTGTTCTGTACATGACTTGATGACGGTTTTCATTATTTTGATACTATCAAGTGTATTTCATTGTCCTTTTTAGTTAGGAAATATTGTTGGTGGTTTCTCCTGCTTGCTTTCCACAACGCAGTACAGTGACCGGTGTTCTCGGCTCCCTGATGTCCGGTCAAGAGCCATTACGGTATCCGCTCCCTCTGCCTCTTGCTAGTACTGGTGCCACTGCTGCGCGACGCCAGAGGAATGCCTATTCGCGGCATTGTTTCGCCACGTCACAGGAATGTTACTGGACCTCTAGCACTTTATAGAAGTGTTCTACCCATAGAACACACCACTACGTCCTCTGAACCCTGCCGTGGCTGGTTGGGCACCGCTTATTCTATACTAGCGACCCGCCCACGGTTTCACCAGCGTTGCTCCGCTCCTATTGGTCTTAGCGTGATGTTATATAGCCTATAACCTTCCTCGATAAATGGACTATCCAACACAAAAATAATTTTTCAATTCCAACCAGTAGTTCTTGAGATTAGCGCGTTCAAACAAACAAACAAACTCTTCGGCTTTATAATATTAGTATAGATATTCGTAGCTAACCATCATATCTGACGGCATGAGTTGAGCTCAAATAAAAAGAAAATGTAGATTGTCATCCTAGTCTAATCAGATAAGCTTCAGTCTCTTCGGGAAAAATAGTGGTGAAGAGTGTTGTCTCCATAGTAATGGCGCGTTCTTAAGTGTGAATATTTTACATGTAGATCACACTGCCTGCAGAACTTAATTAAAGTTTAACATTGATATAAATTTTTAATCTGATTCATGCAAATAAGGAACTGTCTTCATATCCCGAACTGGGTGAATAGGGATATAAGTTGTAGTATGTAAAACGGATAGCGTAGATGACATATCTCAGAACTTGTAAGTAGCTCTGGGTAGCACAAGCGAGTTCTTGGAACTAGTTGAGATATGTGCTACTTTGGTAGCAAGCATCGGGCTCCAAACTTTGCCCGGACTGCAATATCGCATGATTTCTTTGGTAGATGTTGTTAAATTACTTGCTCACTATAATAATAATAATAATAAATCTTTATTTCAGACCAAGTTACAAGTCCATACTTATAGAAAACAAATACATTAAAAGATTAACAAAATGCTTATAAAATTTATAAAATTTGTGTCCGAATAAATGTTTTCAGGATATTTGAGTCCTGTTTACTTGCAATGACCTGTAGGATGCTGTTAGTGCTAGCCCGGACTCTGCTTAGTAAGGATGCGAGCCGCTTGCGCATGATGGCTTGGAAGCCGTCTACCCTGGCCTCCGCAAACATACCAGAGGCACTACAAAAGCGGGGTAGCCCCAACAACATCCTAAATCCATTGTTATATTGGACACGTAGGGCATTGAGCGGCCTCTGCGTATACCTGTACCACAGGCCGCACGTGTAGAAAGTCTGACAGTAGGCTCTAAATATTGTGACTTTAACTTGGTCACTACAACGCGCAAACCTGCGGGCCAGCATATTATTTCTGACCGCCAATGCCCTACGTTCCCTTTCTATGTCAACTTGGTCGTCAAGGCCCTCAGTAACGTAATGTCCGAGGTATTTGAATTATTGTACCCGCTTCAGTTCAGTACCATTCAGCTTTATCGCAGGCACATTTGACGGACACTTACCGGAGGCCTTGAAGACCATGTACTCACTCTTCTTACAATTATATATTAAACCCTGCTTATGGCTATATGTTTCACATATGGCTAGCAGCTGTCTCATTGCGCTTACAGTTGGGGTCAGCAGCACCATGTCATCAGCGTAGCTAAAGTTATTCATACATACATTGTCAACCCAGCAGCCTACTCGTGTGCTGCTGAGCCCAACTATAAGCTCATTCACGTACAAGTTGAAGAGCTTGGGAGAACTTAAACCACCTTGTCTCACCCCGCAATCCAACCTGTACGTGTCGGAGAAGCTGTCCGCCCATCTTACATAATTTTTCTGGTTTTGGTACCAGTAATGAAAAATCCGTTGCACCTGTGTAGGCACGCCAGTTCTCTTGAGTTTCTCCCATAATACATCATATGACACGAGGTCAAACGCTTTGGAGAGGTCAAGAAAGCATGCATACACAGGTGTACTTCTGTCCGTATAGTATTGAACAGTGTGCTTGAGACTCAGAATTGCGCTTTCAGTAGAAAGTCCAGCGTGAAAACCGAACTGATCGTCATGAATGTTAAGGTGTTTGTCAAGTTCTGAGTCAAGCACACCGTCCAACACCTTAGCCACCATGGTTGCTAAGGAAATTGGCCGAAAGTTATTCTTATCGGACAGATCACCCGTTTTATTTTTGACAATCAGTTCAACAACCGTTTTCATAAGGTCCATGGGCAGGTACGAGTGATTCAGACATAAAGTGAAGAACATCGCTAGCACACGTGGCAGATGGACTCCAGCGTACTTCAGATGCTCGATACTGAGCCCATCATGACCCGGTGACTTGCCCCTAGACATACTACTCACAATTTTACGCACTTGTTTAGCTGACACATTATACAAGTCACCGGTCATGGTCACTATATCTTGCTCCGATCTTTTATCATGGTAAAGCATATTTCGTATAATAATCGGTATAAAAACATTGCGATTATAATACAAATAGAACGAATACCAAAGAATTTGAATGCGTTCGAAATATTAATATAGATGTTTTTTTCATGAAGATATTGGTTTTGTCGATGATTAGAAAACAACTCCTAGATATATGGGAGACTAAGAGTGTCTTCAGTTTATTTGTAACACCTAAAACATATCTACTGTCTACAAAGATAAATATAGGATGAATAGAGTAAAAGTATAGATAGAAAGTGTAGATACTCAATCATCAGCATTGCCTCATATCTCAAGAGAACAAAACATGTAGCAAGAGTGTCTAGCTCTCTAAAAAACGACAGATATACCCGAGCCCGACATCTTCGCGCCGTATGTACGAGTAGTTCTACAATAATATTAGTTCATCCGTCTCCTGACATAGAGCAGAATTTAGAAACCGAATGTTACATCTAACATCACAATTGAGTTGTCAGAATATTCCTGCGACCTACATTGCTCCGAGGGAGCGAGAGCGAAGGTGGTGCGTCCTCTTTCACACAAAAGGGTGGAAGGAAATTTTTGATGTACTGAAATGGATCGTGAAGGCTGCGGGCGTGCTTTTTCGATTTCATGCCGTTGGCGGATTATTCTTTCGTGTCTTGTCTGGCGTGTGTTTGCGGTTTTAGAATGAATCGTTTTGGTAGAAAGACAAGTTGTAGACGTTCGCTATTTCTTCTGTGGGTTTTTTTATTGTCAGCTCAAAGTCATACAGTAGGAGAAAGGTTTCTCACATATCCGATTTCACATCACGATTCAAAACATTATTATTAAATTGATAGGTCTGGAGGTTTTTGTAACCACAATTTAATTTCACTGCTAATGCCTTTATTATACTACTAAGACTATCGTTACGAAATTTAAACTCAGTGGTCTCAAAACCAAAGAATGTTTCTTCTATATAAAAAACGGTAATGGGACGGGTTGATGTTGTTGTTGACTTTACGCAGATAATTACGTCATAATCTCTACAGCCCTATTCTCTCTATTCAATAGACAGAATACCAGATTATGGAATATAGTATGTACAATCGTATGAGAAAACAATTTTGTAGCTACAACTAGTCACAGTTAAAAATCTAAACTAACTAGGTAGTTCTGACGGACAGTAAGTACTTTTCCAGAAACCCGCCTAACTAAACCAGGGCGGGCCGCTAGTTAATATTTTAGTAGCTAACCAGTTAACACATGCAAGTTACTTACATATTACTAATTTTATGAAGCAGCGCTCATATAATATGAGTTTGTGATTAATAAATTGTCCAAAGTATTATGAGCTAATAAATGACGCGACATTAAACGAACATGCTGTAACTATTAGGAAAATGGGCGAATAAATTATTGTAACTGTAAACATTGTTTATGACCGCAGATTTACTTTTAAGGTTATTGGGCGTGCCCTTATGTAGGTGAAGGACGTAAAAGTGCATGTGTATTCAGTGCTAGATTCAAGATTTTGGGAGAGACTAATACTATGTAGGATAATATCAACTTAAATTTATGATTTATCCCTTATTCCCCCTCTGGATCAGCTGTTGTGTCTATTGTTTCATTATTATAGAGACAAATTGACTTCGATTGTTATCGTTGTTATAATGAGATTTAAAAGTTCCTTCGCTGATCAACAGTAATTCTTATAGCACTCATAATACTCGTATCTAAGAATCATCGAGATTTTTGATATCCTGAGAGATGCAAAGCCCATCATCATATCAGCCAAAAGAGGTCCACTGCTGAACAAAGGCCTCCCTCATTCACTTCCATATGGACGGTATATATGCCGCCTGCATCTAGTAACTCCTGCCTTAGCTTTGTAAAATACAAACGATAAATCCAAATGTGAGATTTTGTATCTAAGGTTAAATAATTAAAAAAAGACTATCCAATACTTAACGTAGGTCTAAGAGAGATTAAGCAATTAGTGTCCACAGTCGGAGCCTCTGCTCCACATATCGTATTCCAGAATATAGCTCAGGGTCAGGTCTAGTTGGCAATTCTCCACAATTCAATGTGTTCTGTGTTCTTAGAGTGTTGTCCCTGGCATGTTTATTTACTTATCCTCTAACATCGGTTCTGGCACACCAACAATGTTTCAGGCCTTCAAGTTGTGTCTAGTCCGCATCGATACACTTTATGTAGACGTAGTGCTGGCCAAATAGTTTGTATTTTCTCGTCGACAATTTTTCACGATATTCCAAGGTCATTCCTTGGTTTCCTTTTGTCTTTGTTGTTCTTTTGTTTTTCATACACTAACTACTTTCGTTAAAAATGTACTGTAGTACAAAAAAATCTGCAACGTATAACAAAAAAGTATCTGCTAAACCTACATTTAACGCTGAAACAACGGCTGCCAGAGGAGGATAGAAGTAAATTGAGATAAAGGAAGGTTAACTGTGATCCAAAATTGAAGATCGAATAACCGAAAGAACTACAAACAATGCTATAAAGTAGAACTGTGCTGGGTGGTAGAGACTAATTCCTTCCATGTTTCGTTGTATCACGCGCGCGTCTACATCACTAAGACCATTGTATAATAAAATCGATGCTAAATAATAAAGCAATAATAAGAATTGGTGTGTTATCGCCATGTTGTTATTCCGGTGATGAAAACGATTATTACGTTCGCTCGTCGCCGGTGCCGTGTTTACAAACATACGTGTGTACGTTGTTACGTTTTTGAACCTTCTTACAGTAAACTGAGATTTTACGAGTTAAAGAAATTCCTCACATTGTTTTAATAATTTCTCAGGAAAAAATCTTCAAGTGTTATTGTTGTAGGTAGTTGCGGTGAAAATTTCAGTCTTTAAACAACTACTTCGTCTGCAAAGCAAGGTAAGAATTTCCATCTTCATACGTTGGCTGTTGTGATATTTCTGCCAAACGCAATTTCGCGAATTATTTCGTGTTACGGGTCCAAACTATCCCTTGTGTGCTCTGAATTATTGAAAATAAATTATTTGAATTTGAGTCTTCTCAGCCGCTCACCAGCTGCTATCAATTACGAAAAACCGCTACAAATTCTCGTCGGTGTTGCTCTTTGTTGCTGAAAAGCTAGCAAAAATACGAGAGCGCTGTCAAAGCGACCCTCCAGCCCCTCTAAATACAAGGGCTTTCCGCAGAATACCTGCCTCATTAACTCGTGTTTCAAACCACTTCTGTGTGAGTGTAATACTTAAGTTTGACAAACGAATTTGTTACTACCGTGTCAGAACATTTTTAGGATTCCAAAGCTAAACTCCCCTATAATTTCACTATAGGTCTAGCCCTCGTGTGTTTCACCGGCTATTTTCATCGCAGATTGATAATATAGGTACTAGCCTAAGCCTATGCCTAAGGTATTAGGACCGCCTTTGTACACATTTTTTGTACATAAAGTATAAATAAATAAATACTAGCTCAATTTTGGTATTTTTCTCTTCTTTTTTCATTTAGCACGTCTTCAGAGTAGTAGTGAAATGATTTAAATCGCAGCTACTTTCTACTCCTTGTTAGACAGTTTACTGTCTGAAATTAGTTATGATATGCTGTAGTAATTGTAGATTACTACTAGAACTATTCGGAGAAAATTTAGTTATCTTTGGATGAGTTGGCATAGCTAATTTAACTTTATCGTTAGCGAATTGTGGGTGGTCGACAGTTAACCTTTGGATAACCTCATAATTAATAATAGTATCGGTTAAGTACCTATGATTTATTAATGTACTTTGTTTGTAAAGTTGTTCGCTTTCGGGAACTGATTTTAATAATAGCAGAAGTCTGTCCTTCGCAAGCTGTTGTATTATTGAGATAAAGTAATATTGTTTAGTTAATTGTCACATGGGATGAGTGAAGACCTCGTCTAGGTAATCGTAGTGTGAGGTGCCCGTCGGCCAGTTGGAGTGGTTACTTGCGGAAGGCAGCAGGCAGCGACGGGATGAAAAGAGCTGAAGATCGGGCTCTGTGGCATTCACTAAAAAAGTGGACAGATATGGGTTGATAATGATGACATTGTCATGAGATTTACCCAAGTGATATCACAATAAAAAAATGGAAATTTTCATTAAGAACAGAAAATAAAATTTAACAATTCTTCTTTTGGTAATAAAGCAAAGCAAAACTCAGGGGACATTGTAATAAATAGGTCGTGAGGAGTGGGTCGTGCGGTATAAATGTTGCAGTAACTACAGGTGGTTATCACTGCACATCATGGACCATTTGTAATGATATCACAAAAAAAACTTCTTTAAACAAAACCAGATTCACTGCTAAGCGCTTCTGTGCTAGTTTTCCTCGTTATAAGATGTCCCCTTATCCTTGGACGCAGACAAACACATCATGACTGACGAGGTAGGTCGTCGTCAGTCATGATGCGTGTTGCTAATTGGACAACCTACTTCAAGAAATCGGGTAGTCAATCTCCGATTAGTAATTTAGTAATCAATTACAGTTCGGTTAAAATGTGTGTGTGTGTAACAAGAACCTTATACATATACCTATTACTGGATTTTATACATAGAACATTTTTCTGAAGAGTAAAAAATACCTCTAGTCGATGTTGCATCTATTTTTTCTGGGTGATAATAATTACTGGAAGAAAGAGATGCAACAACATTAATATCATTCATTTTTATTCTATATTAGGTTCTTGGTGTGTAATCAGCCCTTTCGAACGGCCGCGCAGGTAAAATCAAATAAATGTTTTCGTGATATGATGTAATTTCGTGAATTTTTTCACATGGGAGAGCCATGCTTCGGCACGAATGGGCCGGCTCGACCGGAGTGATACCACGGCCTCACAGAAAACCGGCGTCAAACAACGCTTACGTTGTGTTTCGTCGAGTGAGAGAGGATACCGGAGGCCCAATCCCCTTTTAAAAGGCGGGTAACGCACTTGTGACTCCTATGGAAAATTAGACATGACTACACTGAATAAATCGATAATATGATATTAGGTACTTTGCTTATGTATGTGTGATGGTGGAGGTGTGTGGCTCACGCACTAAATATTACTTGGTCAGCCCGGAAGCCCAGTCTCAAACTGCCGATATGTGCAACAGCTGAAGAAGTAGGTACTGTGGGATTAGAAGTCTCACCGCCCCGATGGCAACTGGCTTAGACCGGTTTAGTTGCTACCGTGCTGCGTGTAGTGTGGCGATGCAAAATATTCTTCTTCTTATAATTATTATTTATATAAGTATTTGTCTATTGAACACGGTCGCTCTTAATAATTTATTATTTATACATTATTTATTTATTATACAACTATTATAGGTATTACATAACTGATTTACATCCGTAACTCCTCGCAAGGGTCCAGTTGAAAATCAGCGTCAAGCACTGGTGGCTTGACAAAATGCTGAACTGGTCCTATTTGACACAGCCGCGAGACACAGACTGCTTATGAATACACTTATACTATTTACTTGTGTGAACTGCGTAAAGCTGTGCTAAATAAATTTCTTTTCTTTCTTTCTTCTTCTTTCTTTCTATGGTGTTGCGGGTGTCCATGGGCGGCGGTAATCGCTTAACATCAGGCGATCCGTCTGCTCGTTTGTCCCCTATTCCATAAAAAAAATACAATTGTGACGAATGCGAAACATTTATCAATGCGCAACTACTTGCGGATAACTTAAGACTTCATTTGGACTGTATTTTAATCTGTGGTGATTTGTTTATCGAAATCGGATTTATCTTAGCATTATGCAGCAAAATATCACTGTCTGCTCCGTATTCGCCATTAATTAATCATTCTTCAGTTTTGTTACATGCATTTATATATACGATAGGATTTTTTGTGCGCTATTCTCTATTGGTACAGTAATGAATATAATATTAGTAAGTGTGCTAATGTGGTGAGAAGAGTTATAGAAGACGCAAGCAAAAGCTATAAATAGCTGTTTCTAAAAGGTACCTGAACTCAACGATAAGCAGAACGGAACAAGAAGCTTAAAACAAAGCTAATGGCAGCTGCTACAGCACTACCCGCTACTCGCGATAAACCTCTTTGCTTAGATAGAACATCGCGTGTGCTAACGCATTGGCCCACTTGGCTCCATGCTAATACGCCTCCGGGCAGGCTGCTACTTGAGTGCAACACTAGTCTATTATCGTATTAGTTTAGCGTTGAACATGGTGATCTTAATATGTTGCTGCTTGCTCTTATGTACGTATTATAATCACCTGGCTTATTTAAACCAATTAACTTTGACTTGACTTCACTAAAATAACAATTAATTTGAGCCTTTCTACAAGCATATCAAAGTCGGTTTCCAGTTAAACTAGATCCTGTCATTTTGTAATATGGATGTAAAAGGTAGCTTGTTTATCTGGCTCGTACCTTAAATAGTGAGAACCACCTCGTAACTTTTACACTTTCGCTCTGTCCTATATACATATACTTATGTTTACATATATGTATACGTATTGTTTGATTATTCTACAAGTTTTTGATAGGATAAGTAACGTCGTTGTAGGAACCCAGGTAGTAACAACATTAATATTCTGTACTGTTTTCAAGTGTTTTCGCAACACGCGACACAATATTTCAAATATAGTATAATCCAGGCCTGCGGCTTGAGATTACAAATATAATACTTTTCCAGACGTTCTATAGCGGCTTACAAGCGCCTGCGGTGATGTTTAATAATATGCCAAATTGTAGTAGAATAACAGACTGAAAATTGTAGGTAAAATACTTTAGGTAAAACAATGATAATCCAACCTTTTTTTTAATATTCCGTGCCTATAATGTACATAGGACTTATAAGGACACATCTTTTGTGATTGTAATTCTGGTGTCTTCATGACTGTATTTACACAGATTGACCTTGCACGTACAGTAGAATATAATTCTAGACTTACTTCGGAATCGTAAAAGCTTGTAAAGTAAGCTTACAAAGTTGAGCGTACATGTATATAGTACATGTACATAGTTCTATTTCCCTAGGCCGACGTTTTTACGGTCGTACGACTTTTAATTTCCGTATCGGCTAGTTCCGTATGGGTGACTTCCGGCTTTCAAGGACACGGTTACCAAGTATACGTCATAGCCGACATTTTGTATAGAAATAGTTTCATAGTGTCGTAATAGGACATAAATCGTACAAGATGTAGGTAGCAAGTTTTTATTCTGAACCCAAAAATTCAATGAGAGGGTACGTCTCGCGGGGACTTAACTGAAAACGCCTTCTTCTTTATCTTCCACTAAAATGTATATCTTTGAAAACTCCTTCCTAATATAAATAAGCCTTTGTTAGTTGGATGGATACATACGTGGTTGGATACATCATGTCACATCATGTCACACTATTACGACACCACCCTTTATTTAACTATATCCTGTCATTAGACACCACAATTTGTTTAGTCTTCCGCCTTCTGTCAATCTTCTCTCGATATATTTTCAATACAATTTTCCTTTTGAAATTTGAATAAGCGACCGGCATGTAATTTCGTCGATAATAACACTGTTTGACCTGTTATTAAGCTTTATTGTGGCTGTTATTATGTTTGAGCCACTTAAAATTTGTGCGTGATGGATGGATTTATACGTAACTTAAATAAAAAGAACCTGACTGACTGACGTATCAACGCACAGCCGAAACTACAGGAGCTAGATCCCTGAAAGTTTGCATGCTGATTTTGCATTGTAGACGAAGACTAACACTAAAAGGGGGATGAAAGTCTGTATATAATTACACTTTTACACACACACGCACATATATACACATTTATACGATGACATCGTCAAGATATGTACAGCTGTCATTCGCTGTTGACATTTTGACAATTGTATTCTTCCTTAAAAATGAGACATAACATATTTTTTTATACGAAACCTCCATGGTGTAGGTACAGTGGGCACAGTATATTTTAGAAACAAAAATTACCTGAGCACGGAGGCGAAGCTGCGCACCGGAACTGTAGTATAAAATATTGTTCAAAAATACCGTATCCATCGGGTTCACAATTCACACTTATTACGGTCCCCGATAACAAACCAGTCAGTAGATTTGCTTACCAAAGATAGGATTTTGACATAAGGTCCATACAAGTAATGTCAAAATTTTATCTATAGTAGGCAAATCTATCGATGGATTTGTTATTGGGACTGGCCGTAAGGGTTCAAAGCAGTAAAAATTGAGACATCCTATATAACTCAAGGTGTCAATCTTCCCCATAGTCCAGCTCTATCGCTAGGTCTAAATTTAAAACGTTTTATTCAAGTGTATATTTTAAAAGCACATTGAATGATCTTGTGCTAACCTCTGTGGTTTGTTTGGTAGGTACCAATGTCTCGTAATTGCCGAGGTTGGTAAACCCATAAAATGTATTGTTGTTAATTGCCCAACTGCAATGCTGGTGTTCAATTCGTGCAATAGAATCAATAATGCTCATCAGGACTTGTGTAGATATTAGTAACGTCGTCTCCGTACATCAACATGAATATCAATATCCATGACATTGGCAACAGAGGCATTTTTATGATTATAACTGTCAAGTTATTTATCAAATTGGTTTTCCAAGTTTTCATATAAGTATAGTAACTTTAAATACATTGTCAACCTTTTATGGTAATCAGTTTCTTAAACGTCGAGTTTCCTTTTAAAAAATAGTCTTTAATCTCTTGTTCTTGGCTGTCGAATCGATGTCGCATTCTATATATTTATTATTCAAATGGATCCATTTACAGTCATCGACTAATTATGGAGGCATGACATCACAATTTCGATCGACTTGCAGTTTGACAGTAATGTAATAATTTGTATCAAATCTTCATTTCACTATCGCTACGTGATGTATGGCTGGTGAAGTTGGCAAGGCGGCCGACGGCTGGTTGGCATCTAGTCAACGCCACACTGACCTGGCCTTCACCTCCTGGGATGTATTCGTGCTTCGTACCTAAGGGTTCATTGCAACATTTTACTTTAAAGTCTTTAAGGTTCAATTCTCCCTCAAAATTACAATATTTCAAGGTCATCAACGTTAAATAAGTCGTCTACAAGATACTTAATGGTTTTTAGAGAATATTTTTCATGCGGATTGGTGTATTGAGGTATTCTCCCAAATGGCAAATAAATGTAAAGACCTCCGGTTGAACCCCTCCCTTACACTCAGCTTTTTCTCCAATTTTTCCAAACCCGTTCCCAAGTTTTCTCAGATTTATACACAGAAAGTAATTAATCTGATTCAGAATTACCAAAGGATATGAAAGTGAAATTTATCTCATTCAGTGGTGTCGAGATTTATTTCAGGCATTTAGTCTGCAATTAGTGGATTAGCGTGTAAATAATCTGATTTTCACCTCATTATGTTGTTTAGGCTGAGATTTGGGTATGTTTGCTTAAAGTTTTTGGGTAGTTTAGTAGTTGGGTTTTGGGTTGTTGGTACTTATAGATAAGTAGGTAGTAAAATGCGTAGGGAGGTAGGTAGAGCACATTTCTTAGCGATTAGGAAACTAAAAATTTTATGTGTAGATACATAATCAATAGAATAGCGGTGGAGACTTTGAATAATCTGAAATTATAGCTCGATATTACATTTGCTTTTTTTCGCTTTGCATAGCACACGGAGAGTCCGTATAATTTTCTTTGCCTTAGTTAAAACTAATAAATAAATAGGTGTTGTCTGTAATTCTTGTATTTAAAAGCTCTTCTTTTATTTACGCTATTATTACATGTACTGCACTGATCTTGTCCATATCCTTCATACTTTTTGTTATCACCATCTAACGTGAACATTCAATCGATCTCTTCTGCAGTACGCCTTAAATAATTTCCTCCCAACTATAATGTAAAAGCTCACACGACGTAATATTATTAGTATTTAAGGTCGCGATCGATCGGATCTAATCGCGACGTCGACGTAACTCGACACATCTCTCCTCTGACGTCAGAGGCGTTATCTTACCCTATTAAATTTTATTTTTATATTTTAATTGATCCATCTATTCTTTAAAGTAATTACGTGTGTCCCTTCACAAATGTTTGTAGACACAGACACTGACAGAACTGATAAGGGGCAATAGACAAACTGCCACTTAGGTCATGTTCAGGCTTATTTTCAAGTAGTAATAAGTCCAAGTTCATTAATTACTGTCCATAAAGGACGATGCGGTTCTTCAGCTAATCAGCTGAGGGGCATTAGGAATATCAAACGTATTCTTAACATCCCCTATTCGTCTTGATGTCTGGTTGGTAATATTTGGTGATTTGTGGTGTTAAAATAAACATCTTCCTTGTATACTCGACATGTAAGGCACCACTAATAAAAAAAATATTGAACTCAACTGGTAGGTTATTCGTTATGTCAAACATACAATACGTTGGTCCAGTCTGTTGCTGGCGGAGTAAGACTTGATGTGTTCGCGTGACTGCGCCCTATTTCCGTAACCAAGTTTATTGATACCCAACCAAAGTTAAGGTTATTGCCGAGTGTTGAGTGGATTATGTCAATCGCAATAAATGTGTGGGCTATTGTATAAGTAGCGGTGGTTGATATTAATGTCCAAACTGCATATAAAAGCAAATACCACTCACTGGTCAAAGACATTTAAATACAACTAGCCATAGACTGGACATTACAAACAAAATCGTAATGGACTTGTATGTGGAAATGACCCAACTTGTGTTTGAAGTAATCGAAAGAAAAAAATGTTCTATTGCGTCACTGTTGAGGCGGAGGTCGATGATGAGTCGATGCTTAGTTGTCAAATCGCTCTGTCTAAATGACACATGTCAGCCTGACAAAGAAAGAAATCAAATCATTTTCTATTCCTCTTTTTTAACCCTCGTAAATCTGTTTAATCAAGATGTGTTACTGATTAATCAAGTCTCAGAAACTATAAAGCCTAGAAACTATAATTTGGCAAATAGGTTCCTTATAAGATATAGGCAAACGCTAAGCTCACGGGACGGGATTACAATTTAAATAAACGTGGGTAGCACCGCGGGACACAGCTAGCCTATATACATATTAGCAGAGTTTGTTCGTCGGTATGTTTTTAGTAAGTTGTTCAACAGTTAGCGATGAAGTGTGGTTTCACAAATAAGCATATACTCAATGGCATATACTGCATATTGTGTCAATGTCATCAAAATGCAGATTGTTAAAATCTAACAGGAACTGGGTTAGATAAGTTATCAAACCTATTTTAACAACTTTATACATTGTTAAGGAATATAATCACGCTCTACTTATGTGTATTGTTTATTTAATTAACGTCATCCATTGTTTTAATTAAGTGCGATAATTTTGTTATCGGAGAAAGGTAATTAGTATGCAATGATATAATTAATGTTTGTTTATGTTTTAATATATAAAAACAGTTTATAATATAAATTTCACGAAGCCACCGATCTTTAAAAATAACTTTTAGATATGATTGTTTCGTAAAGATATGAATGCAGTTGCCTGTGCGCTTATAACTTGATAAAGCGACATCTATCGGTTAGATAAGAGTTTTTTTATTATTAACCTATTTAAATAAAAGCATTGGCATGAGATGCTTATTATTTATTTTGTTACATATCTACTTACTTATTTAAATTACAGCTATTATTCTTGGTTGGAAAGAATGGAAGGTAGAGCTAAATGAAGCTTTTTCCGTTTAAATATATCTATAACATTGCGATAAACTATTTATCATGTTTTTGGCACTCACTTTATTAATTTAAGAAGTAGCTACTTAAAAATAAAGGGCACACACTAGAAGCATTAAACATTGCGAAAAAAAAACCTTTCTTTCGTTCTTTATTAGGACACGATCTCGGCACGATTGTTGTGAGATCGAACGGTCACCGAGACATTGCTCGATATAAAACTTATCCATTTTTATATAGATAATGTAATCGGTTATTCCGATATATATAAGCTATGAGATGAATTGCAAATGGTGTTGCAAGCGTCCATAGGCTACGGTAATCGCTAACCATCAGGCGGGCAGTATGCTTGTTGGCCACCTTAAAGGTATAAAAATAAACATTCTTGACACTGTGTACGGAGCATTTTATCCAAAAACATATCCAAAATATCAGAATTTCGTTGGGCACGGGTGTCCTGTGACCTCCGCGCAACCCTTACGTTACTAACGTGCCCAATAACTTAATAATAGCTACCCAATAACCTAATAGTTTCAACTTGTCGCTAAAGGTCAGCACGTTGGTCGGAGATACCGAGAACTCTAACACCAATCTATTTACGCTGTCGTAATAATGTTTGGGAAAGTGCACGCTATATAGCTTAAAGTAGTTTCGATTTAGTGCCTTTTATGTAGGGTGTCATTAGAAAGTCACACGTATTTACCTGGTATTAAGATACATTACAAAAGGCGCACCATTAGTCACCTGGATCCGTTAGAGAGGTTTAGGTTTTTTAGAGAGGTAGGGCATAGTAGAATCGAGTAATTCCACTCACAATCGGAGCCGCTCGACTGGGGAAGTACCTCCACCTTGCTGAAAATCTTAGCCAAATAACATATCTCCATGCTATGTTGTGTTCCTAACGATGAGCAAGGTCGCCAAAGCTCCACAAGGATGCGTTGTGTTGGCAGTGTGGGGGACCGGTGGTGTTTTGTTACCGCCGCTGTCATGCATGGCAGCATGTCTCTTAAGGTGCCAGCCCAACTATTCCTCCATAATTTACAGGGTCGGCAACGCGCGAGTGATACCCTTGGTGTTGCAAGCGTCTATAGGCTACGGTAACCGCTTACCATCAGGCGGACCGTATGCTTGTTTGTCACCTAAGTCGTATAAATACAAAGGTCATACTGACCAACTTTCCTTAACCCATAACTGATACGTGAAAAGAAAGATCATGGTCACTCATGTACACTAAAAATCTCTATTTCACACACGCACATAGCACACACAAACATACATACACACACGAAACTGAACGTATTTTTTTTCTTTTCTCTTTTTTATAAAGGTACCTAGTACGTTTGTACGTTTATAGTGTAAAGGAAGAGCGGAGCCTTCAGCTACAGGCATTTTCTATGCCTAAATGGAGACCTGCAATGTAAGCCAATTATGATATGAAATAAACTTATTTATTTATTTATCCATGCCTAAATGTGTTCTGTCTACTTGTATAGAAAATACGGTATGGGTTTTGTAGGAAGAGTTGTTGAGTAGAATCACCTCTAAACTAAATCTGTAGCCTGTAGTAGGTATAGAAGGCGGTGACAAGGGTTAGCTAAGAAAGATACTGAACCAAAAAATACTTACCTACCTTGAATATCTAATAATAAATAGATTCTAAAAGGAAAGCTGGTATAGTATAGTTTGTAAGTAATACACTACACAAATAAACATAAATCTCAAAGTTCATTCAACCCGACCTTGGCGTAAGTTGTAAAAAAAAAACCGAAAGAAAGTAACACATATTGGACTTGTTCCAGATATGCCAAGGACGTACATACAAGTTGGTATGTATATTAAACTTCTGCAGTACTATTAATTATTTATTCTGTGACTTGTGGTGGTACATGCCAATGTCGGACTAGACTTATCCAGCGATATTTTTTTTATGCCACTAAGGTGGCAAACAAGCATACCGCCCGCCTGATGGTAAGCGGTTACCGTAGCCTATGCACGCTTGCAACACCAGGGGTATCTCTCGCGCGTTGCCGACCCTGTAAATTAAGGAGGAATAGTTGTTCTGGCAGAATAGGAGACATTCTGCCATGCATGACAGCGACGGTAACAAAACACCACCGGTCCCCCACACTGCTAACATAACGCTTCCTCGTTGTGTGTTAGGAACACAACATAGCACGGAGCTATGATATTTGGCTACGATTTTCTGCAAGGTGGAGGTACTTCCCCAGTCGAGCAGCTCCAATTGTGAGTGACATTATTCAATTCCACTATGCCCTACCTCTCTTAACTTACTGGATATGGATTGATTACTTTGTCGTGATTACCTGATCTATTTAATTAGCATTTGGCCATTGAAAAAATAAAGGGATGGTCAATTAATTAATTTGCATACTTTTATGTGCAATTCGCCTTTCTTCAATCAATTGAGAAATTGTACGAGTATCCATATCCTAAACTACTACTAGTATTTTCTAAAAACGCAATGACACACGAGAAAAACAAGTGGACACAAAGGATTTCTATTCAAAATGATAGATTTCAAGATCAGATCTATCTTTAAATACAGATTTAAAAAAAGATCTGATCCTCGTTTCGGCATGACATTTGTAAGTCCTAAGAAACGTACAAAGGAATCCTCAAATAAAACTGGCCTTTTTAACAATACTATCTCTGTATTTAATGGTTGTTGTTCAAATAGGTACTATCTCGTCTTAAGCCTCCCACGGCGTTCATTGTCACGGCCAGATAAGCCGCCAAGTCTGCACTAAATATACTATAGTGTACTCACTGATAATAATATTAATTACGTCTTTCATCTTATTATAGTACTCGTAGTAAGGTAGAATCGGGTACATAGGTTTATTTGCACTATAATATAATCAGTGAAAGAAGAGATTTAGAACCGGGTGAGGTTTATTTATTTCTACCCTCGGAGCTCTTAGATATATGTATAGGAAAAGTTGCTATAGGGAAGTCGGGTTCCAGGATATTGCAGGAAGTAACCTAAGACGGTGTTAGTGGAAATTCCCGTGAGATCGGGAAACAAGGCGAACACGACTTACACCGAGGCGCAGCCAGCTTTCATAACTTGTTTGCCCAAATAAGCTGATTGATTAGATATCGAGTTAGAATTTACTCTTCGCAAATTTGATTTACAAGATTGGCAAAGTTTTGATGAGCAAACATCTGTCTGTGTTAACATTTTACTTGCTATAAAGTAAAATATTGGATTAGTTTTGTCCTCAATATTGTTCAGTTAACTTAATCAAGTTATATATTCACCTATTAGTGAAAATTTGATTTAAACTATATTAACATTAAGACACGATAGTGCTATGTAGTTTAGTTTAAGAAACACTTGTAAGAATCACTATTATCTAAGTCTCGTCATTTTAACACTGGTAACCGGCAGTGTTGTCAGTTACCATATCTATGCAACCATTCCAATAGGTAGTTTAGTTTAAGTTTATTATATGATTTGTTGTTCGTCATATAGCAGTGATAGCCTAGTGGTATGACCGTTGGACTGCCAAGTCAATGGTCTCGAGAACTCGAGGTGCGTCCCTTGCCGAACGGCAAGGGACGCACCTCTCACTATTCGAAGTCATGTGCGTATTAAATAGTTAATTGCCACGCGCTTAAACGGTGAAGGAAAACATCGTGAGGAAACCTGCATGCCTGAGAGATTTTCTCGATGGCATGTGAAGTGCACTAGGCCAGCGTGGTGGACTATATACCCTTGCATTCTGAGAGGAGACCCGTGGGACAGTGTATTGGGTTGATTATGTTATGTTATATGCACGAAAGTAATAACATAACAATACATCGACGCAAAACCTTATATTTACTTAGTACTTACTTATACACGTTTTATTACAGGTATATAAGCGGGTCCCTAATTGTATTTCAACCCTTGTAACAAGGGCTTTACATAGAATTGATCAATGGTTTCTATATCTGTCCATTTTGTTACAGGTAAGCATGGGATAATCTCGGCCGCGCCAATGATTTATAGTGAGTAGGTATGTAGATATCTTGATTTGAGAGCTTTGTTTGTGCCCAAATGGTTATATTAAGGTAGGATTCAGATAATTAAGAAAAGGTTTGGTTAAGATGCAAATATTTTATTCTCCGTCAGACACTAGTCTATCGTTAATATAATCTGCTTTCGTGCTAAAAAGTACTTACCTATTTAAGTAGTACCTTACTTGCAGAATTATCTACCTAGTTATTGCCAAAGGTAACTCCTACTAAACCTAAGTAGACATTATAAAATGATGAACCTAAGAGAGAATATCATAGCCTTTTCTTATTCATACGGTTATCACAGTAACGAGCGAACTTCATAAATATCAAAATATTTCTCGCCCTCCCCGAGGAAGGCCCCAAACTTCTGATAACAAACGTGAACCAAACTCCTTTCATTCAGAACTTTGCTAACAAGATTTTTACAAAATTCTCTTCGAGGATAAACCTTTTTGATCCAAGATATTAATTATCAAAATTATACTCTGTGACGGATTCTTAATTCAAATATCAATTGTCCCTTCGCGCAAAATTACATAATGGCGACCTCATGCCAGTTTCGCGCCAGAGTTTGACAACTATTTTCGTGTGTCCTATGAGGTCCTAACGCTTCCATGAATGGAAGAAACCTAGATTGAACGCTTCGGAAATGACAATAGCTCTAACACAGTTCTAATTAGAGGTGTGCCGTTTTAGTCCATACGTGTCGTAGTTAGGATATACTGGATTAATTTAACCTGTGGATTCTATGGCTATAACCAAATCATGTGTTCGTACCGGACCAATAAATTAAACTTATTTAAATCTATCGACACCTATCCACTTACGCAAACTTTATCTTCAGCACTTAACAATAGTTACATTTAAACGAATTCAGAAGCTGTTTTTGTTAGCTAATTATCATAATAATTAATGTAAATAACGGTTTGTTATTATCGCCATTACGAGAAAGAGATGATACTGTTTGCATTTAAATGATTATAGAGGATTTTATAATTATGAAATTTACATTTTATACATAATACATTTTTATTCATCATTTCCTTTTTGTGATAATTATAATTTGTAATGAGGTTTCTTCACACATCAAAATATGTATACATTACATGTATATACAACCTCTAACAGAATAAGAGCAAGACCTAAAAGTAGTTTTTCTAGAATCGACTACTGAATCCGTTGCAGGGGTTTTTAATGTGTTAATTTTTTCCGAAAAGATAATTATACCTGGGTAACTGAATTTATTTGCACAAATTATTATTGTGTGCGTGCACGCTCCGATATCCTAGTCGGCTACAAGTTTTACGATCTTGAAAATATTATTCTTACATGTCTCAAAATGACTTTAGAGCTTTGTTATTATAATTATGGTTCGATACACGTTGTATAATTATGGCTGACTTAGACCCTTTTGCATTGTAGGGACACTGCCATTAATTTTAAATCCACCAATGATATGTACCCTTGGCAATCCGACATGATGCGAATTCTTCGAATATACATATAAGAACTTGTTTTTCTTAACAAATCCAGTTTGATGTACGAAGCAATAGAAGAATAAAACTAACAAAATAACTTTTCACAAACATACAATCAATGTTAGGTGCATAACAGTTTTGGATGTCGGTGCCTTCGATTTGGTTTGAACTTTTGTTTTCGTCACCGACTTCCGAAACTGTTGTGCACCTTGCACAACAGTTTCATGTTTTTGAAGGCGGTTCTAGGTACTTTTTGTTAAAAGTTATTTTATTTCAACGTTTTGAGTGGCGAGTTTTCCGTCGGTGGTCGTTATTGTCATTTTATTCTAAATGTTGTCATCACATATTCATCAAATTTGTATGGGATCACCTTGGCAGTATACTCTTTTATATAAAACAAGAATTTTTGAAATCGGTCCCCAACTTTTCGAAAATATCGGTGAACAGACATAAAAAAAAACGTACAGACGAACATAGAACCTCCTTCTTTTTTAGAGTCGGTTAAAAATACGTAACGGTGTGATGACAAAACTGAAAAAAGAACATAAAAAGTTTCCTACGCAAACACAATTTTATAATAAACGTCTGTAGTAAGAAATATAATCTTTTGTAGTATCTACGATGTAGATAATAGATTATTTCATTGACTGAGCAACTTGAATGAGTCTGTGTGAAAAAATAACTTGTTCTATTCCATTGTCCTATTTGTTGTTGATACGTCTCATTCATTTCGTTCATTCACGGGATCTTTGAATGAATGGGTATCTCTATAGATTTTCCTTTTATTTGTTCCCTTCATATAACCTGCCTGCCTCGTACTTTATTTTTGTATTCCCAGTCAAAATAGGGAAAACGGAGTAGTAAATATCATAAGCCTGTCTCTCTAAAATATCGTTTTCATGGAAAATTTTACTATATTTTTTTCTATAAGACGATATGATAATATGGCTTCCGAATATTTAAATGTCTGCTGTGGTTATTAGATTCTAGCTGATTATTTCCATATCTATTCTTGTACATATTTCTAGCATTTGACATAAGGACAATATTCATTATTCCATAACTATGCATATCTTATGTAATTTCAATAAGGTACATCTGTAGATCAATACATCATATATAATGCCACATAGTGAAACTATCGCGTGCCGATAAAATAATATCAAATAACGGTTTGGTTTGTAATTAATCGTTAATTGTGTCGGTTAATGGCCGGTTTGGTTGTTATTTTTTCTTGATAGTTTTACTTTAAAAGGTCAAACATTGATAACGTAATGTTTTATCGTATTTGTTGTTAGAAAATTGTATAAAAATATGTTTGTTTTAAACTATGTCAATTATGAATATATACTTTTAAAGAATTAATTTCTATACTTATAATATTTTAGTGTAGTTTAAGTGACTGGCGTTACCGTTCTACAGAGTTCAGTTTTAATTACGAATATACGTAAAATTTGAAGTCGGTGGTAGCATCATGGCTACGGCGTAGGGCCTGCGATCATGTGGTTGCCCGTTCGAACTCCACCCATTGCACTACCGACGTGAACCCACTCGTAACACAAGCATTTAGCTCAATCCGAGAGGTTAACAAGAATACTAGTAATGTGCGACCCACATTGTTAGTAGGTTTTTTTAAATCATGTGTAGGTTGTTTAAGAATAACAAAGTATAAATTAATAACGATGGAACATTTATTAATTGTGTCGGTTAAATAAATAAGGTCAAAAAAATGTGCCAAAAGGTGTATCGATAACAAGACAAATCGCTTGGGGAACATCGATCGAAGAAAACACGAATGAAGATAAACATACGCTAATCTGTTAGAAGCCCTCCGATCACACATGCATAAATCAACCCCGTCGCCATCTATACAAGATTATACCCTCGGGATGCGATCCTCCCACGCGGTAGATCCGTACAGAAAGTACACTTTAATATGTATGATCACACTTTATAACCAAACAAAACAAAATGTGCTTAATATTGCGTGAACACAGTTTGGGTGGCGGTATTCAGTGTTACTCAAAAATCTGCAGTATCAATTATAATTATCGGATACATTTCGGAGAGTGGATAGCAGAAAGGGCTAGCGAACGAAATTGGACGAACAGAAGCACGGAAAAGCGACATCGATTCATAGTGGATATTTCAAAAACCCGAACGAAACGCTTTAAATCCACTTTTATCATGCGTACCGCTAAAATGTGGAATGCGCTCACCGAGTGGGTCTTCCCCGATAGATATAATCTGGGTGTCTTTAAATCACGAGTGAATCAGGTTCTTCTAGGCAAGCGCGTTCCATCGTAGATTGCAGTATCGCTTAATATCAGGCGAACTAGCGGTGAAGCGTAAGCCTATCACGAATAAAAAAAATTAGCATAACAAAAAAACTTTTTCACAACTGTAAGTATTAGGATTTTCATGACGTCCTAGATTCGTTGGTCAAAGCCAAATGTTTTATTTCAATTAGACCATTATTACAGGTACTTTTGTACGTTAAATTTTACACGCTTTAGGGCCTTCGTGACCTAATTACTGGATAATACCTATTTCCTAAACAAAGTGTCAAAAACGACCTTTCCTCCTTTTCGACATCTGTCAAATATATGACAGTGACGGCGCTGCGTAACCGCAACTTTTTGTGGTTTGTAAGTATTTCAATTTCAACATTGCCTAAAGATTTGCGCGTCACACCGCAATCTGATTAGTTTGTGAAATTGTTACTCAGCCGTGTATGGCAGGATACAGAGGCTTACGTCCAGAATTAATAACTAATCTCTGGATAACTGAATCTTTATAATTGAGTAACGACAAATTGCTGTCTTTGGATGGGCAAATAATTAAAAAAGAGATTTTAATGGATTATATAGACGACATGGGGTACATTTTCATGCAGAAATTGTGATTCCAATTTGATTTGTTTTCTCTCTTTATCAGGCTGACATATGACGGAAGCAGACAGATTAATAGACAAGTAATAGATTGCGATTGTATTCGTGATGTCCCGTCTACCACTAGTAGATAATATTTAAATATCTTTGCTCCTCTGGAGACCTCCTTCTGCCCATTCTTGTCTTGCGGTCCATTATCCTCATCAATTGTAGGTAAGATCAGTGTATCGGTGTCCTCCCCCACCCTCTCGGGGGAGGTTCTGTAGTAATTGTTTATGTCGGCCCGCAGACACCAACTACATACTAATTGAAGTGAAATTAAAGTTGTGGGAAGCGAAACAAACTAACAACACGAAATTGTTTTTTTTTTGTAGGATTACAAACTGTGATCTTAAAGAAAATTACTGGCGTTTATTTGGACAGACAAGGAGGTATTTATTTCTATAATAGATCTTTTTTGACACTTACAAGTTTTTTTAAATTACAAGTTTATTTTTCTTAAGACTATATGACGCTGATATATCCTAACTGACGATGCCATTGTGTAATTGATCCAGAGAGCTCAACAACCCCTTGCACGACCATACCAGATCAGTCGAACATTTGGGTAGGCCACGTAAATATTCGTACCTACACAATTATTTAAAATGTTGATACTGAAAATATAAGACTAGTGATTTAGTGGGTTTATTTCTGCGTATCTATGTGTCTGATATTTATGATTTAGTACGTGTAGCTAATATTAATTCATCACTAGTGTATACTACGACAGTATAAAAACTTTCTGGTCCTTCCCCGATGTCTCGATGAAAAGGAATAACAATGAAACAATGTTGCAAACGTAACTTTAACTAGTAGCACTAGTAATTATTAGTAAGTGAAAGTGACATTTGCGCCGCCATGACAGTAATTATATTGCAGGCGGGCTAAACACCCGACGGATTGACACTTCGTAATTAATTACATGTTTTCTAAAACGTTGGCGTTGCGGTAGTTTGTAATAATTAAATCGGTTTTAATTGCATGTAGGTAGGTGTTTGATAGTTTATTTGCGGCTGTAAAAAGCACTTTATAATTATTGTATATATTGTATACTGAGGAGCAAATTAAAAGTGGCTCCTGTTTTTCTCTGTGCTGTACCATAGCCTATTATCAACACTTTAACTAACCTGCTAGGATTCCAGTGTTTCGGGACTCCTTATATAAAAAAACTCTAAGTCAATAAAATGCCGTTAGATTTCATGCAAAGTGCATATTTGACCTAAAACTTAATATTGTTAAATGGGACTCGTAGCTGTTAAATAATTAAATGCCGGAACTTATTTGAACTAATATAAAAACCTTATAACACTTGAAATGAGGAAGGATTCAACTTAACCCCAGACCTATCACTCAAAATTTAGAAACATAACCTTTCAAAGTTACTTAACCCTTTTATATCTGCGATAATCGGATAAAATCTACGTCGGCGTCGGTACAAGTGCCATTCACTCAAATACACTTGACTGTATTAAACTGGTTGGAGCATCGGTTCGAAGGTCGCCTCGATGGGTATGACCTTGAAGCCAGACTGATTTAAAATGCTAATCGGATGCTATGGTTAAAAGTCGCATCGACACTTGATAAGCATGCATATAATTTTGAAGCATATCAGTTTGAATATAGAATGAAGCAGACTAAGAAATGCTACTGAGATTTCTTGGAACAGCAACACAATCAAAAAGCATGCAATTTTGCAAACATTATGCAAAAGTCAACAAAACTTTTTTGACATTTCTCTCAAACAAAATACGATCAAACAGTTCTAAATACAAATTTTAAACAGAAACAAAAAACAATCGCGATTCCGCTTTCCATTATTTACGGCAATAAACAAAACAAATAAAATCCGATTCCCAAAACCCTTTCGTATCGGGCGCTTGTTATGGGGTCAACGGGGCAATAATGGCACAAAGTGATTTATCTATGGCATCTGTAATATGGGCACGGTAATGACTCGTGACGGGAACGAGAAGTATTTAGGAGAGAGATTATGTATACGTAATTTTGTGAGCATGATATGGCGATTTTACTGCCTTACTAGTCTACTGGTCCAAAATGTGTCTGCTACGCTAGAGGTCTTGGGTGGTTCAGGTTGAGCGGTATTATTGTTTTTTTAATAAAATTCTTAATAGCAACTCGGACTTTAGAAATTTTATATATAGAATGTATTATATATAGAAATATGCCTATTAATGTCTCCTATTACATGGAACCTAATGATACCGGCGAAAAATTGATGAACATTAGCACACCTCTAACTTAACCCTCGGGGAGTCTCTTTACTTAACCATTGCTGTCGTAGTCGTTCAAAACTTACGGCATGGCATATTTTATTATTCCCATAAAAATCCTTTTATCTCACGAATATTTCCTTATCACGTAAACGTGACATAAACGTAACGTAAACGCTCCATATTAAGTACTTACATATATAATATGGAATGTTTAGAACGAAATATGTGAACGTGGATCCTTTTACCGAAGAGGCGCCCGTACGGTATGGGGTCACTGGGCCACCATAGAGCTGGGTGATTTATTTGCAGCGAGCGCGCTAAATTAACGGCATGCTAATGAGATGGGCACCATGTGAGGATGGGATAAAGTTTTGTGACGAAGACAAATTATGGAATATTAAGCTAATGTTTGTAGGCAGATGAGCAATTAGTTACGGCTGGGGAGAGGATTAACTGGAATTATTATGCGTATGTTTGTTATGAATATTTTGAATGCCCAATTCTGGGCCTGATGACGGTAATACCTTCACGCCTGTAGTCCCCGAACGGTTAGACACAGTTGTACTGTAGTACACCCACAGTTCGCCGGTATATTTAGATCCCATGTAGAAGGGAAGCGTAAGCCTATCACGAATAAAAAAAAAGGGGGCGAGTCTATTGCCATTAACTGGGCACAAATCCAAACTGTGGTGATAGTGGGAATTTCATAGAAAAATGCAATAACACGTTGCTTGACATAGGATTCGAACCGAGAGCCAATCAGGACTATGATCACGTATTTTACCTAATACTAAATTTACAAGTTTTTTCTTGATCTAAAATTATTTTGCTTAGTTTCGCATAACACGATTCACAAAAACGTGGTTTAATCTCATTGTGGGTAGCAATTTCGTTTGGAAAGGGTATTTTTATTGCAATCGATAAAATAGGGATCCCAAAATCTAGATTCGAAACCTAGCCATCCTAATAGGATTACATTTGGCTTGGGGTATTCAGATCCAGGATATTGCAGTGCGGAAGTACTGGGACATGTAAATACGGATAAGCACGTATTTTGTACTAAATGGGTTTTGTTAGGTTTGAATTTAAATGTTTTTATTTTCAAGGACTCATTCCTAAAACACATTTAAAATACTAGGTGCTGTCCGTGGTTACCTGTATCCCAAAAAGGATAATTTGTAATTTTTTTTAGACCTAAGGTAGCAAAGTCATCCTTCTTGAGGATGCAATGTCTCCTTGCTGAATTTTATTGAAATCTATTCAGTGGTTTAAGCGAAAAAATTTAGTCAATACTTATTATTTAACGCTATTAAAATAAATTTAATTTTTATATGTGAATTAGAAACTTCATCCAAATTACTCAATAAATTACGAAAAACACCAACTAATCAAAAGAAAACTCACGACCAACCGGTCATTTAATTCGGTCCATCAAAGTAATGTGGCCCCTAAATCGTCTAGATGACTCAATTAAGCGTCAGATTAAAGAAAGTGCGTGATTGTTGTTCAGAAGCGATGTGGTGTCATCGATCGACCTCGGTATCGCGTGACCTCGTTTTACTTGACTCTACGTGACGACTCTCCGCGTCGTGCTCGTGTCGGACAGTGTAACTGTCTCAGGGGCTTAGACAATGACCGTTCGAAGGGATTTGGGTGTTGGGAAGTAGGTATCAGATTGCAGGGGTAAGTGGAATTTGTTGCGCTGATAAAGGATACTTCCTTGAAGTAGCATAGGGTTAATGTTTTGTTATGATAAAGAAAGCTAGGTACGCTGGTACGTATTTTAAGAGCATTTTATTAAGGTAACAGATGTCACCTTAATGTGACAGTAAGATGTTTATTTGTATTTTATACAACACAGTATTGGATGGATGGCGATAGCGATGATGATGATCATGTTACATGCAGTTGGGATTCTAAAATATTTTACAATTCCTATGTTTAGGATTTTTATTATTTTGTCGTACTTGCTGCTTGTTTAGTGATGATAAATAAAATCCATCAGATTTTATTTATCATCACTAAACGCATCAAAACATTGTTATCTGTCATTGTTTTGTCAAATTAACATCTGTATAACTTACTAAGTTTAGTATACCTATAGTTTGTTCTTATATGTTAGGTACATAATTATAATCCATTACCATTACGCCTAAACCATCTGGTTAAAAAAGGTAGCTAGTTTTTCGTGGAACAAGGTGGGAACAAAACGGCGATCCATTACTGTTTATAATGTAAAGTTATTAATTGCTTAAGTTTATATTTTTACATTCAAAGTAATAAAGTATTTTTTTAATATTTCATACTACTCATTTTGTGTGGTTATATTTAAATTTGCAATTGCTTTTGGTTAAGCATCACTCGAGTCCTGTCGCCCGAAAACGAAAGATTTTTTATATCATACACCTAATATTCTGGCTTCGCTTTAGGATCCGATCTTTGCGAGTTTTTAAATGAAAGTGTCATTACATACAATAAGCACGTGTTTATGCTCGTTCCTCTTATTTATTAGCGACCATTGTTCTTTAGCGGCACAGTAAAGACGCTATATATTCTCCTTTCTAATACAATGAAGCATACAGTAATTTTCTGCTGCGAATTTCACATACTACATCACCTTACACTATCTAATTACTATAAATTTTCTTGAACCTTGACCGAGCGTAGTATCTAGTCCAGACGAGCGGTAAATGTTGGTGGGCGCCGGGGCAAGGTCATGTCGCACATCAAATTAAACGGGCGCAGTGATTGGTGACTCGGTGACACCCACGCGAGTATCTTACGAGTACCTTACTGAGAAGGATTACTTCAGACAATGCTTGAAAACGTACACAGTACTGCACTTAGGGACAAACGTAAATATGACCTATATATAAAGAACTCATGGATTAGGAACTGTTCGGAATAATTTCTTTGACTTTTTTTGAGTGTAAATGACTGTCATTACCCAGAAAAAATTAATAGTTTGATGTGCCTGTGCTCGCGATTGCGCAGCTAGCGCTGATATATATAGTGGCTGATCATGGTATGAACATAATTAAATATATAATTATATTATAATGAACACCTTTATGTAACTCATGTATCACAAATAAACGATTTGATTTGATTTGATATAATGTTGACACAAAACCAAAGCTTTCTTGAACTCATTGGTAGATGAGATGTAAAATATATTGCATCGAAACATCGGGGTTGTTCCTTCTGTATTTATTCTTTCATTGTCTATATTAGGTACGTTCGTATTTAACACAAGTTAGTGCTGACAGTTCGTTCATACGAACGGAGGGTGTGACGTCACCATCTCTGATGATATCATCCCCTTATTTGAATTATTTTCTCCCCCTATCCCATTGGATCTTTAAACGTTATTAAGTCACGTTCTCTCATATGCTTAGCTTAAGTACTGCGGTATATGGGTCGTATGAGGTCATCTTGATGTCATCTAGGTTCCCACTGTAATACTAATGCGTCTATTAATTTTATTTGAAGTCTAGTGAAACGTCGTTGTGTACTGTACTATCTCTGCCTAACCCTTCGGTGAATAACCTAGTTTTGTAATGTTCTAAGGCTTTCCGTTTCATCATTTTATTAAATTCCAAAGTCTTGGAAATGGTTTCATCATAATCACACTTTGTGTAAGATTTTTACCACTCGAGTTTAGCTCTTCATCAAAAGCTGTACTGATCTATATAGTCTGGATCTATAATTATATCACAATTGGATTGCTTAATTCGCTGTTTTACATAACCACTAACTCTTTTACAAAACAGCTCCGTTATGTAAGACAGTAGAACCAGAAAACTAAAGAATTACGATGAGATTAATGATATAATATTACTAGCAATTAAGTATAATTGTGAAATGAATATACATAGCTTTAGGTTTCGTATATATTTATCAGTATTTCCGTGTTTTTAACACCCTACAGTCTTGATCGACATCTTTAACGCCCATGGGAAGATATGGGTTATCTTAATGTCCCCCTTTATTGAAGAACTTGTTTACGACAATCTCAAAACATCATGACAAAATTGTGGGCTCTTAAACCCCTTAATAGCTGTCAGTATAATAAAGTATTTTGTTCAAAGACGACTCAAAGCTTCAATAAGTATCTCCTCAAAACTTGAAATGAATTAGGAAACATACGTAGTAACTCCAACTTTAAGGTAACATCATCCGTACATTTGCTTTTAAACTTATGTTAAAGTGAGATTAATGTCGTCGTTTGGCGTTGAGTTTTCATTTTCAAAATGAATATTTCTAATATTATGTTTTAGGGTTGGTCCTAATTCCGTGTCAGATAAATTGATTTCATTCGCAAAAGGAAGTTTACCTTAAGGTAACCTAAGGCACTATTTCCTGATGAAGGATAATAATTGTCGTGACTCGTGCAATTAGCACGCGAGTTAATCAACGCTTGTTTTTTCTCCGTATACATTGAAGTCATTGACATTGAAATTTCTTTTACTGTTAGAAAGGTATATTATCCCTGAGTGCTATATGCTACTCTTTAGTAAATATATATTTTCAATATCACGCTACGTTCCTTAGGAACGGGTGAAATCGCGGGCGGGTTGCTAGTAATAAAAGTGTGAGTAAGTAAGTACAAGTCGCGTAATCATATGTATTGCTTTGTATGTGCGAAAGAGATGTTTTAAATGTAGGCGTTTGATATATTTACCCGTGTTTTTATTAATATACGAAGTGGGTATATTGATTATATTGCAAGCAAAAGGGTTTGTTTTTGATATCGAAGAAGTGATGATCAGACTGATTCTATCATGATTGACAGTCTACTATCTAAGAAACATCTGTACTTCTAAGATAAATATGATTTTCATAAATATGATATATTTCCTATGATACCTAGTTTCAGAATAATATTATTGCCTATGAAAGTAAATCGTACACACATACTTTTTTCCCGTCTCACCCCTTGCATTTAATTCACGACATTTATTCATTAACATAACATTTCACGCTAACTGTATAATTTCTAATTTATTCCACTGATATAACTGAGATTAATATAATTTATAGATGTGTAGGCGGTTTATATATTTACAAATGGCTTCAAGCATTGCTGTGAAAAGTTTGAAATTGCAAATGGCAGTTCTGGGTTTAATAAAATGTTATATTTATTTCGCAGATTAGCTTATAATATAAAACGTTATAAGTACTTATTGTTATATAATAAATTATATTGCATAGAAATTTCATGTTAAAACAGCTTAAGAAAATAATACATGCCCTGAATAAATAATTAACTTTAGCGGAAATAGAACATATTGTGGGTGTAGATACATCCGATGGGTGGGTCACCGCTGCTTTACTCTGCGGGGTCACAGGCGTGATAGTAAATCTATATTAATATAAAATAATTAAACATATAATAGGCAAATTACCAAAATCTCGTCATGAAAATATTCTGCTAAGATTGAGATATAAAATCAGTTTTGTAATGTTATGAAATACGCCTTCTTCCTGAAATGGGTAATTATTTTCATGAAAGATCTCATGAAAGACATGTATAACATTAAATTTAAAATTAAACTCCTCAGCATCAAGAAGACATGGTTACTATGTTCTTGCAATATCATTGAAGTAACAAGATAACAAATTTTAAATCGATCAGACCTGTGGATGGTGCACATCCTTAAACGGCTGGCCAGATTTTATTAAATCATAGTTAAAAATAAAATCAAAAGTCACCTTTCTAACAAAAAAAAAACTGAATCAAAATCGGTACATTCGTTTGGGCGCTACGATGCAACAGACAGACATACAAACGTTAAACTTATAACACCCCTCGTTTTGTGTCGGTGGTTAAAAATGTAAAACAATCAAGTTGAGTGAAATTTTGCTTCGTTCGCTTTCAATTGTAATAACTAGGTTTTATTAGCTTCTATACGCGTACCTACTGAAATTCACCAACTGTATGTAAGTGAATTTTTGTTGATACGAAATGGCTATCATAATCATAAAAAAATCGCAAAGTGGATTCATTTAAGATTACGTTACATTTCCTGCTTTTAACGGGTTACACAATGTTTCTATCTTCGTTACGTTTCTCGGCTATTTCGTTCAAGGTTATTCTGGTAAAGAGAACTTTCTTTACATTTTAGAGAAATTTGGTTCCCAACTAATGGGACCCGCTTTTGTGGATCTTTCAAAGGCCTTTGGCAGCGTGCGCGGGAACTTTAGGACGTTTTGGCAGAGTGTGTTTAAGGTAAACGTGCTCGAAACTCGTTAGGACACAAATGTACACTCTGAACGGGGAATACACTTACCATGCATACATAAATGCTTGTGATCCTTTGTGAATAATGTGGTATTACAATTAGTGCATATAGGTATGTTGGTAATTTCCACAATGGAGATTTGCAACATCCATGAATGAGCAGTGCATTGCGATCGGCTAGGGAACAATGAATTTGTTTACGAGAAGTGTCGTGATAAGGCGTGGTACAAACATGTTATTTGTAGGTGTGGTTTTAATAAGTAGAATTCTTCGTCTTCTAAAATAAAAACTAGGTTCTTATTGCTTTGGAAACAGTTTATTCGGTCATTACTCATTACTGTTGCAAAGTGACAGGTATTCATGCGTCCACTGTAAAGAAAAGTGTGTAATGAAATTGCTAATTAATTCTGTCAGAATTCTAGTTAACTTAGCACGAGGGGTTAACAAGAATACTAGTAATATGCGACCCACATAGCTAGCTAGCTTTAAAAAAATTTGGTACTGAGCGTAAACTTTTCCTTATCGATAATCAAATTACAAAATCACATCACACAAGTATAAACCACATTACATTACCGTCCATTAATATTTCGCTGTGGTATTCAGTTTTTAATTCAAAGTGGTGCTGTTACTTTCAGCGATGCGTAATGCGCCATTATGTAAATGTGAGCGATCTCGAATAACCTACAGTATAGCTTACGCTACACATTTTTGGAATAGCCGAAAGTAAACGAAATATTTTGCCAAAATTTGATTATTTAAATGTGGCCATCGTGATTCTTCTGTCAGCTACCGTCGTCTCCTGCGGGATTCAGACTTTGTCTTGAACGAGGGCATTGATGAGAAGTCAACCCGACACGGCTGGTTTTTAATTAATTTGCATTATAGATGAACGAATTTAATGTTACTGGCTCAGCACGGCCTGCTGTTGCTAAGTTATTAAGTTTTGGCCCCGACTGGATGCCCTTTCAGTGTGTTGGAAAAGTTTCCCGATTCGCTAATTCTGTTTCCAAAAACTGCTGCTGTATCACGGGCCAATCTTACTAATAAATAGGAATATTATGTTTCTGAACTATTTTTCAAAATCCATTTTGTAGTTAGTTGTATCTGTGTGAAAAGGAATATTCTAGATATCCATAGAGGATTATGTTACTGCTTCTCAGTAAAAAAATGTAGTACATAACATAAACTAACATTCTGTAGATTACAATTTTCGTAATCGGCTCTTATTTGAAAGCTGCTTCCCACAAGTTCGCAAGCGTCAAACCATATAATTGGGTTCCCCTCCTTTGGGGATCGGATTCAATTCCGGGTTCGTACACATACGTAGCCGCAATTGCAACCAGTTCCCGCTTTTCCTCCAGTAACAATGTCAATTGTATTTTATTACGTCTTCAGCTTGATAGTCTTCTTACGAGATTGGATCATATACCCGAATGTGGGACATGTTGGAAAAGTAAGTTAATAAAAAGTTTATTACGATTACCTACTTGAAATGCAGAAAACCAAATACTGTTAGAACATAAACTAATAACAACATACGAATGTGTCAGTCACATTTCAACACAAAATAGGAATCAAAATTAAAGTTCACTAAGTTGTTTCAGACGATGTGTGACCAGCATAAACTATAAACAATGCTCGGGCTGCAAACAAATCAAGTAGGGAGGGGTATGGGGAAATGGCTAATCTTTCACCAAGCGTGAAAGTGTGTACATTTTGCATTAATGAGCTATGACTAAGCGGGATCCCTGTATAGAATGAATCTGGAAAGGTGGGCCACAGAATAGGCGTTTCGAGGAAAGCCGTCGACGCCGCGGCAGCTCAAGGAAGCGCTGGCAAAATGGTCTGGATGGATTTATGGATGGAGTTACCAGAGAAAACCACAAACTAGAAGATGTGGAAGCCTTTAGTTATGGAGAGACCTTTGCCTAGGAGATGGACAATATTGGTTTAAAGATATGTATATATTGGTTAAATGGAATCCAGCTCATACCTTGCTCATTCTAACTGAATAGTAGCTCAAAGCTTTAGAACAAGACTGAAGGACTAAATAATAATAACAAACCATAGAATAAAAGGTTTGTAGACGTCGCACAGCCAGAGTCCATAAACAAATATTGTGACAGATAGTTATATCGCGTCGTCACTGCTCGGCAAACAGAAACACCATCAACAAGTGTTTGTACTGTTTTATGGCGTCACTCGCCCTCCTCTCGTAAATTAGATATTTCGATAGCGGTAGGAGTTTTCTTAAGTTAAGCATCTTGTTCATATTGGAGAGCACTTCAAGCGTTATCTATAGTATTCCCCTTAGGTTAGGAATACTCAGAATTGTAGTTTTTTTAAATATTGGTTAATGTATTAACATAAGCATATTTAACATTATACAAACATACATGTATCATGTTTATTTCTCCTGCCATTCTCAATTTGACACAAAATAAACATTTTTGTATCCTCTCTGCCATGTTTTAATAGAAACAAAATGTTTATCAGAATATCTAATAATTCGAGGAGGAGTTTACTTTGACCGGCTTCACGTTCAAAGATTAAAGGAATGTAACTAAAGATTTCTTTACTTTGTATATTACTATGATTTACAATATTGTTAGATTCTGTTTTTATTGAGCCAATTGCGGTTATTTAAAAAAATACGGCATCTTAATGATTCGGTACCGATGCCATCATAAAAAACAATGTCATTTCTTTATCCCCGCATAAGTACCTACTAACTTAAGTGCAGTTGTAACCTTAAAAGAGATTCACCAAAATATTTGTCAAGTCTGACTGTGATAGCTGCAGGGTTATTGTCGTTTCATCTAGGAAACGTGTTTACTTGTTTGTATGCATGAGTACGCGTGTTTATTGCAGCCAGTCAGGCTAGCTGCAACTCCTTTGAGTTGGAACCAATTGGAGAGAGGAGCAAATAGACGAGCGGAAGTAATTAGGATATGTAGTGTGAACGGCATTCAGTAATATTAATTAAACTAAACATACCGGCGAACTGTGGGTGTACATTAAGTACACCTCTGCCTAACCCTTCGGGGAATACAGGCGTGATGGTATGTTATATTTAATTGATTTAAATGATCCATTTTTATAAGAAATACGAATCGCAAAGTTTATAATCTTTTCAAACAATGTTCTTGTTGAAGGAACGATTAGAATATCTCTTTATAATCAAATTCCCGAGACCCTATTCTTTGGGACAAAAGATAAAGTATGCCTTGGTGCGCTATCAACGAATACCTCTTTTATCTTTTGTTGTTGTTTTGCTTAAAAGTCTTTAACAAGTCTGATATTTAAAATATTGGTCTAAAATGAGCATTATTTTGTGAGGAGTAGGGATGTACCTTTTATATTTATGTAACTTTGGAGGAACGTGAAACTTTTTGACTCCTATTAATGTTTTCAGTTTCTTGGTGTGATCTTCTGGATTAATCTTAACCCAAAAATGTTTACCTGCCTAAACTTCTATAAAAGGGTAGATTAAGTTTTAAGATTGCATATTAAAATGCAACTTTTCTAATTATGCTAATGCCGCGACTTCAGTTGTTAATCATTCTGACCTAATTTGTTCTCTTAACGATCCGGTGGCGCCATCTATAATGTGCCTTTGTTCTCGTTATTGTGACTGCAATTAAGAAAAGGGAAAACTCCCAACGAATTTTATATTCATAGAATATCGATTGGTGTCGGGAGAAATAGGTACATAAAATATTTAAGAGTTGATTAAAGAAATCAAGCGTGCGTGTTTCAAAATTAAAAGGAGAACTGAATTTCTCTATTGATTGTCGAATGAATTTGAAATAGTTTTAGGATAACAAAATATATAATTCCTGAGAGCATTTTAAAATAAATATAGATTATGTATAACTAAATAAAACGTGAATATTAGACATTGAAATAAAACTACTTTTTACGGATTTTATCGCGTTGTATTGATATTATTTGATTCCCGACGTTTCGGATCCTTTACAGCATCCATGTAGTCAGTCTACCCGTGACCATGGATGCTGTAAAGGATCCGAAACGTCGGGAATCAAATAATATCAATACAACGCGATAAAATCCGTAAAAAGTAGTTTTATTTCAATAAATAAAACGTGTTTTGAAATGCAGATTCAAGAGTTATTTGATACAAAAACTGTACTCAATGTAGTCATAAATGACGCCAATGTCTTTGCGCACCGAGAAAAGCTTATACTTTTGTGCCAGGATTCAATAAACAATCTGACGCAGGCGGCAACTTTCCTTTCTTCCAATATTTTTTACTTCTAAACTTCTACTCAAACCCTCTTTTGTTTCAACCCGCTTTTTTACGACTATTTACTGGTCTCTACCCACTTAGGTATTTACTAAAATGCTGTCGTGTAATAAACCTTCTTCACAAACTGTCTCTGCCTTTCGTTCGTAAATATAGTATAGAGCAGTTTCAAACTATCTTCATAATGTTTTTAATTGGGTAACGTCCAGTGAAACACTGGAAATGACTGAAAGAATCTTTGAAAATATGGCTATGTATGTTTGTAATAAATTCCTTCATCGACTATTCGAAGGTAATAATCTCAAAAATCAAAGCTATCTCTGAAAATCAGTTATTTGAGTTCCGCATTACTTTGCAAGTTGCTATTGGCCATTCATCTGAGCTTTTTGGATTTAAATCAGTTTCCTTTTTTATTAATAACCTCAGTGAATCGCGTTAGGGCCCCGGCGTACAAGAACAATAAATTTTGCATTGTGTTTGTAATTTGTTACTTGTTGTGAATCACTGAATTTTTCAACAGCCGCGTAGTGATCTAGGCATTCAATGTTGTAGTATTAAAATAACAACTTAACGGTCTCCCTAACCGAGTTCATTAGCATAACTACCACAGTTATAAATATGACGTATTGTCAAAACATATAAGTACCCACAATTAATATCACCATGTCACAGGGCAATAGCTCGGCATTAGCATAAAAGTGCAGTACACATCGGCGTGCGTGATACGCGGCGATAACCGCGTAACACAGCGTAACGAGAAACGCACAGCTTTACAGAAGCGTGCGGTTTTATGATAAACCCGCAGCTACGCTGGGAAATTGAAAGTTTTACGACCGTGTGCACGCTGCTTAAGGACCGGGATTCGGTTTCATTATATACCGTCGTAAATTTACAAAATTATAATGTTTATTCTACGTACAGAATTGGATGTTTACACACATGTTTTTCGCGTATCGCGGTCTCGGAAATAAGGCTTTACCAAATGGAATACGTCTAATACAGCTTAGAAATTTAAGTATACCGATACATATTTATTAAGCCTTTGTGGTAGGGATAGGAGCGACTTGCGTTCATTTCAAGAGGATTACATGTGGACTTAGATTAAGATGTAGGTACGCTGTTTGTACAGAAATATGATTTAGAAGCCCGTCAGCAAACCCTCGCAGATATTGAAACTTGTTTTACCGCTTCGACGTAAGTTACTAGAATATTTGTAAGTCTTAAAACAATTATACTATACTATTGGGTCGTGTACAAAAAATACACGCAGTTATGTTTAAATATATATTTTTTTATTTAAAGAAAACTAAGTTTTAGCAAAGCTAATATTTTAGTTTTGTTGGATGAACACTAGGTATATGTCTATAAACTGCAGACGGGTTTATCGTGATATTAAGATAAATGGCGCATCACACGGTGCGGCGCGGGCGCGGTCGATCCGCCAACTTACCGCAACGCCCAGCCATTTGACCTCACACTTGAGGTCATACAACTGGCTAATAAACTTGAGTGGAAGTAAGTTTAATTGCAGATAAGGTCAAATTCCAATTCCCCAAGTTGCTACTTTATTGTGTCAAAATCATTCAATGACTTCAAAATTGCTGATTCTGGTCAGTTACTTACATATTTACACCCGCCCCGAAGGGTTAGGCAGAGGTGTACTAATGCACATCCACCGTTCACCGGTGTGTTTAGGTCCCAGTAATAAGGGGCCAGCCTAATTCTATTAAACGGGCACAAATAACTATCACACTCTGAGCTGCTACTGAGAATTTCATAAAAAAATACTTGAGAGGTGTCAAGGGACACCCGGATGGAACGAAGTTTAAATTTATAAATAGTTGAAGGCTCGATTAGCGCAGTGCCATAATATGCAAGTTCAAAATCAGCACGGAGCGAGTATTTATACATATAATCATAATCATAATCATAATATAAACGTATGCTAGCATATGGCAAATTAATCGAAAGGAACTACTATCTTATTATTATCTTATTATACATACAATAGCTTACTATAGCAAAAAGTAGCAAAACACTTTTCGTAAGAATTTTTTCCGTCTAGCCCCCTTTCACAACGCGCGATAAGGAACTTCGTTCCAAAAACAATAACACTGCTCGACCTGAGAATCGAACTTAGGACTTCGCTTGCAGCCGCGCTTGGGACCACTATATAAATGAGGCAGTTAATATTTTATCAGTTTTGTCTACGAAATTTGCCAGTTTTTTTTTTATTATGTTTTTATTTTACCATTCTGATACAATTGAAGTAGCAGACTTGGGCCGCAGGATCCATGATAATGTTATGCATCTTGGCTTATGAAGTTAAGAAGACGTCAACCCAAATGTCTCTTACGATATTTCATCCTTAGGGCATACGCATATCTAATACATGTATCTTTCCAAAATATATCGTCGTGTATGTGTAGCGGATGGCCCCACTGTCGCCTTAGTACGCGGTCCGCGCCGTGTTCGTATACGTAGGCACACAGTCCGCGGGGACGATGCGGCACAAAATATGATTTGTGCGTGCCGCGCTAGGGTTGCCAATAATTCTCGCTCGAATACTAACGATGTTGCTACGGAAACATTGCTTCAAACGCAGCTTTGAGTTATGTGAATGTTAATGTGCATTATTTGGTAGGAGTTCGGGCTTTGCACGTGCATTTGTGAATTAACCAAGCTTATATCCTTTGGTCATTGCAGAAATTTATAATTTATGATTTTACCGAATTGTATTTTTATATCAAACGATTATATTTGATTGTAAATCAAACTCTGGAATGAGCTTACTACTGGTATTAAAAATTTATCATAGATATAAGTTGGAATGGCTCGCAATTTTGTAGTCTTTAATTTTAGAAATTATGCTTAATCAACTTCACTCAGTATTAAGATAAAAAAATATTTTATCTTAATACTGAGTGAATTTTAAGTTGGTTATTACCAACTTAAATTTTATATTATACTCACATAGTTAAAAACTCTTGTTACTTACTCTCTCATAGATATTTATGCCTTGCTCACTACGCTTTTCAGTGAGAATACTAAAACAGTTTAGTGGTGTCTATTAAAGTATGACTTGGCTGGACTTGTTTCGAATTTCAGTTAAAGAGTAATTTCGTGAAACTGATAGTAAATGAGAAATAAGACTCGTTGCGGCGCATTAAATATATTTTATAGCTTTTAAAGAAATTACTTTTAAGTAATGTAGGTATCATCTGTACAATACTATAGGTTTCTTAATTACTTTGCGGAACTAATTAACTTAGTCGCTGGCTTACCTTACGTTATTATTGGTCAATGATAAAATGATTACGTTTGACACAGCCCTATAACACTAGTGTGGCCCGAGGGACATTCCAGTCGTGATATTGTCCCAAAATAGGTGTATCTTAGACAAGTTAGCTAAACTACACCAATTGTATTGTTAAGGCGCTTTATATTATGTACGTTAAATGTTTCAGTGGTATTATATACTCCAGCTTTGTATGTGCCTTGTGAAATAAATGCAAGGTCAGCAAGATAGTGAAACCTTTAGTCCTGAGTCCTCCGTGGATTTTCTAATTAACTTTTCCTTAAAAAGAGAATCGTTAAAATCCATGAAGGAATTTCAATTAAATGGAAGTATATATTTAAATGCATTATTACACTTCATCAGCGGATGTGAAATTTACTTGAGATATACTTTGATTTTTTATAAGAAAAAACCATGTAAGCAGTGGTAGTTTTTAATAGTAAATTTGGATTAAATATTTTAATATATTTTCCAAAACATTTGTAGTATAGCTTTATGTAATGGCATCTTTTTGGTATGGACAGACAGGCACAAAATGGTGTGCCCTAAAGATGTCTACGATTTACTTATGTCGGTATATTAACATGTTCTTTTGTTTATTACTATGTCTATTTTGTTGTCACGTATGAATATCTGTCACAATATATTCGATATTGCCATGGACAGGTATTGCCTACAGTTGTGGTTTACGGAGGAGCTGAGGCTCATTCCAGAACCTAGCGACCTTTTATTTACAACTTAGAAAGATAAAGTTTGCGTGTAGGTAATCATAAGATAAATAAATGTTAGAAATTATGTCTGATGCTGTATGTGATTTACATTATCTCGAAAGAACGCAGTGAAAGTTGAAACGGAAATCAATCTTTTTTTAGATCAACAGATCATTGATCTAAAAGAAGTAACCTATTTGTTACCTTCATTATTTAAATTCATTGCAGTCTTAAAAAAATATACACTGAATTAAATATCATCAAATCCTATTTTGTTGCTTAGGAAAAACATGTAGGTTCTATTCTCGACTGTAAATCCGACCCTACCTAATTTTAAAGTCTACAATTTGCATAATGTGTAACAACACATTAAAACAAACAAATTAAGACTTTTTGGATTATAAACTATAATATTTATTTCACAATTATAAAGAAATCGCAATGAGATGAGGGAATTGTATTTGGTTAAGAAATTCTTTATTAAGAATATTTTTCTTTAGCATTTTTACATCTCACAAAATTCAACATTCAACATTCATGAAAGCGCTATTCATTCAAAATAAACCATTTAGAAATATTTATTTGAATGGATTCATTAAGATATTTCTATTTGAATGTCTTATTTTTATCAAAACGTTTTTGTATATTTCAGTAATAAAGTTACAGGTACATATAGGTGCCATTTGGACGGGTGCTCTAGGTGGTCTATCGGCCGGTTTCTATATCCTATCTGTCAGTAGATTTGCTTACTAGAGATAGAATTTTGACATAGCTCAATACAGCTACTGTCAAAATCCTATCTCTAGTAAGCAAATCTACTGACAGATAGGATATAGAAACCGGCCGATAGACCACCTAGAGCACCCGTCCAAATGGCACCTGCGCGAATAGGACCTAGCCTAGTCCACGAAAAGCTAATCAATATTAATGCCAAGAGCTCTTCGTGATGACTTATAATATTTTTTTGTTTAAATAAGTGCCCATTTTAAACAAGTTTTGAAAGCAATGTAGGTAATTTTGTAAGCTTAATCTTAAGCTTAATAAGTAGACAAACGCTTCGATATATGTTCCAACAGAGTTCATTTAACTTTTGTATTTTCTAATTTTCTTGGCGTCTTTCTTTCTTTACTCAAGAGTTTTAAATTTTAAATTATCTTTTTTTGAACATAGTAAGGAATGTAACGACTACTGGTCAGGTCATTGTGAATGTGTGGGAACCCTCGGTGGGCGAGTCCGACTCACACTTGTCCGGTTTTTTTCTGTTTGAGACGATCCCTACACATTGTATCGTACTACAACGTATTTATCAACCATTTCGTAGAGTATTACATTTTCAAAATCTCAGCAAACAGACGTCAATGTTCAGTTTAATAGGTCTCCATAACAACGAGCGCCACCAAACGGGATAAAATTACAGATAGCTTGTCATTACTGGTTTACTAACTATCACCAACTTTTACCTGTAATACCTGCAAAGTCGGCAGATTCCTCCGGGATAACCCCTCAGTGACGTCACTTCCGGACGGGTACATTTACATAATGAAAGTAAATCGTGCGGAAATGACAATGAACGAGGATCCCACGTGTGATGTCACGTAATTCTATTCGCTTCGGAATTGATTTTCCGGGCGCGTTCAGTTTTGGGATACATTTGGAATTTAATTTCTCTTTTATACATACTTATATCTTATCATCTTTATAAGGTATTTGTTGTTCGGTCTTTTGTTCTGATGTAAGTACAATTTCAACAAAATAATTGCACTGTGAAAGAGCGAAGCGACGCTAAAGAAATAAGTTTCAGATATTATTTTGGTATTAACTGAAATACATACATTTCTCAGGGAAAAAGATAAGCATAGGTATATATGGGGCAAGCTTCAAATAAGTTCTAATATATCGAAAACGTTATTCTGTGTTATGAATTTATTGTTCGTATCGTGGGAAAACAAAAATCCCGATCACTCGATCACTGCGCCGAAAGTCTACAACTAGCACAGGCAGATAAATAAAATAATTAACTACATTTAACACTTTAGTGGTGTTTGCTAACTCGCTCGTTGGTTTGCAGTCACTGTGACTCAGACGGGCATTGAACCCGAGCATCTTGCTCTAACGATCACGATACTAATGAATAATTATTAGTGCGCAGTCTTCACGTCTTGTTGAAATAAATCATTTCTGATTAAAGTTCCATATACTCTAAATACTGGCACAAATCCTCGAACCCAGGACCTCTAATGTAGCAGTTGTGCTTATGACTTATGACTAGACTAATGAGCCAGTCGACGTTTTTAAAAGGAAAAACCTAATAACTTTAATTAAGATGCAATTTTCAAATTGGATCTTCAGTGTTGCAATTAACATAGCATGCTATTCTAGCTATCACAGACACCGTATGTATCCGACCAATTAGATTTACTCTGAGCGGAAATAGTGAGACGGGGAGGCAATTACAGCAATCCCCGTTTTACCCCCTTACAACACAGAAAAGATACAGAAGGCTCACATATATTTCTTTAGTAAATAAACTTATTCTTGTTCCTATGTTGTACTTGTAGTTTCTTAGGTAGTATTGTTTATGACTCGCAAATCTTTTTTTTTTAATTAAAAATGGGGTTGCTCTTGATCTTAATCATGCCTCCGGGGAAAAAATGAGGTCTACGGAGGAGCGAGCAAACCCAAAACATGCTGTTCACCCTACTTTTGAATAGCAGGCAGGGAGTTCTACACCTTGGCTGTGTGCATTATAAAAGATGGTTTGTAAATCATTCTTAAAACTTTTAATTTCCATAAATACCTAATAGTGACTGACTAGTCACAGGTCGAGCCGAAAAATGACCGACATGAGTTGTAACTAGATTATAAAATTAAGAGAAAACAATTTTTATGTAGCACAAAATGAGAGTCGTTTCGCCAAAATCCTAGTCTTTCTTCAGATATAGGTACAGTCATACTCATTGGCCCTAACTTGTCCACCATAACGTCATCTCTGTATATGCGAGAGATGTGTGTGGAGTTTATCTTCTGTAGCCATATTTTTCCATGTGCGGTCCCTTGGCAACTTTGCTCAAAACATCCTGAGCTCCTCTTTTTTCTGTCAGTTAATGGATTCATGCAGTGCAGTGAGACTTCTGTGTGTTTTTGTTCTTGTTAGCAGTGCCTCGCTGATATTGAACAGTTTCTCTGTTTGCTTTCATCGATATTGGGATTGTAATTTTGCAAAGGTAATAAGAAGTAGGTCTTTAAAGAAATAAACGATACATCTGTTTGTGAGTTTTTTTTACGTGGGAGAGCCATGCTTCGGCACGAATGGGCCGGCTCGACCGGAGTGATACCACGGCCTCACAGAAAACCGGCGTTAAACAACGCTTACGTTGTGTTTCGCCGAGTGAGTGAGGTTACCGGAGGCCCAATCCCCTTTTAAAAGGTCGGCAACGCACTCGTGACTCCTCTGGTGTTGCGGGTGTCCATGGGCAGCGGCTATCGCTTACCATCAGGCGATCCGTCCGCTCGTTTGCCCTCCTATCCCATAAAAAAAGAGTATTTGGTGCAAGTCATTACATCATATAGACGATCATATTTATTTTACCTACTAAATATGTATTTACGTACATACACTCACGCCTTTTTCCCCCTATACAGGTAGGCAGAAAAAACAGAAGGCCACTTGCAACGATTCCTGCATACCTTTTCCTTCATTCCCATTCATATATTTTCTCATACATACGCGCCGATTGCGAGTACTACGGATCTGACTTTTTTGCAGGATCTCATCGATACGGTCGTTGTATGTCTTTTTAGGGTGTCACCTCCCGCCAGCTCCACTGACATTCCCTTTCGTTAATCACCTTTCATCCATTCTCTCGATATGCCCGAACCGTCTAAAGATATACATTCTCTTTTAAGCCGCATCGTTGCCTTATCACACTGTTTCTCAATCTATCATTCCCAGTTACACAGTACATTCTTCGCAAGGAACGCATTTCCAAATACTTAACAAAAACCAAAAACTAAATATTATCTGCGACAAATATTCTATTTTGGTATTCATTGGCACTGGTGTAGCTGGCTTTTGAAATGAATGCAATAGTAAAGTTAAGAAAAACCTGGTACGTAGTTTGTACACGAGGAAGTTTACTTGCTTGAAATCCCCTAAGAAAAAAAAGTTATGTCGTCAAAACTAGGTATTTTCTTGTCGGATTATGTCGGATATTCATGTGACCGTACTTCGCAATCGATCTTGAAACTAGTAACACTGACATTGAAATATACTTACGAGGCGGCAGTGGCGGATTAGCGGCGTGCGTCCGACCTTACCCGCTTATCTGAAGCCCTGCGGTGGCTCGCACGCACTCGGCGTTTGGACGGTAACTCGTTCAGTATTTATAAGAACAAACTGACTGAACAAAAATGTATTGTTATCTTGATTAAAGTATGTAAATCTTCTAAAACATGTAAAAACATATAAAATTCTGTTCTGTCTTCGATTTTTCTAAGCGTAAACTTACGCTAGGTCGATGTCTATGTCTGGGAAAAGGAGGTCTGTTTTACATGGGACCTTAACAAACCGGTGAACTGTGGGTCTAACTGATACTGAGTTTTTTTTTGCTGTGATCTTTAAATATAATATTAATTAAAAACTTTTTTAAAGACTTGGAAAAGTAAAAAGTGTTTATGTCTTGATTTTTTTGTTCCAGGTAAGGCGGAGAGATTATTACGAGAAATGCCGGCTAAGTAAGTTTATCTTCTTAGAAACTTTTTGCCTAAGTATAATGACAGTTTCTTGGATTACAGCCTACATTTCTAGGACCTTTGCAAAAACGCTAGGTAATAAATGATCGTAGCAGGTTTAGAGATCGTAAGCTATTACAATAACTATTTCATAGTACCTACCGATAAAATATAATTACATTTTGATAAAAGACATAAGTAGGTACTTAATCATATACAAAGATAACTTTGGCGTTCCCTGATTTCATATGAAAAGGAACTCCATTTTCTCCTGTATTTTGGAAAATAAATTAATTTGAGTGATCATTAATTTATGCCTAAGCCAGATCCGAGTCATCGACTCGATAAATCGATTGACATCGTCTCAGAGTAGCTGCACTGTCACTTATCATTACTTTATTAAGATTTTTTTTTTAAGACAATAGTTATTACGGACCAATCCTGTCTCGCAGGGATTTCACAATCAAACAATTAACGGCCACAAATTCACCCAGTCTCCAAACAAATATCCGTAAAATGTGTTCAATAAGATTAAGCGGTTAAACTTAGGTTGATAGCAGGATATACAGAAGCAAGAGAAAATAAGTTTAGAAAAAGCGGGGACATTCTGATATCTAACTCCATTTCTAATGGCGCTAATAAATGGCTACCCTGCGTTGGTTCTTTTGTCTCACTACGATTTTATTAATGACTGTTGGCCCTAGCATTAGCAGGCTACATAGCTAGTTCTCTACATTGAAGTATGGACACTTTGTCTATCGCTACAGGTATTAGACAATATTGTGTTAACCTATAAAATGCCAAAATATGAGATTTTTTGTGTTGCTTCACAGCGCGGCTGTGTCCACGTTTTGCCATTTCTACAGTATTTTTTTGTATAAAAACGTGGCGAGGAAAGTAATAATCATTAGAAGGTTTTTGCTCGCTTTGTAAAGCTAAGTCTCAATGTAACACGCGGGTAATGTTCGTTCGTAGGCGGCCCGTGATTTATCTAAAGATGTGTGATTTGGTACAAATTGCCTTATTGAGTGCCAAATAAAATGTTACTTGGAAATTGCGAGTCATGACGTGGCATTAGGAGTTAGGATAAGGCTACATTAGGCCGCAATTTGCGATGTGATTGGGTGAGAAAAACTAATAATAATTTGTCTTATTTTTGCTGTAGACGTAAATATTTTGTTCGTTTTAATCGCTTATGTGTGGTCACGTAGCGCCGTAATGTAGTTTTTGCGTCAGGGTTGGAATTTTTTTGATAGGATGGGGTTTTAAAGACTACCAGTGACATTTACATAGGCAATACAACAAATGTGGAACTGTGGGTGTACAGCAGTATTTACACATCTGCCTATCCCTTTGGGGAATACAGGCATGGTGGTATGTTATGTTACTACATCGCATCTTTTACGAATCGTAGACTACGACTAATTTCCTTAACCCTAACAAAATGTCCAGAAATAGTAATTGTTGCTTACTAAATGTTAATAAGAAAATATAAATGCCTGTATGTTATGTAATACGCATTTTGTAGCTAGATAAGTTGCTAACACATTTTCATCAGGCGTTAACTTGCCTGATAAAGAAAAAAAAATTTTTATTATAGTATTTTATTTAAAAAAATATTAGCTGTCCTTGAACCAACCACGTTCTGAGCTTTAAAAGCTTTTGAATAATTAAGTAAACATAATCGTAACTTAATCGCGTTATTACTTACAGTAGGTACTTAGCACATAGCTTGATGCTTCTGTTTGTCTTGGGTTCCAGTTCGAGGCCACGCAAGCAAATGTTTGGTTACTCTATATTACTTAAGTTTAATTAGATCTTGAAACTGTATTTATTGTATGGATGTGCGAGTATATAGTACGAGTATTATACTCGAATTTCAATTGCAATCCTATCTGCGTAGAGTTCTTGAAAAGTGAATTAAGACTGTAGTTTCATTCCAGTGTGTTACTTTTTTGAATTGTAGTCGCAGATAAAGTCGCGGGCAGAAGCTAGTTATGTCATAATGATAACTAGCTTCTGCCCGCGACTTTATCTGCGTGGAATTAAGGATTGGGCCCGACCTGGATAGCCTATGTGTTATTCCAGGGTATGATCTGTCTGTGTGCCAAATTTTATCCGGATCCGTGCAGCCGTTCTGGCGTGAAAGAGTAATAAACATCCATACATCCATACTCACGTAGTAAGGATTATCTCTAGTCAACAACGCAGTAGAAATCTCCTTGGGGCACATGTGGCGGTGTGAGTGGCGACCATTGTCTAGTTAACATAAAAAAATAAAATCCGTTTAGACCTACCTAAATAATTCATATACATAAAGTTCCACATAGAACGTGTGATTACAATTATTGTACAGCCAAACATGTTTCATAATTCGAATTACACTAATACTTAATCACATTTTGTTACTTTAAGCACTTTTATTTAGAAATATTTTAATATCAAGGGTTTCACAATTGGTGATAAATGTTGAACAATAAATTGGTTTCACAAAAGCAGGTGAAAAATAGCCTGAGGCAATATTGTACCGATGAGCTTTATCTCCGTTGATTTGTTACCATCGCGCTTTTCACGCAAAGCAATATATTAATACGAATGAAAAATAATATCCTTGGGTTTCTCACTTGCAAAAATGAATGGTTTCATACAAAATTAGGATTGCTGTAAATAAAAAACAGACATTTTTTGAATTGCTGATATAAATTATTAAAGGTATCGAGTGTGTTAAGATATTTATAAATTGTATGACTATAATTATAATAAAATCAGAAATAAGTAGACCCGTACTTAAAAGCTTCCAATTTAAATTTAATATTCGTAATCGATTAGTTAAATTTCGATTCCAATCAAATTAATGGCGACCAACGATCCATTCTATATATCTATACCTGTAATATAATTGATTAATCTATCATTTGTAACATCCTGCTAATTAGGGTTCATTATATTATAGATTATACGTTAATCGTTTCGACCATCAATATACGACACAGATGTACCTAGATACTGGTAGTCGCCCGCGGATTCGAATGTTACGATTGGCAATTCGATATTGAGGACTATTTCCTGTTTACAGTTTTAAATTGATGTATACCTAATACATACTCTTTTTAAAATATGGATATTTAACAATCAACTATTGATACATTACTTCTGTTGTAGTATCTCTACACTCCTTCCATTCTTCGTAATAAATATATTTTAACAATGGTACAATCATTGCTAAATACTACTAAATATTAATAGCTATCGTTATTTTATAACCGATTTATTGCTTTGTTTGTTTCGTCAGATTCACTTCATTTACAAGTCGACACACTATTACACAACAAGACTCTTATACGACTTTACTTTCAAGAATATAATACCAAAGATGTGTGGAAATTCCAAGGAAAGCGTAGCTTCCTATACTGCAAACTAGGATTAGGTTCCAGGCTTTCTAATAATCAACTTTGCTTCCTAAAAGTTTCCGGAGCGTGGCTGTAGCCACATCCAGGATAGTTTGTATAGCAGCACGAAACATGGTTCCTGTGGGAAATCGAAACATCTCAATTTCATATTACCTGATGCTTGGGATGCCACAGAAATGCCAGCGTACAATACAGATGATTTATGCTGTGAATATTGTATCGAAATAAATCTACCTTCGATATTGGAGGGTATAATGTGTTCGTTTATTGTTTTGTATGGGTTCTAGTATTATTAGATGACTATATGTATATTTATAGAGTTATTATATAATGCGGGGCGTTGTTATAATATGAAAATATAAACTACGTACGTATTACCTCATTTATTTAGTTGAAGGGGACCTCGGTAAGAAAAAATAGGCTGGTGAATCCTACGTGTAGGTGAAATAGAGAAGAATAAGAATCTTTAAAACAGTAAAAAAAGCGACTTGTAATAAGTTTTTACGAATGAAATGTAATGTTTCTGTATGTAGGCCAGAACCTAGAAATGCGAGTCATATGAAAGAAGTCAATTATCATATATGTAGAACCGATCCTTCATTAGGTTCTCCCCAAAATTATACAACGACGAAAATCCATGTGTTGAATTTACTGACACAAATTGTCCTTTCATATAACCGGATTATTGCGAGAACGAACACTCAAATATAAAAATACGCATTTTATTTACACATTCATTACCAGAATTACATAAAGTATTTGAATCGACACAAGAAGTGTACGTAAAAAGGAAAAGGCAAACTCATCGTCTTATTTAGGTATTCGTATGTTGAATCGAGAGAAGAAATGATATCAAGCGCCGCTCGTCGAGATGTCTGAGTGTAGTGTATCGACCAGATCGTAGGACCTCTAAATTCTTTTAAATCTTAAAGAAAGTTTCAATTACAGGAGGTCGTCCTTAACTGGTTCTGTACGTTCTTACGCTTTTTTGCCAACTGTATTATGCCATCATTTGCCGAGTTTTGTTGAGGTTTCTTATCTTGTGTATGTTTAGCATTTGTTTGGATTCCCAGAAACTTTACAATTTTTTGTGCGAAATCCTGAAAAGGGTTCCAGCCAATCGTTTATATTTGCAAATTTTACGATGTAGCCGTGAGCACGGGTTGAATGGGTCTCTAATCCGTATTTTCCCATTTCCACACAACTTTTTTGGAATCAGATACAGACAGTAGGAAATAGTAAAAAAAACCTGAGAACGTTAATACTTCGATTGATACATCATCAGTAGTTTTCTTATTGGTAACCAAGCACAACTTGGTCAAATAAATAAGTTCACTCACTAAAAAAGTTATCAAAGGACTGAACGAAACATAAAATTCTTTGCGAGTAAACCCCAATCTTTAGATGAGATAAAAACTCACGAGCGTCTGTCGGGCGCGGCTCCGTCTATAAACTTTGCAGTGAACACAGTAGCTGTTTATAGGTATCGTAGACAACGCTGCGGTAATAAAACGTCATACATTTTGAAGTTTTAAAAGTCTTTGTTTTCTACAAAGTAATGTGAAATAAACCGACCTCCTGGGGCCGTCGTAAAGCACGGGAACGTGACGCTCCTTCCCGGCTTTTATATCTGTATGTTTTACGTCGTTTTAGTTCGGTAGTTGCAGACAAAATTATTCGCTAAGTTCTACTTTTTCTTTCAAAGTTCAAACATGAAGCGAATAGAGTTGTTAATTAAAACAAAATATTGGTAATTCAATCGCACCTCGTCTGAATCGATACGCTTTGAACTAGAACTGCAATGCCGTTTTTGTACTCAGAACTGCGATTCAATTTGTTTGAACTTAAAACTGCGATTCGCTTTGAACTGGGAATTGCAATTGTTGATTCTTTACGTGGTTTGATGAGTTTGTAGAAGTAAATAGTGTAAAAAGTTTTTTCGGAGCAAAACTTTCTGTTCTGTAGTAGCTGGTCGTGTTAGGTACTCGTGTTAGTTTAGTTCTTAATTTTATCACACTGTAAACGAAAATGTAACGTACCTATTTGCACGTGTTTTCTATTATCATGTAAGTTTTAAGTATTATTGTGCCAAATCCTATTAATATGTCAAGGAATAAATATCTGACATACTAACAAATAATTTGCTGCGGTTCTCTGATGTAAAGTGTATTTTTTTATTGATAAAGTCGGCAAACGAGCTGACGAACCGAACGAACCTGGTGGTAAGTAGTCATCGCCGCCCATTGACACCTGCAACACTAGAGGAGTTGCTGATGCGTTGCCGACTCTTAAGAGTCCCTACGGATTACAGACTGCCAGTGCAGCTGCAACCGAGGGGAACTGGCTCTTACATGCAAAAGTCGAAACACACACCAAGGTGCTTTACGATAGACTCCGACGTAAGGGTGGTCGCCAGCAAGTCAAACCACAAGAGGTGCTACCACCAAGTCTGGCGAGGACGCCTATCTGAAAGGCAGTGATGAATAGTATTCTTACCCGTCCCCACACGGGGAAAATGTTTCATGTGTTCATTTGTTTAAATAAAATAACAATAACTAATTGTAATTATTTCACACTTCAGCAAAAATGTTTCCAATCCAATTCAATGTTTCAAATTTAATTCTAAACATTTTTAAAATTATTTGCCAGCCATTTTATTAAATAAACCTTCACATTTTATTCGGCAATATAATTCTTACACCTATCCGCACATAACGTTATCAGAGAATACTTGGAGAAAATCATTCTTGGTCCCTATTTTCCGTAAAAAGTGTCCCCTGTCTCACGAACCCAATTCCATCTCAACGTTACTGGCTCTTCGCCCGTCATTCAGTCTCCCTTTGTGCTTACCCCGTACCACATACTGCCATTAAATTCCATACAATAAGACCACTATACAGACAAATGCCGAAGTTCCACTTCTTACAAAACGCCAGGAGAAGGAGAACTAGTGACTGCTAGTTAAACTGGTTTCCATTAAACTAGTTCGTGTAAACTTCATTTAAACTTCTTCAAATTACAACTAGGAGTTCTGCTAACAATTACAGCTATGTAGTTGTTACTATGTTTTGCTTCGGACTATAAGATTTGCAAGGGAAGTGTAAGCGTGACGTGTAGCAGGGATGCAAATCACTGGGTACTTTTTCACGATATGCTCACCAATATATTATATACTACATTATATATATATATATATATACTACATTATATTATATAATACATTATATACTACAATATATATTATAGTTACTAACTTTACTTAACATAGTTGACGTGCAACTTGGATTACCAGACAAATTAATTGACTTAAAATAATATTACCATTCAATCTCTATGACTGCCTCATTAACTCTTAAGGGTCCGGCGGAGCTTGAATTCCCCACAAAAACGTAATACCGAAATAAATCGTAATCCAGACAATATTCTATCAAATTATGTTATTATTTGAATTTGGATACCCTTAATTTAGGTTCCTACGGTACTATTTCGTCACTGCAAATAAAAGACCGGGAAATCGTTCCAAACTTGGTAAAGTTATCAAAAATTGCATTCGATTACATTTATTTCCAGTGAAGTATTTTGGATGGAATGGAAGAGTAGGAACCTAGATTAACGGTATCCAAATATTAACAGAATTTCATTAAATTGTGTTTGAATTACTATTTATTTCGGTATTACGTTTGTAAGAGAAATTCGGCCCGCCGGACTCTTAAGCAAAAGTTATCACTTCAGGCTAACTTATTTTGGTAACTTGCTCGAGATGGATTATGGTTCAGGCTAACATATTATCGAATACGTATAATGTATTAAATAAAAAAAAAATTAAAATAATTCGCTCGTCTTTGAAGCAAAAAATACGAGTATTGCACCTTCTGTACATATTTACTTAGTAGTACGATGCTCAGTTTAATCTCATCTTTGTAAGAGCTGCCTTGAATGGCTGTGTTGCCAGTTTGCGATTTTCGTCTCCCATGTTTAAGGGTACTGACGAGGGTGCTTCGAGTGCAGAGATCATTTTTATGTCAATAGAGGATATAAGGAAAATGGAGTGTCCACGGAGTAGTTAGCGAGCGAAGTGGAAACTGTTATCCACCGCGATTTCTCCCATTTAATTGATTGCTCGACTTTATCTGATCTATTTTGAAAATATTTATTTAAGTTGTCTCAAACAACATGTTCCTTTCTTCCATTCTTCCGTTCCGTCTTCACTATATTGTTTTTTGACAATATTAAAAAATGCCTGACCCATTACCTATCAATTTATAGATGGTAATACCTTTATACAAATACAACAGAGATACAAAGAAAATAACATGAATTAATAGCTGGCAATCCTTTAGCAAGCGTTTACCAGTTTCCCTTAAGTGAAGCTCCCAAGCTCCTCGCAGAGCATGTTATTACATTCCCAGTTAGTAGATCGCACACCTTTGATAACTCGAGCACGGATAATGTACCCAGCTTCCATGTTATATTGTCATTTTGTAACTTTGACGTCCACTGAACCGGCGAGACTTTTCAGACAAGAAGTTAAATTACGAGCAGGGCGTAATACTTGTAAGTAAATGGTCGTTCAAAGAATTCCTTTTACTTTTAGAGCCTTTGTCTTTATTATTTGGACCAGAAAATGCATTTCGCTTGCTAATTAAAATATCGTAGGGACTGTTAACCCTTCTGACTAAAAGGGTTATACTTTTGGCCAATAACATGTTAATTCACTTACAATATTAATCAGTATGCAGATATACTGTGAGCATAGCAGAGTAAATATATTGTATAGTGCAAAGGCTAAATAAATACTTTTTAACAGTTTATACGTCAATACATTTATTTAAAACGTGTGAATTGTTTAATAAAAATATGAAATAAAATTGCTTTTCCACAAACTCATTATACAATCACTATCGCCCTTGCGAGATTTCTAGGGAAATCCATAATGGAATAATGGATTAAAATAGGCAAAGTTTTGTGGCTCTAACAATAATAAGTGTGGAATGATATAGTTTTGCACGCGACGAAAATATTACAGTGAACTTGAAAATCTCGGGAAATGTCGCGTTTTAATTATATTTATTTACTTAGGTACACTTGTCTAAACACTAGGTTACTATACATTAGGCATATTTTTGGGAACATTTTTGGAATAGGTATGCCAAATTAAATTCTCAGCTTTAAAAAGTGTCGTGGTGTAACTATGTATCCGCAACTTTGTTTGCTGCGCTAGTCCCATGTGTCCCAGACTTAAATTCAGCAGCTGTCCGACAGGCGACAATTCTAAGCACTACATAGCGTACTATTGCTGTTCTGAAATTGTAGTCAATAAAAAACAGGAGTTACACCGATGCCGATGGTTCGATAGCGTAGCGCAGTAACAAAGTTGCAGGTAACGCAATAAAGCGTGTTACAGCAACCCACTGCCGAACTAAAAATTGCTTGCACAGCCAGTTTATTGAGTTACAGATCGAAATGTGGAGTAATTTAAAATCCCTGCAAGGATTTGCGGAGTTGTGAAATATAGGAGTTCGTTTATCAATATCAGAATTTTTTTTTGCATCTAGACCAGACACGGTAAACATAGCGTCGTGTAATTTTCTTTGCTGGGGCTGACTGGGAAAATTGTAGTTATGTTTTTTATTCATTAAAACTTACATAGTTCCTTTTTGGTGATATATTAGTTTAATTTCCCTGTGAAGCAGTTTTCAGATAAGCAACTTCTGAATTAATCTTATATTTTTGTAACCTTTCTTCTTATTCATCGTACTATTCAAGGAAAAGTAAACATTCCACTGTAAGCCTTTAAAGGGAACACAAAGAATTGGCCTCGAAAACATCTTGGCTGTTTAAAAACTCGTAAAATATGTGTCACTGCCAACCCTAGAGTTCGCAAGTAGGTCAGTAGCCGGTACTATCAAACCCAGTTTATGTTTACCATTCCCACAGCACGGACGTTCCGCTAAATTTATGTACACTGCCCGTTCTTGTTCAGATTACATTGTCGCCTACACTAGGTTGGTCACTCGACGAGTAGTCGATAAAATACACAAAAATGGTTGTTGAGTCAGTCTAGTCTACTGTTTTCCAACTGTACTGTAGCAGTCGCGCTTGGGACCACTAGACTAATGAGGCAGACTAGTGCGGCGTGATGGTATGTTATGTTATGTTAATATTATACTAAGTACCAGACATTTTTTCATCCAGAAGCTTGGCTAGTCTTACACTTTAACTTACGCTTATTTCGTTATATTTAATACCGTATTATATTAGCGTTAAACGGTGAAGAGAAACATCGTGACGAAACCTGCATGCCTGAGAGATTTTCTCGATGGCGTGTGAAGTCTGCCAACCCGCACTAGGCCAGCGTGGTGGACCATATCCTAATCCCTCTCATTCTGAGAGGAGATCCGTGCCCAGCAATGGGACAATGTAATGGGTTGATTATGTTATATTAGCGCGAGTTTTCCAATCACTGTTCAAAAAATCTGCTAAAGTACTACAATAGAAATAACTAACAATGTTTATTCACCTTGGCAATAATTAACAATAAGTGTTAAAAATAAGTAAGTGTATTTTGACCATGTTCTATTAATTCCGATTAATTAAACGGGTCGTTACTATCCCTGATACAAGATAAAAATTAAATAAACATTCTCATAAAATCAGACCCAACGCAAGCCATCAATTTAATCACGTAATATAGAAACGAGCCATTAGGTAGATGTTCCAAAAATTTGTGGAAGCTCGCGAAAATCGTCGGGAGATATTTTTATCTAATAAAAACGCAACGTTTAGGGATTAGCTCCGTATCTATGGTAGCTAAATGTGAAATATGTGTAAGCTGGCAGCGGTAGTGAGGGAGTGAACGAGCGCACCGAGAGCTGGCCAATGGCGATGCACCGTTTAAAATCGACTGGAATTAGGTTTCACTCAAACTCCGTTTGATGTTTTAATCTGGGATAACCAAAGAGTGGAAAATTGATCACTTTTATAAACATTTTCAATAGAATTTTTCTTTTCCAGTTGGGATGGTACGATAGAGATTTTATGTTATGATTTACTTAATTGAAATTGTTGTCTAATCTTTGACTAACATGAGACATAACATTATACATCCCGTCTATGTACTTTTATTTCAATTGATTGTGCTGTGAGTTTAAGAGGTTACTTAATATTTTTTTATGTATATTTATTTCTTACAAGAAATACAGCAATTAAAATACGTTTAAGTAAGTGTTCTGATAAACTTATCATGAACTGAAGAACATTATATTATATACACGTGTTATATTGTACCAAATTAATAAAATAAGAACCAAGAAAGTCTAGATTCGGATAAAATCTGAGTTTCCTACATATTTTACCTAGCTGGTCCCTTGCTTCATTCGTCGGTAGACAGTAATTGTCGTTATAAACTACCACCCTAGACCCTGATATAACCGGATATTTTATTTCAATCTAATAAAAGTATAGTGGGACGGGAGCCCACAATACAAGTTCATCATTTTGGGTCTAGTGATCACACATCTAACATAGGAATGGATGTATTAGATGGGTAGGGAAAAATTGAAAATATTTGTTATGAAAATGAGACTTTAACTGAAGAAGAAAACAACGTGCTTACATAGTAGCAGTTTGGACTGTGGTTATACATCATAAGACAATCTTATAAATTTTCAGACCCTGTATATTTGTATACAGGTGTCTTTGATGGCTGATCATTGCGATCAATGAACTCATCACACCAGATCGTGAGTGGTGTTATCCGACTCCTGACCTCACCAAATTCAAAGCTAGTTGAGCAATATCAACAATCAGTAACATAAACGTACCACTCACAAGTCCCAAGCGTACTAGAAGTGTACTATATTCTACTTATATCAGGATTATTTGGGGAAAATGTTGGCCGGAAGTTCTGAGATATTTTCGTAAGGGGAGGCCACCCTTCCTACGCCCCAAATCCTGACTTATGGCGAAAAAGCTCCGTTCTACACCCACTAATACATAGTTGGATCGCCTTCATTTTCAATTAGGGAGCGTATCGAGTTCATTCATAACTTTGAGCGGCTATTAATTGACGTTAATAGGCTTTGGAAGTTGAAGACGAAGTCGCCTTTTGGTAGTTATTTGGCCTTTTGTGCTGATAATGATCGTTTGTAATGTTTTCCACTTTCCACAGCTTTACGAAGTTATTGAGGTTTGTTGAATGTTTATTTTATCAAACGAATTATTTATATCATTTAATCGTAGATGTTTTAAACCGAGATTTGCCTATAGAATACCGATGGGAAAACCGAAATTATGAATTAATAACAGACGAACCAGTAAGTCAACGTTTTCACTGAGGAAAATACTTCGAGGAAGTTTTTGAAAAATGGCAAAAATAATTCGGCTAATACGGAAACTCGAAAAAAGTTCTATTATGTTAAATATTAAAACTCTGAAGAAATTTAAATGTCGACGTTACTGTTAACCTGAGGGATTTCCTGGGTTCTCCATCAATGTTACACATATAAAGAATTCTATATAAAGGTTGGTTAAATTATTTTAACCCGCTTTCGGGGCGAGCGTATTTTAACAAAGTTGTGTTAGAAAACTTTCGCGTGGGCTTATCTTACATCCCGGCGGCATTACGGGTCTTGTGAGTGGAATGTTTAGAAAAATGTTTCTTTATAAAGTCGTATGAGACTTACATGTGGCAGGAAACTTTAGAAATGGAAAAGAAACTTGGAAAATATTATTTAAAAATACTTATATATTTTTATAAATTATTAGAAACCTGCTGTTGCCTGCGGTTTCACTCGCATTCTAGAGAGCTTATTGAGATAGGTTAGGTTCAATTAAAGTCGGTTCAGCTGTTTAGGCGTGTAAATGTAAAATGTTATAGGAACAGAACCAATCAGTGTCGGTTTGAGAGAATTGTTTCACCGCGAACAACCCTGCCACTGAGCTGATGTGACCTTAAAATTGATCTGGATTTGAGTCTTAACTACAACTCGTCAGGGCCACTCGATACACCCTGTCGCTATATAGATAAAAAACTGCGTACCTATATGACGACACGTTTGGCGTAGCGGCTGAGCGATCGACTTCTACGTAACGTGTTGTGGGTTCGATCCCCACACGGAACAAATATTTGTATGATCTACAGGTAGTTGTTCCGGGTCTGGGCGTTTGTGTATGTGAGAATTTGTGTTTGTAAACGCACCCACGACACAGGAGAAAATCCTAGTGTGGGGCAACGTTTAAAAAAAAAAAACCTAATTGTTCTATCCTAGCGGTATTAATCTCAACATTTTTTAATTTTCTGCTAAACCTAACAGTTTGTTAAATGATAATTATTTGTAAAAGGATCTTTTAAATACACTTTTAAAAGTTATTCTTTTACATTTTATTAACTAGATTACATTGAGAAGAAATACCAAAACAAACTTTGAGTATTGAAAACAAAACAGCTTACGGATTTCAATCGATTGAAATTAAGAAACACCCAAATTTCAACAGAGAGGATGGCAGGGTCATACCACCTGCTTGGAATCCTATAATAGATGCGATTAAATCTAAATCCAAGCCAAAAACTGCAAGACCGAATGATACGGTGAGCTCATTTTGTGTGAATCGGATGAGTAATGACTAAAGTGGGAGGGTAAGTGGAGGGGAGCTGTCAATAAATACGACATCAAGACGCACAACACCTCAGTCTGCCCGTGACCATGGACGCTGTAAAGGGTCCGAAACGTCGGGATTATTAATGTGAATTCGACGCGATAGAATCCGTAAGCTGTTTTGTTTTCAATATGTCGAATATTCGCGTAAGTCTCAGAAATAAATACAAACTTTGAGTATCTATAGTATGAGAAAACAAACATCTAACTCTAAAGTTACATCACTATAACCCTTAGAATCTAGTCTAGATCTTCCTTAAGTACTAAATGGCTTAAGACGCTTGTTTACTATGGAATTAACTTAACCCCGCCCTTGTTGACAGGCCGTAAAACTTTGTTACTCATTTACGGCTCGAGAAAAAGTCATTAACCGCGGGGTCTGCTTGGCCGCAACACGTGGTAATTGGCCGTAACTGTCTTGCTCTCGGCAGTGAAGGGTTACGCACCTAGACGACGTCGTTTAAGCGTTTAGATCTTAACTTAAGACCTGAATCTTGGGATTTGTTTACATGTAAAGTTGTTGTTTTTGATTTAGTAAGGTTTATGCTTAGGTATTCACTTTTTGACTGTTACGCTAAAAGTCACGCCGCGAAATAATTTTGTCGTCGCGTATCTCTTCACTGAAACAATGGTTACCGACGAGATAATGCGAAGACAAGATTATGTCATGCGCGGCCGCATGTTAGTACGCTTGGTTTATGACTTAAAACATATAACTAGCGAACTGTGAGTGTATAAGTAATGATACGTAACTTGGTAACGTGGGAGATACCGGATACCGGAGTGATACCACGGCCTCACAGAAAACCGGCGTTAAACAACGCTTACGTTGTGTTCCGCCGAGTGAGTGAGGTTACCGGAGGCCCAATCCAACCTTTTAAAAGGTAAAAGGTCGGCAACGCACTTGTGACTCCTCTGGTGTTGCGGGTGTCCATGGGCGGCGGTAATCGCTTACCATCAGGCGATCCGTCTGCTCGTTTGCCCTCCTATCCCATAAAAAAAAATACACTTCTGCTTAATCCTTCGAGAAATACAGGCGTCGTAGTAAGTTAGATCTATTCTTAAAGCTTAAATTGATCAACATAAGTAAATCTAATAAAAGCGCTTGGTTTTTCTTTGAAGGAGCTCATCTCGCTTAGTAAGGAATAAGTTCAGTGAATTTCCTTTGGGAATTAACTTACGAGTAACAAAGTAAAACAAGCGAGCTCGTTATTTGATGCGTCGAGTTTTTTTTTCATTTGGACATATAATACACGCTGGTTTTTCTTATTATTTTATTAGATTTTCTGTAACGTTGTCGTAATATAATATTATATATTTTACTGGTTTCTGACACTTACGCAATAAGAGACATTGAAATAAAACTACTTTTACCTTATATTTTGTTTTATTTATTTATTTATTTATTTATACTTCTATGCACAAAAGTAGTACATAAGGCGGACTTAATGCCATATGGCATTCTCTACCAGTCAACCTTTGGGTTTGGGAGAAAAGATAAAAATAGGTACAAAAAAAATAAATATCTGAGTAAAAAGTGATAAACTATAAAATACACAATAATATAAATATATACACAAATACATACATATGTATAATTTAACCATATATGCCAGAGATAACATAAATATAGTATTGTCAGAAAGGAAACAAAACAGTAGTTAATTCAGCGACATGAGATAGTATTCGCGAACTTTGCGCTTGAAGGAGAAATTGCTCGGAGCTTTTTTAATGTCAAGTGGAAGACCGTTCCATAGTTTTATAGCAGACACAGCGAAGGAATTAGAGATGAAACCTGTTCGGTGCGAAGGGATTTGAAGTATGAGATTTTCAGATGCTCGAAGGTTACGATTATGAGAACAGCCTAAAAGCTGAAAAAATCTTTTAAGGTATTTTTATGTAATGTTATGAATCAGATCGCCAATAAATAACAAAAATGTAAGGTAGCTGTTAGTAATTGCAACATTAAGACGTCCAACAATTTAGTCTACCCGTGACCATGGATGCTGTAAAGGATCCGAAACGTCGGGAATTAAATAATATTAATACAACGCGATAAAATCCGTAAAAAGTAATTTTATTTCAATATATATTTTGTTACATTGACATAAGTCTGTTATCTTTTAAGATTCCATGTAATAGGGGCCGAGCATATTGTCATTAATTAGGTACACAATGGGAATCAAACCAAGGACCTCGCGCTCAGGTACAGCCCTTACCAAAACTAGCTCGACGAGACAAGTTTTTATTTAAATATTTAATTATGAATTCGTATGTATTAATTTTAAGATTACCAACTATACCAAATAATTTAAAACGCGTCCGATAGACCGTATTATTTACATAACAAGCTATTATTTCTTATTATGTAAGCGTCACAATTTCAAACTCATATGTGAATATCAACCATTGAAATAAAAATACTTTAACGAAAAGCATCATCCTTTGAAACCTTGAAATTGTGAAATCCTGAATTTGATGGTTTTAAAATGAGTTCTTAAAAGGTTTATCAGACTGCTAGTAACTGTAAAGGTAGTTTTATTACAATGTAATATCCATTTGTACATGAACCCTCTCTCGCTGTGTATCAGTGGCGGCGTTCTATTTCTGAGCTAAGTGAGTTAGTTCGAGCCATTGAGTTCAACCCGCACCCGCACGCCGCACCGCTGCGGTAGCCTGACGCCCACTGACGCACCGAGTTCAGTATGTATATTGTAAAGGATTTTATTTATTTTGAAATCACAACAGAGGCCCTAGTAGGTACTAGTAAATTCCTTTTTCTTCTGTTCTGCGTGCTGATTGGCGTGATCCGAGACTTTCACCAATCAGAGACTCTAACGCGGTTGATACGTAAAATCGAGATGGTGAAAATAAATCTACCGGTCCTCTGAAATGTGGACTCTAGACTTATTTTATGTTGTTTTAAAACTTCGCTCCAAACTAGGAGTTTCTTCTGTATTGTGTTTGTGTTCACAAACACAAATTCTCACACCACACACACCCTAACATCCAGACACGGAACAATATATGACATACAAATAATTGTTCCGTGCGGGATTCGAGTCCATCTTAATCAGAGCTGATTTTGAATTTTGAATCTCATTAGTTTAGTAGTCCGGATCTGGATTCGATTCCCAGTTTGAGCAGTGTTATTGAGTATTTCTATGAAATTATCAGTAGCAGCTCGGATTTTGGGATCTGTGCCCGGTTAATGGTAATAGCCTCGCTTCCGGTCTCAAGTAACTCCTAATTGTTTTTCAAGCAGAAGGACAGCGTAATGCTTGACCTATTCAGTTTTAACAGCCACTAACATGCCAAAGTGAGTTAAAGAGTGCAGCACAAAGCTCGTAAACCGGACGTCCGGTCCCGCACAACTGGCCACTGTCCGGACTGTCAGACTCAACAGGGAACTATAATACAACTATTTTATTTGAACACTAAAGTTGTTTGAGCAACGTTTTGAATCCTTCCATTTATTCTAATGTAAATATATTTTATAACTTGGTAGTTTGTGTGAATTCTAGGTTTCTATTACAAATAATGTTCTCAAAAATATATTTAATTAGTAACATCAGGAAAACCAAACTAAAACATTTTCTTGTCTTCGTTATAGATTATGGGGTCGGCTAATCGTCAATCAGTGTATTTTTATGGAGGTACTAACATTTGTATACTCAGTGACTGAGAATTATCTCTTTTAAAATTCTAGTTGTTTAGCGTACCATCCTATTGCTGGTCCATTTCACCAAGCAGATTATGTGTACCTACCTACGTTTAGGGAACACACCTAAACAGACCAATACCTAATAATAAATAGTACGAGAACTATCGCAACAGGAATGATAAACAAAACAACACTGGTCACCCTGGGAATTGAACTCAGGTCTACTACTAACAGTCCACTGGACTAATGAGGCAGTTATATATTAGTGTTGAGTCTTCGCTACAAGTTGAAGTGCACGTTTCCGACGTAGGCGTAGAGTGAGCAATTTGCCTGAATAACTCAATCAAGAGGTCAGCAAGCGTAACCTTGACATCCATTACTTTGTGTGTCGTAGGTAGACGACTACTTTATCACTTTCACACGGTATCTATTACCGAAATCAGTATTGTTTTTATGGATTAAGTCGGCAAACGAGCTGACGAGCCACCTGGTGGTAAGTAGTCATCGTCGCCCATGGACACCTGCAACATCAGAGGAGTTGCTGATGCGTTGCCGATCTTTAAGAGCCCCTACGGACTGCAGACTGCCAGAGCCGTAGCAACCGAGGGGAACTGTTTCTTACGTGCAAAAGTCGAAACACACCAAGGTGCTTTACGATAGACTCCGTAAGGGTGGTCGTCGGCCAGTCAGACCCCAAGAGGTCCTACCATCGAGCTAGTCAGATATTTTCACGCCACGCCTCTTTGACCTGTTTAGAATCCGACGGAGCGAATTTCTCTTACAAACGTAATACCGAAATAAATCGTAATATAAACACAATTTAATCAAATTCTGTTATTATTCGGATTCCGATACCGTTAATCTAGGTTCCTACGTTACCATTTCGTCCAAAATACTTTATTGATAATAAATGCAAGCGAATGCAATTTTTGATAACTTTACCAAGTTTGGAACGATTTTCCGGTCTTTTATTTCCAGTGAAGTAGTAGTAGACGAAATTGTATCGTTGGAACCTAGATTAACGGTATCGAAATCCGGATAATAACATAATTTGATAGAATATTGTCTGAATTACGATTTATTTCGGTATTACGTTTTTGTGGGCAATTCAAGCTAAGCTAAGCTCCGCCGGATCCTTAAGCATTAAATTGCATCTATATAAAATCATTTAAATTTTTTTATAGTACGTATGCATTATGCACGGTAAGCATAGTAGTAATTTGTAAAACATTTAGGAGGCAAACGCATTGCAGTTGCACAGTAAATTAGACAAACAGTATCTTCCCCGCATTGCGTCCTGGTAACCTGTAGCTGTAGCTATCTGATGCTACTCTTATGCTTTATTTCCTTCCTTCCTCTTCAACATATTCGTTGAACTAACCCTTCACCAATCCAGTTGGTTTATAAGAAGGAAGAAAATAATAGAGTAGGTAATTTGAAATTTTTATATCACGCCACCTAGTACTGAAAGTCTAAAACATTTACTTGTTATTGAAGTGTCTTAAAAGATCCATTTACGGACACAAATATAATTAATCATATTATTATGATGGGAACCCATCAAGTAACAAATTACAGACACAAATAAAATATCTATTGCTCTTGGGTGATGGAGTTAATGTGGTTTAATGGATTAACTGTGTTTCCTTTATGTGGGTTTTCAATATACTGTTTAAAGTGTCGTCTGATGTCTATTAGATTGTTTTAGGTTGGTCACGACCGAATGATATAATATCCGACTACGTCGCTTAGTCTAGAAACATGAAATATTATGAGAGTAAAAGTAGTTTTTATACGATTTTCACTTTAGTTCACCGAGTGCTTCACAGCAATATGTCTAAAATTTGAAAACATCTAGTTTCCCCGTCCATTTATTAGCTGCAGTACTTATTTCAGTTAGAAGCAGTCTAAAAACCGAAAATCCATTAGTTTCCGGTACTTCGTAAACCCTAGTTTTTGCCACCCCACTCAAAGGCAAGCTTTCAAGCAATATCTCAAGTTTCCTCTCAGGAAACTTTTGTGGTCGCGACGTGGTGACTGCGACCATTTAGACCGTGGTCGTCTGAAAAGTTGCGACTAAAAAACATGATTGTTTTTGTCTTGTCCACAATTTCTTTTTAGTTTAAAACAATGGATTGAGAAAAGTTTTGTTTTGAGGACGGGCGCCGCATTTTGAAGAAGCTTAATGTTCTGTTTTAGCTTGAAAATTAAATTGTTTTAAATAGCATGCGACTAAGTGATGAAGTTGTTGTTTGTGTTACGGTTTAACATAAGAAAAGTGTTGGAAAGATAGCAATAATCGATAGTTAGTCAAATCTATTATTCAATTCTGTCTAGATGCATGTTTGTGAAGATACGAATGGACGGAGAGATGCCTTTGTGGAAGTTATTCCGAAGGGATGTTCAGACTGAAACAGAAATGATATGCCCCAGCTAAAATAATAGGAAATGAACGGCGGACGTATTAGGAGATTTCTGCATTATAATGTCAATATTAGCTCGCTCCTATTTTTCTCTCCTATTTAATTATAACCTACTACTTAGTAAGATAGATAATCACTTTTTGCTGTATACCTAGACGCTTTCAAGTAGTTAACAGTCTGAACCTTTTTACTATTACCTGTTCATACAGCGACGTATGCCTTCTTGAGTTTGTTATAAGTAGCCTAGGAGTTTATTTTGAAGAAATATTGGCAATAAAGTAAATACAAATATGATTGCACAACATTCTAACGATCTGAGTTAAATTTGATGTCAATTAAGAACATTAATTAAGTTTATTTCACCCCAATTTTAAACAGAAACAGTCGTAAACACAAAACACTTGAGCGCCATCTATCTGATGATTTACGTACCGCTTCGAAGCACGAAATATTAATTAGTTGATCCGGTTGATCCCCGACGGAGTACGGATGTAATTACTTTGCTTTTAAACGTAATGCAGGATCAAATAAGATTAAAAAGTAATCAGATGTATTCTCCCTTGGAATTATGGCAAAGTAATTATATTAAGAATTAACATAATATGAGCTGTTTCAACGACATATTGTTAGTTGGGGAAAAGAAAATATTGCGATGAATGTGACCAATTTCAAATGTGGTATCAAGTACCAGTATCTGCCAAGGTTTTAAACACATTCCAATTTTTACATTGGGACTAAAGGGATACAGGGTATTGTATTATAATATTGATGATCGAAATATAAGAAATAATTTAAACATTTTGGGTTGCCTGTTTAAATGTTACAATTATGGTTTTATTATGAAGACATTTAAGACGCGAGTTAATCTATCTTCTATACCATTAAAAATGAATGTTGTATGTTTGTCCTATAAGAATTGCCAAACTAATCATCCTACTGCAATAAAACTTTGTTGAGTTGTGGTGTGTGTGCCTGGGAAGGTTTACGACGAAAAAAGATAAAAAGAGGCATTGCAACGCATGCGCGACGGTCACCTAGTAACAAATATTTAATTAAAAGTAAATATACAACATACAGTAAAAAGTTTGATATTATCTAAATGTTTGATATTTCTCATGTAACCGTCAACTTGTCATATATTTTATTATGCTTTACAACTCAATATTGGAAGTGCGCAATCATTGGGAACAAAATCGCTTGCAACCGAATTCGGAACATACAGAGATTAATTAACATGAAATCAAATAGGATAGCCGGGGTCTGGGGCGAATGCATATCATCAGCCCTCCGCGGCCCCGGGGGCACGATGTGTATGTGATATCGAATGTTAATTGTGAAACAATATTTTCAGTTTAATATATATATATGTTTGTATGCATGATTGGTTTCTGAATACACATTAAACCATCCGTACTTATATTGGGTCAATGTTTTGCGATTCAGGCAAATAGTTTTGTATCGGTTTACAATATTTGATGTCTTGGGAGTTTCAAGCAAAGAGAGAATAAGTAACAATCGATGAGTCAAATTGATTAAAATAGCGATGGTGGCAGATGGTACATATGTTCAAAATCTGTCGCACAAACAGCTTTAGGGAATTGCTTATCCGCATTCCGCATCCGCTCCTTATTAGCATGATGGTCATAAAACCTGTATATCTAAGAGTAATCTCATACAGTTCTTGAAAGTGTGTGTGTTTTCTTCAGGTTTAACTGATCAAAATTCGGATATTTGATATTTTTTCTATAATAACTAATATTGGAACAACTCTGATAATTTTTGACATCGTAAATTGCAACACAACGGTTACTTCCAAAACAGCGAAACTTTAAACCAGCAAATTTAATTTACGATTTAAAACAAAACAAAACCACTCCGACCTACTGGAATACGGTAACTGCAGCTAATGAAAAAGCCATTTGCGAGTGCACTTTACCATAAAATATGGAACCCTGTCACTACTTTATGGTTACAAAGTTATGTTGGTTTGTTGAATGTTGTAGGGTTGAAAAATTGGAGTAAATGAAGGTTAAAAAAAAGGAATTGCATTTTTACATTCTGTTTTTTTTTTCTTTCGTGATTAGTACCATGTCCTACACAACTTAGAATAATGTATTTTAGAGTAGAAACAAATATTTTAAACTCGGAGATTTGTGTACCTAATTATTTCCTAGTAGATAGAGTACAGTATTGAGTGAGTATTTTTTTAATCAGGTGACTTTTATCATTTTTAGAAATATCTATTCGCTCAATATTTTTTTAGTGTGACCTTTCAGGGGCTCGATGCAATTGTTTTTCTATTGTCTGTTAATTGGTTTTTGATAAATTAAATCGTGATGTCATTGTAATTAACACCTAAAATGACAGTTTTGTCTGCAAAAACGGGTTTAGTTGCTATTTATCTTGTGTATGACAGCTTAATTAAAATAAAGCAATCCGATGAACCTACAGTTACAACGTGCAATTATACCCGAGGGCTGGAAAATTGAATTTGTATCCCCCGTTAGCAAAATATTATACGCATGCGAAGGGGCGCATGACCCCTGTAATTGAGTGTGTGCTATTTATGTAGGCATGTGTGAACATGAGGTATTAGATACACTCGTACTATGTTATGTCCACCATAAATAACCCAATTGATGGACAATATTATAAGACACCAACAATTTTATTTCTATTTCTTTTTTCAGTTGTTTTCAGAATAAGATTCTTTGAAATAGAAGAAAGAGAGAAATAAAGACAAACAAATTTATTGAAATAAGGTTAGGTCGAGGTATTAATAAGTTTTGATGTAAAAACTAATTAATGCTTTTATGCAAAAAAATAATTAGGGCTTACATGTGTGCTATATAAAAAACATTGACTAGAGAAGAGATTAATCCTAATCGGTATCATTCCAAAAGGCTCCCCATAGACTTCCACAAAGACTGGTTATATTGCACCTGAATCCAACAACAGAGCGGCATATGAGACATGTAGAGCTAACTCCACAAGTCGTGGTACAACAAATATCGAGCGTATAATAGCTCCATGTGAATATGTGGGTGCGTGGTCCGATTAATGTTTGCATTGCAGCTTTTAATTACTGTTTTATATGCGTAGCACACGTTTATAATTATTGCACGCCTGCTTTATATTGCCTTTTAAATACATAGACGTTGAATCTTTTTAAATATGCTCAGAGAGAGGAGAATTTTATTACAATTATAATTGTAACTTAATTTGGTGAAAGGTTAGACTGTTATTCTTAAAAGATGTAGATATGTTTGCCGTAAAATGGATATATATAATAAGAAAACTGGGTAAGTTTCATTCTAGTTGTATTATAGACATATTTGCATTGATTAATATTTAGGGGTCCTATTTAGTTTTAAATTATTTTGACTACACGTCAAACTATTGTGTTAGCTGACCTCTCATTACACGGAAAGCCTATTCAACGCGATGTCATCTTATACTAGCAATATACGTATAGCTTGATGAATGTATGCCTGTATAGCTGGATTCCGTGTGTATGATTTTCTTTATATTTTCTTTTTACAGACGGAATTACGCCTTGAACACTTTTACAAATACCAGAGTAAGTAAAAACTTATGGTGTACACTCTTCATCTTCCGGCTTGCAATATTTATTGTGAAAGAGCACTCAACCCCCCTTCCCCTACCCGGTAAGTATCGGCTTACAGCAATCCCTTCTTACCGTCAATTCCTGCTCGTAATGTTACGCTAATATGCCTTTTTAGTCCATTTTCTTAGTTTCTGAAGCTTAACGTGCCAATGCTTCCTGAGAGGGGATTACGTTGTCGGTAGGATTAAAGTTTTTCCTTTTGGAAAGGTGATGGGTTTATTTAAGGGTGACATCTGGGTTCGGATTTCTGTCCAATCGCATGTTTAAGATTCAACACACTATCATGCGATTATGAGGTGTAAAAAGTTAAGAGCGTTTCGGTGTCATTAGATATGTCTAAATGGCACTGGCATTCTAATGTTATGCGTACTTTATCGCGACTCATCAGAATTTATATTTTTCAAAATGGCGATATCAAAACTTGAATCTACGAAGAACTCTTCAAACCGGTGCAGCGGTGTAAAGTTTCAAATACAAAATCTCATTTGAAATTGGAACGCTACTGAATATTTACGTCACTTCAGTATAAAATCCGATACGTTTGGAGGTAATCTGCGAACCGAACATTCTGGAAAGTTTGAGAAATTGCCAGGTACCTGGCAGGTTGCGAACTGGCATCAATTGGCTGCAGCTTCACGTTGCCGCCTGTCAGGTAATGCGCTATTTGTTTGCCAGTTTGACAGTGATAAATCTTCCAAACGGATCCTTTCCTAGAAAATTTTAAATTTATTCCAAAATAAGGTGAATATTTTACCGGAACATTTCAATTACTAGAAGCTATTTCCCGAGCTAATGCTAGCAATCGCAATCCAAGGGAAATCTGACTCGGTTCTAACGAAATATGCCTATACATTAATATAGTTTTCATTAGCGGTAGTTATTTCGTAGATCGCTAGTTAATTGTGCAATAAGTATGCACACGAAATAGTTACTTTATGAAGGCAATAAATCGTAAAGTAACGACCTTCTACCTATAGGAATAAGGAAACTATTAATTGCAGGTATTAACGAGCTATTGTTTTATTCATCTTTGTTGAAGGAAAATACTAAGTGTATAAATTCTTTATATAGTTTTTAAAAATTGATGGATTGCGTAAAAACACATGATAGAGGAGAACTCATAAAAACTTTATTTTTAAAACCTAGTCTACGTGTGCTTCCAACAAATGGGATTTTTTTTAGAAAAACATAAATCTTCAGCATTTTAAGTTACAAAGTTTCACAACTCTTTCATAAACAGTTTTGGCACAACTCTAAAAAGCACTAAGTTATTCCGCCAGTGTGCAACATTAATCTGTCATGTCGGGATTTAATAACAATTATTGTACTTATAGGTTCTGGCAGCGGCTGCCACATGGGTGCTAGTCTCCAGGAAATTGATAACGATACTCATTTTAAGTTCGAAACAGTCGATATAAGATAGAACGATGTCGAGTTGAGTAAGTTTGAGTGTTGTGGTTTGATGTCAGTTATTGAAAACTTTATGCAATTTTGCATGCAATTTCAGTTAAGTTTGATAGTTATAAGGAGTTACCAGTCAAAGACTTTAGGGAAGATGTAAGGAAACCAAAATGCATTATGAAATAGAAGCACACTTCTTTGTTACAACATGCAAATCTCATCAATTTTATAGCAGTTAGCGGTGTAAGTTCTTCTGTTTGCCACCCGAAATTACGCCATGTCCTATTTTATTGATATATTTACATATATAGCTGTTAAATCATTAATATTTATGTTTTTATGTATTGTTTCAGGTACGGTAATTAAATGGCCAGAAAAGGTAGCAACACTCACAGGTACCTAATAAAAACCTTAAAACCGGAAAGTTAAGGCAAACATAAATATTGGACTTTAGTTTTAAAAGTCCTTGATCCACTTTCATGGAAATGCAGTTTAAAAGTATTATGATTGAATTGAATAACGGAGCAAGAATTTATTAACTAGGCAATATTGCTATAATCAAAAGCAATTTCCGTAACAGTGCTAGTAGTAGGAATAAAACTGTTAGATTTGTTTTTAATCCCGACAGTAATGGCGACGTGGCTGCAGTAGGGCTGACGCGTTTACCAAAAAAATAATAGAATATGAATGTTTCGTTATAAAAGACAAGTTGTAATGTATAAGTAGATATTTTGTAAGAAGTATGTAATGGAACGAGATGCTTTTGAAAAGGATAGTTTGACACACCTGCATTAATGGATCTTTATTTAGCAGACACATCTACTCAGTTTACCACAAACTAAAAACAATTGACAACAAATGTAGTTACGAATTCCAAAGTCCTAAAGCCCGTACTAAATATTAAATGAGCTATAATTTATTCGTGATTTTACATGCACATAAAATTTAAAGTTTGTCAACCCTAATGTATATTGAAATAGGGAGCTCAGCGCGACCTCTTTTGATGAAAACCTTTTAAGTTGATAGTTCCACAATTGTTCTAGAATGTTTCATGTCCTGGAGAGATCAAGATTGTCTTGAGAGAGATCGAAAACTTACTTGCCTCGACTGGTTTACTGATGTTATACTGATTGGTGCCTGACACATTCACGCCGCGGTCGCACTGGTAAGGCGACTGCGATGCGATGGCAATTTCGTAAAAACGAACTCAAATAAACGTATAATCTGGTTATGTTTCGCCTTAGCAGTGCGGCCGCGGCCTCAGACTCAGGTACAGAGGAAATACAGTTTCGACAAAATAAAAACATCTCTGTGATTCAAACTGATACAATACTTTCGTTTCCTAATCATGTTTTCGGAAATTAGCCCACTTGAATGAACAAATCCTTAACAATAGTTGCTATTCCGGATATTACTTTTCGATACAAATGGATTTTCGTTTATAGAAATCTCTGAGGGATTCATCAAAAACATTTCCTGCGCACATATTGATCCATACAGACATACATATCAAAACAGACCTTTTGTCTTCAGTAAAATATCCGGTATGTTTAAAATTTTACAAAAGCACAAACATTTTTCGCTATATTAAAACCTCCACAAACGTGGACGTGTGCACGAGTATGCGATAGGGGGCGATTAAGTCCATATAATGAGTATCATTCCCTTTGATGTGCAGCCGATGCTCACGGCGTTGTGTGCACATGCAGTCGGGCATGCCTGCCAATTAACCGTGACGGCAGAAATAGCAGGAATTTTAAACGGTAATTTGATCGTTTTGTTTGTGAAATTTTAAAGTATACTCGTTTTGCATTGTTGCGATAATCCTTTTAAGTTGTAGTTTGTAATTATATTTTTCAGAATTAATATCTATAAATATGTTTCCAGTTCTGTAATTCAGAGATGTAAGACAGCATTGTGAGTAGGTAATCAACCAAAAAGACTCACTAAAAATAATGTCCTCAATGTTTTAGAACAATAGAAACTACAAAGAAAAAGTCTTTCAAAGTAAATGAAGGAAATCTTGATTAATAGAAATAAAACTGAAAAAATGCTGTAGCTTATTCCCAAAGTACACAATTTTGTTTTATATTCAGCTTTTTAGGTTCCGAAAAGCTCTAAAATAATTCTACAAGCGTACATTCGTATTATTTTACAAGCCAATTACTTTGTTCATATTCTCGTTAGAAAGCTGAACAGAAATTCTTTGTGGCCATAATGTATGTGTAATGTGTATAACAGTCTTACAGGCGTAGGTATATCCTTACTAATATTATAAACGTGAAAGTTTGTGAGTATGGATGTATGGATGTTTGTAACAAACATCCATACATCCATCCTACGCCTGTAAGACTGTTATACACATTACACATACATTATGGCCACAAAGAATTTCTCTTTCACGACAAAACGGCTGAACGGATCTGGATAATATTTGGCACACAGATAGATTATAGCCTGGAATAATACAGAGGCCACTTTTTATCCAGGTCGGACCCAATCCTGAAGTCCACGCTACGCAGACAAAGCCGCGGGCAGAAGCTTGTGTTTCATATTCGTCGAGACAGCTTTGCTGGGGTAACCACCAAAGCTGTCTCCACTGATTTCAGCGTCCATATCTCCACTGTCAAATTGCATTGCAGCGTGCCAACGACACACAGTCCATATTCTTTGTTAGAAACGTGAAATGGAACTCGCATTTTGCGATTGAGTCGCAAACACTAATGAAACGGATTTCCCGCGATTATTTGCCCTTTTTAATGAAGTTTTCTCTCAATTATTTGTCGAACATTTTACAGAGGCCGCGATGTTTGCACAAGCTTCTAATTAAATTAATTTTTTGCTTGTTTTGTGTTTAGGGCCTGCCATTAGCCCATTTTTACTTAATTGTAATTAACATTAGAACTATATGTATGTTTTAGTCTGTACCTAAATATTTAATTACAATGCGTATCTACCTGTTATTATATGGAATGGTTTTTGTGGTGCAATATAATATGGTCATACAGTAAAATAGAATTACGACGGATGTACGTATAATTCGAAAAGAAAAGACGACACGATTGGCGTAGCGGTCTAGCGATCGGCTTCTGCGCCACGTGTTGTGGGTTCGATCCCCACACTGAGCAAATATTTGTATGACCTACAGGTAGTTGTTCCGGGTCTGGGCGTTTGTGTATGTGAGAATTTGTGTTTGTAAACGCACCCGCGACACAGGAGATAATCCTAGAGTGGGGCAACGTTAAAAAAAAAAAGATATGAGATAATTATTGGTAGCTCATTTGTTGATCACGTGTAGGTGAGCAATGAGCAGATTCCAACAATTTAAATCTAATGTCAAATGCGAATATATTATCTCATGTTACAAGATCGATACAATACCACTGTATTATAAATATGATTTTTTCTCATTTTAATTTCTTGGAGAATCCTTTAATATAACCCCATTATACTTCGTAATACCGATAACACTTCGGTGAAGCATCAACAGGTAAATCAAGCGGTATCGGTGGTACCTGTTGAAGGGTGCATCAAATATTAACGGGTTGTTCGCCGCCCCGGGGTGTAGACATGTCATAATGACTGCCATTGATTGGTTTATTTATTTCTTGTACAACTGTGGAAAAGTTAAATGATTTATTGAATGGAAAATTTAAATCGCGGGCAGGATTCGAACCTGCGTCTCCTGGTTGGATTCACCAGACGCTCTGACCTTTAAGCCAGCGCGAACCCCATCCGCCTGATTGAAAGTTTGCCTTCACATTCTGAATTTACGTCATAAGGTGACGTTGACGACATCTATGAAACGATAAGCAAGGAATAATAAAGACTCAGGAAATACGATAAATATTTCTAGTAGAATTGAATCGTCAATGTAACAAAAATAAACTTAAGTTATTGTTAGGTCAACAGTAGACAAGTTCTCCAGTATTAACGTGTCACCCCACGTTCGCTCCGTCTAGCTTTCATCAAACTTTTCTCTTATACTTTAATTAATTCGCGTCGAACTTCGGGACGGTTAAATTTTCCCCTGGCACACAAATATTAGATCTGGATGTAATTGCCTCACAATTTCCTTGGCTATCCCGGCTAATATTGCCACCGCGGTGAAATTAGGAGCACTCTGGGAAACTCATTTTAATTAATACGAGATTTTCTTTTTCCCTTGTTACGAAATAAAAGTTACATCTTATTAAACTTATAATCTTGACTGGATATAATAGGTTTATAATTTTTCTAGCTAGCTCGGCGTTTGTGTTCATTATGGTTAATGCGAAGGAAACACATTTTAGTCGCACACAATTCACATAAATAATTCAATAGAGAAGAAAGATAAAGAAATACAATGATCTAGAATAGGTCCACCCTCTATTAAATGGCCTACTAACCTACCGGCGAACTGTGGGTGTAGTATCTGCACCTCTGTCTAACCCTGTCTGCAAGTAGGGTGGTATGTATTATATTATTATGTGGTCTCACCTGCTACAATACGAACTGTCCAACTAGTTTCCCTACAAACTTGTATTGTCGTTCTGAACATCATCAATATTAGCCGCAACTAGCAAAGTTGGAGCGTCGCCGTCTCGCTCCCGAGACACGACGCTCGCCTCGTTCTCACCTACTGCTCATCAAATTGTGTCCCATTATCAACTTTGAATGCTGACAAACACTGGCTTGTTAACAAACTAGTAATGAAGTGCAGTAAATACATAGCCACAGCACTAAAGGTCAAAATGAAACATAAGGATTTAATAACGTAAATACATTTTTCAATGACCGGCCAAATTTACAGAGGTTCAGAATTGATAATATTTTCGATCTTCGAAATTAAAAAAGATAAAATTAAAATATATTTTCTTCACATGATTTTATTCCTGTCCGCCTCTTAATTTACAAAACGCGTGTTTATAGTTACCACTAAACAATTCAGTTCAATAACCTAGATATCAAACATTAATAAATAAGTTTGACAGCGCACGCACACGACCACACATCCGCAATATTTATGAATTTAGATCTTTACAGATATTTTCAAATAAATGTTTTAACAATATATTGTGTTCATTTAACAGTAAAGTGGTTTTATACGAATATATCTCATTTTCGCATAAGTCTCAGAAACCGTACCATTTAGAAACATTATAATAAAACATAACATCACGCATATATTCCGCGAAGGGTTAGGCAGATAATTATGTACCAAAGTACTTCTCCAGTTCCCTGGTATGTTTTGAGGTCCCATGTAGAAGGCGAGGGGGTATAAAAACTACTACTAAGTATTTTATAGAAAAACCCAACAATATTTCGCTCATCCTATAAGTAATTCGAATCCAGGATTTAACACTGAACAGTTGCGTTTGTACTAGATCACTGAGGCGGTCGATATTAGAATAATCTTAGAATATAAAACAATAAACTGACAGATAATATACGGTGGACTAGGAGCATGACACACGTTCCCTATATAACGTAAAGAACTACAGCGGAATTTTGGGAAATTCCCACAGGATCAGGAGGGACGAGATCATGAAGTAACCAGGTTGGGACATAGCTATAATAGGACTATAATAGGATAAGTTCTCGGAATATATTTAGTGCAGAATTTCGAAGTTTTCAGTCAATATTCACTTTCTATACAAGTGAATAATTATAGAACTTGCACAACTAAATACATTTCACATCAAATATTCAACTACTCACTTGCAAGTAAACCTGGTGGTTTGTTAGCAGTACTTGTAACTCTAAGCAAACGAACTAGTTTGAATCGAAGACGGAGCTATTGAACTGCATTCCTACCTTTGAAACATGACGTCAGAACTTGCAACGCTTGCAAGTTTGACTTGTTATTGCTAATGGTAACGTTGACTTTCACGGAAATAGGGCTGCCCTGGCTGGACTCTAGAATTTACTTGACTCAGAGTAAATTAATGACAACATCAGTTTTTCTTTGACGTTAATAAGATGACACAGAGGTCAATGTAGATATTATACTATATCTAGATACTCCTTATCTAGGTCGAATTGTCCAAATTTGATCTAAGGAAGGTGTTAATATTAACCTTGCCGGTCCACCATCCATCATGGGCTTCTGGGTTTGTAAATATAAAGTGCTATATCGAAATTTCCCAAAACAGGGATTTTACCCTATACAACTAGCGTATAAATCGATATACGCTTTACGATTCAAATATTCTCACAAACTTAGTCCAAACTTTGTAAAAGCATTTCATAGATCACGCTGCTTTTGATGCAGAGCGGTTGCGCGGACTAGAACATTAGTATTTAAAGTGTCGTCCACACGACCTGATAATGTCGAGTCTCTCCAACTTTGCGTTTATACTAGTAGTTTTATCGAGGGAGCTTCGAATCGACTTGAATTAGTTTTCGATGCTGAAAGTTCTTGGAGCTGTGTGCTGAGATAGTGTTTCAATTGTAACTTGTTTCAGTTATCACATTAAGTATGTATTTGTATGAAAGAAAATATTCACTGCTATTTTTCTGTTTGGAAGTTTTGAATTCTTAGATATCTTGAACTATTAGGGGGCGTTATTATTGCATTTATGTAAATGATCCTCAAATATATACTTGACTATGATCTTGGAGCTCTTTCCTATATGAAGAATAATGATAACAATCCTCCGGCCGAGGATATTTTGAAGATTTGTTTTGTACAAACGGAAAAAAGAGAGGGCTTGAAAGACAAACCATGTATTTGCTTTCAATAGTAAAATTGCTTTACACGGTCAATAACAATTGACAACAAATGTAGTTACGAATTCCAAAGTCCTAAAGCCCGTACTAAATATTAAATGAGCTATAATTTATTCGTGATTTTACATGCACATAAAATTTAAAGTTTGTCAACCCTAATGTATATTGAAATAGGGAGCTCAGCGCGACCTCTTTTGATGAAAACCTTTTAAGTTGATAGTTCCACAATTGTTCTAGAATGTTTCATGTCCTGGAGAGATCAAGATTGTCTTGAGAGAGATCGAAAACTTACTTGCCTCGACTGGTTTACTGATGTTATACTGATTGGTGCCTGACACATTCACGCCGCGGTCGCACTGGTAAGGCGACTGCGATGCGATGGCAATTTCGTAAAAACGAACTCAAATAAACGTATAATCTGGTTATGTTTCGCCTTAGCAGTGCGGCCGCGGCCTCAGACTCAGGTACAGAGGAAATACAGTTTCGACAAAATAAAAACATCTCTGTGATTCAAACTGATACAATACTTTCGTTTCCTAATCATGTTTTCGGAAATTAGCCCACTTGAATGAACAAATCCTTAACAATAGTTGCTATTCCGGATATTACTTTTCGATACAAATGGATTTTCGTTTATAGAAATCTCTGAGGGATTCATCAAAAACATTTCCTGCGCACATATTGATCCATACAGACATACATATCAAAACAGACCTTTTGTCTTCAGTAAAATATCCGGTATGTTTAAAATTTTACAAAAGCACAAACATTTTTCGCTATATTAAAACCTCCACAAACGTGGACGTGTGCACGAGTATGCGATAGGGGGCGATTAAGTCCATATAATGAGTATCATTCCCTTTGATGTGCAGCCGATGCTCACGGCGTTGTGTGCACATGCAGTCGGGCATGCCTGCCAATTAACCGTGACGGCAGAAATAGCAGGAATTTTAAACGGTAATTTGATCGTTTTGTTTGTGAAATTTTAAAGTATACTCGTTTTGCATTGTTGCGATAATCCTTTTAAGTTGTAGTTTGTAATTATATTTTTCAGAATTAATATCTATAAATATGTTTCCAGTTCTGTAATTCAGAGATGTAAGACAGCATTGTGAGTAGGTAATCAACCAAAAAGACTCACTAAAAATAATGTCCTCAATGTTTTAGAACAATAGAAACTACAAAGAAAAAGTCTTTCAAAGTAAATGAAGGAAATCTTGATTAATAGAAATAAAACTGAAAAAATGCTGTAGCTTATTCCCAAAGTACACAATTTTGTTTTATATTCAGCTTTTTAGGTTCCGAAAAGCTCTAAAATAATTCTACAAGCGTACATTCGTATTATTTTACAAGCCAATTACTTTGTTCATATTCTCGTTAGAAAGCTGAACAGAAATTCTTTGTGGCCATAATGTATGTGTAATGTGTATAACAGTCTTACAGGCGTAGGTATATCCTTACTAATATTATAAACGTGAAAGTTTGTGAGTATGGATGTATGGATGTTTGTAACAAACATCCATACATCCATCCTACGCCTGTAAGACTGTTATACACATTACACATACATTATGGCCACAAAGAATTTCTCTTTCACGACAAAACGGCTGAACGGATCTGGATAATATTTGGCACACAGATAGATTATAGCCTGGAATAATACAGAGGCCACTTTTTATCCAGGTCGGACCCAATCCTGAAGTCCACGCTACGCAGACAAAGCCGCGGGCAGAAGCTTGTGTTTCATATTCGTCGAGACAGCTTTGCTGGGGTAACCACCAAAGCTGTCTCCACTGATTTCAGCGTCCATATCTCCACTGTCAAATTGCATTGCAGCGTGCCAACGACACACAGTCCATATTCTTTGTTAGAAACGTGAAATGGAACTCGCATTTTGCGATTGAGTCGCAAACACTAATGAAACGGATTTCCCGCGATTATTTGCCCTTTTTAATGAAGTTTTCTCTCAATTATTTGTCGAACATTTTACAGAGGCCGCGATGTTTGCACAAGCTTCTAATTAAATTAATTTTTTGCTTGTTTTGTGTTTAGGGCCTGCCATTAGCCCATTTTTACTTAATTGTAATTAACATTAGAACTATATGTATGTTTTAGTCTGTACCTAAATATTTAATTACAATGCGTATCTACCTGTTATTATATGGAATGGTTTTTGTGGTGCAATATAATATGGTCATACAGTAAAATAGAATTACGACGGATGTACGTATAATTCGAAAAGAAAAGACGACACGATTGGCGTAGCGGTCTAGCGATCGGCTTCTGCGCCACGTGTTGTGGGTTCGATCCCCACACTGAGCAAATATTTGTATGACCTACAGGTAGTTGTTCCGGGTCTGGGCGTTTGTGTATGTGAGAATTTGTGTTTGTAAACGCACCCGCGACACAGGAGATAATCCTAGAGTGGGGCAACGTTAAAAAAAAAAAGATATGAGATAATTATTGGTAGCTCATTTGTTGATCACGTGTAGGTGAGCAATGAGCAGATTCCAACAATTTAAATCTAATGTCAAATGCGAATATATTATCTCATGTTACAAGATCGATACAATACCACTGTATTATAAATATGATTTTTTCTCATTTTAATTTCTTGGAGAATCCTTTAATATAACCCCATTATACTTCGTAATACCGATAACACTTCGGTGAAGCATCAACAGGTAAATCAAGCGGTATCGGTGGTACCTGTTGAAGGGTGCATCAAATATTAACGGGTTGTTCGCCGCCCCGGGGTGTAGACATGTCATAATGACTGCCATTGATTGGTTTATTTATTTCTTGTACAACTGTGGAAAAGTTAAATGATTTATTGAATGGAAAATTTAAATCGCGGGCAGGATTCGAACCTGCGTCTCCTGGTTGGATTCACCAGACGCTCTGACCTTTAAGCCAGCGCGAACCCCATCCGCCTGATTGAAAGTTTGCCTTCACATTCTGAATTTACGTCATAAGGTGACGTTGACGACATCTATGAAACGATAAGCAAGGAATAATAAAGACTCAGGAAATACGATAAATATTTCTAGTAGAATTGAATCGTCAATGTAACAAAAATAAACTTAAGTTATTGTTAGGTCAACAGTAGACAAGTTCTCCAGTATTAACGTGTCACCCCACGTTCGCTCCGTCTAGCTTTCATCAAACTTTTCTCTTATACTTTAATTAATTCGCGTCGAACTTCGGGACGGTTAAATTTTCCCCTGGCACACAAATATTAGATCTGGATGTAATTGCCTCACAATTTCCTTGGCTATCCCGGCTAATATTGCCACCGCGGTGAAATTAGGAGCACTCTGGGAAACTCATTTTAATTAATACGAGATTTTCTTTTTCCCTTGTTACGAAATAAAAGTTACATCTTATTAAACTTATAATCTTGACTGGATATAATAGGTTTATAATTTTTCTAGCTAGCTCGGCGTTTGTGTTCATTATGGTTAATGCGAAGGAAACACATTTTAGTCGCACACAATTCACATAAATAATTCAATAGAGAAGAAAGATAAAGAAATACAATGATCTAGAATAGGTCCACCCTCTATTAAATGGCCTACTAACCTACCGGCGAACTGTGGGTGTAGTATCTGCACCTCTGTCTAACCCTGTCTGCAAGTAGGGTGGTATGTATTATATTATTATGTGGTCTCACCTGCTACAATACGAACTGTCCAACTAGTTTCCCTACAAACTTGTATTGTCGTTCTGAACATCATCAATATTAGCCGCAACTAGCAAAGTTGGAGCGTCGCCGTCTCGCTCCCGAGACACGACGCTCGCCTCGTTCTCACCTACTGCTCATCAAATTGTGTCCCATTATCAACTTTGAATGCTGACAAACACTGGCTTGTTAACAAACTAGTAATGAAGTGCAGTAAATACATAGCCACAGCACTAAAGGTCAAAATGAAACATAAGGATTTAATAACGTAAATACATTTTTCAATGACCGGCCAAATTTACAGAGGTTCAGAATTGATAATATTTTCGATCTTCGAAATTAAAAAAGATAAAATTAAAATATATTTTCTTCACATGATTTTATTCCTGTCCGCCTCTTAATTTACAAAACGCGTGTTTATAGTTACCACTAAACAATTCAGTTCAATAACCTAGATATCAAACATTAATAAATAAGTTTGACAGCGCACGCACACGACCACACATCCGCAATATTTATGAATTTAGATCTTTACAGATATTTTCAAATAAATGTTTTAACAATATATTGTGTTCATTTAACAGTAAAGTGGTTTTATACGAATATATCTCATTTTCGCATAAGTCTCAGAAACCGTACCATTTAGAAACATTATAATAAAACATAACATCACGCATATATTCCGCGAAGGGTTAGGCAGATAATTATGTACCAAAGTACTTCTCCAGTTCCCTGGTATGTTTTGAGGTCCCATGTAGAAGGCGAGGGGGTATAAAAACTACTACTAAGTATTTTATAGAAAAACCCAACAATATTTCGCTCATCCTATAAGTAATTCGAATCCAGGATTTAACACTGAACAGTTGCGTTTGTACTAGATCACTGAGGCGGTCGATATTAGAATAATCTTAGAATATAAAACAATAAACTGACAGATAATATACGGTGGACTAGGAGCATGACACACGTTCCCTATATAACGTAAAGAACTACAGCGGAATTTTGGGAAATTCCCACAGGATCAGGAGGGACGAGATCATGAAGTAACCAGGTTGGGACATAGCTATAATAGGACTATAATAGGATAAGTTCTCGGAATATATTTAGTGCAGAATTTCGAAGTTTTCAGTCAATATTCACTTTCTATACAAGTGAATAATTATAGAACTTGCACAACTAAATACATTTCACATCAAATATTCAACTACTCACTTGCAAGTAAACCTGGTGGTTTGTTAGCAGTACTTGTAACTCTAAGCAAACGAACTAGTTTGAATCGAAGACGGAGCTATTGAACTGCATTCCTACCTTTGAAACATGACGTCAGAACTTGCAACGCTTGCAAGTTTGACTTGTTATTGCTAATGGTAACGTTGACTTTCACGGAAATAGGGCTGCCCTGGCTGGACTCTAGAATTTACTTGACTCAGAGTAAATTAATGACAACATCAGTTTTTCTTTGACGTTAATAAGATGACACAGAGGTCAATGTAGATATTATACTATATCTAGATACTCCTTATCTAGGTCGAATTGTCCAAATTTGATCTAAGGAAGGTGTTAATATTAACCTTGCCGGTCCACCATCCATCATGGGCTTCTGGGTTTGTAAATATAAAGTGCTATATCGAAATTTCCCAAAACAGGGATTTTACCCTATACAACTAGCGTATAAATCGATATACGCTTTACGATTCAAATATTCTCACAAACTTAGTCCAAACTTTGTAAAAGCATTTCATAGATCACGCTGCTTTTGATGCAGAGCGGTTGCGCGGACTAGAACATTAGTATTTAAAGTGTCGTCCACACGACCTGATAATGTCGAGTCTCTCCAACTTTGCGTTTATACTAGTAGTTTTATCGAGGGAGCTTCGAATCGACTTGAATTAGTTTTCGATGCTGAAAGTTCTTGGAGCTGTGTGCTGAGATAGTGTTTCAATTGTAACTTGTTTCAGTTATCACATTAAGTATGTATTTGTATGAAAGAAAATATTCACTGCTATTTTTCTGTTTGGAAGTTTTGAATTCTTAGATATCTTGAACTATTAGGGGGCGTTATTATTGCATTTATGTAAATGATCCTCAAATATATACTTGACTATGATCTTGGAGCTCTTTCCTATATGAAGAATAATGATAACAATCCTCCGGCCGAGGATATTTTGAAGATTTGTTTTGTACAAACGGAAAAAAGAGAGGGCTTGAAAGACAAACCATGTATTTGCTTTCAATAGTAAAATTGCTTTACACGGTCAATAACAATTGACAACAAATGTAGTTACGAATTCCAAAGTCCTAAAGCCCGTACTAAATATTAAATGAGCTATAATTTATTCGTGATTTTACATGCACATAAAATTTAAAGTTTGTCAACCCTAATGTATATTGAAATAGGGAGCTCAGCGCGACCTCTTTTGATGAAAACCTTTTAAGTTGATAGTTCCACAATTGTTCTAGAATGTTTCATGTCCTGGAGAGATCAAGATTGTCTTGAGAGAGATCGAAAACTTACTTGCCTCGACTGGTTTACTGATGTTATACTGATTGGTGCCTGACACATTCACGCCGCGGTCGCACTGGTAAGGCGACTGCGATGCGATGGCAATTTCGTAAAAACGAACTCAAATAAACGTATAATCTGGTTATGTTTCGCCTTAGCAGTGCGGCCGCGGCCTCAGACTCAGGTACAGAGGAAATACAGTTTCGACAAAATAAAAACATCTCTGTGATTCAAACTGATACAATACTTTCGTTTCCTAATCATGTTTTCGGAAATTAGCCCACTTGAATGAACAAATCCTTAACAATAGTTGCTATTCCGGATATTACTTTTCGATACAAATGGATTTTCGTTTATAGAAATCTCTGAGGGATTCATCAAAAACATTTCCTGCGCACATATTGATCCATACAGACATACATATCAAAACAGACCTTTTGTCTTCAGTAAAATATCCGGTATGTTTAAAATTTTACAAAAGCACAAACATTTTTCGCTATATTAAAACCTCCACAAACGTGGACGTGTGCACGAGTATGCGATAGGGGGCGATTAAGTCCATATAATGAGTATCATTCCCTTTGATGTGCAGCCGATGCTCACGGCGTTGTGTGCACATGCAGTCGGGCATGCCTGCCAATTAACCGTGACGGCAGAAATAGCAGGAATTTTAAACGGTAATTTGATCGTTTTGTTTGTGAAATTTTAAAGTATACTCGTTTTGCATTGTTGCGATAATCCTTTTAAGTTGTAGTTTGTAATTATATTTTTCAGAATTAATATCTATAAATATGTTTCCAGTTCTGTAATTCAGAGATGTAAGACAGCATTGTGAGTAGGTAATCAACCAAAAAGACTCACTAAAAATAATGTCCTCAATGTTTTAGAACAATAGAAACTACAAAGAAAAAGTCTTTCAAAGTAAATGAAGGAAATCTTGATTAATAGAAATAAAACTGAAAAAATGCTGTAGCTTATTCCCAAAGTACACAATTTTGTTTTATATTCAGCTTTTTAGGTTCCGAAAAGCTCTAAAATAATTCTACAAGCGTACATTCGTATTATTTTACAAGCCAATTACTTTGTTCATATTCTCGTTAGAAAGCTGAACAGAAATTCTTTGTGGCCATAATGTATGTGTAATGTGTATAACAGTCTTACAGGCGTAGGTATATCCTTACTAATATTATAAACGTGAAAGTTTGTGAGTATGGATGTATGGATGTTTGTAACAAACATCCATACATCCATCCTACGCCTGTAAGACTGTTATACACATTACACATACATTATGGCCACAAAGAATTTCTCTTTCACGACAAAACGGCTGAACGGATCTGGATAATATTTGGCACACAGATAGATTATAGCCTGGAATAATACAGAGGCCACTTTTTATCCAGGTCGGACCCAATCCTGAAGTCCACGCTACGCAGACAAAGCCGCGGGCAGAAGCTTGTGTTTCATATTCGTCGAGACAGCTTTGCTGGGGTAACCACCAAAGCTGTCTCCACTGATTTCAGCGTCCATATCTCCACTGTCAAATTGCATTGCAGCGTGCCAACGACACACAGTCCATATTCTTTGTTAGAAACGTGAAATGGAACTCGCATTTTGCGATTGAGTCGCAAACACTAATGAAACGGATTTCCCGCGATTATTTGCCCTTTTTAATGAAGTTTTCTCTCAATTATTTGTCGAACATTTTACAGAGGCCGCGATGTTTGCACAAGCTTCTAATTAAATTAATTTTTTGCTTGTTTTGTGTTTAGGGCCTGCCATTAGCCCATTTTTACTTAATTGTAATTAACATTAGAACTATATGTATGTTTTAGTCTGTACCTAAATATTTAATTACAATGCGTATCTACCTGTTATTATATGGAATGGTTTTTGTGGTGCAATATAATATGGTCATACAGTAAAATAGAATTACGACGGATGTACGTATAATTCGAAAAGAAAAGACGACACGATTGGCGTAGCGGTCTAGCGATCGGCTTCTGCGCCACGTGTTGTGGGTTCGATCCCCACACTGAGCAAATATTTGTATGACCTACAGGTAGTTGTTCCGGGTCTGGGCGTTTGTGTATGTGAGAATTTGTGTTTGTAAACGCACCCGCGACACAGGAGATAATCCTAGAGTGGGGCAACGTTAAAAAAAAAAAGATATGAGATAATTATTGGTAGCTCATTTGTTGATCACGTGTAGGTGAGCAATGAGCAGATTCCAACAATTTAAATCTAATGTCAAATGCGAATATATTATCTCATGTTACAAGATCGATACAATACCACTGTATTATAAATATGATTTTTTCTCATTTTAATTTCTTGGAGAATCCTTTAATATAACCCCATTATACTTCGTAATACCGATAACACTTCGGTGAAGCATCAACAGGTAAATCAAGCGGTATCGGTGGTACCTGTTGAAGGGTGCATCAAATATTAACGGGTTGTTCGCCGCCCCGGGGTGTAGACATGTCATAATGACTGCCATTGATTGGTTTATTTATTTCTTGTACAACTGTGGAAAAGTTAAATGATTTATTGAATGGAAAATTTAAATCGCGGGCAGGATTCGAACCTGCGTCTCCTGGTTGGATTCACCAGACGCTCTGACCTTTAAGCCAGCGCGAACCCCATCCGCCTGATTGAAAGTTTGCCTTCACATTCTGAATTTACGTCATAAGGTGACGTTGACGACATCTATGAAACGATAAGCAAGGAATAATAAAGACTCAGGAAATACGATAAATATTTCTAGTAGAATTGAATCGTCAATGTAACAAAAATAAACTTAAGTTATTGTTAGGTCAACAGTAGACAAGTTCTCCAGTATTAACGTGTCACCCCACGTTCGCTCCGTCTAGCTTTCATCAAACTTTTCTCTTATACTTTAATTAATTCGCGTCGAACTTCGGGACGGTTAAATTTTCCCCTGGCACACAAATATTAGATCTGGATGTAATTGCCTCACAATTTCCTTGGCTATCCCGGCTAATATTGCCACCGCGGTGAAATTAGGAGCACTCTGGGAAACTCATTTTAATTAATACGAGATTTTCTTTTTCCCTTGTTACGAAATAAAAGTTACATCTTATTAAACTTATAATCTTGACTGGATATAATAGGTTTATAATTTTTCTAGCTAGCTCGGCGTTTGTGTTCATTATGGTTAATGCGAAGGAAACACATTTTAGTCGCACACAATTCACATAAATAATTCAATAGAGAAGAAAGATAAAGAAATACAATGATCTAGAATAGGTCCACCCTCTATTAAATGGCCTACTAACCTACCGGCGAACTGTGGGTGTAGTATCTGCACCTCTGTCTAACCCTGTCTGCAAGTAGGGTGGTATGTATTATATTATTATGTGGTCTCACCTGCTACAATACGAACTGTCCAACTAGTTTCCCTACAAACTTGTATTGTCGTTCTGAACATCATCAATATTAGCCGCAACTAGCAAAGTTGGAGCGTCGCCGTCTCGCTCCCGAGACACGACGCTCGCCTCGTTCTCACCTACTGCTCATCAAATTGTGTCCCATTATCAACTTTGAATGCTGACAAACACTGGCTTGTTAACAAACTAGTAATGAAGTGCAGTAAATACATAGCCACAGCACTAAAGGTCAAAATGAAACATAAGGATTTAATAACGTAAATACATTTTTCAATGACCGGCCAAATTTACAGAGGTTCAGAATTGATAATATTTTCGATCTTCGAAATTAAAAAAGATAAAATTAAAATATATTTTCTTCACATGATTTTATTCCTGTCCGCCTCTTAATTTACAAAACGCGTGTTTATAGTTACCACTAAACAATTCAGTTCAATAACCTAGATATCAAACATTAATAAATAAGTTTGACAGCGCACGCACACGACCACACATCCGCAATATTTATGAATTTAGATCTTTACAGATATTTTCAAATAAATGTTTTAACAATATATTGTGTTCATTTAACAGTAAAGTGGTTTTATACGAATATATCTCATTTTCGCATAAGTCTCAGAAACCGTACCATTTAGAAACATTATAATAAAACATAACATCACGCATATATTCCGCGAAGGGTTAGGCAGATAATTATGTACCAAAGTACTTCTCCAGTTCCCTGGTATGTTTTGAGGTCCCATGTAGAAGGCGAGGGGGTATAAAAACTACTACTAAGTATTTTATAGAAAAACCCAACAATATTTCGCTCATCCTATAAGTAATTCGAATCCAGGATTTAACACTGAACAGTTGCGTTTGTACTAGATCACTGAGGCGGTCGATATTAGAATAATCTTAGAATATAAAACAATAAACTGACAGATAATATACGGTGGACTAGGAGCATGACACACGTTCCCTATATAACGTAAAGAACTACAGCGGAATTTTGGGAAATTCCCACAGGATCAGGAGGGACGAGATCATGAAGTAACCAGGTTGGGACATAGCTATAATAGGATAAGTTCTCGGAATATATTTAGTGCAGGATTTCGAAGTTTTCAGTCATTATTCACTTTCTATACGTGAATAATTATAGAACTTGCACAACTAAATACATTTCACATCAAATATTCAACTACTCACTTGCAAGTAAACCTGGTGGTTTGTTAGCAGTACTTGTAACTCTAAGCAAACGAACTAGTTTGAATCGAAGACGGAGCTATTGAACTGCGTTCCTACCTTTGAAACATGACGTCAGAACTTGCAACGCTTGCAAGTTTGACTTGTTATTGCTAATGGTAACGTTGACTTTCACGGAAATAGGGCTGCCCTGGCTGGACTCTTGAATTTACTTGACTCAGAGTAAATTAATGACAACATCAGTTTTTCTTTGACGTTAATAAGATGACACAGAGGTCAATGTAGATATTATACTATATCTAGATACTCCTTATCTAGGTCGAATTGTCCAAATTTGAGCTAAGGAAGGTGTTAATATTAACCTTGCCGGTCCACTATCCATCATGAGCTTCTGGGTTTGTAAATATAAAGTGCTATATAGAAAGTTCCCAAAACAGGGATTTTATACAAAGATCTATTGACTGTGCCAACTGCCAACCCTATACAACTAGCGTATAAATCGATATACGCTTTACGATTCAAATATTCTCACAAACTTAGTCCAAACTTTGTAAAAGCATTTCATAGATCACGCTGCTTTTGATGCAGAGCGGTTGCGCGGACTAGAACATTAGTATTTAAAGTGTCGTCCACACGACCTGATAATGTCGAGTCTCTCCAACTTTGCGTTTATACTTGTAGTTTTATCGAGGGAGCTTCGAATCGACTTGAATTAGTTTTCGATGCTGAAAGTTCTTGGAGCTGTGTGCTGAGATAGTGTTTCAATTGTAACTTGTTTAAGTTATCACATTAGGTATGTATTTGGATGAAAGAAAATATTCACTGCTATTTTTCTGTTTGGAAGTTTTGAATTCTTAGATGTCTTGAACTATTAGGGGGCGTTATTATTGCATTTATGTAAATGATCCTCAAATATATATTTGACTATGATCTTGGAGCTCTTTCCTATATGAAGAATAATGATAACAATCCTCCGACCGAGGATATTTTGAAGATTTGTTTTGTACAAACGGAAAAAAGAGAGGGCTTGAAAGACAAACCATGTATTTGCTTTCAATAGTAAAATTGCTTTACACGGTCGCTTTTTAATGACCCAATAGTAAGTCGTTGTTTAGTATTGCCATTCACCGGGTACAAATCCAAACACTGCTCAACTTGGGAATCGAAACAGGACCTGACGCTCAGAAAGCACTTGAAACAGCTAGTCAGTTGAGACAGAATATATATGTACAACATGCTGAATAAGTCTCTTTTTTTTTTAAACCTTGTAAACGGAGACCCATTGGTAATTGAAATAGGTCTTACGGTAGCAAATAACTCACGCAGCATGAATAAAAGTGACACTAAAAGTGTCTCACAGCCCATTCTTACAGCCACACAAAAGATTACCTTTTCGATTTGATTATACTAAAGTGTTCCGATGATATAGAGTGATAGATATAGGTATTGACACGTTTGTGTAAATGGATTTAATTATCTGGGTAGCAGAAGAGATCTTTAAAGTTAAATACCTATACAATTTGACATTATCTTCTTTTCGCGGCCCTCGTTTTACAAGTATGGTTCAAAATACCTAACATAATATACCTAATATTTTTTACCGAAATAATATTATAGTCAGTCAGTCAGGATTTTATAGCCTATCTAGTATGTAACATGCTATAACATTATCTTCAAACAATAGTCAATATAATTTATCATCCACGAAGAGTTTTAATGCACATCAAATGCGTATGACACGTGTATTTCAAAATGAAACAATTTTATTTTTAAATCCCGCGTGAATCGGTCTCTTTTAGGCAAGCGCGCTCAATCGTAGATTGCAGTATCGCTGAACATCAAGCGAACTGGCGGTCAAGCGTAAGCCTATCACGAATAGAAAAAAGCTACAGTTTTAGGTACTTTAAAAACAACTCAACCACTAAAAACTTAAAGGAAAATGTTTGAAAACTAAAGTCCCTTCAATCTTTAAGTGCACTTGTAAAGCTTTCTGAATAATATCGAGTTCACCAGCAAAAGAATAACCCCCATGTTATCTAAAATCTCAAAGCTGATATATGAGTGGAGGGCGATAAAATATAAATGTATTCAATACGTTATATATGAGGGTAGGCCAGATTCTCGAGGGGTTCCGCCGATGATAGATACCATGATCTCTTGGTTGGAAAATAAAGGAATACCTCTCCAACTGTGGGTAAACAATATGTACCTATGAAATGGAAACGGGGGATTATTTTTATGCGTCTTTGAAAGTGGTATGGTAAGAGGCTTTGACTTGATTTCTCCTGGTAATATAACAGTCGCTGTTTTTGTAATAGTTACGAGTTCTCTAACGTGCTTATGGTTTTGTTTAAATATAGTAAAACTCTGTCACTTTATTCAACCCCAGTCGTAGGTATTTTGGTAACATACCGCAGATCTAGACAAAACTGTAATTTTTTTTTTACTGCGCAAAATTCCCACGCGTCGTCCACGGCCAGGGGGGGCCAGGTGGGGGCGTCGGACTCGCTGTATAGACTAGCTAGCTAGGCTAGGCTACCGATAGACTATCCAGCCTAACCCCCTGAAAATAGTGGGTCTTGCCTCGCATACTACACAAAGGTGGTATACGCATCTAATAGTAATGCTGTGAGGTAGAGCAGAGGCACGCACCAGTTTATGCTTCGATCTATACTTTTTTACTAAGAATTTAAGAAGATTACGTCACACACGCCTTAACTTTATCGCCAATTCCAGTTTTCGGGGCTCCTCACCATATTTTTCAACCAATTTTTCCACCATGCCATTTCGCATTGCGACTAACCTGACCTCTTAATTCGCGCCTGGATTTTATCTACTCGTACTATCAGAAAACACACGGACGTTATGTCACGGCTGGAAAGCGGCGTTTATTTCAACTGTCGGTTTACGACAGTAATTTGAGGGTGGCGAAAATGTGGATTTTTTCTTGTTGGTAATAGCAGGCAGACATTTTGGACTCGATTTGGTTGAACACGAAATCCTTGATTTATGGTCCCAACGGCGTTGTAATGTGCGATTTATGTCGCATTGGTAGCTAATATTTCACTCTTACAGATCTGTTATCAGCTCTCGCAGAAAAGCTTTAAATGTAAAACTGTACGGTATATACATTTTATTTTGAAAATGTTTGAAATATTGCGGTTATAATTTCTACGACCTGGCGAAAACATTGAAATAATCTTAATTCATCGTATCGCATTGAAATTTTGGGGGTTTATTGGTCAAAATGCATTAAATAAATATAGTAACATAACAATTTTGACAATCTTTGAGCATGATCACTGTTACGTAAGTCATAATTAATACGTAAAATTAATATACATGAGTATAACTATTACGACTACATTGTATAAAATTCATGTAATATTCTATGAATGAGTTGCAATTCACTCAGTCGACTGTGGTTAGCTTAGTTTGTGGGTATAAGAGATAAGCTGGCATTCTAATATCAATATATTATTGTTACCCGCGCTCAGTCGCGCGTGTCAGTCTAGTTTCTGCTTACTCCTATGCTAAAATGCAGTACCGGCCAGAAACTCAAGAAATTGTTCAATTAACTTCTCTTAACGCAGTCGGATTCTTAAACCCTTTCCTATTCATAATGGACATTCCAAAAACTCGAACGAAACGCATTTTAAGTCCACTCTTATCATGAGTACCGCGGGAATGTGGAATGCGCTACCCGAGTGGGTCTTTCCCGAAAGATATAATCTGGGTGTCTTTAGATCATGATTGCACCGTTTTTCTAGGCAATCGAGCTCCATCGTAGATCGCAGTGTCAGTGTGTTTAACATCAGGCGGACTGGCAGTCAAGCTTAGGCTTATTAAGAAAAAAAAATCGTGCTCTCTATAACTCTATAACAAGCACCTCTCCGTAGAATAATTGATGAGTATCATTCCCTTATCACAGTAATACCCGATCTTGATGTGTTCCACGATAAGTTGCGTATATTTAAAAACAAAATACTAAATGCACCTTAATTCTAATCGTTAATCATTTGTTGTTTCATATCTGATTTGTTGTTACTTGATATTTGACATTTCTTCTCTTTCTTTTTTTTTATATGACATGACATTTATTAGACATTCATATTAATATTTCAACAATTATTGCTGTATTATTTGTTAAATTTGAATTTCAAAGTATGTTTTCATTAGGTATTCTTTTTTTTCTATTATTATTAATTATTGTACTCCATCTTCGAGCCGATGAATTGCCAATGTTATGTACGCCATTATTGTCACATGCATCAGGCCATAAACTAAATAGTATAAGCTATTTTCAATGTTAAATGTTTGTGATGTGGCAGTACTTTTTAAATAAATAATAATAATTAAACTATCTCGCTAAACTATAAAATTGATCTAATTTAACCTCGGCCACACTTTTAGTGCTCATTGACAAATAATAACGTATCTGCTGCAGCGCGCAATGAACTCTATTAGCCAGTGTTCTGCTACGGCAGACAAACGAGCCAGGTTGCCCGCGCTTTGTCCCGCCTCATCCAAATGCTCAACTTAAGCACCGCCATTAATTTCAACCTGCTTGAAAACATACGGCCTGCAATGGAGGCGGGACCGTCGCGATATTTAATTGAAATTATAAAGGGTCTGCGTTTCATAGTTTGCGTTTGTATAGTGTAAATGAGTTCATGACAGGATAATACTATGTTTAGTTACGCCCCTTCAAGAAATTTACTATTAGGTACGTTATAAATTCTGTGTAAGATTTAGTTAAGTAATTAAACGAATTAATGAAAAATATTATCGAAAATAACAGAAATTAATTTCAGAATGGTCAATTATTTAAAAATAGTGACTGTACAAAACACTTAACGTGAAATGATTTAATTATGTATGTTTTTAAGCTTAAACTCCGTTGCTTGTAAGCCCCGCACTAGTCACTTCCCCGTATATTTCCCCGATGCACTGGAGATGCAATTTATTAACCCTCAAGTGCCCTCGTTACGGACGCTTCTGCTGTCCGGCGCAACCTTTGCCTCGCGAGCATTACTTATGCCTCTTTGGCATTGTGTAGCCACTGTGGGCATGGCTTAGCCGGTCTGGCCACGACACCACCACAATAATTGATCAAGTAACAAGCAGTTTGAGTGCTTTTGAATTGAGTTACTGTTATTTTCTTTGACACCAAGTAACATAATATCGAAGTATTGACAATTATAGATTTCAGTTTAATTAACACTCCATCACAAATTTATAGATGTGAGCCACTTTATAAATATTCTTATTCTTGTTTTGCTGTATTTCTTGTAAATTCATCCTCTCTTAGAATTAGGTCATGTTATGCTATGCTATGGAAGAAATTATAGTAGAGAACTTACAGTACCTATACATACTTAAAAGTTGTTGTCAATATAATCTACATAATTGTTTCAGCCCAAAGTTTCCTATTCCGTATCGCATGTATACATTTTTGTAAGTTCCACCAACCTTATCTAACGTTCAAAGGTGCGCGCATCAACAAACGCGTATTTTGTTCTGAATTCCCAGTAGCCGGCCGTACAATGTCGCGCAATTTGCGGGAGCAATACGCCCGCACCGCGCAGGTGACGCGCAAAACAATACCACTGTGCTTCCGCGGTGGAGGGTTAAGTCATGGACGAGAGCGGGAAAATATGGTTTAATTATTATTTTAGTATCTTAAATATACAATTTGTATAAATTCCACTTCCTTTAACATAACGTATTCGGCAAAATTTTAGGCAGAGGTGTACCAATATACATTCGCAGTTTGACGGTATGTTTTTTTATGGTGAGCTAATTAGGTTAATTGGTCATGAATCTAAACTTAAGAATGCTGCTGGATATGGTATAAGAAAAATCCAATAATGAAAACCAGCGTTAAGCGCTTTGCTGTGTTTGACATCATGTTGATCTGAAGAAGATTTGGTACAGCCGTGAGACATTTTTTTGACACTCGAGTTACATTATTTGTGACCCAATCCCAAACTTTCGTTCTTTTGCGAAATGATATAACTATTAGGAACTGGGTCTTGTAGCACTATGCTGAATAACTGACACTATTCAATAGAAGTTAATTAAGGTTGTTGGAATAGAGGCTCTTGGAGAAATGTTCACCCTTCAGTCTTAAAAATCATTATGAATATCTTATGGCTTGTACCATTTAGTTCTGTGTAGGGCTTTAAGTTTTGTACTCTAGAAAATGTAACCGCGCCCTAAGCTGTGACCCAATTCTTAAAAACATATTTATACTTAAAAGTGCTCTTCGGAATAGGTTTTTTAATTTTGGTTTATTATTCAAGGATTCCATTTATATGAGTGAAAAAGGACAGGAATATTTTCCGTGCATTTTATGAACGTGTGTTTTTATTTATTACTTTAGCACAATTCGATAGAATGGCAGGGTAGGTTTTAGTACATATGTTGTCTTAACATACAGCTTCAATATTAAAATGAGTACGCAATAATGCCATTTTCTTATTGTAATTTCTGCAGCATTTACCTCGATATTTACCGTATTTTTTTTAAATCTTAAAACCTTTACCAATTTATAAATGTATCTAATGCTTAGGTTGAAAAATGTGTAATAGCGAGTAACGTTCTCCGTTAAAATTGTTACGCACACAATACGTTAGACGTTCCAGTTAATAGCAACACATTAGCCGGCAGACCCTCCACTTGACTTGATACATTTTATTTAAGAAAAAGTCAAAGCAAAAATTGGTTAGGAAACGTCACTAGGCTCTCCTCCCTATCATTATAAAAAACCTTGCAGTAAAGTAGACCCCAGGAAGTAAAGGTAATTTTTTTTAATGTAAATATACATTTCTATTGGTTTGAAATAAAACTACTTAACATAACATAACATACCATCACGCCTGTATTCCCCGAAGGGTTAGGCAGGGGCGTACTTAATGTACACCCACAGTTCGTCGGTATGTTTAGGTCCCATGTTATAGGGGGCGAGCCTATAGCCATTCACCGGGCACAAATCCAGACTCCGAGCTGCTACTGAGAATTTCATAGAAAAACCCAATAACACTTTGCTCGACCCGGGGATCGAACCCAGGACCTCTAGTGTAGCAGTCTCGCTTGGGACCACTAGACTAATGAGGCAGTCAAAATATTAAAAAAAAAACTACTTTTACGGACTTTATCGCGTTGTATTGATATTATTTAATTCCCGACGTTTCGGATCCTTTACAGCATCTCAGCAGATCCCATGGTCATGGGTAAACTAAGTTGATGGACGTCTTAATGTTGCAATTACTAACAGCTACTTACTTGGATAAATACCAAAAATGTAAGTTAAATGTACCCTTGACCATGGATGCTGTAAAGGATACGAAACGTCGGGAATTCAATAATATCAATACAATAAATCAATACATCACTAGACTGCTTGGGACCACTAGACTGCCTCATTAGTCTAGTGGTCCCAAGCGCGATTGCTACGCTAGAGGTCCTGGGTTCGATCCCCAGGTCGAGCAAAGTGTTATTGGGTTTTTCTATGAAATTCTCAGTAGTAGCTCGGAGTCTAGATTTGTGCCCGGTTAATGGCAATAGGCTCGCCCCCTATTACATGGGACCTAAACATACCGGCGAACTGTGGGTGTACATTAGTACGCCTCTGCCCAACCCTTCGGGGAATACAGGCGTGATGGTATGTTATGTAAATCAATACAATCAATAAATAATATCAATACAACGTGATAAAATCCGTAAAAGTAGTTTAATTTCAATACATTTCTATTGCTTTTTCGTTTTAAATTCTTTCAAGACTGAAAGATCTAACTAAAAATAATTGAATTTACCAACTTTAATTTAATCTCTTAACGAAAGGTATCATGAATTAATAAATTAAATTAATAAGTAAATCTGAAACGTGGTTATTTTATGAAAGAGCCATCCTATCAATATCACTAATGAACTTAAGGTCGAAGGCCCTACCTTGTTAGAGGTCCCTAAGGATGAATAGGATTTTACGATCCAGTTATTTATGATTATAGGTAGGCTTTTAAGATATTTTAGCTGCTGGTACCTTTGGGTATCTGGATTACATTCGATTTTTTTTTCAAAGATTTTTTTCCAGTTTTAAAAGAAAAGCATATATTATTTTAACTTTTGGCTATCATGCGGGTGACGTGTCCGGTTTTCAGTGTAATTATTTCATAAGGCTTACAAATTATTATATATGTTCAGTTTTGGGTACATTAATGTCTGTGTAATACACACATGAAATGAGGAATTCCTGTTTTAAAATATAGTTAATCGACAAAATAATACGGGTTGGACGAGCTTTGTAGTGAAATAGAAAAAACTGTGTGGGGGTCCTTCCGAAAGGAATCTGTTACAAGAAAAACTGTGTGGCAGTTCTTCCTAAAGGAACCTGTTACAAAAAAAACTGTGTGGCGGTTCATCCAAAAGGAACCTGTTAACTAACATATCATATTAATATTAAATATTCTACCTGAAACTTTTAACAAAAAACTTTGCTCTTAGGGATATTAATACCATCAGCCACAAAGTATAATAAAGTCCGTAGTCCTCGGCGGTTCACCCTTCCTTCCTTGTTATATTTGCCAACGTAATTTGTTCCGGAGCTCAACAGGACCAAACTTTGCAGTGTCCCCGCCATTTATAATTCCATTAAAAGTGCAAGTTGTTTTTGTTGTCGTAGTAAGAAACTTTTCTACAGAGAGACATGAACAGATTCAATATTTAAACGAAAATAGTAAGATATTTACTGAAGGAAAAATTCGATCGCGGGCAGGATTCGAACCTGCGTCTTCTGTTTAGATACACTAGACGCTCTGATCTCTACGCCACCGCGAGATCTACCCGCCAGATCGAAATTTGCCTTCATATTCTTAATTTACGTCTTAAGGTGACGTTGGTGACAACTATTGAAATGCAAGTTTTACGTGGGAGAGCCATGCTTCGGCACGAATGGGCCGGCTCGACCGGAGTGATACCATGGCCTCACAGAAATCCGGCGTGAAACAACGCTTACGTTGTGTTTTGCCGAGTGAGTGAGGTTACCGGAAGCCCAATCCCCTTTTAAAAGGTCGGCAACGCACTCGTGACTCCTCTGGTGTTGCGGGTGTCCATGGGCGGCGGTTATCGCTTACCATCAGGCGATCCGTCAGCTCGTTTGCCCTACTATCCCATAAAAAGAAAAAGGTATTTTGCTTCTCAATATTAATATATATTCAATAAATTTCAATCTTAATCAATTTTCCGTTACTAAAATAACTTTATAATCTTAGCAAAAAAAAGATACGAAAATAGTATGTTTGTGATAGCGATACAAGTTATTTAGTTGCAAAAATATTTGTTTTTCGACACATATCTTAGTAACTTATGACTTAGGGCTGATTCCATCGCCAGATAACTTTATCGGTGGAAAAAAACGAAATTTTTAACAGTGTTTCTATACAAAATCTGTCAAACGTAAATTGTATTCCTCAGTTAAATGATATAACTAAGCACCGAAAAATTTGCCCTTAGTAACTTATGACGTTTGACTGGCGCAGGAGACGAGCGACCGACCTTGACGCCATGGGCCATTTTTGCGATTCCCTATTACAAATATAAATGATGTGCATATAGCCATTCTGTCTTTGTTTTTTGTGTTTTTAAAGGTACCTACGATACAAGACATATTTTTCTTAGTGTGGAGGAAGATCTTTACTCCTTATAAAATTTTCATATTTAGTTTTATGAAAGTAACATACCACCTCAAATTACAATGTATTGCTATAACATTGCGTGGTTCGGCCATCTTTCATATACATAGCGTTAAATAAACTATGAACACGTTACCGTTAAACCGTCTGAAGATATTTCATCATAAAGTTATTTTATAGTCAGTGTTTTGCGAAATTTTCAAACCAGATATAAAGGAGGGTTGCAACTTAAATATTAACCGTGCTACCACGAGTTGTGTTAGGGAACTTTTAATATTTACACCTGTTCTTTATCGGAGGCTTTCACAAATGTACCTCCAGACTTTTTAAGTACTATAACTTTAGGTACGTATGCCTATATTAGCCTTAATGTGATACGTGTTGAGTATATTTTATTTCGCTCTATACATTTACAGTCTGCCTGGTGAGATACTAATGATACTCGAGGGCGTGATATTTGGCGATCATATTATATAAAGAAAATTAATTACTTTAAAAATAAATATTAATTGACTACTAAGTAAACTTAACAGAAAGTTATGTAATTAAATACGCAACGCATGGACATACTTAGCGCGGATGCAAAAGCTGCGTTATCACTACAGATTAGGTACCGAGCTATTGTTTACGCCAAGACCTCGCCACGTGCTAACGGAATAGCAGGCTACCTTTGATGAAGAAGCATCCACACTTCATTTATTTATAGGGAATTTTGGTCAAAAATAAGTACTTAATTTTAATCTAGTACCGAGTATTCTCCTGCAGTATTGTTTGTGTGTCACCAGGCACACAAACAATACCAGGCAGCCTGTATAAATATTAGTATATCTTAAATATATATGCTTGCAATCAAAATAATTAATTCATATAATTACTTACAATGAGAATCGTGACGTGTTTCTAACTTCCTAAGTCCCATTTTCTTTGTTTTCAGGTAAAAATAACATGTTCAAGGAGGTTGGTGTTCCGCGTCACGTGCCGATCGTCGCGAACACTGGACCGAAATGATGTTCAAAGTAATTGGAAGTTTTATACGTCGTAAAACCCGGATTAGGTTTGAGGCCCGAATCTCTAAGACAGATCCTACCGGCAAATAAGTTTGGCAAACTCGCCAACTTCCAAAGTCCTATATCTATGTGTCGAAAGGTATTTACGGGGGATAATTTGTGATGCTGTTGGTAGATAAAACCTTTGTTTTGGGACTTACGGCGTTATGAGGCCATTTGTCTCGGCATAGGCTTTGGCATTGCCTAACTCGGCAATTTTATCAATTTATTTCAAGATTTTTTTTCTATTTGTATTGATAAAACCAACAAATACAATACATTTAGATTCAGTTTGGAAAAAAATGCTTTACATGTGGTTTTTCAGCCTGACGGGACTTAGGTTTAGACCTCGCGGCTTGTTGTTACAGAGTAATAATCTCGCTAACACAGTTATGTGAGAAGTATACTAGTTTTTTTTATCTAATAGCGTTAAATATAAATTAACTTTTCTTAATAATATTCGTATTTTTCTAGTTGCTAATTGACACAGTCTATGTATACCTACATATATAGTTATTTATTAAGCGCCCCTTCTTAAGGTTATGATAACCAATATAGCTTATTGGTTTGAGGATATTAGGTGGCCTTCATGTAAACTGCAGCTTTTTAAGACACATCTGGTTAAAACTAGAAATCCTGACATAAAAGTCTTTAAAGCATGTCAAATAAAGTCAGCCGCTCCATATACTCGTAATCCAATATACAGTTCCTCAAACTAAAAAATCCGACAAAAGCTTCGCAACTCCCTGTTATTTTAAAAGCTGAGAGTGCTAAACCCTTTCGCTGCCGTTCAGCATTTTACCCGGCCAGCATTATCGGACGGTGATAAATCTGCCGGTCCGCACGATCGGACAGCACCCGGTCCGGCGCTGCTCTGTGTAAGCACGTAGACTAGTTTTTATTCTATCTAGGAAATGCAAAATGGGAAGGAAAAATGGAAAGTAATAATTTATCGGCACGATTGGCACCGTGACTGACTTATTGTGTTCTGCACGTGCGCCGGGTACCGACAGTTCTAACCTGGCACAAATCATACCTACAAAGTAATTTGTACGCTTTATTAATTAAAAATATAACATTATATAAATATATATTGGCCTGCCTCATTAACCTAGTCGTCCTGAGCGTAACTGTTACGCTACAGGTCCTGGGTTCAATTCCCAGAGGTCAAGCAAAGTCTTATTGAGGTTTTTCTGTGAAATTCTCTGTAGCAGCTTGGAGTTTGGATTTTATGCCCGGTCAATGGCAATAGGCTCGCCCCCTGTTACATGAGACCAAACACTTGCCTAAACTATGGGTATACGCCTCTGCCTAACCCGTAGACATTTTTATTTAACTATTTATAGACTTTTTCGGAAGGTTGCCACTTATCAGACGACTGTATACCTGATTATCATTTTAATGCAATAAAAAAATTTAGCATGTGTCCCCGGGGCCCAAGCTCCATCTCCGATACCGCAGCGAGCACCGCCCATCTTGCACTGTTATCTGACATCAGTAGATTACCCCGCTACCCCTACTGTCTCACCGCGTCGTATCGCACGTACGATCAGTTCCCCGGTAACATGTTCCACGTTAACAGTTGTAGATGCTACTGATTAACAACTTGTTCCAATTAACTGCTTTTAACTATCTTTTTGTGATTTTAAGCTAAGATTATTAAGTTATTTTGTAGTAAAGGAATTAACGTCACCTTATGACGTAAATTCAGAATGTGAAGGCAAAATTTCAATCATGCGGGTAGGGTTCGAGGTGGTTTAGAGGTCAGAGCGTCTGGTGTATCAAACCAGAAGACGCAGGTTCGAATCCTGCCCGCGATTGATTTTTTTTCCTTTACTACAAAATAACTGCTTTTAATTAAACCGGGTTTGACTGAGCAAAAACAGTTTTTATATAAACATTCTTAAATAGTCTAAGAATAATTAGACCTCGCAAGATATGATCATTGTTTTATGTGTGGAAAATCCTCATAGATCCTCTGCCAACTAAAAACCGCACATGTGTTCTCTTGCTAAAATTAAAATTTCACTAAAATGGATATCTTTAAAATTGACAATAAATAACTACATTAAATTAAACAATTTAATGAACCCCCGACACCGCCAATTTGTGGCGGCAGCCATCTTGGGCCGATTTTCATCAAACATAGCTAAGAACACTCGACTAATTCACCTTTCAAACAAAATCAAAATCGGTTCATCCGATTCACACACACACACACACACACACACACACACACACACACATACGCAAACTCGTCAAACTTATAACACCCCGTCGTTTTTGCGTCGGGGGTTAAAAATAACAAGTAATAACCCTCCTGGCGCAGTCGGGTAAAAAGGTAAGGCAACATTGTTCGGTATTACACTAACCTTATGATTGAGATGAACTGCCTAAGTAATCTAGTGGTTCGAGTTCCCAGGTTCGATTTACACGTCCCTATTACATGAGATCTAAATATACTGGCAAACTGAGGGTGTACATTATGGTATACCTCTGCTTAATCCTTCTGAGAATACATGCGTGATGATATTTTATGTTATGATTGAGATGCTGGCATACGGCACAAACATTAAAAGGATACATCAAAACGTATTTGTTTCTTATACGAATGCGTGTATAGCAATCCGAGAATACCATTTATTTATCTGGCAAGTAATAAAATACGAATAAGTACCGGTCGCGATACTTCTCTCCTGAATATTCATGAGCGAGCTCAGCTCCCAGTGTTGCCACCCCAAATATTTGTCTTGCTTACCTTATGGTAATATTTCTAGTGGTTTTCGTTCGCGACTTCAACAAAAAGCGGTGTTTTTAGTGGACTTTTAATTTTAACAGCGTTTATTTTTTGTAAGCTGGTAATGCTGAGAGACGAGAGGCTTTTGTTGACTGTTTCGTGGTTAAAATTGTAGTGTGCTTTGACTTTTGTGAAGTGGATTTTTTAACGCTGCTCAGTATAAGTTCTAATTTTAATAATACCATCCCGCCTACATTCCCCAAAAGGTTAGGCAGAGGTATATGTACTTGTGATAGATATATACTTACCGTTCTGCATTTACGCCCCGTAATGGAGTGGATTTTTCGATTGATCATTTCCTAATCAAAAACTCAGTGAAAATTTGTTCAACCTGGTATTCGAACTTAGGAGGAACTCGCGATCAGCTGCCGCGCTTGAGACCAAAGACGAAGTTAAATATATTTAACTAGCGACCCGCCCGTGGTGTCACCCGCGTTGCCCCATTCCTAAGAGTCGTAGCGTAATATTAAATAACTTTAATCCGGCCTCTTGAATCATTCTATCTATTAAAAAAACTGCATCAAAATCCGTTGCGTAGTTTTAAAGATCTAAGCATACATAGGGACGGACAGACAGCGGGAAGCGACTTTGTTTTATTGATTTATTTATTATACTATGTAGTGATAAACCATAAACCGTAAACCATTTCAAAACGCTTCTATAATTAATAATAGTGTTAACAAACGCCCACAGGTGTCGCTACATTGTAAATAAACAACAACTTTGAACGTTTGACAGCTGATGATAGATTACATACAGTTAGTTTACTTACACATAATTGACAATTACATGACAGTTTACAACCAACGAAATGTACTGGTAATTGATTGTTGGTCATGATAAACTATCTGAGGGTTAGTTGAATTTATTCGACGTTAGAGGGTTGAATGTTAAAATATAATGACCTTTTTAGTAAATGATAATAGCTATAATAGTTTGTGAGTACTCGTGGAGACGAATTGTACTTTGCTAGTGGATAGAAGATTAAAAATTTACGTAATAACATTAAATTTAAAATTAAAACGAAAAACCCGCGGCGCGGCATCAAGACATTGTTACCATGTTCCTGCAATATCATTGAAGTAACAGGATTCCAAATTTCAAATCGATCAGACCTGTGGAAATTGTTCACATCCCTTCATGAACCAAAAAAGAGCTGATAATCTTCAAACGGCTGGCTAGATTTTCTTAAAGCATAGCTAAGAACACTCGAACATCGACCTTTCAGACAAAAAAGGCTACGATGCAACAGACTCACGCGTTAAACCTCTCTTTTGGGAGATTAAAAAGAGAAAGACTCATTTAATTACTTTGTTAAAGTAATTTACCTAAATATTATTTCGTATTAAAAGAAAACGCGTCTTTAGACTGCACCATTATCAACTGCAATAAAACATGAACCCGTAACCGTTTAACTAGCAGTTATGTTTAACCGCGTAATGATAACACGTACCATGCCCGCGGCCGCAATGCGCATTAACGTTCAAAGTTACTGTTATGTAATACAAGTTCTATATCGTTAACATAATATATTCAGTTAATTGAATACGCTAAGTATATATTGATACTGCTGTTAGAAAGTAGAACATAATAGTTTGCTTTAATAAAACTTTTTGCTTGAGTAGAAACTCTTCTAAAGATTAATAATAAAGAGGCTCTTATTTAGTTTATGAGCCTCGTCTGATAGCGGCAAAAAAAAAATAGTCGGGTCCAAATTAGGCTGAGTTTTTTTTTCTTTTAAAAAACGTTGCCCCACACTAGGACCCACACTAGAACCCACAACACGTGACGCAGAAGCCGATCGCTCAGCCGCTACGCCAAACGTGTCGACTATTGAAGTTCCCATCTGACGGCACATTTGGCGTAGTGGCTGAGCGATCGGCTTCTACACTACGTTCGATCCCCGCACGGAACAAATATTTGTATGATCTACAGGTTACCTTGTGTTTCTAAATGCACCTACGATACAGGGCAAAATCCTAGTGTATGTTTTACTTACACAAAAAAAAACGATTGAATTCGGAATTCTTACTAAAATATTCAATGCTGCCTACGTCGTAGCACATGTCTACGAGACGCCTACGCCGGTTAGACGACCGCTACGTCCGTAGCGCACCTGCTACGCGTCTGCGTTCGTAGATATGCTAAGTAGTCCCTAGGTTTGTTTGAATATTATGAATAGGTGTGACGTCAGAGGTCCCTGACCTTATAAATATAGAAGGGGTACATTTTAGTATGTTGGTTATTTCAGTCTAGAAACACGAAGTGCACATATTGTTATTAAAGATTTAGCTGGGTTATTATTTAATTTAACTTTTAGCTTTACGGTTGAATTTAGGAATAGTTATAGTAGAGATGCGGTAGTCCTTTTTTAAACTACATAATATAAACAACATACCATCACGCCTGGATTCCCTGAAGGGTTAGGCAGAGGCGTACTAATATACCTACACCCACAGTTCGCTGGTATTTTTAGGTCACATGTAATAGGGGCGAGCCTTTTGCCATTAACCGGGCACAAATCCCAAACTCCGAGCAGCTACTGCGAATTTCATAGAAAAATCCAATAACACAATGCACAACCTGGGAACCGAATCCAGGTCATCTTGCGTAGCAGTCGCGCTTGGGTCTACTAGACTAATGAGGCAGTATGTATATGTTGTTTATGTCACGATATTTTTTGTATAATAATAAAATAAAAATATTTTTTCATTTATTTAACATCTTTGTAACCTGTGTTCCCAAAATAAATTATGTGTATCTGAATGTATTTTCAGACACGAGGCCCAATAAATGATGATAGGGTTTTTTTTAAAAAATAGGGTTACCTTACACCTTATTTTGAAATTAACTAAAATTTGCGAATTATTCATTGTTCGGGAATACTATGAGAGTTAATTAATATACCTATTAAATTTAATTAAAAATCAAAACACAACTCATGCAGTTATATTACGACTCTATCTCTAAAATTAGCTTGTTATACCAAAAAGTTATCGTTTATCGCCATAATTAACAGTAACCATTAATTTAAACTCGAAAAACAATGCGATACGTTATCAGGCTGATACGTGTATTATCGATACGTGCTCTCTCCCCAGTCGGGTGGCAGCCTTCACTCTGGTAAGACTAGTTTGTATATTCTGTAGTTATTAAAGTATTTGATCGATAAATTTATTTATTTTTTAAAAAAGCTTCCTAGTGATGTGAATCGCACATTACTAGTATTTTTTGTTAACCCCTCGTACTAAGCTAAATGCTTGTGTTACGAGTCGGTTCACGTCGGTAGTACAATGGGTACCGGCAACCACATGATCGCAAATCTGACGCCCCAGCCGTTAGACTACCGCCGCTTAAGTATAGTAATTGAAAACCATTCAGTTATTGTATTGCCATACCATTAATTTTAAATGAAGTTATAGTGTTGTAACTCTAGTTAAACTTTAATCTTTCTACTCTGTACTCTGAGAGAGCAAAGATTATATTATCTTTCCCAAAACTGCGCTTAATCATTCTCATATATTCTAAGTAGGTATTACGCTAGACAGAATCTCTTCATTTATAAAATTTTCTTTTGGTTTTCGTTGGCAAAATTTAAATTTAAATTGCAATCATCTATTTTAATAAATGGAATTTCTTTATGACGTGTCATCTTACAACTAAGCTATTTATCTACCCTCAGAGTTTGGCATGTGGCGGTATTCTAAGCGACAAGCCAATCCAACCTAATTATAAGATATTATTGTTGTAATAATTTCTAATAAATAATAGCTTCAATGGTCTGGTACTCAGTACTTCTAAGGTTGCGCAGTGTTAATGTGTTTTTCTATGAAATTCTCATTAGCAGAATTTGGATTTGTGAATCAGAATCAGAATTTATTTGCTTTCAATCTAGGTACAGCTTAGTTGTTTCTGTTTAATGTCAATAGGCTCGCCCCCATTATATTATGATCCCTTAAAATACCGAAAATGTGGGTGTAACCCTCTGCTTAATTTCTGTGAAGACACAAGGTTAAAAACTACGTTTCTAAGCACCAGGTTTTGTATTGAAAGCCGGTCATCGATGTTGTTTAATTTTAAACAGCATTCTTAGCCAGAGATTAGCCCAATTGAATGCCCAAGGTGCGCCAGATGAATAATTTTTAAATCGTATAAATAATGCAAACATTGCTACACATATTTTAATAATGTGCAGTAAAGTAGAAAGCGCCGCGGTCTCAATGGTGCCTTTATAAACAACTTAATCATTTGAGATAAAGAAAAGTGTATTATATTTATCTTACACCGTCTTAGAGACCATTTAAAAACGTTCAGAAAATTGCCCGCTGGAGATCGAGTTACGTTACGAGCATCTCCCATTGGAATCCGAGCGAGATAAGAAAGCTCTAATTTGCTCTTTGTTGTCGAGTTGCCCGGGCAACGTGACACTCCCCTTTGCCCAGGCAGTGTTTTTAATGCTCCGTCGAGAGCTTTATGTAGATTTTTTTACATTGTTTCTGAAGAGATTGAGGTCAGTTACGAGAATTTAAATCATAATGGCGTATTTTGTGATGAGAACAGTGCTTTGTTCTTTTGCATAATTTAATTTTGTCGGGAACTTTTAACAATGAGTAGTAGTAACATGGAAACGATAAAATTATGTCGCGAGACGCATGTTACTACTGATTACAAATAGCGCTTGTGTTAATAATAAATTAAGAGATAACAGTAACGAAATCTCAACAACTATAGAGCCTGCGAACTTGGCATTGGACATATAGATATCCGCTAAGAATGGACATGTGAAAATTTCTACATGATTAAGACCACTAGATCTAGTAAAATAAAATTTAAAAAATCACTTTATATTGCCAAAAATAGTAAATGATCACAATTTTAGCGTGAAATTAGAACCATAGAAATTCTTCAACTTGCCTACTCTAACTCAACCAACTCAAATGTATGATTGTCTAATAAAAAAAAATCGTAATAAATTCACGAACTAAATATACCTAATAGGTAGAATTCGGCTGGGCTCGTTGTGGTCTCAGTTCTAACCTACCCTAAACTTAATATTTGGTAAACATTTATCCATTTTGGTAAGCATTTTTGTGATCAATTTACTAAATTTGGTGGTCATTATATTTATCCCCATTAATAAATACGAGTCATCGCCAGTAGAACCGCGGGGCATATCTATATATATATAATGCTTTGTCCCGAATGACAGACTGACAGATCAACGCATAGCCAAAACCGCTGATCGTAGAGACCTAAAACATGGAGGGTGTGTACTTTGTATGACGTAGATCTTTAAATTCTACCCTTAAGGTGGTGAAAAGGGGGTGAAAGTTTGTATGAAAGTCTGTAATTTTTTAGCGGTTGAACCCGCGGGGTACAGCTAGTACACACTTTACGAGTACACAATTATAATGTATACATACATACATCACTGTGAGCGTATTAACCAAACACAGTTCGTCTCATTCCGCTCAGATAATTGGTATTAATTCATAATAGTACATAGGTAAGTGCACAATGTTTGTGTACAGACACATACAATTTCAGTAATGTACATTGTTGGCTCATCATAACCGAACTCGTGGTTCGCCTATTTCGAATTTGAATTTTGGTGGCTCACAAAAATTAGATTTCAAATATAGTTATTATGGACTTAATGGTTCTGGGAAATGTTGACAGGTTTTATCCCTATAATATTATAACTAAATTATATATTTTAGTATTTATGTTTAGTTCTTAGCTTTTTCCTGTGTGCAAAACAAACATAACATACCATCACGCCTGTATTCCAACATACCATCACGCCTGTATTCCCCGAAGGGTTAGGTAGAGGCGTACTAATGTACACCCACAGTTCGCCGGTATATTTAGGTCCCATGTAATAGGGGGCGAGCCTATTGCCATTAACCGGGCACAAATTCAGACTCCGAGCTGCTACTGAGAATTTCATAGAAAAACCCAATAATACTGCTCGACCTGGGGATCGAACCCAGGACCTCTAGCGTAGCAGTCGCGCTTGTGACCACTAGACTAATGAGGCAGTCAAGTGTGCAAAACAATGGTTCCGTTTAATCCCCTTATTCATATTTTTTATGAAACATCTTATAAACTTCTTATAACTAAAATATGTTTTTTTTCCTTTGCTTCTCACAAAATATCACGTGTCTACACAAGAAAAAACATATTATAGCTATAAGAAGTTTATAAGACGTTTTAAATTTTTATGAATAGTCTTTAACCTGAAGACTTCGTAATATATAACAGAATTACAAGTGACTTAAATATTGTAGGACAACGTCTGTGATGGCCGTTTGAGGGCAGAGCAATATCAACTGTGATTGACCTGTCACAAGCAATTTGTGGGATAATTACATGTCGGGCAACAAAGTGATTGCTTCCACATGTGCATTCATCGGATGATGAATCACGGACAATATAGCTCGATCTCTGTTTCAGTGACATAAGGCAATAGATAATCTATAGGTATGGAATAGTACTAGTAATATACTAGTACGACGACACGTTTGGCGTAGCGGCTGAGCGATCGGCTTCTGCGTCACGTGTTGTGGGTTCGATCCCCACACGGAGCAAATATTTGTATGATCTACAGGTAGTTGTTCCGGGTCTGGGCGTTTGTGTATGTGAGAATTTGTGTTTGTAAACGCAGCCACGATACAGGAGAAAATCCTAGTGTGGGGCAACGTTTTTTTTAAAAAAAAAAAAAACTAGTGTCTTGGATTTTTTTTTTTATTCTTGATAGGCTCACTTTTGATCACCGGTTCGCCTGATGTTAAGCAACACTGCGATCTACGACGGAGCGCGCTTGCCTAGAAGAATCCGATTCACTCGTGATTTATAGACACACAGATTATTCGGGGAAGACCCATTCGGGAACCGCATTCCACATTTCAGCGGTACGCATAATAAAACTATGTCGCTTTTTCTTGCTTCTCGGAGAGTGAGCAGATCGTGGAGATCTGATAGACACTCTCCAATATCTATCCGATTGCCAGTTGCTAGTTGTCGGAAAACAATAATCAACATTGTTAAAGAATTCGAGTTTTGCCAGTATTGATCATAGGGCGATTAATTGAGAACTAATGATTGAGAACAGGTAATTTATATTTGATATCTTTGATATTATCGTTGATAAAAATGGCAATAAGCTAACTAATTATGCCACTCCACGTTTCAGTTTTAGACGTCATGTGTCACTACACTGTACCGTTAGCAATTCGCGTTATGCCAGTATTTCTCTTTACAAACAGAATATTTTATCATTCTCTCTTTGAATATACTGAATATTTTTCATTGTAAATTAAATTAGTTTCAACTCGATTGGGTTCACTATGAAATTTGTCGATTTTAATATATTTCAATTTACAAAAAAAGGGAAAAATAGTTTATCTGTAACATATAGGGAATGTAATTCGTTTTCACATTTTCGAATGAAAAAAAAATATAACGCAACGAACCTTCCGAATGAGTAATATTAGGTTTTGTTTATTAATTGATATCGTTATTTGAAATATCCGGTATATACATGAACCCAATTAATCAAATGATTTTATTTATACAATAAAACACAAAATAATTATGATTGTTCCATGTGTGAACCGTGTTATAAACTTGATTTATTGTTATAAATGGGACCGTATATATAGGTTCAACATTCGCATTTCCACGAGTTCTCTTCCAATATCCTAATTGTTCGCTCACTGTCGCACGTGCGATAAATTACGTGCGCTTAGGATCCGGTGACTATATGTAGGGCTGTCATTTGATACGAACCATTGTTTGTGAAAAAAGAAGCAGAGAAAAGTATTAGAATAAATAAGAGGTAATTGTTAGCAATGCCTACATGATAAAAATTACTAGCAAATTAGGCTTTCTATCAAATAAAAAAAAAATAGTTTATAAGATAGAGATCAATATTTTAATAATATTACAGTACAGTTGACACAATTTCGCTTTCAACAAAAACAGGTTCTGTTGTTATCTCACTCTTAAACCTACTTTCATGATACCAAGTCACTTAACCCCGTTTTAGCTTTTACCAAATATTCCACCACCTGCTAGCGGCACACTGTACAATCACCAAATGGTTCCCTCACCGCCGTTTAACCCATCTGCGTCTACAGTTCCACGTTAAATTAGTGCCGTGAAGTTTTTATCGCTGCCTCGCCGCCTTGTGCCTCTGAATATTGTGTCTGCATTATAAAATATAAGCCGAAATGACCCTTTTGAAATGCAGGAGTTTTATTTATTTTCGGAAATTTATACGTGTGTGTACCGCTTGTTATGTGTGTGTGTGTAAATTATTAGGGTACAATGTGTGCGAATCTGTGTATGTAATTTGCTTCGAGATGAGTTTTTAAACGATGTTGATTCTGTTACAGATATGTTAAACATGATATAACTTTATGGAACCGGAACTTTGAATTGCTTTCAGTTGCTGGAAAATGTGATTGCTTTCCCGTTGTTAAATGTATGTACACACTGTAAGGTTTATTTTGCCAGCCATTCTCGAACCATTTCAGTTGGAATAAAAAGTTTTATTTGTTGTTGATCCATCTTTATCTATTTGATATGACAATGTTTATTTAATTTTATATTGACATACGCCAAGAAAAATGATGCGATACATGTATATGTAGACATCAACTGACGAATAAAAATCTGCTATTTACTAAAAGTCAGATGAGTTAATGAGTACAAGTATAGACAACAGTTCTCTCAATGAAGAACGACAATTGATATTAATTTAATAATTAACATTCTGTAATCTGATGACATATCTATCTTTCTTTAATCAAGGATAATAAAAATGTTGCATTTAATGCCTTCATAAAAGTCTCTATCTACATATATAAAAGAATCCAATGCCGTATGAAATATTGTCATTTGACAATGGCTCGACCGAATTGACTGTTTTTTTAATGGTCAGGACAATAGACAACAGAAAATGTAGGCAGGCAAAGCAATCAATAAAAACAATTAAACTTATTTTTATATGTATATCTATACTAATATTATAAATAGGTAATGTTTGTGAATTTGTGAGGTTGTAGGGGTTAATCTACTGAAACAATTAAAAAAAATTGTGTTGGATAATACATTTATCGAGGAAGGGTATAGGCTATATAACATCACGCTAAGCCTCTTAGGAATGGAGCAGCGCGAGTGAAACCGCGAGCGGGTCGCTAGTGTTAGAATAAAACCGTTAAATTAATAGACATAGAGGTTTTATTTTAAAAAAGTTAGTATTTTTTAAAAGAGTTCTATTTAACTGAATTGTCTTCAGTTTGAAAGTAGCGTTCGTGCCAGTGCCTAACGAAGCCGTCCAACTAATCTAGTAATCTGACATTGTTTTATATGAAACTAACCGCTAACGACCTCTTTTTAGCCAAATGTTGTTTGGAAATGTTTCAAATAACTACTTTTTATTTAACTTACTTTATCTGTACGTTCGTTGTGCTAACTAAATGACATTTATAAAACTAGAGTTCAAACAAGTTAGTTTGAAAATAACTTGCATTCAATTATGTTAGTGTAAAGTTTAAATAGGTCTTAATAAAGCAATGACTATTAATAGATTGTAATTGTTATACAATTTTCAGATATACGCAGCAAATGTAACACGAGTCTAGCGTTTTTTATTAACCATTGAGTCAAAGTCAAAGTTGGTCCAAAACTAGAGCCGAACCTTTTCCGATTCGCAAAATGTTCTACATAGCACAAACTCGGAGATACCTACTAATTTAAATGTACCTATACATTTAACACCACTGCATCTGCACAATTGCATCTGTGTGTCCTTGCAGACAACAGTAGGTATAAGAGAGCACATCGATATTTTTAACACCTGTTAAAAATATCGGTCTGACCCAATGATCGGTAAAAAGTAGTAGAATGTACGGTACATTTAAATTAGTATCTCCGAGGTAGTGGTGTCAGTGATCTCGCACCGCAATGCGGCTATTACCGACACCTACTTTTTACCGATCATTGGGTCAGACCTGTTCACCGTAACAGGTGTTAAAAATATCGATGTGCTCTCTTATACCTACTGTTGTCTGCAAGGACACACAGATGCAATTTTGGCCGGAATATGGCAATGGTCCCACCCTCTATTGGTGTGGTACAGTCGATAAAATAATTAGATATACAGGCAGCCAATGATATCTGCGTCTTGTAGCTGTAAATCTAATTTAAAATCTTTACTAATAGGATACATATTTATTAATAGGATAATAGTAATAGGGAAGGATGGACGGAATAATTCGAGAGACTTTTAAATACAGCTGCCTGTGTACGTTTTTAAGAGCGAGATATTTAAAAAAAAAATTAGGATATTTATTTTAAAAGATCTGCAACACCTTTTAAAGAGCTCGTGACGTATGTTCTTGAAAATGTATTTACTTATTACAATATTAAACACCATTTCTAGAAGAAAAATCAGTATTCTTCTTGCAACGTCTGTGTCTAATCTGACATTTATTGTTGACTTTTAAAAGCAAAAGTAAAAGGGCTATAATGTTGGTTCATTATTTCACCTCCGAGATTTAAAAAAATACGGCCATTTATTTTACGTCGTAAAATGATAATCTGAAGTCTTTTGTCATGAATCGTCTGCTTAAGTATTGTTACGATACCCGGGTGACCGCGATTGGAACTAGGTAGACTTGAGGGCTAGAAAATTCAGATTCACTGCTATGAAACGATTTTAACGTAAATTATCAAATCTTTTTAGGTTTCACTTCATATTCACGAGGCGGTCACTAATAACGATAATGTTTTATAATGTAACTTTATCCAATTTAGTTATTTTTATTATAAAAAGCCAATCACCAAATTACTATGTCAATCGAATCGTCAATAAGCTAACGCTGTTCATAAATTATAAAGTGTCGCTTAACTGGCGGTTAAGCGTGGGCCTATCAAGAATTACAAAAAAGAAAAATTACTTTTACTCTATCAACAATTAAGCACAACCCTACTACTGCACCTATTAGGTATAGGAACCGCGTTGCTATCGCTATCTTGCTACTCTATGACAGCCGTAAAGCCACGCCGTGTATAATAAGTTAAGTTTTTATTGCGCCTCACCGCACTTGATACGTGGTGCAGTACCGAGGCATTGCAGCGGTGTGTTGGCCTCGAGCCAGTGACCCGCCTCCATTTATCATGCTGCATGCTTGGAAACGTACGAGATTGAGTGTGATAGACTTTAGGTTTGCAGCGCGTCAGCGACTCTTAGAACGTCGTCATACATTGTTATTGTGTTCAGTTGTGTATTTGTGAGAGCCAGTGCTTGCAAGGATATTTACTGTATAATCTTAGATCCTGTTTCTACTTTCCATCTTACAAGAATAGTTTCAAACGCATTCGTCAACATAAAAAACCTATTCGGTTAATATCGCTTATGCGATTTGACAGCGCATTCACTACTGACACTGACAGATTTCTCAGGTGTTTATGCCAACCACTGACCTCTATAATACTCTATAGCCAACAAATAAATACGAATAGAATAAAAATAAGACTGGTGAATGACCTAAAGGTCTAAGTTACCAGGTCATAAAATTCCTTTAAAAAAAAGACTGGTGACAGTTCATACCGAGGCCTGTCATGTCCGATTTTACAATTTCCAAGTAAAGTTTGGTGAGGTTAGCCGTGTGAAATAACGGCTGAAGATATTTGGCTGGCGTCCATTATTATATCGTTCTTAATAAACCGTTTCTATCGTAGGTATCGTCGAAAGAGTTTCGAATATGAATAAATAATTTCAATAAAATTCAATTTACCTATTTACTTTGATACATATCTGATAGTTATTAACCTTCTATCTCCTATTAATTAGTATTTCATATTTGCCTAATTATTATCTCTCTGAAATTAGTGTTCAGTTCAAAGAGGATTATTCTCGAAGCATAATTAGATAAATTGAATATTAATAGAGATACATAATTATCTAGTTAATCCAAACCTCAGATTCATTATGAAAGCGAATCGTATGCTTAAATTTGTGTCTCTTTGACAGTTATTGTCTTTATTAAAATAAAAATCGTATGAAAAGTATATGTAGTCGTAAAACTCACTCACTCACTCACAACATAAACTCACGCCCCGTCTCCCGCAGGGGTTGGCAGAAAGTATAGACCGCCACTTGCTACGATTCTCGCATACTTCTTTTGCTTCTTCCATATTCATACATCTTCTCATACATACGCGCTGGTTATGACTAATAAGCACCAGACCTTTTTGAGGTATCATGCTTCTAGGGACTGACAGACAACTCATAGCTTAAAAAGTTGGCTTTAGATGAATAAGATTTTGCGCAGGAGTTATACAATAACCTAGGTACGCACTACCCCAGCGTTTTGAGAAATTTCCACAGGACTTGGTTTAACGAGATCATCGCGGGTGCCGTACCGGTACACAGGTCTATTAATAACACGTTTCGGTAAGATCTTTCTACATTTTTCTTTTGACAGTATTTTTCTCCCTAACAAATACGTTAGTGGTCTAGATAGGCGTGTAGATCTATCGATCACGTATAGGTCTTGCGTGGGAGGACACAGACAGACGTTCCATTATAAATTGTTTGTCGTATAACAAGCTTACAGGATTTGGAAAATATACTTACCTAAGGATACGTAAATTCTTTTACGTATATTTTTTTGCAATTCATTATTTGTTTCCAAGAACATCATTAGTATTACTAACGCGTCATCTCGAGACCTCGGTTAAGTCTCATAACAATGATGTCACTGGCTACATTGCCCTTTAACCCGGAACAGCATAATGTTTGCACATTATTTTTGACGTTAGAATACTTGGCACCCTAGACTTAGTCCAGGAGTCTAGTAGCTCTGTTTTGTCCTAACTGCTAGGCCAAAAAATATTTTCACACGAGTGTCACCAAACAAGTAAAAATAAACAGGTCACAGATCCGCGAAGGTGTTAAGGTGGGGTGTTGAGTGGAGTCAGGGGTGTGGGTGGTGAACGAAACAATCTATCAGAAAGACAGACATGTGTCGCGGCGCCCGACAATTTGTACTTGTTACTGATTTTATTGTCGCCTTCTGTCTTCACCTTTTAGAGAAGAAGCTCTCTTATTTTTTCAATATTTTTGGCAATACATGTGTTCCGCTAAGTGAGATTCTAATAATTGAATAGCGAAACCTTGGTGTGGTTATATTTAAGCTTAATATAATCTAATCTAAAATACCTTTTGATTCGGTCGGGTCGTGGTTTCAAATCCGTGATAACAATATCGTGAATACTGAACAGCAGACATATCGGTACTAAAACGAACGTGGAATCTAACATTGTTTTTTTTTTATTTGTGACATTCACTTACTTACCAAGGATATGACTGCCCCCTACCTCCTATATTTTAATGACTGATGAGAATAAATACATTGTAACAATGTAAATATACCACTTTCATTAAACGTTTCCGGAATTTAGCATAAACCCGTTTATAAGCAGTATAAAGGGCGTTTTACCGTCCCCGTGTAAAAACATTTGCATTCAATTCATGTAAATGGTTGCCGTTATATAAATAGCGTGAAAAGGGTCTATCTGTATGTAAAAGGCAAATCTGCACAACTAAGTAGACATGCGATTTTCGCCGCTATAATATGCCTGCAATTGGTTTTTACGGGGCAAAGTCTGCTCTTGTAAAGAAATAGATATCATCTTGCATATTATTTGCTGACGATTTGAAGACATAAAAATACCAGATTTCATTACAATGCTACCGAGATAATTTTAGGTTTGTATTTAGAATGACACTAAAGTGCAATCTTAAGATAGTGAGTATTACTTGAAAATTACATTGGCCAGAATGGTTTTCATTAATATTTAAACACAAAACCTGAAATGTAGGGTTCTTAAAATCTCATCATCATCACGAATAAATTTTGATACAAATTGTTAAATGCAATTAAACTGCAATGGGTTAAAAACCGCTAGTTAACACAATAAACATGATATTAACGAAATCATATTTGGTATTTTTTTTACTGTAGATAATTACCGTGACGTTTGTGTTTGGTACTAACTTAATATAGTATCAATTTAATATTCCACTAATTTAATGGACAAAATGGCAATGTTTTAAATTAAACACAGCTACTAAACGCTTGTAATAGAGGTTATCAAATTGGGCTGTCACACACATTTTTGCGGATATATTCGCAAAATATAACAATGTTATTTCCTTATCTGCGGTTGACAGGGAATTTTCGTTAAATTGCAGCGTATTTTGGGCAAGTGATCAACTGAAACAAAGCGGGTTAACCGTGCGACAGTGGCGGGTCGAAAAGGTCACGCATAAATCCAGATTTTTAACGAGTAAAATTTGGAAAAATCGTTTGGTAACGGTTAATGTAGTATTATTTATAATTTCTCTTTTGCTTTTATCCGAGAGACTAATCTCACTGAAATCAATACGGTCATTTTTTTAACAGATTTTTCACTCGCCCTATTTTTCAACAAATCATAAATTTGTTATAAAAAATCTGATTTATTATTGTAAATGTTTTTTTTTATCTCAAAAATTGCTATCTTAGGAAATGTCCGGAATAAAAAGACTCGATCTTCAAAGATATATTTAGTTTCGTAAGTGAAAATAGCCTTAGAAATTCATACGTGGTACTTGAGCTCATTACATGAATATCTTCCTATATTCCGCGCTTCTAAAGAGCCCAAACAAAAAGCTAATCCTGCTTCACTGGTTGCGAGAATCGCGTGATCGATGCGCGATATTATAGCTGCCGTATAGCCGGCTGATTGATCGCTCGCCCTGCATTGTGTAGGACACTGGCCTACTAGTTGCGTGTTGGAAATTGGGTGCTTTTCTTATACTTTATTTATAAGTATTGTCGATTGATGTTGGTATTTATTGGTGGAATTATCGTCTAGTTTTCATGAGATCATCATTTATTGATTTATTAATTAGGAGCAGTTCTAAAGCAGTCCCTTGACTATTAATTTAATCCTAGTAGATTTTTTTTTCATTTAAATAAATCGAAACTCAATGCTCATTCCACCTACTATCGTTCTATACAATATTATATTGACTGTACTAATTATTTTTAAATACTCGTATTAATTTATTGCACCTAATAAGAATTCTTAAAACTAGAATTTTTGACTAAAATTAACGAAATAATTATATAAAAATAATGTTTACCTTATAATAAAAATTGTACAGTCAGCCTTGAAGTGGGACAAGCGCGTTCTACAATGTCCACTGCTATTTTAAACAGTATCGCTCACAGACTCAAAGACTTATTTACGTTGACCTAAGTCTGGGACATTATTAAATCAACTATCGGGACTTGTTGCTTTTCTTGAGGTACATTATATAAATTAAAGGACTCGTGAAAAAGCGGAATGTACCTAAATACAATTTAACTGAACAGAGAAGAGAATTACAATCCTTTTGACAAAGAAAGAATAATACAAGACGATTTCAACTCAATTTTGAGTCTACAAATTATGTTTATTCAGACCCTATCGTCATTTTAAATTTTATTAGACACGTTTTCTAAATATTTCAATAGATAATATTATTATAATAGCGACTAAAGTTTTTTAGTAAGGCTTTTCGTATTTTTCTTCGGCTATTTTTATCAACACTACATTAGGCAACAGTGTTCTTTTACACATGAACACACATGTTTACTGATCTTTTTATTTGTTTTGCCAAAACTTTATGTAACCGCTTTAGGATATTTTCAGCATGAAATGAATTTTTTAGGTTATTTTAATATCCATTTTACGATTAAAATGTTGTATTTTTGTAATGAAAGGGTGAATCCTTTCATTAAAAACATTTCAAACGTCAAATGAATTAACAAATCTAATTATTTCTAATTTTCGACTCGGAAAAGGACATCTTTACGTTGAACAGAGAATTACAACGTCCTAATAGGATTGCCTTCACTAATTGCCTCTTGAATCGTGGCACTACACAAATCCCGTTAACGGGTGACCTGTCCTTTACAGCGGCACTGGTACCTACTAGGTGTGTTTAAATAGGGTCGGATCGACGACGTCGGCCGTGGCGGTGGAATATTTATTATAAGAGAATTCAGAAATAGCATTAAAATACTTAATTCATTGTTACACTCGAATGATTTGATATATTTTAATTTAGACTAGAGTAATTGGCTTAATTGTCCCAAGCGTGGTTGTTGAGCGTGAGTTTGCGGTGCTTGGAGATCTGAGTTGAGCACTTAATGACGATAGATTCACCGCTTCCCACGCAATAAGCGTTAGCGAAATGTGAGTGTACCTCATAAGCGCTTATTTCATATTGAGCAATTTTTTTGGAATCATATACTTTTAGTAGATCCTAATCAATTCTATAATGTGTATATTTGTGATTAATCAAAAACGGCCATTTGGTATACTATTATGCGGTTGATGGTAACAAGGCTTGCGCGTAATTTAGACTCGAATCTACGACCTGGCCTCAATAGTTTAGTTGTCATAGGATTTATTGGGTTTTTAAATTAAATTCTCAGTAGCAGCTCAAAGGTTGGATTTGTGCCCGGTTTATGGCAATGCTGTCGGTGTACATCAATGCATCTCTGCCGAACCTTTTAGGGAATACAGGCATGTTTGGTCCACGACTCAGAATCCTTTATTATCGGACCACAAGTCGATTACAATGCCTGTACTCTTTCAATACATATCCTTTAATATATTTTATTAATTTATAAATACTAAAACATACCATCGTGTCTGTATGTCCCGAAGGGTTCGGCATAGCTTTAATAATGCACACCCACAGTGCGCTAGTTATGTTGAAGTCCCATGTAATTGGGGGTGAGCCTATTACCATTAAACGGCCACAAATCCAAACTGCGAGCTACTACTGAGAATTTAATGGGAACACATTGTTCGAACTGGGAATCGAACCCAGCACCTATAGTCGCGCTTACGATCATTAGACTAATGAGGCAGTCAATGTTTTTTTTTTAAAACGAGGCAGTCAATATTATTTCTACATTGTTTTTAAATGATTGTCCTTGGTATGTATTTAAATATTAATTACCAAATAGCAATATGTATTGGATAGATATTTTTATTGATATATCTTAGTACGAGTAATGGTTATATTAATTTTCTTCGCATAAAGTAGGTACTTATTTTTTTTTACAAGTCCAAATTATTATTCCATGCCAAAACTCAATTCAACCTGCATACAACACACAGCGTGAATCTGGAGCGTTAGTGTTTAGGATTTAATTAGGCTTTGTACCGGGGACGTAGAATTGATCTCAGCTATGAACTGGAGTGGTCCACAAATTGGGTTGTAACTTGCAAAGGGCTCGGCAAGTGCCTGCAAAGGGCTGTGTTCCGTATTGTAACGAGGTAATTGGGCTATAGGTAGTAACCTTGTTTGGGTTTATTGGAATCGGTGGAGAGTAGCGTTTGCAAAGACAGTTGTATGTAATTAAGTATTGATGTATTGATATATAAACACAGATAGTTTTAAAGAACCATGGAACACTAATAAACTACTATGAATATTGGTGCTGGGCGGGATTCAAACCTGCGACAGCACACTGGACTGGTCATTTAATCCAGTACTACAATCCTACTAATATTATAAACGTGAAAGATTATGAGTATGGATGTATGGATGTTTGTTACTCACGCCAGAACGGCTGAACGGATCTAGACAAAATTTGGCACATAGATAGATTATAGCCTGGAATAATACATAGTCTACTTTTTATCCAGGTCGAACTCAATCCTGAAGTCCATGCAGATAAAGTCGCGGGCAGAAGCTAGTGTATCATAAACATACCTCAATATAAAACATTATTTTCTAGTGCTACGTCGTAGAGGATTGGCTACGCCGTAGCTGTCGTAGCCGCGTTGCGCCTACGCCGATGCGCCGTAGCTCTTGCGTAGTCCGTCTCTTGATAAAGAAAAAATTATTCGAAATTGTCTGATTTTGAATGATTCTTTTTTTTAATAACTAAAGAAAATGTGTATGTATATCTTTTACTGGATTTAGTAATTAGTGAGATTGATAGTGCTTTTTTTTCTCAATCATTACCTACCTCTGGACTATTTTCCAAATCTTAGTTAAATTTTTGTTAGTGATCTCTAAATGTGTGGCGGGCCTCTTGTGCGTATTACTAGATTAGATTCAAGAATTTCTTTTTAATAACAGCAATAGTAATATAATCTATCTTCTGTGATATATTTGTTAGGAAGGCTTCATTACATCGGCTCTAGATTTTCTCATCTCGAGTTTGTGTGATTGATGAAGTAGCAGTGCGGCGGCTATTTGAGGATTCTCTGTGATTTACTGCGCAGATGAAATATGACGCTGTGGCCAGACTTGATCCCGCCCGTCGACCACCAGAGCGACGTACAATGTAAAAAAGTATTTTGATATTGGGTTAGGTAACAGCCTGGTTAGTCTAGTGGTCCCAAGCGCGACTGCTACGCTAGAGATCGAGCAGTGTTTAGGGTTTTCTAAGAAATTCTCAGTAGCAGCTCGGAGTTGTGCCCGGTTAATGGCAATAGGCTCGCCCCCTATTACATGGGATTCCAACACACCGGCAATTTGTGACTTCATTAGTATGCCTCTGCCTACCTCTTCGGTGAATACAGGCGTAATTGTATGTTATGTTATGATATTGAGTTTTATTAACAAAATATAAAAACATGTATATTTTAAATTTTAATTTTTAAAATATAAAACTTGTTTATGTGACTTCTTCACTGTAACCTACCTGAAAGAAAATGTAATGACGAACTTTATTGTGAACTTGTCGTTGAAGTACCATAATCCTTACTAATATAATAAACGTGAAAGTTTGTGAGTATGGATGTATGGATGTTTGTTACTCTTTCACGCCAGAACGGCTGAACGGATCTGGATGAAATTTGGCATAGAGATAGATTATAGTCTGGAATAACACATAGGCTACTTTTTATCCAGGTCGGACCCAATTCTGAAGTCCACGCAGACAAAGTCGCGGGCAGAAGCTAGTTATAAAGAAATAAATAAAGTTGTTGCAAGATCGAATATAAAAATATTAATAATTAATTCGCTGTAATCCCGCATGTCACTGAAACAATGCCATCAAAATTAAACTCAGAAAAACATTAAATATTCACCACAACACTCAGTACAGACACATGTTGCAGTAACACAAGTAATTAAGGATTACCTTCAAATTCCCGGCCGCAAACATTGCGCAGTGTTGCGGTTGCCATGTTTTTCGTTTGAAATTCCGAGGTTTCTCTTTACGTTTACATTTTTAAGGAGCGGCGCCTAAATGTGCTTGTTTATGAAATAAAGATAAGTAAATATTGGGCGTTGTTTACGGGCCGCACATTATTTTCGGCCGTCGACCGTCTGAAGTTTGTTTTAACTCAAATGGACGGGCGGGTTGTGAAGAGATTTGAGATTCAAGTGTAAATAAAATAGTAGTCTGTTTTCGGGTATTAACTTGGTTTTATTTTATCTAAATCTTTTTGCTTGCATTTTGCACACGATTTGCCGAACATACGTCTTTACGAACGTATGTTTTGTAAATTAAACAGAGAAATATCTTCCAGTATTTATACTATTTACCATCGTAATATCTGGTAAGAAACAAGTGATTATGAGAGATTGGGACAATATAAACATAGGAATATCGATGCCTTAAGGCTAAAACGGCCTAAGTGACATTATCTTAATGTTATTTAAGCCATTATAACCTCAGCGCGGCTTGGTCAACATTGATAAGCACTTCGGTGTCGACTTCGTCTGTTGACTCACGCGATATATTTGGTTTTCTGTGCCTGATATATTTGTCTCGACACCGTGTATCTGTGACGGATATGTTTATCTTTCATCCCTTTATACACGTGGAGTTTGAAGATCACGATGTTTCTGACTTATATATATTCAATGTTATTTAACTTTACTTTAACTATTGATGTGTAATAAGGGTGAAAAGTCTACTGTATACGTTCAATTTATACACTACCGACACTTAGGCGAATATGAGATCTATTAAAGTAAAATTCATTTTTACGAATTTTGACGTGAATGTTGTAAAGGATCCGAAACGTCGGAAATTAAATCATTTCAATATAACCTGCTCAAATGCCTATAATGTACGTCACCTTATGACATGAATTCAGAATGTGAAGGCAAGATTTCAATCAGGCGGGTGAGTTTCGCGGTGGCTTAGAGCTCAGGAGACGCAAGTTCAAATCCTGCCCGTTCCTGAATCAAATCAAATTATAATCTTAGCATGGAAAATGCAAAATTCACAAAAAGTTTGCCTATAATTCAAATTTTGTTTCAAAATTTAAGAAATCTTTAATCTATACGTATAGTATTTTTAATATTTTAGCAGTATCTCTACACCTCTTATTACTTCTAGTGATCATTTTGTTTCTTTGAGGTCTTGATTATTTGCATTAAATTTGTTTTTTATAAATCAGCCGGCAATAAATTCAACTGAACATTGCAATCTGTTTATAAAAATTATCGTTCGATGTAAGATCGCTAACAAATTACGGGTCTATCCTAAAACGTATTACAATCACAACGTTCTATCATCTTTAGGTTATTACAAGCAAGCCAACATCAATTGTGATCTGTATCAGGTTGCGTATACGACACCATCCTAAATCCACACAATAATTTATGTTAATTACTAATATATTGATGTTGGCAGCAATATCTTCAAATGAACGCCATATCTCAGCTGACGGGCCGAAGCCATAACACGACTACATTTGCCTAGTCATCTAATTGCAAATAACTATCATCATTCACACTAAAGTGACCTTTAAAGTTATACTGTAAAGGGTCCTAAATTCTCTGAACGAAGGTAAGCCTTGTTTCGGATTTGTGTAAATGCATGTTTGGCAATTATTATTGCGGGTCCCAATCAGAATGCTGCCATTCTAATTTTGATACTAGGCAGCGTTGTCGTAGCTTCGGCAACGCTGCACCAAACCGGTAGCGTGTTATTAAATATTGTTACTATGTGGGTAGTTCGAACAAACATAATACTCATATAACTACCAGTTTTAATCATTGTATTACGACTACGAACGCTCGGAATATTTAAAACTATTGAATAATGCAATACACAGTTAATTTTTTCTATTAAAACTAAATTAATTTCTCCACAGTCGCAACTGTAAACAAAATAAAAAAAGCTACCATTTTGTAAACAATCACGTTTCTACAGTAAACGTGACCCCGTTAACTTGCAACGTACAACTCAACTGCTAAAACAAAAAAATAACAATAAGCGGGAAGTTTTCAAAACAACTGAGTTTGAAAGTTGCACCGTGGCATGCATAAACCGCATTACTGCACTCGACGATTCCATTACAAGTTGTGTGTAGCATGCTAACAATACGGTGCGGGCAAACTACGAACTCGGACTTTATTGCTTTTTTCTAGAACATAGAAGATTAAAGCTAGGGGGGCGATTCTAAGAGCCTATATCTAGAAAGTTAGTCGTATCGTAAACTAGATAGAGTGGAGATGTTGGGCCTCGATAGAGCGTAGCACTTTGGCGGAGGCACTTAGACAGAGATATAAAAAGTTAAGTTGTAATCTTTAACTATAAAAAACCTTTTTCATTGAATCTATTTTGGACTGTACGATGTTTCTCCAATTTGTTAACATCAACGGCTATCAATACGAAACGTTTCTCTGCTGTTACAAAAAAAAATGACTACTATATACAAATTGTAGTTTAATAATTTTTCTTTTTAAATAACTTAAATTTTCTCATAAAACATTAGGCTTTGTAACAACTTGTGTCTCATGCTGATAAGTTAATTGCATTTTTGCAAATGCGGTCGCAATTTTTTGGATTATTTCTTAGCAAATTCAAATTCAAACATTCCTTATTGTGTAGAAAAGGGTACAATTTTTCTATCTTATTAAGTGTTTGATTTTATTTTTTAAGATACAATATATACTATACTACGATGGAGTTAACGACGGTGTCTGTGCTAGTATAAATCTACTCTTTATATCGTATAACTTACTTAGTCACGACTATAGAACACATGCTACCTACTTGTCAAATTCCAAGTATTTAACATAACATACCATCACGCCTGTATACCCCGAAGGGTTAGGCAGAGGCGTACTAATGTACACCCACAGTTCGCCTATATGTTTAGGTCTCATGTAATAGGAGGCGACCCTATTGCCATTAACCAAGCACAAATTCCAAATTCCGAGCTGCTGCTGAGAATTTCATAGAAAAACCCAATAACACTTTGCTCAACCTGGGAATCGAACCTAGGACCTCAAGCGTAGCAGTCGCGCTCAGGACAAGTAGGTTAATGAGGCAGTTTATTGTTCTTTTTGACTTTTTCAATTATTATTATATAACAGTACATATTAATATTAATATGACTGTATCTCCAGAAACAGTAAATTGTCCCCAGTCAGTAGTCCGACCCGCGTAAGTTACGGCCGACATTATTTTATTATCAGTGTTGCCATTTTACTGGGCACAGTGCTGCCAACAGACGCCGCGGCCGTGACCGGCATGTACGAGTACAACACATACATTTGTTTCTGTTTATCGTACTTGTATATTACGGAGGCTTCTGGCTGTAGTATTAAATCTTCTGAGATATGTATCAGAATGCCTATATCCTAGTGATGTGACCGCTCGACTGCAAAGTCAAAGGCTTCGAGTTCAAATCCAAAATGGTGTAACTCGGAATGATAGATTTAGGAACAGTGTGATTAGACAACGTTGCGGGCTGAAAGATGATATGGTTTTTTACGTGGGAGAGCCATGCTTCGGCACGAATGGGCCGGCTCGACCGGAGTAATACCACGGCCTCACTGAAAACCGGCGTTAAACAACGCTTACGTTGTGTTTCGTCGAGTGAGTGAGGTTACCGGAGACCCAATCCCTTTTTAAAAGGTCGGCAACACACTTGTGACTCCTATGGTGTTGTGGGTCTCCATGGGCGGCGGTAATCGCTTACCATCAGGCGATCCGTCAGCTCGTTTGCCCTCCTATCCCATAAAAAAATGGTAGCTTGCTATTGAAAATATATTATCAAAAAACGTAGTCTATAGCACTCAGGAATAAACTACCTTTCTAACAGTTAAAGAATTGTCAAAATCGGATCAGTAGTACAGCAGATTACCCCGAACATCCAAATACACACACTTTACCTCTTTCTAATATTTGTATAGATGTCTTTCACAAAGTGAACGATAATAATGTATAAGGTTAAATAAAAGTACCTATTCAATTGGAATTTTTAGATCTTAAAGGCTTGGAACCTTTTTCATTTTTATGACCCCGGCAGTAAAGTCATCTGTAAAACCGTCAAAAGAAGTGAACAAGCAATCAATCCATTACTACCATCTCATAAATCGTTTGTAAGTTGGAAAAGTTTGATGTTACTTAACTTTGTAAAGTTGAGAACGATCGGGGTCAACGACACGGAATCCGAAAACAGTTTGTTTATATTCAATTAGTACAAACGTTAACATCCGAGCCCAAATTTCACTTTAGATTTATTAAAAGTAGAAAGTAAAGAGGGCTTAGGTATCTAAGCCCTGTTTACTTTCACTTTCTCTTAATACCATCTACAGCGGGATTAAGAGAAAGTGTAAAATGATGATCATTCTTAAACTGTGTATTTTATATTTATATAGAAGAGCGTCGTTTATCCGAGTTATCTTTTTATACCTACACAATCTAGGGGCACGGCAGTGCTCCGGTCATGGTGTTACTATAGTTCATGTCCTTTTTGCGCCTATCGGAATACAAGCATTGCAGAGACAATGCTGCTGACAATCAAGCTAAAATCTAAAAAATAAAACTACTGTTTAAAACTGTTTGTGTTTTAAACTCAAAATCGGACTCACTCTCCACTAGCACCACATTCCAACGGTAGCCGATTTTCATGTACCCCTCCCTATAGGTAACGTGTTGAAACTGCTTCCAGTTTTTTATTTATTAAATAAAACAAAATAAATTTCACCATATTGCTGTGATAAATGAGAAAAATATTTCTTTCAAAACACATTATATAAATATGTACGTTTCATTATGTAAACAGAATTTTTAATAACGCGCTAGGATCAACAAAAATGTAATTACTGAAATTAAATACAAATACTGAACAATAATATTGTACATTGACGGAACGAATTTGTGCCGTCAGTAACGTTTAATGGTAATTTCTGGCATTTAAGCGTAATGAATTGGTTTTGTAAGCGTCTGCTACAATTTTTGCTAATTGTTATTTTATGTATAACAAGTTTTGTGAGTATGTATTTTACAATGAAAATTTACGTAATTGCGTACATTATTTAAGGTCACTGACCCAAAGGTTTTATTTATTCGTGCAAGTTTTATAACATTGTCGATATCAGCAAAGTAGCATCAAATATCTTGAGACGAACAGACCGTTCCTAATTATCTAAAATACGTATAAAATTAAACTTTATCTCAATAGAATAAAATTAATATCAGAACAAACTGAACATAATTATATATGTATGTAACCAACACTGCAGGCAGCTGTACAAAATGGATTGCCAATAATTTATCAGTGCGAGGTGGGACATATTTATGTCTAGCACCGCCGATAAGTTGTTAGGCTACGGACGCGACGGGCCCAACATATATGTTTGTCCCATGGCTTATTCAATTTTTATAGTGGTATCGTAATGTCAAACATCCCTAATTTTGACAAAATTTTCTCAATTTATAAAATAATTAAATACTTGAAATATTTTTTTTTATCAATTTCATTTGATTTCGATTTTCTAATGAATTTTGATTTTGAAGTGTTTTTGATTTTGAATTTTGTCAATCAATTTGATTTAGTTGCCAATCAATAAATACAGTGCCTTTTATTCAAAATAACGTATGCGTTGTAATAAGTTCTTTATCTACATAATAAAATTATCTTGTCCAGTGTTCAAATCACTTTGGTTGCCTATAAGAAATCACTTTAAGTGACATCGATAAATATGTATTATTATTTGTATTTCTGGTGTACAATAAAGTGTTAAATAAATAAATAAATTGGGCATAAGATTTTAAAAGTAGAGAATCCATAAATGTACTCTTTTAAACGTCTATAGAGTTTTACTAACATAATAAATATTTTGACACCATGCTTTATGGGCATAATAGCAAACAGATATATAAAAGGTGTTTTTAGAAAACAATAATAGCTTTTACATTTTCGCGGCATTTCTCGGAGAGTACATGAAAATCATATCACACGTTTATCAGCTAGTTATGGACGAACCCGTTAAAGTCTATTGAGGAAAAGGGTTGCTATTGCACTTCCGTAGGAGACACGCGAGGATCGCCGCTGGTCTTTCAGAATCGAATATCATGCTTACGATGATCATACTCATCTCTTTAAGAAATATCTTTTTTTATGTTCTCGTAAAAATCTTATTACTACCTATCGGTAAGTATTTCTTCATAGAATTTTAGTGTGTTCCTTACCAATTGACAGGATTGTTATTTATTTGCTAGAAAAAGAAAATTTTCTAAACTAAGCTATTGATTAGTCATAAAAGTCCGTACTCCCTTAAAGCTTTCGATTTCCATTAATTTGTACTAATATATAATTCGACCCCAGCAAATAAAGCCTCGCCCTGCAAATCGGTTGATACTGAGACCTTATAATTTGATATACATTGCTCTGAGTACAATAACAATTTTCTATTGATCATGTGATACAAAAGTGTAACATTTTCAAACAGTAAGATTTTGCCTTTTGTTTGTTAAATCAACATGTGCGGCAGAGGGCGCTGGCGGCTAGAGATGTGATTTCCCGCGGCCCGCGGTTATCGGCACAAAGCCCGCTTCCGGCCGCCTGCCGATCGCGGCACGTGCCGCTCCATTTCTCTTTGAATACGAAGCGGCGATTTCATTGGTTTTTTTTTATTGTCGTCTATGGAAGAGAGGGACTTTGTAAAAGTGTTTGTAAGAGACGTGTGTATGCTATTGCTGATTACGATACAAAGAGTAAATGTTTTGTTTATTAAAAACTGCTTTCACAGAGAGAGCAACTTTGGTCCGTCACACAGTGCTAGTACGGGTTGCTAGACCGCACATATCTTCAATAACTTCAAACGGATAACATACATCGGAAACTCAAACCGCTTTGTCAAAAGAAGAGCTTTTAGTACAGTGAGTTTCGACAATAGGTCGGAAAACGGTACAATAGAGAAAAAGACAAATTTAGTCTAGAATTTTTAGGAAATACAATGTAAATGGAGACTGTATTGTATTATATTATAGTAAAGAATTAGCTGGCAGTGAGCCAGGACCCGCCGGTCGGTGAGCCGGCCGCCGCGGTACAACTTATAAATAATGGCAACAGCTTTCAGCGGCTAGGTTTTCTTCTATGTGTTATTGTTTAGTGAATTTGAAACGACCTTTCCTTATATCTGTAGTGTATCAATTGACGCCAATTATCAAATTGTAATAACTAAGGATAGTTATTCTGTTGTTTTGAAATCCGAGGGCCTTTCCATCTATTGTTTATATCTGACTAAAAGTATACCTAAATTATTTTATGCCGAATAAGTACCTTATATAAATTCTCATATATACCTAGGAGTGATGTATTTAAAAAATTTAAAAAAGAGGTTATGAATTCATTTGTAGTTTTTTTAAGTAATGTTCAATAACAGCTTATTTTAGATGTGTGCCCGGTTAATGGAAATAGGTTAACCCCTTATTACATGTGACATTCAAGCGTTCGTGGTAATCCTCTGCCTATCCCTTGCAGGCGTGATGGTGTGCATACGTATGTACATTCCTTTTGTATCCAAACTCCATTTACGTATATTACGCTCGATTGAGGGCTATCTATCACGTCGCGAGTGTCCATACATTTCCCGAGCCTGCGTGATCCACATGATAATGTTAAAAACTGCCTCTGCTAAAGAACTGAGTTCTGACGTCATATATAACACGGGATGGAGAGTGAATCATAGTCTCGCTTCTAGAGATGTATTATGGTGGGTACATATGCCGAATATTGACGTTATTTTGGCGGGTATTTAAGTGTATGACAGGATGTATGAACGTAGACAAACTAAAAGAAGTATGCACGACTCGTGGCGAGTGGCGGTCGGTAGTTTCTGCCTTGGGAGAAAGGTGTAAGTGTATGTATGTTAGAGAATGGTCAATCTGATCACTTACGAGTAAGGCTTAAGGTATTGTGACGGCCTTAGCAGCTGCGTATGTGTTTATGCACTTTTATTAAAAAAGCTTACTAGCAATGTGGGTCTCACATTACTAGTATTCTTGTTAACCCCTCGAGATAAGCTAAATGCTTGTGTTACGAGTGGGTTCACGTCGATAGTGTAATAGGTGGGTTCCGAACCGGCAACCATATAATCGCAAGTCCGATGCCCTAGCCATTAGGCTACCTCCGCTTAAACTGTTTTGTTTCTTCACCTGTCCTTTAGTTTTAATCAAAACTAGACAAATATGGGGGGTACTTTATGCAGCTTATATTACATTTATTTGAATCATACCTATAGTTTTTGTTTCATAAGTGATACATATTATATTATAACATACTATCTCAAAACATACCGTTGAACTGTGGGTGTACATTGGTACACCTCTGCCTAACCCTTCGGGGAATTCAGGCGTAATGGTATGTGTCTATTTCAATACATAACATCTGACCAGCCGCAGGGAGTCGAACCCAGGATGTCCCATACCAGTAGACCACCACAGCTGGATTCTTTCTTATCACATGAATTACGGGAAACTCGTTAACTCGTCAGTTCATTATCATTCATGATTGTTAGAAAACTTAGTAGAATTAGTCTTTACCGGGGAGATAGAATTGTGAAAAATGCTAATTACTTAGTCATTATTGCTAACATCTGTCTGTCTGTGTGACTTTTTGCTATAATAGCTTCGTCTAGTTCCAAGAGATTCGAGATGAAAATAGTGCATGTATCATCAGTTTATTCCTTCTATAATTTGAGTCTGTCGTCGCTCCAGCAGATGAAAAATGGCGTTGGAAATATTATTCAAGAATTCATCTTTATTTCAAGAATATTTTAATATTCTACTTTTCTTGACGTGGAATGTTTGATGTCTGACTGAAATAGAATTCATTTACTTTCTTATGAAAATTAGGATACTGTTTATTAGAGACGAATTGTATTCTGCAAGGGTTTTTTATATTATAAGTAAATATAATTTGGATTTGATTACGAACAATTTGTCCTTGTTTTTCAATGCATTCTCGAAATCTGCTCCCAACTTTTTCACAGGCGTGGAAAATCAAACTAGGTAATTTCTGGGAAAGTTCAAACACAAACAATAAAACAAATAACATAATGTAAAATAGATCTAGCTAGATATATATATATATATCTATAGAGCTCCATCGCCCAGATACTAATTATAATAAGCGAACACTGACATTATTTCTTTAAGATTTTTATCTTTTTTATTGCCTCTCGTACAAAATCAGTCTTCTGGAAGTTTCTGCATTATCTTAATTTTTTTTTTTTTCAAATATAATTAAAATGAACACTGTAATTTTAATATTACATTTATGTAGAAACCGTCCTCTGTGTGTTTATCTACAAAGGAAAATACCAGCATGTCTGAAATATCTCAGTTTCCATGAAACAGTTAAATATAAAAGACAAAGCAAACGCGAGCGTGTGGTTTTTCCGGAACACGAGAGAACTTCTCCGTAAATGTATTTATTTTGATTTATTTCTGACTTTTAATTAGATTACGTCTTTGAACAGGGATTTTCCTTATTTTTTTTCACCGACAAAAAGTATTTTACCTTGTTACGCTTGGTGTATATATTTCTAAGCTTACAGATAATTATTGTTCAGCTCCGCTTGTTTTATATCCGCCACATGTCCATGTTGACTTGAATTTCATATGAAGTATGTAATTGTGTTTTTCTCCTTTTTTATAAAAAAGGACGAATTTCTGAATTCTTATGTATTTTTACGCGCATAATGAACCGATATTGACTGATCTTATTTTATATCAAATATAGTCTGGTAGGTATCTGGTTCTAAAGAAATACCCCCAAAGTATTAGCAGTCGGGTTATTTTTTTATAATTAGACTTTCTACTTCCATTTTGCAATGTAAAGTGATTTGGTTTAAGTATTATTGCTGTAAATGATAATGTCAACTTTAGCAAATTTACACTACGTTCTTCCAGTATACAAATCAGAACTTGGCAGTGGGCCAAGCAATGGATGGGATTTATGTAAAATGTTATGTTATTTGGAGCTCATTTTATTATCCTTTAAAATACAATAATGTCATATAAAATACAAAGTAAACAATATCGGATCGTATTCCGTTCTGCAATCTCAAGTTTTAAAATGAAATGCAATAAAAGTCCACGATTTAATAATAAAGTTTGTCGTAGCACGTAGCCGCGTAGCACGTAGCCCCGTAGCAAGTAGCGGCGTAGTACGGTGCCGCGTAGCACGTAGCCCCGTAGCAAGTATCGGCGTAGCACGTTGCCGCAGAGCACGTAGTGTCGTAGCACGTAGCCGCATAGCCGCGTAGCTTGCATTGCTGCATATAGCCTGTAGCTCGTCGCTACAATCTTAATATCATATTTTAATTATTTATATTTAGTAATAATCTATTATATTATTTTATTAACCCTTCGGGGAACAGAGGCGTGATGGTATGTGTTTTATCTGTCCTAATAAAATGTTTCAATAAAATTTACTGAAATAGGTAGGTACTTAAAAGAACCTGTTTTTACCCTTGTTTCAATTGTACCACTTATAGACAGGAGTCGTATAATTGTACGTGGTACTTTTCTGACACTTCCCGGTGAACGAACGATAACTGTGGAGGTTCCCGAAAGTGTCAAGTATGCGGAAATTTAATGTTTACAATATTTCCAGTCTCCGGTTAGTGAACCATTTAGAAATAAAACAAATAAAAGACGTGTGGCACTCGGGGACTGCCGCGGTAAAGCTATTGCATAGCGTTTTTTATCAACTTATGTAATACAACCAATGCCACCTAAAGGCGGGTTGCTGAACTAAAGAGACAAGCGTGTTAGGTTTTTTTCGTTACGGAATTTCTGGATTCGGTCCCCACGCTCAAGGCCCGCGACAGAAGCTATGCAATAGCTTAAAAAAGCATTTATTTAAAACTACTAGCGGCCTTGGCAAACGTTGTCTTGTTCAGTATCATCATCTTCCTGTCCTTGTTCCCATTTATTTCTGGTCGGCGCAACATGTCCTTTTTCTCTATCTCGAGTTGTTTTTCTTCGTCGTCGTACCATCAACATGGACGACATCTTTTTAATTTTGTTGACCTAAATATTCCTTATTCATGATGTGAGACATATATTACGAGCTAAACATTATATGAAACAGATTTCGGAATATAATTAAATTTCTTCGTTTCCATATTGCAATGTGATATTAACATACAGACAGACTGATGAATATGTAGATACGAACTAGACGGCGACCTGACTCCGGCCATGATGGATTCATGGATTTTAACGAGTTGACTGAAGCAAAATCTTACTGAATGAATATGAGAGTGTCAATATTTATTCAAACTTACTCAACATTAGCTTATTTAATGTAGACTAGTGGTCCTAAACGCGACTGCTACGTTAGAGGGGGGTTCTTGGGCTCGATTCCTAGGTCGAGCAAAGTGTTATTAGGGTTTTGGGGGATTTTGTTTAAACGTCGGTGAAGCAAAAGAAGTATCGTAGCAAGTGGCGGTCTGTAGATTCTGCCTACCCTGGTTTTGATGTTTTGGGGCAGCTCGGAGTTTGGGATCTGTGCCCCGTTGATGGCATAGTCTTTATACCGGCGAACCATTGTTATGGTCTCATGAGAAAGTCGACCATAAATAGTGCCGATCAACAAAAAATAAATTACATTTTAACATAACATAACATAACATAATCAACCCATTATACTGTCCCACTGCTGGGAAATAATATTTTAAGTTGAATAAATTTTACTATAAAATAATAAAATGATGATAGAGCAATACAGTACAATTACCTGATTGAAACAATATCCACGTTGTGTAATTATATTTTGTCTATGAAAATGTGTTGAATAAATAATAATATAATGTTATTTTGTTACAGGTATGCTTCCAGACAACAAGCAACGATAGAACACGAAACACGTATGCTTTATAGTTTCTTTAAAACACTGAAATGGCTCATGTTAATGTGAAAATGATAGACACAATGCCACATGGCTTTCAAACAATAACAATAATAGAATAAGAAGATTACAAACATTGTAATCTTCTGTGACATATTTTTTTTTTTTAAAGCTTACTAGCAATGTGGGTCGCACATTACTAGTATTCTTGTTAACCCCTCGTGCTAAGCTAAATGCTTGTGTTATGAGTCGGTTCACGTCGGTAGTGCAATGGGTGGGGTTCGAACCGGCAACCACACGATCGCAAGTCCTACGCCCTAGCCATTAGGCTACCGCCGCTACATTGTAATCTAATGTGTTCAATATTTTAACTCTTAGTAACCTGAAACATTTATTTATATAAATTCCGACAGCCAAGCAGTTCTCTTAGCGCTGGACTCAAAATGTCATTTCGTCGAAACTAGTAGAAGACTGACTGACTTCTCGAAGACAGACTGATTTCTCGATTAAACTCTCTAGGGATGAGGAATAGGATAGTTTTAAGATGGGCACCGGGTCATGCGGGCATCATTGGCAATGAACATGCCGATGATCATGCAAGAGCGGGGGCTAGTAGCACGCAGCAGTGCCCAGAGCTCTTCTGTGGAATACCAAAAGCCTATAAATAGCTAAAAGAACCTTAGCCGATTGAAGCTTTAAGAATGCCATCAAGCTCTGAATGGAATCACCAGGCATGGACCACTCAAAAGCTTTGGTTAAAACCTATAATAAAAGGCGCGTTTTACTAGTACTGTCTGGATGCATACGGCTGATGTGGCCAGCCCGTCGCCACTTCAAACTCGTAAGCAAATAATAATTAAAAAAAAATGTAGTATGTGGTGGTGTTTATTCCAACCAAAAATACAATAAATAGAACGCTAACACATCAAACCCTTTGTACGACTCAGTGAGTTTCAAAAACCCGTAAAGATCACAATCTGTGTTCTACCTCCGCGTGGAAATCATGCATTGTTATTAATATCGCGAGGGCCGGCGGCGGCGGCACGTAAATCAATCCGCTCAACCGCTGATACCGCCGCCTTCACGGTCCATGCTCCCAACGGAAATATACGTAGCGCTGTGATTTTCGTCCAGTTTGACAGTTTTCGGGAAATCATTTTGTGAAGTGGAGAATATTTTCCGTTTTCCCCTCACCATCCAGAACTTATCGACCAGGTTATTCTCATGTTGGTCCAATTAACAGACGAGTATTAATTAATACTATGGTACAATTCTATTTCTGATGTAATATTTTTGAGTTGTCCTGTTGAGTAATAATATATTCGCAGGCAATGAAAATAAATTCCATCCAGAATATTAATTAAATCATTCCTTACACTTCCACATTTGCTGAATAAGCTGCCGTTAAATTTGTAGTTAATGTTTTGATGTAAACTTCTTGTTAACGTTTAACAGTTACTGTGGTAAACACACACGATATGTGTACGTTGTGCTCTTCACAAACAAATGCAATTCACTCGCGATGCTCAAACTATGCTCGTTACTCGAACACGTGTTGTGAATACTGACTATCGATCAGCCCCGCTTCAGCCAAATTACGATAGTATACCATGCGATGGGTTGTGATATACTAACTCTGGATATCATATTTTGTTCACGAATTTTACTGCCAACATCGAGATATGATTTCTCATTAACAAACCGTCTCATACATAATGTTATATTGGGGTTTATAGATGTTTTTTTGAACGGTTTAAACGTTGATACTAAAATCCGCACGAGGTATAACATCATCCAGGTACATAGAAAAGTTCAATATAAAACTCTTTGCAGTTTCTATTATTCATAACTAGCGACCTGCCCGCGGTTTCACCCGCGTTGCTCCGTACCTAAGAGTCATAGCGTAATGTATAATAGCTTAAAACCTTCCTCTTGAATCATTCTATCTATTAAAAAAAAAACGCTTCAAAATCCGTTGCGTAGTTTTAAAGATTTAAGCATACATAGGGACGGACAGACAGCGACAGCTACTTTGTTTTATACTATGTAGTGATTTGTTTAGAAGCTTTAAATTTCTTTCAAAAATATTCTATAGTATAAAACAATCTATACAAAACTACCCAATACCATTGTTACAATACTGTATACATTTGATGAAACCCAACACAGAGATCAAACAACATTCATGTCTCGCGACTCGGTTGAAAGCCGTCTTGTCCGCCCGTGTCCGGTGTTGTTCGGACACCGCCGGACAGTTGTCACGGGCGACAGTTGCACACGTTGTCTGCAGATACCGTGACAGGTATAAGTTCTGTTGGTATATTTAGGTCGACATAAATTCTATTTGTTGAAATGTTTGTTGTTGTCTTTTAGAATTCAGGTTACTGTTCATACTGAGTCATTTTGTTTAACTATTGTTGTATTCAATTCATAAGCTATTATGAATCCTGTTTAAAATAACTTTAATAAACGGCAGTTGCCATATTTATGAGGTTCGCCTTGACAAAAATGTGCATCTATATTTTTAATTACTTCGAATAATATAATTTTCCTTAAAAGGGTTGAAATATGTACTAATGATAAAATTTTAAATAATTAATTTGTTACTCACAAAATATAAAACTGTACTGTGTCCCAGTTATATTCGAGCCACTGCAAGTTTTTCTTATAAAAGACGATATCTTCCTTGCTGTGGAATAATTAAAACTTTCCCTTGCACCTCCGGTCCTCCGCCCGTATTCTTAAGGATTGGTGCAAAAAATGACAACTTTGCAATTTACTGGAACTTTCTTTGTCTGTTATTAAATTGCGGGCTTAAAAGAAAATTTATTGTTTGCAAATAAAAATATGTTAAATGTTATTTACTTTGAATACGAGTATACGAGGAACGGTTACGTTACGTAACGTTTTATCACACCTACTTTAAACTGCATTAATACATCTAATGAACACTGTCATTTTTTAATTATTAATCTTGGCTATTTGTGTTATGCTTTTGCGTTGTGATTTTTTTATCCATTACATTATTTTTTATAGCACTATCTATATTTTGTGTAAGAACAACAACAATAAACATCACGAGTAAAACTAAGTGTCTCGCTCAAACTGTTTTTATCCAGTTCTATCCGGTGTAATCCAGATGGATGCGGTTCCCGCTAGTAATATTTAAAGTGTTTGAGATCGTCTTATTAACCAGCTGGGACTTGGCTATATTAAATGTTACTTTGATTTTCTTTTATGTTTTTATATTTATTAAGATAAAATGTTACATTTTGCGAAGCTTTGCAAGATGGTAAATAGAATGTGTAGGCTTATATGTGTTTTATTAACGTTTCTTTTTCCTTTGTGATGGCATTTTATCAAAGATGCTTTCCGTACCTACTACTGTTTTACCCAATTATTAATATTAGCAAAATTGTTGTACAGTGTTATGTTACTAAGATTTTGCTTAGATAATCTTTTATTCTATCGATTTTTTATTTTGAATCCAAATCTTAAAACAGTTATTTAATCGCCTTTTAACGTCTACCTTTAATAATGTTGTCTTAAAAAATCTTAACCTAAATTATTTCAGGAGCACAAGTTTCATAATTAAACAAGTATGACGTACGGTGAGTTTGAATGACGTGCGCTGAACAGACAAGGAGCCGGCTCCATGAATAATCAACCATCTGAATAATTCAACTCAACCTTTTGAATATTCCGACGTTACTTTTTGATACAGCTGTCATTTTTTTGTGACGGTAGGAAAATTGTTTAACGAGCCGTTGATTAAGTAAGGCCTATCTCTCGGTCTATTGGTCTAATTTGAATATTAATTGACAGCGAGCGTGTTTTTAGTTGTTATTGTAATTTTTCGAACGATATTGAAGTTTTTATAAAGGGTACGGTGTTATTAAATGTAATTGGTTTAGTTAGATGTATTTTAATCTTCTTCTTAGGATTAAAACATGTCAATTTAAGTTTGTAACGAGTTGCGTTTCTATATTAATTATTGAAACATATGTACACATACTGGTTTCTAACACTTACACGAATATTAGACATTGAAATAAAACTACTTTTACGGATTTTATCGCGTTGTATTAATATTACAGAAAGATACGGTGAGCTCGTTCTGCGTGAATCGGATCGCCAATAAATAACAAAAATGTAAGGTAGCTGTTAGTAATTGCAACATTAAGACGTCCAACAACTTAGTCTGCCCGTGACCATGGATGCTGTAAAGGATCCGAAACGTCGGGAATTAGATAATATTAATACAACGCGATAAAATCCGTAAAAAGCAGTTTTACATATGTACACATATTTTTATTGGATTAATGCTTTAAGCCCTCACATTCCGGAAGGAGACTTGTGCCCAGCAGTGGGACAATAATTGATCATAATGAGGCTTTCTTCTATGTACTTATTTAATGTTAGTTGTAGTCTTCTTTTGTATTTCTTTTCTTTACTTTCCAAAGAGTACTTACAACAAAACTAATTTCAACAAAACAAAACCTAAAGTCATTGTAATCCTCTTCAAGTTAAAGTCTTAGTAATGAAGTGTTTTCAAACTAAATGCCTTTTCGAATTCAATCGTTGGAAGCGACTTACGCGCTCGATGATATCGATATCGATTCAGCTCATTCACTAAACTTGGTCTGGATTCTGAACGAACGCCTCGAAACTTGATTTATTCGTTTATAAAAGCCTTTTGATCGAGTTAATAGTTTGTCGTTTAAAGGCTTTCGACCACACAATTATTTTTATGAATAATTAAGGGAGTTTGGTTGGAGTTTCGAAGTTAGATTTATGTTTCTCAGGCTTTGTGCTGGATATTCATTGTTTTATTGTGTCAAATATAATATTTTTAAATAGCTCTCTTAAATACACATTGCTTTTAATCTAAAAGTTAATTATAAAAAAACATCTTAAATTAGTTAAATGTCATGATGTATGGAGTCATCTCTACATTATTTTTTTCTTTTCTACTGACCTAATATATCGCTGACTACACTGCTAGGTTAGGCTAATACACATGGTCCGTTTCCCGCACTAAGTTCATATGTGTACTCTGTCTTATATGAAATTAATATTACATTGTATCGTGTATGTACCGTGGTCCATAGTACTTCTTGACTGTTATATGTTTTTCAGTGACCTGAATTTTTTTTTATGGGATAGGGGGACAAACCAGCAGACGGATCGCCTGATGGTAAGGGATTACCGCCGCCCATTGACACCCGCAACACCAGAGGAGTTACAAGTGTGTTGAACGGCTTTTAAAAGGGGATTGGGCCTCCGGTAACCTCACTCACTCGGCGAAACACAACGTAAGCGTTGTTTCACGCCGGTTTTCTGTGAGGCCGTGGTATCACTCCGGTCGAGCGAGCCCATTCGTGCCGAAGCATGGCTCTCCCACGTTAGAAATTCAATTCAAGAAATTATTCACGGTCAGAGTTTATTTAAAAATGTAATTATTATTTAATGATGTTAAGCTGATAGCTAAGGTATATAATATAAAACTAGCCCTGGTCGTCCTAAATATTGTCAATAGGAAGTAACATTGAGAAGATGAAGAATTTGAAGAAGTTGATTAAGAGTCAGCGAAAGCCTTGCGTGTGCTCTTATTGGTAGTGTGGCTGATAATCTATCATAAGACACACGCGGCTCTTGCTGGCCCTTTCACACACTATAATAATGAAGAGGACAGAAGAATTTTGGATACTTGATATATTTTGATAGTAACCCTACAATACAACTACATATTATGCTTCAAAAATGCAAATGTAAATGGACAAAAATCCAGGGAAGCTCAACATTTTGTTAAAAGTGAATTTGGTCCGAGTGGGTGCGCGTTTAACGAAGGCTGTAAGGGGATTACCCGTATGTGAACAAGTCGGCAACATGGCCGCGCGGCTCTATGTGCCAACAAATTAGTGTTCACATGTAACGCGCAAATGGACCGTTCATATATCTGAACAGGGCTTACACTTATTAGAAGTCGGGTAATGGATTTAAATATTATTTTGATTGGTGCGTTTGCCTTCATAACACTTAATAATGTCAATAGTTTTATTTAAGCGACACTAGTGACTGTTCATAATAATTTACTGCTTGATTTTTTAAGAAATTAGTATTTGCGGATAAAAGAACCTTAACAACTGCAAAATAAAATTGACATTAGCAACAACAATCAGCTATTTAGACATAATAGATAGATAATTTAATAAGTCGAAGTCGTTTAAAAGTATTTCGCATCGGACAGCAAAATATATATATGTAGTAATGAATTTGTGCACTGAATTTCCCGAAATGAATATTTTGTATATTAAAATAAATATTTGTAACATTTCTACAGCTAAAGTGGAATATAGAAATCGCAGTATTGCGGATTGTAGCTATATCCACGCTAAGCGCATTTTTATCGACGACAATTTCAAAACTTGATATGCTAAAATTAGCATTATAATAATGTTATGGTATGTGCATAACAGAGAACATTGTATGTTATTTCATGATATAGTATGTACTAGAGTAATCAATAAAGATATGTACATACAGCGTGAAAGGCAAAATAAGGTACTAACGTAGGTAATACCAATATTTGGAGCTCTGAATTTGCATTCAATATTAAAGTGAACTTCATATACTGCAAACGTTTTCCAAGCATATGAAATTAACTTTTAATTAATGTTATTATTATATTAATCAGCGGAGGTGAGGCACGTAGGTACATTGAAGCCGCGAGCAGTGGGAACGAACTGCGATTTGTATGGAAAACCGATACACTGCGGTTGGGAGAATACGTGAATCCATCATCGAGTGCATTAAGCAGATTTCGGCGAAATTGTATGAAATGACTCGAATATGTAGTTGTTATTAAAGTCTGTGACTTAATAACAGTGATATATGGATCAAACTCGAATGATTCACACTAATACACCTCTTATAATGATAACAAGCCGGTTTCATTATCGAAGTGAAATTAGGCATAGGCATATTTACCGTTTATCCATTGACGACAATATAACGTTGAGACTTGGCCCAATATTTATTTATCAATGTTGATACAACACTTGAATAATGAAAACGAATTTAATCAATCTCCTGTCTGACCATAATGATTTGCTATAATAAAAAGACACGAAACTTATACTTTATAAACGCTTCGCAGGTTTAAACACTGCAAATAGAGAAGACCCATCTGCTGGGCGTATGGTTCTGAATTCGCTTCTCAGGACATGCTAGGAATTATTGTTGATTTTTTTCTCTTAGTAAAATTCAACAGACGCCAGTAAATATACTGGCGAATTGTACGTGTACCTGTATCTTGGTGTAACTTAAATAAATACTCTATAAAACTGCTCATCGCATGAAAAGTTTGCAGAAGTAAAATTCATGTTACCAGTGAATTCCCAGAACTCACTATTAAATTTTTTATGCAAAATGAAAACCGCTCCGTGGAGCATTAGAGAATAGAGACGTCAAACGTGAATTTCAATTTCCAGCAAGAACCATTGAGGTATGCGGAGATAATACGTTAGTAACGGATCCGTGAAGTGTGCGGTTTTTTCATTCATTTTAGCGCAACATTACGGTACATTTTAAAATTATCATCAGTCAAACGTAGACTTAGAGCTTTTAATACATCACGCAAACGCTATGAATTGAAATGTATTAATTCCACACGCTACTGAAGTAGTCACTACTGCTAATTATATTTATTGGTCATATTCAAAAAAATAAGTCATAAAAATGCGACAATATTGTACCTACACTTACTAAATATTTTCGTCTCTCAAGTTTTGATTGGCGTGGTTGTTCTCTATTTAATATCTCAATGCTTGCTACCGGTTTCCACGAATACGTGCCCGTTGTTTGTAGGAATACGGAATACAAGCGTTTATCCACGTAGACGGGAGAGATTCCAGGAATATGCTCTGCAGCTGATGCGGCCAGTCGGTATTATAAATAAAATAAATACGGTATGAATACACAAAGTAAACGGTAATGTTTCTCGTGCGCATCTATACTTAATTGAAACATATCACTCGAAGGGGTGGTTCAATTAAAAGAGGTGTCAGTGTTATATAATGATAGTGTTCAATTATGTGTTTATGTGATGGATGTGATTAGTATAAAGACAATAAAGTGTTTAAACATGGCGTCGAACATATGACAGGACAGCAGCGTCGTGTATTTGATTATATTCCAAAAGTCAGTGGGTCAGCATTTAGCAAATTTTTCTCTGATCTTTCTTTGAAAATCCTTTTCTAGCATATTTCCAAATGTATTAAAAGCTGAAGCTTCGGGATTTTGTCATATTTCGCTTTACGAATTATAAATTAAATAGAATTCAAACATTAATTCCACGTGTATTTTATATAACATTACCACAAATATTATGCATATTATGAATGGATCTACGTCAGAGCAGTACGTCAAATATGCATTAAATTTCATTCGACAATGTGTGCTCAACCACTAGGCGTGTGGAATTAAATCCGGAGCACTGTGCACAGTGTGCGCTGTGGAGCGATTCTGAGAATCCATGCACTCAGGTACTCGTTATAGTATAATTGGTACCATTTAACGTGGAATAATTGCTATCACTTCTGAGTTGACGGTGAATTTAGCAGCAATTTGCGAATGATTTCGTTATTATCTCAGGGAACTATTTTCCGTGCTAGGTACCTTTTTAATGTGTACACCTTTTTAATGTGTACACAAAGCAAAACAGATCGGTTTACAGGGCACACCAACGTAGATGTTGGTGTGCGTAATCTCAATGCGTTCATTACTTCGCCTATTACTAGTGTTAGCTTTACAATAACCCGTTGTCCACGCACACATTTGCAATTTCTTGTCATTTTAAAGTTGCAGGGAATATGATGCATAAATTTAGCTAATGAATCAGACTCCACTGTGGCGCATTAGTTGAGCGTGCGAACAATACTTCTTGTCGCCGGCGCCGTAAGATCGAATCTTATTACCAACGGCTCAACTTTTTGTATGTTTTAAAAAATATTTTACATTTGTTTGTTCAATTCATTGTATAGTATTAGCAAGTCTTCTTTATATTTGGTTTGGATTATATTAATGGTCTACCCTCTAAAAATGACAAATCATAATATGTTAGTGGTTTAATTTCATCGTCATAATGCTATTGACTATCGAGCTTTTGTTACGTTTTTAGACATTATACCCTGCGTATTTTGAGAAGTGCTATTATTTGTGAATCAATATGAATCACTTAACTACACTTTTAAGAGCTGAGATAATTATTTTGCATGAGCAAAACGTTTCAATTAGTGAAATTGCGAGGCGTTTAAAGATATCGGTGAGTAACAAAATATTATTATTACGTTTAGAAGTTTATTGTTTCAATAATACACATCTTGTTTATTGATGTTTTATGTAACAATATTTAATTATTGTTCACAGAGAAGAACTGTGCAATTGTGGGTCCATCGTTATGCAGATTCGGGAAGCATTGATCCTTGCCGACCGGGACCAAAGGCTGGATTTGCATATACAGATACCAATGCACGGCACCGTGATATAGTTGCTACGCATTTGACTGAGCCCTTCCTCACTACTCGTTCCACGGCGACTAAACATGACGTGACGTTACAAACTGTGCGGAACCACTTGCGTGCAGCTGGTGTGAAATGTCGTAGGCCAGCCAAGAAAATATTACTGTCTGATATTCACATGCAAAACCGGGTTCGCTTCGCAAGAGAATATTTGGATTTTGATTGGTGCAATAATATAGTTATATTTAGCGATGAAAAATGTTTTAAGTCGGACAAGGACGGTCGTAAAATATTATGGCGAAAAGATGGTGAACGCTATAACAAAAAAAATATTATTCCATGCAGGTCTAGTGGCCGCATTACATTGGGTTATTGGGGATGGATGTCATCAATGGGTCCCGGTGAATTAGTGCAGGTAGGGGGTCGCAATACCAGTCAAGGTTACTTGGATGTTTTACGAAACGTGATGCTACCAACTGTGCGTGTTGCATACCCGCAAGAACACATTTACTTCGTGCATGATAACTGCGCTGTGCATCGCGCGCGACTCGTGCAAAGTTGGTTAAACGTCCAAGAAAACTTTACTGTTATTGAATGGCCATCAAAAAGTCCTGACCTGAACCCCATTGAAAACCTATGGGGTCACATGGTGCTAAACTGGGATTCATCTGAAGTCAGGTCCAAATTTAATTTAGACGATGTCGTTACCTCGTCATGGGAATCGTTTCGTGGCTCTGATTTGTGCTGGAATATGGTTGCTAGCATGAGGACACGTTTGCAACAAGTAATAGATAGTGATGGCGCACCAATCGGCTATTAAAAATATCAGGGGGTAATTTGTATTACATGATTGATGTTATTGTTAGTGAGATTACAATTTAGGATAGCCAGTATCTTATTATCTAACTTACTAACATGTTTATTCATATCATTAATAAATAAATTACCCTCTTGAATATGAAAAACAAAGTGAATTCTTGTCCCACTTAGAATATTTGTCATGAACCATACTTTATAATTTGTATTTATAATTTTAAAAAACCATGTCAATAAATATTGTTGTTATCATATTACACATTGTTTAATATTTTCTTCCATATATCATTTTTTCTGGAATAATGTTCTTATTATCAGGTAAATAATAAAAATAAAAATTCAACAAAACGAAAAAAAATAATGATAATAATGCAAAAAGTTAGCGCCGGGCCGGCGTGGTTTGATCATAAGACTAACGTCACACCAGCTGCTTGCATATACACCTATGCCACGGTATCAGTTGATAATACCTTTGAATTTATGCTTCATATTCTTTGTTTCATATATAATGTGAAGCAACAAGAAATTGCAAGTGTGTGCGTGGACAACGGGTTATTGTAAAGCTAACACTAGTAAATAGGCGAAGTAATAACGCGTTGAGTATACGCACACCAACATCTACGTTGGTGTGCCCTGTAAACCGATCTGTTTTGTTTTGTGTACAATCATGTGGACGAAGTAAATAAAGTATGCAAGAGTATTAGCAAGTAGTGTAGTTTCTACCTTCTTCTGTAAGAAAAAGCCGTGAATATATATATAATTGACCTGATCCAATTTTGACGAGGATTATTTTTACTACCTTCGACCTCATCTTAAATAATACACCCATGATTTTATTACCTATTAGGAATAAGTACATATCGTTGTATTTCGTAGGTTATTGTTAAAAGCTAAAAAGTTAATATAATAATATAATAATAATCAACCCATTACATTGTCCCACTGCTGGGCACGGGTCTCCTCTCAGAATGAGAGGGATTAGGCTATAGTCCACCACGCTGGCCTAGTGCGGGTTGGCAGACTTCACACGCCATCAAGAAAATCTCTCAGGCATGCAGGTTTCCTCACGATGTTTTCCTTCACCGTTTCAGCGCGTGATAATTAACTATTAATACGTACATGACTTCGAAAAGTCAGAGGTGCGTGCCTTGGGTTCGAACTCGAGACCTTTGACTTGGCAGTCCAACGGTCATACCACTAGGCTATCACTGCTTTTTTAAAAAGTTAAAGTTATAAATATTTTCCGTATTATAAACTAAGTAATGTGTGATCTCTTATAAATTTACGGGTTTAACTAGACTGTCTCATTAGTCTAGTGGTCCCAAGAGTGACTGCTACGCTAGAGGTCCTGGGTTCGATCCCCAGGTCGAGCAAAGTGTTATTGGGTTTTTCTATGAAATTCTCAGTAGTGGCGCGGAATCTGGATTTATGCCTGGTTAATGGCAATAGGCTCGCCCCCTATTACATGGGACCTAAACATACCGGCGAATGGTGGGTGTACATTAGTACACCTCTGCCTAACCCTTCGGGGAATACAGGCGTGATGGTATACCAACGGTATATTTCTTAATTTATTTTATTGTACTCGTTTGTAAGCAATAAACCTTAAGTAAGAGGTGGTCATCTTATGTGTACACTTCAAACACAGGTTTAAGAAAAATGGGCTACGGAAAATAAGCTTAACAATAATATTTTAACGAGGAATATTAAGATGAGCTGAGGACGCTCTCGTACTCAGTGAAAACAGTCTAATAAAAATAGGTAAAATGTTATGAGTACCTATTCATAAAAGCCGCGGTATTGTTGCCAACTATTTAAAATAATAAAAAATAATTTACCTATATTGGAAGTCAATTAAAATCATTGCAAACACACTTAAAATATCTTGATTATCGAAGCAACCAGGCAAGATAGTGGTCTAACACAAGCTATGATCAGCTGATAGATAATTTGCGACAGTACACAGAAGACAAACAACAGACTGGCGATTAGACATCCAGTCTAACTGTATGCCACATAGTTGATTACTGATCAATAACCTACAATAGCCACGTACTTTGTGTATATATCGTGTAATATAATTAACGGATATCCTGAAAGTAGTTTCTTTGGAATCGGCTACTGAATCGAATTCGAAATCGATTTTTTGTCCTAAAAATAATTTAAACTAAGTCGGTAAATTACAGTCACCCTTTAGCTGAACAGTGATAATGAAACGTACAACAAACTACTTTCAGAGTGCATTAATTTTGTTGCTACTTATTTAGATATAATATTTTTTGTGACAACCCTACAGTCCATGCCCATGAGCGAATTAATTAACATGCATTTCCTAGAATATCGCTTTATATTAGAAATGCTTAACACTAGGGGGGTTACTATTTAACGTCGAAGGCGCTGGAATTTCTTACAATAATTTTTATTTCTCTTCTACACCAGAGCGCAATTAACTTAGATCCACTGAATTGGTAGGAATCGACGAATTGGTTTTATTTTACGTACATACATAACATACATAATCAACCCATTATACTGTCCGACTGGTCCGGTGGTGGACAATAGCCTAATCCCTCTCAGAATGAGAAGGATCAGGCTATTGTCCACCACCCTGGCCTAGTGCGGGTTGGCAGACTTCACACGCCATCCAGAAAATCTGTCAGGCATGCAGGTTTCCTTACGATGTTTTCCTTCACCGTTTAAGCGCGTGATAATTAACTATTTAATACGCACATGACTTTGAAAAGTCCGAGGTTCGAAGCCTTGGATTCGAACTCAAGACCTTTGAATTGGCAGTCCAACGGTCATACCACTAGGCTATCAATGCTTTTTTATTTTACGTGTTCTCTTATAAAGTAACATACTAAAAATAAGGCTTCATTTTATGTACAAGTAGGTAGGCTATATTACTCGTTACGCCCGCCATACTAAAATCTTTACAACTTATTCAGTGCAGACTAAAGGACCCTAGAAAAAAGTAGCGCAGAACTTTATAGGGTACTAGGAAAATCTTTTTTACGTTAACTGTAGTATTCTAAAAACATCGAATACCCAAAGAAGAAGATATAAAACAAACTAATAAATCGGTCAAGTAGGTACGAGTTGGAGTTACTGATGCGTCACACTGCAAACTTTTGTCAGACTTATAAATGAATGTTTTGTGGTATTTGCAAATGGAGTTTCATTTTTTTTTATTCATCGCCAGTTGTTATCACTTATCACTATACATAGTATTGCGCTTGCGACGATGTAGGTGACTCATTCAGGGTAGGCAGTGCTCGTGACAGAACCAATAGGAGCACAGGAACTTATATTAAAATTTGTTAGTGATAACAAAACCACTTGAGTGATTTCGAAAGGGTTCTTTTTTTGTGGGATAGGGGGACAAACGAGCAGACTGATCGCCTGATGGTAAGCGATTACCGCCGCCCATGAACACGCGCAACCCCACTCCGACAGGAATCACTCCGGTCGAGTCGGCGCATTCGTGCTAAAGAATGGCTCTCCTACGTTAAAAATTGAAGGTTCCTTGAATAAACAAAAAAATTTTTTTTTTTTTAAACATGCTTATTAGCAATGTGGGTCGCAGATTACTCGTATTCTGGTTAACCCCTCGTGCTAACCTGAATGCTTGTGTTACGAGTGGGTTCACGTTGGTAGTGCAAAGGGTGGGGTTCGAAACGGCAATCACATGATCGCAAGGCCGACGTCCTAGCCATTAGGCTACCGCCGCTTCGCCGCTTTATATTATAACACCAAAATAGCTAAAGCAAACAAGTCAAGTATTTATTTTACCTCTTAAAACATGTAGCCGGCCCGGGGATTTGCACAGCGGGACACAATAAGTGTACGTCACAATTTTATTTACGACCCAAATAAATTTATTTAAGATGGCCCTCGGATAATAGGATATTTTGTCATTAGGTAGGTTTTCGTTCTAATTTGTAGGACTCCTCGCCCACGCTGAGTATCTTTTGTTTTGTTTTCGTTTAATTACCTGTGATGTACTTGCGTAGGTACCTGGTATTTATGTTAGCCGCTTTTTAATGTGATGTAGATAGTACTGAGTTAATGAGACTGTTTTATGTTACAAGTTTATGCTACAAATGTTTTAAGTACAACGGAAATTAAGGTAGTCAAACTATATTATGAGAAAGATAACGTTTGTAGCAACAAATTAAACGCTTGTGCGATTTTAATAAAAACTAAAAAATGTTGTTATAATACACAAAATATTATAAAGTATCTTAAGGGCGATAATTTCACGGAATAAGTGTAGTAATTTAAACCAAGGAGTAAAAAGTGGAGTCTGAAAAATACAAACATAAATGCCCATTAAAATTATCACCTCTTAATTATAAAATTACACATGAACAATTTAGCTAACACTTTCTGTAATCAGAGTTGTTCCAGTAAAGTAACTGTCACAGTGAATGCTTATCCCTGTAAAAACAAACACAACTTAAGAAGTATTTACAATACTGCTATCCCCGACAGCAATTCTAACAAAATGTTTTATTAACATGGTAAACAGATGTGAGTACTTTAATTGTCCCGCAGTGTACGAAGTCGCTCCGGCAGTCAGTTCCGTATTATTGGCTCGGTTTAGATCGTTTGCATATTGATCCAGTTCACCACGGAAAAGTAAAGGTCACACTATTTTTGTATATCCACTGTAATTGGACGACATGATTGGGCGAAATGGCCCTGTCTGTCTATTCTTTAGAAATATTTTAAAATAATTGTGGTAACACAGTGTAACTCTCTCTTAATATAAGACTACATAACTATTACGGAACGTGTCGGGTTTAGTAGGTTGTGTCTTGATAATAGCTTGGTTATCAAGGTTATATCTACAGTACTTAAAGTAAATGTCATGAATAGCAAGGGGGGGATATTGTGCCCTCTCTTTCTATCGCAAAACCACCACAACCACAATTAAACTAAAAGCAGCAGGAAAACGAATCGTCACTCCGCCAAATAAGCGGTTACAAGCTTTCATTACAGCGAATATTGCATTCGCAAGCCAAACCGCTGTGCAAGCCTACACCTGTTAATTAAAGTAGCTACTAATGGTTCGGGAGCTGACGCCGGGAACAGTTAATAATGTGCATCGATCAGCTGATACCTGTAGTGTGGTGAGTTGTTAGAGTGATGTTGTTGCTTTATTTTATCATAAAGGACGGTTTTCAACGATCTTATTACACGTTCCAATTTGTGAAAGCTTGAAATTAGCAAAACGATTACTCATGTGTATAATCTACAATTGTAATTTGTCTGTGAGCTTTCCTAAAATAAATTAATAAATAAATAGTTCCTTCTGTTGGATGATGTCGCAAACAATTAAAAAAGTAAATCGTATCTTAACCAGTCAACAAAAGTGTTTATAATTTTAAAGTTTATTATTTCAAAAAATACAGCAGTCGTACGCTTAATCTTTATTGTAGAAGTAGGCCACTGCAAAGGCAGTGGCCTACTTCTAGTGAAGATTAAGATTTACAATTGATATATCGTCCAATGTTGTTATACTCGGGCCGCGTTGATTGTATACACAACGCGCTAGTTTACCTGCTCTATTATTAAAAAGAAATCGACGTAACCTGAATTATTATCATAGACCATAATAACCCCTTGCTTACAAATAGATCGTATCGATGAACGATCGGTGCCTAGCTCCCTGCCTAGCTAGTCTAACAGGCATTGCATGTAATTTACATTGAACAGCGAGTGGGCGGCGCGGTGCGATGCGCGGCCAACACGCGACTGACCCCCGCGGCCCCGGGCCCCGCCGGCATGCGATGACTTTATGGGGTTAGCAGAAGTCGAGGTATACTGGACATAAATGATATTATAATAATAATATTATAATTTTGACGACACGATTGCCGTAGCGGTTGAGCGATCGGCTTCTGCGCCACGTGTTGTGTGTTCGATCCCCACACAGAGCAAATATTTGTATGATCTACAGGTAGTTGTTCCGGGTCTGGGCGTTTGTATATGTGAGAATTTGTGTTTGTAAACGAACCCACGATACAGGAGAAAATCCTAGTGTGGGGCAACGTTTTTTTTTAAAAAAAAAAGGAGGCTGTTGCATTGATGACTGAGATTTGTATAAAGCAGGAAGGATGAAGTTGTCTGATTGATTACTTCCACTAACTGAAGAAGTGTCACTACTTGTAAACATAGTTCATAAAAAGTTCATTTTTTCAAATGCCACGTCCATTAATTGTAGTATTTAAGTAGCCCATCTGACTAATACAATCAAGTTGCTACTAATAGCGGGCGTCTGGAGAAATAATATTTTGAAAAAAAAAAGAAAGAAATAATTTTATTCGGATATTTATTTATTTTCCTCTATTTCATTCTCGCTCACAGCTATTTTTAATAATAAGCATCTACATCAATTTAATATCTATATCATTTCATTATTAGGTGCTCAATAAATGTTTATTTAACCCCTTGTATACTCGTTGGAGTACCACCGTACATTATTAATTAAAGGCAACCCTCTGTTACGCTACACAGATGCAAAAATCAAACGCATACACTGGACGTCCAATTACTGATAAAGTAGTAACTACGCCTTTGTTCAACCCTCCAGTTAATATCGACTCCACTACCTTTACAAATAAATGGACAAAGCCTCTACTATTTAAGAAGATATTACAAAAGCTTTCGCTCTGTAAAGTATACATTTATGTTTGGATTTTATGAAACAGAAGAATGTAATAGAGAAGATTTATTCGCAAATGACAGCAGAATACAGAAAAAAAAAATTCTTAATAACGAAATTGTGGTACCCAAGAGAACTTTACAATTGGGTGCAATCTCAGCATAATGTTGAACTGCCAGTTGCGGTAAATCGATGCTGGTCTTTCAAAAGGATCGGTTTGGTGTTGCCAAATCATCAATCAATTCGGCCAGATAGATAACTAATATATGCAGTCTGGTACGAAAGGAGTCTTGTTATATTAGTTAGTTATATGTTTATAACTAGATAGGTATTACCAAAAAATAACAGCACAAGCAATCCACACATTCCAATATCCGTTAGCATGTAGTCTGACAAACTAACATCAATATGCAATACCGGTATACCTACATGGCCTGAAGCGATATGCTCCATTGTATCTGTCGAGAATTGCAAGAGATTTACATGACCTAGTAAACCGGACCTATAGCGGATTTACTCGTATAAGGGGAACATTGAAATGGAGCATTTCACAATTTGAAATGGAACACGTATGCATAACGCTTTGTGCATACTTTTGTTAAAAAAAAAATATTAACTTTATAACTTATGTTCTCTACACACACATATCCTGCTGATGGTGGCGTTGTGTGTGGGGCGTTTTATTCCCCACAATATGGTTGAGTCCAACCACGCCGATACACACGTCATGCTCGTGAACGTCAACTCTTACTTGCTGTGGCAATCCTTTTTTTTAATATAATGAATAAATCTTACACATCTAACTGTATTATTCTCAGCAACTATTTAAAACAAAGTCGTAAAGCTTAACTGTAATCAGGTTTTTTTTTCTTTAAAAAAGAGTATCCATGGAGTTTTTTGCCGGCTCTTCTACATAAGACCCACTTTTTGGAACCATGCAACTAGTTTTGACTTTTCAAAAGTACCTATTTGAACAGTCTAATTGAAATAATACATTTTGACTTTTTTTGACACAAATGTTTTTCAAACCATTGTGCCAGTATTTTTTTTGTTATTTTCAAGTTCAAATGCTTTTGGTGGGTGTAGATTGGTACGCCTCTGCTTAACTCTTCGGGGAATATAGGCGTGATGGTATGTTATATTAATATAACGTTGTTGTGTGGACCCTACCTTTGCCTATGTTTAACCCCTGACTACCCTCAAACTCGACTTGTTTGGGTTATTTTGCATTCTACCTCCTGTTTCCAGCTACGATACCAACATACACTCCTATTGTCAGCCATAGACAAACTAGTTGCTATCAATGTGGGTTGAGTTAGACGAAGGTGCTAGAAACATCTTAACTTGACATAATAAAGGTTCTGTGAAAGTTGTGTAATGATCTATCTAAGTAGAATTGTAATAGAAACCATTTTTGTAGAAATAATAAAATGAAAATACAGGTTGACGCATATTTTGAGCGGTTCAACTACTTTCATAGTCTTTAGGTAAACGTAAAGGTTATTACATGGTAATCAATTGGCTACATAATTATGACGGGCACCACGCATAATTGTAAAAAGTTTTTGTGAATGTATTTCAGTTAGTATTTTAGTTTTTGTCGTTTTAAGCTATTGCATAGCTTCTATCGCGGGCCTTGAGCGTGGGGACCGAATCCAGAAATTCCGTAACGAAAAAAACCTAACACGCTTGTCTCTTTAGTTCAGCAACCCGCCTTTAGGTGGCATTGGTTGTATTACATAAGTTGATAAAAACCAATGCCACCTAAAGGCGGATTGCTGAACTAAAGAGAAACACGCTTGTCTCTTTAGTTCAGCAACCCGCCTTTAGGTGGCATTGGTTGTATTACATAAGTTGATAAATAACGCTATGCAATAGTTTTACTGCGGCAGTCCCCGAGTGCCACACGTCGTTTTTTTTGTTTCATTACCAAAAAGAAACACGTTATTAGGGTCGATTTTTCCATCGCCAGATAACTTTATCGGAGGAATAAATTCGAATTTTTGACGTTTGTCTATATAAAATCTGTCAAATGTCAGTTTTATTCTTCAGTTAATTTTTATAAATAAGCCTTTTTTTTATAAAAACCCAATCTTTTCATTATTCTGTTTATATCCGGGTCAAAATAATATTATATACCGTTATAAAAGCTGAAAAGTTTTATTTCAACTAATATACGATGTACAAAACTTCAGTCATGTGTGAACCTTAGAGTAATGGCGAGCTCGCATGACAGTGTACGTCACAAACACGAGTGACGTCACAGCTGCAAAACAAATTATTCGAACGTTCAGATGCACGGCAAAACTGCGAACAATATGTGTCACCGGTTTTGTATTAGAAATATTTGAAAAGTTTTATTAGCTGTTGGAATAAGTTAGTTACATTTTACTAAATATTGTAATTTTTCTGCCTTATTATTAAACATGTGGGGCATACATCATCTCAGCTAACTCCTCATAGGTACTAACTTTATTGAACATTGTACAGATGACTTGTAAAAAGTTAGATATACGATAGGTTATAAATTTGTATTATTTAGGATTCGTAACGTTTGATATTGTTTCATATACCTATTGTTATAAAAGAAACACATAAATTATCTGTAGTTTCTTTCATACCACACCGTAAATTAAATCTTAATGTTATTTTTAATTAAGTACAATATTAAGTTTCAGGAAGCCAGCCTTTTTTTATGTCCCCCAGAATGGTCCTAATATTAGGATGATTTCATTTGAAGAAGCCCTAATCTCTCAAATGCATAATAAATGTACTGTGCTGCCAAATAATAGGGTTGTCCGAGCTGCGGTCTTTGTTCCTGAGGATTATTTGACTATAGCTGACTACGTCCGAGGAAATTTTGGTGCAAAATATTCGACCACTGTAATGCATCCCACAGGCAAATGTTTATTTATAATGTTTGTTTGAAAGGTAGCCATTATGAAGCTCTTAAGACTAAAATCCCTAGCAAAGGAAACGGTATATTTAAATTTAATTACACGACAATTAATTCGAAAGGCTGTGTTAAAATTAAAGGGTAACAAACTTTTTTTTAATTCTCTTCAAGTTTGTTTACGAAGTAAATTAGTAGCACGGAATACCCGAAATCTTGTTAAATCGCTAACCTACTAGTGTTTTTTGATCTGTGATTTAATAAGAATTTGTTATCTAATAACTACTACTACGGTTTAGCACCAACAACAGTAATTAATAGGAATTGTTGCCATCATAGAACAGGAATTAAAACATACCTCTAAAGTAACCGTGACTCTCTCGCGAGATGATATAATTGTTTTTTCACTGACCCTTGACGTATTAATAACCATAATTTTTTATTATAAGGCAAACTCCTACTATCTATAATGTGTACGTATATGTAACATGTCATGTTTTTAAATAAGAAAAAATAATATCTCAAAAGATTTTAACCAAACGTTGTATAACCCTCGTAGGTTTTAGAGATATCCATACGTACATACTAACGTTAACTTTTGTTACGTCCCTTTCCCGACAAAATATCCACAGATCGTCACACAAAAGATCATAATGTTCTCTTGATAAACTCAGTTTTATTTCATCGCATATTCACGAAAAACAATGGCGACATTAATTAGTACGTAAAGGCGTCGACACACGGCCTCGTACCGAAGCACCGCGTACCAGAGCCCCGCGTACCACAGCCACGCCCTTTGTCCACACACACAAAGGACCATGTTATCTACGTTAAATACGTTCGCTTTGTCCTGTTTGCTTTTAACGAGGATTATGTTTCGCTTGCCATGGACGTTGTTATAAAATTTGTATTTAATTCAGATGAAGTAGATCGTGTTTGTTTACGCGTCGCTAATGCAGAAATGAAGGTGGGTGAAATTATTTTACGCATTAATTACACTTGAGAGATTTTGTTCGGATGTTGAATTTCTTCACCTGTTCTGTTTTTAAATTCAGATGACAAAGTTAAAATTGATTTTGGCAATACTTTCTCTACTTTTTAAATTTCGACGAAATTTTCTTTTTATTAAATTCAATTTTGTAAAAAGCAATTATAATACCTAAGCGACGAGGCGCAAGCAAAATATTTTTATAGACAACTTTCATTTTTATTCGAAAGTGCGCTCTGAATTTTAATATCCTTCTTTGTCGAGGAAATATCTCCGGCTTTTATAAGTATCTTAGTAAAATTGATTTTTGCGAATCTATAGTTAAGCTTTTAAAGCAACACGTTTTTTATTCTAAAAAAGGTCCCTGATATCCGAAAATATAATGAAACGTACTTTACTATTTGTTGAGAAAAAGTTTTCAAATATATTTTTAATAAAAGCGTCCGAATGTTTATTTTTATAAAACTGGTATTTCATCTTCATAGCGAATATTTCATAATTTTCATCACAACATGAAAACTGAAATTGTGTTTTTCAAGGAAAAGCAATTAGTAATTTGGAATGCTTACCACAATAACAACAATATTTAAATTGTTACGTAAGAAACTGATTACGTGGCGTGATAATTTAAATTGCATTTTGTTATTGAATTATGGACAGAATTGCCCAAATTTCAATTTTATACGCACAGTACTGGTCAGGCAATGTGTCGGCTCAGCGGAGCGAATCGGTCGCCATAGCAACGGACTACCAATTAGCAGCACCGGCGTCGCGTGAATTTATACGCGCGTTTCTCTCCGCGCGTTGTCGCGAGTTGGACCGTGTGGCGACGTCCTTATTGCTAATTAACAGAGTTATGTTGTTTGCAGATTTATAAGAGGAAGACGAGTTGTTTTGTGTGGAAATGAACATTGTGAGGACTGTTAATTTGCATAGGCGGTATCCTTTTCATTAATTAAAATCTCAGTATAATTATTTATTTTACTCCTTATGTATTTCGTCGTATACAAGCTGTGACGATTTTAGCACATAAATGCACATTTAAACCTACAGTGTTATATGAGTAAACGTTTTAATAATATCGCGCCAGTCGACAGAGTCTCGCCTCACGTACGACACGTTAAACCATGCGACAAAATTAACCTAACTCATCAAAAAACAAACGTGACATCTACCTACTGTTACAGAATTACCGCCTGTTATCCTATTGAAATTCTGGATAAGTTTCTCTTTTTGCCTATATTTTATTTTTCAAAAGGAAAATCTTCTTTACTTTGTAAACTTGTAAACTTTATCGACGCGGCTTGGCCAGTCGGTAAAAGCCTTATAAAGCGCCCTCGCTCCTAGCCGAGCTGATTCCTCGTCGATATGTCCTAAGTTTAAGTTTACATTCGAATCTGAATAACAGTCATAGTCTTGCATAATTATATTGTAACACAAGGAAAGCTGTCATCGCGTCAATCTTGCCTCGTGTCACACACGCGTGGTGCACGCATTGTACGCGAGCAATTACATCAGCTCAGTGGCGCGGAACTAGTTGGGTCTGCACGATAATTTACTAATAATATACACTGAATTAATACAATAGACAGGCCTTTGTTGCTCACTGACACTTTTAGTAATAAATAGTTATGACGGAGTGTACTTTGTAGTAACTAACTGTTTGAGAAACTTCATAGATTCAACTGTATTAGCACAGTAACGTGCAATGATAGAAGATATGTCGTGTAGTGATATGTTGTATAATGGTGGCCAGGTTCGTAGATGAACAAGAATGCGTCTGGTTTATTAATGACTTATGTGTATGCATTTATTTGCACTGTGTTATAACAATAGAGTTAGCCTAGAATATGTACAATATTAACTTTATTTTTAACTGGCCTTTTTCGGCAATGACTTGTTACCCTTCGTGTTCAAGTTGGAACAGTAAAGTATTTTAGATGATTTATTTTACTGACTCGTTACTTGAGAAAACTTCGAACTTCAGCTCTATTTGGATGCCATCAGAACAGGAATGGTTTAACCACTGTATGATTATATGATCAACCGACTTTAGGTTTGTTTAAATTACCACTTAACCTCATATGAATAATTCCGCTGAATTCTCAATGAACTTTTCATTTAAAATTATGTTTTTAAATATTAATTTGTGTTGTATAAAGCCGAGGATCTCTTTATTATCCGATATCCCACAACACGCGGTACATAATTATATTAACCACGTGAAATCGAAACCGCTAACAAATTTAATCAACTCCAATATGCGCAATATTCTGTGTACAAGTAGGGTTGTCTCAAAATTTATTATAGCAAACGCTACAAAATATAATAGTTACAATATTTGCTTTTCGGACACTGAAACGCCGAGATGGTACATGGTAAGATTTGAACGATGTCAACTCACTATCGTAGTGCACATGGTCTATATCCTAAAATTTAAAGGCAAATGAACACTTCCTTCAATATAGATTTATTAACTGCCAACCCTATCATCTACTTGATTTTTCAATCCGCTTGTTTTAAATGGAATATAAACAGAATGCAATGTCGTTTGTACGTGCAACGGTAAAGCAAATATTAAAGTCGGCAGAAAATTAATTGAACGGGACTTGAACAGTTAAATCCAATCACGGAAGTTTCTGTTATTCGAACAGGCAAAGGTGACTAATGAATAATGACTTCATGGATATATGTACATATGTAGTACGCGTGTGTGTGACCGCATTTGTGTGTGTTGTTGCTGGACACGGCCACTTTTATACATTCTTGTGTGAGCTCCCGGTCGGCTGTAGACATTTGTGCTAGATTTCCCCCAGGACGCATGCGACGGAACAATGACGATTTATACACCACCACTCACCAAAGTTTTCGCACTTTGCTGCTAAATAAATAATTTCACTGCTGGGTAACGAGTCAGCTGCACTTCTGGTTTTATCTACAGCATAGAATCCATCGTAAGCTTTTCGTATGAAATCTGTGTCATGTTAAATTTTATCAATAAAATATGTAATTTTATTTGTTTTACAGCATTTTTATTTTAAAATTAGATAAAGTTAATTATATAATTTGTACGATGTCGTCAGTTAAAAACACAATAACAACTTTTTAACTGTCGACAATGTACAAATATAGGTAGGTAACTGTAGTGTGGGCCTTAAATAATAATCTGTAGTAAATGACCACCAAGGATTCATTTATTGTTACTAGCACACAGAAGGACACAATGCAGCATTATATTAGTTTGCTCGTCAAATAAGATCCACTCGCTCCTCTATTGAATCCTTTTGCATCCCCTGAGTAATATAAAAAGTGACTCAGACATTATTAGGAAAAAGATTTCTCTTGTAAAAAGCGGAAACCGGTTATTCCCAGCGGTGCCTCAAATTTCCCGAAAAAGTCTTTAGTAGAAATCTGCCTTTAATAAAAGAGAATTTCGTAGATGTCGGCTTAGGTCGATACTACTATGCTACGAGAATACTACGAAAGCACTACGAATGTTCATAGAACATGCTACGAGAGGCTAAATACATCGCTAGACCCCATTCAATATGTAAATGAAAGTAATGTTAGTATTTAGTTTTCTTAAAGAATCTCTCACAATAAATTTCAAGGACACGGAAAATGCTAGTTCCTTCTTCGTCCATTTTTGCGAAATAAATTGTTCAAAAGATAAATACGTTTCGATTGAGTCTGCGCCGTCCGGCGTCCGGCGGTACGTGTATGACAAATACTAACATTATTAGTGGTGGGTGTCCCACGGCCGCCCACGTCGCCGCACAGCTTACCTCGGGATCCGCCTGTCATTGGGAATAACTACGTATTTCTTTTTACGATGGACTTTGGAAATTTGTACACTTACTTTTGATCCTAATGTGAGATTAAGATACGACTACGTTATTATATGTAATAACCGTGTACTGTTTACTTAGGACAACTTTACAGGTACCTACTTACTTACACATATTTTCAGCTTTAGATATTATTATTAATCCCTACCAGCTTTTGTATATAATCTTGTGCTATCTCTTTTAATTTTATCTTTGATTTTCATAAATTATGATGAGATTAAGAGTTTAAAACTTTCATATTTCCACTCGAGGCTAATTCAGCAAATCTCGTAATATAAGGAGCAGAATAACGAAACATTTTAAAATAACCTTCTTGCTTATTATCATGTCATGCTTAAATATCTCATAAAACAAACACCCAAGATTCCAAAACTCTTATTAGCTAAGAGACAGCTGAAGTGAATGGAGTGCCATCAGACTTTAGAGATATCATAATGGCAAGTCAGTATATATTTTAAAGGTTAATTTGTTAATAGAGGCGTGCCATTTTGGAATAAAGTCCTTAGAGTATACAAATAACGTAGGTAACGCTGTTGGACCTGAACCTAGACGTGTCTAGCGTAGGCGTAAACACATTTATTAGGTGACGTGAGGGTGACGACGGTCGCCTGAGCCAGGCCGCGCTGTAGCCAGAACACTTAGCAGTACCTACACTCGATAGCCGCCAGACATGACTTGTTTCAGCAAACAATGACATGAAAAGGTAGCTGTGCCTTTCAATATTTTTATATGGATATTCCGTTTTGTTTGAGAATACTTTTGTATGTCTACCAATTAAAGTAGGGTATCCACCAAAATTATTTGAGTGTATTGTAAATGGCAAGTTTTTAATAACCTTGTAATATTGTTACCAGTTATAGAAGCTACTTATCTTTGCGTAGAATTTGGTGCTTTCAAGTAATTTTATAAATATTTATATTTGTTGCAGCTCTAATATTATATTTTCAGAACAAATTTAATCTGATGAAATAATCTCTAGCGAAAGCAGCATCAATATACTTTGCTTTTAATATTAGTGTGTTTGTGTACATTAAGTTAACATATAAAAATCTTTCAGAAACGTTTACCAGTTAACGCAGATGAACTACAAAGAAGGTTTTCTTAAGGTTAAATAAAGGTACACTTTTTATGAAAAGTTAGACAAAAATGTTTAACATAATCATACTTAAATTACTTTACGTACATAATTATGGTATTAGAATTACAGAAATGGACCTAAAGGCCTTTTGTTAATAGACACAATAGGTCAATAAGACCTAAATTACAAACCTTGTACCAAAATGTACAGTCAGCGCCAAAAGTCGCTGAACACGATGCAATCTTCAAAACGTTTTTACATCATTACTAACCAAAAAATTCTGACCTGAGAAGTTAGTACCAGTTTTCTGCATATAAGAAAACTGGTACTAACTTCTCAGGTCAGGGAAGATTGCATCGTGTTCAGCGACTTTTGGCGCTGACTGTACAAGATGTCAAGTTGTATAAATCGTTACAAAACTAATAACACTAAATATCACTTATAAGTGTCGTAAATTCATAATAACGGCAATAATATCAGTGGGAGGAAACACATGGTCACCTTGATATAATGTACTACTGCACACATACGTATTTATACTTATATAGTATGATTACGTCACGGGTGACGTCACAGAACGTAATCTGTCGGCGATGAAACGTGTCAGGATGATTCGCTTGTAATACATTAAATCCGTAACGCCTGACGAAATTATAATTTGGTGGTATGTGTTGTCGTATCTTTTGAGTAATTTATTCAGAAATAATCTGTTATAGCATGCTGTAATTATTTAATTATATTAACTGAGTTTCATACTAGGAATCTTTGAATCAAATGTCTCGTTTCTTCATAAGTCTGTAAACAAATTTTCTGCATAAAAACAATTGCAAATAATTGAGAAAACTATCCATAACATCCTTATAAGAAATCGATTTTTACTCAATTTTCTCTTCGCTAGTTCACAAGGCTATGTTAGCTTCTACGAGCATATCGACAGATTGTCTACTAAAAATAAGTGCCCGCTATCCTGCAACCTTATCTATCCGACATACAATCTGTGTGCAAGCACTTCCAAGTTGGGATATGTCGTTTAAGTTCCTGCTGGATGTGAGACTTTACATTGAGCTGAAATAGTATAAGTTGGGGTATGTCTCCAGGCAGCAGCTGGGGAATCGCGAAGACCAACTCAGCTAATGTTTCCATAGAAAGATAATGCGAATTATATTGGACAGTTTCATTTGCACAAGGAATTAAGAATAAGAATTAATTTATTTACCAAAGAGATAATGTAGTGAAAGACGATGTAGTGACACGTATTGAAAATAATATGCTGAGACGGTTTGGACATGTTAAAAGAATGAATGAAAGATGATTAATGAAAGGAATTTATAAGGCGAATGTCAGCGGCAACGTCTGGAGAGGTCGCCCTAGAAGGACATACGCCGATCTTATTGGCGTAATCCTTCAAAAAGGTCAGGTGCGTAGCACTCGCAACCGACGTGTATGTATGAGAACATGTATGAATGTGGAAGAAGCAAAAGAAGTATGCAAGAATCGTAGCAAGTGGCAGTCTATAGTTTTTGCCTACCCCTGTGGGAGAAAAGCGTGAGTGTATGTATGTATAATATAATTCCATATTTTGTATTTTCACACATTTGTTAGTTTCTGTGGCTTCCGCACTCGGTAAAAATATTTTGTTACACTTTATCAGATCGAGCAAACCAAGGTACCTATACTTGCTTGATAACAACGACTAAATACGTTCAGAAAACCACATTTTGTTATATTTATCTATTTCTTTTACTTTCACAAAGTAGTTAAATCACGTGAAAAGAATCTTACTCGCATTACGTGTACATTTATAGCCGTATTTTCATGAAATTATAGTTTAGTGTTTGACATTACCAGAGCCGTGAGCTAGATTTAGTAATAGGTACTTGTAATAAAATAAGACCGAAAATATTCCTCAAACTGTACAACTAGAAATTCAATATATATGTTTATGACACATTGAAAACATTTATATATAAAATTGGTCTCGACATTGAGCGTTTGACCAAATACAAGTAATATCTCACGAGGATTCCACTCTGCGTCCACAACGACCGTCATAAGTGGGTGAATATTGCCAATACTGCCGGGATGACCGAATATTGTCAATATACAACTGAGTTAGGTGACCTCATGTTAGAGTTTCTAGGTCTTGTATATATATAGCGCTTTTGTTGTATATAGATTTTTTGTGTAATACTTATGTTTGTCCCCGAAGATATTGGTGAAAAATGCCGTTTCATACTGGTCTATACATTTTTAACTATTGTCTCCTTTATCTTACTAGCGCAGTCTATTGTATGGAAATAGAAAATAAATGAATAAGTTGTTATTTTCTTGAACGTATTAAAATAAGAACTTACAACACAGTAACAAGCCACACTCTCTAGTAATTACACAGAGTATTAAACAAAAGGAATGTACAAAATTAATTAACTAACGCAACAAAATCTCACAACCGTCGCCGCAGTAAGCAGAAACATTCCCATCTTTGTACAAGTTCACAATACAATTATGTGGTCGTCGTACAAAGCGAGCTCTACATAGTCGACGTAGCTGTCCGCGGTCCACACTTTAGAAGCGTCTCGCTGGAAATAGCGCACGACGGAACCCGCCGCCTGTGCCCGAGCACAATACACGTCACATTACCGAGGAGTAAGTAAATGGAGTGATGTCCGGGATATGTTGTTTACTCTGACACGAGTTTCTATTTCACGTGGCTTGCCTCGTTTCTTAACCACAATTATTATTGTCAATGTCAATTTTTTATAATTCCTCCTACCTACTATGGTAGGTATTTGTTTTATTTCTTCATTTATTTGCTATACTTCTTTGAAGTTTTGAACAACCCCTTATATTTAATAATAATATATAATTTTCTCTGCTATAAATAAATTATGATCTTAGATCTCATCTTAAACTGAAACTGAAACATGAGTCATGGCATGGTCAATACAAAAGATAAATATCTGCATTACCGCTTCATTTACTAACTAGTCCGTGGTGCAGCGTGTCACGCTGGAAGTGGGGCGACACTCGGAACACGTTGCTGCGCACAATGTACCCCACACAAAGGTGTTCACGTTCACGGTACACTCCGATAGTGTCCCGCTGTCCCACTGTCCCGCCGCGCCGTGCCACCGTCCCGCCACTGTTCATGAGATCAATGCAGAGCGGAAGAAACGCGTGACAGTTTATGGATAAGAGATATTGAATGAGTATTATTTGTACCTTTCTAGTATTGCAATTTCTCTTTCTGTAATTGCACAAAATTTTGTGCTTTCAAATCTACATTTGAGAATACTATGAAAGTTATTATAATGTTTATTGTCTTACTTAATAATCACAGCAGCTACCTAAAAAGTATATCCATGTGGTGAGAAATAAACAATTTATTTATTTATTTAAAAAAATACTAAGAAAGTCAAACTTATATTTATCAAGTTAAAATTAACAAGTGAAAGATATTTCACGACCACAACCTGAATCGTGGTCGCAGTATTGATCTGAAAGTCTCCTGAAACTCGGTGTTTGTATCAAAGACTTTAAGTTTTCGTCAGTCGCCATCCCGTGGTTGAATGTTTGCGGTCCTCTTTGTTAATAAACTTACCAGTTTTATTCAACTGAAGTCTTATTTACTTTAGTTGCACTAAACTGTATAGAGTTTACCTTTTACCTATGAAGAAACTCCAATATCAATAGTTATAAATTATGTATCATTATGATTTATAGGGACGCATTGATTTGAGCAATGATTGGACGATTTACGACTTATTATTTTGCTAATAACGAAAGGTATCAAAATATTTAATACTTATTTGTTTGGTCTCCAGCTAGTTGTTCTGTGTGTATTTGTATATGATAGACTAGCTTTTACCCGCGACTTCAGCCGCTTGAACTTCAGAATTGGATCCGACCTGGATAAAAAGTAGCCCATGTGCAATTCCAGATTATAATCTATCTTTGTACCAAATTTTATCCAGATCCGGTCAGCCGTTCTGGCGTGAAAGAGTAACAAACATCCATACTCACAAACTTTCGTTTTCTTTCAAACGTTTGTAAACACACGCTGTATTTGTGATAAGTACAACTTTGATAATATTAAAAACTAGATCGGCCCAAAGGACCTAGTTATTTATCTAAAAACTTCTATCAATAACTATTAAATCATGTACGTATTTCAAACAGTTCTGGTGTAGTCTATAATTTTAAAATATTGTGAGTGATGTTACCTTTGTTCGGTGCTAATGGGTCGCAGGGTGTGCATGATTGATGGAGCGCCGTGCATGCGCCACACATTAACGTGTCGACACCTGCGCTGTTAGGGTCGCGAGACGGTTCATTTATTTTCGAAAAGAAAATTGTTTAGCCGGTCAAGACGAAGGTCGTGTGTAAATCCTACCAACTTTAGTACAGTCAACAACAGATTTAGGTATGTATACAGGCAGAGAATAGAATAATATTGTGCCACGGAATATGTGAAGGAATTATTATGGAAAATAATTATTTATAACGCAATCTATTTCACGATGTAGATGTCGTTTACTGGCTTTATATCTAACTTTTTTGTTGACTGTACTATCAAAGTTCTACAGTACGCGCGACATAACTTGGCCGGACTGAAGTTAGCTGTTTGTCAGTTTTTGGTTGCGCAGTACACAATTTTTAACGTAAACAATCCACTGCGCATTAAAACGGCGAACTTCACTCCGGCCAACTTAGCCGCGCGTACTGCACGAGTATAATGTATTATCGAGGCCCTGATAGCTGTGAATTTATTCATAAGACCTAAACACCTTTATTGGTATTTTAAATTTTGATATCTAGCTATTATGTAAGAAGCAGGGTAATCGCTAATTTGTCCGGTTTACTAACCATCAACTATCTTTCGTATTGAATAAATTCTTACAAACTAAAATCGTATGAAGTCAAGTATAGCAATGTGAGCCACAAACTTGAATACGTCATAGTATCCCAGTTGTGATAGTTCAGCGCACGTGGATGGAGAGACCTGTTGACGGTATTGTGTTGTCTCAAGTGTGCTCGCCAACATCGATGGCCCAAAGTGGAAGTTTTGATGGGAACATTCAGTTGATCACTTGTGATGACGCACAACTGACGCTTACACAAAGAGATACTGAAAATACGATGCAAAAAATGTTAACTTACCAAGTTTGTTCGTCTATGTATCTATAGGATCAACTTTTTAAGACCGTACAACTAGACTCATGTTTCTTAAATGCTTGTAATTCTCTTGAAATCTTATTTGAAATAAAAAGATTGCAACTTGATATTTAAATTGGCAAATCTGCTAAGAATTAACATTACCATTAATATTTACTAGTAACTTTATGTATACGAGTACATACTAACTAAACTTCGTTACGATGCGATGTTAACAGCTTAATATAAAATTAATTTATTTGTTACAGGTAATTGAACAAGTCTGCTAGACAACACTTCAACAATTTAAATAGAGACGTGAGTATGTACATATGTAGTTTTACGTCGCCTCTTTCGAATTAATATTTAATTGTAATGGCAACTTTGCTCGATGTTTCTAATTACGACCACGTCTGCGAGAAATTACGTGTCAGACAATGGGTATAGTGACGTCATTGTACATTAAACACAGAGTAACAAGACTCATTATAAAACCAATGTGTGATAAAGCACTCGCAGAGAGCAGCACGCAGGCGCAAGAAAGTATATTCTTTTATTAAGAAGCCTCACTTAAATCTCTAGGGTATTTGGTACATTTCTACCGCAATATTTTAATTGCTTAATATCAGGTGAGCCACCCTAATTCGTAAAAGTACATAAAAATTACATTACGTTCTAGTGACGTTGTAGAACGTAAGTGGAAACTCTTATCATCGTAAGCGTAATCATATTACCGTTTGTTGCTAAGCATGGGTTCACTGTTTTTATCTACATTGTGTCCCCTAACGACACCGATGTATTACAACCCACGCTTACACGTAACCTCTATGCAAATACAATTCGCGCGTAATGTACCTATCTGTTCACGCGAACAAATTTCAGTCATTAGCCGCAGATATAAAGTTTATTTTTCTTGCACGCTCAGTTAGACATAAGATCTTTAGTCACTTTGAGTTTATGTTTTTGGGTACTGTAAAAATGGTGCACGTTCTGAATAATATTGTTTTCGATTCATATTTATGTAGAGTTAAGAAATTGTTCTTCTCCACAAGAAAAATGTATGAATTTGTAATCACCACGATGGATGCTTCCAATAAATTATGCTTGTCATCTTACTAATCCATTACGACTCTTTTACATGTCTTTGTTAATCTTTCTCTTTATATAGGTTAATGGTCGCCCAAAATTCACCGTAAATGTTCAGGTTCACCCTGAACATTTACGGTGAATTTTGGGCTGGAATGGCGCGATAAACGCTCCAACATACTTGCTAATTGTACAATATGGTGCAATGAACTTGCTAAGTCGTAGCATCAACCTACGTAGCACAGTCGTAGCACTTCACTGCCACTTACTACGAGCTAACGTAGTACCTACCTTTCTATTTTGGTTCCGTGTGGAAAATTCTCATGGACTTCCGCCGCCCGGGAGTCCACCCAGAGTGAGTGACCGACCTCCTGCACCTGCTGCGTCAGGGGCTATGGGAAACAGGGAATTCGACCGCGGCCCCCGACTGGTGATGGCGCGTCGCAAGGGGCCCATCTATACATATATAAAGGGGGAGTAAGGCGGTGGACTGCCGCCATAGGTGAAAAAAACGTAGTACCTACTTACATCAACGTCATCGAAAATGGAACTATATAGAACCTAATAGCAAAAGTTTGCATTTACCAATCAGAATTTGAAGCACATACGTGCTAATTTCCTGTAAAACATAGCATTTATACAGATGACTGAAATGGGTCGAGCTTGCGTCGTTTGCTGACCACTTGGTGGAACATTAATGATTCATGAGCCACCGTCCTTCAGTCCTGCCCTCCCGGCGCCGGGTCGGGACCACGACAAGGACATTTAACAGAGAAGGTGCAACTAAAAAAGAGCAGGTTATATGTCAGAATTATTTTAACGTCTTTAATGATTTTAATTGTTTTCCTCGTTAGAACCTATCGTCATTGTAAAGACGTATTGATTGATTCCATTTTAAGAACGAACGAACGAATTTTTGATTATACAGCGAAACTTTAACTTGGTGGGACTTCTGAATGTATTTGTTTAGCGTCTGTGGCTTTTCTAGCCTCTTCTGAAGATAACGACCTGCCTAATGACGTGTTCACGGTTTCACTTACACGTGCTTACATACTACTAAGAGCAAGCCTATTTGGTTAAAAGGGTTGTTTTTTTTTTATTTTAGGGCAATAGATTATACGCGATTTAAGAATAATTTTACTCTTGTGTTTTTAGCCGCAAGGTCAGCGTTTTCTTATGCGTTTCTTGGGCGTGCTCATGTGGGTATCTTATGATCCATCAATTATTTATTCCATTCTGTACCGATACTAAATACTTTCATTTATTTATATTGTATAGATTTGCGTATGGACACTTACATGATATATCACCTGATACACGACCGCATCAGATTATGTAGTGGTGGGTTCGTTGTCATTTTCAGTAATGGTTGTTTGTATTTAAAAATATTGACTGTCTTCACTACTATAGGGAGCTAGCTAGCTGATTCCATAAATATTGTGGGGTACTCCTAACCTCCAACTACTGATTAATACCATATTATATCCTAGGGATAAGAATTCCTGTATATGTATATTAGCCACAAACATTCTGTATGAGTTAGCCATTAGAGCCATAACTCATAACGATAATACCAAACTAGGGTTACTTTGTGTACCCTCTGAACACACTAGTATGTCATAATTAACAACTATAACTAAATGGAATAATTTATGTAGTCATTATAAATTACGAGTACACCAGATAATAGTAATAAGAAAGATAGCTTGTAGTTCTCCTTTCCTCAAGAGAATCAGACCGCGTAGAACGTATAAGTCAAAAATATTCGTGAAATTAATCGATTGCTACGGCTAAAGAGTTAACTGACCCTTTGGAATTAAAGTGCCTAGAAAGAAGGTAGGTAAAGAAGAAAGTGAGTTTTTTTATGAGATAGGAGGGCAAACGAGCGGACGGACGCCTGATGGTGAGCGATTACCGCCGCCCATGGACACCCCCAACACCAGTGGAGTCACAAATGCGTTGCCGGAATTTTAAAAGGGAATTCGGCCTCCGGTATCCTCATTCACTCGGCGAAACACAACGTAAGCGTTGTATCACGCCAGGTTTCTGTGAGGTATGGTATCACTCCGGTCGAGCCGGCCCATTCGGGCCAAGGCATGGCTCTCCCACGGTATATAAGTGATCTAATCCTGAGAACAGATTTATATAATGTATTTATTTCATACAACACTCAAGCGTCCCTTCAGAACACGCACCTTACAACTTTAACTTGCGAAAATTTGTGTAAACAGGAGGAAACACTTCTGGGTAGGAGCCTCGTATCTATTCCGCTCCTGCATTGTTTGATTCTCCACCGCCATGGCTTTGTCGTTGTTTTCCATAAAGCGAACAAAAAAATAACGTAAACGCAATGTCATTTACATAAAAACATTCCGCTGGTTATTAGAACACACCGGTGTGAATATTAGAATACAGAGGAAATGAGATGTTATGCTTACTCTGACCTTTTTGAGCGATGCTCAAGTTAATCCAAGAGATGGGTGGTACACAAATGTAGGTGGCTTTGAAACATATACACGTGTGGTAAACGTTGATTAGAGCAGAGCAGATGAGTCTCGCATTAACATTGTAAATGTGAAGGCTGTAAAGAAGCCGGTTTTATTAAATTAATCCGTTAATTTATTCATGGACGATATTTTAGGGAATAATGTTGGTGCGAAAGGTATATTATATAACATTTGGTAGTAGCTGGCGCTGCCAACGAGTTTTCCGAGAAAATAATGAATAATAATAAGCCTATTAAAGAAGAAATAAGGAAGCGTTTTTTAAATTATAACAACCCATCACACTGGTCTCCGGGTCAGGTCTTAGATTAAGATATTGTATTTGTAGAAAGCACAGCTTCAAGAAATTTTTGATTCTTGATCGTACCACGGATGAGAACACCAAGCCGTTAGGAATCGTACAATAATTTTCTAATCTAAAATGAATTCTATATACAATGAAGAACTATATACAGTATTAACAATATAGATTAGACACAACTTACTTTACTCTACAAACATTAGAAACTTAAACTGAAACAGAAACTAAACATTGAAAATATTAAAATTCAACCGAGGAGATATAAACATGACTTCAAAATTAGTTTAATTTTGTATAAGTACAATATTGACTGAAATGTCAGAATCCATTAAGTTTATAATCTACTTCAGAATAATCAGTAAATCGCTTACTATCAACGAACTAACTTCTAACTTTAGTTTCCAACAAATTTCCGTTGCTTTATTTCGGAAATTGATGACTCGGTTAAACAGAAATTTTATTATGTATTCAATCTCTTTGGCGTCTCTGAGGTAAATAAGATTATCCCTCGACATCACTGGTCCATATTTTAGAGAAACAACTTTATATCTTACCATCTGCGTCTTCCAACGCAAACTTTTTGGAGAAAATATACTGGTAGCAAAACATGGTAGACGAAAGAGGACACGGGTCATTCTACAAACGCGACGCTTCCTGTGTTGAGTTTTTTATAGATAATAGGTACTGTTTATTTTTGTTAATATTTAATGATGATACGCTGTTTTTATTTTGATAATTCTAACGTTTGTATGACTATATCCTACCTATCTTTTTGTGATTTTTTTGCATTCTCCATGCTAAGATTATAAAGGTATTTTAATGAAAGAAAAATTCAATCGCGGGCAGGATTCGAACCTGCGTCTTCTGGTTAGATACAATTTCTGATCTACTTACGATTTCTGGTCTTCTGATTTCGATCAAGCGGGTGGGAGTCGCCGTGGCTTAGCGGTCAGAGCGTCTGGTGTATCTAACCAGAAGACACAGGTTCGAATCCTGCCCGCGATTGAATATTTCCTTCACTAAGATATCCAACCTAGTTCTAACGTCTTAAAAATGAATAGCCAATCCGATATTATTAAAGAAATTAACTTTATAGAGTTATAATATTAAGCCTTCTTTATTTAATTAATACCCGTCAGTTGGAGCACATGATGCCCGTCCGTGTCGGTCTCCCGTATGTTTCCAATACTACTAGTGTCTTAATAAAGCGGAGTTGGTTGAAACTTTCCTCGTTACTTGCTTGATGAATTTTAATGCAAAAAGGATCTTGAGAATTACACCAATTAAATGCTTTGAAGCGGAGCGGGCGATGATTAAGAAGTTAGTTGTTACAAATTGCACTCATGCGGATAGGAACGTAGGAAAATTAAATTAAAATAAATACACGATTGTTTATTCATTTTCAAGTTAACAAACAGAAAACTTGAGATAATAAAATGCTTATATTCTTCGTTTAATTAATTTGTTTTATACAAATTATTTAATATTTGTATGTAAATTGCATTAGTCTCCATTCTACTCGAAGTCCGTTTGCAAAGTAATTCCCCAAAAAGTTCAATGAGAAATGATCATTCACCGTATCAGTCCCAAAACAAAAGAAGGATCCAATGATAAATGTCAGTCAGCATACCTTTTGTTCCAGCCTTCGCTAACCGGGTGAAAAATTGTCAACGCTTCCCAGCAAATCGTCTTTACACCGTGTCTCTGTTGAGATGGGCTTCAAAGCCTCCCACGTGGTCTGCGCCCTTTATTTATAGGCTTTGTTGAGGCCTCGCCGGCTTTCAGCGGTGAAAGTGAAAAATCTTTGATGTGTTCTCGACGATACCTAAGCGTTTTTATTTATGTAGATGATACTTTACTTTTATGTCACCGAATTATTTTACGTCTAAAAACTGTAAGTACTGCAGTATTATAAATGTGATTCGTGAGGCGTATTTCATTCGTCAATGTTATACTCGTACAACTTTGATGAAATAGACAAAAATAGAACTACAGATATACAGAACAAAACATTGGTTGACGCTTTTGTAAACGTAGGTGAATATGAAAAATAATGTCCAGCAGATCCCAATACAAAACCGTAATAAATATTTCAACAAAGTTGAACCCAATTGAATAAGCCAAAACTTCCAAGGGTAGTCTCAGGGTAGCAACAAAATTGAAAAACCTAAACGCAAATCGGCAAGACAGATGGCGAGGCGCCTCCGTCACAAAAGACACCGAGAGGCGATTTGTCAAAGAGAGATTACTCAACAGGGAGCTCCCAGATTGGATGTGTACCTAGCAACGTCGGGACTTTCGTCGGCGTTTTAGAATTCTAAAAGGTTTACACAGCTGGTGTTACTTGATACCTGCGGAACACTTTATTTAACATTCTTTGACTTAGAAGTCACCGTGAGGCGGAGAAACTCTTGCAACACTTTATTTTAGTCTTTTGTACTAAATTATCTATTTTGTTCGACATATTTTCTCTTAATAGTTGGTCTGAACTCAACGTTGACAGCAGTTTCTAGATATTGCAGAAGCCTCTCATTACTTATGCAAGACCTCGCCACTCGAGAAAGATTAATGAATAGACTGTCCGCACAACAACACCACATCATCTAAATACTCCAACAATGGCGTCAGATAACAAACTGAATCACGTTTCCGCCATTAAAATAACAATAATTTTGTCTCTCCTGCCGTTCTCGTTTACGTTTCGCTCGAGTCATAATATTAAGTGATAAGGGTTATTTTAGATTGGCTTCCGTGCAAGAATTATGTTGGCAGCTTGTTCAATGGGGCATTGTAAAGGGATTTGAATTCGCGATCAGTTTCCCTTCGTTGGAAACGTTTGATGGTATTAAAACTTTGTCCTCGATTGTCTCTGGAGATAGAATATCGCCGCACAGGTTTATCTGTTCAGTGCTATTAAACAACGTCAAAACAAAATAACAAACTTCCTTTAATCACTGAAAAGCTACCGGTATATATATATATATAGATACATTGAATACTCAAATATAAAAATAAAGCAAACCGCTCCTATTGTGGTTTTCTTTTTCAGATTAATTAATAGCATGAACCAATGAATTTTAATTAAGTATCATTGTAGGAACATAACTGTGCATCCATCTAGTCTGGAGCCGGACTGAACACAACAGACTACAAACAAAGCGCGCTGGCGCAAATGAAGCGAGAGAATTGAAAACTGATGAAATGCGATTGAAAAGAGAATGGAGTGTGGCAAACAGAGCAAATGAACGCGGGCTGTTAGCGGACGCCACCCGCCCCGCAACCGCCCCGCACACGCCCCGCACCCGCCCCGTCCACGACCCGTAAGAGAATGCTCCCCTAATGTAGGCCACTGCTATCCATTATTCCATTTAACGACAACTTTTGCAATACTCGATTATTTTTCAAACGTCAAGAATATTGTGCTTTGACTTCGAAATATTTGTGCCAGTTCCTTTCAAAAGTTAATAAACGTTCGCTCTTATAACTTTTAAGTGAAATGAAAGCTTTTCAACAACCTTTTTGACCGTCGGCGTCAACAGGAGAGAAGTTAACAAGGTCTGCAGTATAGAGTAGCGGCTCTATTTGATAGTTTACGTGCTCAGACAGTTAAAGGCTCGGGGCGTTTGTAGAATTAACTGTTAAAGCTGGGAAAGGTGAGAGTTGGGAAATAAAGGCTTTACAATGAAGTTAGCAACGTTTACGCACAGCGATGTCCTTTGTATTCATGACAAAATAAAGTTTGTGTTTTGGTTCTTGTGTAAAATGATATGATAATAATTTTAATAAATTGATGATTTAATTAATTTAAAAAAATTAATAAAAAAAAAATTCGACAAATTCATCAAGTTTATATATAAGTAATTACATACTTACATACCATCATCACGCCTGTATTCCCCGAAGGGTTAGGCAGAGGCATACTAATGTACGCCCACAGTTTGCCGGTATGTTTAGGTCCCATGCAATAGGGTGCGAGCCTATTGCCATTAACCGGGCACAAATACAGATTCCGAGCTACTACTGGGAATTTCATAGAAAATCTCAATAACACTGATCGACCTGGGGATCGAACCCAGGACCTCAAGCGTAGCAGTCGCGCTTGGGAGCACTAGACTAATGAGGCAGTCAGTTATAGTTTTATTTCAATTGGTTAATTCGTTTCGTAGACTACATACAATATCGCAAACTAACAAATATACGAGTATCTTTATAATTTTCTAAGAATACATAATGGAGCGGTTTGTTTAACAGTAAAACTGAACATGACTCATCTTTAATTTAAGACAGCTAAGTATAATAAAAAACTACAGATTTTATATTTATATTTAAATTTGCGTTATATTTAAATTTGTCCAATATTTGCGTCAGTCTCAAAAGTACATATTGCTAGAAGCAACAGTTGAGTGTGGATGTCGTTCGCTCCCCGTCGCCACCTCCTCTTGTTTGACAGGCGCTTGTTATCCCTCGCTATTGTTTAGTTATCGATGACTTTAGGTTTACACCTCGCTTGTTATGTGTTACGAGACAGGTACCCCAATTAAATATATCATAGGATATTTGCGTTGGCAGTTGACAGTCCAACTATCTAGGCTATCACTGTTTTGTGGCTACCACTCGGCTAGCACTGAGATTGCATCGAGAGAACTATATCGGAGGAATTCATTCGAATTTTTGACAGTTTTTCCATACAAAATCTGTCAAACGGCAATTTTATTCCTCAGTTAAAAGTTATGTAACGATTGAAAAATCACCCCTTTATTGACAATATTGTATTTATTAATCATAATCTATATACATATATAAAAGAAAAAACTGACTGACTGACGTATCAACGCACAGCCGAAACTACAGGAGCTAGATCCCTGAAAGTTTGCATGCTGGTTTTTTTTGCACTGTAGACGAGCACTAAGACAGGATATTTGGAAATTCAACCACTAAGGGAAGTGAAAGTTTGTATGAAAGTCCCTCATCTTTTAGCGAGTGAAACCGCGAGGTACAGCTAGTTAATCATAATAACAGATAAAGAGAACTAAAAGTTAAGTACCTTTACAAACATTTGTAATTATAACAAAAAACTGGCTTCTCTTACTAGTCTCGATCAGTATACCTATAGTCTGCAAAAGGGTGACTGCCTCATTAGTCTAGGCGCGACTGCTACGCTAGAGGTCCTGGGATCCATCCGCAGGTCGAGCAAAGTGTTATTGGGTTTTTCTATGAAATTCTCAGTAGCAGCTCGGTTAATGGCAATAGGCTCGCCCCCTATTACATGGGACCTAAACATACCGGCGAACTGTGGGTGTACATTAGTACGCCTCTGCCTAACCCTTCGGGGAATACAGGCGTCATAGTATGTATGTAAGGGTGGGACAATATAAATGTGGTACCTACCTCTTGTTATAATGTTAAGTTGATTTTGAAAAACAATCTCTTTAAGCCTCTATTTTTCATAACGTTTACCTGCATTTTAAAAGTCTGACGAATATTGTAAGCCGGCTCACGTTCAGATGCTACCAATCACGTGAGTCAAGTCAGTGAGTAATGCTCGTGCCTCAGTCTGGTGCAAGCTGCTGCATCTACTCGACATTGTGCTACATGATGGATAGAGTTAGAGAGCTGACAGTTATTGCTGTGAGAAGCTAGCAAGCGAAAGGTTTTTCAATACGGAATTGGTCGCGTATTTATATTTTACTGTCAATGTTAATCATTCGATCCCTTCTTTGAATGATGTTTCTTCAGCAATGGTTATAGATATAATGTATTTCAATACATGTCCTGCTGACGGTGGCGTTGTGTGTCGGGTCGTGTTATTCCCCACAATATGGTTGAGCCGATACACACGTCATGCTCGTGAATGGGTGCTGTCTGTCAGGACTAGTCGGCTCTTACTTGCTGTGGCAATCCCTTTCTTTCTATGTAACTACTAAATATAACACCTACTTATACTGAATAAATCATCTTACACATCAGACTGCATAATCCTATTTAAAACAAAGTTGTAAAATTTATATTGTAATCATGTTTTTTTTAAAAGAGTATCTATGTAGTTTCTTGCCGGCTCTTCTCCATAAGACCCACTTTTTGGAACCGTGCAATTAGTTTGACTTTTCAAAAGTACCTTTTTAATGGTCTAATTGAAATAAATAATTTTGACTTTGACTTTGAATAATAAAAGGAAGGAAAACTCATAGACGCCTCTTGAAAGGTTTCTAAAATAATGTGTCTACATAAAACGTGAATTTGAAGCACGTCTATCATGTCAAAACATTTCAATAATAAAATCCTGCAAAATGAAAAGTTTCAAGATGAATGACTGCGAAGCTTACCTTACCAATTTAACAAATAATTTGCAAATACCCTCTGTGAAAATATCTTCTAAATAATTTATCTTTTTAATCGGATAAGTGATTAATGTTCAGCAATTAATCAATTAGATTCCTCCGACTCTGAGAGGGTATTTGAAAATTATTGAGTTAAGTTGTAATATTATGCTCATTACGCTATTTTGTTTATTGCTTTTTAATTATAGCAACCTTTTGGATCCCTAACGATAAAATAAAGAGGGCTTAGAGTTAACTACTTCATGAAGTCAAGCTAAGGATAAAAGTAACTTGTTATCTTTGACATTTCTTTTTAAATAATACAAGTCAAAGATTGTAATATACCTAATATAAAATTAGGGTTCATGATAATCATGTTATAAGCAACCCTCAAAAATATCTTTTGGGCCAAAAACGAGCTTGAACGAATAGTTGTAGCTCATAATTAGTAAACACTAAGATAACACGAATCCTTGGTCCAATGCAAGTGTAATCTATAATTCTTACAAATATTTGTTCCAATCTAGATCTCACAGACCATAATATAAAGGCTAGAATCGCTCAACCATCATCAAATTACGGAAGATGAGTGCCCAACTTCGGCTTCCATTTTGAATGGGCATCAAACAGCATTTCCAAATAATTTCCGATTTTCATTCGTAACAAAAATATTGGCAAAAGAAAAAGTAAATTAAATTGAAAAGAAAGTTTATTGGTAAATTCCACTTGGGCTTATCAGAGCAGACTTGACTTCACAGTATCTTGCGTCAAAGAGACGCTCAATTTCCGACGAGCTGATCATTCCACTAGATAAATATCCCGACAAATTAGTCGATACGAGTCCTGATTGGGCGGGCGATGTCTCGCGATAGTGGCGTCCTCAATATTCGATATTAGCCTTTTTGAATGATGTGTCAGCTACAAGAGTGATCTGTTTGGGATTGACACATTTTATGGCAGTTATATGATGGTGACGTAAAGGATTGTATCTGATATTTGGTTTCTTTTGCTAATTTTCTGTGCCATTTACAAATAGGTTATAAGCTTAAAATTAATATTTATCTTATCAGTACTTAATCATACTATATTGCGAAAGTAACTTTGCCGGTTTCTTTGTTACGTTTTCAGCCTAAACCACCAAATCAACTTTGATGAATTTTGGTAGAGATAGATTGGATATTGGAGCAGGACATACGTTACCTTTCTTCTCTCCTCCTATCTAAAAAGTCTTGGGATATGAGTAAAACTGCGAGTAACATCTAGTATAAAATAAAAAAGGGAAATATGTACCTCTCACTTACTGACGAAATTTCAGAATCTATGAAGCCTACAAACTTGGCATATAGACAACAAGTAGGTTCTAACTGCAGTTGCGCCTTCTTGCAAAAGGCAGAAGGTCTAATAAATAGTGGACCAGCCATCAACTTTATACACTTGACAATAAAAACTAATTTCCAAAAACATTCAAAACATAATAACGACAGTTTAGAAACATTAACACACCTCTCTTTCGCAATATCAGCAACATAGTACCATTTTCACAGTATAAAAGTACTCCAGAGATGCAAGTACTGATACATATGCAAAGCATTCTCTCCTTGGTTTCCGAGACCGGAAAAATAGCTTCTAGCTATAGCTAGATGATTCCGATACTATGTACTCGTATATATTAATAAATAATAGTACACATTTAAAGTCGTGTAGCTCATAGTAATTTGATTTAATCTTGAAAGGGTTCTATTCTGATTTCTTGTTATTCTGACAAACAGATAGATAGACAGAATATTATTGCACATTATTGCGCATTATATTTAACGTTACATTACATTATTATTAACGTCTTCAATTACATAACATAACATAATCAACCCATTATACGGTCCTGGGCACGGGTCTCCTCTCAGAATGAGAGGGATTAGACTGTAGTCCACCACGCTGGCCTAGTGCGGCTTGGCAGACTTCACACGCCATCGAGAAAATCTCTCAGGCATGCAGGTTTCCTCACGATGTTTTCCTTCACCGTTTAAGCGTGTGATAATTAACTATTAATACGCACATGACTTCGAAAAGTCAGAGGTGCGTGCCTTGGGTTCGAACTCGAGACCTTAGACTTGAAGTCCAACGGGCATACCACTAGGTTATCACTGCTTCTTCAATTATCTTTCAAAATTATATTTAAATTAGATGTAGATTGAAAATGTAGTGTGGTGTAACAAACGCTGAGCTAATACGGTCATTTTATAGAGTTACGGAAAACATGCGCTCAACTTTGATAAGATTAGCCGGAATGACATTTGACAGTTTTAAAACTATAACATTCGACAAAAGAAGCGATTCGTTACTGCTTCTTGTCGAGTGCAGAAAGAAGAAAAGTAGAAAATTATTGCTTTTAATAAAAGTCTCGGTTACGTTACGAGACACTTACTCTGAATTCTGAAATTCCCGTATTCGTAATATTATTTTAAAAGTTGAAATAACAATAGCTATTTTACAATGCTACGTGAGACGATTAATTAAAAAAGAGAGAAAAGAGAAAGCATTCTCTTTGGATTGCTTCGGAGAACAATCTAGAATATTTTTCTTATATTACGACGATGTGTTTTGAATCATATTATAAAGTTTATTATTTTTCGTCGGCGACTTTTTTTAGTGTTTCATGTCAGTGAATAATTTGAAAAGACATACAGCTCATATTATAGGTTTTTCGTTTTAAAAAATGTGCTCAGAAATTCATGTTATACATGCTTAATACAAAATCGAACAATAATAAATAGGTTCTCGCACGCGGAGTATAAAATGCAATTCCATCTTATATTCCGCTCTCCGTACGTACATTACAATATAACGGACCGAATGATTGGCATCGCTATTCGTATATTGTAGCTCCACGGTATTGGAAGCATCGGCGGATCTTTTCTCAGGGTACAGAAGTGGGTTGGCGGCAAACGTTGCATATTTCATGGAGTCTGTCGGAGAATGTAACGCGCGGACACAAACCGAACACTGTGTTGTTCCAATGAATAGATAAGTATTGAAGAGATTTCTTAAATGATTCTGTATTTTTATTTAAGGAAAGGAAGGAAGTATATGATTTGGTGGAATTTATCACATAACAAAGAGAATTTTACACTGTAGAAATCTTTTCCAACTAAAGGTTAGGGAAAATCTTTCACCGTCTGAGGTGAATTCGTGGGAGCTAAAATCGGTCTGGGAAGTTCTCATGGATTGTCCGTCGCCCGCCAATGTATGTAAAGATCTGTACCAACGTAAAAACCGCACTTTCCATCCTATGGCTTGCCATTACTGGCGGCCATTCACATTCCACGACACAAGTAGTACCCCTGGTGTTGCGTCCATAGGCTACGGTGATCGGTTACCATTAGGAGACCGCATATTTGATTGTATGCCTCTTCACTGGTATATAAAACGTGGACCTACTTCGGATATTGACTTTCGCTAAAATTATACTTGAAGCTACGAGTATAATAGTAGTACATATATTGAAGCGTATTTAATTCCATAGCATCCGCACACAATATCCGCCCTTATAGATACTTACTTCATTATGTGTATAATCCCCTGCACGTATATTGAGCTTTACAAAGCTATGATTAAGTTATTCAACCATGTAATAAGTATTGACGTACATAATATATATTCACGTACAAATACATAATGTGAAATGAATGTATAACAGCATGATTTGTGTTACATCGATGTATACATACAAATATATATTATATAATTATGTCGTATTGTGTAAGGTGTTAACAGGCGGACCCCGTTGTAGTTATAGCGAATATAATCACAATTCTCAAGGTTGTAGCAGCTATGGCTGCTTATCCTATGGGATAAGGGAAGGATGGTGCGGTTTTTGATCGATAGTTCGTTGCGATTCAGAATCCAGGAAGATTTTCCGCAATATAAAAAAAAGCGGAGCGTGACAGTCAGATAAGACAGTCGATAAAACTGTTTCTATTCACAGAAAATTACATTTTTGTCGACTGGACAGTTCATATAACCAATCTATTGTATTGTATTGTATGGAATTTTAATTACGTCTGCGAAAAATAAACACTTTAATCTGAAAGCTAGAACGTACTTCCACCGGTTTCAGTACAGGCCGGCTGCACAACTCAGACTGTGCAGACAAAATGAAATATCGGAACCATTCCAATTATGCGAACGAACACACAAAGCCAGCGCGGGAAGTTATTCGAAATTCAAAATATATTTAACGGATTGTTGAAATTGTTGCCAGTGATGTAATTGCGAAATACCGGTATCGGCTCGTCGGTAGTGTGCGCTGTACCTTACGCTGAGTAAGGGGGTAGGCACGTAAGGTCGGGCACACACAAACGATTGTAAGTCTGCGCTTAGAATGAGTGCGATTACAAAAGAATGTTAATGTTGTTGCGATTTTTACAAGTAGCCGTCCAGAATTGTAGTTCAGTGTAATGCGAAGTATTTCTGTTCGCTTTGCAATGGAACCGTTCGTGGATTTAAGAGAGATAGGGCATAGTGGAATTGAATAATTCAATTCACAATTGAAGCTGCTCGACTGGGGAAGTACCTCCACCTTGCAGAATATCGTAGCCAAATAACATAGCTCCGTGCTATGTTGTGTTCCTAACGGTGAGCAAGGTCATCAGAGCTCGGCGAGGAAGCGTTGTGTTGGCCGTGTGGGGGACCGGTGGTGTTTTGTTATCGCCGCTGTCATGCGGGCAGAATGTCTCCTATGGCACCTGCCAGCTTAACTATTCCTCCTTAATTTACAGGGTCGGCAACGCGCGAGTGATACCCCTGGTGTTGCAAGCGTCCATAGGCTACGGTAACCGCTTACCATCAGGCGGGCCGTATGTTTGTTTGCCACCTTAGTGGTATAAAAAAAATAATTGTTTTCAGTTTCAGATTGAAAACTTTTTTTTTTGAGATTCAATCAATCAAAAAAGACTTATTTATATACTTACATAATCAAAAATAGTTATAATATTTTATTGTTTGGTACGAACAAACAATAAAATATTATAATTAGTTTAGTATAAAAATTATAATTCAATATAAATATTTCTGAAATCATTTCACGAAATAAATTTGTGCCTGTAGGCTCTTTGTAACAAATTGTAATCCGTTCAAATCCTTTCAGAATTGAATGGAAAATAGAATATTTTCTCGAACTGTCTGTCAGTCTGCAATATAATCTTGTTCGGATAGAATAAAGTAATTGAGAGAATTGTTTAACATTGTTTTTATTCAACGAATTGAATTGTGATGATAGATTTCGACGGTTCTTTCAATGGTTACGGTTACGGTAGTTTCAATGAGAATTTAGTATCATGCAAGTTAAACCTCATATAATGGTATAATGTAATCGACTTCATTAAAACCTTCTCTCAATCAGTCTGGTTAGTTAATAAATTAGGCATTTATCTAATTAAGCGTTACTATTTGTCATAACTCATGTCCTTATTGCCACAAGAAATGTCTCGTTTTATTCTGTACCGGCGACATAAATGCGGACCAAGAAAAGCCCGTCTCAAAGGGTCCGCCCGAGATCAAAGGGACTCTAAATGTTTGCTCTAACTTTGTTTATTTAGGACACACTTTCCAAGACTGCTCCGTCCCACGCCGATTTGTTTTCAGGACTATTACCGAGTTACAAAATATTTATGAAATACCTACCAATTAGACCAAGAAAATTCTTTATTTTGTCCCGAGTTTGAACACAAAATCTTGTTAGTTACCAACTTTTCTCGCCTTACGAACAAGTTAATTGAAATTTTATTTTTATTTATTTTATTTGCGTTTCAAACACTGAAGTGATGAGGTTTAGAAATTCATTAACGATAGTGAAACTTGTGATGGAATACGCCACATTAATATACTGCGCGGCCAATGAGGAGTAAATTTAAACAAGGTATACATTTATGAACTGCTATTTATTTTAGAATTAACTGACAATCGTCTCTCGTTTACCCTTACATACGTAGCATATCGTCTTTGCTCATCATCATGACGTCCTTGTAGGACCACCTGACCAGCATGTCGGTGTCCAGGTACGTGAGGTCGTCTTTCTTCATCACCATGTCAGACATGTCCACGTCTTTGATAGTGTTGGACATACCAAGGTCCTTCCTGTACACCATCACGTCGGTGAACTTCATGTTGTGAGTGAAGAAGTGAGTCACGTCGATCTTCCTGTCGAAGGGGAAGCCGAGTGGCATGGTGTCGAAACATACGCTCCAGCGGCAAGTCCTGCGTTCCTTCATGATGTTCATGTCAACGTAGGGCACCAGGAGGTTGGTCTTGACAGGGGTGACAATGACGAACATCTGCATAGGCAGACCGCCGAAAAGACCGAGGGGCAACAGAAGTCTATGCGGGAAGCCAACGCGGGTCTTGTACCACCAGCTCTCTACGTCAATGTGCTTGCTAATAGTGCCGACGGTAGTCATCATGTTGTTGAGGAGGCGACGAGTCCACGGCCTTTGCTCAATGACGCCGTGCATTTCCAGGGAGTCGCGCACGATGGTGTTCTTTCCGGTCTCCAGTTTGTACATGAAAGTATCTATCTCAACCATGTCGAAGCGTTTGTCGTTGACGCTCATGAGGCGACCCATGCAGTCATATTTAGGTCCAATGAAGATGCGGACAACGGCATCGACAGTCTTGTCGGATGCAACGTCAATGGTGACCTTGAAGGGGTGGTGGTTCAGGCGGCGCATGCGTGCTACCATTATCATGTCACTGTGTTTCTTCTTCATCTCGGCGTCGTCAAGGAACAATGCGTTGGTGATGTCCAAGTCGTATTCATCCATGAAAGTCACGAGCTTGTCAGTGGTGAATTTCTCAACCTTGACGCCGGGGAAGTTAAAATCTTCGTGGGTGTACTTCGGCAGCATTTTCTTGAACAAGACGAAAGTGTCGGTGACGCGTTTCATCAGCCTCCAGAAGACAGGGTCACGCAGGCAAGTGGTGTACAGGTCCAAAGCGGTGGGAACGTATGTGTACCTGTTAAAGAAGACTCATTAGTATAATCTAGTAGGTTGTGCTAAAATAACAATTGTTAGATATGTTTTCTTTTTATAAATTCTTCTTGAAGAGAGAAATGAAGTTACTTAGATGGTGATACTCACTTGTCAAAGTTGTACGTGCTGTAGCTAAGCATCCTCTTCATCAAGTGCATCATGTGCAAGAACTTGGCGTCATCACCCACCAGGCCCATACCGCCCAAAACCAGTCTTGCCAGGTTCTCAATATCTTCGGGTTTCTTCAGATTGATAATAGTTCCGTCACGCTAAAGAAAATTAAATCTTTTTAAGCAAAGTTGTTATACACCTAAATAACATTATGTTTTAAACTTGAATATTACTTACGCGCTCAATCTTGCCGGTAAGGATTCCGTCGTGGAGCATCCTCTCAACATCATCCAACAAACGCTTGATCTTAAGGTTCTCTTTGGTCACCACAATCATGTGGTTGCTGCGCACGGGCATTTCGTCACCGGTGTGCAGGCGGATCTTGGGCCAGTAGCCAGTCTTAAGGGGCTCATTCCACATTATGCTCTTGATGTCACACATCTTGTGGCTCAGACGTTCCAGCCTCAACCTAGCCAGCAGCTGCATGTAGGCGTAGCTCATGATCTCTCCGCGGCGTTCCTTGTTCACAGTGTACATATCGCTGGTCATCCAGAAGGGGTAGCTCATGTGCAAGTAATACATGTAAGTGTTAAGATCGATGTCCTCGGTGAAGTAAGAGATGCGGTCGTCCTCAGCGAGGGTGCGGCGGACACCCTTGCGCCAGTCGATCACGACCAGATTCTTGTCAGTCACCTTGATGCCGTAGTAGTCCCACATGATGGGATCAGTGGCCGCCTTGGTCATCTTCGTCATGAAGGCCTTGTTGATAATGTGGCTGTCGACGAACACGTAGGGGTAGATTTCGTAGGGGGCGGGGATGGTGATGCCGCGGCAGTCGGTCCTGTGGAACACGCAAGCCGTGATGGCATACACGAACATGCCTGCGTTGATGCGCTCCCTCAGCCAGCACGCGGTCCTGATGAACACATCGAAGTCCTTGGCGAAGTACAGGATCTTGAAGACCTTGACAGCCTGATCCATGTGCAGCTCGTTGGTGTGGACGAACACCTCACCACGGGGGAGCATGCCCATCTTGAAGGTATCAATGAACGTCTTCACAACATCTGTCTTCTGCAATACCACATTGAATAAATCATAAGTATAGATTGTTTTTAAATAAAATGTATCTTATATAACCTACTCTAGTAAGAATATTGCTTACCAAGTACTTGTCCATGTTCTCCTCGATGACCCACTCCCGGGCGACCTCCCTGATGTCCTCGTACATGGTCGGCTGCAGCATGTGATTCAAGAGCTTCAGGATGCAGTGCTCCTTTGTCTTCACATCCCACGTCACTGGGAAAAGAAATAAACCTTAAGTTTTGTAAGAGTATTAGATACAAATCAAAGGGATTTTGTAACCTATACCATAATATTAATAAAAAACTTGAAGGGTTTGTTAATGTTAATTTCTGGAACTACCAGTTGGATTTGAAAAAGTCGCATTTGATAGTCCAATTCTGGAATAAGTTTAACTTTATGATATTTAACAACACCCTACGACCCATAGGAGCCGAGAGGAAAATGGCAGGTGAAATTGCAGACAGCTAGTAAGTTGTTGTTGTTGTAGATCAGTCTATCCTAGGTCTACCTAGAACCCAGGACGAAAGAAACAATGTTAAAAAATTTATTGAGAGCTGTATCAAATTATAAAGTAAATATAAGCGTATAAGTATATATCGTTAGCGCACAGAATTAAGAAGGGATCCTCATTCTGTGCCATTGGAAAAAAGATGAGTGTATAGACGAAAGCTGTACGCTAAACAATTACGACTGCGTATGCTAAGGTACACGGTCAACAGCGGCACCGTGATGGTGTCACTAGTGTATCGCTTCGAACATGCATTTGCTTACACATGAATTACTATAAAGTTTCGTTACAATTCATGTAAAAATACCCTAGGTTACCACTAATCCGTGAAAAGATGTAAATATTTTCACTCACCCATGTTGTCTTTGCCGATGAACACGACGTTGTCATCTTTGACAACGGAGGCCGTCGCCAGGGCCACAGCGGCCAAAACTAGAAGTACCCTCATGTTCACTGCCGCTACCACAACTGTACTGATCTGTACCTCACACCCCCTTTTTATACTCGATACTTATTATTCTTAATACTATCTCTTTAAGTGTCATTATCAATTGTTGTTTTTGCGTGGTGATAACCTTTGATTTAAAGTCCCGGTGTCCTACACCGGTACTTAGTTGTCAATAAGAAAAAAATACGTCCAGTCAGAACTAGCAATAGACATCTTTGAGAAACAATGAATAAGGATACATAAAAGAACTCCGATTGAAGGCACCCATGTATTCACGGGCACCAGCAATTTAAAATCTTTGTCTACGAATCTATAAGTAACTATAATTAATAGTAACAGGCCGATGTCTGTACAATATAGATATTGAAGAAGAATTTGGAGGTCTATATTAAAGCAACAGAAGACAATTTTTCGATTTTTTATCTGTCTTTATGTTTACACGTATCACGCAAAAACTACTGCATGAAATTAGATGCAGTTTTCACAGTCGTATTGGTGGAGGTCTAACTTAAAATCTGTTGTATATTTCATCTTGATATTTGGTCTAGAAGCTGGATGATATTATAGTAAATCCTTTTGGGAAACGAGTGTAACCACGGGCAGCAGCCAATAAAGAATAAAATGCAATGACGTAGATCAAATAATTAATTGGATTCTTAAGGTGGGCTCTCTGGGCTTATCTGAATGAGTACCTCGGCTTTACCAAATATTCCAATCTCATTTAAATAAAATATTTAATGTTGACTTAACTTTAATCCATAAATTACTTATCAGCACAAGATAGCATACCATAACGCCCGTTCCTGGATGGGTTAAGCAAAGGTTTACTAGTGTACTCCGACAGTTCGCCCGGCAAGTTTAGGTTCCATATATTGCCATTAACCGGAGAATTTCAATAATAACCCGATAACACTGCTCGACCTAAGAATCGAACTCCGCCCCGTAGCATATCGTAGTAGTAGCGCTAAGAACCACAGACTTACTAGTCAAATCAGTCTTAATAACTGATGTCGAGTGGAACTTCTGCTGTTACCAACGTTCATATGTGTACGGTTTGAGCGTACCATCCGGTGAACCGAATGCTTCTTTGCCACCCAAGCAAAAAATGCGTTTAGTCTAAATATTATTCCGTCTAAACATATAAAATAGACAAGGCAAAGATTTTGAAAGTGCTCAGACTTTTGGAATCGTTCATAGTGAAATGTAAAAGAAATGTGGAAGCATCACGTCGGTGAAATTACCCTCATTTGCAGTAAAACAGGTGCTTTCGCCCGTACAGAGCTGACAAGCGACGGAAAGTTACAATTTATATTTATTGTATATGAATTGTCGTACGTGTGCATATTAGGTTGAAAAGTTCCCTAATATTGTTGAATAAGGATTTGCTTTAACACATACAAGTGTTTATTTATTAACATCCATTGAATTCAGTGCCTCCCATGTATCAACGGGCACCAAACCCGGGCCGGTGGATGCTTAGATAGCCAGCGGAGCGTGAACACATTAATATTAAAATACTCGTAGGTCCGATCTCCGTATAAAACGTACTCATGGATTATTTACGAGATCTTAAGTACGTCCTATGTATAGTGTATATGTACAGGGTCCAGATGAGCTAAGGCCAGCCTACTAGATCGGTAATAGTCGTGAAGAGGCCTTCACTCAAGTCAAAATCAAAATGTTTTATAAAAAGTCAAAACTAGTTGCAGCATACTCAGCTAGTAGACCCTGGATTATCAAAAACCGTAAGAACAACTTTGGCTCTTTTTCAAGAAAAATCTTTTTTTTGCCTTAATTAATTTTTTTCACGACAACAATAAATGAAACCACAGCCTATATAAGTACTATGAAGCAGGAAATAATAATAATAACCAAATACAATTTCTGCTGTGGGTTACTGACGTATTGTAGTCACTAGTAATTGTTATAAATATCCCACTGCTATGCAATAACTTGTCCACGTCCACGCCCCATTTTTAGTCTCCAAACCCCTGTGAGATATCATGCCATACAATGTAGCGGTATAGTCACAAATACAGATAAGATAAAACACAACACAGTTTAATTAAGAAAGTTTTTAATCAGTGTAGATAGTGTAGATAGCTTGCACCGAAACACACAACACGCAACAATGCAACTATCTCACTTATCAGGTGAACGAAACAAAGTAGGCATAAACAAGTATTGATTATACAAAAAGATTATTTATAAACTGATAATTTTAGTCTGCAGGTTACAGGTTGCTCTATAGCTTTTCGGCACTAAAACTAATTACGACTACTTTTGATCATAATATTTTTTTTTCTTTTTAAAAAAAAATCATTGCTCCTCTAGGATTTTCTCCTGTATCGTGAGTGCTTTTACACAAACATAAATTCTCACATACACAAACGCCCAGACCCGGAACAACTATCTGTAGATCATACAAATATTTGCTCCGTGTGGGGATCGAACCCACAACACGTGGCGCAGAAGCCGATGGCTCAGCCGCTACGACAAATTTGTAATCGTAAAAAGTACTATTTTATGCGAAAAAAATCATCAATTTTGGGATTTTTCATTTTACTTGTGCTTAAAGATCTTGCTTTTTGCTGAATATTTTGCTGGTGCGAGTGTTTCATATACGTGGCAATTTATTTTTTGACAATAAATTCTAGATAATTATCATCACGTAGAACCAATTTAAAAATTCTACACCACCAGAATTACCTCCTGCCATTAATTAGTCTAAATTCAGTTTTATCTCTGAACCATAAATCGGGTGCAACGGGTTTTTTTATCAAAAGCTGCAAATGATAAATTTTACTTTGTTACAATTACCCAGGGTTGGTATTGTGGAAGCGATGTTTAGCTGACGAGATAATACTCGTACCCTTCATTTTGTTTTAAGATAATATCTGTACAAAAATCCCCAATCCTTTAATCCTCCAAGGCGTGAAAGCTTTTCAAACGAAAATAAATAAACAAAATGAATTTGTATCGTATTTATTGCGGCCGACGTCGGTGGTTACGTACATTTGAAATTCAAACCTAATCCTACTGTTTTGGTGGTCGACTTTTATACAAAAAAAAACGGTTTTTATTTTGTATTTGTTTGTGATTGGATAAATTGGTACATGTATGCTGTATAAATAACCAATTTGTGGTATATAGATTCTAAGTGACCTGTTTAATATTGTATTTTCATTGTCCACAGACATTTCGGCACGGTTTCCCGTTCTCGCCCACTGCGCTAGCATGGGACCCCATACAGAAGCTGCTCGCCATCGGCGACAAGGGCGGTAACCTCAGAATGTATCCTTTTTACACTATGCCTAGTTTTCTTAAGGCGTTGTTTGGTAAGTCGAAGTCGAGTACATATATAATTCAATATTTTAGCAGTTGCCGAGTTTCACTTTTTCTGGAAGATACCGTCGCATGTCCCCAAGTTGCAGGGTTTGTGAGTTATTTTCTCAGCAACATCCAACTCCAGTTGACATCTTTAGGATATGCAAAAGAGCTTTAGGATCCCCACTTCCTTCCTCATTTTTTCCTGGAAGGACTCTATCAATCTATTGCCTAACTCATTCACTATCCGCGCTCTTTACCTTTATGCACCTACATCGTACGATCACTATATCACCTTTTTTTATAGTACGGAACATCCTCATGGATCATCTGCCACTCTGAGAAACGGCAGGGTATGTCGGACTCTTACCGACTAAAAACCGTACTTACCTTCCCTGCCCTATGGTCACGGCCATGGGGCCACGGCCCACGCGCTCTCGCTCCCTACCATGGATTGAATTAGGTAGGCCGGGAGTGAGAGGTCACCACCTACTGCCGGACAAGATCACGGCGCCGCGCTGTTCTGCCCAAGCTGGGCATACCTCCAGTGTGTGCTGCGCCGTGGCCGCGGGGCAGTCCACATTATGACACCCGGGCGTTGACTCCATCAATAAACTAATGCTATTGCTGATTGTAAACTTATCTCAGACGAAATATTCCATACAAAACAATTCGCACTTTCTTAAGCAAAACAAATTTATCATAAGAGGTGCTTGCTCCGAGGGCGAGAGGTTGCGCTAATGAACTCATAGTTGAGTATCTGCAATCTGCATATAGTTGCACTGGTTCAAACAAACAATGTGAGATCGCCGTGAGGTTAATGCTGACATTAATTAGATATCATAAATAACGCAAATCGTATGTTTACCGTGCATTGTTTTTTTAAACAGATACACGTGATTTAGTTGCTATTCACAAGTAGTTCAAAACTTAAAGATAGCAAAATTGCCAGAAAACGACTTCAATGCTGACCCACACTGTAATTGTACTTATCCAATTACAGTGTGAGTCAGCATTCCATAAAGAAGTCTAAAGTTATAACTAGTCGTAACACCTACCATAGGTAGGTATTTGTGCGAGTTAATAATTCTCGAAGAAAGCCCAAGCAGTTAGAGTTAAGCGCAAAGATAACGTGACACTGACCCGGTTTAACATTCAAAATGTTTACTTATTACTGTTACCAACTAAAATTATACATGTTACAATGTTGCTTATCGAACGTAGTTATGACGTGTATATAAATTCTTAACTATAGTTATTGAAGGACATAATTAACTAGTGATCCTGCGACGACTACACTCTCCCGTTCAAGTTGTTTTTCTTCAAACTGTCATTTGATAAAAATTCAGTCAATATCTCCCTAATATAAATACACTCTACTCCATTAAATATCATTGAAGACTATGAATTATTCTATGTAGGTATCATCGGGTAATCATTTTCTAGGACTCGAGCATCACTCATCTCGCGACGAGTACTCATCAAACCGAATATGAATTTCAATTTATACGGGCAGCCCTCAAGCCTAGGGCTGTCGCCGCCAGTGATCGAATTATTCTTATCTTGTAAGGTCAGCATAACTCGCTATTTACGATCATTTTAGTACGGTCAGCCTCATAAATACGCAAACAGTTTGTAGCGATGCGCACTGCAATAAAAAGTGCTCACATTTATTTCAAGTGGATAGTGCGACGCGATATGATAGCAAACCGATATCGTCTCTCAAAGATTTAAAAAGATAGAAAAGGGATAACGTATTTGTAAGACATACGAGTACACGTTTGTTAGACCTCCTTTGTCATGACCTATACCTATATTTACTTGCATATTCTAGGACTGAGTCATCAGCGCAGAAGTGATTCAAAGGATTATCATAATTATCAATAGCAGCCTAGAGTAGTATTTCTCAATTGATATACTAATAGATGTATTATAATTTATGTTATCGCTATTAATATTATTGAATCCCTTTAAGAAAAAGTGTATCTCCTTTCAGATAACTCTAAGCTCACCCTAAGACACGAAGGTCACAACTAAAACAATAAGGCTATCGATAGCTCAATGTCCGCTGTTAAGCGCTCGCCAAACAAGTGGTAGCTTCATGAAAGCTTTTATAAGTCGAGAGGCAAAATGTTTGGCAGTTTCTGAACGCGCACTACCGTGAACCGGCACAAACAGGCTAACTATATCCGGTGTGTTTGTAGAGATTGCAGTTATCCACTTCGTTTATTGATGGAGTTTTAGCAGTGACAATGAAATAGTATTTCATATAATATTTATTATGATTGTAATTCGCTTAAAAAAATCCAATTTGGAAGCGGCGGTAGCCTAATGACTAGGGCGTCGGACTTGCAATCATGTGGTTGCCGGTTCGAACCCCACCCATTTCACTACCGACGTGAACCCACTCGTAACACAAGCATTTAGCTTAGCACGAGGGGTTAACAAGAATACTAGTAATGTGCGAGGCACATTGCTAGCAAGCCTTTAAAAAAAAAATATTATCATGGCTAGGCTTTGTCGCCATTTAAGAAATATTTTAGGTGCTGTTGTTATTCACTTATACTCGTAGTAATCTGACACCTAATTGGCTCGGCAGAAATTGTTCCTACACTCAGCCCTTCGCGAACATAAGGCTAATTATAAGTTCATATGACTGATTACATCTTCAGCCCTAACGAGGGAAATAAAATGAAATATAGGAAAACCACTTAGGCTAAATGTTTGGGTTATGTAAATAGTAATTGAATAGAAATTATAAGGCTTTCTGCAGGGATCCCTTTGCCCTAAATATCTGTTGGCAATTACATCCCCGGGGATGGGTAGCCTGTGCGCTGTCGGCCTAATGCTCGGATAATATTTAGTTTTATTTTATTAGCTCCATTTTCTCAGACGGTTCGCATACAAATTGGATTTTTTCGAAGCTGCCTAAACGTTAGGGCTGGGTATTGCCGTAATTTTAGGTCTAGACAATATATGGAAGAAATACAAGGGTTAATAGCAATAAATAGAAAGTTTGTACGTTTTTTTTTATTAGTGATATGTTTACGCTTGTCCGCCAGTACCAGTATTTACGAGTATTAGTTAGTACCTGTTCACTTTGAGTTCAATATACATAGATACTGGGTGACACTTCTGTTATTATTGTTAGTTGTTTTTATATCATTTATTCAATGATTATTTTATTTATTCGTCGTTTTATCAAAACGTATTAATTAATGTATTTTTTAGTTGTCTCAGGAAACTGATTCTGCTTCAAGACATCACAGTTTTCGAATTATTTTTCATTTACGTTCTAATACTACATACACATATTTATATTGCCTCGATATAAGTATCTAATCTAGTATGACTTTTCCACCCAAGAGATAACAAGCGTAACCCTTTGAACAATAGTCCTTGTTACAAGCCAACCCATCGTTTTCTTTCTCCCTTTCCCTTTACACTTAAACAGTCAACGAAACACTTACTGTAATCCCCGACTGGCCGCAATTTAACCCTTCCCCCGCTGGTCCCGCCTCACCCCCTACAACCTCGGCTCTATTAGAGCCCTATTTGCAAGAACAAGCTTATAATTCCACAAAGCTTTTCGGCCAGTTTGCGATTTAATTAGTACGCACTTTGAACGCCATTTAATACACGTGGACGTGGGTGACGTCACAGGTCACCGACTTGACCTACTTTGTATCAGAAAATCAGAGTACTGTAGTACATAATTTTGCAAAATACGCCCAAAAAAGCTCAGGTTTCTTGAGGCATTCAACTGCTACATTAAATGCTAAATTATTAATTGAAAAGTTGACCCTTGGAACAACTGCTCCAATTATAATTGGTTTTAGTTAATTTACTACATAGGTATTAAACGGGTCATAATATTCATTCTTGTTAGATAAATTATTTTAATTATATACTTAGTTATTTTCAACTATACTATTATCTGCATTCTAAGTAAATGTACCCTGTTTATTAAAGACGTTTGTCCTTGTAGGTATGTTGATAATTTATTTCTGTCTTGTGCTCCAGTCTCCCTGTATTCCCTCGTTAGTGGTCATAAATCATCATCTACTTAGGATTGTTTTAGGTCTACACACTAAATCTTCTTCTTCTGTCTCACGTTATTAATTTAAGTTGTTCTCAGGATCTGCCTAAGTATCCGTCGTAGATTTATTGTTGTAGTTAGTCAAAGTTCATTATATTTAGTAAATTTTGCTCGTGAAGTTAAATTAGTTAGGTACACAGGGATTTTGTATTTTGGAAAAATGGATTTATTTACCTATTCACAGTCGACTACACAATCGTTTTTTGTGGGAAAATTTATTTATCCTTAGTATTTCTCAGTCTTTGAACAAATTAAGTTATTTTTAATAACAAATTGTTGCGTACACTTATATAATATATTCTACCAAGTTAGGTAGTTACTTTGAGATTGTGAGATAGTTTTCGTAGTAATGAAATAGTTAGAGTTATGAAATTCTTGCAATTTCCTCCCTGTGTAGTGTAGAGGTAGTCTCCCCAGTCCCATTCCAACCCGTGGGCGGTTGTTTCCACGTGGCAATGTCGGGATGAAAATTTCAAGTCAAGAAATGTGGATTTTAAATTAACAACAAGACTTTTACATTTCTGGAAATTGAGTTGGAGATAATATTTTTGAAACACGTTCAAAGTATTACAGTTCTGCCTATCTCCCGCTGGATGGCTATTTCATCCAATACATTACCAAGTATGACGTCATTTATTTCCTGTTTATACGGGCACTACTCAAAATTCATCCGATAGTTTATCCCCCACCTCAATAAAGCACCTTTGCTTACGATGCCAAAGTTATAAAAACCTTTCATATAAAATATTACTTTCCACCTCTTACCGGTAACCGGACACGAGCGCGGATGTCCGGCGGCTGTCCGGCCGCTGTATTATCTCGCACGTGATTCTGTAGTGGATAAGCTGGGATGTAGGCGGATAGTGTTAATGGAAGGCGACCTGACTTTATCAGGTGGTGGCTTGTAACATGTTGATTTTGTAATGTGTGGTTATAAGTTAACACGATTAAAGGCAAATAAACTCTTTTGGGTTGGCGTAAATCTGTAAAGAGTTCTTTATATTCATGGTATCGAGTTAGCGTTCAATTTCAGTTACTTTTTCGAGATATTGTTATTTTGGGATCGGGTAGGTATGCCAGTCGCATGTTTTCAATAGCGATAAACTACTTATATAATCATCAAGTAATTATCTTATATGTTAAAAAATAATGTTTCTTTGTTCTCTATATTTTGGTATAACATTTATCTGATTGCGATGAAACTTTGATAAGTCAGGCGCGCCCGCGAAAATTTCTGACAAAAGCAAATTAAAAATAAGATAGTATGTGAAATAAGTATTTCCTTGCATCACAGAACAGCAAGTGTATCATATAATTCAATTTCTAACTATAGGTATACCTACCATTTCATGTCTCCAAAATATCAAGTGCAACCTTTGGTTTTCAATTGGACCACGCAACAGTTTCACTCTTGCCAAAAAACTTAACAAAGGAGAACAATATTTTGAAAAGGCTGCAGCACCAGCACCTGGCCACTCTCAGCTGTTGCAGTGTGTCCTGGTTTTACTCGCTCCTTCCAAATTGCCCGGGCAAACGCTTTGGACTGCAGCCAAGCTCCCTACACGAAACTACTAAATGAAATGTTTGAAAAGGATTTGAAAGTTTATGTGGAAGTCCATTTGTATGGACTGTAGATAGACTACATAATTATGTTACAAGTATGTTATTTTTTATCTATTTTGAACTTCGGAACATCAGTGAACATCTACATCTTTCACGATAGATACCGTTTCTCTCAAGTTTAATTCAAAATTCAACTAAAAAAGAGAAAATACTACCTACTTTATCCGTTGTTAGTTGGAGTGGTTCTAGTACTGAACCAACCGAGTTAGATGTCGTCTATTTATAAGACTCAACGGCCCTAAAAAGCAACCCTAAATAACAACGTAATGTCCGAAATATAATGTCCAAACATTCAGAATTGTACACACCTACAAATATAATAGATGAGAGCCATTTGTTGATAAAATTATCGTGCATAACAAGTTTGGCGGCGAGCCAACAGCCTCCGCGGATCTTGAACATCATAGATTTATCGCTGAAGGAAATATGACGGCAGTCAGACAAACACTACTTGTAGAACAAATCTACAAGTGTTTCAATACACCAACAAGTTACTAACTTACCTATACCTATTTATTTAGTTCAGTATACGATTGTGTTCACTAGGAAATGTTATAATAATGATTCTGATTGTTTTCTCTGTAGAATTGTTTGATCGTAATCTTGATTCTGTGTACGTACATTCACACAAATTATATGTAAACACATACATACAAGTACATAGTTTACGTCTCTTTGGTATTCCACAAATCAGTAGAGAGAATATATTAATATCGTAGAGAATGATTATGAGGTAACCTTGTTTATCTTATCTTTTTTCAACCATATTGAACAGTGCACACGCACCTCTGACTTTTAGAAGTCATGTAAGTATTAGTAGTTAAATGCCTTACGAGATATTCTACCAGACGATTACCGCGCGTTTATACAATGAAGGAATACATTATCAAGAAGCCTGCAGTAGGTAAGATCAAACCAGGAATCTCTGAGGTGTGAAAGATTTTCTCGACGGCGAGCGTGTGAAGTCTACCAACCCGCATTAGGCTAGTGTGGCCTAATATAGCCTAATCCCTCTCTTTCGGAGTGGAGTCCTATGTATTCCCAGCAGAGGGACAATAATATGTAATGGGTAGATTCTACTTCTCATTCTCAGACTATGTAAGAGACTGCAGTAACAACACAGTCTTGGCAGGCACAATGAAGACACCAAACTTAATATAACATAATCAACCCACTATACTGTCCCACCACGCTAGCCTAGTGCGGGTTGGCAGACTTCACAAGCCTTCGAGAAAATCTCTCAGGCATGCAGGTTTCCTCACGATGTTTTCCTTCACCGTTCAAGTGCGTCATAATTTACTATTTAATACGCACATGACTTCGAAAAGTCAGAGGTGCGTGCCTTGGGTTCGAACTCGAGACCTTTCTCTCTACTCTCTCTCTAAACTCTAGACCACTAGGCTATCTCTGCTTTTAAACAATTAATAAAAAAATAATAGAGTTCATATTATCAGGTCTCAGTTGGAGTATGCGGTGTCGGTGTGGAATCCTTATTATATCAAATATTCAGACAATATAGAGAAAGTGCAAAAAAAGTTTTTAAAAGCCGTTCATTACCGCTGCCACCATGTTTCTGCAAATTACAATGACTTGCTCATAAAGTATAAACTCAATAGCCTTCAGACTAGACGTATAATTTTGGAGACAATGTTTTTGTACGACTTGTGTAATAATACTTATGATTGTATGGATATTTGCAATAAAATTTGTTATGTAGTACCCAGAGCGACAGTGGGCCGCGAAGTCCGCGCAAGGCCTCTATTTGCCGTTAGCTCATGTCATACTAACGCAGGCTTAAGAGCACCCTTGCGTCGTATCACTACTCAGTATAATAAATATTATAACGACATTGATTTGTTCGCGATGTCGACTGGTAAATTCAAAAATCTTCTAAAATCAAGTACACTCTTGTTCCAGAATCCCTAATCATAATCAACTTTAAAAGAAAACCAAGAAATAATAAAATTTATTTAATTTATTTAATTTAAATCAATCATTGGCGAATTGTTAATTTCACTGTAACGATTGTAACAATTTTAATAATATTTTAAGTAATCCATTATAACTGTACCTACATATATTGTACGACGTAATATTAACATTTTTTTTTTTAATATTCTGTGGAAAATGTCGTTGGTTATACATTGAATGCATTTTGTATTTTTACTGTTTTCGTTTTGTATTATTGTAATGTACAACCGTTAATTTTCCCAAATAAATAAAATAAAAAAAAATAAATAAAATTATATACCATCCTAATTAAGCGAACTTGGTATAATTAACGCATGTGTAATTAATATGCGTCAGCCATTAATTTTGATTCCAAGACTCATTAATAGTTTGGAGAAGAGCACTTTACTAATTAAGCATTAAAGCTAATTGTTATTTAAAACAGCATTCTAAAAACTATGTTGTAGTTATTGTTTACATAACAACAGAACAACCCCCAATAACCCAATTGTACATTTAAGCGCGTTATTCTGTATTCAAATTTTAAATGTCCTAAATTTCCATTAAATATTTGGGCTTATACATCTGGCTTTATACATCTGGCCTTAAATAATAACATCATTAATTTTAGATTTAAATAATAAATCACGCGGCTCCCCGCCTCGGCGGCCATCTTTAATATCGCAGTGTTGCTAATTAATTCTTCTCAGTGTCCGCTCACCGCTATATTTTTCCTTTAATCAAAATTCCTTTTAATTTGAAAAAATTCGAGTGCTCCTGTTTATATTAAATACGGAATAAATAAAAATAAATCTTTTGTTGGCTTCGTAATGATGAAATATTTTTTTCTCGGTAATTGCGTCATGTCAAAGGACCGTGCGTTGTGTTGGTTTGTTGGCAATTTTAATATAATTTCACAGCAGGACGCCTTTTATGTAGGTATCGTAAAGTAAATGCGAGGGAAATGGTAGAGAAAACAATATTTTTAGTACCCTCCCGGGCGGCGGCGGTGTCGAGTGGGCTGAACGGTTTTAAAGCGTTGTAATTTCGAACCGGGAACACGTCAGTAGGTAAGTATTTTTGTTTAAATCACACTGTCCACGCGGCAGAAACTTTAGGTTTTTCTAACCTAAATTCACTAAAACAGATGTGGCTGAAATTAAGTAGTGTTTTGGAGCAAAGTTACCAAGGGTTTTAGATTGGTTGATGTAGTAAGATTACCTAGATGTCATGAAAAAATTACAATTGAAAACTAAGTCTTAATTAACTTTTGAACGTACAAAAAACATTTTGTTTCATAACAACCAATTTAATTTCATTATTTCACTCTAATTTACAGTTTCATTAAAAAAATACGTATAGGCGTTAGCGTGTAGCGCGTAGTTACATTGCCTGTAATTAGCAAACTTCTGAACTGAAACAAAACTTTAATCACGTGACGTTGGCAACACTCAACTGTATCATTGAATGGAACCGGTTTAAACTAGTTTTATCCGGGGCTCACTGGCGCTATCCGCCCGTTAAATTACTTTTTAATTAAAACAAAAAGAACGTCCCCTCCATCAACTTCTGTTAAAAGAACAAAGTCAATGAAAGTATAATTTTCTTTTCTCCAATAAATCAAAAAGTTTCACTCGTAACCCGTGAATCGTAATAAAATTTGAAGACGGTCAAGTGTGACCGAGTTCTGTATAACTTTAAACATGTTTTTGAAGCTTAGTACAACGAAACATAGATTTAAAAAAAATATGGTACTTATGCCTGTTTTACTGTAGATTCCCGAGTGGGTCTTCCCCGATAGATATAATCTGGGTGACTTTAAATCTCGAGTAAACCGGTTTCTTCTATGCAAGCACGCTCCATCGTAGATTGCAGTAGCGCTTAACATCAGGCGAACTGGCGGTCAAGCGTAAGCCTATGTAGAAAAAAATTAGGAACATTTGCCTTATTTTGTTTAGATAATTTAATCAAATTCGAATCCGTCAATGCGATCTGATCGGACTGCATCCACTCATATTGCAATTATAGATTTTACCACCATTATCAAGATATGTGTTCATAAAAACAGTTCAATCTGTTGTACCTACCTACTCTCCGTACTGTACCGATACGTACAAATTCCAATAAACAACATTTCTTTTTGTATATTTATATTATGGTACGTCTAACAGAGAATTTTTTAAAAAGTGTAGTGTGCTTCAATCATGGACGACCAGCAACACTCCAGTGTGTTGATATTAATGGCAATGATTGCGTACTATTTCAGTCACATAAAACTCGTCGCCCTTTCCCCAAGTCCCTAGCCTTAATAACTTCGCAGCTCAATAAATCAGCCAACACCCTTGTTGGTCCTTTTCATCCGTTCAGCGTGAAAGTTGTCACATATTGAAACTCGCGCCTAATCTGGATATGTGTCACAGCCAAAACTAGTTCTAAAGTTCTAGATCTTGTATGTTTTCGGCCCGCCGCCGCCCCTAAATACGTTTACACAGGACCAGTGAAGGCAACCAAATTATGTGATAACGGTGCGACAGTTTTATTGCTTTTATATTTAGTCGTACTTTATGGACAATAGAGTAATATAGAAATATAACTTACTTTTTAATCCGAAAATAGTTGGAAAAAGCAACACGAAGTATTGATTGAAAACTGCTTTTAGGCAACCTTGTAGCCTGTCGCTGACTGGCCAGGTTTATTAAAGAGTAGTTGAAAGCGATGAGTATAGGTTGATTGATTATGTAAATGTACGTAAATCCTTAAGAAAAAGTCTCTAGAATGGTCCTTTTGACCGCAATTTAATTCATGAGGTTTGATCGACGAACTAAATAAACTTGTCCTCACATATTTCATATAGCAAAAGCCAATTGAACAAACGATATTTCTTTGACTTTTTGAAAATTCAAAGCAAAAATCTACACAATATATTTTATCCCGTTTTCCTTCAAAGGCAAGTTCTTTGCCGATAACAGTTCACAATTTACTCATACATTTACATAAGGATCCTCCGATTCTATTTCCCTTTTATTAAATTATTTCTGACCTTTATTCATTACATCAATCCGGCAAAGGATCAAGGTCTTACGCAAGTTCCGTACTTTAGGACCAGTAATCGACCTCAATCGATAGGTGAAAAGAAAATTGGTCACATGCTTCTGATTTATGTAGTTTAATAGAAACCGTAACATTTTATAATAAGTCAGTATGGTTCCATGAATTATATGAGTGGTCGGACTTGTTCGTGTTCGGAATATAATGAAAATGTACAAAGCTGTAAAAAAATCCGCCATTGCGATTAAAGTTATAGTGTGCGAAGTGTGCGGTTTTAAAAACTTGAAAATTATTTATAACACATTTTATCCTCAAATATTTTTAAGAGCCGGATGGTTTTTGTAATGTTGGTAAAACTAATGTTAGTTATGTATCCAAGATGAAAACCGCCACATAATACAAAAGCCAGCAATTAAAATTCTAGGGGCTACTCACTCAACAGCTATTTATTACAATTTTCTCCTAAAATTATACCGAAATTATCATAACAGAGGAGCCATTTAGCTAATAAGAATAAACCTACATAAAAGGCGGCGGGACTTGTTGGAGCCTTAATGGCGGGAAACGCAGATAACAATGCCGGAATCACGTACAATAAAGTAAAATACTACTAGGCTTTTAAAAATAGATCACATCACTCTTATAGTTTTTAGCGAGAATTGATAAACTTTTTAAGAATGTATTTTATGATATAGTAACTTACTGCTACATAATAATACGAGTAGTATCATTTGTAATCACAAGTGGTCCTAGAAAAAATAACAAGTTGAGTCAATATTTAGAAACAATTTAAAATAAGTACATACTAAGTAGTTGTTAAGATTGAGTTTTCTATGGGAGCTATTTTTGGAACTATGTGATTCGAATATACAAAACTGCGAATCGATGGTGGAAGGGAAAGGAAAGGTGGAACTTTGAAATGTAATCAGACTAAAACTCTAATTATACAGAAACTGGAATGTAGTCTGCTAACATTTAATTAAATGAGTTATGAAATAGTAGCAAGTCCGATGTAATATTCATTTACATATCATTCAGCCTGGTTTGTTACAAGCTCTCATTAGCGAAGGGTCTAGATATAATGAGACGGTTATAAATTACTCAACTTACCTATTTTGTATACCTACTGGTGTACTGAATTGTGTACGGCTGCAATCGAGTATACAATAAAACCGATATATTTTGTTTATAAATTTAATTGACAATAAAATTACATGTATCGGTTTAAAAGCTAAGATATGTGACAAGTGTCCGATATTAGGAGCAAGAGTGAGTTTTGAATGCACTCATTTAGTATTGGTTCATTGATAGTGCACAACGTTCGATCACACGACACAAGATTGCTGAGGAGGCGATCTCACGATGCAGTTCACTGTAAAATATGTCGTCACCTTACTAATTTAGCGTCCCGCAGGCCAGGGTCCTCGTTTTATTTATTTATTTATTTATATTAGGTACACCAACAGCATATACATCACACATTTAACATAATAATGAACAGAGGTACAGGATCTAATGCGTATGCCAATTATAGGTATACACAGCACTCAAAGATGCAACATCATATTTTGTTACTTAATCTAAAAACACGGTAAAATATATAAAAGAAATCAAAAGAAAATAATTTAACTGAGGTGACTACGCAATATCTTTTTATATTTGGGGTAAGAACCAAAGAACACGTCCAACTCGGGTACTTTAGAGCAAATTTCATTGTACTGTATGGTCATTCTAGAAATTGGCGAGTGTCTTCCAACATTGGTCCTGCTGACTGGAGGCTGAAAAAATCTGGTTATTGGCTGTCTTGGAAGATTATATGGAACCGATATATTTATGCGTCCGAGAAGCTGTTCGCAATCAATTAGGCCGTTGACAGTTTTGTATAGAAACGCTAAATCCTGGATAGTACGACGGTCTTTAAGTGTCTGGAGGCGAAAATAAGCCAAACGCTGGGTGTATGGGCATCTATGGGATATACCTTGGGATACATAGGCAATATGCCTTGTGAAAGCTCGTTGGATATTCTCAAGCCGTTGTGAATGCACTGCGTACATAGGATTCCATGCTATACTAGCGTATTCAAGATGAGAACGAACCAAGGCATTAAAAAGAAGAATTTTGGTCTTAACACTGAATGATTTGGTATTCCTTCTAATGAATCCTAACATCTGTGCCGACTTTTTAGCGACTTCAGATATGTGCGAGGTAAATTTTAATCGACAGTCTATAACAATACCTAAGTCACGGATCTCAGATACTTCACATAAGGTTTCGTTATTTATTTTATAAGGGAATAGCAATGGCTGCAATTTTCGCGAATATCGAATGTAAAAACATTTACTAGCATTTAAGACCATCCCGTTACTCTGACACCAGAGATCTATTTCATCAAGATCGCCTTGGACTAGGTTAGAATCAGCTGCAGTTTCTATTCTTTTGTATATTTTGAGGTCGTCAGCAAATAGCGAAATGTTACAATTAAGTCGATGGGTAAGATCATCTATAAAGGCAATGAAAAGAAGAGGCCCCAAGTGTGATCCTTGAGGTACACCTGAACCAGCATAAAATACATCAGATTCATAACCACCAATAGAAACCACCTGAAGTCTACAGTCCAAATACGATTTAAACCAGCATAACAAAGAGCCGTGAATACCATAGAATTCAAGCTTTCGTATTAAGAGATGATGGCTGACTTTATCAAAAGCACTTGAGAAGTCAGTATAGATAGCATCAACTTGGTGTCCATTATCAATTTCCATTGATATATCAGATATGAAACAGGTTAAATTGGTTTGGATGGAACGACCAGTTCTGAATCCGTGTTGATGCGGTGAGATTAACCTACTTACTTGTTTATAAATAAAGGGATAAATAAGGGATTCAAATAATTTTGCGAGGGCGGATAGAATTGAAATGGGCCTATAGTTCTTTATATTATCTTGTTCACCTTTTTTAAAAATGGGTACAATCCTGAATTTTTTCCATTCAGTAGGGAAACTGCCATCAGCGAGGGAACGGTTAAAAATATGAGTAAGGGGTGCCGCTAGGACAGTGGCACATCTTTTGAGGAAGACAGGGTGTATTAAGTCTGGACCAGCTCCTTTACTTGCATCTAGCTGTCTCAGTTTAGTAAAAACTTCTTTTTGGCTGAGTTGTAATTTACAAGACATAGGCTCGTTATAAGTTTTGATTGGGTCTGTAAATGTTCGAGAATTATTAGAATGGTACACTGAACAAAAATGGGTAGCGAACAAGTTGGCAATATTAATACCATTTTCAGCAACAGAATCATTAAGATACATTCGTGCAGGATAGGTTGTATCATTATTACGTTTTTGTTTAACGTATTGCCAGAATACTTTGGGATCCTTGGAAATAGCATGTTCTATTGTGCGCTTGTAGTTATTTTAATATAACAACTGTATTTATATTTCAATAGATATTTAGGATCACGCTTCCACTTCACCAGTTATTTATGTTTGGATTTATATAGTGTAAATTGAGTAATAGTGTTTTGGGTTGTAAATTGTCTATTGCAGAACAAGCAACACATTAACAGAAAAAAATAATAACACTTATCGACCCGGGAATCGAACCATCGCTTTGTAAATACGATTATGGTCACTGTCTCCAACCATCATTATTGTAAAAAAAAATTAGTATCTAACCTGTTTAAGATTCAATACTTAAGTAGGTATTATAATAGCATGTAAGTAGGTACCTAAGTTATTTCGCCTAAAATCCATATTTGAAATAAGATTTTATTCCTATCTCTCCAAGAAAGTCCCTAGACTAAGAGAAACTATAAAATCAATGTTTAATTGTGAAGTTAGAGATAATTTTGTTACCAAGTTTAATATTCACCTGTCACCGACCGTCTGCGAAGTTCACAAACTGTGACGGTACAATTACGCATAGACAATATGAATATATGTACTACCTCTTAGATACAATAAAATTAACCCCTACTTTAGCAAAAGCGTAGTTAACTTCCCAAAGAGAGACTTTTCTACTTTTGAGTGTAAGAACCAGTTCCCCCTCGCGGTTGCTGCGGCTTCGGCAGTCTGCGGATAGTAGGCCCTGCTGTTGCAGGTGTCCATTGGCGGCGATGACTACTTACCATCAACTGGCACGTCTCCTCTGCCTTGCCGACTTAAAAAGTAATAAAAGAGAGAGTTTTAAATAATAAACTGGAACAAAATTCCGTATGTATTACGTCTAAATAATGTCCTATCTTGAAATCTTCTGAGATTATGAAGAAATATTACAAGCTCTTTTGAAACACGCTTCGAACTGTGTTCATTCAAAATGGTGAAGCAATATTGATATTTAATTAAAGTCTACTTTAATTAACAGCTGTCGATAGTCTGAGGAGTGTCTGGAGCTTTTGAGGTATGACGTCATAATAAACGAGAGCCTTCCATAACATTGTTTAATTTGCGCAGCGTTTATTAATTAAAATAAGTGTTTATTACGCTTCGGTATTTTAGTCTTATCCAGGGCATTGACACATACATTTGATATTTCTTTGAGTAGGTGCTCACACAGTCTTATGCAAACTAATTTTTGTAATAAAATAGTGATACATAGTTATATCAAAGAATTGAAATTGAGGTACAAAATACAATGACTAAGAAATAATGTAACGCATTAATTCTTTATTTGAAACTTGAGCATTCATTAACTTATGCTACCTACATATTTTAATGTCTAACTTGGCGGGTACTAAGTTTTTAATTACCCTAATGTTTAGCAAAACAGTCGCGCCGCCCACCTTGTTTGAAGTTAATTAAACATATTATGAGAACGTAGGCTTATCATTACCTGCTTACGTGTTACAGTCAGCCTCAATGTCGCAAGTATCATTTGAGTTTAATATTAACTGCCGGTAGCGCGAGTGGTCCCAAGCGCGACTGCTACTCCAAGAGGATTATTATTATTTATTGTTATTGGGTTTTTCTATAAAATTCTCAGAAGCGGAGCTCGAATTTGTACCCGGATAATGGCAATAGGCTCGCCCCCCTATTACATAGGACCTAAACATCCGACCGGCGAACTGTGGATGTACATTAGTACACCTCTGCCTAACCCTTCGGGGAATATAGGCGTGATGACATATAAAAGACCAAATTATATAATTGAGACCTTCGAATTTGTAGTTCAACAACATTTGACAAATTTATCTATACGTATAATACAAGTAAAATTTAAAACACCTCGCTGTCTCAGATCAACGTTACCATTTTCTTGCAATATCATTGAAGTTACAGTATACTCAACCTCTAATGGATCACACCTGTGGAAGTTGCGCACATCACTTCAACATCACACATCTAAAAAAGTTTGATGATCTTCAAACGGCTGAACAGGTTTCTTGATCAAAACACATAAAGCCAACATTATCCAAATTCATAACTAAGTTGTTCACCTTATTAGGGAAACTCATATTAATTTACAATCCCCCGGCGACTATAATTTCCTCATGTTGGCAACACCTCAGCCCCTCCTCGTTTATTGTATCGAGTTTAAGCTTAACGAAGCTCACACAAAGGCTCCGATGCCTCGCTCTACTCTACATCCCGCCTCAACTTTATTAACAAACTGTACATAAGTACCTTTTAGGGATCCGTGACGAGGATAAAAAATATTTTGCTAATTTTTATGTGGTTTTTGGCTGTTAACTACCTGCGTAAATTTTCCCATCAAAATTTCAATTCATTCGGCGATTCATTTTTATAGATGTTAAAAATAACATGTCCGATCAGAAACGGGCATATACTTAGGTATCCCAATCACATCACCAAGTAAAATAAGAAACATTAAATATTCATGAAAATAAACATATTAATGACGTTTAAAATTCACGATTGTCGTGCCCAAATTGTCGCAATTACCTCAAAATCTAACAAATATTTAAAATGTGATAAAACTATCATAGGCCTTAGTATGTTTGGCAACCAGGAACGATGTATGTAAGTATTGCCATTTCAGTGCAACAGTCAGCCGCAGCAGTTTCTACTGCTGCAGTCGCTCAACTCAAGGACATGTGGCAAAATTTTTCTACATAATATTATATCAATCGACTCGGCCTATCGGCGTCTACTTGCGGTTTCTATATACGGTACACGTACCCGCAGATATCGATTTATAGTGTATGTTCCAAACAGTTTAATTACTAAAGCATAAATCCTAATCCTTCCATTGTCAATACTTTTACAAACATTTCTAATGCCAAAATGTCGCCATTCTTCTCGTCCAGTCCTCACACACTTCGCACCCTCGCATTAGTGAAATGGCGCACGTCAGCGGAGGGCGCTAATGCCCACTGTTGCATTTATTCACTGCCCGCCTGACAGCCAATCCGTAAAGTAGCGACACAAAAGTTATGGCTGTATTTTATAATAGAACCGAACGGTATTCGAAATATAAAAAATAGCACATGATTCATAATCAGTTACTTGAAATTTACTTCAATTTCAAGTAACGGTAGTGTGTGCGGAATTGCACACAAACTTTCAGCCTCTTTTCACCACCGTAGGGGTTTAATTTCCAAAATTCCTTTCTTAGTGTTCGTGCACAGTGCAGAAGGAACCAACATGCAAACTTTCAGGGATCTAGCTCTTGTAGTTTCGGCTGTGCGTTGATACGTCAGTCAGTCAGGTTCATCTTTTATATACGAGTATATAGATTATTATTTTAGTTTATGAGTGTTTTTATTTCCGTAAAATTCAAATGACTAACCGTAGGTACAGAAATATAATTTCACGATAAGCATCTTTATTCATTACTAAAGTGTTGATCAAAAAATGTAATTGCATACAAAGTGGATAATATTCCTGAACCGTCCGTCAGTCTAGGGCGGCCGGGCGTGGACGTGCACGTGCGCCACGAGTGCGCCGAGGCGGTGCTGCACGCGCGCTTCCTCGTCAACGAGGGCGCGCTCGTCACCGCCACCGCCGACGACCAGCTGCACCTCTGGACCTTCCGCCAGAAGTTCCCCCAGAGGCTGCACTCACTCAAGTTCCAGAGAGAAAGGTGAGAACATCTCAAGTTGGTGGTTGCAATGTTTGGGTTTGTTGATGACTTGCTTACAAAATTCGACCAAAATGCACGAGTTTGTAAATACATAACACTGTCTATAATTATTTCAACATGTTATTAATAAATTATAATAGGAACTCGGGTTAAGTAGCATCTTACTAGAGGAGAAACCAGAGGTTAATAACCTCTGGTTTCTCCTCTAGTAACTACCCGACTACTTTTAAATTTATAATGACCATATGAACTATTTTGTATTTATAAAATGAATGTGATTAACACAAGTTATTTATCTTTCAAATTGCAAGCTGCGTATGCTAATGCTTTTTATTTAGAAAATACTCATAACGCTTCACTCAAAATGAAAATACTTAAGTTCAACTTTAGTACGAAAAGCTTTTATCAAATTTAAGTGACACTTAAGTACCTCATTGCGATACCGTAAGCTTCTTTACAAATTACAAACTTGGACAGTTTTATGACTGTCAAGTAAAACCTCCCATTCTGAGAGGATAGCTAGTTGGCCACCAAGCTTACGGATGTCTGTTTGTCACAATTACAACTTTACCACTTTTATTACCCGCTTTCCTTCTCCTACCTCTGCCCCCCACGTCTTCTGGCGCCGGGTAGTACTTCGTTCCGCTCGAGGTGGTTTAGTCGTTATTTAGTTCTGGATAATTTTATGGGTGCTCGCCATCTGTTAACTGTTATGGGGCCGAGTTTTTTTGCTTGTTTTCAGTCGATTAATGTTAATTGTTTCAGCGCAAGCTTTTATGTAAGGCCGGACGGATTTTTTCTTTTCGTAATTTTATTAGAATCCAGAGTAACAATAATTCTAATGAATACAATAGAAAAAGGACTTTTATTTAACTAGTAAAAAACATTAACTATCATTTTCAACCATTTCAAAAAAGTTTTTATCTTTTTAAAAAGTCGGAAACTGTTTTAAATATAACGTCCATTTTGGGCATGCAAATGTTACAAAACAAAGAAATTTCTTAACCCTTTGCGTTCGGACGTATCATTCATCAACAAAAGCGTCCGTCTCCCGCATGCAAATGTCACAAAGTGGTCCATTCAGCTGTCAGCACCAAATAAAATCTATATCTCTGGCGAGTGACACCGCCGAAAACACAACATTTGCATCGGCCGACTGTTTGCATACAGAACGCTAATTGCTCTAATTATCGCCAACCCGCCGGTCGCCGCGCGCCGCTCCCTTCGACCCCACTGATTGGGGACAGTCGTGACGAGAATTTTTGTGTCATATTAACTTATATTCTAGACTAGGAAGGAAGAGATGTAATGGCGTATTCGGTGTGACGACAAGACGTGTTCGTTAGAGGTGGCTCGTCATTTCCGGCCGATGTTCGCTTTCGATTTGTCGCCGCTCGTTTGGCAACATTTCCGGCGCAGCTCTTTCTTTACTCTAGTCTATACTGTAGATCCGTATATTTTGTGGTGAACGTGTGGAAATTGCACAAAGCAGTACCTAAGGATCGTCATAAACTAAAAATAATTGAAAACGTTAGTTAATATTTAAAACGTAATTTATAAAGTTGTTGTACAATTTACAAGCAAACTTTATTCGCAATAAATCAGCAGTATTCTGTGGAGGTCATTATTATTTGCTTTGTTTTATTCATCACAAGAGGGCGCCGGGCGTTCTAATTACACGGCGGGCGTTGTCATGGCAACGGGAATGTTATGCCGCTTTGAAACTTGAGCCGTCGTCACAGAATGGTGGATCTCCAGTAAAATTTGACACCTAATGACCCTAATGTTTGGGTGACACAAGGTCGTAAGCTGATATTATTTACGGAGGACATCGTATGGCGTCGTTTATCTGTTCTCCATTTGAAATAATTAGTAAATCTTTGAGATGATGTTATAAACACGATTCATTCGTTACACTTTTTGGTAAATGATACTTATTTCTGTAACAAACAAGTACACCTTCTCCGTTACATCGTGGCTACTTAATTATATACATAGATATTCTAAAGACACTTCTACAAGTCAATGCTTTTCTGCCGCGCGATGGGGACTGGTTATATACAATAATTCATAGTTTTATAGTATCCCCGTTTGGATGCTCGCAGAACGAGCAAAACTGTTCACCCATCACATTATACCGTCTTTAGAGAAAACTGCGGCACTTCTAAACATAACTGTTGAGCATCGAGACAGGAAAACCTCCAGCCTCTCTGGACTTTACGCTCTTTTTAGTCACTAGTACATATCCACGAATGTAATCATAAAAATGTAGGTACTATGAATTTAGGTATATTGCTTATATCGCTATAGGCGCTGTAAGCACTTTATATACTTACCAATATTTTGTCGAAGCGATGTTAGCGACTATGGACCGTTACAAAACATTTCGTACATAATTAGACAAACCCACTTTCCACCCCTATACCTACATATTCACATAAAGGAAAACAATCTTCTCCCATACAATCGCCCTTTCCCATGCATACAATGTATTTCAACTACCGATACACGGGCATCGTCAGCAAATAGCAATCAATTGTGTTGATGGCGACACTGTGTCGTGTGTGTGTACAGTGGAGGATAGTTTGTGTCTGTAGACGCGGTAATCAGGTTTCGGTAGGTGTACTATGATGTCCTTGAAATGACAAACTGCTGAGATTGATGACAGCTAACATGTAATACGTATAGGTGTGTATGTAGTGTGAGGACACTTTCTTAGCTTATAACTATTTTCCTCTAGAGTATCTTTTAACCCTAAACGCAGGTCTTTATAAAATGTACTTGTAAATTAAAACTTAGTTTTCCATGAGGCACTGATTAAGTTTATTCTGTCGGCATTAACCACATATTTATAATTATTTTAATACCTAATAAATAGATTAGCCAGCCAGTTATAAAAGATAAAAAATTTGCGAGATTAACTTTCCATGGCGCGTCGGACAATCTATTAATATCCTTGTGTATTTGTTTTATTTGCGTTGGCAATATTCTTACTTTTATAATTGAACCAATTCTTCAGAAAAGCTTACGTTCCGGTGGTAGATACTGCAATACTAATAAATGATAAGGACCTTATTCCTAAACGCTGCCTTATTCCAAAATAATACCCATCTTCCTTTTGTCCGGACAGACAGACCAACTGACTGACTATGTCAAGCCATGTCGGAACATCCATCTTACATGAGGTAAATCCTTCCAATCCGCTGGTTCAATGGTCACTCGCGCAACTAGCGCGGGATCTACTATCAGGTTCAGGCATGGCAAACCTTTCGCATGTTTTATAAAGGAAATCCCTTAATATGGTTATAATAATTACAATTCTTGATTTAATGATGAGATTTATTATTTCTACTTTTCTATATATCTTATTTTAGTCTTTTGCGTATAGCAAAATAGATATATAATATAATGTTCCGTATATATTATACTTACTATATACTATACTTACTATACTAAGACTTTATTCGTCATTATGGGCAGTTTGAGTTTGTTGTTATATATATTTATTTATTAAAATTTATAGCAGTGATAGCCTAGTGGTATGACCGTTGGACTGCCAAGTCAAAGGTCTCGAGATGGAACCAACGCACCTCTGACTTTTCGAAGTCATGTGCGTATTAAATAGTTAATTATCACGCGCTTAAACGGTGAAGGAAAACATCGTGAGGAAACCTGCATGCCTGAGAGATTTTCTCGATGGCGTGTGAAGTCTGCCAACCCGCACTAGGCCAGCGTGGTGGACTATAGCCTAATCCCTCTCATTCTAAGAGGAGACCCGTGCCCAACAGTGGGACAGTATAATGGGTTGATTATGTATGTATGTTATGTATTAAAATTTATTATTTATTTGTACCTTTTTTATTAAGTCTATAGTTAAATGAATATTATTGCGTGCCTCAGGTTCATTGACCCTGCTCTCGTGTCTAATCCCTTCTATCAATTATGTCAGTTCAGTAATTACTTAAGACGAAGTCCTCATTTGCGACTCTCTGATTAATGGGAAGCTCTAATGAACGCTAATTAAGCGTTTGGCATCGGAGAGTCGTTATCAGGACTTCACAGTTATGGTAAATAGATAAGCGTGGTCTTATTTTTAATAATAACCTATCTAGGTAGGTACTTACGTCTAAATACAAAGAGATTATGGTCACATAATGAGGATTCTCCTACACCATTTCTCATGTTTCTTTATTATTTATTAAATATTATGTTAAAACATAAACGTAAAGCTTTTCCTTTTAAATATCTTAATAATTACCCACCAATGTTTCTACAATAAATTGAGATTTACAACATTTAGTTTATTAATACAGCGGTTCCCAAAGTTGACTGGACCACGACCTATATCATAAAACTTACAAATTCGGAGCTCACCTATTGCTGTCATAATAAATGCAAAGGACTGTTGAAACAAATTTTTCAAGGCCCATACAATATTAAAATCGCGATCCATAGTTTGGAAAACGCTGTATTAATACATTAGCGCCGCGCCGCCGCATCATTAGCCAAAATATAAATAAAAATATCGTGACGATAGATAGCAACATGTCTGGCTATCTATGGTCACGATATTTTTATTCTGACAATCATACTATTTATTACTTACCTGTAATGCCTTTTTCCCCGACGTTGAATTACAAGTGTATGGCTATATTTGCTGCACAAATAAACAATTTGTTAAGAAAACCCTGTCCGACCCGTGAAGGTGTTGTTAGGTATCGAGATCCGGTTCTATTTATATAATCATTTTCAATTTACAAGAAAAAAAGCGGAAAAAAGAAACTTCATTAATATGTTTCATTTTTCTTTCATTAATATTTAATGTTTCTTATTTTTTTTTATTCATGATAAGCTTACGCTTGACCGCCAGTTCGCCTGATGTTAAGCGAAACTACGATCTACGATGAAGCGCGCTTGCCTAGAAGAAACCGATTCACTCGTGATTTGAAGACACCCAGATTGCATCTATCAGGGAAGACCCATTACCCACTCTTATTTTATTTGGTGATGTCGTTGGGATCCCTATATGCCCCTTTCCGATCGGACAAATTTAATTAACATAGTGTATAATTCTGGCGGCACGGTATTGTCCCCGCTAAGATGAGCAGAAGGAAACCTACCTTTTGTTGAAGCTAACTCTTATTTGTTATATAAACGCCTAGATGAAGTGTGATTTTATGCATTTTTTGTTATTAACTACTACGCTAACTTGGCTAGAATAGTCTAGCACTCCGCTAGAATAGTGTGCCACTCCATAGTTTTGGGTGCAACAATTAATATATTGTAAAACTAACGGTAAAATGTTTAGTCTGCGATTTATTAATTGTACGACATTATTATTAGTTATAATATTTATTAGTTGATCCATTTCTTAAACACTTTTATCATGATAACCAAATTGAGCTTCTACATCATTTCTACATCAACATTCTCACAATTGCATGCTTTGAAAACACTGACAGTATTCTCGTCACACTTAATTACTTTAATTTCTAAGTTAACTTAAGGTTAAGCTTAACGTAAGAAAAATATTGTTCGAGAATACGAGACATGGCCTCACAATAAAATTGTTGCACCCAACATGTTACCATGCGAACTAACATGAGCATTGTGCATACATTGAGCATTTGTCTAACATGTGCACATAGTTGAGGCGACATTTTGCGCTGTTACAGATCACGCATCAAACACTCACTATCGACTAACGAAATAAAGGGGTGAGTGTGTGTTAGTTTGATGTCGCACGCACTCGCACGGACAAGCATGCACTCGCACGAACTGTCGCCGCTCGACAAACATTCTTCAAACATACTGACAAACATCTACACTACATATACCTGAACCATGTTACTAACAAAATATGTGACTATATTTTAGAGAAAGTCAGTTTTTATTGCAATAATTTAATTTTTGTGTATATACATTTGTTGAGTACTAGAAGAACAAGTTTGGTCAGTACTTAAAACAAAAATATTCAAATAATTATTGTTAATATATGGACACTATTAACGCAAATATTACACGACAGATTAAAACTTCTGAGAAGTACCTATGCACGACAGTCGAACATTGCATACGACAGTACCCATGCATGACATTCGAACATCGTGCATGCTGTAGCCAATCAGAACACTGCATTATGTTGGATGACGCACAACTAAGTAGTTTTAATTCATGCATGCCTTGTATTTTATTCGTTGTTCAGATATTTGGTATTGTTTAAAAAGACGGAGATATTGTTTTAGTACCCCACCTTTACAAAGGCTGGTTTAAAATACTGCAATATGTTAATAACAATAAGCATCCAACCAATGAACAATAGACCAACGACTGACTGACGTTGGGAAAGTTATGAAACCCTCTCCGTTAAACTATTCAAGGGAACTTTCTCGGCTAACTCCAACGTCAAGTTAACTCAAGTATGCGTACTTAATTTATAACAAGTGATTTTAGTGTGCACTGTAAACTACAGTACTCTATGTAAGGTAGCATAAAACAAATAACTGCCAACGATTATTACTCAGTGTATATGAAAAATATTGCTTCTTAAATAAGTTTTTACGTTCGTTTTATGTTCTATCTTTAATTTCCCGAATACAGTAAAGAATCAATTAGCAAGTATTGAAAAACAACAACAACAAAAGTGTTGAAGCCTCATAGAGCCTCGCCAAATGATACGCCACCGCGATCGCCCACGTAAAGGGTTAATTAAAAAGTGTAAGCGCTGGACTTTATCAGCGACCCACATTACAAGGTGGGCAGAGATGCCCGCGCCTACCTATTGTGTAGACTGACAACACCAAATAAGTACAGAAGGATAACTATCCACTTTTTATTTAGGAATATATACCCCCGTTAGGCCCATTTTAGAGCACGAGCTGTGATCGTCCGCGCATTTACCTGTTTAAGATTGGCCTTAGTGTTAGAAAAGGTATACACTTATTTTGGTTGCGCTCTAATTACATGTTTGCTGTTGTAAGCTTGCCCCCGAGTGGTCCTTCTGTACATATTTAGTGTCGACATTTGTGTGCTTTGACCGTTTAGATAAACTTTTACTGTTCGCCATAAAAATTAATATCTTTTGTATACGCCGGCAGGTTTCGCTAGCAATTTCGTTCAATGTATCTATAGGTATGCATAAGTGTCTATACATATAGACGTATTTGGAGAGTTAAGTGTTAATTTTGTTCGCTTTCAGCTTTGTGCCTACATAGATCAATATTTGACCCCATTCGAAAAATAAACCTCTGTAATATTATTATAAGTCAACGTAAAGCTTTAAAAGTATAATTTGAATGTATGTAGTATTGGGTAGAGAGTGGTCAATGTGAATGATATTTGCTTATTGCTGCAATAAAATGTTCAATATGAACATATAAATGTATGTTAGACTCTGCAATTGCAAAACCCTTACGATACTAATAACGTTATCGTATCGTTAGATTACAATGGGTTAGGTAGCCGATCAAGAAGGATATAACGTAAGGAGGCGTATCCAAACGTTTTATTCAGTCGTGAATAGATATGACAAGGATGCCTCTTTTGAGTTCGTACCGCGGTCAGTTTATTGTATACTTTGTGGCTCCTTGCCCTGAAAGCTGAAAGGCGTATATATTTTCATATTGATACCGGCTTTTATATTGCAGATCGTGAATAGATTCAAGAGATCAGCGCTTGAATAATTCAGGATGCTGCACTTGTCTCGTTTTCATATTTATGGGGTATAACGACGAGTGTTGCGCAAATAATGTTTGCAGTGATTATTCAAATTGGATATAAAATGCAAACAATTGTGCTTTTAGAATTATATTGCTGGCGAAATTAATTGGGCCTTGCGAAGTGAGATGCCGGCTTCAATAAAAAAAAATAGATAGATTGATAATCATCCCGATTTTAAGTTTGTTTTTGTTGATCGCCTCTATTGATGTTCAAGTTTTTCATGAGCCCATAAAAATAATCAGTTAACTAGCTTATGACATCAGAAGCCTGTAACTAGTTAGGGCTTTATAATCAATTTTTATATGCCCATTTGTCGTAAATAATAGACGATGACAAAAATATGTGGTGTTAGTATCCCCACGTACGTCTCGTGGTTCGTGCTGACCGGTGGCGTGTGTTGCAGAATCACATGCCTGCACCTGCCGCTCGCCTCCAAGTGGATCCACGTGGGCACGGAGCGCGGCAACGTGCACGTCGTCAACATCGAGACGTTCGCGCTCTCCGGCTACGTCATCAACTGGAACAAGGCCATCGAAGTGTGAGTATTATACTACTATGTTTTTCTTTAATTATTATTGTAAATAATAATATTGTGTAGGAGAGTGCTGTGTTACTTTTACCTTAGTTGGGCAGGTCTTCTCGACAGTTGCCGCTGGTCAAAAAATTGATCCTTTTTTGTCGTAAGATGTGACCGATCTAGGATCTGTTACAAATACACGTTCTGTTAATTGCTAATTACAATTGACGAAGACAAACCATTGATTTTCAAGCATCGTTATACCTATATACATTATTTTATATATCTTTGATATCACCTCTACTGCAATACATCATCAAATACACTGATTACAAGACAAAATACATAATTATACGAGTACATATAATTTTATTGTATCAAGTGCATACATGTTGATATGTTGCCACTCTGTCAAAACTGTAACCTCTCTACGCATTAGATCTTCCCTTCATACTATTAAAACATTAAAATCTTCTAATTCCACATATGAGACAAGATCTTGTCGTATCACCCCGAGGCAATCTTAAGTCAGTCGAGTTACATTCCCTATCCCAAAAAAGCCGGGCACAAACGCTGATAATGCCGCTATAATCTGGAACAGCAATAAAGGGAACATCGCAGGGAGCAGATAAGCCGCCAAGTCATGCCCGGGCAAGGGAGGCTAATTGCCCGCACTTAATTAATTGGGGGTCAGCTTACCCGACAACTAACACCGATGCGGTGGGTGTTCGCTGGTGTGGCGGAAAATATTCAGTTATCTGTTATTATTATCTGACTGACACCGAGTTCCGATTGACGGTTTCAAAGAAAGTCTATAGAATCTACCTCTTAGGATTGACGAGCTGCTGCGTTAAGACTTCATTGATTCGATAATAAAACTTAATATATTATAGTAAACAAAAATATTTATAACGCGCTCGCCTGACCATAAAATTAAAAAGAAATAAACCACGAAATTCCCTAAACAACATTTGGGACATAATATAAATATAATACAAAAGTCATAAGCTACTTCAATGTTATAATTTAACTTAGTGTACTTTACGAGTCTAAACACTAATACTACAATAAAGTAATTACATTATACAGCAACCCTAGTGATATTCTTAACCCTACTGATGATGAGGGGTAAACATTATGACGTCTATAAATGTTTAATGGAAGGAGCCACTAAAACTCTACATTACAACCTTATACATAATCCTTCTTCGTCATAAACCCTCGTTACTATTACATAATCCGTGATTAAACTCAATTATTTAACGTCGACCTCTATCATTTCATTACCAGTCGAGTCCTGAGTGCCAATAACCTAACAAGCGGTCGCTTGAAATAATGAAGTTATCGGAGAGTAGTTATTGAGTTAGTGGGTAGGAATGTAGAGTACTAGTGTCGACTCGTCGGATTGTGGCTACAACAACAACTTACCTACTCAGTTGAGATAATTAACTAACCTATATTGTACTAATACAAACCCCTGTCATAAAATTTAGTAGGTACGTATAATGTATATCATATCGTTTATTTACACATCTTTAGTACATATGTAGATACAGAAAACCGGCGTCAAACAACGCTTACGTTGTGTTTCGCCTAGTGAGTGAAGTTACCGGAGCGCCAATCCCCTTTTAAAAGGCGGGCACCGCACTTGTGACTCCTCTGGTGTTGCGGGTGTCCATGGGCGGTGGTAATCGCTTACCATCAGGCGATCCGGCTCGTTTGTCCCCTATCCCATAAAAAAATACATGTTTAGTTTATTATTTATAGGCTCAACAGTTTACCCATACCCGGTATTGCAATTTATATGGTTTTTTTTTACTTAAATTCAATAAAATACTTGTAATAGCACATTTTAAGTTTCTTGCTTATTCGTTAACTGTACTTTGTAACCGTACACCATACTTTATCTAAATATTTTCACCTAAGCTTGGTTTTTTATCATATAGCAATCTTCACAACTTGTGTAGTCCTTTAAGCAGGATTTAACCTCGCGACCTACGGACCTAAGCTCCACGCACATGACATCGAATTTAAATCGGTCGTAGACGGTATCACTAAATCCGTCACTATCTTTCGCAGCGACCTCCTTACTCGTCATAAATTCTAACTTAAGAACTAGTTTCCTTCGGTTTTTATGTGGTAGGCACTGTGACATGACGTGCCGCTCGTAAACCTATGTCTTCATTGACGGAGAATCAACTGGATCCCATCGCACAGTCTCACATTCTACATAATGTAGACACAGACATAGGGTTGTTCGTTTATATATTTCCCCAAACTTGTTAAATCTTGAAGGCAGCTTAATAAATAAAAATAGATTTCTGGCTTCATCCGATCACGCCATGGCACTAACTTCGTGAAATCCGTTAAAAATAAAAACATTCAGTTTTAATAATTCTAGTCAGGCATTCTAGTCTCTAAAGTGAAAAATAACTCGAATTCAACCCATAACCTCAGCAGTTTGCCACTCTTTTTACTAACTTCATTATACAATAGAATGTTTATGCTAGCTAGTCTAGATTTACATTTTACCACTAGAATCTGTGCAACCCTACACACAGAGTTAAGTAGTGTACATGTTTAGGTACTCAGGTCGTCCATAAACTGGTCCCGGTGGCGGGCACGCAATGAATTATAATGTTAACCCCATACGTATGCTCCGCGCGGTGCGCTGCGGCTGATGAATAGTTTTTCATCTGAGGATATTGAATATCTTGGGTCTCGTACGCATACGCAGTGACTACGAGATATTGTAAGACGTCAGTAGTTAGTAGGAACATACATACCATCACGCCTGTATTGCCCGAAGAGGTAGGCAGAGATGTACTAATGTACACCCACAGTACGCCGATAAGTTTTAGGTCTCATGTAATATGAGCAAGTCTAAAGTGAAGCAAGTCAAATGTGAGCAAGCCTATTGCCATTAACCGGGCACTTATCCAGACTCCGAGCTGCTAGATTTCATAGAAAAACCCTATAACACAGCTCGACCTGGGGATCGAACCCAGGACCTCTAGCGTAGCAGTCGCGCTTGAGACCACTAGACTAATGAGGCAATAGTTAGTAGGAGTCTTTACTAAATATGGTAAGTTTTTGAGAAAAAAAAAACTACGATTTGGATCGCCCCCACACACGTGGCGCCGTAACCGCTCTTTCAGCAACTATGCCAAACGTGTCGTCAATATGAATCTGTATTAAACCTTAGAATTCACTTGTCATTTTGTCACCATGAAACCAAACGTGAGCCGAGTAACCCATCTCTTATTTTAAGCACCGATATAAAAAAATACGTATTTTATTAGAAATATATCACAGATAGTAAAAAATTCACGTGAACACTTTATGTAGCAGTCCGTAGGCTCGTTACTTGAGTCGCGCCGCCTGCCGCCCACCCATCCAAGTCGCGGCCTTTACGGTTATGTGCGCGACACAATACACGCGGTTTACGAGCTCACATAATATCATATCTATGTAAGGGTAACATCGTCTCAAGGATGACATCGTTTTAAAATCAACTTTATGACGTCAGAACATTAAATGGAGATTGTCACAGATTACGGCAGTGGTTACAAAAGATTAGCACTTAGCTGCCTTAAGCATAAGATACACGGAACTGTAGTGTAGTATTGTAAGAGGAGGATTGAGCCCAATCTCTATTTCTATAATGTAACTTCTAACATTTTTTTCTATTCGTGATAGGCTTACTGCCAGTTCGCCTGATGTTACGCGACACTGCGATTTACGATGGAGCGCGCTTGCCTAGAAGAAACTGGTACACTCTTGATTTAAAGACACCCAGATTATATCTATCGGGGAAGATAGATATCTATAAAATTTTAAATATAGTGAAATGTTTCACAATATATGGGTCGTCTAAAAACGAATGCATTCACAATTTCATGCATGCATTGAATTTCATTTCATCTCATGTTACTTAATGTTCTTCTCTCTCACTCATTACCATTTACATACATTATCCTACTGGCGTGAAATGCTTAAAATATCGTCAACATATACTTAAAGACATTCATTTCAGCCACCAGCTGCCACTCACTGCCATTTATTATGGACTACTTACATAATAAAAACATCTAATGTGGGTTGGAAATAGCTACCTTGACAAGTATTGAAATAAAACCACATTACATGTTTATCGTATTTATATCATCACATATAGAATATTGGAGATTTAATTTAATGGTGATTTATTATTGTCTAATATTGCGTAAGTGTCAGAAATCAGTATCTACCTTGACAAGTGCTTAACACATATGTTTTGGAGTTGGGTGGAGCTGTAACACGAGCTGTTTACGAGTACCAACATCAACACTGAATTGAACGATATGAAATTCACTTTTACATGATATATTATGATTAATTAATCCAAAGGAAACTAATATGTTTGTGCTATCATAATATCTAAACTGCCGAACTGGTCACTACATGTCGCCATCCCATAGTAAATAGTGATCTTATTAACACCATCGTGAACTCTCCACATCCTATCCTCTCCAGCTATCTTGCTTACTTCGACTCATCATGGTCAGATCGTGGTCACCCACAATTTTGGGACACCGTACCTATGACCATTGGACTGCTAAGTACCAGCTATGAGCTGCCAAAAAGTATTCAGCAGTTCACGTAAGAACAAAATATCACTTTTGAACGATACATGTGTATGAAGCATGACCGGAGAAGGTAACTAAATTAGATTTCCGGAAAGCCAATTCCTTTATGTTTTTTGTTGTTATCTAGGCAAAAATCTAAAGTCTGAACTGCCTCTATTACTTTCATAGTAAAACTTAACACTTGCGTAAACTAGGAATCAACCCGGCACATCACATTTAGCAAATGCGCTCCCGACAACTAGACTATTACGAACGTTATCTTTTTGTGATTATTTTTTTGCATTTTCCATGCTAAGGTTATAAAGTTATTTTAGTGAAGGAAAAATTCCGTCCGCGATCGAATTTTTCCTTCACTAAAATAATATTATGACAGTTCTGTTAATTAATGTTAACTATAATCACTTTTAATATAGTTATCATTTTGTTAGTATCAATCGAGTTGTAGTTAACTAACGACATAATGTATGTTAACAGTGATACTTGTTGAATAATAAAACACAGAGCGCAAGCTTACCATAATATATAAATGTATGCCTACAAATATTACTAAGATGGTTATATTAAAGGGATTTAAGGATCTCCGGGTTGCCCAGCTCGTAAGGTTCCAAATACCGAACGGATTAGTTTGTATTAAAAGGATTATTTCTTTGGGTTGATGCTGCTGTCATAATTAGATTATTAACTTAACAGCGTAACACTATGTTATCTGTGACTCAATAGATCTGAACCAAATAGATAATGAACAATTCTGTAGTCATAGAATGCCGATTTTGACACGATGAAATATCAGACTGAGGCACTTTTACATTGACATAACATACATACCATCACGCCTGTTTTCCCCGAACGGTTAGACAGAGGTGTACTAATATACACCCAAAGTTCGCTGGTATATTTAGGTCCCATGTAATAGGGGGCGAGCCTATTGCCATTAACCGGGCACAAATGCTAATTCCGAGCTGCTACTGAGAATTTCATGGCAAAACCCAATAACACTGCTTGACCTGCGGATCTAACCCAAGGCTTCTAGTGTAGCATTCACACTAGACTAATAAGGCCGTCTTTTACATTGACATTGGATTCTACAAGTAAATTCTACAAGCTGTCGCCGGCACTAAGTGTTACGACGGTCATAAGTGACAGACAACAACTTGTCACCACTATCAACACACGTTTATAGCACATAAACGGTGTTCATGTGTTTAATGTGCAGGACAACGTGTTACGTCTACGGTGATATAGATATATAATATATTTGGGTTTTTCTATGAAATCCCCAGTAGTAGCTCAGAGTTTACGATTTGTGCCGGGTTAATGACAATAGGCTCGCTCCATACTAAATGGGACCTTAACTCCCGGGGATCTGTGGATGTGCAGTAGTGCACCTCTGCCTAACCCTTGGGGAATACAGGCCTGGTGGTATGTTTTTATTATAGGAAGTACAAAAAGTACTTATTCAAGTTGCATGGCTGTTATCACCTATTTAAACAATAGAATTCGCAGAAAAACTGGGAGTTAAGTCTTACCATAGGTTCATATCTTTTTCTGTATTGAAAAGAGTTATTTTTCGGTTGAACAATTATAGACTTATTGACGGTATTATAGTTTTCAGCAATAAGCATTAAGTGTTTATTGAAATAGCTCAACAGCGTATTCCCTGCAGTGTCGCGCGGCGGTTAATACACTGTAGCTAATACACTGAACATGGCTTACAAATTGCTCAAATGGTTAGACGAGCGATGCTTTCATGTTGCGCTCGAGCGATAAATGCTCGCAGAAACTAAATATTAATAGATTTATAAGTAATTACTTTAATTATATTCTTTCACGTAGTTTCCTAAAAGTACGATATAGACAGGACATGACATTTGTTTACCAACCAGACGAAAAATACAAACTGAACCTAATATTTTATAACGTACACGAGACGGATGAGAGAGCTATATTATATGTGCGCTCCGGATTACTTTTCAAGTTCCAGTATTTAATGTTATACTATTTTTTATACTTTTATGTAACATAGATATTATTCTATTCTTCGGTGCTATACGGTACCATATTAAGTTCTTCTATATGTTTATTAACCTTGAAGAAATTGGATATAGCATTCCGAAAAACTATCAGGGTTATACGTATATTACATTTATTAGATTGAATGTACGATCATTTAAAAATGTTAAACTTGCAATCGATAGCAACTTGGCATGTCGGCTTTTGTCTTGTAATGTTTGCCGTGGCACCTTGCACTCAGTGCACGCCAACGTATCACAAAAATGCGCCCCGTATGGAACCGTTTGTACGTAAACTGTAATAGTTACCCTCCATATCATTCAAGCTCGAGCCAATTTGTGAACACAAGCAAACGCAACAAGTTACACGCCGATGACTCGGAAGAAATGCTGTGTTCAGAGGATGTGCCTTCGATTATAAATGTAGGTAAATCACAATGGGCGAATTGAGTTTTGTTTACTTTATGTTTATTTACTCGTATTTTATTTTCAACTAAAATTAGCAATGTTACGTATTTTTCCAAACTGTTTTAGTCGCTAACATTGTTATTTATATCAGAAGCAGAATAGTGAGTATGCAACAGTGCCAATATATTGAGAGCTTAAAAGATATAATATATTTATTTAATACTTTATGCACATTATTGTACAGAGGCGGACTTAATGCTATAAGCATTCTCTACTCTCTACTCTCTCAGTCGACCATAGGGTGATGCAGAGATAAAATGTAGCAGATGCATTAAACAAATGTGTAAACTGTAGATAAATCAATACATAAACTATAATATATATTTTTTGAAATATGCACCTACTTAAAAACTAAATAAATACATGTATATACCTACAATACATATTATATTTATAAAAATAAATATAATAAATAACTACTATGAATATATCAATGCTGAAATGATTCTGCCAATATCTTTCTGAGATATTCTCGAACTTTTATTTTAATCAAATCAAAAAGGTGTGACTTCATGCAATCCACGACACGACACAATAATTTTTGTAGTAGTTACCTACGAAACTAAGGAAACGTGTTTATTAAAAGCCTAATGAAACATCTCATCCTGACTTCACACTACAAAGATATTTGTAGCCCAATACTTATTCCATGCAAGAATCTGAGTTGCGATTTGCATCCAAATGTATGCTACTGTGACACAATCATCAATCAATGTAGCACTTAAAATAAGTCATATCGAATAATTAATATTTAGTGTGCACGTCCAGTCCGCGGCGGCCGTACAGCGGCATAATTTGAATATCAATCGAAGTTGAACGGGAGGCTGCGAGGAGAGATAAGCGACCATGTTAGGTGTTAATGCTAAGCAATAAGGTTTTATATCTATATGCTTATTAGCATTCATTATAAGCTTAGAATTTAGATTAGTTTACGTTTTTGTCAATCCTCATTTGCTTTTATGAATTGATTTTATGAAACTATAGACTCTATATTATGTTCTCTTAATCTGAGAGACGGCCGACTTGGTTGTAGGCTATTCTGATTTCATATACATACATATATACCTATCTCCCAATGGGGTAGGCGGAGGCTATAGATGTCCACATGCTACGGTCCTGGCACACTACTTTTGCTTCATCTACGTTCATTAATCTCCTCATGCATGATCGTCAGTTTTAACCTGACCTTTTTTAATAACGTCCGCAATTTGGTTGTAGTACGTTCGCCGAGGTTGGCCCCTTCCAACTCTTCCATCTGATTCCATAGTGATGTACATCTTTGATATTATTTGTACTAGCTCGCTAACATCCAAGAAATCGTTTAATTATATATGTCTTCGTTCTCGGAACTGGCGACACATCTCACGAGACCCGCGTTGTCATTTATATTGGTGGGTTGAACTCATGCAGGCGTTGCTCGTAAAAAGACGACGTGTAATGTGCCGCCCGAGCTGCTGCTGGACCCTATATTACATTTTCTTTCCGAATATTAACCTGCAACAACAAACATATTAAAAATGCAGCATTATATTGTGTTTTTTTGCCGCATTGATACTGACACGGCCAAGATCAATAAAATATTTTTATCGACTTATTACAACATCGCAGATGACACCGCGGTCACCATGGCTACAGGAAAGTTACGGTCAGAATTATTACGATAAACAAGTCAATGTTTTAATTTTTTTACACTAGATACCGTCGGCATTTTCTGACGAATATTATTGATAACCTTTTTCATAAATAACCAAATTTAAATTCTCTCAAATACAAACACTGAACTGTTTCTTGATAGCTACGCAATATCTGTCGTAGATCGCTTCGTAGCGTGCTACACAAAGCATCCGCTACGTCGCCGCTACGACGGCGTAGATGCTACGCCTTGACAGCACCAAACAATGCGTTACAAAGCGTAGCACGAGTTTAGTGCTACGAATACCGTAGCTACTCGACAACAGTGTCAGATTATTTTATGTTGTTCCCTCGTTTGGTTTTTCCCTTTGAGGTAAAACTTTACTATGTTTACTTTATTGTCCTTGAACTGACGTCACCGTTTCTTTACATCAGATAAGTTATAGTTAAGTGAATAAATGTAAGCATTTTTTTTAAGAATTTTAGAAATATACTTGTTCTACTGCTTTTGTAAACGTAGTAAACCTTGCCTTTATCAAAATCACTAGTTTTATGAATATCCCTCGAATCCTTCACAAATTAAACTAAGTGCCAAAATTTTGTGGACTAGAATAGTACTATAGGATGTTTCAGTTAGAAATGACAGTCAAAAATTTGCTGCCCTTCAAAAAATTTCGTAAAATCAGTGTTCGTCAAGAACAGTGTTTTAGTACTTTGAGGCTGACATCTCCAAATTGTGACGTACTAGAGCAATTCTGTTGTCAGATTTAGATTTACCGTAAAAAATCTACAAGAAATAATATCTCACCCAGGTGGAAAGTTTTTTTTTTACTAGTGTTATGTTAAATACCGAAATCCTTGTCGTATAACTTTAACAAGTGGCTTAAACTACGATAGTAAAACATTATTTGTTACAGCGATACAGCCGTCATAAACTAACATAAACTTTATTAATGTGTTATCTTATGTGAACTAATCGCGCTCACTGGTCTCGTGCCACAGTTATATCACTTAACTACAGTTTAGTTGGTTACGTGCGTTTGATTCTACGCTAAAGGTGCAGACACATCAGATGTGTACTAAAAAAATGATAACTACCTCATTAACCTAGTGGTCCTGAGCGCGACTACTACGATAGAGGTCCTGAATGCAATTCCTAGTTCGAGCAAAGTGTTATTGGGTTTTTCTATGCAATTCTCAGTAGCAGCTCGGAGTTTGGAATTTGTGCCCGGTTAATGGCAATGTGCTCGCCCCTTATTACATGGGACCTAAACATACCGACGAACCGTAGGTGTACATTAGTACCTATCTGCCTAACCCTTCGGGGAGTACAGGCGTGATGGTATGATTTTTCTTCTTACTGGATACTTGGCTTGGTGAAATGCGGTCTTAGTAGTTTAGACTGATCCTCAAACAGTGATTTACATCCACATGAACTCGGACTTTTATTATATTCATTATATTATATCGGAATAAAATGCTTTTATTTTAAATTCCCGACTACAATTACGAGCAGTTTTGAAACGTAACTGAGCCTATATTCAATATATACAACTTGTTGATCATAGACGACACTACTCACCACTCGAGCGACGTCTCTTGAATGTGAACCTGAGGCCAGCTCGCCAGTGCTGCAGTGGCGGCGACGGCGGCGGTGTGACGACACCCTAACAACACTAACGTAAATGTATTTCACACGAAGTCAAGCAATAGAAACGTCCACATAAATCCCACCAGCATTGTTCCCACTAGTGAGTAGAGCCCAGCTGGTATCTCACACCAGTCTCCAAGACGCGGGTAATTTTAATTTATTTGCACGCCTCGAGTTTACTATTTATTTGTCTTAGGAAGTTTGGACTAAGATTTGTTTGCTTATTTTCGTATAATGTTAAAAGTTAGACTGCGACGCCGGCAGACCGTTTAAGCTCATTAAATATGTATATACTTTTACTTTTAAATTACAGCTATTGCGCTGGACAGTTCAAATCCCATTCACAGAAAATTATATTCAATTTACAAAATATTCTTATTAGGAAAACTTCTCACTGGACTGAGCGACTGCGCGGAGCGGTTCTCCCGAGCAAAATAATTAGAATTTTTCAATTTCATTCGTCGGTAGATTAATTAAACTTTCGTCAAAAGAGAAATGTGTGGTCTTTTGTGAAAAGTATAGCGAGCGCGGAGCGGGCGCGGTGCGAGCGCGTCGCGGGTGCGATCCCGCGCGGCACACACCTGTCACCGACACACCTCCAGTTCCGCTTTGTTTGTCGAAGTTGTACTAAACCTTTGCCAGCGGAGCTAGTTATGTTCTGTTAATTTCACTCTCGAGTTAATTTCAAACTAACTATTAATTGCTGCTACACACGTGTGGTGTTTGACTTACACTATTCAGTGAGAAGTTTTGTTTTTATTTCTGAGAGATTTATAGTTCAGTATATTACATATCTATTTAGCAAATCAACATATTACATAATTTATCTTTAATATGCTCATTAGACTTTCTTTTTTTATACGAGTAGATGTCTGTATCTCTGAATAGCGGATATAGCCTTTCGCATCAATCGACATGCATACTAGCAAAGCGGGGAACTGCTAGCATTTAAACAACGTTAGCACTACCTTTCATTTATTCTGTAAAGAACAGATGGATTTATCATCACAGTCATAAACGTGATATGTTCTCTAAACACAACCATAAATACTGTTTCCTTATACACGCATAACTCAGGAGCCACCACTTTGTATCAAAACATTTGGTTGTTTATAAACGTCTATAACAATGTATACAACACAGCCATACAAACATTTGTTTCCCATAATGTATCGGGAATGAATATTGACAGATTGCACTCATAGCTCGAACAATTCATTTCGATATATCTCGACATCGTCAAATAAATCAGTCGCACGTCGCATGTGTCGACAAATATCAGAACGTGTCACAGAATTATTAATTCATGGATATTGTGAATTCCGTCACTTCTGACTGATCCATTGTCAACTGGCGTTTAATGTTGTCATAAATAAATAATCCGGGCCTTTGTAAAATTTATTCTATGTATGATCTCGGGTATGAGGGGTCGATTGTGAATACGTAGCAATATTAGTTTCTAAAATAACTATATATAACCGGAACCTTATCTTGACAATAGAACGAACTCTGCCATTATTACATAAATCCTATGGAGTCATCACTGTTTAACTGTAGAGAAATACGTTATGTTAATGTGAATCTAGACAGACCTTAATGATTAACTGCCTCATTGGTCTAGTGGCATGGCTACTCAACGTGAATTCCTGCACTCGATTCTCGGGACAGGCAATTTTTATTGGAGATTTTTCTTTAAAAAATTCTGAATAGTACAAATACATGGTTAGGATAATAGGCTCGCCACCTATTTGGGATTTAAAATATACTGCGAACTATGAATGACACATCAGATACATGTCTACATACTCGTAACAGTGTTAGTATTCCCGTATATGGAGGAGTACACGCGTATGTTAAGTTACAGAGCACATTCGGTCAACTCTTTGGCTTGTCACAGTACTTATTGCATGACTATGTCAATTTTATCAGTCGTGATAAGCTGCTTAATAGTAAATAATAGTTATTTATTACAAACTTTTAACATACAGATGAAGACAAAGACAGAACAGTATCGAATATACAGAAAAGACCGTCTCCACTCCGAACTGTATCGCCCAAGTAATCGGATCACGCGGTACTCGCCACAAACACACACACATGTAATTTAATTAGTTAATTAGGCACGTCCCTTCCTTCACTAATAAGATAACATGAACCCTCATATTCTGCGTCCATTATCTGCCTCCCCATTGACGTACCCTTTACCCGGGTATTTCACACCCATTACCAGGGCTCTAGACCCCCGTAAAAATATAATCTAGAGCTAGCGATTTTGGGACTTCAAGCAACAAATTTGTCTATTTATATTAGGTATAAGTATTACGTGCAGAAATAGCAACACCCATTGAATTTACATATTAGTAAAGTAAAAACTGTCCTGTTGTTACGGCACGTTAATAACCGCCATCATCACACCATGACGCTGAAAGAGGGAACTGGGAGAGGGGGTATAATAAGCATCGCAACCAGTCGGGGTCACAATTTATGACCCCAATAAGGACCCGAGTGGCAGCCAAGTGTATTCTTTGTCGACAATATTGCGCAAACGTTAGCATTCGCAGTTTTTCGTTTCATTGATTTTTTTTATATTATGTATATCTTATTAGCATCATGTTTTTATAAAAAATACTATGAAATAACTGCCCAATTCATACATATCCAAAAAACAAAAGTTGCCTACCTTCTGATTGTTATTACTTTAAATAAAAATAAATAAAATTTATTCATAATTACAAAGGTAAAATATACTACAAAGATGTCTTACAAATAAATAATTAGGAGGTATTGCAGTGTTTAGTGCCTGTACTAGGATAAACCTGTGTCACAGGCGGTCAAACTTTAACTTGTTTTGCCTCAATGAATCGCGTTAGAGCCCCGGGGCATATGAACAATATATATATATATATTTTTTTATACGTGATAGGCTTACGCTTGACTGCCAGTTCGCCTGATGTTAAGCGATACTGCGATCTACGATGGAGCGCGCTTGCCTAAAAGAAACCGATTCACTCGTGATTTAGAGACACCCAGATTATAACTATCGGGGAAGACCCACTCGGGAAGCGCATTTCTGCGGTACGCATGATAAATGTGGACTCATTTATCATGTGTACCGCAGAAATGTGGACTTGAAGCGTTGGCATTGCGTCTGTATGATGGTACTTGACGGGTACTGTATTGCTATGAAAATTGACATACCTCATCCAACTTGGTCAAACAACACATTAATAAAACTACATATAACTGTAGTTGGGCGGTGGATCCTTCAATCGGTTCAACACTGTTCGCTCTATTAATTCCATTCAAATGTTTTTATTTGCCCACTTTGATCCGCCGCTGCCCGGCTGCTATCAAAAGAACCTGCAGCGCAGCGAACAAATGTAAACGAATCCGCTGCAAATCAAACTGCGTTTGGATTAAATGTTGCTTGTTTCATAGTAAACATTGTGCCAACAGTTGTTACAGGTTTTTATAAAACGTACTTTTGGCTCAATATCGGAGCTACATTTTGTTGATATTGCGTGGCGTTTCGGACTTAATACCACAGTAATTATCACAAATGTCTTTTATGTAGAAACCATCTTATTAGTTCAATAAAATAATAGACTTCTCTGTTATAACCAAGAAAAATATCGAAACATTTCTACAGTTACCGAATTTATTATTTTTATTAACGATTTTTCCCTCCAGACTTGAATCCATCCTTTTAATAATACGAATGTATAAAAATGCTTTTGAATTATCCTTTTGTAAGTGATGGTAAATTTCCCAACGCTGGGATACGAAAGAGGCTACTTAAAGAAGATGACATTTACACAAAGACTCCAAAAATTTACTTCGGCCTTACATAATAGGTAAAATGAATTTACAACGGTTTATCTTGTCTTACAATTTGTAAGTCAGACGGAAAGTGTTTGTCATGTCAGTCCTCAGGGTCATAATTTATCAGAAGGCGTTTCTTTCCTAAGGCTGTAGATAACAACCATTCATTTCTATACTTACTGAAATATGTCATCAAAAATGATTGTGCTTGAAGTTCATCCCACACATACATCTATCATTCATTCACATCCATTGCAAAAGAAAATCGAGAAAACTGTCTTGAGTTCTTGAAATCACTTCTCATCACTATGTTAATACCTGATTTTTTAAAGTGTTTTAAATATTTATTTATTTATTCGCAACAATATCCTTACAGACTAAATCCAATTCTTGAATAAATTCTTATGTACAGTCAGCGTAATACTAGAACGATAATGCCAGTCAATTAGTATTCAGGTGTGTCCCTGTCCGGTCCGGCCCGACAACAAAACTAAACGAATACGTGATTCAAATACATTCCTATTTCAAAATTTCGAAAAGTTCTGCTTCGCGCTATTGAAATTATCGGCACAACGCCATCTACGCGCGTAATTTGTTAACTTTCATGAATAAATTGTTGCCTTCAAATGAGCTCGGAGAGCGGCGAACAAGCGTGTTGTATTAGGATCGTCTGATATTTTACAGGTAATAAGTGTTTATTTTAGGCTCGGACATTTTGAAGGTCTCGTTTCGCTCTGGAGAGAGCCCGAAATGGAAGTTAAGTATTTGCCTTTAACTTATTTTCGTCCGCGCTGTGTTTACTTTCTGTCTAGGTTTGTGGAATGAATAGCATTTTTAGATACCTACAGTATACGGGCAAAGTATTATAAAAGAAGATTTAATAGTAGTGATTAGATTTAGATAGAATTACTTTTATCGATATTATAATGTTTTCTTGAAATTTTTGAAACTTTCAATATGTGAGTAAGTACAGTAAAAATCTAACAGCTATTAGGTATTGGATAAACTTTTTCTATATTAATTCTTCGTCGCGCGTGCTTGCCAATACAATTTTTACCCGACTACGCCAGAAGGAGGGTTATTAACAAAAAGAATTAAATATAACGATAAAGTCGATAATCTTTATGTTACGGTTTCAGGTTTGATTTAATTACCTGCCACGCCATTGAGTTCAATATCAAAGAAGTTACAGAGAAGCGAGCTCGTAAACGTCTGCGTCAGCAGTCGGCACTCCGCTCAAATCTTAATGTGTTACATTAATGGAGTACTCGAGACTCCTTCAATTTTGTCGGCAAATGTTTGGCACAGCTGTTCGCAGTCAAACTACTACCGAAACAGCGGCAACAACTGTTATTGTTAATATGTAACGATTACACAACTAGTTCTAAGCTAATAGGCACCGTAAACACTAAGTTAATTGGAGAACTTGTCGCGCCGCGGGCCTCCTTGCTGCCACCACTATTACTGTAAACGGTAAATTCAAAGACAATAAAGATCGTTATAACACGCCCTCGGGCCGAGCCAACCCTATTACCTCGCGTCGAGTTCGCAATTCAAATAACGTGCACTCATTGGCGCCTGGTAACGAACTTCCGCCAATGGCGTAATAGTATCAATTAAAAAGCCTAGGGATATCACCCAACCCAACACCATTGTTGTATACGGGGTTTTATTTTAAATTACTATCAAGTTTTAATGACATCCGTCCGCAACAGATATGCCACGCACAAAGGTATAAAAAAATCACGCTAGGAAAGCAAATGAATAGACTCGATGCCTGTTAAAAAAATATATAAATTATGGAGAAAAAGGAGCAAAGGCGAAGTGGGCGAACTGGAGTATAATAAAAGATCCTCGTGATGCGGAACCCTCAAAGCGGAAAATTGCGTAACTGTGCAGTATTTGAATTTGTTATCTAATGCCGAGATTTTAATCTTTCTATTCATATTCTTGCCTTCTTGCTATTGTGCCTTTTTCGTACTTATTTATATTCGCTCACAACAATCATTATTGTTGTAATATGTTGTTACATTGTTTTATTTTTTTTTCTGTTAAACATGCATGTCTATGACAATGTGTTTCAGTGTAAATACACTGTTTGGATTCCGTTGACCTGATTCCGCAAATGAGGGTGAATCTGAGCGAGGACAATAGCTAGGGTGCCGTGAGGGTCGGCGCGAACAATCGCACGTGGTCGGCGGCGACGAGGCGTCAAGATGGCGGCGCGACGACGTGGCGACAGCGGCGCGGCGACGTGACGCGCCGGACGCGGCTCCGGAACCGCTTTGTGTCGCTTATCGCAATTATCGGCGAACGATTGTCGCTTGTCGAGCAACAGTTGCCGAGCGACCGCCGACACTTCTATTGTATGTTGCGGACACTGCGGATGTTTATACATGGATAGCATACCTATTTGAAAAGATCATGATTTTATGGAGCTATTTATGAATGCTTTAGTTAGTGTATACATACTTTGTCTATTAAATTTTTTTTATGGGATAGTAGGGCAAACGTGCAGACGGATCGCCTGATGGTAAGCGATTACCGCCGCCCATGGACACCCGCAACACCAGAGGAGTCACGAGTGCGTTGCCGACCTTTTAAAAGGAGATTGGGCCTCCGGTAAACTCACTCACTCGGCGAAACACAACGTAAGCGTTGTTTAACGCCGGTTTTCTGTGAGGCTGTGGTATCACTCCGGTCGAGCCGGCCCATTCGTGCCGAAGCATGGCTCTCCCGCGTAAAAAAAGATAGATTACCGAAACATTAAAAAACATATCACAATAATATTCATAGATATTTATCTGGAATATTTTATTTTCCTTCTACCTTTACAACTTTATTTAGTGGTATTTGGAAATGAGGGAAAGCTATGAAAGTAAGCTGTAGCAACATATGATTTGATAAGTTCGGTTCTGTCTCAATCACCCCAAAAAGTAACTCCGTCCAATAATCTCTCCAACAGGACAACACACGGAGTATTTTTAGCGCTCAATATCATATAATACGAGACGAAAGGATTTATGAAATGACTCACAGGTCTATCCCAACGTTAACAACTTCATTATGTGACGTGTGCCATAAATATGGCGAAGTGTGCACGTTGATACAGGTATGCTAATGTGATGTAAGCCGAGGAAATTAAAACAAATACCGATTTATGCAAGTAGCAGAACATAGAGATACAAAACGTATGCAATAACAGATGTCTTAACCTGAGACACTTCGCAAGCAACTAAATATCATTAAATCTATTATACATAATATTATAAAACTGAAGAGTTTTTTTGTTTGATTGAACGCGCTAATCTCAGGAAATACTAGTTCGAATTAAAAAATCTTCTTGTTAGTTCATTTACCGAGGAAGGTCTGTATAACAATATCTATATAAGATCACGCTACGGCTCTTAAAAACGGATCAACGCGGGTTAAACCTCGTGCGAGTCACTAGTAATTCTATATTTGTATACACTATATACAGATCGTTACATTTTGAGTTCAAATTGTAATATTTGACGACACGTTTGGCGTAGCGGTTGAGCGATCGGCTTCTGCGTCACGTGTTGTAGGTTCGATCCCCACACGAAGCAAATATTTGTATGATCTACAGGTAGTTGTTTCGGGTCTGGGCGTTTGTGTATGTGAGAATTTGTGTTTGTAAACGCACCCACGACACAGGAGAAAATCCTAGTGTGGGGCAACGTTATAAAAAAAAAAAAAGTTGCAGATGTTCAGTCAATTTATGTTATAAATGTAAGATACTATGCCAAACCAGCGACAGCCTTGCTACGCATTAGTTATCGTAGTGTTGTCCGCGTAGCACGCGTAGGCGGTCGTGCTCCATATGTCGGGCTGCTGCGATATAAGAGGTTCACGTTTCCATACATACAGATACAAGTTGCAGCTTATGTTTTTGACATTTTTAAACGTAGTACAATTAATAAGTAGTAGAATCAACTCGCCAGTATGATGTTAACTCACATCATAATATACTGAAATACGCAGCCTTGTTACGAGTACATATTTGTCCATTGCCTTGCGGTTCACATTAATAAGTATAGCAGTAAAAGCTGGCTCAATCTGTCCACGCCACAGTATCCATTAGTGAGAGTGCGGTAGATTGGCAGGCAACATTACTGGGTACCTGAGTAGGTACTATATGTAGGGTAGTTAGAAATCTTTTTACCGAATTTTTTTTTTTGATGATAATTCAATAGGCCAATTGACGTATGTACTTTTAAGTTATCTATCTTCTTCTATACTTATAATAAATCTGTAGAGAGGTCAATTCTGTACATGAAATATATTTCCAAAATAACTATCAGCGGGTGATTAGTGATCGATACTGACGCCAAAAATGCAATCAGTAAAATTTTTGTCTGTCTGTCTGTCTGTATGTTCGTTATAGAAACAAAAACCACTCGACGGATTTCAACGAAACTTGGTACAATTGTTCTTCATACTCCTGGGCAGGTTATAGTATACTTTTCATCACGCTACGATCAATAGGAGCGGAGCACAATTAAAAAATGTTGCAAAAACGGGAAAATTATTTGATTATTTTGTTCTGGGAAGTGACATGGGTCGTTGATAAAGCGGGCGTAGCCGCTGGCGGAAGCTAGTAGTGAATATAACGCTACGTAAGTACAATTTTGAGAGCCGTACAAATATTTGTCATGGCGATATTGCATCCTAGGACTTGCCAATCACAAGCCTTTACCAAATACAACATCGGATTTCGATCTGTCCATTTACAGAGAAAAGTATAGCGGTTGAAAATAATAAAAGTATAAGCTGTGGCCGACATCGCGATGCCTCTTTTTTGTCATGTCTGAGAGCGCGCACACAACAACTGAAAAATGTTTCGTCGTAATTGCATGAATACACTGAGGACAAACTAACAAATATTCAATTTTATATAATATTATATAATATCAGATTGGACGAGATTTGCCGAGTGTTGCATACAATATGAATACAGCAATTAACCTTACAAAGATAAATAATTAAATGTAATATGTCGACTATTGACGGCAAATATTAATGTTTTATTGATAGTCGTCGATCAAATCGATTGACGTATTAGGTATTATATGAATTACTATATAATCCATAATAAGGTAGATAAATAACAGTATTTTATTTTTTGGCAGTGTCATAACAATTTTTCTGTTATCAATTCTCGCAAGGGAGATTTGTTTTATTTCCAATTCCTACGCGAACACATTTACACCCACAAATTAGGGTGCAAGGTTCAAAGTCACCGGCGACTGTTCCGCCCGTCTCCCGCTGAACCACTCCACTCTCCTTATCACGAAGCCGCGGAAGGAGGGGGGATTGACAGGGGGTGATGTCGCAACAAGTGGCGCCGCTATAATACACGCCGACTTTGACGCTGTGTATCCGGTGGCTTTAAAGACAGTACTCGAATTGTTAATGAAAAATAAAGGAAAGTGAGTTCAAACGAGGTTACGAGAATGTACAAACAGCCGATAGAAATTAATTCTTCTATTTTGCTGGTGACTAGTAACCTAACCAGGAGTTAAGTCAGCGATAGTTGTGCTTTTTTTACCTCCAAATAGGTTCCTATTGATATCAAACAACATACACGATTGTTTTATACAAACTGGACATTTTTGGAACATAATAGTGAACCCACTGAAAGCGACGGTACCCATGTCACGGTGTCGATGTGAGCCGCCGCGCCCGCGCTCGCTGCACTGCAATCGACACAGATTTGACAGCTAACACATGTTCCTATCTCAAACACACGTGTCAGCCTCAGAGTAGAGAGATTGAACACATTCGGCCTTATTCCAAAACACAGACTATCTTTAGTACTGGCTTTAGTTCTAGGATTAAAACTGGACTAAATAAAACTCTATTATAAAACACAGTTTAACACCAAAGCATGGACTATCTCTGGTACCAAAGTTAAACCTCTGAGACCCCTAGTTTAAGTATGGACTATCTTTGACATTACTTTATTTTGGAGGTTAGCTTATTTAGTATCTTGTGTATTTCTAAGTAAAAATTTTTGTAAATGGATATTAACATTATAGATATGATGGATTTAGAAGATTTAGATATGTTAGAGACGTGTCGGCGATCTGTAAGACGTCGTAATCGTATAAATCCTTTTGATTTGAGTGACGAAGATTTTCGGTATAAATACAGATTTACAAAGCGATTCGGATTTTCACCCCTTTTTTTCTTTTGTTGTTCCATTTTATTTGTCACTATTATTAATACTGAATTACTGACAATGTACAATGGTGAATAATTATCAAGAACTTAGTTATTTTATAGGACGCAACAACAATAATGACGTTTCAAATAATGCGCGCGAATGAAATTTTAATTTCGTTCCGTTTCACTCAGACTTGTTGCAAAATATAACAACTTGATTATAAAAAGGTCATCAACAATATAAACTGTGCTTGCTCAGTAAATTGCAATATAAACAAAAAACTATTTATGATATATATTTGTATTAATAAATAATTATTAAAGTATTTCAAATGTTATGATACTATCAATATTTAAAAAAACGGAACGTTGCTTGGAATGAAGCCTGAATGAACGAATGAAAGATTGTAATTTTTTACATATTATCTGTGGATTTTATTTAGTCCTACGGTTTAACTGATCCTCGGATAGTCTGGGTTTTGTAATAAGCACTCATATTGTTCCTGGTATTAACATTAGTACCGTAACAATCCAAGATCAGTAAGTCCGGGTTTAAGCCAAGACTTACGCATTTTTTTGTAATAAGACGGATTATGTTTATCCGTTGTGTTTACTCAATGAAGCGAACGAATTCGAAGGATTGAGTTTTAATTTTACTTAAAAGTATATAGTAGTATATCCATTAGTATATAATCTTATGGAGATACTTAGGCTACAAATAAATATAAATATATATATATATATATATTTCAGGTTTATTCATCTTACAACTTCATCTTAAATAGCTAAAGAGAATATTTGTTTGTTTCAGCACGAGGCCGAACCACCCCGGCGCGGTTGTGGAAATTAGTGATAATCCTTTGGACGCCAGTAAGGTAAATGTACCAGCCATCCCTTATTCCAAAATATACACCTGCTGAAATATGACTGTTTATGAGTCTCGCCACAGGTCTCCTGAAGTGACTTGCGTCAAGAAGCCATACTCGTATGTGTGTATAACGTGTATTCATCTTTCCATGTATGCCAACATGACCTTTGTAATAAGGAAGTACTCGAAATCACAATAAAAAGTTTGATTTCATAAAACAAAACATTGTGTTATATACACTCACCAGTATACAATGTGATGGTTCGCTAGGTACCCATAGCATAGTTTGATTATAATGCAGTGATTTCAAACAAAAAATTATATTGTTTAGTTGCTGATAGCGTTCGAGAGCGGTATAGTAGTAGTATGGGACCTACGCGCTCGCGCAGTGGAGTGGCGCGGCGCGCTGGGCGCGGGCGGCGCGGGCGGCGCGGGCGAGGGCGTGCGCGCCGCCGCCTGGCAGCACGACGGCAAGCTCATGACGGCGCACGCCGACGGCGCGCTCGCCACCTGGACCACGCGCGCGCCCAGGCCCACCTCACTCTCTTACCCCCACGGTCAGCCACCTTTATCTACTACTCTCTCAATCTTATTTAAGTAGACATACATACATGTGAATTTATTATTTCAAGTTCTTTTAAAATCTCGGTGTCCGGTTCTTTAGAAGGTTGACATGAATGGGATCTGCTAATTACTGAAATTAATCAGTAAGATAAGATAAGATAAGATAATTTTTTATTTTGCAAATATGGGTATAAACATGATGATAAATAAAATAATAGGTACAGCCATATTTTACCAGTAGGCATGCAATAAATCTAAATACAAAGTAATTATAAAGATAACATTAATAGCCATTAATAACATCGATAAATTTACAGTAGAATAAAATAATTAATAACATGACATTATCACAAATAAATCATAGATACAATAACATTATCACAAAAAATATTACATTACCAATCATTATTAACATAAATAAATATCCCATCAACATAAGATTTTTTCCTTTAGAAATTCAGATGTACTGTAGAACACCCTGTCTGCTAAAAAGTTTTGTAACCTTTTTTTAAATAAAATAACATTTAAATCTTTCCAACCTTTAGGTAGTTTATTATAAATGACCGGGGCCATGCAGCAGACACTTTTGCTCATTAATGTTGTTCTGGCACTGTGAAAACACAGCTTACTATTGTCACGTCTGTTACGTGGAACTACGTCCGATAGATGTTCGAACCGTCCCGGATTTGTTTTTACAAATATTGCCATTTCTAAAATGTAGATCGAGGGTAAAGTTAATATTTTGTACTTTTTAAAATAGGGCCTGCAACTCTCTGTGGATTTAATTTTAAACATGGACCTTATGCATCTTTTTTGTGCCTTAAATGCGGTTTCCTTTTCAGTCGAGTTACCCCAAAATATAGCACCATACCGTAAATGGGATTCGACAATTCCATAATAGGCAGTGATAAGAGCATCTGTATATAATTTTGATGATATTATGTGTAAAGCATATGCAGACTTACTTAATTTTTTACATAAACTTTTTATATGTGGTTTCCAGTTCAGTTTTTTATCTATTTCAAGCCCAAGAAATTTAGTGCTCTCTGCTTCCTCCACAATAGCATTATTATAATGTACGTTTAGATACCTTTGGTGAGGCATACGCTGACTAAAATGAATTATTTTTGTTTTGTTTATATTAATTATTAAATTATTATCATCTAACCATTTTATAATCAATTTTAAATAATTATTAATGTCCTTTTCATATGTATCAAGTCTGTTGCAAGGAATAGTTATTGTACTATCGTCGGCAAATAGAGTTAAGGGTGTATTTATGCATTTTGGCAAGTCATTTATGTATGTTATAAATAATAACGGGCCCAGCACACTTCCCTGAGGGACACCAACTTTAACATTACGTTCTGATGATCGAAATATCTCTTCGTTTTTTGTATCAAGATTAATTCTATTAATTTCAGTAATTTGTTTTCTTTCACTCAGGTATGATTTTATTAGATTGAGGACGTTGCCTCTTATGCCATAGGCTTCTAATTTATTTAAGAGGGTAGCATGGTGAACGTAGTCGAAAGCCTGAGTCATGTCGCAGAATATTGCACAGACTGGTCTTCGTTTGTCTACATAATTTGTTACATTATATATGAAGTCATATATAGCCATGTTAATGGTCTTGCCTTGTCTAAATCCCTTCTGTTCGTTACATAATATTTTATTTTTTTCAATATATCTATATAATTCATTATAAATATATTTTTCAAAAATTTTGGATATAATGGGAATGAGTGAAATTGGTCTGTAGTACTCCATCAATTCTCTATTTTCTTTTTTAAACAACGGTTTTATTATGGAAGTTTTTAAGGCATCTGGATAGACACCTGCACTTATACTTAAGTTAATTATATGGCTAAGGTGACCACATATATCACCAGCTATAGATTTAAGTATCTTGGTAGAGATGCCATCGTAACCAACACTGCATGTATTTTTAAGTGCCGATATGATTCTTAGAATATCGTGTGGTATACTAGGCGCCATAAACATTGATTTAAGTTTAGTTTCTGTCATATTTGATTTAGATTTACTGTCATCATTGAATTTTGGTCTAATTTTGTCTATGAAGTAGTTATTGAACGCCTCGGCAATATTAAGTGGGTTTGAGATAATTTGATTTCCCACCTTAAGTTGACTAATGTGATGTTTAGGAATATTATTTTTTGATTGATTAATTATTTGCCAAGTAGTTTTTGACTTATTTGCCGAGTTTTTAATATTATGATTATTTTTTGCCTTTTGTGTTAAGCATATGATTTTTTTATATAATTTTGCGTATTTAGAAAAAATAGCTTTATTGCCTTCGTTAGGTTTTAATCTTAAGTTCCATAGAAGTCTCCGTTTCTTCTTATTGCACAATTTAATGCCTTTTGACAACCACCGTGTTTTTTTTATTATGTTTACTTTAATTTTGATTAATGGGAAGCACAATTCATAAAATAGCTTTAAAGTATTAATAAACAAATTATAAGCTTCATTGGGGTCGTTGGTATCATAAATCTCGGAAAACGAAAGAGATTGTATACAGTTCTTAAACTTTGTTATATTTTCCTTATTGTATTCTCTTCTCCTTATATACCAGTAATTTATTGCATATATTTTACTAACCGGACATTGCAACAGCTGTGCTGTATGGTCAGATAACGCAAATTCTAATACCTTGGTTTTACATGGTCTACGAAAGTTGTGAGCAAAGTTGTCTATACATGTAAGACTAGCCATACGCGTGGGTTGTTTTATGGCAAGTGTCATATTAAAACTTAGTAGCAGACATTCTAATGACTGTGTTTGTCTATTAGTTTTCAAAATATCAATATTAAAGTCTCCCGCGATAACAACATTTTTGTATGATACGTACGATATATTATGGAGAAGTGTTTCTAATTTATCCAAACAGTAATTCAAGTGAGCCTTTGGTACCCTATAAATACATACAATTACTACTTTGTAGTTTACTAACTCTACACCGCAGCATTCAAATATGCCTGGAGATGATAATTTTGCAATTTTAGGCAATTCCTTCCATTGGTGCCCTTTTCTAACGAGGATACACGCTCCACCTCTTTTTTTTCCTTTTCTGCTATAATTAGCAGCTAGACAATAATTTTGGACAAACAATTGATTTTCGAGTCCTTCCATCATAAAATGCTCAGTAGCACAAATAACATCAACATTTATATTTTGTTTAACGTATAGGTCATCTAAACAAACTAAGTGCCTCAGACTTTTTTATTAGGCCTGCAATATTTTGATGTAATATGTTTAGATATTTACTGGAGAAAAAACTGCTCATTTTTATCTGTAGTACGAGAAATAGAGTCTACTTCTATCTGATCTTGATCGATAGAAGTTAAATTATATATATAATTATTACTAAGATCAATGTTTAGAGATTTTTTTATATTTCTAAATATATTTGACATGCCATTATTATTAAGAGAGCCATTGCTCTTCAGAAACATTTTATGATCGTATGATAAATCTGAATTTGCGTCGAATATTTTTGCATAATTATAGGTACACATGTCCAAATATAAAAGATTGCAAAATGTTTCTATCCTACCGTTATACATCATAGAATAATAGTTTATTTTATAAGTTGGCAAACATAGCAAAATATTAGTATGTTGTATTTGTGATATGGTCTCGCGAATATCAATTATTAGGTCAACATAGTTGTACGTTCGTCTGAAGTCCTCTTCACCAATTAAAATCACGCAGTAGTCCTTCATTGTGTAGTCCTTAAGTTTTGTGTCGATGCCGCTAATAAGCCTCCTAATTCCACAGTTTGGTGTCAAGTAGTGACAAATTTGGTAGTCTGCGAACGTGTCTTCGGCGATAGACAGGATCTTATTCCTTTTGTTACTACTTACGATGCACAGTTTTTGCTTTTTAAGTTCATTTATTGCGTAGTTTATTTGTTCAGTATTTTGTGTTATTATTTGCTTTGGCAATGCTTCGTCTTTAGAAGTATCGACTTCTTGGTGCGTTACTGGGGCACATGATGTGTGTAACAGTTTACGTTTTTGTTTACTTTTACAGGATCGTCTTGGTGTCAGTTTTGTGCCTTTGATCGGAGTACATAAGTCGCCTGACAGCTGTTTAGTAGCTTTAATAAGAATGTCGTGTTTACTGGACAAATCTTTAATAGTGTTTTTTAGTTCAGTATTTTCTAACGAAAGATTATTTATTTCTTGGTGTGCTGTTTCTAATTCTGATTTTAATTTTTGTAATTCTTTCCGCAAGTTTTGTGTATCGTTGTCGTCATCCGATATGTTGGGCATACTACTCGTGCTGCCATCTAGTGTCGAGTTACTGGACTCAATCTCTGTGACCGTCTCCGTCATTGAGTTATTGCGCTTCTTTCGCAAGGTAATATTTTCGAAGAAATTCATGTTGTGTTTATTTTTACTATCGGTAGCAGGTTGATATACTCAATTAAAAACCCAAAAAGACAAACTCAAACAGAGGATCGAACGCGAACCTCACTCTACGGCAGTCGTTACCGATCCGTTGGAGCTATTCACTCATTAAGAAATTGAATCGAAATAGGCACTTGTATGCATCGTTTTAAAATAGTCGTAAAAACCGTTGACTTATTTAAGTCCAAAGGTCAAATTTAAATGTTCGGGACAAAGGATTGTTAACTTGACCCCTTTTTTTTTTGTTATTGTAATGATTTTTACACATAAAACTATTAATTGTACACTGAGTCTTGTTTATTGTATGCTCATTACACGTATTATGGCAGATAATGCTTTATCACTGTTATTATAGCTAGTTTTTTCACTTGTAAATCACTGGTACACTTTGAAGTTAATATTTATTTAAATATCGAGAGTTGAGTTCCACCAACGTTCTTGCCCACGGATCACTAATATATTTACACTTTTACAATGTTTATAAGACTAAGTAAGCAGTATATCTATTTTTATTACTTTTATCAATACGGAGCCGATGTTTACTATGAGCAAGAAATTCATGAAATTCAGTGAAATGATTTATTTTACTAGTTTAAGGCCTTACAATATCCTTTGTATTATTTACAGCAAAAGCAAACAAAGACGGCAAGCTAGAGCCATGTAAGCCTATACTCAGACTAGAATGGAAGACCTCGAGAACGGGGTAAGTTACTTTAAATTATTACTTAGTACAAACCATACTTAATTACAACCGATCGATGAGTAAGCGAAGAAAAGTTACACGTTATAAAATATTTATTTATTGTATTTAATATAGAACTGTACTGACATATATTAGTACAGTTTAATATTAAATAGCAATATCTATTTATTTTTGTAATGATGTTCCCGAAAAAGGCTCTAACAATTTTGATATAATTTACAATACGCCTCATGGGGCAAAATTTAATCTAGCTAGGTCTCATTTTGTTTTCTCCATGTTTTCATACATAAAGCACAACAAACCCACAAATAACTCCAGCTCGAGTGACTCAAAACTCATGAACTAAGAATGCTATATACTTGTTACATACTATAATAATTTGAGTTATTCGATAAAATAATACGATAAACTCATTACGTAACTACAAAATTACATACAAAACTTCAAAACTGAAATGGATCTGGTTAGTCAAAAGCACAACTTTTGTAATATAGCGAGCAAAGCAAAGCTTTTGTGATACAACTCCCATTATCACAAACAACTGCTTGGCACATAACTGGGGACTTGTTATAAATTCCTTCTATTTCCGTTATTTGGTTCTTATCGATTATTTATTGAGAAAACTCTCGTGAAACTCCGTCTCCGAAATTATTATACATCATTTCCCGCACACTATCCATAGAAAAATAACAATTTGCACACCTCAACCGCAAGTTTAACATAATCCTAAACAAACACTTTTAGAAAACGTTCAGAAAGTTAAGAATTAAACAATGTAAAACAAAAACATTTCCAATTCAAATTTTCGTGAGCTTACTTTGAGCAAATGCGAAATCTCCTTATCGTGGCGTCAATGTTGATGCGAGGCGACGTCCTGAGAGATATAGACACAGCGTGACGTCACGGCCCTCGCTAACGAACGCAGTCAATGAGTTGGAAAGCGACAAACATTACTGCCACTGGTTGCTTATCCTCCGTCGACGCAACAGCTACGTTCATTACTGACTCGCTTTATCTTGTCATAAACTTTTTATACATTTCCAACAATATTAATCTTATTCGGATGAAACGTTTGGCTCTAAAACACTGTAACATAATGTTGTAATCATTACAATGTGCGCAAGAAAACATCCTTATTTGTTCAGTTTAGCAAGCTTTAAAATATACCATTGCATTTGGACACGAAAAAGTAATAATTGAGAGTCACGTCAATAAATACATATGCGTTTAGGTATTGGGTTAAATTTAAGCTTTTTTTTAAGGAATTTTATGACCTGGTAACTAAGACCTTTAAGTCATGTCTTTTTTTGTAGTTTAAAACACATCACTTTATCCCCAGTAAAACAGTGGAAACCTCACTAAGACTTCGATGGAGTTTAGGAGTGAACACAAAAGTCAAGATTTTCAATTTTATATCATTTGCCTACACTCGCACACATTCATGAACACTTAATGGTTAACTATCCACTATAATTACACATTAAACTTCGGGGAAACACGAGTTTTGGAAAATAATATAAACCGACAAAAGTGCACTTTACATTTTCTCGCCTAAACTCCGTTAAATTTAAGCATCAACTTAATATTATTAAATACAGAATGATGTACCTACAAACAACTAGAGCGCTGCTAAATTTGAATTTCGAAAAAAACATTGCTGGAAATATACATTTTTGTATTATGATAACAAACCTTCATGGTGAAGCAGTAGGGAATTGAAAAATTCAAAATTAGAATGAGTGTAGATTCGCGCGCTTTGAGCGCGACGTGGCGGGTAAGGCGGGTTTAGTTATTGATTTTTAATTTTCGTGACTTGCTTAATAGATTGATGTTACATATTGATATCGCAATTACATCTTTAAAATAATACCTTCAACTTCATGACTGATATATCGAAATAGTACATATGTAAGTATATTTATTTTGTTAATAAAAATGAGTATGATTAGGTAGACCTGTGTAATTAAAGCCTCACAATAGCAGCTCTAATTATTTTCAGATACCTACATTTATACTTATTTTTATTTTCCTCGTGGGTGATGTAAAAAGTAGGCACCTATTATCTATGCTTGAAAGTACAGTTTACAAACTTGTGTTGTTTGCGCTCAAATGCACGCTCGTTAGTAATCGTTAGTGAACAATCTACTATTTTGTTACGCTATACTTTAATGACAGTTGTATTGATCCACCTTTGGCGGTGTTGCAGAGAGAGCCTGGTGATATTCAGCGGCGGGCTGCCCACGGACAAGGCGGGGCGCACGCACAGCATCACGGTGCTCAACGGCAAGTCCACCACGGTGCTGGAAATGGAGCACAACGTCGTCGACTTCGTCACGCTGTGCGAAACGCCGCACACCGCCGGTGAGTTCCCCTTACAGTTTACTGCTAGATCTCTTGCTGAAGTGGTGGCATTATAGTAGTTATGTACTCACTACGTTAGAACGCAGACGGACTCGTCTTTGAAAGGACTAGTTTGTTTTGAGACAGAACAATTATTAGGAATCCCGTCAAACTACAGGATGTGAAGGTTTTATTTCAACTTCAACACCCGCGAGTAACTACAGTCTGGATAAAAAGATTTTCTATCCCACTCAGTTCATACTACTCTTACAAAATCAATGGCTATTTAAAGGAACAACACAGCTCCTGAAGCAAACCCTTTGTCGCAGCCAGTTGCGGTGGACCTCACAAACATCCAGCTAACAGACACAAAGAACACCCTGACTCAAAAGGAATAACTGAGAGTCACACAAATATTTGCCGTGGTTGAGAATCGAACCTATAACACTGTGTCTACGTAATGGCGAGGTCACCACCTTAACCTCTACACCAAACGATCAGTAAATTCTTTCACACTTCGATTTTTACTTTTTCATTCGATGTTAGGTTATAAATAATAATAAGAAGAAGAATTATATTGTAATATTTATTTGTTTTTATCATGTTCCAGATTACCAGGAGCCATACGCAATAGTGGTGCTCCTGCAAAACGACCTTGTGGTAATCGACCTGCAGTCCCCCGGGTACCCGTGCTTCGAGAACCCATACCCCATGGACATCCATGAGTCACCGGTCACCTGCTGCTCCTACTTCGCGGACTGTCCTTCAGACTTGGTGAGTGTGCCATGTGTCTTGGTTTGTTTTGTATCCACAAATCCACGAGGATTGCGGGACACCCTCTATAACTCCCTAGTGAAGCACATCTACTAGTGTGCTACCCCCGTTGATCCCGTGGGAAATTCCCTAAATCATGGGTGCCTATTCGCTGCAGCCTAAATGAAACCTATCTGCAAAATTTGAAGTACGTAGGCTTTTTAATTTCAACTTCGCAAATGTCAACATTGGGTCTCTGTTTATTGGTTCATTACAATAAATATCAGTAATTAAAAAGACAACCATTCGTCATTCATGATACAAATGTGATATGATATTGAGGCAGGATTGTAATTATATTTTAAATAGTTTTTAAGTATCGAAGCTACCCTTCTGGTGTATATTTGTTTCCAGATACCAGCGTTTTACTCGGTGGGGCGTCAGGGTAACAAGAAGCCGACGGGATTTAGCGAAAAGCCGTGGCCGATCAACGGCGGCGAGTGGTCGCCGGCGTCCTGTTCATACAGTGAAATAATACTTACTGGGTGAGGAGGACTACTGTTTTTTTTAAACTTACTAGTAATGTGGGTCGCACATTACTAGTATTCTTGTTAACCCCTCGTGCTAAGCTAAATGCTTGTGTTACGAGTGGTAGTGTAATGGGTGGGTTTCGTACCGGCAACCGCATGATCGCCAGTCTGACGCCCTAACCATTAGGCTACAGCCGCTTCTTGTATCTTACTAAAATCAAAAATATTACCACTCATATAAAATAATGTTAAATAACAATTATATTTTAATCCTTGCCCTTTCTCCACTGTACTGAAACCAACCGCGATCAGATGCGTTCGAGACTTTGAATACCCGTATTTAGTGTGTTTGAGCACCACTGTTTGGTAGTACGAGTACCTACAGTATTTTACGTGAAGCGAAACATGCCATTAGACCTTTGCAACTTCTCATCTAGACAATAACTATAATATTACAATGTGCTAAGAAAACCCTGTCCGATCTGTGAAGGTATTGTTAGGTATCGAGATCCGGTTCTATTTATATATACCTATATCAATATTTATTTTAAAAAATACCTAGAAACCTGAAATGGCAATACTTACGGCAGTGACAATATCCCTGGGGGTCAAACATACTAAGGGTTTGGTGGTTTTGTAAAATTTTGTAAGATATTATTAATGTTTTTAAGATACTGGGGTAATTGCAGCAATTTGGCCATCACAGTCGTGAATTTTAAACTTCATTAATATTTATTTCATACTGTCTTGAATACTTTGATTGATCCCACCATGTTTCTTATTTTATTTGGAAATGTGATTGGGATACTTTTTTTTGGATCGGACACGGCTTTTTTAACACAATGTAGGTATGATACAAAATTACAATTAAAAATAAAATAATGGATGTTTGGAAGCGGATGTTTGTATTATTAATATTTGTTATCCTATCATTCCAGGCATGCAGACGGGAGTGTAAAATTTTGGGACGCAAGTGCAGGGTCCGTACAAATTTTGTACAAATTAAAATGTTCTAAAGGTTTGTATAAATTAAATAATATTTAACATAGACATGAGACCCTTTAATTGTAGGAATTGTTTGTTTGTAAATAATTGATCGAGACTGTGAACAGGCAAACAACATTACAATATGTTGCGGACGGTTTCGATATTTCATAATTTATCGACGGTTAGCAGTCAGATTGTGAACCAATGTATATGACCCTGAATTTTTTAATTAATGTTAATATTATTTTTTTAGAACTGGTTATAGATTATCCCACTTATTTATAAAAATATTAGCTGTACCCCGCGGTCTTTTCACATAAACTTTGACTCCCTTTTTTAATACCTCAGGTTCTATCTTAGTGTTCGTGGACAGTGCAAAATGTGCTCTTGTAGATTCGACTGTGTGTTGATACCTATGTCAGTCAATCATGTTTTTAGACGTCATAAAAACTTTTTAGAGTTTTCTTTTCCTGTCACAGAACAGTACTCCATTGTAGATCGCAGTATCGCTTTACATTAGGCGAACTAACGGTCAAGCGTAAATCTATCTCAAATAAAAAAAATATTTAATAATGTAGGTACAATAAGTTTATAAGATATTGTAAATTTTAAAGAATATGGGAGTATATAATTTATGTCCAATATGAAAATATGTAATGATTAATCAGTGTTCAGGAGAATAACTTTACTGATGTTCTGTCCACAGTTGAATTGAGAACTTTTTTTGTTGAATTTTCGGTGCTACCCGGAATACGATCACGTGATCCAATGAAACTAAACGATCGTGGTGCGTTCGGTGCAGTGTTCGAGCGCGAGCGCTCGCGGCGCGGAGTGTTCGAGGAGGAGTGGCTGGGCGTGCAGCAGGTGGCGCTGTGCGCGGAGTCGCGGCGCCTGGCGGTGGCGCTGCCGCACGGACACGTGCTGCTGTTCAAGTTCCGCAAGGCCGACACCCACGCCGAGACACACGTACATACACCACCACCTACCACTACCACCACCATTACCATCTATTTTTTTTTATGGGATAGGAGGGCATACCAGCAAGCGGATCGCCTGATGGTAAGCGATTACCGTCGCCAATAGATACCCGCAACACCAGAGGAGTCACGAGTGTGTTGCCGAATTGGGCCTCCGGTAACTTCACTCACTCGGCGAAACACAACGTAAGTGTTGTTTAACGCCGGTTTTCTGTGAGGCCATGGTATCACTCCGGTCGAGCCGGCCCATTCGTGCCGAAGCATGGCTCTCCCACGTAAAAAATATCATGATTATTAAACTCTAAACTGACTGGTATCGCCAAAAAGAATAAAAATAACAATATTATACGACTGCTACACTAGAGGTCCTGGGTTCAATCCCCAGGTCGAGCAAAGTGATATTTAGTTTTTCTATAAAATTCTCAGTAGCAGTCCAGTCTGGATTTGTGCCCAGTTAATGTCTATAAGCTCACCCCATATAACATAAGACCTAAACATACCGACGAACTGTGGGTGTACATTAGTACGCCTGTGCCTACCCCTTCGGGGAATACAGACGTAACAGTAACAAGTTTCTTACCAATTCTTCTCTATAAGACCCACTATTAATTTGTAACCGTGCACTTAATTTTTAACAATTCAAAAATACTTGTAATATTGGTCTAATTGAAATAAAACATTTGACTATGACATAATGATGAGGTGTTCGCTGAATCATCATAATCTTCACATACCATCATGCCTATATTCCCCAAAGGGCTTTGCAGACGTCTACTAATGTCCACCTGCAGTCAACAGTATTAAAGTCTCATGTAATCGAGCAGAAATCCAAACTCCAAGCTGCTACTGAAAATTTCATATAAAAACCAATAACACTGTTCGATTCGGCAATCGAACCCTAGAACCTCTAGCGTAGTACCAGTCGCGCTTAGGACTAATACGAGTACATAAACTTCGTGTTTCTAGCTAACTCTAAATTTACGATATTAAAGCCTAGTATTTACACTCAATCATATTATGTGCTGATCGCCGAATAATTATATACATTTTTTTTTATAAATAATGCCTAATAAGTAAATAGCTTTTAACTAAAATATTGATAAAATCAGAATCATATTATTAAGTGTGGTTAGTGTAATTTAAATACGATGTATAATATATGTACGGTTGCAGGTGTTAGAGATTCCCATGATAACGGAGACGCTGGAGGAGGAGGGCTCCCCCGACGCGGAGGGCGGCCGCTCCATGTCCTTCAGCAGGCCGGACGCCGCCGACACCGACTCCAGGAGAGTATGTTCATTACACGTGTTATCTTACTTATATTCTTGCTTTGATGATGTGAGCTTTTACCACTTAGTTTATTTATTTTCTTAAATACTGAGAACCTTCTTGTAATTATCGACGTTGGTCCAACTTTGACATTCAATGTTCAAAATCCTGTTATCGCAATATTGTACCAGTGAAGAATGTAACACAATTTTATTATAAAGAGTCTCGATGGAGTTTCTTGCCGGTTTCTTCTCCAGAGGATCAACCTTTTAGAACCGTGCAACTAGAATCATAACGTTTCATAAACGCTTGTAAAAGTTTATTTGAAATAAAAATATTAGAACCTGAACTCTCATGAGCCACTTCGATTTCAATGTCTTTGATGATTGCTTGAGTATTTGGCTCGCTTTAAAAATAATAAATAATCTATGATACTGTCTACTCAAATCACACGTTGTTGCAGCTGCAATAGAACTGGCGTGTATTAAAGCTGTGCCTACACGATCAGCTGTGTGAGAATGTCAGCGATTCTCTGACGCTCACAGTGTCATGATGTGGATTTTTAAGGGTCCGGCGAACCGAATTGCTCGTACAAACGTAATACCAAAATAAAACTTAATTCAAATAAAATTTAATCAAATTGTGTTATTATTCGGATTCGAATACCATTAATTTAGGTTTCTATCCTATCATTTCGTACAAAATACTTCACTAGAAATAAATGTAAGTGAATGTAATTCTTGATAATTTTATGTTGTGATTGATTCTCCGGTCGTTTAGTTCCAGTGAAGTGCTTAGTTTAGTAATAGACGAAATGGCCCGGTAGAAACCTAAATTAACGGTATCCGAATTCCAATAATAACACAGTTTGTTGTAATCGTGTTTGAATTACGATTCATTTTGGTATTACGGGCAATTCAGCGTCCGCCGGACCCTTAAGAGAGATTATTAAATAACAAAGAGAAGCGATCGTAATGGCTTTCGATCAACAATAGCAACTAGATAAAGGGTCACGTACAAAATCAAAGCTAAATTCTGTCCGCGTGTATATATACTTATACAGCTACATTTGTTTACTAACAAATGGAGAGCAAGGTCTTAAAACAGTTTTATGTTCAACTTAGTTACAACCATGGCACTTAGTAAGTCACAAATCTTCAAAATATTATCTAATATTTACGATTATTCGTCACATAAAACGAGCAAAGCAATAAAATATTCCCGTCACAAATTAAAAGACATAAGTTACACAACATTTAGTGTGAAATTAACCTTAACCGGCAACAAATAAAGTACTTTTCCCGTTATTACCTTGAGAGCTGCATCGTTTTAAATCCACTGTTATATTAAACAAATGTTTGTTCGTGTGTTGGCGAGCCTTATTTGTAGCGGTGGCGTAAAATCGTAATTTTGTTCAAAATTTGATATTATTTGTTAGTTTAAAGCTTAAAATATAACTTATTCTTCATGTACTTATCGAAAGTAAGATACTTAGGTCGTTAAATTGCGTTTTCGGAAATTATTTTTGCAACTTTTGAATACATACTGCGGCATTGTGAGACGTGTTTACATTGTCTGTGTTTCAAGCGACCTAAACAAAATAAGAGCTCACGTCTCAAGTGCGCTGTTATTTACTCAAACGTATTTTTTGCGCCGACCCGATATTTAGTTGGTATTGTTGATCGAAGGCGATAGCATAGAGGTGTGGTGGTGAGTGTGTTCGTGTGTGTGCGTGTGTGCAGTCGGGCGTGTGGGGCGTGTGGGGCGGCGGGCTGCGCGTGCGCGGCGCGGCGGGGTCGGGCGGCGCGCGGCGGGCGGCGGGCTTCCAGCCCACGCTCGTGGCGCTGCAGCAGGGCGCGCCGCACGCCATACAGGCGCTCACCATCAACTCCTCATACGGCCTGTTAGTCCTTATACCGCATACCTGTACTCTACTACTTCACTACTTGTTATAACCTCGACATCATTGTTTCATCTCTTAGCTGTACATAATAATATTATATAAACATTTACACAAAGACATACAAATATTACTTAAGATACAGAAATAAATTCAAACTTACTCAATCACGCAAATTAAGTTATGACAATAAAACATATTGTTGGACAGTTATTTTAATATGAGAAAAATTAAATCGTGGGCAAGATTCGAACCTGCGTCTCCTGGTTGGATACACCAGACGCTCTGACCTCTATGCCACCGCGAACCCCACCCGCCTGATAGTTAAAAGGTAAGGTGGCATCGTACGACATTGAACTAACTATAAATTAAGTCGTGTCGGTTGAGAAGCAAGGTAACTTGCTTGTCATAGATGTCGCCAACATCACCTTATGACGTAAATTCAGAATGTGAAGGCAAAATTTCAATCAGGCGGGCCGGGTTTGCGGTGGCTTAGAGGTCAAAGCGTCTGATGTATCCAACCAGAAGACGCAGGTTCGAATCCGCCCCGCGATTGAATTTTTGCTTTACTAAAATAACTTTATAATCTTAACATGGAAAATGCAAAAAGATATTGTTGGACAGCTATTTAATAATTAGCCGAACGAACTACAACAATACGACAATCTAAACGTCTCTCTCTCTCTTTGCCCAGCCTTATCCCATTTCATTTGGGGTCGGCTCTCCTCGTCATTCTTCGCCAGATGTTTCGGTTCTGGGTCGTCGAGTCATTCGCTTGGGCTTGCTTCATGTCGTTGTTGACTACAGACAACCATGTGAAAAGAGGGCTACCTTGCTTCTTTGGGCCTGAATTCATGTATGGGACTTGCCTAGTCATGTGTTTTTCGGGCCTTCTCACTTCATGGCCATACCACCTCAGGCGGGCTTCGGAGAGCTTTTCTTCGATTGGGCGAATCTTAAAACTTCCTCGAATATGCTCGTTCCTAAGAGTAACACCACCTGCCCATCTCAGCAGTGGATGAACTACAGTTTTGTACACTTTCCCTTTAACATGTACCATTCTGCTATCGCATAACACGCCTGAGAGCTGTCGCCACTTCATCCATCTGGTGTTGATGCGGTGGGTTATGTCAGCGTCGATCGTGCCATTACTAGAGATCACAGAGCCTAGGTATTTGAAATGGTTGACTTCCTTTCGCTGGTGACTTTGAATTTTTATACTGGGTTGCTGGCCGGTTGTCGTATAGCAACACCACATATATTCAGTCTTTTGCCGACTGATTCTTAGCCTCGCTGTCTCCAATGCGTATCTCCAGTTCTCGAGTGCTTCTTCGAGCTCCACTGAGTTATCTCTAACAAGAACAATATGGTCCGCATATACAAGGTCCCAGGGTGGCTCTTTTTGTATACTTGCAGTAAAATATTACATGACAAGATTGAAAAGTAGAGGGCTTAGGGCCGATCCCTGGTGTACACCTACTCCTTCCTCAAATTCGTTGCTTGTTCCAGCCGCACTTCTCACTTTGGTGGAGATTTTATAATACATGTTGGCAACAGCGTTGACGTAATATTCTGGAACGTTTTGAGACCGCAAAGACTGGTAGATTAGTTGTCGTGGGATCCGGTTGAATGCCTTTTCAAGATCGATAAAGGCTAGATGGACGTCCTTTTTCATGTCTCTCCGTTTCTCCAGAAGTATTCTCAAGCAGTGCAGCGCGTCAGTTGTATATTTCCCTGCCACGAAACCACATTGGTTTTCAGACAGACTTGCTAATCGCACAAGTCGGTTGTTGATAACTCTTTCCCATATTTTTAAAGTATGGGACATAAGTTTTACGGCGCGATAGTTTTCACACAGTCTGACGTGTCCTTTGTTTTTAAAGAAAGGGATTAGGAAACTCCAATTACTTGCGACAATTTAAACGTATACAAGGCAAAAAAAAAGATGATGATTTTACAGAGATTAAAATTTAAGATTTTTTAAATATTTTTAAGTCTATAAGTATTACATATTATATCTCCGTAAAATTGTATATTTACAATTTAACCGTTAGATTATAATCTATCTCACCAGATTGTAAACTGTTAAAAATTTGTGAACCATAACATACTGCTTACAATTTAACGCATTACTTCTGCTCTGGGCTTGTGGGATTACAATTCTAACTTAACCAATATTTAACTTAATAAATTATAGTCTACCGAAAAATAATGCGTTAAATCACAATCTTTTGACAGTTTACAATTTCGCGAGATTTTCTTTATTGGCTCACCAACAATTATGTTACAAAATGAGATGCAATGACTTAAAATCTAGTGTCACAACCTCTTACAGGTAAACACAGCATTTACAAACAAAGGATTAACTAAAAAAAAAGTTTCGAAACAAATAATTAGTTTGAGTAAACAATATCATAGTATATAAATGAGTACAGTAAGTGATTAGCTAGGCAAATCGACAAGAACTTACAAAATGTTGACTTACATTTTATGGAGCTTGGCAAGTGAGTCGGCATGAAAGTCGACAACGTCACTGCAGCCATTCAGCAGCTTACACATCTGCGGACAGTTCTACGTAGTGGGGGGTGAAATGGTGATAGGGACACGGTATCATAATTAAGAAAAGGGAATCTTGCACTCTTTTTCGTTTTTCTAAAGAAATCATATTAAAGTGAGATAATCTTGCTTCGTATGATGTTTTCTTTTTGACTATTCCAGAAGAGTATGACAAGTGCCAAAAAAATTTATTTTAATCCTTTCAAGTCTTAGTTTGTGCGTGGCATAATGTGGCCTCCATACAGGGCTACAATATTCCATATTAGAACGTACAAGGCTATTATATAATATCATTTTAGTTTTATGATGTCGAAATCCTGCTGCATTTCTAATCACGAATCCTAACATCCTAGATGACTTTTTGTTTATGTTCTCCATATGGGGTGTAAAGGTAAGTTTTTGGTCAAATAATACACCTGAGTCTCTGATTGATTCTTTTTTCCTGAATTATATCAGCACTTATGATGATATTCCGATGTGATGTAATATTTTGGTTTTGTGTTTAATATCTATAATTAACGACACACCGCTGAGCTAAACTATGTATAGCATCAGATCTTTCTGTAGCATATCAGCGTCTTTACTTGAATCGATATTTTTAGCAAAATTTGACGTCGTCGGAATACATGAAATATTTTGAAGAGCGAAAACAGTATGGAATATCATTCACAAAGACATTAAACAAGATTGGGCCCAAATGCGACCCCTGTGGAACTCCGGAAGTGGTTCTACAAATATCTGAATGAAATACATTGACTGCAACAAAAAACGAACGACATTCTAAAATCTTCTGCCACAGTAAGAGATTATCAGTAATTCCGTAAGCTGACAACTTACATAACAGGATGCTATGGGATACACGATCAAATGCTTGACTGAAATCCATCACGTCAAATTGCTTTCCGCAGTCAATAGCACTCATCAAAGTTTCAGTGAAAGCCACCAGGTTTATGCATGTAGACCTTGAAGCCACAAACGATGCTGAGAGGTATTAAGCTAAAGAAGAGGTGCAATTAGAAACAAAGAAAGGCGGTATTTTGTCAGGGCCAGTCCCTTTCCGATAATCTATAGTTTTAAGTTTTTTTATCTAGATCAGTCGTAGGTGAAGTGACTGGCTGTAATTTTCGATAATTTCCAGATTATAATCTAACGGTATTTACAATTTTACGGTTTCTTTTGGTCACGTCATAGTTTGAGAAATACTTTACTGGGTTTATTCAACTTTTTAAAATTGTCTTATACTTTGTAGAAAGTTCTTCCGGAAAGAAAAATTAAGAAAATTGTAAATTTCAGAAAGCTTAACAAATATTGAACCTTCTCGCGTTTGACAGATCACCACTGTTAGGAACAAGGCAACGTGGCACAGTAGGTATATTTTTTGCCCTCAAACCGGTCATCCTTATTTTATGTTTTCATTTGGTGGAATTATTCAATATAAATGCAGGAGTAGAATTCCCGAGTGCCAATTATACATAATACCTAATTTATATTTTTTTTTTACAAATCTTATATAGATTTCCATAAATATCATAGAAATGATTGTATGTTAAAAATAAGTCAGTTTCGTATAATAATTTGCATGACTTCCTACTTACATAGTTACTTAGTTAGATACAGGTAAACCTAATGTAAGTGCAATAAAAAGTAGAAAATCTATACTTATAATAAATCTGTAGAGAGGTCAATTCTGTACATGAAATATATTTCCAAAATAACTATCAGCGGGTGATTAGTGATCGATACTGACGCCAAAAATGCAATCAGTAAAATTTTTGTCTGTTTGTCTGTCTGTCTGTCTGTCTGTATGTTCGTTATAGAAACAAAAACCACTCGACGGATTTCAACGAAACTTGGTACAATTGTTCTTCATACTCCTGGGCAGGTTATAGTATACTTTTCATCACGCTACGATCAATAGGAGCAGAGCAGTGAAGGGAAATCTTGGGAAAACAGGAGAACTTACTCCATTTTTTAAGCTTCCGTCGCGTGTGCAGCCTTAATGGTTAAAGCTACACAGAAATCATGTATGACGGAAATGTTCTCCTTAAAATTATATAAAAAATATTCCACGACAGCAAATGTCTATCTTTTATGGTTGAATCACAATAACACGTGTAACTCCCGATAGCTTAGCAGTTCGGAGCTTTCTGATTATATTTGTCTACTCTTACGTTAGGTGACTGACTGACTGACATAGTGATCTATCAACGCACAGCCTAAACCACTGGAGGGATCGGGCTGAAATTTGGCATGCATATAGCTACTATGCTGTAGGCATCCCCTAAGAAAGGATTTTGATAAATTTCGACCTACAATGTAGGGGTGAAATAGAGGATGAAAGTTCATATGGAACAAAGTAACTATTCCACGCGGACGAAGTCGCTGGCAAAAGCTAGTTAACAAATAAATTTGTTTTTACGGATTTTATCGCGTTGTATTGATATTTAATTCCCGACGTTTCGGATCCTTTACAGCATCCATGGTCACGGGTAGACTAAGTTGTTGGACGTCTTAATGTTACAATTACTAACAGCTACCTCACATTTTTGTTAATTATTGGCGATCCGATTCACGCAGAACGAGCTCACCGTATCCTTCGGTCTTGCAGTTTTGGGCTTGGATTTTATGGAATCTATAATGGGGTTCCAAGCAGGTGGTAAGACCCAGCCATCTTCTCTATTGAAATTTGGATGTTTTTTAATTTCAATAGCCTCACGGATCATCCTGGGAAGGAATCGGTTTTCTTTTGCGAGGACTTGTAGTTTATCAAATCTGATGTAGTGCTGGGCCTTGTCTAGAGTATGTTCACAAACTGCTGACTTCTTGAAACGGCGGTGTTTGACATCAGCGATGTGTTCTTTTACGCGGATCCCTATGCTTCTTTTAGTTTGGCCTATGTAAGAGAGACCGCAATCACAATCTAGCTTGTATACACCTGCATCTTACAGAGGTATGTGGCACTTGACAGGTGGTAGGAACTGACTAATCTTCTTCAGCGGCTTGGTATGTTTTGACTGAAGCTCGCTTCAAGATATAGCCAATCTTGTCTGTGACTCCTCTAACATATGGTAATATAGCAAGTAGGCGTTCGACTGTGGCACGTTTCACGCGGTTTCTGTGACGAGGGCGCGGTATTCGGAGCTTGTTGTCATGCAGTACTTGCTTGACATGTTGAAGCTCTGCAGCTAGATGTTGCTCATCACAGATCCCACGCGCTCTCTGAAACAAAGATTCACCGACGGTAGATAACTGTGTTGGGTGGTGGTGTGATTCACCATTTAAGTATTTGTCTGTATGGGTTTTCTTTCGATACACTGTGTGACTCAAGGTGTTATTGGGATTACGAATTACCAAAACATCCAAGAAAGCTAAAGAGTTATTGGCCTCTGCCTCCATAGTAAATTGAATTTTGGAGTTTAAGGAGTTAAGGTGGTCTAAAAATGCTGTTACTTTATGAGATGGTAGTATGGTAAAAGTATCATCTACGTACCGCTTGTAGAACTTTGGTGTTACAGGTGCAGATTGCAGGGCAGTCTCCTCGAAATCCTCCATGAAGATATCAGCAACAATGGGAGATACTGGAGAGCCCATTGCTACACCATCCACTTGCGTGTAGAATTTATTATTCCATAACATATAGCCAGATGTGAGGCAATGTTTTAATAGTTCAGCATATTCAATGGGCATGTTATTCTCTAACAGTTTCTTAGATACAATTCTGATGCAGTTTTCTTCTACCTGTGACCATGGATGCTGTAAAGGATCCGAAACGTCGGGAATCAAATAATATCAATACAACGCGATAAAATCCGTAAAAAGTAGTTTTATTTCAATGTCTAATATTCGCGTAAGTGTCAGAAACCAGTAAATAAATTTGTAATAAACATTTTCTCGGTAGTGACAACCTTAAAATCAGAATTATCTGAAAGAAACACCAAGTTTTTCAGATGTCCTCAGACTTTATGATTTGTTTTTTTTTTGTAGGCAAGTTTACAGTAAAAGCACTAATTGCGTGCTAAAAAGAAATTCTAATACTCATAGGTTTCGTGAAAAATAAATAAAAACGAAAATTAAAAAAAAACCATTTAATTCAATCAAATTAATGCGTAGAGATGTACTATATCCTGAAATGTAATGCTTTTAGTAACCGCTATTTGATTATACTAACGGCAAAAATTACTATTGAGAATAAAATAAGATAATGCAAAATTGGCAGACGGGAGTTCTAATCTAGCTTTTCAATTAACTACTTTTGGAATAAAAAGACCATGTCCGGAAATCAGGTCAAAAAATATACTGTGCGTGGGTGCAACCGCGAGCAACAGCTAGTATTTTATGATGTACTGTTTTGTTCTCGTACGTGACGGGTGTCGCGGCGCGGTAGATAGTATAGTGTTGTGTGCGCGTGCGCTGTGCAGCATGGCGTGGGGCGGCGAGCGCGGCGTGGTCGTGGTGGACGTGTCGCGACGGGTGCTGGTGGCGGCGCACGCGCCGGCCGCGCTGTACCACGCGCCGCCCGCGCCGCCCGCGCCGCGCCCGCACGACGCCCAGCGCCAGCGCTCGCCCAGCCTGGACCAGGTACATACACATACACATACATACTGGTGGCGGCGCACGCGCCGGCCGCGCTGTACCACGCGCCGCCCGCGCCGCCCGCGCCGCGCCCGCACGACGCCCAGCGCCAGCGCTCGCCCAGCCTGGACCAGGTACATACACATACACATACATACTGGTGGCGGCGCACGCGCCGGCCGCGCTGTACCACGCGCCGCCCGCGCCGCCCGCGCCGCGCCCGCACGACGCCCAGCGCCAGCGCTCGCCCAGCCTGGACCAGGTACATACACATACACATACATACTGGTGGCGGCGCACGCGCCGGCCGCGCTGTACCACGCGCCGCCCGCGCCGCCCGCGCCGCGCCCGCACGACGCCCAGCGCCAGCGCTCGCCCAGCCTGGACCAGGTACATACACATACACATACATACTGGTGGCGGCGCACGCGCCGGCCGCGCTGTACCACGCGCCGCCCGCGCCGCCCGCGCCGCGCCCGCACGACGCCCAGCGCCAGCGCTCGCCCAGCCTGGACCAGGTACATACACATACACATACATACTGGTGGCGGCGCACGCGCCGGCCGCGCTGTACCACGCGCCGCCCGCGCCGCCCGCGCCGCGCCCGCACGACGCCCAGCGCCAGCGCTCGCCCAGCCTGGACCAGGTACATACACATACACATACATACTGGTGGCGGCGCACGCGCCGGCCGCGCTGTACCACGCGCCGCCCGCGCCGCCCGCGCCGCGCCCGCACGACGCCCAGCGCCAGCGCTCGCCCAGCCTGGACCAGGTACATACACATACACATACATACTGGTGGCGGCGCACGCGCCGGCCGCGCTGTACCACGCGCCGCCCGCGCCGCCCGCGCCGCGCCCGCACGACGCCCAGCGCCAGCGCTCGCCCAGCCTGGACCAGGTACATACACATACACATACATACTGGTGGCGGCGCACGCGCCGGCCGCGCTGTACCACGCGCCGCCCGCGCCGCCCGCGCCGCGCCCGCACGACGCCCAGCGCCAGCGCTCGCCCAGCCTGGACCAGGTACATACACATACACATACATACTGGTGGCGGCGCACGCGCCGGCCGCGCTGTACCACGCGCCGCCCGCGCCGCCCGCGCCGCGCCCGCACGACGCCCAGCGCCAGCGCTCGCCCAGCCTGGACCAGGTACATACACATACACATACATACTGGTGGCGGCGCACGCGCCGGCCGCGCTGTACCACGCGCCGCCCGCGCCGCCCGCGCCGCGCCCGCACGACGCCCAGCGCCAGCGCTCGCCCAGCCTGGACCAGGTACATACACATACACATACATACTGCTGGCGGCGCACGCGCCGGCCGCCCTGTACCCACGCGCCGCCCGCGCCAGCGCTCGCCCAGCCTCGACCAGGTACATACACATACCGCCCACTACATACTACATTCTAGAATTTTGACGTTTCTGTTGTCTTTATTAATTTTTATGTTAGTTTCCAGTCCGATCCACTGACACAGATAATCTTATCTTATCTACATTGGTACACAACTCACGCTCGTAAGCATTGCTCATTTACACGATGTTTATAATAAAAAAATAACATTTATAAAATTTGAAAACGAGCAAAAAATATATAAATATGCACGTTGCTTACCAATGACGGTAATCTTAGTCCTTGTCCACAAGGCGCGAATTGGCCCGAATGAATTCGCGTTAGCGAGGTACTGGGCGCCAATACATCGCGTCCACAAGCATCGCGCGAATTCGATATACACGCGTAAATATCATGCACTTCGCCAGACTCTCGACTCGTGCCTGATACGAGCGTATTGCGTGCAAGTCGAGAAACTAGAGACGCCTTGTTGCGTCCAGCTTGCGCGGGAACTGATTTGAATTCGTCCCCATTTCCTCAAATGCTCGCGCGTTGGTATGCTCCTTCTGGACGCAACTTTCGCGCGTAATACGCACGAGAGAATCGCGGCATATTCGCCCTTTCTGGACAAGCTCTTATCTATGTAATATGTAACTTTGTAAGCATCGCTAGTATTTAGGATTAAGCGGTAAGTAATTTTTTTTTATTTTTTTTATTTGGATCTCCAACAAAGAATACACCTTACATGCTATAGTAGTGTTTACAATAATAGTTATTCCTAGTGTTTCCTCAATTACAGGAGACCACATCATGCAGTAATATAAAACAAACAGAAAGTTGAATTAAATGCACTTGAGATGTAAAATTAAAATTAAATTGAAGCTATAAGCTTAATAAAAAGACATATAAACAGCTAGAAATTTAACAATTTAACAAGAAATTTTCGACCAGAAATTTATGGCGCTTTGCAAATTAGATTTACAAAAATAGTGCAATAATTGAAATAAAACTACTTTTTACGGATTTTATCGCGTTGTATTGATATTATTTGATTCCCGACGTTTTCGGACCCTTTACAGCATCCATGGTCACGGGTAGACTAAGTTGTTGGACGTCTTAATGTTACAATTACTAACAGCTACCTTACATTTTTGTTAGTTATCAATACAACGCGATAAAATCCGTAAAAAGTAGTTTTATTTCAATGTCTAATATTCGCGTAAGTGTCAGAAACCAGTATAATAGTGCAATAAGTTGTAAATAGGAGTTTAAAAGGTTTTTGGAGAATAAAGTATATAAACAAAGCACAACATGGTTATTATTAGGAAAATATTAATTCACTTGCAATAATTTACGGCCATAATGATGAAGTTTAAGTCAAATTATTTTCACATTTTAATAATAATTTTTATACGATTTTTTTTTTCAATTTTCAATAAGAGCCATCTAATACAATGTTGAACAATAAATGAGCACGGAGAAGACACCACAACAAACAACGGTTTACTTCACATTACATATAATTTGCTTTTTTATTTCCTTACGTATGAGTTGCTCCGGCGCCGGCGGGCGCCCGCCGCACCCCTACACTTATTATTTATTATAATTTTGTAATTATTTTGAACTAACTTAGCAGTAGCGCCACTCCCAGCTTGTCCCAGTAGCGACATGGCATGGCATCGTTAGACATCTGTACACTTGGCCTGTCTTCTCTCCTATCGCATACATATTTACATAGATTATCTACTAGGTCCAGTTCACAAATTACCTGCGTTACATTATTTTAAGGGAGTATGAATGGCGAACCGAATACGTTAGCGATACTCGTCGGCGTAGGCAATGTGTGTAGCCGCGTGCGGTGCAGCGCGGAGCGGGCGGCCGCCGCCGGCGAAGCGGCCTCGGGCTCTTGGTGTCGCCGCGTGCGACTTTACTTCACCATTTATATTTTTTCCCATCTCTCGGCGTGTAAGCTGGAGGAGAGCTTGCGAGCGTCCCCCGGCGTCAGCCCCGGCGACCTGCCCGCGCCCGACGAGCCCGACGTCGCCCCCGCGCCCTCCGTAGACGATAAGGTTAAACTAGACACCAGAAGAAAATCGACCTCCTGGAAGAATTTCAATCTGAAGCGACAGCTCTCTAAGGTCGATCTCAAATTCAAGGCGGCTTTCGCGGCACCCACCGAAAACAATCTCGAAGAGGCCGTCACGGAGACGAGCAACTCACAATTTTACTGCGACCCGGTCGAACGACCTGACGCAATCGAACGACCCGAGGCGGGCGAGCGATGCGATGCGATGGAACGCCCTGAGACGGGCGAGATCTCTACGGAGACGGGCGGCGCAGAGGCGGGCGAGGCGGGCGGGGCGGCCGCGCCGCTGCGCCTCAGCTCAGACGTGTTCGAGCGCATGCACCGCGAGCTGCAGGAGCGGCGCGAGCCCGACGTGTACGAGCGCATGCACCGCGAGCTACAGGAGCGCTGGCAGGAGGCCGAGCGCGCGCGCCGGCCCGACAGCCTGGCGCTGGACGCGGCGGGCCCGGCGCGGCCGCCGCGGCGCGCGCGCGCCCGCCCCGACGCGCGCCTGCTGTCCGTGCCCAACATCAAGTACCGCGAGCGGCGCGCGGCGGGCGGCGCGGGCGGCGGCGCGGGCGGCGCGGGCGCGGGCGCGGGCGGCGCGGGCGGCGGCGGCGCGGGCTCGCTGGGCGGCCTCATGCGCCGCTTCAGTAAGTATTGCGTCATGCCGCGCTCTCACCTCACGCATCCCTCAGTACATTACTAACGCCGGGTCTCACGGTCTCCGTTGCGTAGCACCTAGACGTTCCTCGCTGTACCTTAGAGTAGTTAGGTCCTCCGACTGGAATGCTAATGGTTTGCGATTTTTATTCTAATACACTGGTAGCCCCATTAATTCGGGACATAGAGTTTTGACTAGTTAGAGGTGATGGTAGATAGATTTAAAAAATGTTGTTCTGAAACGTTTAAAATTAATATTGCCTAATATGTAACATAATAGTTGTGAGAACCGACGGTCGATAACGATCCGACTGTATGTGGTCGGAACGGTCAGAGATTGTGATATGCTACTCTAACATGCTTTGTGCTTCTTGTGATATTTGGCTTTTTATTTGATTTATTTTATAAGCTATGTATAATGTATATAATTATAAATAAGATTATAATATATAAGCAAGATACGTTATGTATGTATACCATGACATGTACATTGTACAGAGGTCGGCTGACGTGTGCGAGCTACTGGCGCGAGCACTGCGTGTGAGGTGACGGCACATATGCACGCTGCTCATTGATGTTTATATTTCTTTTATTTCCAAGGAAAAGGACTCGTCCGACGAAGACTCTAACTGCCTTAAATATCTATTCGCCGATTTCTTCGGTAATTGAACAAAATTTAATATTTACCTATGTGATTGCATCAAGCGTAGGTGATCTCTGTGTTGTCGATGTCCCGACATAGTATTAGGTGCTAATGGTACGAGTTGAGTATAGATGGCACCACTGCCGCTTGGTAGCTTCACATCAAGTAGTCGCGTCACCTCGACCATGTGGCCAGTAGGTACCTAACAGCGCTCGCTCACAGCCCGACTTTTCCCAGGGGAGTTAGTAGCGCGGCTGTGCCCCCCGCGCGAGCCCCCCCGCACCAGCAGCGAGCCCCCCGGGCCGCCCGGGGCCGCGCCGCGCATAGGTATGCCTCCATTGTCCACAACACTGCCACACCACTAACTACTCACTCTGACGCCGACAGCGCAGCCCACACTGTCACTAAACATATAACACTAATACTACTATTGTCTGGCACAGAGATCACGGTGGTTCCTAACATCAGTCCGCGGCGGGCTCGTAACAGAGAGGGTCTTCATTGTTCTGTGTTCTATAACTTACGGTGGAGGGAACTGTCGCCACTCAGCGCCGCTTCCGGCACTGTCCAGCCCGGAGGGTACATGACAGAAATATTAATACAAAGATATGAGATATCTACAAATACAATTCAAAATACTTATCGAAATCGAAAAAACAAGGATGCACAAATCTGAGCAATTGTAGCCATGTCCTGCCGCATATTGTCAATGTTCAGGTACAAGTTGTGTTAACAGAGGTTGGGTAACTCAGTATTTAAGTACTTATTTACAAGTACAAGTTTTTTTTATGTAGCTATGATTACTAGGGCGTCATAAAGTTTGTCATCCACTCAGCCGAGCTTGACGGGAGTCAGAGAGCGGAGGGCGGGGCGGGGGCGGCCGGGCGGGCGGGACGCAATAGTGCTGGGCGGTCGCGACGGAGCGTGTGTGTGTTGTAGATGAACGGGCCGGGCGGCGGGGCAGGCGGGGGCGGTGGGGGCGGCGGGGGCGCAGCGCCGGGCGGGGGCGGCGGCGGGGCCGGCGGCGCGGCGGGCCCGGGGGCGCGCGTGCGGCGGTCGCGCTCGCAAGGTACCCGCAGACTGCACAAGTGCCTGTCCACGGCCAGCGACGCGTACGCCGCGCCCCCCGCCCCGCAGCACTCGCTGCTGACGACGCGCCAGTATTGCAGTTTTGGTAGTACAGTCACCTTGTACCGAGTCCTCTCGGCTAAGTCTCCTTCCGTTCTGAGGCAGTCGCAGTTTCTTCCTTTTAGTTTTTATGTTTGGTTTCTTATGGTTTATGTCTCGTCGCGGACGAGTGCCCGCTTGAGGCGGCGCGCGCGCATCGGTGCGTCACCCGCATCGTGTGAAGCATTTTGAGCTTGAGTGGAAAATGAATTTGCAGTTTAGCTGATTTATATACTTATAGTTCAGCACATACTTTGCTTTGTCTGTATGTTGAAGCTTTAACAAAAGCTCTTGTGTTACATGGTCGTCGCCATCAAGCGCGCTCAGAGGTCTGTTCAACTCTCACTACCTATTATCTCTTCGTTATATTTTGTTTACTTTAACTTTTACATTTGGTTTTTCACACTCACTGATATACTTCTTTCCATTACTGAAAATTCAAACATGTCGACTTGTTGCGAGTTTTGAGGTAGTTTAAAAACACGCACACCGAAGGGGTGGGGGTAACCTACTTTGAATATAAGATATTAAATGCTTAACCTTTTGGACCTTCAAACTCACATCAAGTTTAATAATTTTGGCCTTAGACTACCAAAATGGCTCATATCTATCTACAAATTCTACAAAATATAATTATTATAATTCTAACCTAACCAATAAATGATTGCCAACGATTAATGGACATAAATTGTGAACACCGGGTCATTATAGTCTCGTAGAGTCGACTGTTAACGTTTAGTTCGGCCCTTATGATTTGCTGATGAGCATGTATTGAACTGTTGAGTTACTTCCATATTTATTTATTTGTAAAATTTCCAATTTCAGATCGGAATCATTTAATAGGTAACCATTGGAATATTCCTCACCTATTTAAGTTATAATTTGGTTTTCTCTAGTTGTTATATCCGAGTAGTTTTATTCTTCGTTGTCATTCCAAATGCGACCTAGTATGAGTTCCTCTTGTTTATGGTGTTTCATGTATGTCCATGTCGGCTTGAGACCGAACTCTTGCTGTACAGAATGTGAGAATGTAGCCGCGCGCGCCGCTCAGCGCTCGGCGGCGTCACTCGGCCCGGCGGCCCCCGCTGTCCGGGCTCAGCGGTCCGGGCCCCTGCGGGCCGGCCCCCACGGTTTCGCCCACGTGTTCACGAGCAGGGCCGGCGCCGCCGAGCACTGAGCGGCACGCCGCCCCACTCGATCGTGCTTGTAACATATTGTGGTTTTGTTTGTCGGTACAGAACCAAGTGTTCCGCAGACTCTCGCATCTATGGAGTACTTACACATTATGCAACCCAATGGTATCCAAACAACATTTGCATCGTTTTGTTTTGTTATTACTTAAGTTATTTGGTATGGTGTGCGTTTATTTCCGCTTGTGTGCGTCGGCACACCCCGTAGCTGTTCCTCTAGTGCGACGTGGCTGTGACTGTCTTGTAATGTACCCACACACACTGTTGGTCTGCGCACACTTGTATCAGATCTATTTTGACTGGCATGACTCATAGTTGTACAACTAAAAGGTGACTTACTACTCAAAACTATTTTATAATCTCTCACTGTTATTGTTACGATGAATTCGACCTATATATTTATGTTATATGTGCATAATACTTATAAGCGAGGCTTTCCATATTGTATGAGACACGATCTATATAACCATTATTTCCTGTACTTATTTAGTTTCCGATGGTCGATTGTTTATTCCTCACGAGCGATCACGTTATGTATTTATTTGCCTTCGTGTGCGAGCCGCGAGCGACCGGCCCAGCTCGGGCGCGACCGGCCCTGCAGTCACTATATTTACTATATCCTTTATCTACTTCTAACGCTGTTAAGTACATGAATGTTATGTTTCTTTTTCTAGCCCGACCACAAAGCAAAAAGTTTAAATGGCTCGTATTTGGCTGCCTCTATATTCGGCTGTCATTATGTCTATGTATGCTTACGGTATTATCTTACTAACAGTGCAGTAGTTGCATGCAGCATCGCTACGGCCACGCACCGCGTTGTTGTCGCGTAGCATTGTGTGTCCGTCCCGGACGCGTCCCGCGCTCGCCCCGCGCCCGCCACGCGCCCGTCACGCGCCCGTCACGCGCCCGTCACGCACCTTTCACGCCGGCACGCACGGGGCCTGCACGGGACGCTAGTGCCTGTCGACCTGGTGATCATCCTCATTCCATCACATAACACACGTTTTGTTTTGCTCTTTACGTACACGCCTTCTGTTCAGTAGCGTTTAACTCGCCTCTCATTTGCTATGTTCATCGTTAGAGCTGTTTATCGATGTGCTCGTTAAGTTAAGATTACTCTACGATGATAGATATCTAATGAGGTGATCGGTGTTTTGACGAATGCCGTACTCACATCGTACCCTGCCTTGTTTATACCATCTCATGCTCTGGGTCAAAACACTAACCATCGAGCAACTAACTACTACCTCTAACATAACCCGACATTAATTAACAAGACGTTGTGCAAATAAGCTGAGATTGGACGGGCATGCAATCGCCACACGATTTTTCCGACGCATGATTCATTCTACTTTACGTGTATATTTAACGCACCGGTGACTGATATCGCACTTGACTGATGATTTCAGCTAATTTCACAACAGCACCAATAACACTGAGCCCTTGAGCTGAGCTCGCTTAGTCTGCAACTGTACTTACTTACTATGTAGACTAGTGCACTATGCAGCGGGGACGGCGGTACAAGGCTCCGGGAGCACAGATATCAATAGTGTTGTTCACGAATAAGTTGTAAAAGATGGCGCTAACTATCAACGATCAATCGCTCTACGGCCTATCTTATACGTGCACTATGTTAAAAACCTCTGTCCGATCCGAAAGGGGCATATAGGTAGGTATCCCAATGAGTTCACCAAATAAAATAAGAAACATTAAATATTCATGAAAGTATACATATTTAATGAAGTTAAAATTCATGATTGAATTCATTCATGAAAATGAAGCAAATTTTTAAAATGTGATTAAACCTTATTGTCCATAATATGTTTGACACCCAGTGACGATGTTACTACCACCGTAACTATTGGTAATTCCGTTTTCTCGATTTATAAAATTTTCATCGGAGTTTTTTTTTTACATAAAAAATAAAATAAATTTTTAAAGATCCGAATCTCGATAGGTTTAGTCGGATAGAGTTTCTTAACATATTGTATATTCCAAGTCCATATTTAAATAGCTACAACGCTATTTAAATATAATATATATATTTAAATATAAATATTAGTGAGATAGTGTTGCGCCTTGTACCGCCGGTGGTACGGGGGCGCGGCCCCGTGCCGGCCTCCGCCCCCGCCCCCGCGCGGATGCATTAATCCGAATGTGTGTATGTTGCCAACCGGCCGGGTAGACAAGCTGGACAGCTCGTTCTCGCGCTCGCGCTCCAGCTCCATGTCCAGCCTGGAAAACATCTCGCAGGAAGGCATCCAATGCCTCGCCTTTGCGGACAGCTACACCAAGAAGTCTGGTGAGTCACTACAACATTTTAGCATTGTTCTACTTAATTTCTCATCACTTGTTAAATTTTCCAGTTCTAGACATGGTGTTCTTTTATCACGACAAAATAGCTAAAAAATAATGATGTGTTCTATAAAAGTAACGCATCGTTCTGATACGGCAGACCCCACGACGCTAATGCCGACGCTGTGGATCGGCACGACGCTGGGCTCAGTGCTGACCATGACGATCAGCCTGCCCGAGGCGGAGCTTCGGCACACGCAACCCGTGCTCGTGGCCACCAGCGGTCAGTATACTTCATCATTCTGCTCACTCCTGTGGCCTCGTGCACACTCATGGTACACGTGCCCAAAACATAACATTGTACAAATGTAACGTTTGATTACAGGTGGTCCATTATTTAGGCTAAAGGGTTCAATCCTGACAATGTCGTTTCTCGACTGCAATGGTGCTTTAATACCTTATTCATATGAAAGTTGGAGAGATGACAGTAAAGATGTAAGTATAGACAAACTCATTATTTTTTTATGACTACTGAAACGAACATTTTATTTTCTTAATATGAAAATTGTGTATCTGGCTCAAACTCAAATCTTTATAGCGTTCATGTATGTATACGTATGTATATTATGTTGTATTAGCTAAGTTCCATACCAACTATGAAATCTTATAAATATAAGTAGGTATGTACTCAATACTCAATTCGTTTATTGCACTCCACAATGTTAACAGGTGTTAAAAAATAAATATAAAAGTATCAATCATGGACCCTGTCGGGCACGGCACGGTTATGTATGTATATAATAGGTGGGGGAAAAAATTTCTTCGCATTTAATATGAAAACTCAAGACATTTTTTTTTTCAAAGTTAATTTACATTTAATTATAATATATATGTACCATTTTGCTCAACGACTTTTTGCCATCTTGTGGGTAGTGACATGATCCCATTGTTGTAGAAATTTTGGGACTTCTGATCAAAAAACGTGACAAGTAGTTTTGGCAGTCCTCTCTTGATGTTAACCTGACACTGCCTAAAGAATTCTGAAGAGATCCAAACAGGTGGAAATCTGAAGGTGCAAGGTCAGGGCTATATGGCGGATGCATTAACACCTCCCAGCCAAACTCTCTTAATTTTTGCTGAGTGGCCAAAGATGTGTGTGGTCTTGCGTTATCGTGATGAAAGACCACACCCTTTCTATTGATCAATTCCGGCCGCTTTCTCCCAATTTCTTGCTTTAATCTCATCAGTTGTTGGCAGTAAAGATCCGAATCGATGGTTCTGCCTGGCGGTAAAAGCTCATAATGAACAATGCCCTTCCAATCCCACCATACACACAACATCACGTTATTGCGAGTTAACCCGGGTTTTGCCACAGTCTGTGAAGCCTGACCGACCTTTGACCATGACCTTTTTCGCACGTTCTTGTCGTACGTGATCCACTTTTCATCACCAGTTATCAATCTCTTTAAAAACGGTTCAGTTTCATTACGTCTCAATAAAAATCGCAAATGAGTACACGGTTCATTAGGTTTCTTTCAGTGAGCTCGTGGGGCACCCAAATATCGAGCTTTTTTGTAAACCCAGCTTTTTTCAAATGGATCAAAACTGTTTTGTGGTCAATCCCCAGTTCTTCAGCTACGTCGTAACTACTGATATCTTGCTCCACTTATTCAAAAATTGCGTCAATTTTATCTGTAACAGGGCGACCAGAGCGAGGTGCATCTTTTACATAAAAATTCCCGGATTGAAAACGCTTAAACCAACTTTGTGCTACTCTTGCTGACACTGCATTAGGTCCATAAACGTCACAAATTTTTTTCGCGGCTTGCGTTGCATTTTTCCCCTTTTTGTAATAAAACTTTAAAATGTATCGAATTTCTTCATTAGATTCACTCATTTTGACAGAAAGAAAAACAAATGAAAAATAGCGGGAAACAAATTTTTACTAATTTGTTTCTTTTTTTAAAATGTAACTTTTTTAATGTTATCAAAATCAGCCAGATAAAAATAGTACAGCCAAAGATTTTTTATTAAAAGTATTTACATATACTAAATGCGAAAAGACTTATTCCCCAACCTAATAATTAAGTTATCTAAAGAAAGGAAAGTGATGTAGTGACACGAATTGAAAGAATATGCTAATATGCATAAGACGATTAACAAAAGGAAATGAGGTGAACGTCAGCGGCAACGTCGGTCGGGAGAAGTCGCCCGAGAAGGATATCTACTTCCTTCAAAAAGGTCAAGTGCGTAGCAGGTAGTCGCAAACGACGTATGTATATGATAAGATGTATGAATACAGAAAAAGCAAAACAAGTATGCGAGAATCGTATCAAGTGCCACAAGTGGCGATCTGTAGTTTCATAAACTTTTTTAATTTTGCTGGACAGATCGCACTCTAGAAATATGACGTTAAATGTTCCGCGTGTCACACGAATTCTATACCACCACTCGTATTGCGGGAAAGGCGCAGAACATCCTCTCTAAATCGCCACCAAAAACTCTAAAAGTTTATATAACATACCATCACGCCTGTATTTCCCTAAGGGTTAGGCAGAGGCGTACTAATGTACACTCACAGTTCGCCGGTATGTTAAGGGATCGGGGCGAGCCTATAGCCATTAACCGAGCACAAATCCAGGATACGAGCTGCTACTGAGAATTTCATAGAAAAACCCAATAACACTTTGCTCGACCTGTGGATTGAACCTAGGACCTAGAGGTCCTGCGCGTAGCAGTCGCGCTTGGGACCACTAGACTAATGAGGCAGTCTCAGCTTTATATATTTGAACTTAATGAGTCGATATAAATTATTTTTTCAGTATTTATGTTATTTTGAGTTGAGTAAATAAATCGCAATTTAAAATTTTAATCGGGTAGGTTCCATTATAATATAAATCTAATGAGATGCATTTTTTGGTTCATGTTAGTTTTGTGTCATGTTCATTGTGTTTTTGTGGAAGCTTATTCAGTCGACAAGTTATGTAGTTAGCATAGAACCTCTGGTATATGTGGCGGTGCGGTGCAGGTGCGGGCGGGGGCGGGGGCGGGGCGCGAGCGTACGCCCACCAAGCAGGGCTCGGCCAGCAGCGCCGGCGCCGGCGCCAGCCGCATGAGCCCCACGCCCGGCGCCGATGCCGCCGGCGACCGACAGTTCGTGGTCGTCGCTTCCGAGAAGCAGGCGCGCGTGCTGGCGCTGCCCAGCCAGAACTGCGTTTACAAGCAGCAGATCGTCGACACTGACTTCGTCGTGAAGGCTGAGACTGTTAGCTTGAAAGGTACGTCACATCACACATCACGCGAAGATTTACACTCTACTAATGATTGACAGAAAACAGGCAATGAATGAAAAGTGCTAGTAGGAAATAATAACGTTGGCCATGTTTTTTTTAGACAGCGTATGTCTGGTGAATTACCTGTCGACGGGCCACCTGGTGGCGTACAGCCTGCCGTCACTGCGGCCGCTGGTGGACGTGGAGTTCCTGCCGCTGTCGGAGCTCGGGTGAGGCCGCCCGCCCACCACCCGCGCGAGCCGCCGCCGCTCCCCCTCACCACACACCACCACACTCCGGACACACTCACTCGCGCCACGTATCACTTATTTTACGAATCGTATGAGTCATATCGCAGAAAAGTAAACCCTGGTATGTCCGGCGTGTGACGAGTGTTGTTGAGAGGCGGTGCACGGTAGCGTGGCCCCCACCCCACGTGGGCCCCCGCCCCCGCCCCCGCCCCTGGGCGCTCGCCGGTACACTGACCGGTGATACACAGATCACTATTAGACGATTTCTATGCACCAAACGAAGGCACTAAATGATAAACGGCTTGTTTTATAATAGTAGGTACTCACTTTTTATCATTAGCTTCGCAGATGTACCTATCATGTTGAATGCTGTTTTTGGCTACCGGAGGTTTATTATTTTAACGGTTATCGCATTCATTACTTGATCATCAGAGATTTTAGTTATACCAATCATTTGCTATTTTATCATTTGGGAGCCTACCGACAGACTTCCTGTACAGTATCGATCGATGTTAGAAACGTAGAGTTGTTTGGTGCAACACGCTACGCGCCGCTGATGCGGAGTGGTGTGGCGTGGTGTGTCGTGGTGTGGCGACACGCCACCAGGCGGCGCCGACTGTCACTCGAGCGTGTCGAGCACTCGGCCGCTACACGTGACGTCGCTCTATTCCTCATCACGACGTAGACAAAATTTTGCAAATCTGTCGAGCACCACCTGTGCTTTCGATATTTGGCACTCTATCTATTTCTCAGTTTGAAATTAATGGGACATCGCCCGCAAGCAACACAACACACGTACGATAATTCAATGCGCCGCGGTACCGGCCCTCATGTTGGCGAGAAAACACTATCATTAAATTCGAGTATCACTCTCTAACCAATAAATTATTTATTTTGGTGCTGCAATCTGTATATGGATGTAAATACACACTGGTTACCCTACACTGAACGGCTCGTACACCCGACCGACACGGAATGCCACCGACACAGCCCCGCGCTAGCGCCCGCCCTCCGACCTCTATACGATAGTGTGTACCGCCCTGCATCTCTTACATGTACATTTATAACTGATCACCCTTAGAACTATGATGGATAACTAACTATACGGCGCGTGCCCCGCCTCTGTCTCACTTATATAGAGGCGCTCTCGGTTTGTCGATGTCTTCGCGTGTGATTCAACATTTGTACAACGCAAACAATATTTACTTAAACGAATGTCGCCATGGAATGTTGGCGTCGAATTGTTGATGAGGCATGCGGGGTGTACAAACGTGGAGCGCCCGAGCACAAAGCCGGGGCACGCCCGAGCGTGCCATCGCTCACTGCTGTCTGTGTTCCTGGTAGCTTCCAGACACAGTCCAAACAGAGGGGTATCGTAGACCCAATGCTGTCCATATGGGGCCAGCAGCTCATTGTTAACGAGGACACCGACCAGTAAGTCGTCGTCCATGCAGATGATATGCGTTAGCCACGTACCGTCACTTGTCATGTGGAGTCGCTCACTCCGGCCTCTGTTGCCTACTAGACATGTTCATGGTTGTTACGTTGACAGTTGCTTCGTACCCTCATCTCCCTCGCGCCCATAGACTGCCCCCGCCCCACCCCGACCCTGACCCCGACCCCGCCTGTGTTTTCATTGACGTTTCCTCTCGGCCACGGGCAAATCATTGTACGCTCCCGACATAACTTGCGGAAACTGGCGATTGGACTCATTTCATCTCATGAAACCCGTTAAATTATTTAAATTTTGAACTTTATGTAATTACATGAAGGTTTTCATGATATAGAATGACTATACGAAAACATCGGGAAACCAGAATTGCATGTCGGAAGTCCGATATCACCGATCACATCAAGTACACACATAATGAAAAAAGTACCTAATAAAAAATATACACACATTAAGGAATGCTGTAGCCAGAAATCAATTTGGAGGGTACCTGATTGTTTCATGTTATAACTTATGTATCTTGGGAGTCGCCTTAATTATTTTTTCAAAATTTTATTTCTAAATCATTATTTCGGGCTAAAGAAACAATAACATGCACGTTTATGTGATTTTTTTCAAAATTCCAATATAACGAAATGGAGATTTGTTCGAAATGATTTGCCCTCCGGGAGCTGCCTGCCAGTCCCGCCACTGCTTCACTAGTACGATGTGACGTACCTCGTGACACACACACGTCCACACCCCGGTACAGTACCGGCACGCACTCACTCTCACTCTCACTACATCGTTATACTCTCTCCGTGCGATCTGTCCTCCTTCCTCGCTGGGCTGCCACTCTGCTGTTACGTGTTGTCTCTCCCTCTTTCTTCGCTTGCAGCATGTCCGCTTCTGAACGTTATCTCATTTTAATGTTTATCCTGTTTATTTAATAGTCGCGATTAGTACTCGTTAGTTACGCTTATATGTTAGACTAAAGTTTATCCCATAGACTTCAACCCTGGACTGCGAGGATGAAACAGGTGAGACGTTTCTATTGATAGAACAGTTCTTTCCCCACTTTCTCAACTTCGTTCTTAGTCTACGACAATCTCCTATCTCTTTCTTCTTGGACTATGAACAATATAAACGCAACAAATTACACTCATGTGGACGTTGAAACGCGGATTGTAAAACGTTTGGCTTGTGCTGGCTTTCAGGATAGCGAAGACGTTCTGCTTTAGCAACAGGGGCCACGGACTGTATCTGGCGTCCCCCACTGAAGTACAGAAGTTCACTATCGACGCTGAGTTCTGGTCAGTATGTCAAATCTTCAATAATTTTGGTCTCTTTATCTGCGTTCTCTTGATTATAGACTTGCTATTTGTGATACAGTCAGCAGCTGAACGAGATGATAGGCGAATTGTTCCTGCCACGCGATATGCCGGAGCCTCCCAAGGAGAGCTTTTTCCGAGGACTGTTCGGCGGCGGCTCCAGGCCACTCGACAGAGAAGAATTATGTAAGTATAATACATGAATTTTACATTTTAGATCTAAGTTGGGTGAATCTGTCATATCGAAGGAGCACTCCTCCCCCCTCAGTCGGCGAGAGCAGCGGCAAGCCGAGCCGCGCCGTGGCCAAGCACGTGGCGGGCGGCGCCGAGCGGCTGGAGCAGCTGGGCTCTCGCGCCACGGCCGCCTCCAGCGAGGTGGCGCGCGCGCACATGCTGGTGGTGGAGCGCGGCGACAAGCTGTCGCAGCTCGAGGACCGCACCGAGCGCATGCACTCGCAGGCCGCAGAGTTCTCCTCCTCCGCGCACCAGCTCATGCTCAAGTACAAGGACAAGAAGTGGTACCAGCTGTGAGCGGGCCCCGGCTCCCGGTACTCCTGTCGCCGTTCGAACGACCACCACCTTCACTCTTATTCGACTTCTGAAGGCGTAGAACTATTTCTATGTATGTGACGCCCCAAAGACGAACCGAGTTGCGGAGATATAGCACCCTCTCGTGTTTAGAACGATCTTTTGACCCCAACAGGTAGGTACTCGGGGCCGTCGGCGAATGCCACAGAGTGCTTTATTGTGAGATTTCCGTAGCGTGACCGGTGCACCGGTCAGTGTCGCACTCGGCAGGTGCAGCACCGCCCGGCGAGAACCCGCCCGCTAGAGCTTAGCTACCACGTAGACGTCTTATGAATCTTACCTTATTTATATCCACCTACCTACTCTTGATATGCATGACATGAATGAACGCACAAATTATCGATACTTTCGAGTGTAGCCGTTTACGATCAGTAGTATTCCGCTTCCTACGATTACATGCTAAATCGTTCAATTATTTCTGTGCCTATGTCGCGGTGCCCGGCGTCGCTCGCGCCGGTCTACATAGCGCCGCCTCGCTCCGCACTCGTTCACGCGATGTGATAATGTAAATATATCGAAACTATTACTATACATAATTGTACTAAATTACTTAAAATCTTTTTATACAAGTAATATACCTAGTAGTGTCGCGTCGTCCTCCGGCGCTCTCTTCGTGTCTTCTGTTACGGTTAGGTGTCTCCAGTAACACTAGCACGCGACTGTACTGCAACCACGACACGACGGCTTTTACCTTATTTTTACTGAATATAATAAGTAATCATTGTTGAAACTGTATGTCACCAAAGATCGGCAGGTGGTCGCGTGGTGGTCGGTACAGTATTGTTGCGTCTATGTTCTATCTATGTTCCCAGCGGGGTATACTGCATTTATGTTACATATTAATAGATATAGGTATTGTTATTTTAAGTAGTATTTGCGTTCACATGAGATTATTTAAATATTGCTATTACAATACGTGTAGATGTACATTTTATAGATACAAAGTTAACTTTAATATGTAAGTATAGTCGACGATGTTAATCTGTAAAAAGTATTAAGTAAATAATATAATGAAAAGAAATTATTATAAAGATTGAAAATTTAAGCATTGGATGACAATAATTTTTGTTACTTCTCACTGGAGATCATTTTACACATAACGTGTAGTTTAGTTTCTCTTCCCCCCCTCCCCCACCCCGCTTGTGTGTTGCCAGTACATTACTTTCGCGACCAGGTGCTTTGCACTGCGTCAGCCGATGTTTACCTACTACGATATTTAATTTAACATTTATATAGACATTACTTAGTGTCGTCACGTTTACTTTAGCGTGCGGCGTGCACTGTCACGATCTCTCGTCTTGAGTTCAGTTGATTTTTATTACTGTTTGTATAAATATTGTGACACAATGATAGCAATACTACCTACGGGTTGCCAGCCTAAAGTAAACCAGACCAATCGGTGTCGTGTCGGTGTTGCTAGCTATAATTAAATAATGGGAAATAAAGCGATTACTATGTATAAACTAAATAATAAAGCTCCCTTGTATATCGCTGGTATTAAATAAGTGAAGTGACGAGGAACTCGATCCACGAAGCTGTATTGTACAAATGTAGGTAATCAGCACTATTAGGATTTTTTAAAGCATAGAGTTCGTATGTAATTGGACTAGGTACTTAATTAAACGAAAAATGTGTTTATGAATCATGTGCGTACCTATGTATCATTGAGGTGGGTTTGTGCTGGCTTACGAATAGTGTGAAGAAGTGGCTGTAGGTACCTATCCCGGCATAATTATGTGTGCGGTAACATGGACTACGTTTAATTTGTGGATTAACGCGTTGTCGTGTCTGTGAGAGCGAGTTCCATCGCCACATAGATATATAAGTAGTGTAGTGAATATTGGTGTATCACATGGCAATAACAGTTTTGTATGTCGTCACCGCACCTACAGATGCGTTGCTTGTATAGTTTTGTTTATCTAGCTCGTAGTGTAATTTGTGTAAACATTATTTTTCTTCATATATTTGCTATAGGTACTTTTACGTCCAGTGTCAGTCGATCACGTAAACAACTAAAATTTGGCATTTTTATATCTTAGACATGCTAGTTCAATTTAATCGTATTATTAGTTAGCATGTATTCTTCTGTCGTGTACAATATGTATCAGATGCCAAACTTTATAATGTTCTCATGCTGTTAATATAAATATTATAATTGTTACGCGATCTGTAATCATATACCTACTGGTTTTAATGAAGTCAGTTGCGTTTAAGAAGCGTTTGCGAGTCGACGCGTGCGCAGCCAACGAAGTAACATAAAAGGACTGCTCTCGAGCTTTGGCAACTTAGCGTTAATATTACGTGTCGAACAAATAAATATAAAACATACGCTGTTATAATAAAATATCACCAATTTTAACCAGATTATTTTGTTACGTAGTCGTTGTCGAGTTTTATTCAATAAATATTTTCATAGCAGTTTACCAAATTTTATCGATCAACCTGTAGAAATGGTAGTGAATTTTAACTTCGAAAGCTACATTATTTGGAATAAAGACCAGCTCGCACGAACACCTCCGTGCTATATCCGAGTGGCATATCAGTGGAATATTAATATCAACCCGTGGGCGACGCGCCACGTCGCGGTCGCGGTCGCGGGGACCCCTCTTATTGTTAGATCATAATAGTTATGGAACGCGCGCCGTTTACTACGTTTTCAAATGCCTTTTATACCGTAGATTTTTTATTTAAAATAATTAAAAAGTACTTAACGAGTTCGTAGTATTCTTATTGTACCGCATCACTGTATGTAGGTAGGTACCTATCATGAATCTATGGAAAAAATCTTTTTCGATACCTACACAATTCTAATGAATTTTATCAGATTAGTTCTTAAATATCGACGGAGTTTATTTGTTGAACCTATATACTTACATATACATTACTAGGTATATGAAGCCCTAACGTCACGTAGTGCTGCAGTGAAGGAGGTTATAAATATGTATTATGTTAGTAGATGGACGTTGTTCAGCGGGTGTTCTCCTGCGCGCTCTGTGACGCTGGGACTCCATTGTCTGCCATAAGCGCGTCTAGTCCTTGTCGATGTCACTACAGTACGCACAAAATAACTGTGCGCGTCTGAAGTCAGCCGTTTGTGAACAGCGGCTCAGGTCAAATACCTTAATTAAGTGTTCTTATGCAAAACTATCGGTAAGGTCGCATGCGAAACATTTACGACCCCAACTGTCTTCACACCATGTTGTTATATTAACCACTGAAACTTATTTTGAGCGTACTGTACGTGTAATTACGTACCTCATGCTCCGTGCAATATTCTATTTTAACTATGATGTAAAATAGTGGACAAGTTAAGTTTTCTCAATTCTATTAATTGTTAATTATAGTTGAAGTATGCCACGTTGCATGTAGTAGAACGTAGCGTTGGTGCGGCCCGAGACCCGCGGCCCCGTGCTGCCATGCGCCGCCAATTCTACGTAATGCACGAAAGTTCCATTTCAAAACGTTAAAGATTCATTTGAAAATCATGGGACTAAATTATAAATATAAGTATTTGTAAATAAATAATAATAAAAAAACAATCTTGTGGCAAAATATTACTTGTTATAAGTATATGTAACGACGACGTGTAGTATTCATTTCAATATAATTTTGTATGATTCTTAGCGTTCAGAAACGAGGATTATAAAAAACTATAATAATTATAAATATTGTATATAAAGGATGCTGTTGAATTATATTGATTATTTAGTTTAGTAGATTATTATAGTTAAATAAAATATAAATAAAATATGAAAATAAAATTATATCAAAGTATCGCGGTTGTTTTATTAACGTGTAAGTAGATACGGTATTTTTAAAGACCGAAGTATTGAGAGTTGTTAAATGTTTGCTATGAAATGGGATATATTGTCTACATTCAATTTTTGGGTCGAAAAATACCAATCCAAAATGTAGGGATAGAGAACGGACACAAAGACAATGCAAAATGGATTGTTCTCGTTCGACGAAGACACATAGATTATGCATAAATCGTATTTCGATATTATCGGTGTCTGTCAGTATCGATATTACTGGCATCAGTATAGAAATTTATTGGTGTCTGAAATTTATGACGCAAACTGACAGATTTAGTAGATAAGATGTTACGTAAATATTCAGGTAAGTTTAAAGATTTTTTTCAAAATAACCGCTGTCAGTTTCGATATTATATGACGGGGTCATCGTATACAATAAAAAATTATTATTGAGCAACTTTTTTAATAAAACTTTAACTATGATATAAATACAATAGAATACATACGAGCATTTATTATGTCTCGGGCGTGTCGGGCGCGGCGAGGGCCCATGGGGAGGGAGAGGGGGTGGGTGCAGGGGAAGGGGAGGAGGGGTAAATGCCCGCCGCACCGTGTATCGCCCGGAAGGCACAGTTCTCGTTTAAACAGCATGCGGACATTATGCGCCCGACGTTACACTCACAGCAGCTGATCACTTACATTACGCGTCGCTACGTATTATGTACACGATAGATACTGACAAGTAATCACAAGTTGTAACAATAATGTTAAAGTAGGACAATAATTGATAGATCGAAGCGATATTGTCAGAAATATACACAAATATTTTGTATATTATTACATCACATTGCCGGGCCAATAGCTGAGCCGTAATCGACCTACGACTGTAGAAGAGACACAATCCAGAGATCAGTTTGCAACAAACACAGGTATCCCACACCCGTTAATCTCTCCTACAGCATTAAAAGCATTCGAGTGGTTACTTGATCACTACCACAAAAGCGGAAGCCTTTCACCAGCCGGCTTGTGTAGATATTGCACGCATATAGCAACACACGCGCCTGGGGAGAGACCTTCATTCAACAGTAGACTGCCCCGCGTCAAAGATAATGATCATGAACGCAACATAGACATCGTGAAATGACTTACTCTGTCGATAGATCAATCAGACTGTCTTACAATCAAGTTGGTTACGATTGTAGATGTATCGCGTGGACAGAGTTGGTGTTATCACTAAGTAAGCATTACATCGAGGACGGTCGCATGTAGCGGAGAATAGACATACAAAACTTACACATTATCACAAAATTCTGTACATTGTATAAATTGTTGGAAGTACCAGTGAAAGCGAACCCGATACATGCAGTAAAAAGGATCACATGTTTCTATCACACTCGCCCAAATACAAAACACTAATAAGTATATTTTCACTACGAACCTTGACTAATTATCCAAAATTTTATTTTTGTAAATTATTTCAAAATTCAGTGTGTAAGGACATCCTCTCAAATGGCCAAAGAAGAGAGAAGGGCGAACTCACAAGCGAGCGCTGACTAGCCCATTCGGAAAGACTTCGTTACACACTGGACGAAAACTTTATAATAATTTGATATCGGAATTGTACATTACGAAATACTTGTTTACATTATTTACAAAGAATGTATGATGTGAAACCATAAAATAACCGAACTCAACAATATTACATACCTATTTGCTTAGGATTAAGTTAAGTATAGAATTTGACAACAAGACCCAAAGGCAACTAATTGCACTAATACAATGTTTACGTTTTCACAGCTTTAAAATGCTAACAACTATAATACTAAAGTTCAGGAAGACGACCGGACTCCGAACTCTACTTTTTATACACTAGTACGGAACAGTATACTGGATCTGGATTTTGTCTCCGATTAAGATGCACATTTAACATTTGTCAAAGTAGATTATATTAATCGTCTTCCTAAACTATCTTACTTTCTAAAATTGTGCAACACATGGAGACATCAACTTTTCTGTGCGAATGATATTACTGCGTCGACTCGTATCTACACGTCACACGTACACTTCAGAACGTAAAACATCGGAACATGCTCAATTTTATTATGTAAAATTTATAATTATAGTAAACTTTAATGAAAGACAACAAGAACATGAACTTATAAGCTAAGAATAAGCGTACCTACCCCTGACGTCGTCACGTAATATCGCTCACACAAGTGTTTGGGGTTATATACACACACAGGGCATAATTGTCGCCGCGTGGCGAACAGTCACGCACACAAGCGACTTCTACACCTAATATGATGATGAGTCATGGAGGGGCATTTATATATTTAGCACCTCTCGGAGTAAGTCACCCTACTAATGCGCGCTGCTACATATATATTAAAACTATGCAACGTCTAATAGGTACACAATGCTGGCTGCGAACTGAGAGACACATTTTCATGAAGCAGACTGTTTAGAGGAGTCAAACTATTCCCATCTAAGTTACTGACTGTCTTCTGCTAATATGAATTCCGTGCGCCCGGGACCGCACGCGCTCCTCGCTGGTTTCGTCATAAAGGTCGTCATTCCCAACGTGCATCATATATTAAATGTGTATATGTACAGCAAAGCGCATTACAGGGTAACCCGTCCGACTCTCTTCAAATTCGTTACCTCGTTCCTGAACACAACTTACAAGACTATGTCTCAGATAGATGTAGGTAGGTACTAACAATTAAAATACTGCGTACTATATAAGTCAATTATCTCTAATGTTTGTTCATTGGGTTGAATATTTACGTTATTAGCACATTGCATGTTCTCACTGAAGTAAACGATACGATATGAACTCTCATATGTTTGGGATATTTATTGAAATGTAGAGCGGCACTACACACCTGTTAACATATATAGATACATTCTTCGTCAACTTTACAACCTCGTTATTTATAAAAGTAAAAATCCATAAAATCTCAGATTTGCTGCAAATATCTTATTTTCATTTAAGAAACTGAAAATAAATATTACATCACATTCAATACTATATATACCTACTTATAAAGACAAATTTTGATTAAAACAAAGAATAAATAAAATATTATAAAAAAATACATAGTTATTCGTAACATTTGGCACCGATGTATTTGTAAAAAAAAAACAATGATTTGTTGATGATTCTTACAATTCGTACATTCGGAAATGAACCAACTATTATAAATCCTATGGATGAGGGAGGCAGAGATCGCGAAGCCAACAACACAACACAGTGAGTACACAGGGCGCCACATCACACTTTGCAGACTCACTGAGTAGAAGACAAAAACGAAAGTGGTGAGGCAACGTTTCTATTAAAAATCGTAACGTAAAAAAACGGCAAAAGACAAAGTAATCCCTTTAACAAACTGTTTAAGTTTGTTAAAGGGATTACTTTATAATGCTTATGTCCTTATCGGCATAATGTTTATCTCCTTAACGAAACCACGAGTCACAATATACATCACCGTACGGACACTTGCAACTCAAAAACAAACGTTATTTATACATAATAAAAATATACACTAACATATGAAATATACAATAATAAGTCGATAATATTTAACATTGCACTTTCACGGTTTACACACAATTTATAAAATTATACAGAGACGTCACCGCGCGACTGACTAACGTTGAGTAACATTAGCATGGTAAGCAGCAGTTGATCTATCTACCTAGGGGTATGCGATATGTGAACTGATATAGGGACGGTCGCGCCACCACGCGCTCTTCGCCCGAAGTTATAGAAAATTATTAGGGTTTATTCAGACGTAAAAGAAATAGTGAGACCCATAATCAAATAAATAAATCAAAAGAGAATTCCCGAGGCTTCTAGAACGCCCCTCAAACATTAATGAGTCTGCCCACGACACCGTCTCATACCATGATAGTCCTTAATCATAGAGAATATGACGTTGTCACAGTAGTTGTACATTGCCCATCATTTTTGCCTATTGCCTATTGCCGTCCACTGCTGAACGTAGGCCTCCCCCAAGGAGCGCCAACCATCCCGGTCTTGGACAGCTCGCATCCGTCTGCTGCCAGCCACCTTCTTCAAATTGTCGGTCCATCGCGTCGCAGGGCACCCCACACTACGCTTGCCCAAACGCGGTCTCCACTCTAACACTTGTCTTCTTCATCGGTCGTATGTCCTTCCACGTCCACTTCAGCGTGCTTATTCTTCGAGCAATGTCAGTGACTTTAGTTCTTTGGCGAATGACTTCGTTGCGAATTCTATACACCAAAGAAACTCCAAGCATTGCTCGCCATTGCACGCTGTGCAACCTTGAATTTGTGGACCAGTCCCAAGGTGTGTCCACGTTTCGGCTCCGTAAGTCACCAAGGGTAGGACGCACTAGTTATAGACCCTGGTCTTTAGGGATTGAGGGATCGACGATTCAAAGATATCACGCAGCTTCCCGAATGCCGTCCAGCCCAAGCGAATCCTTCTGGTCGCCTCCTTCTCGAAGTTGTGCCGCCCCAGTTGTATGGTTTGGCCAAGATATATGTATTCTTGCACAACCTCGAGGGCAGCGCCATTTACATATACGGGTCTCGGGGTGACATGGTCATTGTACATGACTTTGGCTTTATCCAAGTTCATCCCAAGACCCACCCGCTTTGAAGAATCGCCAAGGCTGTTCAACATCACCTCCAGCTCCTGCAGATTCTGCCATGATGACAATGTCATCCGCAAATCGAAGGTGTGAGATGTACTGACCGTTCATATTTTTTGTACATTGCCCAACAGGGAATAAAAAAAGGATTGCATAACTTCGAACATTCTGGTCTGGACTTCTTCATCGATTGAATCAATGTTAATCCGGCAGTGATCGAAAACGAACGCAAAGCAAGATAACTTCGTATACACACGTACTCATATAGATAGAAAGGCAACAGGCGACATTTATTGCAGGTATGGTGGGCATATGTATCGCTATGGAAAGTATATAATTACATTATACATAATGTCTCGACATTGTACGGACATAGGCTGGGCTGGCTTCGTCAGCTATTTTCCGATTACTGGGACTTACTCTCAAACAGAGACTAGAGCGCCATGACCACGCGGATTCGGTGCGACTGGGCAATATTATACCAATTATAAAATATGATAGTAATTCTAAGCTTCTTTAATGTTCATCTCTACCCTATAGTAAATTTCCCATAATAGATAATGATTTTAAGCATTGAATAGACATATTATATTAGTTAACAACGCACCAGCGGAACGGAGCACTGTCGTTAATAATCTCCATATCACTTGTCAATAAAATTTACTATAACATTAAAAAAATACAATATACGGGTAAAGCTCGATAATTGCCAAATTATACGTCACATATGTCGTGATCCAAACTGCTTGAAGATGTGCTAGCAGACACACACACGTAAGGTGCGTTACGTGTTCAGAAGATGGGAAACAATATTCATTAATAACTTAACAGATATGAAAAACAGAAGGAATTTTACATTGGACCCCAAATTGTTCAGGTTATAAGAGTACGGAATAATTTGCAAAGCAGGTGTTCTTCTGACCAACATTAAGCATAATTATAAAATAATAATAATAACGCTGTGGATGCAAACATAGTGGTTACAAACTTCTGTGATCCAACTAGAAAATGTAAGTACCATTGTTGATACAAAACAAGAAATAAAAAGAATTATCTACCTAATGCCAAACTACTTTCGAGGATATTTTTTAGTGTTCGTACCGAATTTAATTAAAATATCATTTTACTTTACTGTTTGGTAAAGTTAGTTTGTATCGCCTATTTATATCTAAGAGATCTTAAATTCCCCAAAAGTAGTTTTATCAAATTGGTCACCACGTTACACATTTTTAAACTTCATCTTTAGCTGTCCTATATGATACAGCCACCGTATATCATACGGTCAATAATTTACATAATTATGATCTATGAACAATGTAATAAACAATACAATGTAACATGGCGTCCTTACTATAACCGATACCGGCGCGATGCGCACGCGCACCGAGCGGCCGACAGTCGGTCGAGCACGTCCGTGCCCCACCCCGTCTACACTATGATTATGATATTGTAATTTGTTCAAAATTAAAATTATCATTATGATATTTGTGTTATATTTTACTTATATTAGTAATGATTAGACATAATATGATTAGAAAATAATTCCTATGGTATGGTTTCTTTCCCGATTTTAAATTTAAAATACTTATGTTGTAAGACACATTGAATTCGATATTGAATATAAAATTTGGAATCACTGGCTCGCCTTACAATTAATTAATCACTGATAATCACAATTCTTATTAATATAATAGTTAACTAATGGATCAATTAGATTTAGACTTATGTATTTCATATGAATCGCGCTTCGCGAGTATTTGAATTAATATTTTGAGACGGGAAAGAAACCCAGCTATTGTGCGGCGCTACACATCCGGCTACCAGTGGGGCGGGTGGGACGTGTGGGGCGCGTGGGACGTGTGGGGCGCGTGGGACGTGAGGGGCGCGTGCAGCGAGGGGGGGCGCCGCGTGCGTGGGCGCGGCCAGCGCGGGCGCGACCATCACCTCTGGCTCGTGTCGGCCTCGCAGCTCGCGGGGCTCGTGCCGCTCGCGGGGCCCGTGCCGGTCGCGGGGCTCGTGCCGCCCGCGGGGCTCGTGTCGCTCGCGGCGCTGGGGGCGCTGGCGTCGCTGGCGTGGCTGGCGTCACTCGTATGTGCGGCGGCGACGTCACACGCGGCGTCCGGGAGGTTGGCGTTGACGATGTTGGCGATGGCGTCGGCCGACATGGCGGACATGGCCGTCAGCAGGTTGTTGGCCAACTCTACGCTGGACGCGTCGTCCATGCGCTTGTCGGTCAGGTCACCTTCCAGTCGGAGAGTGCGCATGCTCGCCTCTAGCTCTGTATCTATAAGTGACAAATGAATTAAATAACTTTCATTTCTTAACGTTCGTCACAAGATATTGGTTTTATTCTACTAAGACAACTAACAATTATACATACGGCCAGATACTAAGCGGCGACCGTAGTCTATAGACGTCAGCAACACAAGTGGTATCACTCGCGTGTTGACATTTTGAAATCTGAGTTGTTATGCGTCATTTGATAATTAGTTTCACTGGCTATCTTCAAATCGGCAGATAATTTGGCAATGTGTATATTTATACAACATGTAAGTTTTGTCAAGATGTTTTCCTTCATACTTTAGATGTGTGATATAATTAATTATCACGCACATGATTTCGAAAAGTCAGAGGTACATGTCTTACATTAGAACTCAAGACGGCCTTGGTAGTCATATTTCTGCTATAAGACTATCAACAGATTCAATTCTTGAAATTTTAAAACGAATTCAGTTCTTGAGAGTTTTATTATTACAGTGTGTATTTCTTTGTTCGTCATAAAATACTTTTATAAGTCTCCTCCTACGTAATACGAGGTAATGATAATGACTGGATCAACAGCTACTTAGAGGATACACAGAAATGTGTGTAAATAACAAAAACCAGTCAACATGAACAACACCCATATCCATGGAGTTTCTTGCCTGTTTTTTCACCGGAGGATGAACCTTTTGAAACCGTGCATCAAGAATCACAACGTTTGGCAGTAATTAAATAATTATTATATAGATATATGTAATTAATAGATTAAGAATAGGGTATTTCACTCTGTATAAGAAAAAATCTAAAGATATATTATTTAGTTAGCTAGTTGCCTATTATCAGGCAAAAATCAGTCGGAAAATGTTAGTTTTAGTTCATAAAATTACAAAATAAATTTTAAAATGTAATTCAAAGTTTTCAGTTTCTTAATCTATTTTAGAACACAATGAAATAGTACGCCATGTTATTACGTCATACGTGTAAATTACACGAAAAAGTGTCAACTGATCAGCGTTTAAAGGCTTTGTACTTTTATTATTTTCGTAACTAACGTAATTTTTATTGAAATACTACCACGGAAGGCAGTTTCGCAAAGGGAGACCACACAAATTTGTTTACACTAACTTTTACTGACATGAACACGTAATTGTACTATATTCTGACAAATAAATTCATTTTTCTTTCTTGTTATTTTAAAATGAAACGGACAAATCATGTGTTACTCAATAGACGGTGAAAAAAATGTAGCCAGTTAACTGGCAAAATTTGTTTTTTCTAAAAATAAACATAACAAAGACAAACATAGCAAAATTTCAAACATTCAAACTCAAACTCAAACTCAATTTTTTTTATTTCAATTAGACCATATACAGGTACTTTTGAAATGTCAAAACTACATGCACGGTTCCAAATAGTAGGTCTTATGGAGAAGAGCCGGCAAGAAACTCCATAGATACTCTTTTAAATAAATAATGGATGTATACATATTTTTTATTCTATCAATGTGAGTATTGTGAAGTTTGATGTGAGTGATAAAAGTAGGTTACCCTCCAAAAGATAACATAACTAAATCCGGATTGACATGGCATCTAAGAGTTGACCAGTCCCGACAGACAGCACCCGTTCACGAGCATGACGTGTGTATCAGCGTTGTTCGACTCAACCAAGTTGTAGGGAATAAAACAACCCGACACACAACGCCACCATCAGCAGGACATTTAAGTGAGCATGACAGCCTCTAACTGCCAGAAAATCGAAAGGCTTATCATAGGTTTTGTGATCTTAACATCAGTCTACACAATACTCACACTTCACAAATTATTGTTACCATATACATAAGGACAAAAAAAAATACATGTCCAGAAATAGTAAATAATAAATAAAACATGTCACTTGGAAAAATAAAACATGTCCAAAGGAAATTAATATGTCAAAAATTGAGGTGTCATCCATGAATGAAAGAGCCCGGTTCATTTGAGCGGCTTAATCCCAAGCATTTTTGTCGTCTATATAATCTCTGACTGTATAGAATGCTTTTTTACACAGTTTTTGCTTGACCACAGTCTTGAATTTATTTAAACTTAGATTTTGAATATGACTTGGGATTTTGTTGTAGAAACGTACACCTTGGCACCTAAAGGAGTTACTAATTTTTTGGAGCCTAGTCATTGGTAATATCAGTTTATTTTTGTTTCTGATATTGACGCAGTGAATATCGGTTTCTTACAAAAAATATTAATGTTTTTTTTGACATAAATAATATTTTCAAATATATACTGCGATGCTAGCGTCATTATATTAATTTCTTTAAATTTTTCTCTCAGTGAATGTCTGCTACTGAGGTTATAAATTGCTCGAATAGCTCTTTTCTGCAACACAAATACAGTTTGAATGTCAGCAGCATTTCCCCACAACAAAATACCGTAAGACATAACACTATGAAAATAACTAAAGTATACAAGTCTTGCTGTGTCAACATCAGTCAACTGGCGTATTTTGAAAACTGCGTAAGCTGCAGAGCTGAGTCTTTTCGATAATTTATTTATATGTGGGCCCCACTGTAGCTTTGAGTCTAATGTAATACCCAGAAACGATGTGGTGTCCACTAGATCCAACTCTTCCCCGTTTATCAGTACACTGGTTTGCACCTGCCTAACGTTAGGTGTTAAAAATCTGATGCATTTAGTTTTTTTCTCATTAAGAAGTAAGTTATTAACACTAAACCAGTGCACTACTTTAGAAAGAGCGTTATTTACATCGTCTGTAATTGGCTGTTGCCGTTTGAGCTTAAATAATAGTGATGTATCATCTGCAAATAACACTATTTCATGGCCATCTTTTACAAGGTAAGGTAAATCATTAATATAAACTAAAAAAAGGAACGGGCCAAGAATTGAGCCCTGCGGAACTCCCATAGCTACCACAGACCCCGGAGATCTCTTTCCGTAAACGTCCACCCTTTGGATCCTGTTATCCAGGTAAGAAATAAGAAGATCCAAAGCAATGTTCCTAACTCCATAGTGGTGCAATTTCCTGATCAACGTCTCATGAAAAACACAATCAAATGCCTTTGACAAGTCACAAAAGACGCCTAAGGCATCACGTGAATCCTCCCAGGGATCGAATATATGTTCAAGAAGCTCAACACCTGCATCGGTTGTCGAGCGGCCCTTAGTGAATCCGAACTGTTTCCTACTCAACAAATGATTCCTGTTGAAATGACTTAGCAATTGGTCTAATATTAATTTCTCAAATATTTTACTAAAGGTGGGTAGTACGGAAATTGGTCTAAAGTTCGTAGGATCTGAAGTGCTACCTGATTTAAATAATGGAATTATTTTACTACTTTTCATAAGATCAGGAAATACACCACAGTCAATACATTGATTAAATATTACAGCTAATTCGGAGGCTACTATATTAATAACTGATTCTGTAACCTCTACTGAATTTCCCCATAGGTCAGCGGTTTTTTTTTACATTAAGTGTATTAAAGGTTTTAACAATGTCTCTGGCATTTACATAATGAAAAATGAAATCATTCTCACAGGAGATTACATTTTGTTTTAATAATGACTCTGCGACAGTGGGTGAAGAATTTAAAGACTTAGTGGTAGAGACTGGAATGTCTGTAAAGAATTTTTCAAAAACTGAGGCAACTTCTTCATCTTTTTTAACTATAGTATTTTCAAAGTTAAGGCTATAGTCGCTATCTCGATTTGCAACTCTTCCGGTCTCATTGTTAATAATATTCCAGGTCATTTGAATTTTATTATAACTTGTCTTAATCTTAGAACTCAAATAATTAATCTTGGCTACTTTACAGATTTTCTTAAATAATTTTGAATAATTTTTGACATATAGATTAAATTCTTCACTTTTGTTATAATTTTTTTCTGCATATAACTCATATAGTCTTTTCCTACTTCTATTTATACCAATAGTAGCCCATTCACTGAAAGTTGCCGTACCTTTAACCGAGATCTTCTTGGGGATAAACGTTGAACTGAATTCCGTACAATATAAAGAAAAAAAAGAATTATACATTTGATTTGGATATTCACTGAAATTTAAATAATACATTTTACTAATAAGTTTATTTTTAAAAACCTCCAAGCGACCTGCAGTTTTAGGTAACACAATAATATCTTTCTTTGTCAAATGTTTTAGTCTGCTTGAGAAATGTCATTAATTGTCCGCAGTGATCAGAGTCAAGTAAATTAATAATTTCTTTTTTATCTGGGACAATGTTGGTAAATATATTATCAATACATGTGGCCGTTGTGGCAGTGATTCTAGTAGGCTCCAAAAAAAGATTATCAAGATTATAGGATTTAAATAAATTTTTAACTTTTAGACACACTGCGGTATCCTCCAAAAGGTTAACATTAAAGTCACCACATACAATTATGTTTTTACTTAACTTGCATAATTTTTGCAACACATCATCCATGACTCTCTCAAAACAATCATATAATATAATGATGATGGTGGCCTGTATACGCTCAATACAACAAGTCGCTCCAATTCAACACAGGCTATTTCAATTGTCCGTTCAACAGAGAGGCCCACTATGTCTTTACGTTCTTTAATTTAAATTGTTTATTAATTAAAATTAGTGAGCCGCCATGTATTGCGTGTTCTCTGCTATATGCACTACCAACCTGGTGATTACTGAAGTTAAATATGAACTGGTGGCTTTTGAGCCAATGTTCAGTAATGCATAGAAAGTCAATATTGTTGCAGTTCATGAATAACTCAATTTCCAGGTCTTTGTTTGACATGCCTTGAATATTTTGATGAACCAGATTGATTGTGTTTTGGACCTTACAAACATTACTACAAATAGGTTTAATTTTCATAGTATTTAAGCAAGAGGTTGCCTCTATTGTCTCATCATTTAATTTAAATTACGAGTAATGTCAATAGAAATGTCAGAAAGCTGCTCAATAGAAGCAACATCTAATAAACTATCAGCCAAATTTTTGGCTGAAATATCAATAAAATATGATAGCGATGTAGCTACTTGTCTTTTATTATGAGATGTAAGATAGTAAATATCTTTTGTGAAAAATACATTTTTGCTAACATAATTGTTAATGTCAATAACACTAAATTGATTATTATAAAAAGTAAAAGTATGTAATATCAAGTTTAGCTTATATCTAGTGTTATTTTCTTCCTCGGGCAAACTGTCGCTATAAGGTAATGTGAAAATAATAATGTTTTTTATATTCATGTTACATAATCTATCATAGTAGTAAAGTAGGCTTTTTCGGTTCGCAGTACCTCTATTTAAAATCATTATAATTAAGGTTGTGTCCGGGCTAAAATTTAAACTCAATTCAATACAACAAAATATCTGGACATTTCAGGGAAATTTCGACTGTACTGTTAGAATACAACAACATACAATAGCCTGAGTTGGTACAATAATGGTACTATTACATGAGATAGCAAAACTATTGTTTTATTAGCTTCTGCCCGCGACTTTGTCTGCTTGGACTTCAGAATTGGGTCTGACCTGGATAAAAAGTAGCCTATGTGTTATTCCAGACTATAATTAATCACTATGCCAAATTTTATCCAGATCCCTCCAGCCATTCTGGCGTGAAAGAGTAACAAACATCCTTTCATACATACAAACTTTCGCGTTTTTATAATATTAGTAAAGATGAAATCGATCATATTTATACACAGTTGTTGCATGAAAATATATAACTGTAGTATAATAACATGTAGTACTGACTGACCGTGACCATGGTGCGTGTCGTACGGCCAGAAGGGCGTGAAGTCGTGCGCATGCGCAAACTGGTCTTCCGCAAACGGCGAGGCGGGCGCCGGCGGCCCCGCGAACGGGTCGTGCGGCGCCAGCGCCTGCGCCGCGCCGAACTGCGCCCAGCCCTCCCCGCCGCCCGCGCCCGGACCCTCCGCGCCTGCGCCCGCGCCCTCCCACGCTGCAACGACACACACATACCATTTACTTTTACATTAATAACATTACTACTGACCAATTACTTTGCGTTTTATTTCGTTCTTGTTGTCAAAGCCTCTTGAAATCATCTAACTGTAAAACTTAATTTCTATAATGATCTCCGTTGATCTTGATCTTTTTCAGAAATTTTATGAGGATGGTATATAAGACCTTTAGGTCATGTCTTTTTTGGTTAAAAACACATCACTTTATCCTCAGTAAAACAGTGGAAACTTCACTAAGGCTTCGATGGAGTTTAGGAGTGAACACAAAAGTCACAATTTTCTTTTTGATATCATTCGCACACGTTCACGAATACATAAACACACATTAAACTTCGGGGAAACACAAGTTTTGGAAAATTATTTAGAACCGACAAAGTGCACTTTACATTTTCCCGCCTAAACTCAGTTGATCTTGATTGATACACTAATACGCCAGGTTGTCCGAGCACGTCGCGCACGGCCACGTCGGCGTCGTCCGCGTCCGCCGCCTCCTCGTCCTGCCCGCGTCCGGTCGCCGGACTCCTGCCGCATAGTGTACATGCAGTAGGTACGTACGCGAGTGTTGTCCGAGCACGTCGCGCACGGCCACGTCGGCGTCGTCCGCGTCCGCCGCCTCCTCGTCCTGCCCGCGTCCGGTCGCCGGACTCCTGCCGCATAGTGTACATGCAGTAGGTACGTACGCGAGTGTTGTCCGAGCACGTCGCGCACGGCCACGTCGGCGTCGTCCGCGTCCGCCGCCTCCTCGTCCTGCCCGCGTCCGGTCGCCGGACTCCTGCCACATAGTGTACATGCAGTAGGTACGTACGCGAGTGTTGTCCGAGCACGTCGCGCACGGCCACGTCGGCGTCGTCCGCGTCCGCCGCCTCCTCGTCCTGCCCGCGTCCGGTCGCCGGACTCCTGCCACATAGTGTACATGCAGTAGGTACGTACGCGAGTGTTGTCCGAGCACGTCGCGCACGGCCACGTCGGCGTCGTCCGCGTCCGCCGCCTCCTCGTCCTGCCCGCGTCCGGTCGCCGGACTCCTGCCACATAGTGTACATGCAGTAGGTACGTACGCGAGTGTTGTCCGAGCACGTCGCGCACGGCCACGTCGGCGTCGTCCGCGTCCGCCGCCTCCTCGTCCTGCCCGCGTCCGGTCGCCGGACTCCTGCCACATAGTGTACATGCAGTAGGTACGTACGCGAGTGTTGTCCGAGCACGTCGCGCACGGCCACGTCGGCGTCGTCCGCGTCCGCCGCCTCCTCGTCCTGCCCGCGTCCGGTCGCCGGACTCCTGCCACATAGTGTACATGCAGTAGGTACGTACGCGAGTGTTGTCCGAGCACGTCGCGCACGGCCACGTCGGCGTCGTCCGCGTCCGCCGCCTCCTCGTCCTGCCCGCGTCCGGTCGCCGGACTCCTGCCACATAGTGTACATGCAGTAGGTACGTACGCGAGTGTTGTCCGAGCACGTCGCGCACGGCCACGTCGGCGTCGTCCGCGTCCGCCGCCTCCTCGTCCTGCTCCGCGTCCGCATCACCAGAATCCTCCCACATGCTGCACCAAATTAAATAATTATACATATAAAATATGACTAAACCAACTTACGTTAACAAAACTACAAAGGAAGATGGAAAGTTTTTATTTTCGTCCGTATTACATAAAGATTATTTTAAATGGTTTTAGTGCCCGTACAGGACGAGACAAAAATTTTAATATAATACGAATGACAGTAACATCAGCCTAGAACGCGAGCGCAGGGCTCTAGCTTTCAGAACCAATATACTTGTTGCTTGCTGTAATAGTGAAGTCAAAATAACTTTGTTTAGGGCTTACTGCCAGACCTTTTACACGAGCAGCTTGTGGGCCTGTTACACGCGGTAAACACTGGACGCTCTGAGAATCCAATACAATAACAGCTTCAGAGTGCTGTTAGGATTTCCGCGCTTCTGTAGTGCATCTGAAATATTTGCTAATGCGCGCGTTCACGATATCTACGCCATGGTGACGAGAAAAACATCGTCTCTTGCAAAGAACGCGGTCAAGTCTTAACAGCATTCTGAGCATGTTGATGGAAAAGTTTCACTCTCCTATATTGCATCACTTTGTGCAGGTGTTAGTTAGGCAAGCGTGATTTTTATTGTCAGTCACAATGTTTTTAAATTAAACTTATTCTTATTTTTCTAAGACTAACATACTTTTTAAGTATTTTACTAACACGTAGACCTTTGTTGTCAAATAAATAAATAATAATAATAGCTCGGTGTTCATCTAATATTTTTTCAATCCGATTTAATATTATCTTAGCAAATATCTTATACACGTTGGACATAAGACTGATAGGGAGGTAGTTTCCGATTTCATATTTATCTCCTTTCTTATATAGAAGAATAATATTGGATTCTGTCCATTGCTGAGGGATTATTTCGGTGCTCAATATCTTGTTAAACATGTCAGTGAGGACTGGTGTTATAACTTCTTTGCTTTCTTTTAGTATTTCGTTGTTTATACCATCGCCTGGTGCTTTGTCTCTCCTTTGTATATTTATTTATAGCTTTTACTACTTTAGCGTGACGAATGTTAGGGATATTTGAGGTTTCCACTAAATCGACTTAGTCCTGTGCGGTGTTGCGTTCATATATTTTTTTATATAAGATGTGGCGATTCCTAATATTTTCGTTCTATGGTGGTCTATGGTCGATAATTTCTATTCTATTTGTTTTCCTGTCCGTTCTTATATTTTCTTTGATGCCTTTACTAATTTTTGCTAAATGCCTACTCCTGTCTTTTACAGTTCTAGTAATTTCGCACTTAGCAGTATGCTCCATTTGAGTTCCAATAGTATTCTCTATCCAGTTGTATATTTCCTGAGTTCCTAGGGTCTTTGTGTTCTCTTTGAAGTCTGCAAATGTATCTCTTAGGATGACTACTAGTTGTCCCATCTGATACTTGCTGCACTTAGCAATTGCTAGTCCCTGTCTCGGTCTAGGTTTCTTTGGTACGTGTACCTTATAATAATATACAGACAGAAAAAGAAAAACTTACTCGTCATCAAATCTTTGACTGGCCAACTCCAAGAAATTGCTCTTAGCTACCCGCATCTGAAATAATTGAGGTATATTAAGCCTATCACTACTACGATATAAATTTTAAATGAAATAATTACATATTATTTATTAGGGTTTTAATTCGGATTATGGTATAATTTACTTTGTCCGAGTCTTCGATTCCAAGTCCATCTGCTATAAAGTCAGGAGATTCGGAGGAGCCCATCGCGCCGCACATCTGAAGCACGAAACATAATATAAATACTTAACAAAATTACTACAGGTATCTACAAAACCAGCGCCGAGTAGGTGAGGCGTCACCTCCAATACTAAATTAAATATCATCCATAACTAAGTCGATACAGTCGTACCAGTTTCTATCGGATGACCTTTGGGGAATGAGAGATCGTGGTATATGCACTAAGTAGCCATCCATAAATTACGTCTACATCCCTCGGGGGAGGGGAGTAGAGAAGAGACAAGTGTGACAATGTGTTTGCAATGGGTATGCGGGGTCAACACCTTTGTGATTCCACATGTAAAAATCTCTGTTTGATATTCATCATTCGATAACGATGCCATATGGTTGGACGAAGCAAAGTATGTGACGTCACACTAGGGGGACGGGACGAAAAATCATGAAATTCGTGTGACGTAATTTATGGATGGTAGTAGTAGGGGCGAGCCTCAGCTACCTGCCGGCCACCGGGGGCCAACAGGGACACTCCATATAGTACGTAGGAATGCTGCGAGTACGGGAAACCTAATAAGCAGTCCCGGACCGAGACGGTAAGGCTATCAGCATGCGATGGGGTGGCCCTGTGGCAAGGTCACTTCCAAGAAATATCGCATATACCCGATGACGGCTTTATGTCAATGGCGAGGAAGCACCGCCATCAAATAGGTGCTAGCTAAGGTCCGACCGAGATTTCGGTCTCGAACTCGGTCTCGGCCATTCTCGGTCAAAAATTCATTCTCGGTCTTGGCTTTATTTTTAAGCGAATCTCGTCTAAGACCGAGAATCACAAATTCCGCAATTGTGAATTTTTTTAACATGACGCGCGTGTTAATTCGATCGCTGAGCGCAATGCGTGATTGATCAATTGATTAAAAAACTGCCAAATCAAATAATCTAACTAAATATTGACCAAATGCCACTCGGTTTGTATTTTCATTCGTAATCATATCGCACTGAAGAACTGAGGACTTAATACTGTCAGTGACTGGTGTGTCAATAGCTTAGAAAGTGACCGCTGTCAACGCTGATAAAACTGTTATTGTATCTACATACATACATACATACACTCACGCCTTTCTCCCACAGGGGTAGGCAGATACTATAGACCGCCACTTGCTACGATACTTGCATACTTCTTTTGCTTCTTCCACATTCATACCTTACCCTTACCTTTTTGAAGGATTTCGCAAATGAGATCCTTCTAGGGCTACCTCTGCCGACGCTGCTGACAATTGCCTAATAAATTCCTTTCGTTAATCGTCCAAACCATCTCAGTATATTCTTTCCAATACGTGTCACTACATTATCTATTGTATCCTTTGTTATTGTTACTTTTACGGTAAAACGGCGTTTGGACAAACTCACATCGCCATAGCTGAATGGAAAGATCAAGCTAGATATAAGATCATAGTTACATAGCATTAAACTGGCGGTCGCGTAGGCCTATCAAGAATAAAAAAAATACATGCCACGGAGGTCAAGTATTTTAGCGTTACTATCACCCAAAGGCTGACATGAAACTCACACTTAGCGAACATTCTCAAGAAAGCCAAGATGGCATGCTGATGAACTACTGCTAGTGGCACACAGCACTTCTGTAGAATATCAAAAGCCCTAGCTAAAAGAACTCAAGCTGGCTAGAAGAATTTAAGCTTCGAGACTGCTATCAATAATGGGAATAGTCCACTTCTAAGCTTTAATTAAAGCCCATGATAAAATGGCCAAGTAAAATCGAAGAATTGTGACGATAGCCTTAACAGGATACTGTTGGCTAAACAAGCACATGTTCAACCTGAGACTGGGCGATACACGAACCTATCGACATTGTGAGTAGGCTGATTTCATAGTAGATTCGAGTAGGCTCGTTTTTAAAACACTACTACAGACGCAGTGATAATAAAGCCGCAAATAAACAATAAATAATTTAAAAATGAAAAAAAAAACCCGCCTTCCGAAAAAGATAGAAAAAAGGTGACCAATCTCATGCAGTCTGAGGTATTCGACTTACATTTAACTCCGAAGATGTAATGCCTGTGACTGCTATTTTGATAAGTTTTGAGTAAAAAAAATATTATCAAGACGATACTATGGCGCCAAAAATCGGCCAGAAATATATACCCAGTGTCACTGTCACATTTAAGACGAATGTATCAATGCCTTTCAAGCTAAAAGCCATCAAGCCGTTTAGGCTACAGAGCGTGACAAAGAAATATACATACATACACTCCAAAATCATAACTCTCCTTCTGACAGTCAGGTAAAAACACATTGAAAGAGTGACTCTTTAAATTAGCGATTCTCGGTTTCGGTCTCGCCGAGATTATTTTTCATTCTCGGTCTCGGTCTTGGTCAACTATTTGAACCAAAACAACATGTAAACGATGAACACTTTTTTCTATAAAAAGCCGCAGCATAAGTGGACGTGGAAACATCCGGATGGTATTCATAGAAATGAGTATGTATCTGATCATCTGTACCCATAAATTTGTAATAAAAGACGTTTCAATACTCAATAGCTTTTGTTCCGGTAGTGACCATCGCTTGGTTACAGCAAACGTGACTCTAAATATAAGAAAAGAGAGTCTTAAACTGGTCAATAACGGAAAAGCGGCTCGCAAGAATAATGCCGAGATCATAAGAGCTAACTTGCCGGAGTATAAAGCGGTAGTGGAACAAAACCTAAGTAAACTAGAATTAATGGATCTTGCTACACTATCGAAACACTTAACATCCACAGTAATACAGG